>OY728145.1:1853907390-1856407390 GCA_963277665.1 Viscum album
GATATGCCACCTCGCCGAATTGCCTCATCACCTCAAAAGGTATGATGAACCTAGGGAAGAGCTTACTCCCCTTCCCAAACCTCATCTACCCCCATCGAGGGGAAACCTTTAAGAACACATGATCTCCCACCTCGAAATCCAAGGGCCTCCTCCGATGATCCGCATAAGACTTCTATTGGTCCTCAGATGACTTCATCCACTCACGTACAAGATGGACTTTCTCTGTGGTGCTATGCACTACCTCTAGCCCAAGAGAACCTGTCTCACCAAGCTCTGCCCAAAAAATGGGTGAAAAACATGGTCTTCCATACAATGCCTCAAACAGAGCCATGCTAATAGTAGAGTGGAACTTGTTTTTTGTAGGAAAACTCTACTAAAGTACAGTATCCTACGCATGACCCTTCGAAATCCAGAATGATTGCTCACAACATGTCCTCTAATATCTGGATAGTTCATTATGTATGCGCGTCGGTCTGGGGGTGGAAAGCAGTGCTAAGGTGTAACTGGGTGCCAAAAGCATGTTGTAACCCCCTCCAGATTTGTGAGGTAAACCGAGTATCCCAGTCTGAGAAGATGGTCTTCAGAACTCCAGGAAAACACACCTCCTCGTCTACGTACCTCTGTACTAAGGTACTCACTAGTCCTGACTCCTTAACTGCTTTGAAGTGGACTGATTTCGTCAGTTGATCCACCACTACTCAGATAGCATCATAACCTCTCTGAGCGCTGGTTAATCCTATGACAAAGTCCATCTAGATGTCATCCCAGTTCCACTCGGGTACATCTAAAGGATGCAACAAACCACTGAGAACATGGAGTTCAATTTTTACTTGCTGAAACACTAGGAATGTAGCCACAAACTCCTCCACTACTCGTTTCACCCCCGGCAACCAAAACTGTTCCCTCAGGCCTCAATACATTTTTGAAACTCCTGAATGTACCGCCAAGGCTGATCTATTGAACTCACGGAGAACTACCTTACATATCACATCTAGAACAAACTACCTTCCATGGAAAATCAGCTGATGTCGACAGTCCTCTGACCATCCTTCTGGAGCATTTCCCTAATTGACATGATCCCACATTTCTTCTGCCTCAGAGTCCCCCCAATGAGACTCTTCCACCTGCTGCAACAAGGAGGACTGCACCGTCATCTGAAACAAACAACCACTAACACCTTCTACCCTTGCATCCAAGTGCAAGGTGGCCAACACTCCCATCACTTTCCAAGCATCCATGGATTCCAGAACCACTTCCTTATGCAACTTCCTGCTCATGGCATCATCCACAACATTGCCCATACCTTCAGTGTAAGAGATCTTGATGTCATAGTCTTGGAGAAACTCGACCCATCTACGCGGCCGCAAGTTCAAGTCACATTGGGAGAAGATATAACGTAATATCATGTGATCTGAGAAGACCCCAAAGTTCTCCCCAAGGAGGTAATACCACCAAAACTTCATTTCAAACTCTAATACTGCAAGCTCCAGGTCATGGGTGGCATAGTTAGGCTTGTGAGGGCGCAACTGCCTAGACCCATTACAAATCACACCCTTATTCTACATCAGTATTCACCCCAAACTAAGGCTAGAAGCATCATAAAAAACCTCATACGAAAACCCTTCCTCTGGAAACCTGAGTATGGGAGCACTGACCAACTTATCCTTCAGGTAGTCAAAAGATTTCTGACACTGCTCGCTCCATAGGAAGACCTGGTTCTTCCTAGTCAAAGATGTAAATGGAGTAGCTACTTGAGAGAAGTCCGAAACGAACCTCCGATAATAACATGTCAACCCCAGAAAACTACAAACGTCTACACGCTCTTAGGTGCTTCACAAGAAACAACTGCCTCTACCTTCGACGGGTCCACAGACACTCCATGCTGAGACACCACGTGCCCAAGGAAGTGTACTTCTTGTTTCAAGAACTCACACTTGGACAATTTACCATAAAGCTGGTGGTGTCGAAGGAATTCTAACGCTGACCCGAGATGATCAACATGCTCCTCCTCTGTTCTTGAGTAGATCAGGATGTCATCGATAAACACAATGAAAAACCAGTCCATAATCTCTCGGATGACAAAGCTCATAAGTCCCATGAACACAGATGATGAATTTTTAACTTCAAATGGAATCACTAAAAACTCAAAGTTCCCATACCAGCACCTGAAAGACATATTCGAGATTTCATTGTCCTTTACCCTGAGGTAATGATATTCTGATCGTAGATCAATCTTAGAAAACCAACCTCCTCCCCACAACTGGTCAAAGAGAACATCTATCCTTGGAAGGGGGTAACAGTTCTTGACTGTTACCTCTTTCAACCATCAGAATTCTATTCAATGCCTGAGACCACCATCTACCTTCTTCATTAACAAAACTGGAGAACCCCCTAGCAACACACTGGGACGAATAAAACCCTTCTCATTCAGATCATCAATCGGAATCCGCAACTCCAGCAACTTCGAAGGTGCCATCCGATAAGGGTCCATCGAAATCGGATGGGCATCAGGCTGTATGTATATCCCAAACTAAAAATCATGTGGGGGGGTAGATTCACAACCTCCTCGGGAAAAATATCTAGGAACTACCCAAAAACATCTGGGACATCCATCTTTTCTAGATCAGCTGAAATCACTGATAACCCACCTAACAAAGAGAAGATAGGCTCCACATTCCGGCTTCCTACCTGATAGATCCTCTCTCCAAAAAAAGATACACACTTCCCATCCATGTCGGAGAACACGACTCTTCTTCGAAATTAGTGAATAACAGAACTAACAAAAAACAACCAGTCGATGCCTAAGATGACATCGTATGGGTGCATATTTAGAAAAAGAAGATTCCCACTAGATCAATGCAGTCCCAACATCAGCCCACATCCCCTACGAACACAAGATATGCTGGTATGGCCTCCAACTGGTGTACTCATCACCAGTGGTATGGAAAGTCTCTCTACGTCTAGACCCAAAGCATGGGCTAGACTGGGTGCAACAAAGGAGTGTGCAGCTCCATAATCGAACAAGGCAGAAACAAGAGTGCCAAACAAACAAATCGAACCTCGCACCACCTTTGGTCCTGCTGTAGCTTCCAACTCTGCTATGTGAAACTGTCCACGCCCAACTCTTCTGCCTATATGTTGTCTTCCACCTCCCCGACCACACACTGGTCGAGGTCCTTGAGTAGCACCCTAATGTCATCCTCCTCCCGCAAAGTCTACCCTCGGAGGAGCATGGACATGCTGCTGCTGGAAAGGGCCTTACTAGCAACTAGTGCTGTTGAGGTGGGTGCTAAACCTGCCCACCTCCACCGTACTGAGCTCGGGTCGGGCACAATCTCTAAATGTTCCCAAAATCTCTACAAGAGAAACACTTCGGCCCTGGGCTCATAGAAAATGGACGAGGACCTGATGATCTGAACTGGAACTGCTGGGGCCTGCTCCCCACTGGCATAAACCTGGAAGGTCTGGTCACAAGAGACCTGCTGCTGACTGCCTTCCAGTTCGACGAACCTCACTGAATCACCTGATGTGGGGCACCTCCCTGTGAGTGCATCCTCTCTAAAACCTCTACCTTCTTCTGTACTACCATGTACGTCGGAAGGGTGAAGGTGGTGACATCATACAGGAGTGAAGGACGAAGTGCCTCCTCCAAACTTCTCGCTCGAGAATCCTCATCCGAAAAGAGTTCCGGAGAAAAGCGTAGGAGATCCTTGAACATGATCCCCAACTCTTGTACTGCCATAATCCCCTATTGGAAGAAGATTAACTCCCACTTCTTCTCTACCTTGATCATGGAAAAAAAGAATTCCTCTCATAATTCCTTCTCAATGTCTGCCCACCGAACCTCTACCTCTGGCCTCTCTCCGAGGTAGAGCGTCCACCACTGTTGCGCTGCACCTCCCAGCTGACTGACTACTAGGAGAACCCATTACTACCATAGAGCATGGATCAAGGTAAAAGCAAACCCTGGATCCTCAATCCACCCCTCCGTCTCCGTATTTGAAGTACTAACCCCGTACTTCTTGAGGGTTTTCCGCTGGAAATAATAGAGAGTCTTCTGCCAATGGATATCTTAATCCTCTCTGTCAATCCCCAACTGATCGACCGCCTGAATCTGGAGGGCCTTGGCCGTCTGAGTCACCCGGGGATGACGTCCAGGTGCCGTTGTTGTACAATAAACAAGGATAGCCTAATCCCAAGTAGTAATGAAAATTATTCAATGTTTTATTTTATCATATTATTTCAATTTCATTCCCAGAACGCCCAAATCAAGTAAAAATAATAATGATAATGCATGTACCTTCCCTAGGATCTCCACCCTGCAATCAATGTAGTCTCACTTGGACGTTCGGTAAGCTCAGAGTCCTTACATCGGATCACAGGGGGCCCTAAAATATCATGTCCTAGCCGGTCTTCCCTGGCCTATGACACACACCATGATTAAACAACAATGTTACTATACTATCCCATGCAATACTCACTATGCCTAATTCCAGACTCCATCCTATCTCTCAACCATCAGCTCTGATACCATTCAGTCATGACCCCCTCTCACCAAAGTTTCCCCTCCTAAGCTGTAAATGTTGAAAGGGAGATAATGTCCCCCGAGTCCCGCCTCCAATAGGCCCTGGAGTGGCGACTAGAACCAAGGGTATGAGTTTTCACAATTATGGGAGGCATTACCCTTTATATTATTCAATATTGGGAGATAGCACCAGTAAACCACCAAAAATGAAAAGAACAAGTGTGTATAAATAAACACAAAACAATCCCATATGAATGTATAAATAGTTCTGAAAGAAGGTACAAGTACAAGAAATCTCAAAAAGTTCAATACCAAAAGAAACAAGATTACAACAAACTGCAACAACTCCAGTTGTCCCTACTAGTAGGGTCCCACACGGCCCTGGATGTCCTCTTGGAAACCTAAATGTAAACGTAGGGTGAGAATACAAGTATACTCAGTATGGAAACCTAAAGCTCTCGTGCACAAGTGGGGAGACATTCTAATGTCCCATGAGAACAACATAAGAAACCAAAACAAATAAGGAAATATATCCACCCAACCTCACAAGCCACGCTAACCAAAAACAAAAACAATAGTTAGTAGTATATAATATCAAGAGTATTGGGTACCCCGCACCATTTTCCCCCACTAGTTAGCTACTCTTCCTAATGGAGAATGTCCTCACGCTACCACACTCTTCCCTCCCGCACACACCTAGGCCTCACAACCACGTATCTTGCCCGCACACATCTGGGCCTCACAACCACGTATCCCACCCGCACACACCTGGGCCTTATAACCACGTATCCCACCCACACACACCTGGACATCATCCCTAAGGTTCTCGAGAAATAGTAAAACCTGCCCGAAGAGTCTTGGGCTAAAACCACCCCAATCGAAACCTACCTGAAGAGTCTGGGGTGTAAGGTTGCCTCAAACCATCATAGCCTTGGGATTAAAGAGTAGGAAGAAGCTAGTAACTAAGGGGAAAACACCATCTCCCATGAAATGGGAGTGTTCGACACTAAGTTCTTGTAAAGACCCGGAAATTTCAAGGAAATGTTTTTCTTAATTTTCTTTGGAAATTTACAAGAACGCAGTTTCTGACGGCGCCTGATTCCGAGGCCCGGTGTGCCCATAATCAATTTCTGAAGTTTGGCTCGGGTACGTTCAGTGAACGAACGAGCGGGAATTTATAACTTTTGAACAGGTGCCCAGAATCAAATTCTGAGGGCACCGATGGAACCGTAGCGCTGGTTTTTCCTTAGGAATGCCTTTCCTGGAGTTGCGTTTTCTTGGGAGCAGCTCTTTAATAAGGTTGTGGTTTAAGTGTAAAGGAAAATAAAATTTGTGTTACAAATTTTATTTATCTTCTTAAGTGGTTATATCCTAAGTGTGGAAGTTGGGGTGGAATCACAACTTCCTAACTAACCAAGTGAGGATTAAGGTGAGGTGGGGCCCACACGAGACCCAACCCTTCACCTTCCCCTTAACTCTCTTCTATCCCCCTTAAACTCCCTTGCACTTAATGTGCCAAAACCCCTCATTTTCCTTAAACTCCTTAACTCCTTTGAACCCCCCAATTAAATGTGACTCTTCACTTCCACCTTCATTAATTTTGGAGTCTCTCCACCCATTAATGAAGGATGTAACTTAATGAATTTGAATTATTTTGAATTCATTAAGCTAACACTATAATAAGTTGTGTTGTTTTATTGTTTGGGGTTGGCTAAATCTTTGTGATAGAGTCATGGAAGGATTGAAGAGAATTCCAACCTCGACGAAGAACACGAAGGACATCTCCAAACATGGAACAACGTCTTCTCGACGAAGAATGCCTTTTCCAAAGAAGAACGTAAAGTTTCCAACGTCGATCCCTTCTTGGATGCCTCCTTCCCACTCCTTCTGGAATAAAGATGGGAGCGCCTTTCACGAAGAACGCCGACATCGTCAACGGCTTCTCTTTTCTGATGTCGACGAATCGCCGCCGCCTTTCCGCGACTTCGTCAACACATAACGAAAAGCAAGGTAGGGGTTTGTTGTTGCTTTATTTAATTATTTTCCGTTCTTGGTTCTAGCATGACAAACATGAGGATGAATGTTTAAGTGTTATCGTCTAACCAGAGGGGGACCGGACCGCACAAACACGGCCGAACCCCCCACCATTGTTCTTGAATGTTTCTTGCGGATGAAATGAGATAGTGTGGTGCCGTCACCCCACGCGGGAATCACACGGATATTATTGCGTGGCGCCGTCGCGCCGCGTCGTGGAACGAATTATCATGAACACGACGTCGTCGCGCCGCGTCGAAGGAAACCGAAGACGCCGCGGCCGGAGCGGGGCCGCGACGGAGGGGCGCGGTGCCGTCGCACAGCGCCGGATGACGAAGGCCGCAGCCGGTTTCGGGCCGCGGCAGATCGTGATGACCGGCGGCCAGCCGGGCCGCCGGTGCCGGAAGACGGAAGAGGACCGGCCCTTGCCGGTCCTGTTGACAAGAAGTCGGCCGGCCAGGTCGGGCCGGTCGGGTTGGTGAAAACCGGGGGAATTTAATTCCCCCGGGCAGTTATTTGGCCCCCCATTATGAGGGGGGCTGGTTTCACAAAGGGGGGGCAAGCGGCCCTCCGTTTCCAGCAAGCTCGACCTTCGGCCAAGCTGGCAGCGCGCCCAGGGCGCTGCCTTGCGCCGAACCGGCGCGCCTGGCCGGGCCGGGCCGGGCCGCGCCGGTCGGGGCCGGGCTGGGCAGGGCCGGGTCGACCCCGTCTGGGGTGGGTCGACCCGGTTTGGGCCATCCGGGGGGTCTCGGGCCTGGACGGCCCGGGCCCGAAACCCCCGTTACCGAGCGGTTTGGTCAAATGCCCATATCTTGGGCTACGGGCCTCCAAACGACTCGTCGTCAGCGGCAACGCGATCCTTGGATCGAGACGGTCGTTTCGTTATACTATACTCAAGGTGCACCTTCCTTTTCGGGAGCCTACGTGGTTAAAACTACGTAGTTAAGCGTGTTTGACCTAGAGTAGTGATCAGGATGGGTGACCTCCTGGGAAGTTTCCGAGGGTGGGTGTGAGACGGAAAGGCCAATAAATAACAGACCAGGCGTCCGATTGACGTACCGTCTATTTTGTTGAATTCCTCTAAATGAGATGGATCTTTCGGCTTACTCCGCTCGAGGTTTGGATGCCGACGGAGTGCGGTCGGGTTGGATTGCATCGAAATCCAACCGGGCCATTGGAACGAAAAAGCCAATAACTCTCAGACTGGGCGTCCGATTGACGCGCCGTCTGTTGCATTGAGTTCCTGTTGACGATACGGAACTTTTGGCATCCTCCGCCCGAGTTTTGGATGCAGATGGATAGTGGCCGGGTTGGATCGCACCAAAATCCAACCGGGCCCCTAGAACGGAAAAGCTGATATCTTTCTGACAGAACGTCAGTTTGACGAACCGTCAGCGGCGTTGGTGATCGCGTTGAGAAACGGTCCCTATGAGTTTACCATATGAGAGTTCGGGGTATAGTTGAGATACGGCCGAGTTTGGTTCGCTCACGAAACCAACCGGGCCCCTGGGACGAAAAAGCTAATAACTCACAGACCGGGCGTCTGATTGACGCGCCGTCTGTTGCGTTGAGACCCCTATGACCAGGCGGTCCTTTGAGATACTTCTTCGTGGGACCTTGAGATACTTGGAGTATCGACCAGTAGCTCGTGGAGCGGACCCTCCCGGAGACGAGCGTGCGGAGTACGGAGACCATGTAGCCTGCTGAGACCTGACGACTGCTTGACCGACTCGACTTGGAGTGAGTCGACTAGCCCAGTGGACGGAGCGCCCGGTATTTGGCGACAGACCCACGGCGGACGGAGCGCCTGGTAGTTGGCCACAAACCCGCGGTACTCGACAGGAGGAGTACCTCTGTAGGCTATTGGGGGGAGCGCCCGGTATTTGGCGACAGACCCACAGCGGACGGAGCGCCCGGTAGTTGGCCGCAGACCCGCGGTACTCGACAGGAGGAGTACCTCAACAGTCTTAGGTTAGTGAGAAGTACCTCGGAGTCGTGACAGGACCACTGTACACTCTAGAGACGGAGCTCTTCAGTAGTTACTGTTTCAATAATGAAAATCCTGGTTTGAGCTGAGACTTTTGACCTTGTGTTTACCTCATGATTGAGATGGGACACTTGCTAACTTAGGTATATGTATGGGCATATACCCGGGTAGTGGTTATCCGTTGATTTCACAATCCTTGTGTTTCCTCATGATTGAGATGGGTTACTTGATAACTTAGGTATATGTATGGGCATATATCTAAGTAGAGGTTATCTCTTGAGATCTTCTTGTGGTTATTCTTGTTGGTTTAGTGAGACCTTGAGGGTCTCGGGGTCCCTACTGAGTATCGTTATACTCACCCCTGCACGGGCTATGCCCGCACCTCGTTGTGTTGGTTGCAGACGACGGGCAGTGCTGAGAGAAGCTGAGTGTTCGAGGACTGGATAGTACCTGGTGGTGGACTATACGAAGAGATGGTACCCGGAGGAGGACCTCACGACGAGGCGGTACCCAGAGGTGGATGTGACGACGAGGCGGTACCCGGAGGTGGACCACTGGGCAAGACATACTCGGAGCAGACGGTGGGACCTGAGGAGTAGAGGAGCTATCTGTACCCACCCTTCAGGTGGGATTTCCAGTGGACAGCTCGGCGTAGCAGCTTTACTTTTTAGTTGTTGTTTTCCCTTTCGAGTTGTACTTTAAAGTTGGGCTTGTATTTCCGTCCCCTTTTTACTTTCCGCACTTACTGTTGTACTCAGTTTTTACTTAGTGTTTACTTCTTCCGCTTGTACTCTGTGGTGCTTGTTTTCTTTTATAAAGGCAATGCCTTCCCAGTTATCGGGATTTTACGCCTTTGGTGCTAGTCGCCAGCCCCTGGCCTATGGAAGGCGGGCTTGGGGTAGTCACGGCACGGGCCCTGAGGACGGGTCGTGACAAATTGGTATCAGAGGAGTTCGGTTCTACCGCAGAACTTATAACTCTGATGTTTCTTTCTGTGAAGCAATAGTGTTAAGGGTACCGAGTGTGGTTTTTAGTTCAGGGAGTCCAGTGTTGGTGCGGCGGCCGACGTATCCGTACACCAGGACCCTGACTACTGATTTCCGACTTTGTACACAAAAACACTGATTGCGTGTGTGTTTCCAAAATTTTAAAGTCAGCTCAAACCAGGTCAGCTCACCAGATATAAGACGTTGACCGTGTCGCATCTGTTCAGGATGTCTCCACGCAGACAGTCAGTTTGAGTTCCGAGAGAGTACTCGATGACGGCTCACCGAGCGACGAGGCTCTGGTGCATGGCCCTTTTTACTATGTTGGCACCCTCAGGTGGTGTACCAGTACATCACCACCAGTTGGGAAGAAGATGCCAACGGCTATACTAGCAAACTGTGCACGCTGGCGGAGCGCATTGCACGAGTTCCAGCAGTAGAGGCCTCAGAAGTTACGAGGCGAGGCAGATTTCCAGACAGCAGAGCAGTGGCTGGAGGCGATTGCTAGAGTTTTCCGCCTAGCTGAGACATCAGTAGAGTGGATGGTGGACTTGGCCACTAGTGTTTTCCAGTGAATGACCATGAGGATGGTCCGCATAGTGATGAGGCTTCGGTACGTGAACCGATGCCTGAGATAGTGCCTTTGGGTAGTGTGTCAGCTATACATCACTACCTGTTGGTCAGCAGTTACAACCGGCGGTACCGGTAGGTGACACATGTAAGTTTACTGCCTTACATGTGTTCTAACTTCAGATACCCTCATGTTCCGAGGTGAACCTGACTCATAGGCGGCTGAGGACTGGCTTGAGGAGGTGGCCGAGAATTTTCTAGAACTTTTACAGTTTCGGCGGGATGACGTGTTGATAGCTGAGAATTCATCGAGGCGTACCGAACATATCGGGTACTCGATGGAAGCGTTTCGATCAGTGAAATAGAGGTCGGACCTCTGAGCATGGTATGTTTAAGGGATTCCGAGCCATCACCTTTTCTCTATGCATTTATACTTAGGCTAGAGTGCTAGAAGGAACCTTTGTGGTTGAGAATTCTTTGCTGATCGAATACAACCAGGGAATGTTAGAAGTTTTTAAAGTAGGAAACTGACACCAGTCTCGGAGACTTGGGCATGTAAAATGTTTCAAGAAGAGGAAATGTTAAGGACAGATGAATCTGCAGAGTAGCAGACATGGAGGCAGAGCTGGAGAGCAGCTCGTGGTGGTGTACATTTCAACAAGTTGCCATCACCCACCTTTGTAGTCCCCGCTAGACTCAGGGAGTTGGAGAGTAGGGAAAGAGGGTAGCTGCTTGCGGTCATGGAGTGCGACCAAAAAGGGGCTCTAAGGATGATTCGAATTGCGGAATTTATCTTCTACTAACTGCCGTAGCCACAGGCATCGAAACAAATCATCCCTTCCTTCCATGAATCTAGTCCCAGACCTAGAGATTCCGGTTAAGCCGTTGACTTGACCCTCACGTCTGGAGATACCTTTGGGAGGAGACTCGATAGTCACACTTACGCCGACGGTGTGATCTGACCCTTGAGGCGAGAGTCTCGGTTAGGACCTCTTGGTGGCAGCGTCGAGGCCTTACGACGTTAGTTTGAGTATGTATTTGGCAATCACTGTTCATACTCAAATTGACGGTATTAGGCAAACGTTGGGATGGGTTTTCCTTGGTCGGCGAAAAGGAATCCCTGGGCAGCACAAGATAAACTCGTGCATGGGAGGGTGTAGCCGATCATTCTTGGGTCGGCCAACCTTACCCTCGTGGCAGCAGGAGTTTTGAGTTTCAGTTCTAACCTAAAAAGGGAGACCTTTATAGTTCGAGGATGGCTACCACGTTCTTATACAGGTCTCACCTCGACGAGGTTTACAGAGATGTAGCCAAGGCGGCAAGAGATCTTCGAGGTTCAATAGACCTTTTTAGGTCCCCAGCAGGGTAGGCGAGGTGGTTTATCGCTTGACCCATCCACCTCAGTTGCACCAGGTGCACGATGACTTTCATGTAACTCAATTGAGGAGATACGTGCTTGATCCTTCACACATCATCGACCTTAGGGAGTTGGACGTCGATGATAGAGCGACATGAACGGAGGTTCCAGTGGGGATCAAGGATAGACAGGAGCATATCCTATTAGGATGATCGATTCCTTGGGTGCACTTCCTTTGATAGTACGAGAACCTCTAGGTGAGCACATGGGAGCGGAAGGCTCAGATGCGTGCTCTGTACCGCTTTTGTGACCGTAGTTTGTGATGAAGCTTTTCGGGGACGTAAAGCCCTGAGGTGGGAGTAATGTAAAGACATGGAAATTTCAAGGAAATTTTTTTCTTAATTTTCTTTGGAATTTTACAAGAACGCAGTTTCTGACGGCGCCTGATTCCGAGGCCCGGTGTGCCCATAATCAATTTCCGAAGTTTGGCTCGGGTACGTTCAGTGAACGAACGAGCAGGAATTTCTAACTTTTGAACCGGTGCCCGGAATCAAATTCTGAGGGCACCGATGGAACCGTAGCGCCAGTTTTTTCTTAGGAATGCCTTTCCTGGAGTTGCGTTTGCTTGGGAGCAGTTGTTTAATAAGGTTGTGGTTTAAGTGTAAAGAAAAATAAAATTTGTGTTACAAATTTTATTTATCTTCTTAAGTGGTTATATCCTAAGTGTGGAAGTTGGGGTGGAATCACAAGTTCCTAACTAACCAAGTGAGAATTAAGGTGAGGTGGGGCCCACACGATCCCCAACCCTTCACCTTCCCCTTAACTCTCTTCTACCCCCCTTAAACTCCCTTGCACTTAATGTGCCAAAACCCTCAGTTTCCTTAAACTCTTTAACTCCCTTGAACCCCCCCAATTAAATGTGACTCTTCACTTCCACCTTCATTAATTTTGGAGTCTCTCCACCCATTAATGAAGGATGTAACTTAATGAATTTGAATTATTTTGAATTCATTAAGCTAACACTATAATAAGTTGTGTTGTTTTATTGTTTGGGGTTGGCTAAATCTTTGTGATAGAGTCATGGAAGGATTGAAGAGAATTCCACCCTCGACGAAGAACACGAAGGACATCTCCAAACATGGAACAATGTCTTCTCGACGAAGAATGCCTTTTCCAAAGAAGAACGTGATGTTTCCAACGTCGATCCCTTCTTGGATGCCTCCTTCCCACTCCTTCCGGAATAAAGAAGGGAGCGCCTTTCACGAAGAACGCCGACGTCGTCAACGGCTTCTCTTTTCCGATGTCGACGAATCGCCGCCGCCTTTCCGCGACTTCGTCAACACATAACGAAAAGCGAGGTAGGGGTTTGTTGTTGCTTTATTTAATTATTTTTCGTTCTTGGTTCTAGCATGACAAACTTGAGGATGAACGTTTAAGTGATATCGTCTAACGAGAGGGGGACCGGACCGCACAAACACGGCCGAACCCCCCTCCTTTGTTCTTGAATGTTTCTTGCGGATGAAACGAGATAGCGTGGTGCCGTCGCACCACGCGGGAATCACACGGAAATTATTGCGCGGCGCCGTCGCGCCGCGCCGTGGAAAGAATTATCATGAACACGACGCCGTCGCGCCGCGTCGAAGGAAACCGAAGGCGCCGCGGCCGGAGCGGGGCCACGGCGGAGGGGCGCAGTGCCGTCGCACAGCGCCGGATGACAAAGGCCGCAGCTGGTTCCGAGCCGCGGCGGATAGTGATGACCGGCGGCTAGCCGGGCCGCCGGTGCCGGAAGACGGAAGAGGACCGGCCCTTGCCGGTCCTGTTGACAAGAAGTCGGCCGGCCAGGTCGGGCCGGTCGGGTTGGTGGAAACCGGGGGAATTTAATTCCCCCGGGCAGTTATTTGGCCCCCCATTATGAGGGGGGCCGGTTTCACAAAGGGGGGGAAAGCGGCCCCCCGTTTCCAGCAAGCTCGACCTTCGGCCAAGCTGGCAGCGCGCCCAGCGCGCTGCCTTGCGCCGAACTGGCGCGCCGGGCCGGGCTGTGCCGGGCCGGGTCGACCCCGTCCGGGGCGGGTCGACCCGGTTCGGGCCATCCGGGGGGTCTCGGGCCCGGACGGCCCGGGCCCGAAACCCCCGTTACCGTGTGGTTTGGTCAAATGCCTGTATCTTGGGCTACGGGTCTCCAAACGACTCGTCGTCAGCGGCAACGCGATCCTTGGATCGAGACGGTCGTTTAGGTATACTATACTCAATGTGCACCTTCCTTTTCGGGAGCCTACGTGGCTAAAACTCCGTAGTTAAGCGTGCTTGGCCTAGAGTAGTGATCAGGATGGGTGACCTCCTGGGAAGTCTCCCAGGGTGGGTGTGAGACGGAAAGGCCAATAAATAACAGACCAGGCGTCCGATTGACGCACCGTCTGTTTAGTTGAATTCCTCTAAGGAAGATGGATCTTTCTGCTTACTCCGCTCTAGGTTTGGATGCCGACGGAGTGCGGTCGGGTTGGATCGCATCGAAATCCAACCGGGCCCCTGGAACGAAAAAGCCAATAACTCTCAAACCGGGCGTCCGATTGACGCGCCGTCTCTTGCGTTGAGTTCCTGTTGACGATACAGAACTTTTGGCATCCTCCGCCCGAGTTTTGGATGCATATGGATAGTGGCCGGGTTGGATCGCACCGAAATCCAACCGGGCCCCTAGAACGGAAAAGCTGATATCTTTCTGACAGAACGTCCGTTTGACGAACCGTCAGCGGCGTTGGTGATCGCGTTGAGAAACGGTCCCTATGAGTTTACCCTATGAGAGTTCGGGGTATAGTTGAGATACGGCCGGGTTTGGTTCGCTCACGAAACCAACCGGGCTCCTAGGACGAAAAGGCTAATAACTCACAGACCGGGCGTCTGATTGACGCGCCGTCTGTTGCGTTGAGACCCCTATGACGAGGCAGTCCTTTGAGATACTTCTTTGTGGGACCTTGAGATACTTTGAGTATCGACCAGTAGCTCGTGGAGCGGACCCTCCCGAAGACGAGCGTGCGGAGTACGGAGACCGTGTAGCCTGCTGAGACCTGACGACTGCTTGACCGACTCGACTTGGAGTGAGTCGACTAGACAAGTGGACGGAGCGCCCGGTATTTGGCGACAGACCCACGGCGGACGGAGCGCCCGATAGTTGGCCGCAAACCCGCGGTACTCGACAGGAGGAGTACCTCTGTAGGCTATTGGGGGGAGCGCCCGGTATTTGGCGACAGACCCACAGCGGACGGAGCGCCCGGTAGTTGGCCACAGACCCGCGGTACTCGACAGGAGGAGTACCTCAGCAGTCTTAGGTTAGTGAGCAGTACTTCGGAGTCGTGACAGGACCACTGTACACTCTAGAGACGGAGCTCTTCAGTAGTTACGGTTTCAATAATGAAAATCCTGGTTTGAGCTGAGACTTTTGACCTTGTGTTTACCTCATGATTGAGATGGGACACTTGCTAACTTAGGTATATGTATGGGCATATACCCGGGTAGTGGTTATCCGTTGATTTCACAATCCTTGTGTTTCCTCATGATTGAGATGGGTTACTAGATAACTTAGGTATATGTATGGGCATATATCTAAGTAGAGGTTATCTGTTGAGATCTTCTTGTGGTTATCCTTGTTGGTTTAGTGAGACCTTGAGGGTCTCGGGGTCCATACTGAGTATCGTTATACTCACCCCTGCACGGGCTATGCCCGCACCTCGTTGTGTTGGTTGCAGACGACGGGCAGTGCTGACAGAAGCCGAGTGTTCGAGGACTGGATAGTACCTGGAGGTGGACTATACGAAGAGACGGTACCCTGAGGAGGACCTCACGACGAGGCGGTACCCAGAGGTGGACGTGACGACAAGGCGGTACCCGGAGGTGGACCACTGGGAAAGACAAACTCGGAGCAGACGGTGGGACCTGAGGAGCAGAGGAGCTATCTGTACCCACCCTTCAGGTGGGATTTCCAGTGGATAGCTCGGCGTAGCAGCTTTACTTTTTAGTTGTTGTTTTCCCTTTCGAGTTGTACTTTACAGTTGTGCTTGTATTTCCGACCCCTTTTTACTTTCCGCACTTACTGTTGTACTCAGTTTTTACTTAGTGTTTACTTCATCCGCTTGTACTCTGTGGTGCTTGTTTTCTTTTATAAAGACAATGCCTTCCCAGTTATCGGGATTTTACGCCTTTGGTGCTAGTCGCCAGCCCCTGGCCTATGGAAGGCGGGATTGGGGTAGTCACGGCACGGGCCCTGAGGACGGGTCGTGACAGTTCTCAACACGGTTGGGGTGCAATAAAAAAAGATATATATATATATACAATACACTTAGCCCAACCTATGGCTTCTAATCAAATAACTGAGTACGTGCCTTGGCATTGCTACTATGAAGCATGCATACAACAAACAACCCCAACCCCATATAGGTTTTCATGTTTCAACAGAATCATTTTAATACTTCCTTGACTACTGGGAAACTATCCACAACCAACCACATCGATCATTCGTAAAACATATCCCTACCATCCCCAAATCAAGTCAGTAAAACACAAGCATGTCCTTCTTATTAACCATCATAACCACATTAATTACTTTTCCCATTCCATTTCTATGCCCCACCATTCATTAACTATACCACTTTTATTTATTATTCACAACCAATAGTTTGTTCACAATTAAACTCAACCCTACAGCCCCACATCCAACCACCATAACCAAAACCAAACCATACATCATCATCCCTTGAAACAATTTATCACAGCCATGCTGCCCATCACCAATATAGTTTTCACACCAACCCACAACCAAGCCAACCGCAGCCCCACTGCTCACCTGATCCACAACCAAAAAAACACACCTTCACAAAAACTGTCACCCACATGATTATTATTTTCGTTTTTGTTCAACCGGGGTGATCAAACAAGGGTTTGAGTTATTCATTTAATCATCCAAATTTACGTGATTAACCAATTTTCACATTCCAGAATGTTTCCATCCATAAATGGTCTAGAAAGATAGGGCAGCATTTAATTGCGCAAGCAAAGGCCCCCAACGAGCGGGATTTTTAGTAGGCATAAGCCTATTCAATTCACAACATAATATTACAAGATATAAAATAATGTAACAGTAATCAAAAACTTTCCAACCCCATTATATAATCCAGTTAATATATTCATTAAACTGGTTCAAAATTGTTTCACGTAAACAAGAGTACATCCACCCCGCATGATGCACAATTTAGAGAGATGAAGGTAAAACCCCTACCTCAAAAGGATTAGATAACAACGCTCCCCCCAAA
Organism: Viscum album; assembly: GCA_963277665.1. Lineage (NCBI taxonomy): Eukaryota > Viridiplantae > Streptophyta > Magnoliopsida > Santalales > Viscaceae > Viscum > Viscum album. Next base: position 1,853,924,150 of record OY728145.1, read on the forward strand.
TCAATTTTAGAAGACGTCTGTCGGCGTCCATCGCTTCTCTCAAACCCATAAAAACCTCCTCTGGTGGATGCTGGGAAGGAAAGGCTGATGGGAAGGAAATAAATCAAAGGTCAGAAGTTTTACCTCGTCGTTACGATCCTGTGGCCGTTGACGGATCGTAAATTGGATCTTGGACGAAGATGTTATGGATGAAAGGACCCTTCGAGCCTCTTGGGAGAGCTCTGCTCGAGGGAATGGGGGGGGGGAGAGGAGTGAGATGAAAATAGGAGGGGACACATCATTTTATAGGTGAGAAAAACAAAAGTACACGGCATGTAATTTATGGTACACGGTGTGTACTTGTCTATTTTACATGGTCACCACGCAGCATCAAACACAGCCTTCAACACGGCACATAGCCATTGACTGGTCAACACAATGTTTGAGGGTAATGCAAATGCCGGGAGGGACTACACGACATGTAGTATTGGGTACATGGTGCGTACCGATTTATTTCAGACAGCAACGACCCAGCTCCAACATGGATAACAGTCATTGACTGGTCAACACACAGTTTGAGGGTAACACATACACGAGGAGGGACTACACGGCATGTACGATTGGGTACCCAGTGTGTACCCATTTATTTCACATGGCAAGGACACGGTTCCAACATAGCACACGGTCGTTGACTGGTCAACACACGGTTTGAGGGTAACACATACACTGGGAGGGACTACATGGCGTGTACCCATTTATTTCACATGGCAAGGACACAACCTTCAACATGGGTCACACCCGGAGAGGGGGTACATGGCGTGTTCTCACACTACACGGCGTGTAGTTTCAAAATTCCGAAAAGTGTGGGAATAGTCCATATTACCCTCCAAAAAACTTCATGACCGTTTTTGTGAAAAAGGAATGGGCCCGAGAGGTCCGGGTCATTACAGAATATGTGATGATATATTTCATGGATGATGAAGAACCCATATAGTGTCTCCATCTAGTAATAAATCTTAATAAAAATTAATTATTCTATTTTTAACTTCTTGGACAATTGGGGAAGAGTCGCGTTCATGCCACAAGTAGTACAAACCTCTTTGTGTTAACCTTCAAACAAAAAAATATTGACTGTAATGTTATCTTCAAGAGACATTTTGATTATATAATAGAAATAAAGGGATCCTATTATATCACCATGATTGTTTCTGAAGATAACTCCAAGCCCAAAAGGTCGTGGATTTCTTATTGAGGCTCCATCAGTGTTTCATTTAACCAAGCCTAGTGGTGGATGGGTCCACATGACTTCAAACATTACTAATGAATATAATTATTTAAAGTTAATTATAATAGGACTAGGAATAGTATATTCATGAATAGAGTTGTCAAAAATAAGTTTTTGATATCATTTTCATTTTTCACAGCTTCAACATCACAAACCCAAGCCTACTGAATCATAAAGGGATCATTATCAGGGACCATTTAATTTCAGATTATCCATATCACATGGTTTATTTCCATGCATGATTATAAGAATTTATTATATTGTTGGGAGGATAAAAGAATCTATTAAAGACCTGTTTTTCTGTCTCATATACGTGTTGAAACTATATTAATAATATCAAACTAGTTATCCACAACAACTCACAATGCAGTAAGTATTTTACAGTTGAAATAAAGTTGTTTGATTCCATCCCTATATTGGTGACATAAAAGCACATAGGAAAACAATATTTCCACTACTCAATAAAAGATCATTGGTGATAATCCTAGCATGCATGATTCTACATGTAAGGGGAACCATGATGGTGGAGTCAAAAACCTACTAAGGGACTTATCCTAGTAATTCGTGTCCCCCTGAACTGCTTCAAAGTTTGATAATTACGAGTAAAATATCCCCTTGGGTGGAAGATACCGTTATAATTTTTACTCTGAATTTATAAAAGTGTAATTCAAGAAAATATAATTTATTTCAGTAGGATGATTCTAATGGGTTACCTCCATTTTATCATTAATAAACATAGTAACATCTATTGATGTATAAGGGGAATTTAACACATTAATATAAGGTGTGAATGTAAATATTTATAAGCACTAAATGAGGGAAGAGGTGATGTTTACCATCTAGTGAGTGTTCAATTAAATCATTTTGAAAGAATAATTATGGGTAGGAAAAATAGGGGAGTTAATGTAATTATGATCTCCAGATTTGACCCTGTTATTAATTATGGTTATCAAAAAAGAAAATTTTTTATTTTCCTCATTTGTGAGACTCCACATGAATTTATCCTGTAATGATTTTTTTTTGAAATTGGAGATATTTTTTATGCCACTGACTCAATTTTCAATACGTTGACAACATTGTTTCCATGAAACTGTGAAAATTATTATTTTCTGAATACTTACAGTAAATAAAAAATAAATTTGGTGCTGATAAACATAATAACGAAAACTGACCATTTTTAAACAATCAATGTTTATTAAAATTAAGCAATAATTACTACAATCACTAGAAAAATCCTTCCCACCATCGAGAGTGTATTTCCTTTAACATAGGATAATTGAGATTTGATTTGTTTCACATTGCGAGAAAAGTGAATAATGAATCGATTCCCAAAAAACGGGGTAACAAAGATAGATGAATTGTAATACATGTTATTTTATTCCTACTTCATTGGTTATATCATTTTTATAGTCACATATATTCTCTTTACAATGTATAGAAAATACATATTCTATCTGATCTCTTGTCCAGAGAATTTTTCATAATTAAGGATAACATTAATTATGTCCTTGATGTTTCTATGATCCCCATGGGTGATAATAATGATATAATCTGCCAATAATAAATGAGTATGGACCCTAATACATCTTAAAAAAATTATGGGTTTGTTTTGTAATAATTAACTATATAGAGGAAGATCGTACACATATAATATTAATCTATAGAATATATAATATTAGAGAGAGTATAAACTCTTCTGGCCTCTTTAGAAAATATAAATTATCCCATAGGGGAGCTATGGACAAGAATAGACAAGTTGGCCATTCTCAGAAAGATTTTATCCCATTTAATAAAATTCTCATCAAATACAAAATTGAGAAGGACCTTGAAGATAAATTTCCAATAGAGATTATAAAAAGAATTATTAATTTCAAGATTAATGGAAATTATTTCCTCTTTATGTGATTCCCTATGAATATTAACTTATTTAGATGCAGTGCTCCTAAAATCGTGAATAGCTATACCTATGATGAAACCTAATTGATTTGATGACACAATTTTTTTAGAAATAATAGAAATACACATTTCCAAAGTTTTCACAATAAATTGTTAAATGGGGTGTATAGAGAAATGGGTTAAAATAGTTGAATCTCATTAGCATTTTCCTCACTAATATTCAAGATAGAAATTGATTATTAATTTTATATGGAAGCAATGCATGCTGGAAAAAATGGATGACTAGTATGAAAACATATAAATGAATTATATCCTAATAATATTGAAATAAAGAGTTTTTAAATCATTTAGACCAAGTGATCTAACAATATTGAGGCCAAAGATATATTTATTGATACCAAATTCGAGATGAATAGTAAATAGCAAGGAGTAATCCTTATTATTAATTTGTCTAGGAATAATATTTTTGATAAAATCAATAAAATAATTATGGCCATTAATGAGAATAATATAGTTGGAGACTACATGAAAGGCAAGTCCCCCATTCTATCAATAATTTCCTCATTTTCATATAGAATAACAAAAGGCCTGTTGATTTTCATGAATATTTGAAGAGTATTGAATTTATTTTGTTTCTAAAACCTCATTAATCAATTTATCCTCTAATACATCACTTTTCATACATTTTTTAGATTTAAATGGTAATTTTGGTCTTGATTAACCATATATTCCTACTCTATATCCATGTTGAAATAATCACGAGTACACGTCTATTGGAAAAAAATTTCAAGGGATTCATATTGTGAAATATTTTAATCCGTTTTACTAAATATGTCATTACTCCATGTTTTTATTATTTTATTTGTATTTTCAGATTCATGACACTAGGTAATGTATTATCCTAGATGTTTATAAAACTCCAAGATCAATGTACCAATTAACAACATTTTGTGTGCAAGTTCTATGTATTTCTAAATCTGAAAGGTAATGCAGGATTGTCATATCCAGTGATAAGATTAGTTTAAATAAGGGGATAGTTACAATATTTCATTTCAAGAGTTGTTCAAGAGATTAAATTAAATATATCAATGGATAATATATAAAAAATACATTTCCATTTTTTCCACAATTCTATTAGACATTATTATTGTATGATGTGTATTTGGAAGCAAGAAGGTTGACCTCACACTGATTGTAATTTTCAATGCATGCCCTAAAATATCATTTAGAGGTAGAAGAGTTTACTATTCCAATATTTTTATATGGATTAAGATTATCAATGAAATATATAATAAGATTCCATGAACCTTTAATAGATATTTTAATCACCTAAATATTCGACCACATATCCCTTCCTTGATGATTCCATTTCATGCATAAATTAATAAGGAAATGTGTTGTTTACCAAAAATATTGAAACTGAGGATGAACATCTATTCTGATGAACTGAAAGATGAAACTACCTAGAAATATGAGTGGTTCAAGTCACAAAAGTCTTTTAATTTTTTTGGTTGATAAATTTTTTTATGAGTACATAACACATATTTTTATGTGAATCAATCCTCTCAAAAAACATTATATTTGACACATATATTCCTAAGAAACCAGGTTTATATTTAACAATAAAAAAGTGACGATAACCGATATTATTATGGTTTCCTCATCCCTAAATGTTCCCTAATAGGACCTTCAATTAAACATATTTTTGGAGTATGATATCCCTTTCTTATTGCTACCTTAATTTTTTTTCTTGTTAAACTTATAATGATAAGAAATTTTGTCTCCTCAGTGTTAGTGTTGTCATCTATTTTTTTAAGTATCATCTAGGACTAATAAGGTTTTTTTATTTGATATGAATGTCCATAGGCATCAATCAAGACATTATTAATTTTTGAATTAGGGGGTATCTCTATTACGTCAACTGCATAATTTTATTCCTGCTTCCAGAAAAATAGCATCATTACTTTCATTTTTTTGAATCCCCAATGTGAGTCATAGATGACCACTCAATGTAATTTTAATTCTATGTAGATTATGATATATATATTTTTATCAAAAAGTTGTATAAGTTCATGTATTTTGTAAGAATTTCATATATCCAACTAATGAATATGGTTAGATAATCTCACAACATGAGATACTAAAGAAGGATTGTTTAGGACTTCTTTAGATTCTATAGGATTTTTTTGATGCGTCCAATTGAATACTTATCATAATGAGAAACTATGGGTGAGTTTCTGTAACTTGGTTACTTTTCATTTCCTTCACCCTCATGTTGTGCATTTATATTTTGATTGCTTTTTCCCTGATCTCTTCCATCATGAAATTCAATGGAAGAAATTCTAGTGATATCATGAAAATGAGGTTGAGAAACACACTTTTAATTTTTAAAAGATTATATCTCAACAAGATAAGTATTGTAAAATTGAAGAAATTTTCTTTAATGTTTATTTATGTATTTGTTATTTCATATTCCATTTTATAGTGGAGAGAGATTGGTATTCAAGTAAATATGGAAAGGTACACATTATTATGAGTTTTCCATTATATAATGTGCTTGCAATAATGGTCATTTTTTTATCCAAGTGGGAATATGGTTGACATATGTCACACCAAAGTATTTTTGACTTGTTTTTAGATCATTTATCGCTTAATAATAATGTTTAACCACTAAGTAAACTAATTTTTAGCTTAATCACTATAATTAGTATTAATAGTATTCACCAATTATTTTATTCTAAAAATAGGTTTACCATATTATAAAATATAAATTATTTGGATTCAAAATATGAAATAAATTTTTCTAATTTACAAACTAGAAGTGGGTAAAATTAAATTAAAATTAATCCCACGATAGGGATGAAATAATGGATTTTTTATGTGAAAATATTCAAATTTTTAAAATGTTATTATGTCCACATTTAATGTGAAACAAATTACAATGACCTAAATTGGATTAATATATGTATAATTTAAATAATTAAAAAGTAAATTAAATATAATTTATAATTTATCTATATAAATAAATTTTATGAAAATACATTTTTCATTTAAAATGCAGTGTTTTCACTATTCATCAAAAAATTAAGCTTCACAGAAAAATATAAAAATATCATCCTTTTTAATTTTAAATATTATTAATTAAAAAATTATTTTCTTAATTTTTTTTATAACGGTGTAAATATTGGTTTTGAAATTGTCATACCATTAAAATGTGTCAAAAAATTCCATTTTAAAATAATACTTCTTTTTATGCCAATAATTGGATGTGTTCTTATTTTATACCTATCAAAATTATTCAATGAATTTAAATACATTGGGATGAATTTATTATGTATAAATATTTTAATATATCAAAATAGTATTTATTTATTTAATTTTTTAAGATAAAATGAATTAGTGGGAATAAAATGGTTTTTCATTGTTGACATTGTGTCATCACATAGATGAAAATGTGAAAAAGGGAAATGCCTTAGAAAAAGTAGAAGAAAATAGTTAAGGAATATAAAAATTTTCAAAGGATAAAACTGATTTTCACCCAAGGTATCCCAAATCATTAGTGGTGTGAAATTAATTGCATTTCAACCAACATGAATGACATATATCCTTCATATATGGAACCATATTTTCCTATAAAAGACCCTTGGAATATTCATTTGTATCTAAGAATTTCCCTGAAGCTTTATTGCTACTCTAGTCACCCTAGTGCTTAGATCATGACCTATGAAACCTCCAAGGAAATTTAATATCACATAAAGAGAGGTTCTCAAAAGGGGATTGTGACACTTAAGTCTATTGCATGTTAAAAATTAACAAAACTTGTGTCACTAGTTCTCCCAATACCCCTAACAAATGTAAACATACCTGACATGACCTTCCATAAATAAGAACATGGGAGACTTACTTTTGGGAATCCCTATAGATTCCCATGAAGACTTTAAAAAAGCTTCACCCATGTGTTGTCATCCAGGATGTTTTTCACCTAATGTGGAACCAATTTCACCAAGTCTACTTGTGTGGAGACCTCTTTCATTTTGTCCCCTGTTGTGATCCTCCTTCATTCACCACATCCCATTAGATTACGAGATCCATTCAAGATGCCTATTTAAAATCCACTCATTGAAGGGAGTCTCCTTCACTGGATCCCATTCTTTATAAAGGGGCCATGGTGAAACCTCCACCAAGACCCCAAAATTTTGAAAACCATAGGGAATGTCACATCAATGTGCCTCCCATTTGGGTTTCTATTTCTATAGTTAGAGTTCTCTCACACATCTCCATAATCATGACTAATCATTAGAAAACCATCCAAGTGTAATCCCCTATCCTATCATGTAGTAGTTTTTAGTATTTCTCTACTCTACATCCCTCACCTTCATTCCTTTATTACATTGGACCCATGTTCAATGTAAATTGAATATGTTGAAGCATGGTAGCCATGACTTCTTCCATATTAGCCATGACCTATTCTATCATAGCCCCAACCCCTTCCACCAGTGAATGTGGAAAAGTGTGTGTGGTTTGTTGAATCTTTCACATACTCTTGTTTCTAACACTGAGAATGAATCATGTGGGATTAAAGGTTTATAATGATCAAAACACCCATAAAATCAACCTCTATTACTAAACTATGATAAATCTTATTCCCACCATAAATATGATATATATGAATCTGTCTGGAATCCTAAGATCCATATCTTCTCATTCCAGAAATTATTAATCATACCCCATTATCAGGTAATCCATCATAGGAGTAATCCCCATTTCTAATTCCCATAATTTTTTCTTCCTAATCATAATTAGACTAGAATTAAGCTACCCCAATCCTCCATTAGTTAAGAAATATCTTATAAACAATTTTATAAGGGCATCCAATTCATCAGTAATCCACAAACTATTTCTCTCAAGGGGTTAAACTCCCATGAGAGACGTCAAAAACTATATTGTATTTGATTCCCTTCGAAATGGGATACATAGAAATCATCCCTGAGGTTCAATCCCAAAATTAAAAATCAAATCTGTTATCATTGGTCTATATCCCCATTAGGGTCTAATTAATTTAATATTTTCATATAATTTTTAATTTAGTAGGGCTATTTAGGAATAAATACCACACCATTATTTGACTAGGCATCTTTCACCTAGATGTCCTTACCACATGACATTAAATTGCACGATTGGGTCTTTATCACAAGACCTTAAAATGTTTTGTGTTTCCCATTAAACATAACTGAACTACATGGGTTATGATTCCTTTCATAGGGATACGTAGGAATCCCAGATATGATTTTGATCCCAACATCTTCACAACATCTTTCTCCCTAGATGATGAAAAATTATAGAGTAACATTATTCTACATGGATGACCACAAACTCCATAGTTTCCCAAAATGCATCTTAAAAAGTAGTTTCATCATGGTATTGAATAATGAATATCCATGTATTTCATAAGAGGATGGTATTAGTGGAGAATACCAAATACACACATATATCTCCATTGATGATGATCCTAGAATATATATGGATGATTCTAAATTCCACTCATGATAATAACTGATTTCTAAATCTGGGATGAACTATTTATTCATGGGAATTAATGAATGATTTTGAAACATATCGTCAATTTATAAAAGAGTATAAAGTAGGAAATAATTCCCTCAAATGGGTGTTTTGAGCCTGAACACCCATAATATTGACCAAATCATGTTCTTTAGTGTCTTAGGTCATTACACCAAAAAAACATCTGCCTTTAGAAATCAGTTCTGTTTGGATATAGAAATTTTTGGTGTTTTTAGTTCCCTAAAAAAATCCATTGGAAGCCATTCATAAATAGTGATTCCTAACCAGAACACATGTTCTGAGGGAAGAAAAAAATAGTGAACCCAAAGTGAGTCCTTAACCAAGATGATACTGTTACCCATTCCATTAAATTTAATAAATATTGAATTTATTCACTCAAATGAGATGTCTATTTTATTTATTTGTGTTTTACAAATATATAGTAACAGTTCTACTTGAAATCACCAAAATCCAAATTGATACCTTCACGTTTCAATCAAATAATTCTCTGACAACTTCTCAAGCAAGATCCTCGTCTATAAAAATGATGTCATCACTGAATCAGTGTATTCAATGATGTTTCAATAACACATTTACCTATTCGTATCATCAACATGATACCATTCCAACCTTGGAGGTTTCCCGATAGACCCACCATATCAAGAAAAACCCCTAATCGTCCATTCACTAATGACTAGGGTCCACGAAGCGGATAGTTCCAACCACTGTTTTCTATTGTTTTATGGAGATTATCGCCAAAACATGGTCACCAATACCTCCTATATTCTAATATAGTCAACGAAGAGCCCCCCTATGTCCTTGTCCCGAAGAAACATGGGTCCCACCCAATGTGTCCTTCTAACAATCATCATGGCTAGTGTCGCATGGCAGTAAACCCTCAACCAGATGATGTTCTTTCATTTACTATATCTCCTAGGTCCCTTAGAATCATGAATAAATGAAGACCCACTGAGGTCAAAAATTGGATAATATGGATTGATGATCTACCTTGTTCCCCTCCCAAGATTCCAACAAACCCAATTTGATGGAATAATAGTTAGCATACACATAAACTTGTCTCCCCTCTTTCTACTGGTATGTAAACTCATCTAGTGGCACCCCATCAATCCTTCCATTCCTACCTAGTGGAGTACTATAAATAAAAAATACACCTACTTAAACCCATCAAGCCTTATAGTGGCCTCATCTAGAAACTCATGGAAAATTCAGTCAGAATGACTCGACGATATTAAAAGGGAATAATCAAGTCTCTTCCCCAACACATGAGTACTGTTAGTATTCACCGATAAGAAACTGATGGAAGGAGTATGTACATACCTAGACTACAGACATGTAATGGACATAGTGTCCAAAACTAGCTACTGTAGTAAGCACAAAAATATCAACAATGATGAACGGGAAGATGCACATTCCTACTCATATCCTAAATACTTTCCAAGATAATATCATGGTGACAATTTTAGTACCTAAGGGATAGATGAATAACTTTAACCCCACAAGAAAAGTGTCTAATAAACATGAAACCCAATATAAGATTCATACCTATATTCTAATCAAGGAGGGATATGTGGTATACTCCCCCAAATCATTTGAATAACTGGATCAGGCACATACACCATCTCCCATAATAGATAATTGGCTTATTCTGATGGCCACTCTAAGGTAGGAACATACACCTTCCCAAGGAAAACTATTTTCCCAGAATGTGTCCCAAACATCATGTAATATAGAATCCATGAAAACTATTACCAAACATAGTTTGAAAATCAAGATCATGTTTTCAATCTATATCCTCTTAATGCTATAGTTGATGAAGCCCTCAACCAATTATGTGATGCATCTCAAGATCCTACTCTCTCACTACCAAATTATGGGAGAGGTAGTAGTAACACTGAACGTCCTCATTGGACACATCCTTATGAAAAAATTCTTCATTAAAATTTGTTCAATCTCAAAATCTTATCTCTTGACGAGTGGCACAGAAACCCACTATGTGTCTAACATACCAACGAGCTGGAGTGGATACCCCTTTTTGTAATCCACCATGATGGTCCTCCCCATGGTATGAAATATCTGTCAGTAGTAGTGTTTCACATAGTCATGTAAATTTTCCAAATTACGATGTAGTGATGATAAATGAATATTATCTGGTGTCATGTTCAAACACAGGGACTCTCATGTCTAATTTCTTACCACTGGTAGGTTAACTGTTTTCCCAACAGAATGTCATCCCATGGTGATGTTCATTCTAAGAACCACCCTTGGTCCATTTCTCTTCCAAAACAATAGAATAACTCTGTACCAATCATTTATAATTCAGATAAATTGTTTATAAAATTCCATATTTGGTCCAATCATGTATAGGAACCACTTGAAAATATTAAAGTGGAACTGTTGAATATGAAAGAAAAACTGGATATGTGTGAAATACTAGTCAAGTTCTGGCCTCTATCCACCTCTCAATACAATACTCCAATGATTTTTGTAGTATATTGTATTCATGATATCTTCCTTAACATATGAAAGATTATTCATCATATAAATTCTAAATCATTACCATATGGTGAATATCAATGTCATGACATGGTAATATAAGGAGTAAAATGTCAAATCTACATGGAATCTCTCTTGGATTTCTGACATCCTAAAATTGTGAATAAATAGGGATCACATTGATGTGCATGACTTAATTAATTAATGAGGTTGCAACAAGTGATCATAGATACCACACCTGGTTTTCATATCACAGGATGGGGTGAACAAGGTGAAATTCATTTCATTGCACTTCAATGTGAGAAAATATTTCCAAAAGTGGTATCATGTAATGTTATTTAGCCATGTCGACTATAAAAAATGAATTACATTCATGGATGAAGAGATTCTAGACAAGAACATGGCTAAATTGGCATCAACCAAATTCATGTCTAATGAGAGAAATGTATTGAGATAACTTTTCATTAAGTATCTAATATCATAAAGAAGGTCTCCAAATTAGAGGGTGTCAACTATCAGATTTCACAAATGTCTGAAAGAAAACATTGGCCTTCTGATGTATGTGATTTATGTGGCTACTTGATAATACACTGATGCAACACTCAGACCAGGATTCATAAAATCAGAAGAGAAGTTGGGTTGATATCATCCATAGCAGTTCTGGAGCCACCCCTACCCATAGGGTTGGGGGACTGTTTAGCCCAACCCTTAGAGTCAAAAACAGAGCCTGAAGGGTTGAGAAATAAGAATAAGAGATCCCCATCCGGTATATTTGGGGGCTTTTTCACATTCACATGCCCCCCTTCTGTGGAAGTTCTTTTTCTACCAATTGGTGAAGAAGAAACATAATGAACACACAACTAAACTATTTAAGGATTCATATAAGGTTATTTTCCTCCAAAACGTTCCCGAGAAACCAAAATATTGGAGGAAAAAGTTTGGTGGAGGGTGTAGAAGAAGGTGGTTTCTCAAATATATCAACTGAATGGAATTAATGCATTATAAATTTTTAAATTTCATCAATTCCATCAATAAAGATCCTCTAGAAAATTAATCTAGTTCATGAGAGTTATTGGAAGAAGTTCTTGTTCATAATATAGTCCACTTCCAAGAAAAATGACAGAGGTATGTATACTCAAAATATGGGGCTTTCCCAAAATTTGGTATCACCTCAAATAAACCACTTCAACATCTTAGAAAGGCAGTTAATAAGGGTAACGTTAAAGGACTGGCCATGTATCACCTTCTCCAAGGATAAGTTCAATCCCTTACACACGAGGAATTATTTTTTCAGTCAAAGGAGGAGACAAAGGAGTTGAGAAGACTCATGCAAAGTTACTTTGTGGAGGAATTTCTACCAGTTATGCCGCGCATGTAGACCCTTAAGTTACACATATAGTTTGATAAAATTAGTAAATAAGGGTTGATTTGACAAAACTAAAGAATATAGGGCACATACACTCAATGTGGGACATCATCCACAAATTTATTTGAATCTTTCATGATAAGATCATAAATTCCCTTGGATAAAAAGCCAGAACATGGTCAGGAACATCACTACAGACCGACCACTATTGGTTACCCATTAAAGGTGCTAGTGGTGATGCCACCAGTGAAAACACCATTTCAGGCTTAAGATTCAGTACCAATTTAGTTCCAGGTTTAGTCAGATGTTTTCCAGGTGCTTATTAATAACATTGTGTCATTTGTGACTCTATTGGAATATATATAAAGATGGTGTTAACTTTTATAGCTAGAGAAAAAGGCTTATCCCAAATTGGTACATCCATCTCCACCTCTTCAAAACATTTGGAATCATATATTTCTGATCTTCCATGGTTCAGCAGATCTAGAGAATCACATGATGAATATTATCTCACACTGTAATCCTAGGATTGGTACCCCTGAGCCCATGGATGTTGTGAAACATAGATGCTTCATAAAATCATTACAGGGGTCAACCTTTTTATTGTACATGATTTTCAAGTCTCAATCATATTCCAAATGAGAAGATCAACATCTTAAGTTACTCTTCCAAATTAACTCAACCATGTAAAATATGACATTATTTGATCCAAAAAATTATATTAAATTTTAGAATGAAAGAGTCTCATATTTAATTTCTAGGTGGAATGGTATATCATACTTCATGAAAATACCACTATATAAAGAATATTTTCCTCCAATATGTGTAGAAAAAATCCATGATAATTTGAATACACCATAAATCCATGTCAAAATAAAAAGGTGGGTTTCATGATCTGGCCTAGATTTATTTACAAGTGGAAAAATCCATAGAAGAGAATAGATCAAAATCTTAATTAATCCCATCAGCATAGGGAAGAAGTTCAAGAAAAGTTGAATCCACTATAGTCACACTTTTACAGGCCCCAACACCCTCTCCTTCAACAAATCCCTCATCATACCATATGGTTCCACCTTCTGATCATCAACAACAGTAACCACCTTATTATGATGATAAAAAATATTCAATGTTAGAGGCAATTTGAGGAGATGAAAAACAAGTTCTATGATTTTCAAAATCCCCAATTCCTCACCTACTTAATCTCATCATTGGAAAAATAAATAGTCCAGTACCCCAGGTAATAGAAACATAAAAAAGAAAAATATGGGGACCTCCCAAACTATTTCTCCTTCAAAAAATTTTGAGGCACCCCATATAGGAGTGTTTTGTTTTTAAAGGCCTCCTACAAAAGATGGTGAAATCTAGGAAAGTGAAGATGCAAAATTCTCTATCCCGGGTAGAATGTGTTACTAATATCAATGCAGAGTAAGAAGGTGATTGGAATTATGTCAAAAGTGACAATGCTATGAAATTATATGATTGGATGGTTTATAGAACAATTATCCAAACTCATGTCATTATATGAACCCAGTTGAAACAATAGATTGTTTCTCTTGTCACTTCCTTTACATCAAATATTTATTTATCAAATCCACGGTCCCCTAAAGGCCAATTATCAATGAAGATATATGTATGGATGAATTTGGAACTAATGAATAAAATGATTTTTTTTTCAATGTAAAATTTGTCCTTGACCATAGAGAATTTCATGCCTACCATCTCAAAAGCATGAGCACCACCCCACCAAATAGGACAACAAGATCTAACCCCCCTCCAGGAAGAATCATCATTATATAAGGAGTTTTTCTTCAGTTAAGTTACATTTATTCACTTAACGGATCCATACTCTAATTTTTATTATTATTATGAACCTGATTTTCTTACACATGATTGGGTAATTGGGGGTCGATGTTGTAAGTTTCAAGGAAAATGGGGATGGTATGGTTAGCATAGAAGTCACTACTCCAACCACACACTTTCTTGTACTATTTATACTACAAAACCAAACAGTATATCCCTCTTGTGGGATCAGAAGAAATAATTTAATTACCTAACAAAATATAGGTTCTACCCTGAAATGATTATCTTAAAAAAAATTTAGAAACTATACTTCCACCTTATAGGTGACGGTGAAAATATATATGGTCTAATCCACCATGAGTAAAAGTACTACCAGATTTTACCCATAATGATGGTCCATCCGCATAAGGAACATTAAGTTATAAGGAAATAAAAAATAGCACATCTATTCTATAAAACACATACCTTTGGATCAAAATTATTATGTTCTGAAGCAAATTTTCCATCTACCAGCGAGTTTATCTATCCTAGATTCCCCAATATTTTGAAATTGTCTCTAATAAAAACTAACTGAGACTTTGTCAAGCCGTCATGAGATTAAATATGATGTTGACTATGAAATGGTTTATTGTATTGAGAATGATTTGGATGAATTTCATGAGGTCATTTCTTTCATGGACTAGAATGATGATATTGTTGTACAAGGACACATTAGGCCCTTGTACCAATTTATTATGATAAATAATACTAATATCTGATGAACATTCATTGATAATGGATCAGGGTTCAATCTAATTCCCATTACTATACTATACCAATTAATACTTATATAATCCCAATTTTCTCACCCCACATTGATGTTAGATGGTTATGAAAAGAATCAGAAAGATCCTCATTGTGATATTATGCTAAAAACCTAGTTTAGGGATCTCATATCTGATTCATAGTTCATGGTTTTCTGATAATACCCATCATTTAACATTCTATTGGGGATACCTTGGCTACATCACCATGAATCCATTACTTTTTTGTACCACCACTATCTCAAATATTGCATCAATGGTCAAATTGGTACATTTTGTTGTTCTATGGCCCCAGGATAAACTTGTGATGCTAATTACATTGATACCAAGTTCTATCACACAAGGGTAAAAATACATTGAAAATGATGTTACAAGAATCAATTCACTAAATAGTTTAGAAAAGATACCAGCTAACCCAGGGATGCTTCTCAGTTAAAATTACACGATTCCCATTAATCATGCATAAAGGGTAGTACCATATCCATGAACTCAATCAGTGGATTCTATAATATCAGTTGTGGAAACTGAACCTGACAGCACATGAGAAATCATTAACTCACCATGTAGTGATGAAATTGAAAATAGAGAAATATTCATTCTATCGACCATCATTCAGAAAGAATCTACTTCATCATCCATGCTTGAATAAGTTTTTACACTAATGGAATGTGATAGGGATGCCTATTATAGTCCCATCATTATCCCTTCATAGATTCAAAAAAACCGTTCATTATTAGTTGGGTAGGATATGGTTACCTCCCCTTTGGTGTGTCGAAATACTAATTCCTCCCATAGGTATTAAATTATTGATTCATCACCTACAATCTGAGAAGTGGTAGATGAAGAAACACTTGAATAAGATTAAAAAGATGAAGACCAAAGAAACTCACCTACATTATTTTAGGAAGGTTTCTACACCACTGTGGATGAACTCAAGGAAATAAATCTAGGGACACAAGAATATCTGCACCCACTCTGATAAGTGTGTCCATGAATTTTAGTGAATAATAGGTGTATAATTCCATGGTAAAACAACACTAGGATGTGTTTTCCTATAATTATATAGATATTCTATGTCTTGGCCCCATGGTGGCCACTCATAATTTGTTGTTTCCAAAATATCATCCTGTATACAAACAAGAAGCGAGGAGAACACACCAAATTCATGCCTGCAAAATTGTGGTTGAGGTCAACATGATTATCCAAGATGACTTCATTTGAGGGGTGAAATTTCCAATGTGACTAGCCAATATTTTCCTAATGAAAAAAATAATGTGAAAATTAGAGTTTTCATTTATTTCAATGATATCGACCATCATTTATCCAAAATTGACTTCTTGATTCTGATAACAGAACTATTGAATGATGCAATAGTTTTCTACCAAGTTAATGACATTAAATATGGCTACTCTAAGTATAAAAAAATCTAGATGGCCCTAGAATATTTGTAATCTTCATCTTCTAGATCTCCGCAAGGTGTATTTTCCAATTGGGTAATATCCTTGGCATGAAGAATTCTAGAGCAGCATATCATCGTGCAATTCACCACATCTTGAAACCCTACATGGGGAAATTTTTTGAATTATATTTTGATGATTTTGTGGTAAAATATAGATTATATTTGGATTGGTTGACTACCTTTGAGACCATATATATCAATAATTGACAGCATAATATAATGAAAAACCAATTGAAATGTCCTTTTTGGGTATGCTCTGGTAAATTTCTCTATTTTTTATGTCCCATCGCAAAATTGAAGTCGATCCCAATAATAATAAATATATCATTGGAATGTCACATTCTCAAAACATGAAAGAGTGTATATGACTTAAATTAAACTTCCTATACATACTACACATCATCGGCAATCTGATGGGAAAATTACTTTCCTTCACCAAATTGATAATGAAGGGGGTCACATATCCATGGACCAATGACTACCAATATAAATTTTATACCCTCAAAAAATAAATTTTAATTACACTGGTATTGATTCCACATGTTGAATGAAAACTTATCATTCCTTATGTGATAGCATCATAGCGGTCACTAGTCACCTTCCTTTCCAAAAATAATTACGTCAGGAATGACAATATCGTTTAGTATCATAGTAAAACCTTTTTCAATGAAGAGACTCTATATTTAGATATATAGAAGAGTTTCCTGGAATCAATCATTAAATTTTAGAAACTATGGAATTTCTTACATGATAACGAGGTCCTCTTGGTCTCTCTCAATTTCAAACTCAAATTTATCCTCATTCGACCTATTTTGATAGGGTGTTTGGAATGGTGGAAAGTTATTATATAGTTGTTTTATATAAAATATTTTCCTCAGAATCAGTGAAAGTTCAATCCTTTTCATGCTTCAATTCAATGAACCCTTCTGCTGAATAAAAATAATTGAATACTGAATTTCATAGTGAAGAAATATACTCTATTCGAGATATCCCACAAATGTATAAGGGATGGTGTCCAGAGAACCAACTATTTTGTACATTTATTACATGAATGTTCCCTTATTATTATTTTTCATTGATCTGCATGACTATAATATAATAATTTCATGGAATATTTGCTACATTAATAAGGTCCTGGCAGATACCTACTATGATGAGAGACATGAAATGATATAACAATATTATTAAATAAAGTTCTTCAGTTGGATGACATACTATTATATGAAACATAGTATACAGACCGTCATGTGAGAGTACTCATAAGAAGACGAGACTCTCTCTAATGGAGTTCGCACTTAGTAATCTCCAAGATGAGAGATTATAAGAACAGACCCTCCAGTAGTAATTCCACATGTCTTGGTGTCATCAAACAATACTATCTATGAGTGTCTATAATGGTCCTTAGACTAGAAGATTATCATTAACTCATGTCATGACTCGTGCACTTAGATTTTCTAATGAAAACCGTCATGAAGACAGTTTGCGGGAAGTAGGGTACATTGGGTGAATCATGAATGAAATTTTTATAATGGGTATGTTGAGGAAGGATTTCTCCCTTCCATATTTATGTAAGTTGATATCTCGGGACCTTTGATTGAATTAGAACTGTCAAAAAAAATCCATGGCCATGGTGTAACGATGACTTTATTTATAGAAGTCAAAGAATGACAGATCAAGCATATAGCTTTATGACACTACCATGAAACCGGCTTGAGGATATATTGAGAAAAAGGGATTAAGTTACACAGTAAGTGTTCATTTGAGGTGATACGTCAGTGTAGCTTCAACTACATTCTGTTGGGTGCCTTGACCCATTGCTAGACAGTAATCTTGGACTTTAGGGAAACCCGCCTAATGCCAACGAAAAAGGGGACTAGAGGGTCACACACTAAGTGTATTCAAGTATATCATGTGGAATAAAGATTATTCTTGTACATGGTTTAATAATTATTCAGGGAATCCTAAATTGTTTTAATTTTGGGGGAATAAAAAAAATAAAACAAGTACACATTGTGTATCAATGATTACACACCGTGTAGTATTATTTTAAAATCATGTACACACCGTGTATTATTAAATGTACATGCTGTGTTGTTTTTATTTAGTAAAGGAAATGAATTAATGAAAACAAGATGTACATGTCGTGTACATTGAATGTACACACCGTTTATTTTTCAACGAAAAACAAGTACATGTTGTGTATTTATTCATACACGCCATGTTGTTTTTCCAGTCGGGATTTTGAGGGAATATCATTTTATTAAATGATATTTATTATAATCAGTGTGGGCGTATGTCAAGGAATTAATGACGTGACATGGGGTTTTCAAAAGGGAGTTAATGAAATAAATGAATTGTGTAACGCGTTTGTTTATTTTCATAACTCTACAACCTCATACCTAATTATAAATATCCTCACAGCCCCAACACTTTTCCGAAGACAAGAGATGATACGAGAATTGTTGTGCACAACAATTCTGGAGAATTAGTTCAAGACCGAAATAACCTCTTCCTCCATGAACACTCAAAAAACCGAGAGAGATCCTCTTCCTTTGGATCAAGACGATCTAATTCAGACAACGCAATAAAAGTTTTCTCCACGCTAGCACCCAGAGACTCCATTGGCGATGTCTAGAGATACGATGTGCATCTATGGATCACTACTATAGGAAGTCAACATTTGGCTTCTACGACGCAACTACAAATGACATCGAAACATGATCAAGAATATCAATGAAGAATGAAATTTAAAAGGTACATCTATTCAATTAATCAAATTAATTATAATCAACCTGTAACGATCCTACTTTGTGGTTCTGTGACATTCATTTTCTTTGTCTATTTCTGTGATTCGGTCCATGGAGACTGGTGTTTATCATCATATTCATCCCGGATTGATCATTGTTGATGCCAAAAATCCAAGTGGGCACATCCACCCATGCGCATCTGCTCTGCCCAGAACCTTCAAATGGTATCCGAGAGAAGTTATAACATTGATTATAATTATTTAATTTTCGTTGATAATTTTTTCATTTATATTTGATTCAATTTGATATAAATCATTATATAAATTTGAATAAATGAGATCTTTTATTTCCCCTTTGTTTCTAGATTAATATCACAGAAATGGCCATTTCAATTTTAATTTTGATTAAAATAAAAATGAGGAACTCATCCAGTGAAGCTGGTATTTCTGTCTGTAAAACACGGGAATACACGGTGTATAATGAAAACTACACATAGTGTACTTAGGTTCAATGAACTGGCACTAGTTCGCCAAACCACGCAGTGTTAATTGAGTATGCCTAAGTATTTATTACGCCATGTTTACCAGAATTAAAAGGCGCGTGGGAATCAGAATACATAGCGTGTGTGTTAGAGCAACACGCCATGTAGTCTGATTCGGCCCAAGTGAAACTGTGTACAAAGGAGAATCCATGTAACACGTACATGGGATTTCCAGGGCAATAACCATGTAACAAGGAAGTATACGCCATGAATTATTTATCTACACACCATATATTCCAAAATTTCCATTGTACTGAAAACACACCAAATCCCCTGACGTGTACTTTGTATAAAAGGTGAAAGAAATACACATCATGTAAATATAAACTACATGGCATGTACTTTCCAAAGATTGAATTTCTCCAAGATTCCTCAAAATGTACAAAGATACCGTACAAGGAATATTGATGGGAAGAATATCATGGAAATTTAGAAAGGAATTTAAGATATATAATTGATTAATTATAAGATCATAATTATTTGAATTCAAGCATGAGTTATTTTGAATAATTAAAAGATTTAAAGTATTTGAAATATGTGTAAATGACATTGCATGTTATGGATGATCATGAGTTAGACCAAAGACCCTTTGTATGTGTGTATGGTTCAATTTTAATTTTTTATTTTGTTGGCCTGCAAGCCTACATCCAAGAAAATGTAGGGAATGCATTCCAATGGTTTATTTAATGTAAACCCTATGTAATTAAGGATCTCCCAAGCTAGAGGAGACAGTTCAAAAACCAAATTTGAGGCGAAATCAACCCAAGAAGATGAAAAGGTGGACAGGTAGGAGTTGCAAAACACGAACCATCAGGGTCAAGGTGTTTTCCCTAGGTCAGGGTTAGCTTATCAAAATCGCTAGAAAGGTTAACCCACAGATGTTCATGATCATACCATCTTATTTTAATTATATCTGGTTGCATGGTTAATTTATAATATATGTGTTGTCGCAAAAATATAGTTAATAAAATGAACAAGCATGCAAATAAAGAATAAAATATAATCCGGACTATGTGTAAACATTATCAGAACATGGATAATCATATATGAAAGCATCACTTAATATTAACAAGCATGTGATAATTCAAAACTATTCATAAAATATTAAAATCCATTAATATAAAATTAAGTCAGACCATGCCTTCTATTTCCTGATTAAGGGAAGGACTCAATAAAACTATATGCTTGACCAAACCTTGTTGGGACACTTAATTTTATAATGGAAGCCCTTATGAAAGGTTTTAGGATGACTTATCTATAATTCATCAGGAGAAGTATCCCTTGCTAGACATGATGTAATATTGTAGGCAAGAGTTGAGGAAATCCATGTCAGGATTTCAGGATTGGGGAGTCCACTCAATAGATCAAGGAAAATTAAGCTCACAGTTGGCCAAGACCTGCCTACCTAAATACTTTCAAATAGATTGACCAACCGTTGGTAGGGTTATGAAAAGGGTAATATGGATCCTTGCCACTATAATGTCAAAGAAACTGGACATTTTGAGTTCAATGGTGAGTGCCATTGTGTCTTGATAAAAATGTGGGAGAAATAATAAATTCATTTATTATTTTTCATATAATTTAATCAAAAGGTACTGATAAACTTTTCTCTTTTAATTTGTAGAATCTAAATGAAAAACTTGTCAACCACATTTTTTCTGTGATCAATTCTGGATAAATACAATATCCTCACAGACAGTAACATTCAGGAATGTTTTAGGGGCCTTCGGGTTATCCTACGCCATGAACGAATGTTTTAAATGATGGATTCCCCACTTCCTCATCCGCCTGCCCAAGGGGCGAGTGCTGAATATTTCTTGGTTTATGATCAACATTTGTGTTATGAAATCGACATTCAAGGTTTGATGTTGTCATTATTGTCTAGTCAGCTTATGAAGTCGCAGGAGGACATGGATGCCTACAAAATACCCGATCACCTCTGTGGTCTATACCAAGAGATATTAATATATGAAAGGTTTGATATCTCCAAGGCTCTATTTCAGAGCATGCTTAGATAGGGTGCCACAGCCGGGCCTCATGTAGTCAAGTTCATTTGCTACATTGAGCCCTTGGAGGTTCTAGGGTTTAAAATCCCCAAAGAACTAGGTACTGATCTCATTCTTTCTTCACTCCCCTAGAGATTCTCATAGATTTTTGTGAAATTCAATATGAACAACATTGAGAAGACTTTGTCAGATCTTTTTATCCTCATTCGACAAGTGGACAATAACATGAAATGTGAAAAGCCTTCTGTCCTAATGTTGAATAAAAGAAAAGGGACGGTGATGAGATTTAATCCCAAAGAATCTTCAAGGGCTTCCAAGAAAAGTATGATCGAAGGAGGGGAAAGGGAACATGATGGTGTTTGTTTCGGATGTAGCAAGAAGGGCGACTAAAATAAAAACTGCACCCAGCCAAGGAAGCAAGTGGATGCTTCATGTGCATTTGTTATCGAATGAAATCTATCTGTTTCTACTAATTGGGTATTAGATACTGCTTGTAGTGATCAAATCTATATCCAAATATAGGAACCAGTAAGATTTAGTAATATTGACTGAGGTGAGGTTGATCTTTGAGAAGCCAACGGAGCCAGAATCACTATTGTAGCTGTCAGAGACTACCATCTCACATTGCTTACTAGGATAGTATTGGTTTTGAAAGGATGTTGTTATGTAACCTCTATAACCAAAAACATTATTTCAGTTTTCAGATTACATACTGATGGATTCATCTTCATGTTTGGAAGTTGATGTTTCTACTTTTATAAAGATAACATTTTCTGTAGGGAACATTTGTATAAAGGCCATTATGTGTTAGACTACACAAACCACGTAATGAAAATCAATGAAAAAGTTAATTAACATGAATCATACTACACTGAACATTGGCATCACCGACTAGGTCATGTCAATGAGAAATGTTTGACAAAATTACTTCAAGACGGGTATTTAGATTCCTTCGATCTAAAACCACTTGTTGTATGTCATGCATGTCTACAAGGAAAAATGGCCAAATCTCCATTTAGTGGGAAAGGTGAAAGGGCTAAAGATCATCTAGAATTAGTTCACACAGATGATTTTGGACCATTTATAGTTGATGAAAGGGATGGGTTCTTTTACTTCATAACTTTTACTGATAATTTAAGTAGATATGGAAATATTTACTTAATGAGGTATAAGTCTGATTATTTTGATCGGATAAAAGAATACAATAATGAATTCGAGAACCCGCTTGGTAAGAAGATTAAGAAACTCATCTCCGACAGAGGAGGATAATATCTTAATTAGGACTTAATTGATTGTTTACAAGAGTTTTGGATTCTATCACAACTCACCCCTCCTTACACACCACAGTGGAATGGTGTAAGTGAAAGGAGGAACCAAAACCTGTTCGACATTGTGAGATCAATGATGAGTCATGCGAGTCTTCCATTATCCTTTTGGGGATATGCATTACAAATAGCATCACACATAAAAAACCATGTACCATATAAATCGATAAATGGTATTCCATACAAGTTACGGAGTGGATGAAAAGCCATGTAATCAAATTTACATGTGTAGGGTAGCGAAGAATTTGTTAAGGCCTATTTATGTATCAAACTTGAACACCTAGGCACAAAGTGTAACTTTATAGAATATCCAAAGGAAACAAGGGGATATTACCTTTACAAACCCTCATACAAAAAGGTTACAGTTGCAAGACATGCCATATTCCTTGAGAGGGATCACATCTCCAAAAGGGATAGTGGGAGAGAGATAGAATTATATGAAGTCGAGGTTCAAGATACACAAGAGCTGGTACAAGAATAGATTCCACAAAGCCCCATGGAAGAAAAATCTCTTCCAGAGATACAAGAACTGCGTAGGAGAACAAGAGAGGTGAGATAACCTGAATGATATGGTTTTATTATCACCGAGGATGGTGACTCATTATGGGTTTACAATGATGATGATATTACCTACAAAGATGAAGTTTAAGGCACAAAAGTTTCCATGTGGAAAGAAGCCATGAATTCTGAAATGGATTCCATGTACCAAAACCATGTCTGGATTTTGGTAGATTCTCCAGTTTATTTAAACCCTATTGGTAATAAATGGGTATTCTAGAAGATACTGGACATGGAGGGGCAAGCCATCACCTATAAGGCATGACTAGTTTCCAAAGGTTTTAGACAGTGTCAAGGAATTGACTATGATGAAACCTTTTCAACGGTTGTGAAGCTGAAATCCATCAGAATTTTATTTGCCATTTCCTCTTACCATGACTATGAAATTTTTCAAATGGATGACAAAATAGAATTCCTTAACTGGAACCTCTAGGAAGATGTCTACATGACACAACCTAAAGTTTTTGTGACTCCAAAGGATGCCAACAAGGTATGGAAGTTACAGAAATCTATTTAAGGATTAGAAAAACATCAAGGTCATAGAACATTTGCTTTGATTAAACTATAAAAGAATTTGGATTTGTTAATAATAAATGTGAGCCTTGTGTCTACAAGAGGTTTAGTGTAAGTGGAATCCTTTTTCTAATAGTATATGTTGATG
This sequence comes from Viscum album, assembly GCA_963277665.1. Classification (NCBI taxonomy): domain Eukaryota; kingdom Viridiplantae; phylum Streptophyta; class Magnoliopsida; order Santalales; family Viscaceae; genus Viscum; species Viscum album. The sequence goes on from OY728145.1 coordinate 1,853,948,649, forward strand.
ACATATTACTAATTGGAAATGAAGAACCTGTCGTGGAGTCTGTTAAGGCATGGTTAGATAAATGATTCATCTTGAATGACTTGGGAGAGGTAGTATATATTCATTGGATCAATATCTACTGTGACAGATCCAAGAGAATGTTGGGCCTGAGTCAAAGTACATACATTGACAAGATACAGAAGAGATTCAGTATAGAATGGTTCAAGAGGGGATTGTTGCCAGTGTCACATGAAATTCATCTTTCCAAGAAAATGTGTCCTCACACACATGAGGAATGAAAGAGAATGAAAAGGGTCCCTTAAACATTTGTGATTGGGTCAGTCGTGTATGGTTTGCTATGTACGATTCTAGATGTTTCTTATGAATTAACTGTGGTAGGTAGATATCAAGCTGATCCAGGAGACCGCCATTGGATGGCAGTCAAGACTATCCTAATGTATCTGAGGCGTACTAAGAATATTTTCCTGGTTTATGGAAGAGATGAGGAACTAGTCATCATAGGACATGTAGATGCTAGTTTACAGACTGATCAAGATGACATGAAGTCACAGAATAGATATATCATCAGTTTGAATGGAGGTGTAGTGAGCTGGAAGAGATCAAAGAAATGTATGGTGGAAGATTCTACAGCAGAGTCCAAGTATATCACAGCTTTTGTGGTAGCTAAAGAAGAAACATGGATGTGAAGCTTCATCCATGATATGGATGTAGTACCGAGTAGTAAAGTTATTATCACACACTATTGTGATAATACTACACCGGTGGAACATGTAAAAGATCCAAGGTCACATCAGCGGACAAAGGACATACGTTGGATGTATCATCTCTTGAGGGATTTTTCTCAGAGAGGTGAAGTTGCAGTGAGCAGTTTTTCCACAGAAGACAATGTGGAGGACCCCTTTACTAAAGTCTTATCTTAGTAGAAACATGATCATCATTTGAGGTCTAGTGGAGTAAAAGTTATAGGCAATTGGCTCTAGTCCAAGTGGGAGTTTTTAAGTGATGGTGTCCTGAGAACCAACCGTTTTGTACTTTTATTACATGAATGTTCACTTATTATATATTGTTCATTGATCTGCATGACTATAATATAATAATTTCTTGGAATATTTGTTGCATTAATAAGGTCATGGTAGATCAATGCTATGATGAGAACCTTGAAATGCTATAACAATATTCTTAAATAACGTTCTGCAGTTGGATGACATACTATGATAGGACACATAGTATATAGGCCTTTACGTACGAGTATTCGTAAGAAGACGAGACTCTATATCATGGAATTTGTATATGGTAATCTCCAAGATGGGTGATTATAAGAGAAGACCCACCAGTAGTAATTCTTCATGTCATGGTGTTATTGGACATTACTATCTGCGAGCGTGTGTCATGGTCATAAGACTGTAAGATTATCATTAACTCATGTCATTACTCGCACAGTTATATTTGCTGACGAAACCCATCAAGAAGATATTTGGTGGGAAGTAGGGTATGTTGGGTGCATCAAGAATGAAATGTTGTTAATGGATAATTCAAAGAATGATTTGTCCCTTCCATATTTATGGAAGTAGATATCGTGGGCCATTTGATTGAAATAGAAATGTCAAAAAAATTCAATGTCCATGGTGTAACGAAGAGTTTTTTTCTGGAAGTCCAGGAATGACAGATCAAGCATATAAGTTTTTGACACTACCATGAAATCTTCTTGATGAGATATTGAGAAAAAGGGATTATATTACATATTAAGAATTCGTATGAGGTAATACGTCAATGCGGTGTCAACTTCATTCTCTTCGGTTCCTTGACCCTTTTCTAGACAGTAATCATAAATATTAGGCAAGTCCGCCTAATGCCAATGAGAAAGGGGCCCAGAGGGTCACACACTATGTGTATTCAAGTATCTCAAGTAGAAAAAAGATTATTCCCATACGTGGTTTAATAATTATTCAAGGAAGGCTAAATCATTTAAATTTTCGAAGAAGAATAAAATAAAACAAGTACATGCCGTGGGTCAAAGATTACATGACGTGTATCTTTATTTTTTTAAAAATTACACGTCATGTACTATTAAATGTACATGCCATGTAGTTTTTATTTTGGAAAGGAAATGAATAAATGAAAACAAGATATAAATTCCATTTACATTGAATGTACATGGCTTGTAGTTTTCAATGAAAAAAAAGCACACACCGTGTAGTTTTTCCAGTCGGGATTTTGAGGAAATATCTTTTTATTAAATGATATCTATTATAATCAATGTGGGCGCATTTCAAGGAATTAATGACCCGACATGGGGTTTTCCGAATAGTGTAAATGAAATAAACGAAACACATAATTTGTTTATTTATTTTCATAACTCTATAACCTCAAACCCGATTATAAATATTCTCACAATCCCAACTCCTTTTCAAAGACAAGAGAAGACAAGAGAATCATTGTGCACAACAAATATGGAGAATTGTTTCTAGGATGAAAGAACCTCTTCCTTCAAGAATGCTCTGAAGACCAAGAGAGATCCTCTTCCATCAGATCAAGAAGATCTAAGGCGGACAAAGAAACAAAAGGTTTCTCCACGCTAGCACCTAGAGACTCTATTGGCGACGTCTAGAAATACGAGGTGGATGTGTGGATCACCGCTAGAGGAAGTATATACATGGATTCTATGAGGTAATGAAGAATCACATCAGAACATGATCAATAATGTCATATAAGAAATAACACCAAAAGGTAATTCGTTTCAATTGAATAGATTAATTATAATCAACCCGTAACGATCCTACATTGTGGTTTTGGGACATTTATTTTATTTGTCTATTTTTGGGATTCGATCCATGGAGACTGGCATTTATCTTCGTTTTAATCCCGAATTGATCATTGTTAATGAAAAAAATATAAGTGACCACATCCACCAACGTGCTTTCACTGCACCCAGAACCTTAAAAATGTAAGAAATTTACACTGATTGTGCTTCCACATGTCCAATGAGGATGATAATAGAAGACCCAAATCTCAACAATGTTCGATAATGTATTGTTCCTATCTCCCTAGAATTGGAATTGTTTCCATACTCACTCCTGTTATTATAAGGTGGTACCAACAATGAGTGGGAATATCTGGCTATCATTGCATGTTTTGAATTGGAACTCCATGTACCAAAGAACCACATAGAAGTGAAGTGTGATTTGGAGTTTGTAATAAAGTATATTAATGGAGATTGAACCACCATAAAATATAAACTAATTTCCCTATGTGATTATGTTTGAGGGTTAATGGAAAAATTTCCCACAGAACAAACATTTTCTTATATCCCATTATCACAAAAATCTATAGACAATGCATTGGAAAATGCAGCTACAGCCTTGAAAACATGAATCGGGATGAATAACACATTATCATTACTCATCATAGTGTTATTTACCCATTTATTCAAATCAGAAAGGATGAAATAAATTAAATTAGTCCCCTTGACAAAAAATTTGGTAATACTATGAGATGGATAACACCAATCATGAAATATATCCAAGATGGAGTAATTTAATTAAATATAGTGGGAATATAAAAAATCCAGTGATGAGAAGTTAATTTCACTATTTATGATGGACTAAATCACTAGAAGATCCTCTATAAGTGAGGATTTGATGGGTTTCTAATCAGATTCATTGTTGGGGAATAAACAATAGTTTTAAAGAATATCATCCATGGAGAAGTTTATAGTGCCCTCTAGTCTAGGTACAATCTATCTAATCAAATCAAATTGATTTAATACTTATGGACTTTAATGATGCATGATTTTACAAATTTCACTAATAATTTTCCTCCCTTCCTGGTGCATTCCAACTTCATCCATCAATCAGTAGGGTTTCTAATGAAAAATAGACAATCCTATCCATTTATTACATGGGTAATGGATGTATTAGGACATTATTCTCTAGTTACAGTCACGTAGTTCAAGTACATCTTTACTACCCCCAATTTCATCTCCAAATTTGTCGAGGAAATTCCTGTCAAGGAATTAAAGTCCAATAAAATTGTTATCTTTTTCAAAGATAATATCATCAACAGATTTAGTGTCCCTCATACTATATTGATATACAACAACACCAATTTCTATTCTGCTAAGGGAGGGAAGTTATATAAAGAATGAAATATCAAACCAAAACATTCATCCCACTGTCATGTTGTGGAAAACTAATAAATTGAGGATTTCAACAAAACAATGTCCAATATAATATAGAAAATGGTGCATAGAGATATGAAATCTTGTCCTTCTAAACTCTTGAATTACTTATGGGATTACAGGACTACTAACCATACTGCCACATGGCCAACCCCATAAACATTACTATATAAGAAAAAAGAAATTCTACCCATTTAAAATCAATTTCCATCACTCAGAGTTTCCCTTGGTGATCAATAATCCACTAATGAGAAATCCCACAAATGGATGGATGAGTTGGATAAACATGATGAAAAGAGATTGAATACCTTGTATCCCCTGGAAGTCTATCCAAAACGAATAGATTGGGACTTTAACAAGAAGGAATTCCTTTGACAATTCTTCCAAGGACGGTTGGCTTTGGACTTTAGGACTCCATTGATACAATGAATGAAACCTCCAAATCTAGCGTTAATGTGGGAAGGATCTTATTTTATACATAAAGACTGTTAAAATGGATCTTATTCTTTAATCTCAATATATTGATAATTAATTAAAACTCTAACCAATGAAAGGTTTCTGAAGAAGAAAATTATGTAAACACATAGAGTTCATTCTAGTTGTATTAAGATAAACTATGTTACATGCATCATGCATGTTGTATGATGTTAAAATACATAGCATTATATTCCTTTTATCATGATGACAAATTTCATGGGATGTAGTCCAAGTCACATGACTTGGTACTAACAAACACCATTTTTACACACCACATGACATTAAACAATAAAGTTGACATATTCCTCATTTGATGTTAAAAAATACCTCAATATACCATGAGTTAACAATCCTTTTGGTCTCTAAAATGATGAGAATATTCCATACATAAGTATTACTCACATCATTTCCACTCCACGGTGGAATAAGAGCCCCATTTTTTCCCTATTTTTTTATCTAAACTATATAGAAAACCATATTCCAGAACTACGTGTTACTAGATTTTGATTCCAATGAGACATGTAGTGATTCATATATCTTCTATCTTGGACCCAACCACAACTATAAAATAATAAATTTCTTTTTCCTTCTATATGAGTCAATTCTATACTAGGAACCCCTGCAGAAAATAATACTTGATTCTCATACCATCATGTATTTTGGGTCCAAAAATTATTCGGGAATATATTAAAACCCGTGTTTCTCACATCAACTTTGAATTACTGTAGGAATCCATCCTTAAGTGCTACATGTGACTTGATTATTTCCCATGAAAGATAAGTAGTGACACCTAGGTCATATCCCCTGGTCTAACTCCAATATTTCAATCATTTCCCATCAGCCCATCTTATATCATACCATATGATGTGAGACTTCATGGAATTTCAAGAACAATATATCCCATTATTCTTTCCCCAGCAAGTTATGTATAGATGACCGAAACTCCATTCCTGGGTCCCGCTATAATGTTTAAAAATACCCTTCATTTAATAAACTAGTTATTTATATAATAATACACTGTCATGTCTATTGATATTTATGAATAAGATATTAATTTTATGCTAAATAGGACACCTTTTCTAAAATCATACTTGACATTCAACAAAGGTTTCTCCGAAATCATACGTTGCAAACAAAATTGAGTTATACCAAAAAAATAATACAATATTATTTTTATTTTAAATGGTAGATAATGCATAGTCGATGTATTATCTGGAATGTACATAACTAACTTAAATTTTATTACACATGTTTATTAAATTTTTTTACATTTATCAAATAATTTTTAGTGGCCTAAAATTAGAATGAATCTTTTTATAGAATAAAATACTCAAATATTATAAAAATGTCATTTTTACCGCTTTTGGATGGAGTACCCATTTTAAATCTTGTTTTTGTCACTATTATATAATTTATTTGAAAAAAAATATCTTATTTAGAAATGGGACAGAAAAATTTAGTTTGTATCAAAATTTTATTATTTTTTGGATAAAATCCATATTTTAATGAATAGTGAAAAATAATGCATTTTAATTCAAAACTGCTTTTTCATAAAATTTATTTATATAGACGTTTATTCCATTTGATTTAATATAATGTTTAATTTTAATATGTTTTTATTATTTAATACAATTTTGGTCATTGGAAGTAATTTCACATTGAAATTGGACATAAACACATATCAATCTCTTTACAATTTTTACTTCTTAAAAACCCTCGTTTTGTTTTTGAGAGTGGGGATTAATTTTAAATTAATTTCATCAAATTTTGTATTTATAATTTTTAAAAATGGATTCAATATTTTGAATTAGTAGGACCAAATTCTTTAAATAGTTCCCATTTATTTTTAGACATTATGAACAGTATCATCGTTAATTATTTTTATTTACCATGGTTAATGGGTATGTTAGGTAATTAAGGGTAAGGATAATAATATTATAATAAAATAAAGAAACCCTTTAATGTGTAATAATCATATTTTATGAGATGCTAATAACCATGATCAATCCTTGGGTCTATTTTAAGACCCCATGGGGCAACTTCAGTGTGATAATTACCTTTTATAATATTTATTTTAAAGAGAAGTGAAATATAACCTAAACATGAATCTCCTCACTAAATAAATAATTTGGTTTATATAAAATATCACATTATCTTAAAATATTAATTATAAAGATAAAAATATTTCCTACATCATGGTATTTTATTTTAAATTTTTGGATATTAAATATATAAATTTCTTTATGACACAATGATGATTCAATGATTACCTTATTAATGAATGATTCGAATGAATGATATAATAAATATTAAAATAAATTCAATTTGAATATTTTGATGTCTTATAGAAATTTTGTGGGATAATATGATATTTTATAATTGATTTAATACTTTTGGTTTAATTTAATAATGTTTTTATGAATATAAAAAATCAATTGCTAAATACTGTCTAATTTAACATAAAGAAGTTTTTAAAACAAATACTATTGTATAAAATTATATAATAGATCTAAAAATACAATAATAATTATAATAACATATAAAATGTAACATATTTCAATAATTTTACACATGTGGTTAAATTGGAATTTTATAGTAACTATAGTATCATTATATAATGAAATTATAAGTTGAAAAGGTAATGTTTAGATTATTAACTATTGGTTAAAGGTAAATGATAATGTTAATTTCTGAAAAACAAATTCTAAAACCTATTGGTTGAGTGTATTTCGACCCATAGTCATATTATCTGTGAAATATATCATATTAAAACTATTTTATTTATAGAATAAATTTATAATAAATTAATTTTTCAAGACTATCCTAAAATTCCCCTCATAACTCTTGTAAAAGGAATCCACCATTACCAACTTAATCAAACCTCTTGAGCCCATTGGATCATACATCTTCTAATGAAATAAGATCCCAACATCACACTTTTACTCATAGGAGCCTTAACTTGGGCACAAGGTAACTCAAAGGGGCCTTTTGGATCAAATAAAAAGGAGTTACCCAATTTTTTGCAAAATAAATAACAAACGAGACACGTCGAACTCAAGGAAAAAAACTTTTATACTCATTTTCCACTCATTAGGATTTATGCAAGCATCATTGATTATATTATTCTAATATAATGAGGGGAATCACTGTTTATTTATTTATATTGTAATTTCCACTTCCCCCTTTGTGTGGAATCACACAATCATAAATGTTGAGCCACCACAGGATGTTATTGTAGTCAAATGGGCACTAGAGGGGACAAAATAATATTTTGAAATAATGTTTATTGTAGTTAATATTGATAACTATTATAGGCCTTAGATATTATTTCACCGTTGATCGTACTTTCCATACACCATCCTTATAAGATTGCTTATAAGACCTCAGTGCTATACTAGTCTTCCCATCATCAAAAAACATCTTATTAAGGGATTCATGAAAGGAGAGATAGGCACTTCCTTAAATATAATCAACTATGTTTGAATTTCATGATGTTTCAAACATAAGAGAGGCATGCCCGGGAATTCCTGAACAAATGGTAAGAACAAGCTAACAAGGACCTGGATCCCACTCAACACATTGTAATTTCTGAAATGAGTTTTCATTCATCCCCGTAAACACGAAATTGTCCTTCTATTTCAAACAGATCATTTTCTCCATGGATATGAAACATAACTGTACAAATATTTTATATAATATGGTTAGATAACCCCAACATCATCTTCTTCACCATCTTTCCCCTTACAACAAATTTTATAGTCCATTTACTGCTGTTTGAAACATGGACATGCAACAAATAGACACTGATCAGTATGCCTAAGATACTTTTAGGCATGTCTTGGTAGGAATATTGGACATTATTTCATACCACCATGTTTCAAACTCTCATCTATCTAGCCTTATCCTTAATGTGTCATGTGTACCACTTTTTTCTACCATGGGATAACTTGTTGGAGGATTACAATTGGGATAATTCTGCTGATTTTTCTTCAAGAATATTTCCGTCCACTTAGTTGGATGAACAACCCCCTTTGAATATGGATTTTGATTCCTAATTTGTATAGCTCTATTTTTTATCTCACGTTCCAAATATAGTGTCCTTCCAATTTCATTCCATATTATAGTCAAAGGGATAAATTATAGTGCCCTGAAGATCTTGTAGAAGTCCAAAAAACTGATACCCACTTCTTCATGCGTCAAATTGAGATAATTATTCTAGGGACTTCATTGGATCAATAGTATTGGAAGAAAAATTTCATTCCTATACATGTAGGTTTTTCCTAACCATAACACCCCATTGATCCAAACGCTTTCCATATCTTGTTTGAAAACTATGCATGTTTTTAGTACCCAGTACCCACAAATCCATGTGGGCTTAACCACCCCTTCACAGAGAAAGTCAAAAAATTTCTTCCAAAAATTTCATTGATCTATTTTTAATCATGTGAAATAGAAGAATAATAGTGTGGATTTTGTTTGACTATATGTAGTTTCATATCTGTAGCACATGGGATAAAATACATAACATTGGATGTGGCTTCCATACCAGTGTTATGTTATGTCCCCACACCCAAAATGTTGGAAGATGATGAGTTCTTGAAGTCTTGAAATAAATATATTAGGAGATAATAATATAGTTCTGGACTTGGGACCTCTCGTAGTTGATAATAACCATAAAAAGAAAAATAATTACTTATTTTAATATCATGGAGATACTTTTTCAAATACCCTTCCAAATAAATAAGATTGGTTTCACAATTGTTGTACTAATCATGACTTATTATTTTCATAATCTCTTTAGTTTTCTTCCTAGACATCTCATAATTATTTGAAATTTTCTTAGGTCTCATCAAACCTTCAAAATAATATCATATTTATTTTAGGGTAGGTTCAGTTGATATTTTTTAAAAAAATACAAAAAATATTAAAAATTCATTAAGGCATTAAGTGAAACTATGCTGCGAATGTGTGTCTCTCAACTTGTGGCACACAACTCATATACATCAAAATATTCATGAATAAAATCTTTAGAAGGAGTGTTTATACCAAATGGATTACGTGTAGAGAGATGATAATTCCAAATTGTGATAGTTTTTTGCTAAAGTGTTGGGCGTATATATAGATGATGAAGTATATCCATGAGATGAGCTTACATGACATACCTAGAAAACCGTCTCAACATGAAAACATGTGTGACCTGTCTTTATTTTTCATCCATTTTTTACCATAGTATTATAACATCTATTTTTTAGAGAAAATTTTGAGGGGGGATTTTTTTGACACACGGTTTCATCATGTGGATGCATATTATAAAATGGGAAATGCCTTCAAAATCAAGAAAGAAAAAAGATAGAGAATATAAGGATTTTCATTTTCTAAAAAATTGGTTCTCATAAGGATGCTCAGATATCTAGTGGCATACATGTACTTATGAACCAACCCACTACTAGTATCCATCGCCCAAGGTACCATATTTTTTTATAAATTATCCCATGGGGTCTTCATTTATATATAAGAATTTACTCCATGGCTGATTGATTCTATAATCTCCCTAGTGCTTCACTCATGTCCTATGAATCCTCCATGGTAGATTAATAACACCTAAAGAGATGAAATTAAAGAGGGATAGTGATACATAATTCCATTCAGTGTTAAAAGTAAACAACAACTGTGCAGCCAGTTCTTCCATCCCCAAGACATAAGATGACTTGTGTATCTTGACCTCACTAAAATAGGAACTTACACTAATTAATTTTGAGTATCCCTGTATAGACCCATGAAGTCTTGAAAAATGATTCTACCACATGTATTTATCCATGTTTTTCATAACCTAAGGTGCAACCAATTAAACCCAGACTACTTTCAAGGATAACCCATACATGTTGCACCCCATTTGTGATCCTCCATCTTACACCTCATATCTTCAGCTTGTGTAAGTCATTATGAAGACTCATGAAAATCCACTAATGGAAACACTTATCCTTAACTGGATGACTTGCAACAAAAGAATTATGTTGAAACCTCCAAAAAGACCTCCAAATTTAAAAAACCTTAGGGAATGGATCATTAGTGTGTCTACCATTTGGGTTTGTATTTCATGGGTTAGAGGTTTCCCAATATTGTCCAACCAGATGATTAGTATCCTTTGGTTGCCTATTTTTTTATATCTATAATCACATTGAACCTTACCCCAAGGAAAGTGATGTGTAATTACCAGTATTAAATTACCTAGATTTGACTCTCTCTCCTCCCTTTATAATCTATTGGACCTAGATCATCTAGTTCGTGGTAGTGAGGATAAGGATTACACATTATCATCCCTTTTATCATGGAAATGTCTTCCTCCTCTCCCATGATCATTAACATTGAAACCATCCTAGTGTAATCCCCAATAATATCTGGTTATAGTTTGCAGTCTTTCCCGTTTCCACATTCTTCACATTCATTCCTTCTATACGTTACACCAATTTTCAATGTAAATTGAAGTGAGGGAAGGATTATGGACATGGCCTCTTCCACCATAGCAGTGAACTCTTCCATTGTATCCCTTGCATCTTCCACTAGAGAAGTTAGAAAAGTGTATGTGGTATGTTGTATATTTCACATCCTCTTGTTTCTCACACCAATCATGACTTACATGGGTATACAAGTTGGTAATGATCACAACACCAATAAAAATCACATGAATTAATGAACTTTGACAAATATGATTCCTACCATAACTGAGATACTTAGGAATCCTTTTTGAGTCCCAAGATCAATATCATGTCATCCATGAAATGAGTAATCATACCCCCATAATAAGTGCATCCCCATTATGAGTAATCCCCAATACAAATTCCCATATTCTTGGCATCCTACATAGGATTATGCCCCAAATTAAGCCCCCCTAATCCTCCATGGCATACGAAATCTTTCATGGACCCTCTTAAAATGGAATCTTATTCACGAGTAATCCCCAACCTATTTCTCTAAAAGGTCCATACTACCCAATATGACTTACTGAACTACGTGGAATTTGATTCCCATTAAAATGGGTTACATTGGATTCCCCATTGAGGTTCAAACCCAAAATTCAAAATCAACCCTATTCTCTTTGGTAAATATCGCCAGTATGGTCAAATTCATCTTGGAAGTTCATAATCAATCTATGATCCGTAGGCTTTGAGGAATAATTTTATGGTTGGGTAATTATCGCATGACAATAAAAGGTATGGTGCTCTCTATTAAGATGCACTGAATTATATGGGTTTTGATTCCATTGACAAGGATATGTTGGATTCCCACCTTTGGGTTTGATCCCAATATCATAACATATTTAATCTCCCTAGATGATGAAAAATTCATGAGTAAAATTCATATAGTTGGATAACCACAAACCCTATTGTGTCCTACTATGTGGCTTAAACACCATCATCATCGTGATAGTTACTTAATAATATCAATGTAGTATTTAAGAGGATACCATCAATGGATAACCTCAAATACACATAGATATCTCCATTAATGAAGTACCTCTAATACATAAAGATGATTAACGAATTCCACAAAAGCTAATAATTAATTCCTAATCTGGGGATGATCAACTTCATATTTGATAATTAATGAAGGATTCATGAACTGATATTAAATCTTGAAGAGAGCCCTATTGTAGGCATTAATTCCTTCAAAAAGGGTGTGAAGAGACCAACTCCAATACATAATAACAATGTGAATTCTTATGTATAATAGGTCATTAATCATTATGAATACATGCCTTAGGAAAGAAGGTCCCCTTTTTTTACAGAACTATCGAGTGTTTCATGTTCTATAATAAAATAAATTGGAGACTTTTTGGAAATAGTTATTATAAATGAGAGCATTCATTCCAAGGTAAAAACTCAAAAAAACACATCCTTTATAATTAATTGGTTTTTATTTTTAATTCTAACTAATTCATCAAAAATGGATCCATTATATAAACATGTGGCTTCCATATTTTAGTAAATTAACTAAAACTATTCATAAATACTATTCAAATATTATGGTGGTTTTTATAAATATATTTTAATTATTATATTAATAGTATATTGTGGTTTGGTTAAACATAGTCTTTCATGTAACCTAAGCTATCCACAGAACTCTACATTATGTGTAACAAAATCCAGACATAGTGTTAACTGTATCAAAAACTGATATAAGGGTTTTATACAGTGCGATAAACATTATGTTATGTGTAATGTAATACAGAATTATTGAATTCTTATACAACTAGGTATATTTAGTGTTGCATGAAATGAAAAATATTGAAATTTTTAAATTATTTCGAAGGAAATGTTATAAAATTAAAGTGTGATAAAATATTAGAACATGAAAAATAAATACAAATAATATATTATTATTTTTTAAACATGGGGTTCTATAGACATTAGTTTATATGTTGATGGAATACATGAAATGACTAACCATATCCCAAATTAATAAATACTATATTATAAAATTATCTTATGTGAATAAAATGACAACCACATTTCAAAACAACTAATTATAGAGATAATCCACTTGATCCATAAACAAACCTTCATCTAGAATGCTTTAAAGAAAAAAATATTGTACTTCTTTGTCAACCATGATGAGTCTATAGTTAACTATAAGAATATTTTAACCAAAAAAATATTCAAGTTTAGGCCATCTAAAAATTACACAAGATCTTCAGTTTTCCATAAAAGAACTCAAGTAAATATACTTTTACATTTAGAATGGATTGGAACATGTTTGGATCACTACTAGAGAGAATGTTTTATATATTACTCTAAAACAATGATGCTATAATTTTTTTTTCAACTTAATCATTTATGAAGATAAAATTCTAATTTGTGACTAGTATTTATCTTGAATCAAATTAATGTTAAATTTTATGTGATAATATTTTCTCATGGGTTCCAAGGAGTTTATTTCACTGATTAGTGAGGTGAAATCCAAAGCTGGTTGTAATAAAATATTATTAGGAATTTGCCCAGTTCCTTCTACCCCAATAATAAACATTCAAGTGGATAATCATATTATCATATCCACTACTTAAGTAATATCACGATATACTTACTATAAAAAATAGTCTACCAGTGGGAGTTTCATCCCAAACTAATGGGAATCTATTAATGAACTTTTCAGAGTCACATCATGGAATATCTACCCAAGTAAGTGTCACATCATGAAATAGAAGGACAAAAGATAGAAATTATTCCCTCACAACTTAACATTGTAGTTGTCTAATTTTTATCTACTCTCACCCTTGGAATTAGAATGATGTTATAATATAAATTTAAATAATTTAATTTCCATTAATTCAATACACAAGTAAACTGATTCAACCATATTTATTATCCTATTCATAAAAAAAATCCTATATATATATATATATATATTTCATTAAAAGAGAACAACCATAAAAAATGGTGATTTATCCAAATATCTCTTTAAACGTGCTAATAGAACAATACCCATGGAAAAATTAATCAAACCATTGTTTATTATTGATAATTCAGATCAAAATGTCCCTTATAAACAATTCCTTTTAATAAAATAGAATATTCTATTTTTAATTTCAATAATCACTTGTTAGGCACCTTTCTAAATAAGTAAAATTAATTTATTTTACACATTCTCTTTAGGAAATAATTTTAAAATCTAAAAAGATGTGTTTTGTAATTTTAAAAGGTTATAAATTATAGGTAAAATCTATTTTATTCTTCTCAAAAAATAATTTAAATAAATCCTGGAACACTGGTTTATATAAAGTGACAAACATTGGAAAACCTGTTAGACATTATTGGATCTTTTTCCAACAATTGATAATTCACTAGAAAATTTGAGAGGAATCCTTTACATGATTACTAGAATCCATAACAATAAATCCCTAATGTATATTATGTAAAAATTATAACCCTAGTCTACCATGGTCATTGGATTAAAATAAAATTAATGTTAGAGGAAGACAAAGAGAATATAATGTGTTATTAAGGGATCTAATGTGAGTATTGAATCTTGGAAAATGATGATTCACTATGATGAATTACTGGAATCTAGATATTGAATGGGAGGGTAGTTATAGGGATCTAGAATTAATAAAGGAAATAATTTTCCAAACATGTATTTTAAATAAGAAGTGTGTCATAACAATTTATAGTGGAATATATCTTGGTTAAATGTAATAATATTATCTAATGTGTTTCCATGATTTATTACCATTTTTTTGTGTTATTTATGATTTATATTAAATTTAATTTATATGGAATAAAATTAATTTAAATATATTAGAAATTTCTTACTTTATTTGATGGATTATATATAGTACAATTACCTTAAGAAAATCCTAGTGAGTTTTTTTGAAAGAGTTATATATGTTTTTTAATATCAATTCCCATTTGATCAGAAACTAATTGAGATGGTTGTTAATTTTTGATGATATTAGGAATGATAATCTTACCATTCTCCAACCTAATATCGGTTATTTTCTCATGATTTGTAGCATCATAACATTATTTAATTTTGAGGAACTAAATATCCTTAAGTTGGTGATGATTTTAAAGAGAAAATATAGATGATCTATAAATTTATAGTAACATATGAATCATTACAAGGGACGGGATCAATTTTAATTCTCAAGGGAACCAATAAAATTTGGTGGGTGGAAATAATTATAGTGAAACAATAAACAAATCTATCTTGAAAATATTTCAAAGTGATATTTACTATTTAGTTTTAACCTAACATGATGGAATAAATAAAATCATGGATGTTTTTATATCTCAAAATAAGGTAACTAGATAATGATGGAATATCTGAACATTTTTTTGTATATTTTTTATTTTTTACTTGAAATGATATATAATTACACTCTAATATATATATGATTCATGGAGGGAATTCACCATGAAATTAGGTCTATTAATTTTTATTTATATTTTCATTATCTGTTAAAGTTATTAATAAGTCTATAATTGTTGATATATACCTTATTTTAGTATCATAAATGGGATAAAAATATTTTTATGTATTAATTATAAGAGAAGGCATCTTAATAGAGAAGAAGATGAATTGGGATGAGAGGAGAAAAAGAATAATTAGTGTTTGGTGACATCCATATTAATTATCATCATCAGTTTTAGTGAGTAATAAGCTTATATTATGTTGTATGGGTGGAAAGATAAGGTATATTATGCCTTTATGACATGAAACACCTAAAACCTTTCAATAATTTTACAAAATTCACCATTAATGAAGGTTTATTAGAATAAATATCCCTAATAAGAGTGGAGATGGGTCGTAAACTGTAATGGGATCTCAAACATATTCTGAAACATAATATAAAGTGATATATCATATTCTATACAAAGATCATTATGTGATACATCTAATAGTATAATATAAAAAAGGTGTGATCCTTTTATTTGAATGATATTTTAATCATGGATAGAATTATAGAAATTATATTTATATCAGCTAGACCCCATGGAACTTAAAATAGGTCCTATTATGGTCTGAGATATTGTACTCATTGCATCATACATAGTTGTTTCATTCTTTGATACTTTTGTTTACAATTCATTTAAATACCTTCTTATGGAAGATTGGTTAAATATCACCTATGAGACTCTGTTATATTTTGATAGAGATATTGGATCCTAGTATATTAAATGATGAGGATTTCAGTTTCCATCAAGTATCAACCCTATATATAGAGGGAATCAAGAAAAGGATTTCATTATTCTGAAAATTTTTATTGTTCTGTTTCCATTTATAGAATTTATTATATGATTTCATTTATATATCATAATAATTTCAACCTCCATCATGTGGTATTAATGTATTCTGATAGGAACACCCATTTATTTCAATGCGAGTTGGACCCAATTAAAGTTCAAGTTGGACATCATATCCAAGAATTTATGGAATTATCATAGAAATTATCTAATATTCTTTTCTCATGGGAGATTATGAAAGGAATTTAAGGTATTGTATCCCACCAATGAATATATACATCCTAGAAGAATTTTTGAAATATTTATATGTGTTGATTCTAAGGAAATAAATTTTTATTTTTATTTATCTTATACATGATAAACAACTCATAACATTACTAATTACATGTTTGATTAATCCATGATATTATTGTACAGAATGTGGTGATCATGAACTCACTTTGTGTCTTTCGACACGTTAGTTGAAGTATCAGTATTGACAACCCATGTTGGTAAATTACAAAATCCTTTTGAGTTTACCTATAGCTGAATATTATTTAGATCTATAAAAAAATATTGAATCATTTATGATGATAAAATTATAGAGTACCGTGTTACACACCCAAATTGTTTCCAATATGGAGGTAATAGGATTTCAATTAGTATTGAATAAGTTGTAGAAGTTGAAGGGATAAACATTGGAGTACATAAATTGATTTCATAGATGAATGTGTCTTATAAGTGGTACATAGATCATACTAAATATTTAAATGTGATATTATATGGTGAAAAGTAGAAAATTATTTCAATGAATTATATAATAAATAAAATAAATTAAATAGTCATTATGTATTAAATTTTTGAAGACAACCTTTATATATTTTTAATTGTTTTTTTGACAATATTGGTATGTAGAAAATGTAACCAAGTTGTTATTTGTTGAATTTACTTAAAATAATGGTTGTAAAGAAATACAAAAAAGAGGTTTTTATATGATTTTTTGGAAATATGTTTTGAAAATTAATGGGTATATTTGCTAAATGTTATTTAATGAAAACAAGAGAATACTGCAATAACTAAGAGGTTATGTATGGATAAGTAACGATATTTATTATATTAATTTTTATAAGATAAATAATAATATATAAAAAAGTAATTGGAAATAAATATAAAGGGGAGAATAATAGTGGCATAACGATTGAAATTCCATGTGTATATGAGATTTTGAAAACCAAACAACAGTTAGATTGGAGACATGATGGTTTATGTAGTTAGTTGGATATGATTCTATATATGGAGAAAATATATCTTGTGAAATTTATATTATTTAAACACATGTTAATCTAGTATGGTGATAAGAAAAAATAATTTAGAGTAGACATATTAAAGTCAAAATAGTAAATATATGGATTAAACTGTGAAAGAAAGTAATGTAACATTTTGATATTCCCACATATTAATGCTATGGGATGAGAAACATAAATATTGATTGGTATATATTATAATGATGATATATAATGATAATATTGGTCCATATAACCTATAATAATATTAATATAAGTGTGAGTATACATGGGAGAATCTGGATTTTTCTAAAAGGATATTGTGGTGAAGGAAGAAAAACTGCACCAAAACAAATGGATAATCACTTAGTGATTTATTAGTAGGTATTTTTATTGTTCTAGTTTATGGTTTTCATAATATACATGATTGTTCCTATTTTGATTATAATGTATGATTAATTTCAATAAAGGTAAGAAATAATATTGTATAATCACACTGTAACTCATGGTGTTGTTCAATGATATGTCTTATTATCTCATGATGTAGATAACATTAAAATATCATATAAAGTTTGATGTTTTTGTTTAGGATATAGAATTGAAACATTATATATCACACCAAAAATAATAGGTAGTAAAATTTCATGTATAAACCCCACCACAACAAAGGGTCATATATTTTTCTATTATTTTTTGAATATTATGTCACTCAAGCACTAGTGAATCACACCACAATTTGGATGAGATCCATTTTAATTATAAATAATATGTTAATATTTTCAAGTAGTTGTAGACATTATTTAATCCATTTTTTTATATTTGATATTTAATTTTTATCAGGAAATAATCACCTTCGTTATAAAATAATATGATGATTCTAATATTACATCATGGTACAATAAATCTCATAACCCCATGATTTGAATTAATATCAATTATGAAAAATAATTTATTGAAAAAAATTGATTTTGAATTTGTTTATAAAGGAAAGATTTATCGAATTATATATTTTCAACCAAAATATAATTTTTGGTATATATGGAATGATATCAATGATAATGGAGAGCAGTAATTTATCATAACAATAGATTGATTGGTGAAAATATTACAGGAATTATGAAATATAAAATTGAATAAATATAGCTTAATTAAAAAGAGGATGATTACAGAGGTATTTGGTTTTTCCAATGAAAAGTTGATCCATGGTGAGAATTCAGAGGATCAATTTTTTTATTGGTTGTAATTTAATGTTTTATATAGTATCATTAATCACATAAATCATTGAATAATTGTAACACCACAAGCTTCCACTATATGCTTCTCTTTGAATAATATAGTTGCGTGTGTTGTACACAACTTCATGTTCTATCACACCATAACCAATCAAACTAGCCATTAATAATAGTAATAACCACTTTTTAAAATTTTATAAATATTATATTTCAAAATGGACATCATTTTTGGATTCTGAATATCGAAATTACCTTAGGTTGGTTTTTTGGTTTTTTTTCTGAAAAATTTCAATTTTTGATGAATGGTGATAAACAATGAGTTATAGTTTAAAACCAAATTTTTACTTAAATATTTATTTATTTTATTTAAATTTATTTTAGGTCGAAATATATACATAATACCTTTATAAGTTCAATTAAATTCATTGGATCCAGTTAATAATAATTATAGATATATAAAAATTTAAGTTATTTATTCACTATCTTTTACCCACCTCCTAGGAGAATTTGAAAATTCTCATAAAACATAATTTTACCACATCTAGGAGTGGAATTTCAAAAATCGGAGAGACATGGTTGATTATAGTAAGAATATTTTTTTTCAATAAGTTGAAAATAATTATTGGTGAATAGTAACTTTTCACTTTTATTTACAACGGTTAAAAGTAAATATGGTAATTAAGGGTAAAAATGATATTATTATTACCCTAACACATGTATTAATTATATTGGATAAGTTTATTTCGACCCAAAACAACATTAGGAATAAAATATGAACCTCTTTGGTTCACTTGGTTTAGATTAGGACATTTATTATTAATTAATTCAAAGAAGAGTTAAAAGAGTTAAAATCAAAGTTTAATAAGTAAATCATTTTTAATATAGGGTTATGCATAAGATAAATATGATTATAAATATTAATTGAAAAGATAAATAAATTTAATACATAATGGTATTTTATTTATATTTTTTTGAAATTAGAAAAGTTATTTAATATATTACACTATGATGATGTAGTAATCACCAAATTAATGAAACATTAAAATAATTTATATAATAAATATCCAGATAAATGTAATTTGAGACATTTTATAAATTAAACTAATTTTATAGGTTAATATGATATATTAAGGTTTTTTAGATTAATTTTTTTTAATTAATAATTGTTATATGAATTTATAAAAAACAAAATACCAAATATTGTCAAAATTGACATAAAAGAGTTTTTAAAACAAATATTGTAATATTAATTGATATTCTATTCCTAAAAATCTATGGTTCGTCCAAAATAATTATATAATGATAGGTGTATCATTAATGAACCACCTATTTCTCTCTTGGAAGTATACAATATATTTATTAAACATATAATAGAAAAATACAAAGATACATGGAAAATGTCAAACTATTTAACAAAGAGTTAAATCTAAATGATAAAGTTAATATAGTGGCAAAAAACTATCTAAAACCTATTGTCTGAGTGGTTTTAGACCCATACCCTCCTTCTTCTTTAAATAATTAATTTTTGAGCCATTAAAAACTGAAATGAATTTTATTATAAAATAATATTTCTATATTTTCCTAAGGTGCCCCTCACCCCTCTTATAAAAGGTCACTCCCCCTTATCTGTAATTCACACCTTCAATTCCATTTATATTGGCCAAAATTTGTACAAATACCCTCTAATCTATCCTACCTTCATTTTATATGCCTTACATTAGTCCAAATCCAACCTAAGGAGCCATTTTGATCAAATCAAATGGAAGAACCAGAAGAAGAGTTAATATTTCATCACCTCTTTCAAGTTCCATTATTATTCCACTACCTTTTTCATTGTTGTTTCTATTCTAAAATAATAACTCTAGTAACTTCTATAAACATTGATGTTATTATAAATATAGTAAAACTAAATTCATTATTCTATCCATCCTTTGAATGACAGGTCACCATACGGGTGTTTGAATGGCTTACCGTCTCCATGTGGTTGTATAATTGTTATTCAATGCATTATTATTTGGATGGGTATAATAATGATGTTTAATTTTTTTAAATAATAAATATAACATTATAATGATTCTGTATATATGTTATACCATGAAATTATATATTATTTTAATATCAAAATAATGATATATTCGTTTGTGCGTACGTACGGATTACAGTCTCCTTGAACAATATGAAATTCATTCACCATAATATCAATTCAAGAATAATTTTCAATATATGATTAAAAATATTTTTTAATGATTTGATATAATTATGGATATGAATAAAATAAATCTTATCCATAAAAAATATGACTCACATAACAAAGAATATAAAGTAAAATGAATCTGTTAACACCCAAAACAACGATAATACTAAGTTATTATAAACAAAGAAATGTTAAAAGATCATATATGATATCATATTAATGTATATGTTTTTTGTATGATTTAATAACAATTATTTCGCCATTATAAAGTAGGTTCACCTACCCTCAACCATGGAAATGTACAAGGTAAGGGTTAATTTCACAATCCCTTTATTATTCGAGGGTTTTTATACGTAATTATCTACTATCACCTCTTTATCATCCACATCCATGTTTCTTAAAAAAGTATTTGAAAACATTTTTTATATTTAATATAAAATTGGTTAAAGTCATTTATACCCTTATTTTACTTTAAATGTTTTTAATGGAATCTTTTCGTCATTTTCTAAACAAGGTACTTTATGACCTTTTCGTCAAAATTAAGGTAATAATGTTTTTTAACTTATACAGTGTGTGCAACTATTTTCCATTGTTATAACATCGTCAAATCATCCCATACAAGCTTATAATAATATTTTCAGAATAAATTTCTTATTTATAAATAATGTGTCTCTTAAATTATTTTAAAATAGTATGAGGTATTTCTCTAAAAAAAAGTTTGTATTTCATCTATGTCAACATCTTTTGATGGATTTTAATCTTATTTGAATTTGATTTATTATGATACAAAACATCCATATTGTATTGAAGTATTTGTGACATATTTGACTATGGATGTGTTATTTTTATACCATTCATGGTTTATGGACAAATTATTGACAATTTGAATGCCAGTTTTAATACTAATGATTATGTTATGTTTAAATATATTTGTATGAGGAATTCATTGAACTTAGTAAGTGACAGGTGGAGCCCGCTATAGATCCTCAATGCATCGGTAGGTCTCATGATTCAAACTAGTCTCTTGTAATAAGGCCTTGACAAAATATTTTTTGTATTCTTTGCACAATGCCATGACTACGTGGTTATGAAAGTCTAGCATTATGCATTCTATCCTTATGAAAGTGGATATTGATATTTCATGTGATTATTCAACTAGTATAATACCTATGTGAATAATTAAATAGAATTTATTTAAGTTTTATCTTTTCAATATTATGCTAAAGCTGAAGTTTAAAAATCTTTTGTTTTAGTTTTATACATTGCCTTAAATGTTTATGCTTATTCAGGAAATATTATGTTGTATTTTTATCTTTACTGAGCATCTGATCTCACCCCTATCTATGTTTCATTTTTCCCAGGTAGTGAAAATTTAAATTATGAATGACCTGCAGTGATAGTCTATGAGATCTCAGTGTTGTATATGGAAACAATGTTGTTATAGTTTTCCATTTTATGATGTAATGTAATCCTTATGAATATATCTAGTTCTTAAAAGGCTACTAAACTAATCGGTCTTTCGAGACATGATCTTTTGTGATCATTCCAAAGATATGTAATAATGCACCAACTATGGGTAACTGGGGTTGGGGTGTTACAATAACATCTATGGAATGATAGATCACATTGGAAAAAAATATAATGTTTGATAATGGATTATTAATTTATTCATTCATTGATCTAGAATATACCTATATGTCTATAATTGTTTATCTTTCCATGAACTACTATGTTGAAATGAAAAATTAATATGGGTGACCCTTTAGAGGTAGTACACCATCCTTAAATACATGATAATATCATGGATCCTTAGTGTTATGTTTCCTTATATTAATCATTATATACACTAAATTTCATGTTATGATAGAATTTAAAAAATTATATATCATTGAGTGCTTATTCAATCGATGTAGAATATTTTTGGTGAACTATGTAAGACCCTCATGTTTATGTATACATTAATTTTTTTTATATTTTTTCATATTTTATGTGGGTTCATTTAAGTTAGAGATATATTTAATATTTCTCTTTTTAATAAGATATTAATACCAAATAATTGGTGAGGGTTTTGAAAGAAATTTTTTTTATCTGTTAAACTCCTTGATTCAATCCCACTACCTCTATTAGGGTATCTAAAAACATATTTCATAACTCGTTGGTCCCAAAAGTCATAAAAATAATCATGTTTTGTATGGATATGTTGTTGGAAACAAATATATACTTCTGTGTAATGGATATATAATAATTGAGAGAATTTATGTGACAGATAATTTTCATTAATTTCCAAGATATGAAGTAATCTATTTATTAATTGAATTTATTGTTTAATGAAGATATAAATTGAATTTATTAGATGGGAGCACTTTTTTCTACATGGGTTCTCTTAAATAAAATGTATATAATGAATACAATAGTGACCATCTAAATAATTAGGAAGGAAATTTTTTTTCTCACTTACCGAATGTTCTATATGGGATAAAATATTCACCTAATTCTTGGTAAACAAGACAAGAGACATATATTATAAATATATAGTTTAAAAGGGGAGGTGTTCATTATAATATTTAGTGAAAGGTCACTAGTGGGTAATAATTTATGATATTGGTGAATTTTTATGAAATCATATTTATTGTAAGTAATGAATAATTTGGTGTGAAGTTTCAAAATTTTAGGAAATGTTAATTTGAGGTGTCTATGATTTTGGACCTCACATATTTTTTTAAATTCAAGTAAATGAAAAATTTAACCATATTATTTCTATAAAAATGATATATTATAATATAATAATAATGAAATATTTCATGAATAATTTCAAAAAGAATATCAACACCAATTTTAATGATCATAAGTCTTGGAATATGTAATATTTTAAAGAATGTGGAATCAATAAATTATAAAAGAATGATTACAATTTTTTTCTATCTGATAGAAACAATACATACAATTATTCATGCAACATGTTTACTTAACAATTTTCAGAGTGATATGATATAAAAATACCCCACCAATATAAAGAGTATATTGAGGTATTTTAATTGATTAAAGAAATAAATTATATGAAATTTAGTATGGAATACAATGATTTATTGGGAGATAGTGATGCTAATTATATTGGATATGTTATTGATAGAAATAAATAAGGGATATAAAATATTAAATTGGTTAAATTTATATAGGTTTGATGGGAATGATTAATGAGAATACATCACATAATTCTGAATTGGTTAAATATATATCAAATACACAAGATTCAACTAAGATAATTTTGATAAAGAAACAATTAAAATATCTTTATGAATATTTGAAGTTAGATATGGTGACCTATTTATAAAAAGAGATTGATGTATCCCTATAAAATTATTAAATACAAATATCAGGATCAAAAGATATTTACATAGGTTATAATATCATTAATGATAGTGTGGTACAATAGGTTTTGATGGTTAAAAACATTTATATTGTGAACCATGTGCTAGAATTTTTTTAACAAATAGAAAGTCCTTAATTTTAGAAGAATTGGTTGAACATTGTGGTCTAACAATCTTTATTAATTTGTGTAAATTTTTATTATTCCCTACAACTATTTTAATTTTTGTTTTAACAATTAGTTAAACCTGTTAACATAATAATATGTGGATTTAATCATTATTTTTTGTATAATAAAAATAAAGTAAAATCTTTATGAACATGTATAACTATATATAAATACAAAAAATACATATGCTAATTTATGGAGGATTTTTTTGTGTGAACATCTATGATTTAGGTTTTTTATTTTCAAAGTAATTCTATCTTATTTATCTTATTTAGTATTGAATCATCTGATCATAATGTAGAAAATGATTATACATTATTTTAAAACTGTTATCCCTAGATGAAAAGGTTATTAAGTACCCTTTGGATTTGTTTATCAAAATGGTAGGATAGTTTAAGATACTTTATAAGAAAATATGGTAGGATAGAATAATATCTTATGTTTTTTATATAAAAATTTAATCCATAAATTCCATCCTCAAATATTAAATTACTCTATCACATAAAACGTGAAACAATATAATCATCATTGTATTTCAAAATAGAACACTAAAAGCAATGTTTTAATAAATTATATATGATCAATTCTATAATAATGAGACAACATAAACTTGTAAAAAGATACTAACATTTTGAAATACAATGGATTTTTATCCAATAATAATACCATATCAATGAATTTTAATTGTTTATTTCATCCAAATATGCTTAATAAATTTATAAGGTAATATATAACAGAGTCATTGGTATAATTTTCCTCACAATTAAAATAGGAAAAAGGTGGTCAGTACATGCTAATGTCCTAACCTTCAAAAAGATACAAGATCACATGGCCATTTGATTATCATAAAAATAATCATGAGAAAGACATAACTTATTGAATGATCTCACATAGTCCTTTTGGCAATGTTATCCTAATCGTATTGGGGCACCCGACACACACGTTGATCATATGGATGCAACTTGAAAATCTCCTCCATGTTGCACAACATGTCATCCGGCGTGCGACAGAAAAACCAACCAAAAATCCTTATAAAATAAGTAAAAAAATATTTAAAATACATTATCCACTGGTTTTCAAAAATCATCATGTGATATCCCTATAGAATAATCAAGACACCGTAGAAGACCATGCGACATGTCCTTCTTTTCTTACAAGAGCCCACTGACATGGTCCCCCATTACCAAAGGGACATCATACATGTAGAAGCAGTCATGTTCTACCCCTTGGAATAATATAAAAATAGAATTCATTGTCTATAGTAATGATGATGATTAACCACAATATCCTTTTTGGGTTGCGCGATGCATCAATGACAAGGAGAGTGATTTTCATTGCTATCACTCATTCAAACTCACGAGATCCCCATCCATTGTAAAATAAACAAAGAAATAAAAATCCAAAGGTCAGAGATATTTTTGAGGTTAGTATATTTTATTATAATTATAATGTAGTTATATGCATTAATATATTTCAATTTTTCTCCTAACCCCCCCTCCATTGAAAATCCACCTCTTTCTCAAGGAAGACCCCTACATATCATCTCATATCAATTTTTCCATGTTAGATTCATTTTTTTATTATGTTATGCCTCTTTCTCATGTCTTATAATTATGCCTTATGTTTTTATTGATATGACTCAGTATCACAAGCTCTATGTCCCTATTTCTTTACCTTACTAGACATTATTTTCACCCCTTTCATTTGTTGTATGTCCTTAGGATATGAGATGTTGTAAAAGTAAACTAGAGTAATCTAATAAAGATGTATTTCAGGTGGTTTTAGACAAATATCTTAGGATTTATTGTATTACATGCTTTATGTACAAGAAACTAAACTATGAAATATCCTATATTTTTTACCATGTAATGAAAATATTGTAATTAATAGTTGGAATCCTATTGTTTGTATCAATGGAGGTTTTATTTATTTAGAGAAACTATGAATTGAAAAATCATAGGAGGAACCCTAGGGACAATTCTAAATATGGAAAAACAACATTGTATTTTGGTGAATTATTATTTAAGTGGTTTCCAAAAAACACATCCCTATCTAGATACAAATAAGTGGATGTGCCATTGGAATATATGTATATTTTGGTAATAAAAAATAGACCACATTGAGCTATACATTAATGGGAACTAGTTCACAAAAATTAGTCTCATTGCACTCATGTTTTTACACTATGGGGGATATGTTTGTCTAATGAAAATATTTTTATGAACCATTGTGAAGGATAAATATAATATGTAATTTTTATTTGAAGATATTAATAACATATTAAGGAATCATGTTAAAAGACAAAAAAATCACTTTAGAACTATAATATTTGTAAACCAATCAAATTTCTCACTAGGGTTTTATTCTTATAGAAAACATTTGGGGAATAGGAGGAACCAAATAAATGATGAGTGCAACAGACTATGAACTAATGATATTAGGATGGAACCAGGAATGTAAAACATCATGAAGATGATTAATCAACTAAGTCGAGTTACAAAAAAAAACATGAATCATGTTGAGAGATCAGAATCACCACTATGGGATCAACAGTCTATTGATTCCTTTATGTGTCAATGAACATATTCTATCAATGGATATATGAAACCATTGATTGATATAAAATTGTGGTGATCTAATTAAAAGTTCTTTTTTTACTCTATTTTTCGGAATACGATAATGTTACCCAAGAAATATATCACTTAGATCGATAAGTTGATCAGTGGTGGTCACCAATTAAAAACATGAATCCATGATGTGAGATTGATAATATGGATTGGGATGAGTTTAGGGGGTATTTTTCAATAAATATTCTCCCTCTTTTATGAGAATAAAAAATAGATAAGAAATTAAATTAACTGAAGTAGATTGTAAATGAATCGATTAGGTTATATGAAATGAAATTTAAATGATTTTCACGATACACCTCTTCCTCTATGAAGAATACCAATAAAAAGTATGATATATTATTCGGTGAAGTAAGACCCCATTTTTATATGAATATAAAAAATTGTGACAATGAAAGCTATGAGGAGATATAAAATAGTGATATAGAGGTTTACATAGCGTTTGGTGAGACATAGTGGTCACATAGATTGAATCAAAAGAAGTATCCAGTTGACCCAAACTATGGTAGTAACTTAGATCATAGAAGATGTGGAAATAAAGTTCAACATCCCACATGAAAATAATGTGGGAAAAGGCCTCAGGGAACTAATTACATGGGAGTGTATGGTACTACAATTGTAAAACAGATTACACTAGATCTCAGAATATTCTTGGTGAGGTGATGCCTCAACATCTCAATTATAATGACCAACAGAATATAATGTAGGACTCACATGAAGTTCAATGCTTTAGTTGTGTACATCATGGTAAATTTTCCAATCAATGTACAAATCAGAAGAGGGCATACACCACCATCCTTGATAGGGGTGAGTGGTAGATGGTCATATATTTTATATCATGAGGGTCGAAATTGAGGCTACACATTATGTCGTGTAAGGTGAAATTTTTTTTCCCTCAAATCTAGTAAGTACATCATTTATTCATGTTATATGCATTCCACTATTTCATCAATGTTTGAAAATAATATAGAATCAAACCCTCAACTTCTAGATATATATTTATCTGTCATGACATCTAGATGAATAACCCTAAAATCAATAGTGTATAGAAACTCAAATATAATCTTTGGTGAGTAAAATATCATCAAAAATCTAGAGTCATTTCCAGAGTATAATTATACACTATACTGGGGATAGATTGGAGCCCAAATTATAATTCTAAGATCAACTGTAGAGGTAAGGATATTTTAGTTGTCTTGAATGTACAACCAATTGTCAATTTCAAAGGTGATATATCCCAGTATGATCTTTTCCTAGAAGTAACTTGTATATCCTTCTTTATAGATATGATCTATGAAGAGGGATAATAAAATTAATGTTTAAATAATGAGAATGTATTCATAATTCATGAATACATTGATGTATTTCTTAAATATTTACCTATACTGCCCAAAAAACTGTGGAAGTCTTCTCCATTGAACTCATAGTGGATATAAGTTGAAATCAAAGTCCTTGAATAGAATAGAAATTATGGAATTAGAGGAATTGAAAAAACAAGATATCCTAGAGAATTGATTTATCTAACAAAGTCTATTTCCCTAGGAAGCATATTTTTTATTTTTAATATAGACGTATGGATCAATGCTGCTATAAATGTATTGTAGATACATTAACAGGATCACAATGAAGAACAAGCACCCTCTACCAATAATTGATTATTTATTTTACCGGCTATGTGGGGATCAATTGTTATTTGAGATTGATCTTTTATATCATTATCATCAAATGAGGGTGAAGAATGATGATATACCAAAGGCTACATACCAAAAAATATATGGGAATTATGAGTTTTTTATCCCCTTATTCTTGATTAATGATAGTTCTATATTTATGGATTTGATGAAAAATAATATTTATGGAATTCCATGAAAATTTAGAGTTTTATTTTTTAATGATATTATGATATATTCTAAAAATCTTGAGAAGCATGAGGATCATCTAAGGGTTATTTTGGGAACTCTATGTAAAGATATTCTTTTTCGAAAATTTATCAAATTTGAACTCTATTAACAACACGTTTCATTTTGGGGGAACATTGGAACAAATGATGGAACCTCAATTGACCATGTGAATAAAAAGGATTCATAGGAGTGGCCTCATCATGTATCAAGGACAAATATTCATAGATTCCATGTTTTGGGATGATATTATAGGAGGTTTGTGAAAAAAATTTCATGAATTTCTAATCTACATACCATGTTAACTCAAAAAGGGGGTATGTTCATATCGATAATGCAGTGTAAAGAATGTTTTCGTGAATTAATGAAGAGATTGGTTACTATACATATGTTAAATATACCCTCTGTCATTGAAGGATTCATTATTTATAGATATGTATCTTAGAAAGGTCATGGTCTCACCCTCATGAAAAATTATAAGGTGATTTATTATTCATCTGTATTTTTGAAGCATAATTAGAAGAATTAACTTATTCATGAGATATATATAGTTGTGGTAATTTTTTTGAAAATATGGAGGAACAATATTTATGGGCCGAAATTTTATATATACAATGACCAAATATTTTTTAGTATTTTTTAAGAAAAATTAGTTGAACATAATATAATAATGATAGTTTGAGCATTTGAAATTCTATTATTGTTCCATTAATTATTTCCATATAAGATAAAAAATTACTAATTCACTAAGTAGGAAAGACCCTCTTTTGATGGAAAAAATTGTGATTCATGTAGACCCTTTAATCAAGGACCTAGTAAAACTGGACATTGGAATCACATGGAAAGTGACAACATAAACCATATTCCAAATGATTTATCAAACATAATTACTAAATAATATTATGAAATATCAAATATAAGATCCTTTGTTACAAAGGATGAATGGGTATATGAAGAATGGGAAGTTTCATGTTTTCAATATTGATCAAGAACGGGTACTGAGATTTCATACAAGTATTTGTGTTCCATCTATCCCAATGATAAAAAAGGAGTTGATAGATGAAGCTCGTAACTCTACATTCCCTATAAATCCTTGAAGATCATAAATATATGGGGTCATTCATGATAATTATTTTTGGGGTAACATAAAATGGGATATTGATGATTACACTACAAGGTTCTTGGTATTTTAGAAATTGAAGGCAGAATGATGACATCCTAAATGGGTAATACAACCTCTTCCCATTCAAATAGGGGAGTGGGACAATATAATTATGGTCTTCATCACTATTCATTCAAGAACATTCAAATGAAATAATGTGGTATTGATTATAGTTAATTGGGTCACTAATACTCCCCATTTCATCACAATTTGGGATGATTTATCGCTGGACAACATTCAAAGATATACATTACTGATGTGATGAGGTTTTATGGTGTAAAACATTAAATTTTTTTATCATGATCCACAGTTCACATGCAAATTATAGAGAAGTCCTTGACATTCTGTAAATATTGAATTGAATTTTATTATGAAATATAATCCCCAAACTACGGACCAATATAAAAGGACAATTTAAACACCTGATGAAATGTCAATAACATGCCCCATGAAATTTATTGCTGGATGAGATCAAAACCTCCCATTAGTTTAGATATCATAAAAAAATATTCCACTCAAGTATTCAAATAGAAATATATAAATATCTTTATAGGAAGCGATGTATAACTCTTAATTATTGGGTATAAGATGGCAAAAGGAAATATCATAAACTTAACCTTGTACAAGATATGATAGAAAAGGTACATGCCATCTAACAACATATAAATGAATCTATGAGTTTGGAGAAGACCTATGATGAAAATCGTGGAAGGGTATTGGAGTTTAATATTGGGGATTATGTTTTCCTTTTTATGTCACCATGGAAGAGAGTCATGTGGTTTGGAAACAAAGGGAGGCTTGGCCCTAGGTACATTGGCCCCTATGGAATCCTTGATCGCAAAATTGTAATAGTTTATTTGCTAGAACCTCCACCAAATATTTCTCGAGTGTATGGTGTATTCCACATATCTTTCATTAGAACGTACATACCTAATCTGTCACATATACTAAATCCAAATTTTTTGAAATTGGAACATATCCTCTCTTATGGGGAGATTCCAGTTGATATCTTGGTCCATAGATGCAATATTCTATGTAACAAGACTACCCACCATTCCTAAGTGGTGTGGATGAATCATAAAAATGGATGAGTGATATGAGAAATGGATGATTAAATGAGATAGAATTACCCTATCCATTTATCAAATTATAGAATGAGTTGAAATTAGATAGGAAATTTTTATTAAGGTGGGATAATGTATCAACCATGAATTTTTAAATGATATTTATTTCGTGAATATATTAGGTTAAATTGTACATTATTATACACATAAAAATAAATAGAAAAAAATTATATAATTAATTAATATAATTAAATTAGTCATATATGAATACAATTAAAATGATAATAATTTCTAATGTACTATAAATATATAAAAAATAGTTGAATTGAATAGATAGGATCACCCCAATCTCCTATAATCATCTCCCCTATAGATAATTATATATAAATGTAACAAAATATTATTACACTAATCAATGTCTTATGAAATTAAATTATAACCGTAATATAATTTGAATTATATTTTGAGTGAATGAATGATATGGTATTTATACTGTATAAATGGAAATGTAATCATTTGAATTCGGCCTCTATATGACCATTGGTCAATATGACCATTATAACCTATACCCTTGGTTTATAATTTTACCATTATAAAAATTGTTTTTAAGTAGTAATGATATAGGATAATTGATAAAATAATGTAGAATAAATGGCCTCAACCAGTAGATTCATACTATTTGAAGCCCATTTTTCAGAATATAGGATAGAGGTATCATCACTGGGGTTCTCTATTGACCAAGCCCCATGTAACATTCCACAAGAAAAACTTGAAGAAAATCACATAACATCACTGATGTCCCCAAAGGATGTTGTGAGATCTAGTTAGAATGCCCTTAGGCCCTCAAAACCCCCATATTACAAATGCTAATGTCACTATATGATCAAGTAGATATGTATTAGGTGAATGACAAGGTCTAGATGGTGATCCTAAAGGTCTTCATGAGACTTTTGGGGCATGCATATGGGGTGTCATGTGACGTGACCTAGTTTTCCATAGGACAAAAAATGATCCAAATAGTATTCCAATAGAGATTTATGAGATCTGGAAAACATGTCCTAGTGATTTTATATGACCAGTTTTGTTCACACGAAGTTCATGAGGATCATCAAATATGTTCTTCTTATAAGTGTCTCGTATTATTGGTTTTAATTGCATCCTTATATGGAATATTCCTCATATTTTTTCAGTGTTGTATTGATTTATGTCTCACATAATCTAGAAGGTATTTAAGATGTTCTTACTATGACCTATTAAAATATCTTAACATGATATATGAGTGATCACATGATGTTAAATTTCATTCTTCCTAATCACTCCCATTGTTTTCAAGATCTTACCTAACAGAAAACATTCAGAGTTTTGAGATTATCCTCTATGATAAGTCTTCTTTGATGCTTGGGTGCTTCGGTGTGAGGTTCTATGGAAAAGTCCTTGTATTTTTCAGGTATGGGAGGGGGATTTATAGGACTCTCCCCCTGATTCTTCACCAAATTTCACATCGTGTTTCACTCAAATCTAGTCTGCAGTCAGTGGAAAGGTTTGACATCATGAGTTTTGAGAGAACCTACCCTAGTTAATTCTGGGGGAGCCACATGATTTTCAGTGACCATGAGAGTATCCCATTAATGCTCCATTTATATAATTATATCCAATTAATGGGATCATTGAAAATCATTTTTATAAGTCAGGAGTCATTATTAATGTTTGGATGATATGTTTAAGGACGTTCTTGATATCATGTTGACAGTCGAAATGCCTTTTCTTGAACATAGGAGACATGTCTACGATCTGTCTAGAGACAAGGATGGATTCCAGGGGGATTTTAGAAGACGATTCCATCATGTTGAACGGATTTTGAGACATCTTTATAGCCTATCAAGGGATCTTTAAAAACCATTTTGGTGTGTCACATTAGTTTTATGACCGCAATATACTTTTACATTTTATTCTTTTATTTTGTTTCATTATTTTACAAGCACATTGACGATTGAATAGTTTTCACGTCTCTTTCCAATTGCAGTTACTCTCCCCATCAATGATGTATCATGTCACCAAAAAATGTATTATGGTGATGTCTCAACATTATTATCTAAAAACCCCTTTTTACTTGTTTTGGGAGCCATAGAGGGGGTGTAAGAAAGCCAGAACATTTATGAGTCATTTTTCCTCAGGGGGAGATGCACCAGAAGGCTCTCATGTGAGACAATGGACATTTCATGTAGGTGTTGAAGAGTGTTGTGAACTTCCGAGGGAATTTGACATGATTCTTATTAATTCAAGTAGATCTCATCATTCTATTTTTTAATTCCTTTGTTTATTTTACAAAGGTTGGAGATCTCGTGTTGTTATGAGAGTGTTTTTGAAGAAAATATATATATATATTAGTGATTCATTGTGTGATATTTTTCACCAAATTTAGATACCACATTTTGAATACATTCCTCATATTTTCAAAATATTTTTGGATGGCTTGTCTAGTGTCCCTTTCTTAACAATTCACATGACATAGACGTGATACTCTAGCTGCCGCCACATGACCATCAAGTGTCTATGATGAATTCACAAGAGAATATGGAATTTTCAATGGGGTTCAAGGGGATCATAATTAAACTATATTCTATGTGTGACCATCTACATAATCTTCTATGGGTTATGAGATCACATGTCTTCCATAGGTTTACACGATCATCATGATCGTGGAAACCTTTGTCTTCATTTTCATTCCAAGAAAAATAATATCCATATTTAGGTATTTCATGCCATGTGGATTTTTCTATTCTCATTTTCAAGGATAATAAATACCCCCTCTCAGGAGATGTCCTCATGGATAGTGGCTTAATTATGAGGAATGTAAATTATCTCAATATTGTTTGTCACTGTCACTAATCAGTGTCTTGGGTGATGTTTGGTCTTCCTATAGATTTTTAGTATTCCAGGAAATTATCTATAAATATGGGAGAATTTTTAGTATCATTATCTATCTACACAACTCTCATAGTTCTTGCACCATACCTCTGACGTGTAACTGTGTCACAAGTCCTTCCCGCAAGAACTGATCATGTGATCTCTCCATGCTGCCATTCTGTGAAAACTAAATCACAATAATATATTTCCAATTAAATAATTCAAATCAACAATGAAATTATCTTTTGTAATTGTTTTAACATTGAACATGGTGGTGCTCAATAATATTGAGGGTTCACTAGATTTATTATCTTGATTGCGTGATCTTTCGAAAATTTTGTGGATCGCGTGACAATGTCTAAGTCAGACAATCAGGAATATTATGAGGGGTTATGAGGGAGGGAAATATATTATGAGTTTATATGGTCCTTGATATCCTCATAAGTTAGACGATTCATGATTCCAATATGTTATCTTTTAATACCTATGAATATTATTGTCATGCGTATGATTCTTCTGTTTTTATGCCCTTCCTTTAACAATAGTTTTTATTAATATGTTTGATATAAGCCACATAAATTTGTTCTTATGGCATCCAGATCTCATCATTGTTCCTAATTTGTAGCTTATATAAGGGAAATAATTTCTAGAAATAGCAATATTGATCCTTGATACCACACTAATTATGATAACTAGGTTCTAAAATACATTCTTCCATTAAATCTCAATATTTATCCATTATCACACCATATTCTCCTATACTAGTTTGGCTTCTTAGAATATTTTTTTCATTTCTCCTTGTTAAATAAATCTACCATCTATCTGGGGGTAAAATTTAGATGACATTATTTTTAATAAAATTTATGAGTATGGTCGACTGGTCACTTGTCGATCATATGGGTTCCCAAATATGATGGAAAAATATCTCTTAGGTATGGATGGAAATGATTTTTCTCATTATCCCATGGATTAGAGTTGTTTTAGTATACTCATATCTTCTATAAACAACCACTCAGGTAGATAAAAAACATAATGGGATCTCTATATTGATGGTAACATTTTTTATCAATTGGAGTGACAATTCCTTATCAAGAAAAACATTATAGAGTTTCTTAATAAGTTATATACTATCCTTATTTATGATTTAGTATGGAATACCAAATTTATTTTTTATCTAATGTATAACCTTCTCAGAGATTTCGTCAGCAATTGGTGTCCTAGCAACAAATCATTCTATTTTTCCCATGCTGAGGTAGGAATCATTTTTTAGGATATCAGTCAATAGTTTATGATACCCCTTCATGGAGGGATGAATA
Source organism: Viscum album (assembly GCA_963277665.1). NCBI lineage: Eukaryota > Viridiplantae > Streptophyta > Magnoliopsida > Santalales > Viscaceae > Viscum > Viscum album. Next base: position 1,853,984,241 of record OY728145.1, read on the forward strand.
TTGAGTTTTTTCTAGCTGCATATGTCATAGATGACCCTTTAAAAACTCTGATCATTGGAAGCGACATGTGTAGCACCCTGGGACACCTTGAGAGGGGAGGGGTGAATCAGGGTGTCAACTTTTTCTTTTAAACAGATTGACCTTTTTCTCGCATTGGTAGGAACTTGTTTAACTAGTTTGATGGATATGTAAAGCAGTCAAACATTCACATGCAAAGATATGACACAAAACTTCTTACTTGGTTCACCACTAAGGGGTATGTCCAAGGAGCATACACTGACAGGTTCTCAATCATACCAAATTCTACTATTCATTACTAGTTGTGGATTACAAATGTTCGGGAACAGTCACTCTGTCCTAGTCTCAATACTATTAAAAATTTTCAGGGATATGCCAATGTATCCCTCAGGTCACTCCCATATACTCCCCCTGGCTCACGGTCTTTGGTGATGTTCTATCCAGTTTATAGACGTCAAGGTATCTTTAATAGATTTGCATTTAATTCTTTGCCTCTACTTCACATGGGACTCTGCTTGCATCGACGTCAGGAAATGATGAACTTGAATGCGCTGAACCACTGAACTAGATAATTAGAAACGCCAAAATAGGTTATACTGAAGGTTTCTTGTAACTCCCACCCATTTCATGAAATTTTGACTTTATCCAGAAATACATGATTTTGGGGGGAAAAATATTTCATGCAACAACTTCTTTTTCTCACAGCTTTATGCACCAAACCTTCTTCACGCAGCTCGAAGTTTTTCACGCAACCTCAAATTTTTCGCGCAATGTCTATGTTTTTGTGCTGATTAAATTATTTCATGCAACTCGAACTTTTTCGCGCAACTCCCAAAACGTGAACCTTTTACGTGAATCATTCCATGTATTTTCTCTAAGTCTTCAATTATACAGAAGGAGGGGGTTCACCTCTTATTTATAGGCATCTCAGTCCCCCACGAAAAAACCCCCTATGATGTGAAAGACCTCTCATTCAATGCATAATATTTCGTAAAGGTTCCATTTTTCATGAACATATACATATTTTTCACATAGGCCATGCCTTTTCCATTTTCCAATGTTTTGATTCTAAAACACCTCTTGCACAAAAAATCTATCTCCACTATTTCATGCACCACACTGTTTTTCGTGCACACCGCCCTTTTTCGCGCACGCAGCTGTTTTTGGCCCACGCCTCCCTTATTTCCCACACTAATTCAATTTTGCGCACAACTCCTCTTGAAAAAAACCTAAGTCTTCATTTTCCAAATTGCAGGCACAAAAATTTAGCAAACAATAGAGAACATCACCACCTGAAATACTGTTTTCTACATGAACTGTATGAACACATTACTAACACATATTATGAACTTCCACTAAGTAATTACAAAAAACACAAACCATACTCCAATTAATGCATACAACATCTATGGTTCCAACAACATGATCATTATTATGAACAAAAATATAAGAAAATAGATGAACATTTTATCACTAATCTTCTTCAAAGAATAGATCTACAAATTCTTTTAAGAAGTGGGGCTAGGATGACTACTATACACCCCCATCAGTACCATTCCTAGAAGGTTTATGATTGTTCCAGTTTTTATTCAGTTATTTTGGATGCTATGGATTATACCACATGGGGATATCAAGTGAATCTAGAGATATAACATTTTCATAGGCTCACAGGATTCATGATAATGTTTTTGAATTGGTGGATTTTCCTATCTGGGGATGCACGTTCAAGAATCATAGTTAGTACCCTAGTGATGATATCATGGATTGAGAATGGATAACATCTCAATTTAATAGTATTGAACCTTACATTCCTTAACATTCTGTTGGGCCACATTCAGCTGGGAATAATTACCTATATGATCAATTGTCCTTTCTAGTTCTTATTAGGATGGATATGGGATCATTTCTATTCATAGGAATACTATAATACCCCAATGATTGCCGATGCATTATATCACCCCAGTTTTCTGAACATATCTGCAGTTGGGGCCATGTATCTTGGTTTTGATAACTTTACAAATGTGTTGAGTCACTCCAACCATTTTTACATTACCCCTTATCATGTACCGACTAAGCCAATCATTGTAGATGGTGGCAGTATTCATGAAAAGAGGTCATATAATATATCTCATTGAGATGGAGTTCTTTTATCCATGATGGATGAGAATATAGTATTTGAGCCATATAAACCTTATCAGTTTACTCAATAGTTTAGTTACGCCCAAAGTGACTCCCATATTCCATTGGAAGGTGTGCAAGGAGAGCGCTGACCTAGTATAATTTTCTAGTTTTGGATGATTTGTGAATTTTAAGACATCGATACTGATATCATTCTAATATCATCAAATTCTATGGACTTTCTCACCCAGTATTATGCCCAGGCATTCATAGCAACCATCCCAGGTGGTATTCTAATTCTGATATGTTCATCTTCTAGAATTACAATTTTCTTCACTGACTCCTCTATATGTATACATCATGGAGTTTATTTGGGACTTGGGAGAGACTTTGTGGAATCACCCTTTTTCTATTTATTATTTTACAATTAGTGGGTCTTACCTACAGAGGATTTTGGCCCTTTGAAATAAGAAATAGTTTATATTCTTGTTGGGAGAATAACATATGATGATCCCACTCAGACATCCTCATCTTCTCAAACTATTATTCCCCTTCATTATGTACCAACTAAAGTAGTTATAGTAGTTCTGATATATTATAGGTTGATCAAGATGTAGATTCATTCCATGATCACTAAGACTCCTCTAGAGACATTTTGAGACCAAGGGGGTCACCTTTGATAGCTATTTGATGACTTGGGGGAAGAAAAATTTCATCTCCTACCACTATAAAAAACCATAAGAAAATTTATCCAGACTCAAATATATTTTCCCAACAATGATATGGGATTTTGTGATCATGAAGATGAGGATCACCTTTCTAAATAGATGAAGGAGGCCTTCGTGGAATTAGAATAGTGTCAACCGCTTATATCTAAATTGAAAGCCTAAATTGTTTTCAGGACCTTTATTTTATGGTGATATATGAAAATCATATATCTCTTTGGATCTGACAACTATTCATCCTTACCCTCATTTCCAAAAGCTCAAAAAAGTTCTCATGACATTGATACTTTAGTTGAGACTCACTATCCTTGGGAAGAAGAAAAAGATGTGTGGCGATTGGTATTTCAATGTTATGTTGATTCTTATTTCAAGACACATTCCAACATGGTCAGCTCAATCAATTTATTATTATTTTAGATCATTCATTGAAATGAATTTTTACTGAGATTATGGAAGATAATTTGAAATTTAGAGATTCATCCTCTAAAATTCTATTAGGTAATGTATCTTTTAAACATTTTATGTTGTTGTCTAGTTTTATTCCAATAATGATGTGAATAAAATATCTCTGATATGATGTTATATGAATCATCAACAAACCCATACATTTCATAATATTATAAAAATTGGAATGTATATATCTGAATGATATAATTCTAACATATTCTTCTAAAGTAATGCTCTTGATTTCCCCCCAGCATGAGATTATTTTTTTATATAACTACTCCAACTATCATGAGATCACCTAATTCGTAGAAGGGTAATTTGGGAACAATACATGTCTCATATGAGGAGTTCTCTATATTTTTTCGATGATGAAAGGATTAGAGAGAGTAACTTGATTTTTTCCAAGGCCATATGGTGGGTATTACAATAATTGTATATTATTAATTCATTAATGACTATATGTATATATTATGGTAGTTTTTTGTCTTTAATCATGGAACTCCTATCTCATTTATATGGTATTTTACCTTTAACCATATGTCAATACAGGTTACGGTCTTTTAGATCAAACTGTCTATTTTTTATTTTATTTTCATTTAGCATGAACATTATATAGATGTATTAAAGGATATTTTGGATCAGACCTTAGGATTTCATGCTATTTAAATTAGTACTACCAGTAATTTATCAAGGATCATTGAGTATGGTTTAGATATTCTAGGAATAAAAAAACCATAGGGTTTTGAGTTCTATTATGATATTCTTGATGCTTTCAAGGATTAGAGATCCTTTCCTGTAAGGAGGATATTCCTCGGGTCGGTTGTTCAAAACCCCAAAATCATTATCAAACAGATGTTTTTATCACTGTTTTACATGTGTCATCAATGTTTTATGGGGTGAATATTTCCTGATGGTGAAATAATAGGGATTCTAGGTCCACATAGTTATATTAAATGAGGTTGATTTAATTATTAACCCAAATTTTTGTGTCAATGAATATGGAATGTGGAATACATGTTGGGGATGACTCATAACACCCTAAGAATCCTGGTTCTTCCATGGTGTTTCAAGGTTTCATGACCTGACTTCAACAAGTTGAGGGAAGGGATAACTAATTTCTAGACCCTTCATTCTTCAAGTTAAAGGAGATATAATGACCCCAAGAGACCCGTCGTCAATAGGCCCCAGAGTGGCAACTAGCACCAATGGAATAGAATCACACACAAGATGCAAGGCATTACCCTTTTTGTATATTTGGATTAGGACATAAGATAGTAAATCCCAACAACACCAAAACATGGGGTAATGTTAATCCAATGAAAAACATTCCCATATTCATGTTACAAATGTAAATTCCACAAATTACAAGGAGAATACAAATGTAATGTACCAAAGAATAGAAAAATAGCAACAACAACTGTCCCAACGTCAGAGCTAGTACGACCATGCACGATCCCTGAAGTCCTCCTTGAATCCCGAATGAATTTTTATATAGGTAGGGTGAGCATACATGTATACTATGTAGGAAAAGAAAAAGACTCTCATGAACATGTGGGGAGGCATTCTAATGCCCTATGTGAAAAGATATAATCAAGCACCTAGCAAGGAAAACAATCCACCCAAGCCTCTTCAAGGAACACTCCACAAATAACACAAGTCAAGTGATGTATAGTAATAGCACATATATATTTGGGTACCCCACGCCACTTTCCCACTCTTTATTGAATACATCCTACGCATCAAACCAATCCTGCCATTCTCACTGCAGTCCCACTGCCACACCTCACCCGCACACACCTGGGCCACAACCACACATCCCAACTGCAAACACCAGGGCCACAACCACCACACATAACCATGCCTTCAAATTCCTGGTCCAGAACAACTACTACCACTCCCGAAGACACCTAGGCCTCATCCTGAAGACTCTTGGGAAACAAAATCCCTGCACACACCTAGTCCAACCACCACAACTAACCTGCCTGAAGAATCTTGGGTTATAATCTACATCAGGCCATCACAACCTGCCCGAATAGTCTTGGGCTATTCGGGAAATAGAGCATAAAAGGAGATAATATCCAGCCACTCATAAGAGTTTTGGTAAAAAAAACCCTTCCCGCATGCAATGGGTGTGTTCGACACAAAGTGATAAACTTGGGTGGGGCGCGAATAAGTAACATAAGAACAACAATTATATGTATAGGTAATAGGAAATCATCCCAACCTAGGGATTCCAAAACCAACTGATGCACAAACACCATCATTACTATTCATTCATAGAAGAAAGGAACAACACTCCTAGACAATTCACAACTCATTCCCAAACCCAACTCCCCATTTAACCTATTCTTGGTTTCATGTTCATCTGATCCCATTTTGGTAAATTTTCCACTACTAGGAAACTAATAGGCATAACCATAAGATAGAGAAAGATAAACAGCCAAACAAAAAATTAAGCATTCACAGCTGGATCTCTTGTAAAGTCACAAAAACAAAGGGATCAGTGAGATCCCTCAATGTAATGGAACCAATCAATGCCTTGAGATACAGCCCCACACAGCTTTAGATCCCTGACCAACAAACATGCCATAACAGAGGATTAGATCCTTATCCACGTCACCCCATAAGCATCGATCAAAACAAATAGACATTCCACCAAGACAGAACAAGGATGTTTCCAGACTCAAGTACATCATTCACTATGTTTTCTTCTTTCTGTTTGGTTAACCGGGGTGATCACACAAGGTTTTTTGTTCACTGGAAATTCATTTAATCGGCCGAGTTTACGTAATTAACCAAATTCCCATGTCGGAGCCATTGAATTATCACAGAAGACAAGGGTTCATTAGTTTATAATAAAACACCATCAACGAACAAGAATTTTAGTGAACATAGAACATAATGTTCACAACATATAGAAATTATAAATGAGTACAGTTGGAAAGTCAAACACTCCCCATCATTCTTTAACAGTCTATTAATTATCATTGTTAGTGTTTGGATTCATCCATTCCCATCAAACAATAGCGTATACACACCGAATGATACACAATAAGGAGAGATGAAGGAAGATCCATACCCAGATGATCAATGAGGAAGTCGTTCTCCACGCGCCGAGAACTGAGGATGCACGGCTTGCAGGGGAGGAACTCCAGGGACACCAAAAATGAGTAGAAAAACTCCATCACATGCGCACCACAAGCCTCAGGAAGGATGGAATCCAAGTGCACCAGGGAGATGAAATAAATCTAGGCTAGAAGGGGGAGGAAAAATTTATAGCGTGATATATAAACGAGATTCTATTGTTACGGTATAAGGAATTTTGAACCTCTTTAATGATGGATCGTGGTGTCCATTGCGGTTGGGAGGTTACAAATGATGGTATTTATTATTATTTTAGTATTCCCATCAGGGTGGTGGCATAACAGAGGTGCATTAAACCGTTTCATTTAAACTGTGGAAAACATGCAACGAGTGTGGAACTAGAAGGTACGGGGAAGGGCATGACACCGAGGAAAAACCACACATTTTGGTAAGTTAAAGGATTCCAGACTCCTGGGGGATTTTAGATATTATTTATGGGATTTAAATGGCTTTTAAAGGGGAATTATATAATCTTTATTTTAAAATATATGTTGTGGGAGTAGAAAAAGTCAGAAACTGGAAAAATGGGATGAAGACAGCTCAATGAGGACATGATTTAACTGTCACAGTGCCACAGTCATAGTGCCACCATCATAGTGCCACCGTCAGAGTGCCACTGTAACAGTGCCACCTTCACAGTGCCACTGTCACAGTTCCACCGTCACAGTTCCATTGTCATAGTGTCACCCTCACGGTTCCACCGTCACGGCGTCACCCTTACGGTGCCACCGTCACCGGTTCCATCATCACAGTGCCATTGTTACTGGTGTGTTATCGTGAAGGTTCTATAGTGACTAGTGTGTGTCCTTCACCATGCCACTGTAACTGGTGCCCCCATGATCGGTTCCACCATTTATATGGAGCCATGCTTTTGCAATGTAATGGACTAGGTGGGTCCGAGCCATTACCTGAGATACCTCGAAATCTATTCTCGCCCTCAAGAATCAAAAATAGAACCGAAAAAAGAGGGTTTCCAAAAAAACCCATAGAAAGATACAACTCAAGATTCGACCTCATAAACATCTAGGAACACCTCTTCATTGAGTAACCATGAAAGATTTGAAGGTCAAACTGTCCAATCATGTGGGTTAGGGAGTTTCTTCCACCATGTCAAGATACTATCTACTTTGGGTGGCACTGACTCACCCGCATGGGTTTAATCGCACCCACCATAATGTGTCTTGATTATATATTAGGTCCTCCCCTCCATGTAGCCAGGTCTATTCACACACATCCACAGAACAGGGAAAAATGCGCATTCCATAGTTAACATGTAAAGTGTTCCATCACAGACAAGTAACACAAAACAAAACAAAACTCAAAATAGCGTTGGGTACTGGGCACGAATCTACTTCTCCCATTCCTAGTAACTTTCCACGACCCTTCCATGCCAACACAACACATGAACCAAAGGAATAGTCCATCCAAATATCACCTTCTCCTCACGATCCTCGATCATCACTGGTTTTTCCACAAAATTCATGTCGCCCTCGATATCGAGCTTTCCCCAGTCGAGGACGTGTAAAAAGTCATGTTGATACCGTAGGAGTTGTGAGACATGGAAGATGACATGTATTCTAAGTTGCGGTGGTGGTAGTGCTAGCTGATAAGACACTTCTCCAACCCGCCACAACACTTCGAACGGTCCGATGAACCTTGGAGAAAGATTAGTCCCCTTTTCGAACCTCCATTGTCCACGCCGAGGGGGGACCTTCAAGAATATGTGGTCCCCGACCACAAAATCCAAGTGTCTCATCCTATTATCATCATAAGACTTCTGCTGGTCCTGAGGTGCCTTCATCCTCTCTCATATAAGATGAACCTTCTCTGTCATTATCTGCAGCAATTCTAGGCCATGAACCCATGTTTCCCCAACCTCGATCCAAAACACGGGTGAGCGACATGGCCTTCCATACAAGGCATCGAACGAAGCTACTCCAAAGGTAGAGTTATAGCTATTATTGTTGGAAAACTCTACCAAAGGCAAGTGTCACACCCACGATCACCCAAAATCTAGAATACATGATCGTAGCATATCCTCTAACGTCTGGATAGAGCACTCTATCTGTCCATCTTTCTGGTGATGGAAAGCAGTGCTAAGACATAGCTTGGTGCCAAAAGCATGCTGAAATCCCCTCCAGAAATGTGAGGTAAACTGTGCATCTCTATCCGAGACTATGGACCTCAGAAATCCATGAAATCTCACCACCTAATCCTCATAACTCTTTTCTAAGGAATCCACTACACCTGACTCCTTTATCACCATAAAGTGAGCCGATTTCGTCAACCGGTCCACCGCTACCCATATAGCATCATATCTTCCTTGAACCTTGGGTAGCCATGCGATGAATTCCATATACATGGCATCACACTTCCACTCAGGGACATCTAAGGGTTGTAACAGACCGCCTGGAACATGGTCTTCAACACTCACCTGCTGACACACTAGGAACCTGGCTAAAACTCTACCATAGCCCACTTTACCCCGAGACACAAAAACTGACACTTTAGACCCTGGTACATCATGGAATCCCATGAGTGCACTTCTAGGGGTGAGTTGTGGAACTCACCACGAACCATCTTTTGCATTGATTATGAAACAAACAACTTTCCTCATAAAAGCATCTAATTTTGAACATCCTCCATCCACCATTCCAGAGAATCACCTTGGTTTACCCAGTCACACATCACTTCACTCTTTATGTCTTCCCACTGAGACTCCAACACATGTTGTAGTAGAGAAGACTGCACTATCATGTAATACAGACAACCTCTACCACCATCTAAACTCGAATCCAGGTGCAGGGCAGCTAACTCATCCATCACCTTCCAAGAATCTGCCGACTCTCGAACCACAACCTTCTTCAACTTCCTACTCAAGGCATCAACCACCAAATTCCCATTTCCTGAGGTTTAGGAAATCTCGAAGTAGTGGTCCTGAAGGAACTTTATACACCTTTGATGCCATATGTTTAGGTCCCATTTGGTGAAGATATACTTCAATCTTTTATGATCCGTGAAGACCACGAAGTGCTCCCCGATGAGGTAATGCCACCACAACTTTAGTGCGAACATGACTACAGCATGCTCCAGATCGTGGGTGGCATAATTACAATCATTGGTAAAAAACTGTCTAGATCCATAAGAGATCACCCCTTGTCATTGCATCATCACACACCTGAGGACTTGTCCTGAAGCATCAAATAATAATTCATACGTTTCCCCTTCTTCTAGGAACCTCAACACTGGGGCACTTACCATCTTCTCCATCATATAGATAAATATTTCCTCGTATTTCCTATTTCACACGAATTCCTGGTCCTTCTTGGTCAAATCTATCATGGGTGCTACAACGCGGGAGAATTTGGTCACTAACCTCTGATAGTAGCCAGCATGTCCTAGGAAACTACGAAACTCTACCACATTATTGGGTGCTTCCCCTGAAACAACCACCTCGACCTTTGATTGGTCCACTACTATTCCCTTCCCAGACACCACATGACCATGGAAGTGCACTTATCATGTCCAGAACTTCCATTTGGACAACATCCCATAGATTTGGTGCTATCGGAGGACCACTAAAACCGTTCTCAGGTGATCAGCATAGACTTCCTCTGAGCTTGAGTAGATAAGGATGTCGTCAATAAACACGAATACGAATTGATCTAGGTGTTCCTAGAAGATGGAGTTCATGAGCCCCATGAACACAGATTGAGAGTTCGTAACACTGAACGACATGACTACAAACTCAAAGTGTATATACCTACACATGAAGGCATTCTTCGAGATGTTTCCCTCCTTTACTCCAAACTGGTGATATCCCAACTGCATGTCAATCTTAGAAAACCACCCTGCCCCTTTTAACTGGTCCAAAAGGACATCTATCCTCAGGAGAGGGTAACGGTTCTTGACCGTTAATTGATTCAGTATCTGGTAGTCTATACACATCCTGAGACCACCATCTTCCTACTTTGCAAATTAGACTAGAGAACCCCATGGTGACACACATGGTCGATCAAAAACCTTCTTCATTAGACTGTCAATCTGAATCCGCAACTCCCAAAAATCAGAAGGTTCCATTCGGTAGGGAACCATAGAAATCGGATGGGCACTAGGTTGCAAGTCTATCCTGAAGTCAACAACACGACGAAGGGGTAGAGTCGCCACCTCTTCAGGGAATACGTCCATAATCTCACTGATGATCCCTGGAACTTCCAACAACTCCACTGATAGATCAGCTAAGAATGAATGGAAGGGATCCTCTTGCCTGCATCTTTTCAAGAAACCTCGCTCACCGATGTAAGTTACACATAAACTCTCTGAATCTGAAAACAAGATCTTTCCTCGAAAGCAGTCAATGATGGAACATATAGATAACAACCATTAAAAGCCTAGGATGACATCATATGGTTGTATCTGCAATAGTAGATGATCCCTGATAGATAGATGTGGCCCTATCATCACTCTACAGCCTCAGAAATCATAAAAAAAAGTCGGTCTGACCTCTGGCTACTATGATCAGCACAAAGGTCATAGGATGTCTCTTAGCATGTAAACATAGAGCACAGTCCAGAATGGGTGCAACAAAGGAGTTAAAAGCTCTTATTTCGAACAAGGCATAGGAAAGGGTACTAAACATGTTGATCGTACCTCGAATGTCTTCTGGCCCAGCTGGAACTGCTGCCTCTGTGGCATGAAAATGCCCACGCCCTGCTCCCCTACCCCTCGACTGTCATCCGCCTCCCCAACCATGCCCTGGTCGGGGTCCCTGAGAAGCATCCTATGGTTGGACCCCTCCTGCAACGCCTACCCTCGGAGGAGTGGGAGCTTTCTGTGCCTACTGCTGTTGCTAAAAGGGCCTAGCTAGAAACTGCTGCTACTGAGGTGGGCGTTGAACCTGCCTACCCCCATCGTAATGCACTCTGTTCGGGCACTAATTCGAAAGGTTCCCATGACTTCCACAGACAAAACATCTCGGTCCTGGGCCCGAAATGAAAGGGTGAGGGCTGGTGTATTGGAACCGGAACTGGTGAGGCTTGCTTCTTGCTGGTCGAATCCTAGAGGGCCCTGACTCTAGAGGCCAGCTGCTGAAGGATTTCTCCCTCGATGAGCCCACCTAGATTCCTTCTCGTGATACACCTCCCAATTTTTTCATCCTTTCCACCACTTCAGACTTCTTCTGGACTTCCAAGTATTTCGGTTTGGTGAAGGGAGTAACAACATACAAGAGAAAAGGTCGAAGTGACTCTTCCAAGAATCTTGCCTGAGACTCATCATCTAAAAAGAGGTCAGGAGCAAAGAAAAGGAGATCCTTTAACATGATCCTCAACTCTCTCACTGAGATACTTTCCTACTAGGGGGAGAGTTGTTCCTACCTCTTCTCATCCTTCATCGTGGAAGAGTGGATTTCCACCTGGAACTCTTTCTCAAATTCAGCCCACACAACCTCAGCCTCCCTCTTCTCCCCATGATAAATCATCCACCACTGGCACATTGCTCAACACATCTGGATTATAGATAGAAGAAACTAGTACTCCATCGGAGCTCAGATCAAGATGAAAGCTATTACTAGATCCTCTAGACCGCTCTCTATCTCTATATCTGAGATGCTGCCCTCATACATCCCAAGGGTCTACCACTGAAAGGCACATTGTGACTTCTTCCACTGATCATCATCCCCCTCTTGGTCAGCCCTGTGTCGATCAGCCAAGTCAACCTCCTGGGTCTGAATCGCCCACACTACTTGTGATCGTCTCCCAAGTTCCATAGCTACAATGAAAAAAAGTAATGCCTAAGCCCGAGTAGTGTAAAATATTGTTCTTAAATTTTATTAGACTTCTTATTTATTTAAAATCCATAATACCCATAAAAGATAAGAACATAGGTCATTATGATACATGTACCTTCCCTAGTGTATCTACCCTGCAATCATCGTAGCCTTAATTTGTCATTCGGTAAGCCCAGAGTCCTTGCATCAGATCACGGGGTGCGCTAAAATCCCATGTCCTATCCAGTCTTCCCTGACCTATTTCACGCATCAAGATCACCCAAAAATGTTTCCCTACCATACCAAACAATCCTCAACGGGCCTAACCCCAGACCTCGTCAAATCTATCGACCTCCTATAATATCATTCAATCACGACTTGCCTTTACCAAGATGAGGGAAGGGACGTCAGATTGCCAAACCCATCCTTTTTCATGTTGAAGGAGAGATAATGACCACCCACGACCCACCTTCAATAGGCCCCAGAGTGGTGACAAGAACCAAGGGTATAGAATCACACACATGATGGATGGAATTACCCTTTCTCTTTATTAGGACCAAGAGATAAGATAGTAAATCCCAAAAACAAAAAAAAACTGGGGGAAAATGTAAATCCAAATAAAACCATTCCCATATGCATGTTACAAAAGTAAATTCCACAATGTACAAGGAGACTACAAAGGTAAAGTATCAAAGAAAAAAAACTGCAACTGTCCCAACATCAGAGCTGGTATAACCGTGCATGATCCTTGAAGTCCTCCTAGATACATGAAAGAAGTTTTATATACATAGGGTGAGTATACAAGTATACTTAGTAGGAAGAAACAAAGGTTCTCATACACAAGTGGGGAGGCATTCTAATGCCCTATGAGAAAAGAGATAACCAAGAACATATCAAGGAAAACTATCCACCCAAGCCTACCCAAGGCACATTCCCCAAATAACTCAAGTCATGTAATGTATAGTAATAGATGATCGATATTTGGGTACCCCGTGCCACTTTCCCACTGGTTATTGAAGAAATCCTACTCATCGAACCAATCCTGCCATTCTCACCGCAATCCCATTTCCACACCACGCCCACACACACTTGGGCCACAACCACAGATCTTGCCCAAAAATACCTGGGCCACAACCACCACGCGTGACCATGCCCGCAAACACCTGGTCCAGAACAACTACTACCCGAGAATCATCCCGAAGACACTTGGGAACCAACCTGACACACCTGGGTAAACCACCTTAACTACTCTAACAGAAGAATCATGGGTTATAATGGACCTCGGGCCGTCACATACTGCCGAAGAGTCATGGGATATTCAGGAAATGGAGCATAAATGGAGCTAAGAACCTGCCACTCATAGGAGTGTTGGGAAAAACACCCTCACCCATTTAATGGGGCTATTCGGCACTAAGTACTCAACTTGGGTGGAGTGCGAATAAGAAACATAAGAACTAAAATTATTTTTATATTTAGCATGAAATCATCCACACCTAGGGATTCCAAAACCAACATAAGAATAAAATGTGACCACCGGGTCCCCGTGACAGCATAAAAGAACCAAAGACTCTCATGCACAAGTGGGGAGGAATTCTGATGCCCTGTGTGAAAATAGATAACCAAGAACCCAGAAAAGAATCTATCCACCCAATCCTCACCAAGGAACACTCCCCAAATAACGAGAGTCATGTAATTTATAGTAATGTCACATATATATTTGGGTACCCCGCGCCACTTTCCCACTGGTTATTGAATACATCCTACGCATCGAACATATCCTTCCATTCTCATCGTAGTCCCACTGCCACACCCCACCCACACACACATGGGCCACAACCACACATCCCACCCGAAAACACCTGTGCCACAACCACCACGCATAACCATGCCCACAAACCCCTTGTCCAGAACAACTACTGCCATGCCCGATGACACCTCGGCCTCATCCCGAAGTCTCTTGGGAAACAACCTACCCGTACACACCTGGTCCAAACACCAAAAAAAACCTTCCTGAAGAATATTGGGTTATAATGGACCTCAAGCCGTCACAACCAGCCCAAAGAATCTTGGGATATTCAGGAAATGGAGTAGAAAAAGAGCTAATAACCAGCCACTCGCAGGAGTGTTAAAAAAACACCTTCCCCCTAGAATGGGGGTGTTCGACACTAAGTGATCAACTTGGATAGGGCATGAATAAGAAACATATGAACTACAATTACATGTAAAGGCTACAGGATCTCATCCCATCCTCGGGTTTCCAAACCCAACCTAAGAATAAACTATGACGACCGGGTCCCCAGGACAACACAGACACCCCGCCATAACATGGTCGTCGGGTCCTGGCCTACCAGGTTCCACCAGTTGCCCCACAGACACATGGGGCCCAGCCCATGGTCTACCCACATGCTCGAACGGGTCATCTGACCAATGACTGTCCCCACAGGCCAACACATGTCCTTTCCAGTGTGATTTTCCTCACTCACACACACCTTGAGAAACTTCCCAGACGGTCACCCATCTAGATCGCACCTGGGCCAACCACCACAAAAAACCTGCGTGAATAATTTTGGGTTATAATGGACCTCAGGTCGTCACAACTAGCTCAAAAAGTCTTGGGATATTCAGGAAAGGGAGCAAAAAATGAGTTAATAACCAGCCACTCAAAAGAGTGTTGGAAAAAACTCCCTCCACCCTGGAATGGGGGTGTTTGGCACTATGTTCTCAACTTGGGTCGGGTGCTAATAAGAAACATATGAACTAAAATTATATGTATAGGTAACAGGAACGCATCCCAACCAAGGGTTTCCAAAACCAACATAAGCATAAACTGTGACAACCGGGTCCCAGTGACATCACAGACACCCCGCCTAAACATGTTCGTCTGGTCCTGGCCTACCAGGTACCCCCAGTTGCCTCGCAGACACATGGGGCCCAGCCCAGGGTCCCCTAAAGTGCCCAAATGGGTCGTCTGACTTATGATTTTCCCCATAGGCAAACACATGTTCCTTCCGGTGTGCTTTTTCCCCACTCACACACACCCTGAGAAACATCCCAGAAGGTCATCCATCTTGATCACTACACTAGGCCAAATACACTTAACTATTGAGTTATAATCAGGGTGGCTGCCGAAAAGGAATGTGCACTTTGTTTACATGAGTCATATTATTTAGTCATTTAACCCTTTATCATTTTGGGGTGTTATAATCACCCCCCTTTAGGGAACAACATCCTCATTGTGGGCCCTACATCTCAACCCAGGTTGTGCACCACACTTAAGGATGGGTACCTCCTCTGATTCCAAATGTGACAACCTGGTCCCGGTGACAGCACATGCACCTGCCTTAACATGGTCGTCGGGTCTTGGACTACGAAGTATCCCCAGTTGCCCCGCAGACACGTGGGGCCCAGCCTAGGGTCCACCCACGGGCCTGAACGGGTCATCTGACTAATGATTATCCCCACAGGCCAACACATGTAATTTCTAGTGTGATTTTTCCACACTCCAACACATCCTATGAATCATCTTAGAAGGTCACTAATCCTGATCACTACTCTAGTCCATGCACGCTTAACTATGGAGTTCTAATCAGGTAGGCTCTTGAAATGGAAGGTGAACCTTGTTGACATGAGTCATATCATTTAGTAATTTAACCCTATATCATTTTGGTGTGTTACATAAACACCCTCATTACTATTCATTCATACAAGAAATACACAACACCCATGGAAAAGTCACAAATCATTCCCAAAACCAACTCCCCATTTAACCCATTTTTTGTTTAATGTTTAAGTGATCCCATTTATGTAAATTCTGCACTATTGGGCTACTAACAGGCATAAACACATGCTAGAGAAAATGAAATAGCCAAACAAAAATTTAAGCATTCACACCTTGTTCTCTTGTAATGCCACAACAACAAAGGGATCAGTGAAATCCCACAATGTACTAGAACCAAAACAAGACTTGAGATATATCCCCACACAGCTTCAGATTCATCACCAACAACCGTGCCACAAAAGAGGATCCCATCCTCATGCACGTCACCCCATAAGCATTGAGCAAAACAAACAGACATGCCACCATGACAGAACAAGGTAGTTTCCTGACTCAAGTACATCATTCAATAATTTTTGTTCTTTCTGTGTGGTTAACAGGGGTGATCAAACAAGCTTTTTTATTCACTTTACATTCATTTAATCGACCGAGTTTACGTAATTAACCAAATTCCCATGTCAGAGCCATTCAATTATCACATAAGACAAGAGTTCATTAGTGCGCAATGAAAGACCACCAACGACCATGATTTTAAATGAGCATAACCCATACTGTTCACAACATATTGAAATTATAAATGAGTACAGCTAAAAAGTCAAACACTCCCCATCATTTTTTAACAATCTATTTATTATCTTTTTTAGGGTTTGGATTCTTCCATTACCACATAACAATATCATACCTACCCCACATGATACACAGTAAGGATAGAGGAGAAGGAAGATCTCTACCTGGATTATCAACGATGAAGTATTTCTCCATGAGCAGAGAACTGATGATGCACGGCTTGTAGAGGAGGAAATCTGAGGACTCCAAGGATGAGTAAAAAGACCCTAGCACAGGTGCACCCCAAGCATAGGGAATGACGGACTCCAAGTACACCAGGGAGAAGAATTAAATCCAGCCAATAAGGGGAAGGAAGAAAATCAAACATGATATATAGATGAGAATATGTTTTTTTGGGATAAGGAATATTGAACCTCTTTAAAGTCGGATCGTCGTTTCCTTTGCAGTTGGGAGGTTACACATGATGTAATTAATTCATATTTAATTATCCCCATTTGGGTGGTGGCATAATGGTTGTGCGTTATACCATTTATTTTAATCGGAGTAAAAATGTACAATGGGGGCAGAACTGGAAGGTATGGGGAAGTGCGTGACACCGAAGAAAAACCACATGTTTTGGTAAGTCAATGGTTGACCGACTCTTTTGGGGATATTAGATATTATTTATGGGCTTTAAATGGATTTTAATGGAGCATTAAATCATCTTTAGATTAAAATATTTGTTGCGGGAGAGGAAAATGTCAAAAACTGGACAAAAGGGACAAAGACCGCTCAGTGAGGACACAGTGCCACCCTCAAGGTGCCACCGTCACAGTGTCACCCTCACAGTGCCACCGTGACTTGTGTGCATCCATGAAGGTGCCACCATAACTGGTGCCCCCCGTGACTGGTGCTTGTATTTCGGTGGATCCATGTTTCTTCAATGTAATGGACCAGGTGGGTCCGAGCCATTAAGCAAGGTCTCACATGGATTGGTGCTTTTTTCTTACAAGGAGGGAATGCCTCATGTTAGTATAAAAATACATTATACATTGATAAAATGGTCAATAAAAGATGACCCCCACTTCTATATTAGGGCCATGAAGGATACATTGGGACTCAAACATCCAGATGATATTGGGTATGGGACGAATGCAATCCAGGAAGGGTTCTGGAACCCAGGACAGTTCAAATTTTAATTATAAAATCATGATCCCCACAACATATGGTTTTGAATAACAAGGAGTGATATTTCAATAGTTTGATAATGGAGTATCAAATTCCTATTTTGATATAGGGTACAAAGCACGATGATGTTACTTTGAGGATGTCTAATATACTTGAATATTTTGGTAACCGGGAATGTAAATCATGGTTCATAGAGTTCATGTAATGAGAATGATCTAATAAATTCATACCAAGCATTTCCCAGAGCAAAAAAAGGTGTGGAGTTCTTCCACAATGATTTTTGGTATCACAAGGATCATAAATATGTTTTTGTAGTGCAAAGAATTTGTTTGATGACCATAGGAGCATATGTAGGAACCAAGAGAAAAAATTAATTATCAAAAAGGGTCCCTTGAATCAAGGTTCCCTTTTCCAAGGACCATGGAAAATTTCTACGATACGAGAAAATAAATTCATGAAGTGTGATTTATGGAGATTGTAATATTCAAGAAGGGTTTGAGTACCCTAACGATTGTGTTACTGCGTAATGAACATTTTCTGACGGTGGAGAGATGAAATATCATTACTATAACATCTTTCTAAATTAGGGGGTCTAGTGAAAATATATTATCCATTAAAATGTCCATAGATTAAGACCAATGATATTTATGTTCATTTATTTGAGCCCAAATATTTTTCTAAACATTATACATAAAGAGATTAGAGAGGGAATAATTGAATTTTTCTATGGTCGTTATTTGTGGGTTATCAAATTGTATGTTTTTATGTCTCTTTCAGTAGGATTTTAAGGTCATGAAATTTAGACCATTATAAGATATAGATTAGTTTAATACATATCTGACCAATGTAAATTCATTTTAAGGTCATAACACACATGGACCTAATATTAGTGTAATTCTACACCAGAGCCAAATTTGGATAACTTGGGTCAAGATTACCGCCACCATCCTTCTAAGTGGGTGATGAAAATGTTGTAAATATTGGATTGAGATTTTTTATCTCATGTATAATGATACATGAAAATCATACTAGGAATGTATTAGAACAAAATAAGGTTATTTTTTCTTACATTCTAATGTAAAGGATCACAAGGATAGGAAATCCTTTTTTGAAGAGTGACACATTTGGTTGATAACTGTATGTGTATATGCAAGAGCCATAATAATTAATTAACAGCAAAAAAGATTCCCTTAAATATATGTATTATTTATCTATGGTCCATGTATGTTTCTTGGAATCATGATGCAATCAAGACATGATGTGCAATTTAAGGATTCAGGTACTTAATAGCTGATGGAATAACCCCATACTCTAGGTGATTGTGGGAAGGATCATTTGGTACTTTAATAATTGTTAATGATGGTTGATCATATACATGGATTAATGTCATTTGGTGGTGATTTATATTTTATTTATTTTTAATGTCGTGCGATATAGAATTTTTCCTTATTGTTAAACTGTATGTGGTAAAGGATAATTGGGTTACTTACATTTTAAAATCATGTAGAAAGAATGTAGGGAATAGAGATGAAATTTTTTACAAGATATATTACCTGAATAAGCTGTCCATACATTGATCTAAATCATATAGAGTGAAACTGTTCATTTATGGCTCAGCCCTTATACCTTTCAGGTGCATTATTACCCATTTTTAAAAATATTCCCATATTGGACTTATTACTATCAATACATACCCTTTGATTAAAGGAATCAATCTACATGTATTTTTTGACCCTGAAACTCTCTATGTAGGTCTAACCTATACAAAATAGTGTGCATTGTCTCCATTATTATTTGAATAAGGACCCAAGATTAGAGATTCAGGAAACACTATGTACCCTGGGATAATAATAATCTAGCCACATGTAGTTTTCAGGTAGAAATGTAGATTAACATAGTGCAATAAGGATGTGCGCTTCCTGATGTAAAAATGAGGTATTATGGATGGTCCCAAGGATATATATCTTTGTATAACTCTGTTTCCTATAATAGTAATGATAAATTCACACATTTCTCTTTAATGGAGTGTGTTAGGAGAGTAATCACCTACAATAATTTTCCTCTCAGTCAACATCCATGAGAATGTGTAGTTTTTTGTCATGAAAAAGACATCAACCATGCAATTTAATTTCATGCAATGGGGTCTCATTCTATGCCTTTCAATATCTTACATAAAAGACCATAAGGAACCTATCCTGAGTTGTTATTTTTTGTTTGTCTGATGAATTCCTTACTAAAATTCTTATGATCACATGAGATATTATTAGTCTGAGAAACAAGTAATGGGAAGAATTTTTCTCCCCATCCTGAGGTGATTATGGATATGTAGAGGCATATTGTATCACGTGGTGTGTGGACTGTGACATGGGATTGTGGTGTCCTGACATATCTCATTGGCATGATAATCTTTATGTACATAGTTCTATATGTTCATTTAGTTTACTTTTGTATGGAAAGACTTCAGGTGTGCATTTTATCACCATGTGGCTAGGATTTTAGTTACCCGATGTTAATAGGGATGAATATTGTGGATCTGTTTAGTTTTACATCATGTGGTAAAAACATATTCTATGTATTTTAATGTCATTTGTTATGTACGTGGATCAATAGACATGAAATAGAAAAATAATATTACATTTGGGACCAATATTAAATGTTAAGGTATCACAATGTATCATGTGAATGAAGGAACCAAGACACACATAGTTCTTGGATGGAGGGACTCCTAATGTGAAGATAACAATAACACAGTGAGGGGGAAATTCATCCATCCTTCACAAATATATAGCACATGTGTGGTGATACATTAGTGAAATAGATATTCTATGTGGTCTAACTTCATTTGTTGAGGATACAATCTATGTAGATTAACATCGTATGTTAAAGACATGTTCCATACATTTTAATGTCTTGTGGTTAGGATGCTTGACGTTATGTATTATAAAGTCTTAATGTTAGTATGTGAGACAACTAATATGAATTAAGATGAACAATTTTTGGATCCATGCAATTTAACATCATACACTTAGGGTGTTCCCATTATAGTTTAATGTCATGTGGTCAGGATGTGTTTGAACAGTTTAACATCCTAAAACTTGGAAACCTCCATACAATTTAACATCACGTGGTCCATACACTATATGTTTTAAATCTTAAATTCATACATTAAGGAATTTTTTCTTGATGAAATATATTCAATTTATTTCTTGTGAAATCCCACGTTTGGGGGAGGGTGAAAAATTCACCATTCATTATGGCCAGTAAGTATCCTCTACTAGGATAAACCTTATATATATTATATATTTCCATTCCCATTTGTGCTCCTACTTATGAGTCATATTTTCTTGTATCATTAGGGTCCATATATCCAACACTAGTTCTCATAAGAGTAATGAATGGAGGTATATTTTTTTAATGCCTCAATTAATCCAATTCTAATCGACTTTATAGTTATGAAATGTACCAGAACTATTCTCAAAAGCTAGTCCAATTCATCCAACCAATTTTTAGATTACTCTTCATAAAAGAGTTTTCCACAAAATGGATTTTTGGGGTGATGTAATTTGGAATAAATGTGTAATACTACAGTAGTCTCAAAAGGCATTAAGTATGACATTGCTTTTGAAATAGTACACATTGTGGTATGGTAGGCCGATAAATCATTGAGAAGCATGTCTAATCAGGATTCTTATACTTGTTTACCATCATATAGTGTATATATGAAAATTCATTATTGAAAGACTATATCATCCCATTTTCCTTTAAATTGTAAAAATATGACTTGATGGACATGATATTGTACTGTTGTTATTGTTCTTTCAACTCCATAGAATAGAAGGTGGTGTCATTGTATGTCAATATTGTGTGAGGGACTGTGTGCCTGGTAATAATATGGAACATTATGATTTTTATTATTTTTGAATCCTAAAATTATTCTAGGTTTATCATCTCGATATATTTTGAATAGAAGTCTGTAGTAGATAATATAAAATTGAAATGTTTAGCTTGGTCTAGGGGTTTTGACACCACAACATCCATTCCCCAAATAGAAAACAACTGAGAATGTTTATCCAAATTTAACAATTTCATGGGATGATGGATGATGTTTTTATGTATTGGGAATGAATTAAATTTCCTGGTTAATACCAAATAGTCTTGTATCATAGTTTTCCAATAGAAAATCAGCCTTAGGATTTTGTAGGAGTTCTTTTTTTCCAGGAGTGATGAGTGTCATAAGAGCATTCATTAACTTCTTCCATGTTTGCATGAGTATATTTTTATACTATGAGCATAATGATGATTCAATAAAACAATCACATGTATAGTGATTCTTGATCATTTGGGTTATCCCATACTATAATGTTCATCATTATCCATTGAATGTGTTGCTTTCTGGCTTAGTATGTGAAAAGAGATATGTTTTTGGAGATAACTAGTTATGGGATCCCACTATATGGGGTGGGTATCAGTTTGTAATGCTGTAGGGAAATGTTGAACTGATTAGTTTCTTTCATATCATATATTATAATCTGTGATACCATTATTAATTTTATGATATGAATTATATCTTCTTCATTACTAGGAATCACCAGGACAATGGCTGCATTATCAAATGTGTTGGTACTGACCAAATGTTATTGGGGAACATGATGTAATGATGGTTCAAAAGGGAACTCTTTCTTTAATCCATTGACAAAGATAGTGTGGGGGTCCATTTATATTTTGATGGCATATTCTCCATTAATATATTTTACCACTACCTCTAAATATCCATTGATATTCATATAGGATATTACAATCTATAGAGATAACTCCGGGATAGTGATGGGGGATTAGTATTCAGCTGCATTATACAGGAAACTTTTAATTATTGAGAAATAGTAGAGGAAAACTACATTTTATCATGAAAAAAATTAAATACATATGTAAAAACAATTTATCTTTGGGATTTTAATAATTTTTATGATATTAATTCTGGAGGATCCATCAAAATACTTCTCCCATGTTCGGGGAGTGTCATGGGCATTGATGGCCTCATAATAATGGAACTTGGTTTCCACCCCTATAATTTATAGGGAAGGATGTGTAATGAGAAAATAATTCATGTGTTACCCTTTTACCCCATTCTCTAACACATACTTGATGTCATATTGATCTAGAATGACTACACGCTAGACTAAGTACCTAGTCAGCAGAGGGAAACCAAGGATGTACTTGAGAATTTCAGTACAAGTGACCAAATGAACATCACAGTGAAACATGTAATGCCACATCTTTTATACTTCATTAATGAGTGTGAGATAGTTCTTCTCGACTTCTAGGTATTAGGTCTTATTACATAGTATTGTATTTACGATGTTGTAGAGAATATTATCACTCCCTGATTTCTTATTTATGTGAGAAGGGTTACCAGTTGGTATTCTGTGGTGTCCACATATAATATGAGTGTATTCCTCCCCACTAGTAGTATATGGACCGGTGGGTGAATTAGATAATACCTGATAAATGAAACAATATCATTGAAATCCCCATCCCATTGACAAGAGTTTCCCTTCTTCATAATCATAGGGAAAGTGATAGATTTTCTTGGCCAACATGCCTATGGATTGAGAAATGTAAGAGAGGTTCCCTTTGAGACCCAACAGTTATTTGAGATTTATGGGGGTGAAATAGCTATAATAACATTAGTATTTTTTTCTACATCCTCAAATTTGAGGTGACATACAACAAAGACAAATAACATTACGAATTATACTTCAAAATCATATTTTAATGGATTTATCATCAAACAATGTTATCATAGTTTTTTTTATGAATTTTTAAAGATCCATGAAGTTATCACACCATTTTTGGGATTTTACAACCATGTTGTCAATATAACATTAACTTATTATTACCAATAACAACATAAAGATATGATGTTTGGAATGTTGATAATTTGTGCTCACATTCATTAAATAGAAGGGCATGATCTGATAGTAAAATATTCATTTTGATGCTCCAAAAGCATTGAATTATTCATCTTAAGGGGCCATAATTATTTGATTGTACCCTGAATAATCTTCCCTAACATAATGGTCTTGGAAGTCAGTAGTTGAATCGATCAAGAGTTATGTGATTATCAATGTGATGTCACATTTTTTTAATGTCTATTAAGGTCTCTAAAATTGATGTAGACCCAAATCTAACCATTGTTTATCTTGATGGGGATGATGATGGTGATCTATATTGGGTATTTTGCTTCTTAAAAAAGTATTTAATGATAAAATTATCAACTTCAACCTCCAAATTTGTTTCATTAACGGGATTAATCCTCATGGATACTTAATTTATGCCTCAATTGTCATTAAGTAAGCTAAGATGGTTTTTAGAGACATCTAGATTCATTCTATGAATTTCATTATAGTTCAAAGTGAACACATATTGGTGTTCCTTTATAAATGTGATTCACAGCTCTTTATCATTTAGATAAATAGTGGAACCTATTAGTTTAGGTCAGGGGTCTACTTATATTCCTATATTTACCTACCTAATCTCATATATGGTGGTAGAGATTCCTTCCTAGAATGCAAGAGGGGGGTTCCTAAGGTTATCCTATTCTTCTTCAACCTTAGTGTCTATTGAGGAACTCTCATATGGAGGCAATAATATGGGGGAATTTATATAACTATTGTGGTGAGAGATTCCATTATAAGAAAAATTACCATACCCTTTTGATAGAGTTATTGGATAGAGATGTTAGAGCTGATTTTCATTTACACTATAATTGAATACATGAGAGGATTGAACCATTAGGGCTAGGTCTATTACCTAAACCCGATTTACGGGGAGCATAGAGTCACTATCAACAAAACTCCCTAGATTTTTAGGGTCACTCCCCATGATATTGAGGGATGAAACTTGTATATAATCACCCACCATTGGTAGTTTTCTAATAATTTTTTAGAAAACTCCTTCAACATTTTTTGGTTTTTCAAGTATCAAATGGGGCATTGTCACTAGGTAATTTTTCAACCAATTCATTGATGGGGTATTTTAGATATTTATGGAATGTTAAAGGAACCTATATGTAATTATGGAGCCATTTCCTTCTGAATAGGACATATATGTGGTGTCTTTCTAGATAACATCACACTCAATGTCAGATTGGAGACCCCCCAATATTTCATCGAGTTTTATCTTTCTGAGAGAACTTTAAATTCTTATCATAATATTCAATGGTCATCTTTATTGAAAAAAATACCCTTATAAATATCCAAAAGATTTGATGGCTTCAATCTAGATGAGACTGATCTCATATTTTTTTCAATTAGAGCACTTCAGATCTTTACATTATCGATTCTACCAGAAACATATATGGGTCACATGTCTCCCTATATGACATTTTTCTAACCGTGCTTTGTGAATGAGACGGTGACACACAATTCTACTATTATATTATCCATTAAATAGACCTCAATTTAAGTGAATTCAATCTCAACTTACTATTTGATTTATATGGATTTAATTAATTCCAATTTGAGTAATTTTTAGAGTGAAGTGTATCGAGGATTGAGTGATTGTCTAGGAAAACCACTAGCTATTTCAGAATATCATATATTTGTGCCATAGACTGTTTCTTGTCAAGGTGGGGTTTCACATTGACATGTGTCTCAGGTACCAAGGAATGTTATGTGGATAGGTATGGTACATATTAAAAAGTTTTGGGTGGGGGGGATCTACTACAGGTGGCACAAGTTGCACTAACATACCCCATTTTCTATCTTGATTATATAATTTCCCACCTACTAGGTGGTCATGCAAGACAACATGGCACAAAGGGCAAATAGAGGGATATGAGACACCCGCATGTATCTATTGTTATTACTGGGGAACTTTTATATGGGTATTAGTTTCATATAAATTCTATTTGAGGATGTTATGGAAACAATGGATTTTACCAAGCTCATGTTATCCCATGTAGCCTATAATATTTCCCATGAAGCCTCTTTTTCCTTGATTATGTGTGTGGAACTCATACTCAGATACATATTCATCATCAGATAAGTGTTCCATAAATTGTATCACATTGACATAACCAAATATTAACTCTTCATCTAATGAGGGTTCTATTTTTTGTGGTGGTTATTAGGATTAAGATGTTTTAGGGAAGAAATATTGAAGAGTTAGAGATTAAATTGGAGTATAATTTGACTCCTCTTATATGTCCTCCTTCATTGGATGGGTGTATCCATCTTCTAATGGCACATATGTTGTTACCTCAATGTGGGGAATATCTATTATGGGTATGAAAAACTACACTCTTAGAGTGGGATTATCTTGGCTATATATTTTTTGTGTAATCAATTTTTAAAATTATGCATATTCCTTGATAAAACATTATATCAATCAACATATTCTTTTGAATAGGAAACAGTTTTGTAGGTCACATTCTCTAGAGAGTTATCTAAAATCACCAATCCACATTCATCCATTCCTAAAAGTCGATCTAAAAATATGATGAAATCATGGATATTTTAACCCAGTATCCTATAGAAAGGGTAGTAGTCGATATGGCTGGCGAGGTTGACCTCATTGGGATTCCTCAGATATGGTAGCATGAGAAGCTTGTTTTCCATGGCTATGAGGAAATAATTGGATACATGTTCATTTTAGAAGATGACTGCTTCATTCAACAAATCCTCGAATCATGGGTGTCCACGATTTATCATTGCTCATTTCTGAGGACTTTTTTTGGATTATACCACAAAATAGGATAATTTGGGTTTTTTAACACGTGATTATGTTCTTGATTAATTATAGTTTCTTATTTTAGGGTAATTGTGGATGTTTCTTCATTAATAAACCTCTTTACCTCTGATGAGGGAATTATTCGATATTTTTCTTGGGTCATCTAAATGGGGTCTTCATGATGATTTCCCATTTCTACAAATTCACAATAACCACAATGATACCTTATTGGGATCAGAGGTGTCTAAAAATCATCCCATATACTATAAGTAAAGAGTTCCATCAATTATTCATGTGTGAGATGGATGTTTAGTAAATTGGATCAACCCTTCCATCTAAATATGAAATTAGAAACACTATCATTTTCCTATTTCATGTAGTTCATTAGGTAGAAATTTTTTATTTTTCTAGTAATTAATCTATATTCGTAATGGAATTCATGAAAAAGGTATTCCCATCAAGAAACAGATCCTTTTATAAGCCTAATGTACAAAAAAACAGGTTGACTTTATCAAAGTCTGAAGGAATCTCCTCAACTCGGTTACTTACCACTAATTGTGAGGGCCCATCATTGGACAGCATAATTATATAATGTTAGTTGGATTCTATTAAGGATCTCATACACCATCAAAGGCATTGAATGTAGGATTTATAAAATTGGGTGGGGGGAATGTGTCTTCCACCCACATAGTGTCTCACATTCATTGATTCCATTCAAGTATCTAGCGACTCAAGGAAGTTAAGACACTCTAGGGGTACTACTATCCGAGTTTCCTCTCATATATAGAGATTAGGAGTGGGTTGATGAGGTTTCCCCACCTTCCTCTTCTACTCAATCTTATTAGAATTAATTATGAATGATGACCTGGAAAGGGAGAGGTTCTTACCATAATGGAGGGATTTCATTTCATTTTAAACATCATCATTTATTTAGACTGGCTACTTGGATACAGAGCTGTATTTAATCATTAGATGTCAATTTTACAGGTTGATCACCTTTGGGAAGAAAAATATTCATCTCTAACAAAAGATGATATCCAAAGATAATATTTATCATGAGTAGATCCATATTGTGTGGTCTAAGAGTATGTATCTCATTCCCATATTATAACCATTGTTCCTCTATGAACAGAACCTCAGTTCATCATTAATGTTTTAGAGAAGAAGCCAAACCTTTCCCTTTTTCATTTGTTTTGTTCCATCATAGAGTTTGAAACTCGATATTTGGATGTTCCAGTTTTTAGAGCATCCATTTTTTCTAGATTCGTGAAACCTCATTTTGTGCATCCAGATAACAATCATCACAGGGTAGGATTTCCATGTTAATGCCCTCTAAATTTTCATCTATATTCATAATATATGTCGTGTTGATAGTGGAAAAATTTATAGATGTGTATGGGGCAATGTTGGTTGTTCTATTACATTAAATGCATAAAGATGACTCTACACTACTTTCAAATGGATCATTTCTCAAACCCTTTCCCATATTAGGTTGTTTTGGATTGAGACACCAACAGGGACCAATTTCCTACATTATGTGCTCTAAATGTCTCACCCTATGAGTAATGAAATTTAGGGAGTTTATGTTCCTCATTTCTAAATGGGTCTGGAATAGTAGAAATTTGTTTTACTGGGAGAGGAATAGAAGGGATTCTGATTATTGATTTTACCTCCTAAACTAGAGAAGACTGATTTTCACAATTGTGATGATGGGAATGATGAGGAAAATTTCCCCAACCATACATTGTGACAGTTATTTGGGGCCATTATTAGAATTCATTGATCATATTATTGAGGATCCAATGATTATAGTAGATGATTTGTTGACTTCTGAGATGAAATTTGAGATATAAATTCACCCAGCCCAGTTGAAGTGGTTTGATATGGAACTTTTGATGATTTCTCCTAGAAATTCTTGGAAGATGGTGAACCTGGTGATGGCTATTGAGATATAAATTCCCCCATCCCAGTGGAATGGTTTATTTTTATATTCCACGGATATGTCATGAATCCCCTCAGTAATTTCCGCTCCATGGGGTGGAGGCAATGGTAGATATTCCCACAGCCCTATGAGATGGGTCCGTTACTCGATAAATTCCATGAAAGAAAATATCGTTCCAGGTTTGATGTGGCACAACTATAATCATGTAGGATATTACTGCAATGAGATACCATGATAGGAATCATTCTTTACATGATGTTTTTTGGTCATTTTTAATTTCATATTTTGTGTATGAAATGAATTCCCAATTGTTTTAGGGGACTAGTTTGGAGTTTTTTTGGATATCCACTTCGTACGTCCATGATTATTGGGAATCATTTAGTTAAGGGATTCTATTGTATTGAAAAACTATCTCAAGCATCAACTAGCCCCATAATTTTGTCGAAGGATATGTCATTACAGGATAAAATATTTATGTTCTTCTAATATTATAGTGGTATGGAAAAGTGTAACTCTCCATAAATTCAACATAATCAAATATGGGTACTTGAGATGGATTTAGAGATCAGTTTTAATGAGTTTTGATGCAATGGAGGCTTGCGTGTTGTATATTTGCATTTTTCTTTCTCGGATTTTGATCTCGAGCCATAGACATATCATCCAATTCTAGATGAAAACAGTATACATAGATGGTCCAAAGGTTACCCTCATATCCTGGATAAAATAAGTTTCAATCATTTAATCTCTAAATGTTATCCTACATATTTTAATGTAGATAAAAAATGCACTCCTTTCCTAGCTCATCATCGACCTCATAGTTATAAGTGGAAAGGGGATAGAAAACGGTGAGGAGGTTGTTTCTTGGAAAATATCTCCATATGTTAATGTCAAAATCTTTTTTATCATGCTTACGAACCACCATCTGATCGGACCATAGATGTATCTTCTTGGGTTCTCCTCCAAACTGGAGTGGAGTGATACTGGAAGTTGATGGGAAACTATATATAGTTGACCCCAATGATTTGAGAACCTCTTTAAAAATGACATATGAGTTTCTAAAACCACTATATATCGAGGTTATTGGGAAAAGGGGAGGATTTAATTGTCCCTGGGAGATATCATTTTAGTGTTGGTGACCACGGTTGATGTTATGAGTAGAGTCTATGTGATCCTTCTTCACACAACCACAAGGAGGACTATAATGGTAATGATCATTATATATTTGGGTTTATGATTTGACGAAGCATTGGGGTGTTTAGAATGTGTCTTGAATAACCCTAACGAACCTAGAATTGAAATGAATTGGAATATTTTCCTTATTCTGTATAATCGCCAGAATATACTGACATGCCATCTATAATTCTACATAGATATGAGCCTGCTGTAAGACAAATTCTATAAATGTTTTATAACAGTATGGTTCTATGTGATAATGTTCCCTCTACTGATAATCTATAGGAATATTCCAATGATCTTCCTCACTATTAAAAGGAATAAGATCATATCTTGAGGCATGTTAAATTTTAACTGGTTGATCTATGATCAGGATAAAAGTATTATCTCGATCCTAAGCCTTTGAAATATGCCACTAATCATTTCGGTCACTAAAACTTGATGAGTCCTAGTTTGAATAAGAATATGAGACTAATTTGAATATTAACTCCCTATCATAATACACAAACATACCTCCAAAATATGATATGGGATATGATCCTACTCTTCTATTACCTTTCAAGTAATCTAGTGTAGTCAGTAATCGATGGATGTAGGAATATTCCCATGGTTCTTAATATTTTATTGAATATGTTGGGAAGATTCAATGATATGAATATAAGTCTATCCTAAGATATGTTCCCTTCTCACATGGTGAGCACTATCTAGAATGGAGGTATGAGCCAAATTCTGGTATTTATTACTGGTCCTCTTCCACATGCATATGAGCCTATCCTGAGGCATGTTCCCCTCTCAGTTGGTGATCCCTATCAATAAAATAGACATCATCCTGATATTGTGTCTTTCTAATATGCCAATATTTCTTTTCAAGAATATGAACTTCTCTTAAGATATGTACACCTATCACACAGTGATCCCTGACTAGAATAGGGATACGTTCTCGATTTTTGGACTTTGGAATAGGCCACCATACTTTTAGACATGCATGTTCCCATATCCTGAGGCATGTTCGACTCTGACATGGTGAACCTCTACTGGAAGATTAATATGATCCCAGTCAGACGCCTCATCCTTTACTATAATACACCCATAAAACACTGGGACAAGAGGAAGAATATTATCTTTCTCTAATGAATTTTTTTCATAATGATCTTAGTTTTAGCTACACTTGATGTGGGGATAAAAATATTTACATGTCCTTATGTCAGTACTAGTCCTGAAATATGACGGTGTAGTACATAAGCTATTACTAAGATGAAATGTCATTTATTTAAAGTGTGCGTCGGTATATAAGCCTACACATTATTCTTTATCCACTATATACTGAATGATTTCATCAATTAAAGATGGTATATGGGCCCACATATGTCCTCCTTATTCCAATAGAATATTCTGATGGGATTCATACACAATAGTAAGGATATTCTCCACTCCCATGATTTCTAAAGAAATATGACTACAGACTTTCTTCGAGTGAGTTGGGATATGATCCTACTTGATGGTTACTAATGAAATATATATATAGACAACATTAGTAGGAGTGTGGATATGATCCCACTAACAGTTATACAAATCATTCCTTACTAGATGTTTATTCATTTTTTATCATCCATGTGTATCGGAGGTTACAGTGTGTTGGGTGGTACCTTTTGTAGGAAAATTATGGGTACCTATTAGATGATACTGGCAATAATAGATGATAAGATCCCTTCTCGGCAACCCTTGGACTATAAGGGATCCATAGTTGAATACCATTCCCACCTTCAAAATACTTTGTAGGTGGATATTGTCGTACTTCAAGGATAATATCCTCAAGTGGTTCTCTTTGGAAAAGAAGTCCACTGGATTCACTGCAACATTCCTTGTATGATGTAGATTCTTCATTTTTAGCACATGGATACCCACTTGGGAATATTTAAGGGTTATGATGGTATAATGTTGTGGTATTTCTAGACAATTGAGTTCTCCATTAAATGATGACGTTTTTGCGTTGGTGAGGTCATTTTGCAACCTATAGGGGTTTTAGTCATAGTTAATTTTCCATAACGGTCACTAGATAAAGACATTATCCTAGATCAGCGTGTTATTATTGAGAGAATTATCTATATTCATGAAGAAAACATTGAACAATGTTACTTATTATTAAAATATCAATGGTATGATAGAAGCTCAATACTATATTCATGGTTAACACAATTGTAGTTTTAATATTAATTCGTCCATTTTTCTCACTTGTAAATGTCAATGTGAGGATAAAATTATTTAATTTAAACACCATTTATAGATTATTAGATATATTATTTTATAGGAATATCTGTTTTTATGTAGGATACTCCAACAATGTGTCATGGAATATGTTAAACTAACCATATTTCTATTCAAG
Organism: Viscum album; assembly: GCA_963277665.1. Classification (NCBI taxonomy): domain Eukaryota; kingdom Viridiplantae; phylum Streptophyta; class Magnoliopsida; order Santalales; family Viscaceae; genus Viscum; species Viscum album. The sequence continues at coordinate 1,854,016,197 of OY728145.1, forward strand.
GGTTTTGTGTCGGTTTGGCCATTTTTGTTTTCATAGAAAATGAAAAAATTTAAATAAATATGATTAATCATTATTTCTATTATTTTATAGTTTTACATTTCGTTCAAATTTTTTTTTCATTGTAAATGAAATCAAAATAGACCGATGGATAATAACCCAATCATTAATTTATTTGAGGGATTCATGTTGGATGTAACTTTTTTTATTTCATTGGAAAAAGAAGTTGAATGACGTGAATTCTATTTGGACTAAAAATTGGTTGTGGGGGGTTTGATTTCTTGAAAATCCATTTATAATGAGTCATAATTTTCATCTGTAAAAATACTCAATTTTTCTTACATCCATAACTGGGTACAGACCTATTTTCCCAAAGAATGGTGGTCAGTTGTGATTTCAAACCCAATGGTGCATATAAACTCACATTGGCCGAGATGATAGGAGGTCAGGCTCATCTCAACAATTAGGGGGGGAATTTTTCCTACCTCAAGACAGTCTTATATATTTAATAATTGTTTGATAATCTCTTCATAATCCTTATATGGTTCGATTTACACTAACAAAATGATTATAGGTCAAACCCATTTATATTCAACAAAAGGGGATCTCATTAGTGAATCTATATAATTATATCCATGTTTGTTTATAAATTTTCCAGTAATGAGAACCTTCGTATATGCTGAATCCAGATAACTTGGCACATTGGAATTTGATGCCATATATAGACGTGTTTTAATTTTTTGGGAGAAGATAGAGACATTACGAGGCATCCTATGTATCCTGTTAGTGTAAGAATCAAAACCAATGTATCACATTAAAACCCATGATTTTTAATGTGATACATAAAGGAAAAAAATGTGGGAACTCATTCACTAGGTATTCAAGGTCAATTATAGAGGAGATATACCATGAATCCTTACTATAGAAGGAATTAGAGTTATTTTAGTTCATTCATACCCTTAAGAATGGTACCAATGTAAATGAACCTATATGGAGGTAATCATATCATTACACTCATCAGAGATTACAAAATGTGGTTTCCCTGGATAGTGGAGATTTATTATATTAATGGAATGACCATTTCAGATCCCTATTACTCGGTTATCCATGCTCGATGTGAGAAACCAGGAATAATAAGTAATCTGTCTCACTATATTTGGATGTGAGACTTATGTACTGGGACATCACGTGTGATTTATAACATGGATCTCAAACCATAGAGAGGCAACTCATGTTTCCAAAATATAGAAGGAACCCAAGTTATTTTCATTCAATTGGATTTTTATTCAGCTGTTGGACGAGGTAAAATGATAAAACCATGGTAATGTTTAGGTATATACTGTTTAAATTTCAGAGACATGAGGGAACGTACATAGAAGTGTATTTTTATTTGTGTTTGGGACTATGTATGAAATCTAATTTATCTATGTAATTGAGAAACTAGTGTTCATATAGTTTATTTGGCTTCTCATTCCACTGATGGTTAAGGTAGAATTATCAACCAATGGGAAGTATTAGTTCCTGATGGTTGAAATGTCTAATACATGAGAAAAATTATAGTAAATTGGAATCCCATTTGAGATCAGGCCTTAGTAAGGATTCTAATGTATCCTTGCTATTGATGGAATAATATTTCCTAGAGTGTAGATTGATCAGAGATTATAACATGAGTTTTCCCTTGTATGAATGATGTGACAATTGAAAATCCCAAAGACCACATGATATATTCTTTTTGTGGATACATTGGATGAAAATTGATTTGTCTCACACAACATGTGAATGTGAATCTTATGTGCCAGGACATCCATTTGGATGATTATTATGGAGCTTGTTGCATAATAAGGTGTCCTTTATATACTGTTTATAGTAGGAATTAGGTTCTATGTAGTTTAGTTGGACTCATATTCTGTTGTTGGATGATTTATAATGATCGACCCATGGGGACGATTTGGTCCCTATTGTCGAAATGTAAGATACATGAGGGGACTTACACCTAAGTGGATTTCTATTTGATCATAGGCCTTTGGAAGGCATACTATATATATTGGATATTGCAGGAATTAGAGTCTCCATAGTTCGGCTGATTGGGGTTACACATCGAGGTTTCCCTAGTATGAATGACATGATCATTGAAATTCCCTAATCCAACATGATCTTTGCTCTTTGTGGGAAACAAGGGATATAAAACTATCAGTCTCAACAGTTTTGGATATGGGGATTATGTGATGTAACAACCCTAGATATATTTATAACAGAACTCAGGCCTTAAGAAAGACACATATGTGTCCTTGTTATAGTAGGAATTATAGTCATCATAGTTCAATTAAAATTGGTCTTACACACTATGATTTCCTTAAATAGAGGAAAAACATGGTTATCAATTCCATGGATGTCTAAATAACGTGGATTTATTATCTACCGAATATGTGTTTATTGTATTATCAAGATGATTTGATTTTCATCTTGAGATATTAGAGGATGTATTCCTGAAATTTCCTGAAGAAATTTCAGGATCTAGTTGAATTTTATGAGGGACATCACATAATTTGGATTCCATACATAATGGCCACTACATGAGAAAGGTAGAAATTTCTAGAGGAAAATGAAACACTCAACAATATTTTCCTGGTATAAATCACATGATCTCAACTAACACTCATAGAGGGAATCACATGATCCAGCTGAATTTCCCTCATTTCATCAAAAAAATATGGATAACACATTCATAGGGAATCATGAGATTTAATTCAACATGTATGGATAGTGATGAATGATCCTGTATGACATGGCTGGAGGGAATAGATAAATCCATCTGACATGTTTGGAGGTCATCAAAATATCTAGCTGGTAGGCCTGGAGTACATCACCAGATCTATTTTACATTCCCTAGTACTATTGTAAAATTCATTTGACATGTATGGGTTCAATAATATTATTAATGAGACATGTTTGAGGGGCATCATAGGGTCTTTATGGGGAGTCAACAAGGCTTTTTGATACTTGGGAGGCATGCCCAAGGGGCATTATGTGACTTGGTCTGACATGTCCGCATTACTTTTCATGATCTAAATAGTATACCCAATGAGTGTTGTGATATTTGGGATACATGAATTGGTGAAATCTCATGACCTGGGTGGTTTACAAAAAGTTAAATAGGATCATTATGCATGTTGTTTTCATTGGTATCTTGTCTTTCTAGGATTTTTTCAACCCTAATATTTAATATTCCATAGATTTTTTAACGGTCATCTTGGTTTTAATCTCTCTAAATCTACCATGGTAGCGAGATTTTCATTGTGTGACCCATCAGATGACCTTAATGTGATATATGATTGATCATTAAATGTGCCTATTCAAGTTTAATGATCACTCTGGTTGTTTAGGATATCTTACCTGATGGAAAACATTTTAGTTTCTTGATTATCCACTCTAAGAAATACTCTCTCATTCATGTGAGCACCTGTGTGATATTCTAAGGAAAAGTATATTCATATTTCTTATTGGGAAGGGGGGTTTATAGGCCTCACCACCCCATTTATTCATGGAATTTCATGGTACGTATCAAACAAAACCAATATAGTGTTGGTGGAGGGATTTGATATCATGTGATTTGTGAGATACCATTGATGGTCATTCTTGGGGCGTCACATGATTTTCAGTGACCATGATACTATCCCACACAGTATCCATTTGTTGAATTATTACCAATTAATACGGTCTTCAAAAAAATATGGACATGTTGAGGGAGTTCAATATTTCCAGGAAGATATTTACAAGGACTATCATGATACTAGGGATCCATTTAAACATCATTCAACTAATCATAGGCGACATGTATGGGATGTTTCATGAAATTAGGATAGGTTTCTCGGGGGATTTCATGAGATCAGGCCATCATTTTGAATGGATTATTTGGTTTCTTTCTACCTAACAACGGGTCTATTAATATCCTAGTATTGTGTTAAATGATTCTTATGACTAAAAGAGGCTCCCATATTTTTCTTTTGTTTAATTTTTTATTTTAAATGAACTACAGTGTTTCATGAGCTTGCTTGAGTATTATCTAAGACAATAACATTCCCTATCAATCATTCATCAAGTGACCAACAAATTTTCTTATGGCGATGCACAAAAAATTATCAAGGGAAAAAATAATTTTTTTGAGCCAAAGAGGTCGAACAAAACAACATGTACCTATCTGACTCCTGTCAAATGATGAGGGTTATAAGCTAGTGGGCTCGTGAGTGTCAAGGAAGACATGTCACCAGGGGATTGTTTTGTATTAAGAACGTCCTGGGGCATGTAACATGGTTTTTATGTCGTCAAGAGTCTCCCATATTTCACATTTTTAATATTATTTTATTATTTTACAGTTGTTGGGGATATCATGAGGTTGTATGAGTGTTGTTGAAGACTATGTGTAAATACCCCAACCTCGGTATCCTAGATAGTGTTCTTAAAGAAATTACATTTGTTCTATTAAAAGGTATTCACATCCCAATGTACCAAAAAGTATAGTATAATTGGAAAACCAGATAAAAACATATTTATTATATTACAAATTATAAGTAAAAACATTTAAATTCCATTAGAAACACTAATAAAATCATATATTTTCCCTTCAAGTCATTCATAATATACATCATCACAGCCTAAAAAAATAAAAAATAATAAAGGGGTGATCTTAGATGCATAGTTAGTGTAATCAAACTGTCGTAGCTATAAAAATAAATAATAATGTAGGGTGAATAGTTGGCCCTACCTATCAGTTACTAAGTCCAATGTATTCCTCATATGCCTAATTAAATTATATATTTATATAACATTTACCCATACCACTTTTATATATTTGAATCATAATCATAGATTCATGTAATATAATAAAAGCATTGAGAAATTCTTGAGATAAATACCCTTTTTCATTGAAAAGATCTGTTCTTTTAGAAAATCATTTGTATTTATCATAAAAATAAAATTGTAAAGAATTATATCCTAGAAAAAAATTTAATGACAAAGAAATTATGTTTGAGGAATTAATGATGTAGAAATAAAGTCAAAAATTTTGAAAAGAGTTTTTAATAAACTTTAGAAACATGACACTATAGTGTGATTTAATGGTAAATATAAATGAGTATTTATAGAGGATTAAGGCTAAATTGGTTGCATATACCCAGGAAATAACTATGATATATTTTCATGATAAAAAGACTTATTTAATTAAGATATTTTTGTTTCAAAATATATTATGGAATTTAAATAAAAATGGTTAATAAAATGAGATGTTCCCCTTAACAAATCATTCTTATCAAAACTAATTAAAAAGGAAACCTTAAAACACATCTATTTACCCATAAAATAGTGATTATAAAATATAGATACATGATTTTTTAACATATGAACATAATTAATATGAATTATATATAAATAATGAATAAATACATTGAGGTAATGACATATAAATCATTTCTCGATTGAAAAATAGAGGTTTGTGGAGTAACCCATACCACTTTATAATCAACAGAACCATATGGCCCATAAAGTTAATAAACATCAAATAAGACATTAAATACCATGAAGATAAAAATATTAGTGATATTATACCACAATGGGATGTATATGTACACTACACACACAAAATAGTGTAAAATCAAGCATATCTCACAGAAATAAGTATGAGATGATAAAACCTTTATATTATGTATTTAAGTGTTCTGAAAATTACTTTATGTCCTATATAATGAAAATTTATCCATTAATAATTTAATTAAGTACCTTTTCAATTTTTATTTTATTTATTATAATGTTAATAATTTATTTTTTGGACTTTTTATAAGATATAATGTTAAATACTTTCATTTGGGGTGCTCATTTCTATAGTTTTCATGTTCGATTCACTTGTATTAGTGTGTGGAAGAGCCTAAAAATGAGAATAGTTGTCTAGGATATAAATTATAAGTTATTAATGAACATATATAATATAAAATGGTTATATAAGCCATTTGTTTATATGGGGGTGAGGGTGAATCATTAAATAAAAAATAGTTCCAATTATATATATTATTTTGGCATTTTCTCGATCCTCACAAGATAGTTTTGATTTATTTTTTAATATTATGTATATAAGTGTGACGTACCAGACTCATATTCCACATAAATTGGATCCCCAAGCACAATGGTAAATGTGGCATCAAACACATATCCCTAAATGTTATAGGTTTCTGACTATCAGCAAGGGAATATGGTGTGTCTGTGGGGAGATTATTCCCTCCTTACCAATGTGTTGTGCAGTAGATGGATGTAAAAATAATTAAATTATAGATGTAATATAAGAAAATAGAAGGTAATGTAGAAAATTGGTACACCAATAATATTAACTAAAACAACTGTGATATAATTCAACAACTGATGGATATAAGACAATAGGAATAACCTGTTCCACAACAGTGTAATAGAAATTAAATACTATACCAAGAATCTAATGCTATGAATCGATCATCTACTATCAAGATCTATCCTAAACCACAATAAATAAAGTGTTTGAATTTGTATTCTTCACTTTTTCATCACCTTCAACCATGTATTCTACTTTGGGTTCCAAGGAGCACCTAGAGAGGGTGTGAGATAAATATCACTGGGCCACCACCAATGGTATCTATAACATATGTTCCATGTAATGGAACTGTAATAGTCTGGAAATATGCATTTATAAGGTAAATAAATAAAATGTAAATAAATACCCAAGTACCTACTTTAGCCCTCAGCTGGTGTCTGAACATGTAAAAAAATCATTATTTGATTATTATTGGTTAATAAATAAGTCACGTGTGAATAATAGCGAAGGTTCCAAGGTCTAGCAAGGAAACCTATAATGACCATTAATAGTTAAGTCCCATGGTAATATCCAAGGAAACATAGACCTCATGGGTCTCCAACTCTATTATAACTATAGTCTGGCATGGGAAAGTGTGTAATCCAAGAAACATGTTCCAAGGCATTCCACAATATGGTGCCTACAGAAACCAAGTTGATCGTTCAAGTTAAAACAGGGCATTATTGAAATACGGATGAATAGGCTATAATCGTGTAACCTATCTTTCAATGCTAAATCAAAGTAGAGTATCATAGGAATCATTTCATAATATGAATGAATTCTATGATGTCATACCTGTAATTCAAGAAAATACAAGGATCAAGATATAAGATAGTTTCAACATAGGAAATCAGTAATCTTGAATCAGAATAGGTTTACCAAGTACTCATGGCATTTTACGATCAGAATCCAAGGATATCTAGAGTTCAGACGTTTCAATTTGATTATGAAGTCCAGAAATATCTCCTTTAGTTCAAGCCTTTCCATTCATTAGTGTGACAAGTTCAAGTAATGTGAAACATTTTTATCATGTAACTTGGTTCAAGAATTTCCTTTCATTAGTGTGACAAGGACTAGTAGCATGAAACCATATAATCCATTTAAGGCATATTACATTATTTATTGTTTATTTCACTACATTCCAATAAAGTGGAAAGAGGTGTTATGGATTTGTAACCAATTAATCATTCACATTTAATTATAAATTTGAAGCACCTACATAAGGTGGGCCAATTAGTACACACACATGGTACTTTCCATCATGAAATTCACAATATATATCAAGATAATTAATATAGAAATGATTATATTTATATAGATAAACCCATGGGACACTCAAACAGTAGCAAAAAAGTGTAAAACCACTAAAAACAATAATGGAATATCCATCAACATCGAAGGGATGATGTTTTGTTTGAAATCAATAAAAACTAATCACATATTTTGAAAGGTAATAACAGTACAATTATAATGAGTATAAGCATGGAATAAAAATTAAATGATTGGCACCCAATGAAATCATTGGGCCGCACATGAAAAATTCAAAATCAATGATATTTAGGGATGAGTAATAGAACACCAACCATAGGCTTCTCTGACTCTCTTTCTCTGGTATTGGACCTTTATTTGACATAGATCAGATTAGATTTATGAAAATGATAAAAATTATCATACCCCGATAATTCAGTCTAGAACATGAGACATAGAGAATAACTCATGAAGACTAGAGTACTTACAAGTGTGCATCCAACATGATGAAGAGAAGCTCGATCTGATCTCGAATGAATGAGATCATTGAATCCCTATATTTAATCTTAAAAAATCCTCAAATTGATATTGAAATAGGTTAAACCTGAATAATCATGGATTAAGGATGCTGGAGGTTTCCTAATAGATCATTAATCCCAATTTTGTACATTTACCTAGAAAAATGGATAGTGCATGGTTTTTCAAACTGTTGCAAACCATGTAAGGTTTTTTGGGTAGGAGGGATCATTGCACAGTTATGCCCCATTGTGGTATGAAAGCCTTGTAATGTGGTTCTTTCTAGAAATTTCAATCTTTATGTTTATCCAAATTGTGCACTAACCACGTGACATGTCCCGTTATCACCAAAATAAGGGTTTCCCACTACATACTTTCCCCTAAAACCCCTGAGACCATTACTAACTGGAAAGGTATACATATTAGTTAAAACATAAATATTTATTCTAAAACATAAAGGATCCTTGCCTAAGTGAAAATCCATATTCATACTGGCTTTCCCCCATAAAAGTACTCATCCTTAACAGGAACTTACAAGGGTGAATAAATGCTATCTTTAGAAAATTCTGTCTACTGAGCACATACTTCGGCTTCCCTCTCCCATGTACTATCTTGTACCTAGCCGTGCAACCACAACACCCTTACTAGGGGGAGATAACTACCTCAGAGAGGCTTTCTAATCCTATCAACGATGTGTACTGGATACTCCTCAAAGGCAGCATCGACATCTTACTTCACTTCCTCATGACCAAAATTATGATACAGATCAACATTTTACTAGAGAAGCTGTGAGACATGAAAGACGTCATCCATGGAAAAATATTTCTGAGGTAATAGCAACTGATATGCTACCAGTACGAGTCACTCTAGGGTTTCAAAAGGTCTTACATAACAAGGAGATAGCATCCCATCCTTTTGTAACCATTTATTGTCGAGCATAGGTGATATATGAAGGAAAAAACTATCCCTAACATCGAACTCAAGAGGTCATTGTTGATGATGGGAATAAGATTTTTGTCTCGGCTGTGTAGTAGTCATACATTTTCTAATCAGCTAAACTTGCTCTAAAGTCTCCAAAATAAGATGAGAACATAGTAGGGTTAAATATCATGTCTCTATCTAGTACATGGGTGAATGGAATGTCCTACCATACAAGTCTTCAAAAGGATCCATTCAAATTATCGCCTGATATATGAAATTATAGGTGAATTCGATAAGAGAGATATTCTTCTCCCATGAACTGTTGAAATCAAGGATACATGCTTGAAGCATTTCCTCTAGAATTGGTATAGACTGTTCTTATTTTCCATCAGTCTAAAGGTGAAAATAATGCTTAAAAGAACCTATGTTCCCATAGGATTTTGCAATCCCTTCTAGAACAATGTTGTGATATGAGAATTCCAATCTGAAATGATAGTATCAAGGACCTCATGGAGTCGTCAGATTTCAGAGACATAAAATTTCCCTAGCTCATCAACTGATAAATTCTCCCAAATATGGATGAAGTGGAATGATTTCATGAGATGGTCAATGAATACCCAGATAGCATAGCTAACCTTAGGCAACCTAGGTAAGTCTATTACAAAATCTATGGACACATATTCCCATTTCCATTAAGGGACTAAAAGTGGCTGTAGCTAGCCCTCATGTCTTTGATTCTCTATATTCACCATATCATATGTGGAACACCTAGGGAAATATCATTTAATCTGATGCCTCATCACAGGCCACCAATACTAGTGTCACATGTCTCGATACATCTTCATGATGCATGGATGAACATACTACTGAGAGGTGTGGGACTCTTTCATCAATTCCTCTCTCAAATCTATAGGGACCCATACTGTAACACACCGAGATTTTATGAAAAATATTTTTTTTAATTTCATTAATGTCTTGTGTTGTACGCTACACCAAAAGCAGATTGCACAACATGAATCCTTGACTCGCCTTGCATTACACACAATCACGAACTTCCTTGATAGTGTGTGTAGTACGCAATACCGAGTTTCACTAAACAACGATATGCTATTAAAATATTATTAAAACTAGCCTTTATGAATAGTAATAATCACTTTTTGAAATTTTGTAATTTTTATTTTTCAAAATGGACGTAATTTCTAGATTCGGAATATCGAAATTAGCTTAGGGTGAAATTTTGGTACTTTTCAGATAACTTTCATATTCTGATGAATAGTGAAAATTACTAAATTATAATTAAAAACAACTTTTTTAATTGTAATAAGTAATAGTGATAAATTATTAATTTGAGTGGTTTTAAAGTATATTTGGAATATATTTTTACAATTTAATGCAATGTTGGTCATTGGATGTAATTTCACATTTAAACCAGTTATAAACAAGTGTCAATCTTTTGATAGTTATTATCTGTTAAAAACACGCTATTTGTTTTGACAAGGGAAACTAATTTTTAAATTAATTAATGAAACTGAAATGTTATGAATTTGGTAAAATAGACATCATTTTTAAATTCTTAATATAAAATATAGCTCAGACCTAATTTTTGGTATTTATCTGAAAACTTTCTATTTTTGATGAATAATGAAACCACTAAGTGGTATATAAAAAAACTGAATTTTTCATAAAACATAATTTTACCACTTCTGTGAGTGGAATTTTGAAAATCCGAGAGATGTGGATAATATCAAGGACTAAAATGTGGTTCAATGAGATGAAAATAATTTTTGGTGAATAGTAACTTTTTACTTTTTTTTACCACGGTTAAAAGTAAATAGGGTAATTAAGGGTAAAAATGAAATTATTATTACCCTAAAACATGTCCTAATTCTATTGGACAAGTGTAATTCGACCAAGAACAACCTTAGGAATAAAATATGACCTTTTAGGCCCACTTGGATTAGATTAGGATATTTATTATTAATTTATTTAAAGAAGGTTCAAAATAGTTAAAATCAATGTTTAATAACTAAATCATTTTTAATAAGGAGATATACATAAGATAAATTCGACTATAAATATTAATTAGAAAGCTAAAACGATTTCATACATAATGGTATTTTATTTGTAATTTTTAGACATTAAATAATTTAATTTATTTATTACACAACGATGATGCTGTAATTACCTTATTAATGAAATATTGACATAATTGCTGTTATAAATACCCAAATAAATATAATTTGAGACTTTTTATGAATTCCAATAATTTTCTAGGTTACTATGACATGTTATTATTGATTTAATTAACTTTTTTCGAACTTATAATTCTGTTATGATTTTCACAAAAATCAATTACTAAATAATGTCAAAATTGACATAAAATAGTTTTTAAAACAAATATTATATTATTAATTGTTATTTTATTCCTAAAAATCTATGGTTCGGCCAATTGACTCAGATAAGGTTATATATATTAATAATAAACAAATTGGGGTTCGTTTGGCATGATGTATTATGTTTATTAACCTTATAGTATAAGAAACCAAGAAGACACGGTAAAAGTAAAATTATTTAACTTAATGTTAAATCTATATGATAAGGTTAAAATAGGAACCTAAACTTGTCTAAATTCTATTAGATAAGAGTATTTCGACCCATCCCCCCATTAGCTTCGAAATAAATCATTTTCGAGCTATTTAAAACCGAATTTGACTTTATAATAAAATAATAGTTTTAGTTATTCCAAAGGTACCCCTCTCCTCCCTTATAAAAGTGCACCTCCTCCCTCTCTTCCTCACGCCACATTGAGCCTTCAAGCTCGGCCAACCCCTTCCAATTTCTCCTATCAAATTACCTAGAGACTTCTTAGAGGTCCTGGTCATCTTCAAAGGCCAATTTTAGTGCCCTAAAAGAAGGTCTCAAGGAAGCACTTCAAAGAAGAGGTAATATCCATTACCGATCCTTTCCAATTTCTTTCTTCTTCAACATCTTCTCCATTAGTTGTTTCATGATGAAGTAATAACATAAGTATCACGTATAAACTGATATGTTATTTTAAGTATGAAACAACCCTATTTAACCATCTATCCATCCTACGGAAAATGAAATCACCGCGCGTGCGTACGTACGGAATATCGTCTCCACGCCATGGTGTAATCTATTTTCCACCACCACCTTACATGGATGGGTATAATGGTGTAAATAATGACTATATATGACTATTATAAAGTGGTATAGATTCTGAAATAGTATACATACACTCCAATACAATTCCACGATCATAGGAAGGATATCATCACTCATGCGTATGTACGGAATACTGTCTCCACGATGTGATGCGACTCGTTCTACATGATCTTCATTTCATAATGATTATATAAATGAATTTAATGAATGAATATGATATATATTACACTAATACCATTCTAGAAATGATGTATCTATAACCTAAAGATAAGAATAAGAATTTATTCGACCAAACACGCATAAGAACAAAAAGTTATAAACCCCCGAATAACAAGTTGCAATGAAATATAACTAAGAAGCTAAGAATATGACCATATATGATATCATAAAAATAATTATGATTCTGGAATAAGTCGATACCATTCTTTAAATCATTATACAGGAGGTTCGAACACTCACAAAGCAAGTCGGACCTAAGGTAAGGGATAATTTTGCAAATCTCATTTTTATCCGAGATTGCTTATTCGAAAGTATTTACTGGGGTTATTTCTATCATCCATGTACATGTTTTATAAAAGTGTTTTCATGTATGTTTAATGTCCTTTTTACCCATTTTTGACTTTTACTACATGGTATGTAAGGAATCTTTCTTTTGTTTACGTTACGAGGTACTTTTTTGACTTTTCGGAAAAAAGAACGAGAAGAGTGTTTTTTTAACTTATACGGCATGAATGGATTTTTAAAACATTATTTTCAAGAATCTTCCTTTATAAGTTTTCAAGTTTATTTTTAATCAACTTCTTTTAGTTATAATTTTATGAAATGTTAAAAAATGAAAAGTGTTTTTGAATTAGAAAGGATATTTTCCTCAAGAATGGAGTTCAAGTGTTTTATCAAAATTATTTTCCATCTAAGATAATATAGGGTTCTGATTCTATCCCTATCATTACATTGATTTGATTATGTTGTGATGGAATTATTTTTATGAATTCATTTATCTTATATGAAATGTTTTATGATGTCACGATGTTTAAGAATTCCATTTTTATGGGTTATGCAATGATGTATGATTTATGATTTTTTTGTGGCACACATAAGAATGGTTTCATTATGAGATGGGTGGGCCTATATCTCCCTCCAATAAATTGGGTAAATATTTTATATCTCATGAGATAGACATGGCTGGAATGGTAGGATATACCCGTTCATTGAAACAGGACTGAAACGAGGGTGACTCGGTTCAGAAATGTACTTTTCCACTAAGATAGTCTTGGAAATGAGTCTTGACTAATAAGATTTGATTCTCTATGATTATGTGTGTATTCCGCAAAGTTTCCTGTTTTAAGTTATGATTATTGGGATTTCATTTCACTAGTATGATTTATCCCATGTTATGAAATAATGCTATCTTTTGCAGGTTAAGATTTCCAGAATGTTATGCTCTTATGAATATGATGTGATGGATATTTCTTTTGTTTAAATTTACTGAGCATGTAAGCTCAACCTTTTATGTTTTCTTTTCCCCAGGATATAAAGAAACGTTTTAGGTAAAAGAAGGGATGATCTTTATGGGAGATGTTGAAGATCATTCACCATGATTAGAAGATTATATTCCAAGTTTCCTAAGACACTAAACTATTACGATCCTTGTGTGTGTGTTTTTGTTATGTACTAAATATTCCGCAAAGGTAATGTAATGTCCATATACGTCAAGCTTAGGGTCTCTAAAGTTGGTATCAGAGAAAAGGTTTAGTCAAACTTTGGAAACTAGGATGAAAAAACGTTAGTGAGATCCCTATAGATATTTCTAAGGTATGTCTAGGGATGTCTCTAAGGTTAAGTATACGTATAGGTTATAGTCCTAGAATTGAGCTAAGGATCTTATAATTTAACCTAAGATGTTAGATATTAAGGGTACTCCCCCTTTACTATGTTGTTTTCTCTAGCATGATTTTGACTCTCACAGAATTCTCTTTTTCTTTTAGTTAATGGAGGGAACCAGATGGAATTCGGTTAACATTGAATCCAATGGAAAAATTGGTGACTATGAGCAACAAAATTGTGTAATGCCTAGAGAGAATGATATTGTGATTATGCCGAATCAGTCATCACGATATATGATTAATAAGGTGAAATTTAGTGGTATACCTAATTCATCAAATAAGAGGAAGATAGACTATTATGCATGTTCACATGTTGAGGAGCATAAAGAAAGGAATATTGAGATTTCTAAAGAAGGGAAGAAAAACCTTGAGGAATACCTCAAAAGTAGGGACCGATGTTATCTGTGTGGAGAAAAGGGTCATAGAGTGACAGACTGTTATGGAGTTCAATGTATTATTTGTGGAGAACATGGGAATTACCCTACTCAATGCCCTGACCTAAAAAGTTACTTTTATATCAAGGAAGGACTTATTCCAGGACAATCATTGAAGAGGATGGATTGGAGTGTTTATGTATTGGTATTCAAGAATAATGTTTTTGAGGTACTTTTATTGTGTAATGGAATATTTTTGTATTAGTCTATTATGGTTTTCAATAATTTTATGGCATCGGTAACCATGAAAAGTGATTGAAATATTTTTGGAAAGCAGATGATATGCACATAATTAAGGGATAAATAGAATCTAATATGTTTGATTGTATTCATGAGCTCGTCATTGATATAAGGACTAAGTGATATCATGGTTTGAGGATATAGAATTTTGAGGATTTTGGTATGTGGAAAGTGTTAACTTTTAACTGCATTCATGTTTTCACTAAGGCTCAATAGATATTCATTCTTCAAGAGAATACATGGTTAAGGTATTCACATGTTTGTAATTTGACCAACACGATATATCTTATGATATATGGGGGATAAATGATGGAATTCACATGATCATTTTCTTTATACTATGAGCTTGGACCGAAGTAGTTTAGATAAGCCTAATGATTGGAATGGATTATGTTGGACACAAGTTAGAATTGTTTAAGGATAAAACTTTTTTCGATATTATTGATGGGATGTTATAGTAATATAGTTTTAGAAAAAGGAAAACCTGCAGGACGGGCAACAGCCCATCGCGTCGGACAAAGCTATGAGAATCGAACCCACAACCGAAGTGTGACTGGCCTTTATCGCCTACCACTGGCCTACAGGAAGTCCCTGTTTAGTATAAACTAGTTTTATTATATTAAGAAGTATGATATATGAAGTATAAGTCCATTTTAGGAACCATATATGATTAATCTCACTATATATGGACTTATGTATTTTTTGATAACTTTTCTAACCTTTTCTTTGAGATAGATGGAATGACCCATCATTCTATCACATGATCTTCTAACACATCACGAATGACAAATTCAACTTTATTTCCTTAAGAGATGAAGTGGAAATTATCCAAAGAATGACAAACGGTGAGACTATACCAAAATCACGAAAGTTTTTCTTCTAATTTCATCAACATTAGGGAAATGATCTTGAAAACCAACATGTTGTCCTAGTGCTCTTATATCTGATGAATCAGATGGTACCTTAGATCATCACAAATTTATGGCTTTGTGATTGCTGGCTTTTCCATAGCCATGTTCTCTACCACTATCCATCAGAACATAATGGTTAGATTTCTCTTCCATATCCATATTTTCCCCTATGTGGAAACCCAGTAATTAGTTTATTTGGGTAACCGTTATGTTTCATACTATGTTTTTTAATGATTGGTTTTGGTATTCCTTTTTACGATGTGGGTTTCTATTAATGAAACTTTCGAATAGTAAACCATTTATAACCCCGACGAATTTCGAGGGCGAAATTCATTTTAAGGGGGGTAGAATCTAACACCCCGAGATTTTATAAAAAATATTCTTTTTAATTTCATTAATGTATTGTGTTGTACGCTACACCAAAATGAGCTTGCACAACACGCATCCTTGACTCGCCTTGCATTACACGCAATCGCGACCTTCCTCGGTAGCATGTGTAGTACGCAATATCGAGTTTCACTAAACAACGATATGCAATTAAAATATTATTAAAACTAGCCGTTATGAATAGTAATAACCACTTTTTGAAATTTTTTATTTTTTATTTTTCAAAATGGACTTCATTTCTGGATTCGGAATATCGAAATTAGCTTAGTGTGATATTATGGTACTTTTCGGATAACTTTCACATTCTGATGAATAGTGAAAATTACTAAATTATAATTAAAAACATCTTTTTTAATAGAAATAATTAATAGTGATAAATTATTAATTTGAGTGGTTTTAAAGTATATTTGGAATATATTTTTAAAACTTAATACAATGTTGGTCATTGGATGTAATTTCACATTTAAACCAGTTATAAACAAGTGTCAATCTTTTGATAGTTATTATCTCTTAAAAACACACTATTTATTTTGACGAAGGGAACTAATTTTTAAATTAATTAATGCAACTGATATGTTCTGAATTTGGTAAAATAGACATTATTTTTTAATTCTTAATATCAAATATAGCTTAGGCCTAATTTTTGGTATTTTTCTGAAAACTTTCAATTTTTGATGAATAGTGAAACCACTAAGTGGTAGTTAAAAAACTGAATTTTTCATAAAATATAATTTTTCCGATTCTGTGAGTGGAATTTTGAAAATCCTAGAGACACGGTTAATATCAAGGACTTAAATGTGGTTCAATGAGATGAAAATAATTCTTGGTGAATAGTAACTTTTTACTTTTTTTACCACGGTTAAAAGTAAATAGGCTAATTAAGGGTAAAAATGATATTATTATTACCCTAAAACATGTCCTAATTCTATTGGACAAGTTTAATTCGACCAAAAACAACCTTAGGAATAAAATATGACCATTTAGTCCCACTTGGATTTGATTAGGTCATTTATTATTAATTTATTTAAAGAAGGGTTAAAATAGTTAAAATCAAAGTTTAATAACTAAATCATTTTTAATATGGAGTTATACATAAGATAAATTCGACTATAAATATTCATTAAAATTTAAAAATATTTCCTACATAATGGTATTTTATTTGTAATTTTTAGACATTATTTAATTTAATTTATTTATGACACAACGATGATGCAGTAATTATCTTATTAATGAAATATTGACATAATTGATGATATAAATAGCCAAATAAATATATTTTGAGCCTTTTTATGAATTAAACTAATTTTCTAGGTTAATATGATATGTTATTATTGATTTAATTAAGTTTTTTCTAACTTATCAATCTGTTATGAGTTTCAAAAAATTCAATTACTAAATAGTGTCAAAATTGACATAAAATAGTTTTTAAAAAAAATTATATTATTAATTGTTATTTTATTCCTAAAAATCTATGGTTCGGCTAAATGACTTTGATAAGGTTATATATATTAATAATAAACAACTTGGGGTTCGTTTGTCTTGATATAGTACGTTTATTAACCTTATAGTATAAGAACACAAGAAGACACGGTAAAAGTAAAATTATTTAACTTAATGTTAAATCTACATGATAAGGTTAAAATAGGAACCTAAACTTGTCTAAATTCTATTGGATGAGAGTATTTAGACCCATACCCACCATAGCCACGAAATTAGTCAATTTGGAGCTATTTCAAACCGAATTTGTCTTTATAATAAAATAATAGTTTTAGTTATTCCAAAGGTACCCCTCTCCTCCCTTATAAAAGGGTACCTCCTCCCTCTCTTCCTCAGACCGCTTTGAGCCTTCAAGCTCGGCCAACCCCTGACACTTTCTCCTCTACACTTCCTTAAAGATATCATAGAGGTCCTGGTCTTCTTCAAAGACCAATTTTATTGCCCTAAAAGAAGGGCTCATGGAAGCACTTCAAAGAAGAGGTAATATCCATTACCGATCCTTTCCAATTTCATTCTTCTTCAACTTCTTCTTCTTTAGTTTTTTCATTATGAAGTAATAAAATCAGTATAACTCATATACTGATATGTTATTATAAGTATCAAATAACCCTATTTAACCATCTATCCATCCTACAGAAAATGAAATCACCGCGCGCGCGTACGTACGGAATACCGTCTCCATGCTGTGGTGTAATCTATCTTCCACCACCACCTTACTTGGATGGGTATAATGGTGTAAATACTGAATATATATGACTATTATAAAGTGATATTGATTCTGAAATAGTATACATACACGCCAATACAATTCCATGATCATAGGAACGATATCATCACTTGTGCGTACGTACGGAGTAATGTCTCCACGATGTGATGCGACTCGTTCTACATGATTTTCATTTCATAATGATTATATAAATGAATTGAATGAATGAATATGATATATATTACACTAATAACATTCTGGAAATGAGGTATCTATAACCTAAAGAGAAGAATAAGAATTTATTCGACAAAACACGCATAAGAACAAAAAGTTATAAACACCCGAATAACAAGTAGCAATGAAATATTACTAAGAAGATAAGAATATGACCATATATGAAATCATAAAAATAATTATGATTCTGTAATAATTCAATAACATTATTTAAAGCATTATACAGGAGGTTGGGACACTCACAAAGCAAGTCAGACCTAAGGTAAGGGATAATTTTGCAAATCTCATTTTTATCCGAGATTGATTATTCGTAAGAATTTACTGTGGTTATTTCTATCATCCATGTCCATGTTTTAAAAAAGTGTTTTCATGTATTTTTAATGTCCTTTTTACCCATTTTTGTCTTTTACTACATGGTATGTATGGAATATTTCTTTTGTTTATGTTACGAGGTAATTCTTTGAATTTTCCGACAAAAGTACGAGAAGAATGTTTTTTTAACTTATACGGAATGAATGGATTTTTAAAACATTATTTCCAAGAATATTCCTTTATATGTTTTCAAGTTAATTTTTAATCAACTTCTTTTAGTTATAATTTTATGACACGTTAAGAAATGAAAAGTGTTTTTGAATTAGAAAGGATATTTTCCTCATGAATGGAGTTGAAGTGTTTTATCAAATTTTTTTCCATCTATGATAATATAGGGTTCTGATTCTATCACTATCATTACATTTATTTGATGATGTTGTGATGGAATTATTTTTATGAATTAATTTTTCTTATATAAAATGTTTTATGATGTCACGATGTTTAAGAATTCCATTTTTATGGGTTATGCAATGATGTATGATTTATGATTTTTTTGGCACACATAAGAATGTTTTCATTATGATATGGGTGGAACCTATATCTCCCTCCAATGAATTGGGTAAAGATTTTATATCTCATGAGATAGACATGGTTGGAATGGTAGGTTATACCAGTTCAGTGAAACAGGACTGAAACTAGGGTGACTCAGTTCAGAAATGTGCTTTGTCGACTAAGATAGTCTTTGCAATGAGTCATGACTAATGAGAGATGATTCTCTATGATTATGTGTGTATGACACAAAGTTTCATGTTTTATTTTATCTTTATTGGGATTTCATTTCTCTACTATGATTTATCCCATGTTATGAAATTATTCTCTCTTTTGCAGGTTAAGATTTCAAAAATTTTATTCTCTTATGAATATGATGTGATTGATATTTCTCTTGTTTACCCTTACTGAGCATTTGAGCTCACCCTTTTATGTTTTCTTTTCCCCAGGATATAAAGAAAGGTTTTAGGGTAAAAAAAAGGGATGATCCTTATGGGAGATGTTGAAGATCTTTCACCACGATTAGAAGATTATATTCTGAGTTTCCAAAGACACTAAACTATTATGATCCTTTTGTGTGTGTGTTTTTTATGTACTAAGTATTTCGCAAAAGTAATGTAATGTCCATATACGTCAAGATTCGTTTCTCTACACATACATGCCAATATAGATGTAGGAAACATCTCTATCCATAGACAAATCTAGAGGCAGATTATTTTCTGATATGCACTCATAGAGGACCATGTATTCAGGATTGCAAAATTTTGTACTCTTCACCATTTAAAGGGTAGAAGAGGCAACTATCATGGATGAGAGATAATATTACACATTACTATAATGAAAATTTAGATTCATATCATAATATATGGCCCTTAAAACCCATTCATAACTGTAATTTCATATGTTTTGTGTCTATGTTTTCCAACTCAGTCAATCGTCAACCACCTTTCCCTTCCTAGGTGTATCGGCAAGCACAAAATCAAATGATTGTAGATACTAGAAACCTCTTAACTATCTAAGGTTCATGTCCCACAGAGAAAATATATATTTGAGTCTTTTGTGGTCTCTATACACCATAAATCATTCACCCATCAGATAATGTCTCCAACAATGCAAGGAATGGACAACTATTGCATGCTAATGGTAATGAATTGGGTATTTTATCTCTTGAGGCCTCGTCTATTGAGATCCATACATAACAAATTTATTCTTTAGCATCATCACTGCATCTAGTATGATTGCTGATTCATCACAGAAGATGATAAAACCTATACCCTACTCTGGGAGAGTCAATATAAGTTCTTAAACCAACCTCTTTTTCATCTTCATAAAGTATTTATCACATTAATTTAATCATATGAACTTTAAACCATTTGTTTAGAGTCCAGTAATTGGTGACTAAAGATGTGAAAATTATTGTACGAAATGCCTATAATATCTAACCATCCCCTAGAAAATCAGTATATAAGAAACAATCTTGAGATTATCCTAGGAAATACAACACAAACTTTTTTGAGGTCATAAGATACTATTGATTTAATTATTATATGCCCCATGAAGTGGAATTTGACAATAAAGATGTGACACTTAGAAAGAACGGTGTAATGCTAATACTCCCTAGTGTATTCAAAACAATCTCAATATGTTAGGTATTGTTGCTATGAGTGAGAGAATACCCCAATATGTCATCTACAATGACCATGACAAAAGAATACATATAGGGCTGGAAACCCATATTAATAAATGCCATGAAAATAGTACGTCCATTCTTAAGACAGAACGACATAACAAGGTACTAATATAGAACATGCCTACTATAGAATGTTATAAGAGGTATGTCTGATGTTATGAATCATACCAGATGATAACCTGATCATGGATAAGTTTTAGATAAATCCATTTCTCCTTAGATCTTGTCGAAAAGATCATCTATACAAGATAGTGGATACATGTTCTTGACTATAAGCTTGTTCATTGTTCTATAGTCCATTAATAGTCATTTTTTTCCATCCTTCTTCTTGGTGAAAAGCATGGGAAAACCCCAAGAGGTTATACTAGGTCGTATATATCCTTTGGCCTCTATATATTATAACATCCACTTGATATCCTAAATCTTTGTAAAATATATCTTGTATAGAGGGATGGAAAATGGATATACTCATGGAATATGCTAAATTGTAATCTCAAATTCTCTCTCAAGTGGTATGCAATAAAAATCGTTGGGAAATACATCCCTAAAATGATCCACTAATGTGAGGAATTCATCCTTATATAAACCCATATCCTTTATAAATAGATTTTTCATCTGGGTGGTCACTCCATGTATCCCATGATGATCTTGTCCCACTCTACATGCCTAGACATCCCACTCACTCTTATGTAGATAGATACTACACTCTTGCTATGTAAAGTATACCCTACAAAGATTGAATTCTACAAAATCATGATCGTAAATCAAATAGTCCATCCCAATAATGACAAGGAATCATGTCATCTATAGACTGAAGAGATTCCATAATGTAGTGTAACTACTTACCTCAAGGCGGTCATTCCTGCACTAGCATATGCCCTCTGTTCATTCCCCTAACAGTGTATCTAGGGTCATTACACCACAATAATATTGTATCTCTAGTCCATTACTATCTATGATAGATACAGAGATAAAATGGTTCAAATCACCTTTATTAAATAAAGAAGATACTAGAGTATATGCTAATTGAATAGTACCTCATACTGTAGATGGTCCAGCAACCTGATCCATAGAAATTGGCTATAGTGAGTGTAACTCACTTGATCCATGACCATATGGAACAAAAGGACTATAGTGATCCAAACTACTCTGATGCTGCTACTAGTGATCATAGATCTAGAAACCACAGCCATGAACTCCTCCTCAGCTAGACCTACTGGTTATATTCCTACACCCCACCTGGAATGATATAAAAGAACTCACTCTTGAAGGTAGAGATGGTGTGTATCCTTTTCCACTGAAGGTTGTAGGAAAGGTCATGCCAAAACGTTGAAGATACCCCATACGACCACAATCTCGTCAATCTATTGGTTCTCTATCACAATGAGTATTTGAATTCCTCTGTCATCAAAAATGATTATACACTATAGATTCATTGAAATGAAAACTCCAGTTTTCATTTATCTAACATGAAACATTGAGAGAATGCTTCTTGCCACTATATGAACTACTTGGCTTATGTGGAATTGGACCTCTATGCCTGATAGTATTTTTTCCCCCAGGATGTGATCTGTGATAAGAAAAAAATTGACTATAGAAGAAAAGGTATGCTGGAAAAAGATGTCGACCTGCATATAGATGGTGTGCTTGATCCCATCATCAAAGCATAGAGAAAACAATATCTCATCACTGGATATAACCAGTGAAAAATCCCTACATATCTATAAAATGCGATGAATATTCCATAACTAACATAGAACCCTACATGTGATGCATGAACTCTCCGGATTTATCATCATTCATAAATTGAATAAGGCACATATCATATAAGGGAGTATTGAAATCAACCCATAACATGCCATGATGATGACCGAAATGGGTAATCACATCACACCAATTCTTGGTCAAATCCCAAATCATGTAAGTAGAAAGCTTAACTCTTTAATAATGAGGTATTTCATGATGATCAAACATAGAATCAATGGTCTCTAGTTATGAATCAATAGCCTTCAAACTACCATACCATGAAAAAGATGGATGATGTTGTTGTTGGAAATCACAAGTCAAATCATCCATCAAAGGTGCAAATCACAGAGCACAATGCATTGACTGCATCAGATGTAGAAAACTATCACGAACATTGGCGTCAATGACTTGATTAGGTATAGAAAGTGGTGACTCAAGTTTCACTCCTAGAGTTTTTACTGGAAGCTCAAGGTCCCCACATCCGGATCATGGTCTTCACGACCTTCCTATCTTATGACATGAGGACGTCGTAGCAGCATTGGTCTATAAATTCGAATAACACCCCAGAGAACAATCTTAATTAGAATGATAATATTAATAATGGAACATGATCATAGTAAAAATAAATACCCATGTTATAATACCCAAACTATATTCTTCTATGTCTAGGTATCATTATGTTATCATGTATAAGTTGCATTTCATTTTATATTTAATCACAAGGTTAACTCCTTTAACTTTCATAAAAATGAAAAAATATTATAAGGTTTTGAAGCCCATTCATTTTAGATCTCACAATTCACATTATAATGGATAGTCATTTATGGTGAATCAATTCCCATATACCTATCACAAGAATCAACACCCATTTAGTTATAGTTGAATCGATCGATTTTGTAAATTACACATCCCAAACCATAAGGGCCCATAGAAATCATTTATTAATAAAGGAAATCACTGAATCAGAACCAAAAATAATTCATGTGAATGAAAATATTGCAACATCACTCAATAATCACAAGCATATCAATTGATGAAAAGTAGTGAAATTCACCTATATGGAATGGAAATATGCATGACATGGGATTTTTAGGTTCCTATAATGATTCATATAACTATTCTCTCTTCCCTCTTATCATCAGGCCAAGGATGAATGAAAAATATCAAAAATATTAATAATCAACAACACAACACAACATGTGAATCACCAAATATAGAAATAATATCAACTATAATATAGAAAAGTAGAACTACAATTATAAATTTAGGAAATGTGGTTTTTACACCAAACATGGGATCGCGACACCCAAGCACGTCTTATAACCATGTTCCATGTGTTTATATTATCCAATCTATTATCACCAAATAGTAATGAATGTATAGAAAAAATCATTTTATAAAACGTTGTGATATCCTAGTCCCGGATGATACCTAATTAGGTGCCCCACACCTGGTGGGCCACATGGCCTCAAGCGCATCTCCCCAAATTCCATAGGATGCGAACTAGAAGCAAGGGCCTATGGTGTGTTTTTTGAGAGTCTATTCCATAATTATCAAATTTTGGTGTAGGGGATGGATGTAAACATAGGTAAATAGAGGATGAAATATAACAAAATAGAAGGAATAGTGTAAAAGAGATACAATAATAATAATTGAATCAACTAGAATATCATTCAACATCTGATGGATACAATAAAGTAGGAATAAAATATTCCACAACAGTAAAAAATAAATAAAATACTATCTCAAGAATCTTAAGCTCTGGCTCAGTCATATAATATCAAAATCCATCCTAAAAAACAACCAATAAAGTGTTTTAATCCATATGCACACCTTTCTCAGCACCTGTAACCATGTAATCTACCTTGGGTACCAAACAATGACTGAAAATGGTGTAAGATAAATCATTGAGGACCACCACCAACTGCGTCAATAATATCCTTTCCATGTAATGGAAAATTAATTGAATGCAAGCATGAATATATAGGTGAAATAAGTACAATGTAACTAAATACCCAAGTACCTGCTTTATCCCTCAACTTTTGTCTAAACATGTATGGAATTCATTATTTTATTATTAAATGTTAAAAAGTCATTCACACATTAATAATAGATAAGTTTAGTAGGTATAATAAGGAAGCCTTAGAAAATCCTTAATAGTGAAGTATCAAGGTAATAACCAATGTGACGTAGACCTTAGGGGTCTCTAACTCAATAATAAATATAGCCTGGAATGGGTAAGAGTGTAATTCAAGGAGCATGTTCCTCGGATTTCTTCAATAAGGTGCCAACTAAATACAAGGTGATCGTCCAAGGTAAAATAATGTTAGGCAGAGATAGGGCACTATGGGTTGTAACCAAGGCACATACATGTTAATGATGGATCCATGGAGTGTATCCAAGGAATTCAATGATAATATAAAAGGATTTTATGGAGTCATACCAGGAATCCATGAATAGACAAGGATTGGGTTTTAGTTGGGTTTCAACCTAAGCAAGTGGTATCCTAGAATTGGAATGGTTTCCCAGAGTGCTTATTGAATTCTCCGATCAATGTCCTAGGGGATCTCAAGTGAGTTCATTCCTATTTGATTATGAAGTCATGTAATATCTCTTTCAGTTAAATCCATGCTTTCATTATTGTGATAAGGTTATGTAGAATGAAACCTTTTTATCATGACATTTGGTTCACACAATTCCTTTCATTAGTGTGACATGTACAAGATGCATGAAACTATTTAATCCATTTAAGCCAAATTACATAATTTAATTTTCATTCTTCTACTTTACATTAATGTTGTAAGGGGTGCTACAAATATGGCACCAATTAATCATTCATATTAAATTTTCAATTTGAAGAACATTCCTTAGGAAGATCAAGTGGTATGCAGACATGGTACTTTTCAGTACAAATTTCACAATATAAATCTCACCATTTAATATATAAATTCTTAACCTTAGGTAGTTCATGCCAAGGCACACCTGAACGGTGTCACAAATGCATCACAACACTAGAAAAAAATTACGGAATAACATTCGACATAGAAAGTATTCGTTTGTGGGTGTAACCACTATTAACTAATCACAGATTTGGAAAGATCATAACCATACTCTTCATTTGAGTATAAGAATGGAATATAAATTTAATGAAAAAACCTATTTGAAATCAATAGGTCTTACATGACATATCCAAAATCAACAAATTTTAGGGATGAGTTATAGACCACCCACCATAGGCTTTTATGACATTCATCCTCTGGAATTGTCCCTTGCTTTGGCTTAGATCAATATATATCTAAGAAAAAAAACTATCAAACCTTGATAACTCGATCGAGTGCAAGAGAGATGGAGAATAACTTAAGAGGACTCGAGTACTTATTATTGTGCATCCAACGTGTAAAATAGAATCTCAGTTAGATCACAGATGTTGGAAATCTTTCAAATCCTAGATTTGATCATTAAAAAGCCCCAAATTGATTGAGAAACAGATTAATACCACAAAATCTCAGATTCGGGATGATGGAGATGGATTAATAGATCATTAAGGGATATTTTTGGAAATTTAAAAGAAAAATGGAATGGGCATGGTTTGTCTGCACAGTCTTACAAACTGTGCACAAAACATGTGAGGTTTTCATGGTAGAATTTCACATTTCATGATGAGGTCGCTCAGTCATGCGCAAACCGTGTGATGTGGTTCTGACCTGAAATTTCATGTTGTATGATTATCAACACACTTCACCAACCATGTCCTAACTTTGTGACATATCCATTTTTTCCAAAAAGATGGGTTCTGGGATACTAACATTCCCAATAAATCCTTGATACCCATGTTAACTCTAATGTCATCCATATTGTGTCCAATGTAAATATATAGTTTGAAATTTAAAGGATCCAAAACTGAGTGAAAATCTAGGTTCTTATTATATGTTAGTTCCAAAACCAAAAAATTTGTTAAAAATACATTTTTACACATATTTAAACAGGTTTAATGGTTTTATCTTTAGCATTTATTGTGCAATTGAAAAACAAAAACACATTGTCAACCAAGGTGAAAAATCAGCACCTCTTGGACATTGTTTTCATCTTAAAAATAACAGGAATATGGGAAGATAATTGATGTTGGAATATTCCCTAAACACAATAGCAATGAATTATATAAACCATTTGGTAGTAATCTTGTTACTTTGATATAGTCAGGTGATAATAAATTAAAAAAATAATAGAACTCAAAATGAAATTAAAATAAAATGGAAGAGGGTTTTACCTCTTGAAATTCTTCTCCTTGAGAATCTCATTGTGGAAAAGGGATTGTTATTTTATTGAGAAAACATTCTCCAGGAAATGGGTATGAGACATGGGAAATGTATTGGGTTAAAATTGGACATATTTCAAGTCATTAGAGGTGTTTGTAGAAGATATGGCGAGGGATGGTATTTATAGGAGATGAGAGGTGTGTTTTCTCATTATTATATTTTTTTAGTGTATTATTTTAGATCAATAATATTAAAATTTATATTATTATGACTAAATATATTAAAATAATTAAAGTGTTTTTTGATATTATGGTCATAAAATAGTCATACACCATCTATGACTCAACAATTCATGTATGTTTTAAATACCTTATATTATTGTATTTCACTATTCAAAAAATCCACAATTTTAGACCAAATACTAAATATTTACCCTAACCATTTATTAACTTGTAGAATTAAAATATGAATACTATTTTATAAAATAATGATCTAAATATTATAAATTTAATTTCTAATTAAAAATATCATTTATCTAAAAAATTATCATTTTAACATTATAATAAATATTATGACACATGGAAAAGTTAGTAAATATTTCATAAAATTATATTATAACAGTAATTCATCAAAATATTAATTTATATATCTATTTTTTTAAATAAATATTTTTAAAATCATTAAATTAATTACAGAACTTTAAATAAAAATTTACCTATCATAATAATACAAATACTTAATTTATCATTTTTAAAATAATTATTTACTCCTTCGATGATAAAAATATAGTATATTTTAATATATAAGATTAATAAATTTAAATTATTATTTTATTAATGTGGTTATTTTTTTACTCGACAAAGCACTATTCATGACATTCATATTATTATACAAACAGTCACATTACTATTCATCGAAAATGAAACTTATCAGAAAATACCAAAAATTTAGGCACATTAAATTTTAATATTTAAATATCAAAAATAATATTTATTTTATAAAATATAATTTATAATGTGTCAAAATTGATATTTAAGAATTTTTCTCTTATAAATGTTATTAAAAACTACGTTTAGAAAAATATAGCCTTTTATGATTAAAATTAGATTTATTCTTATCTTATGTCTCTAAAAACAATTTTTGATAAATGTAAAAATATTATATTCAATATATAATCTATATATTTCATATATATATATTTCAATAATAATAGTTAATTTAATATATTAATATAAAATATCATTATGGGAATAGTAATAGTTTTTATAAAAATTCATCCTTTATGTTCAATTCGTTTTCATTTATAATTAATTTGTAACCAATGAATTTATTTTATAAATATGTGAAAACTATATTTTCGTAAGTTACATAATATTTTTAATCCCTCCATTTAAATTACATGGGGATAACTATCATTGTAATATTTAATCATTTGTTTAAGCATGGTGTTCTGTGTAATGTACACTGTCAAAAAAGATAAATTTTAAAAATTACATGAAAAAATTATAATGGTTTTACAATCACCCATATAGAAAAAAATTTCATTATCACAATTTAAAATTTCATTTCAATTATGTTTTATAATTGAAAATTTATTTTTGCAAATCCCAAATCATAAACATTCT
This sequence comes from Viscum album, assembly GCA_963277665.1. Classification (NCBI taxonomy): domain Eukaryota; kingdom Viridiplantae; phylum Streptophyta; class Magnoliopsida; order Santalales; family Viscaceae; genus Viscum; species Viscum album. The sequence continues at coordinate 1,854,044,905 of OY728145.1, forward strand.
TTAAAAAAATTGTTCTTATAATGAGTGAAACGACAATGTGATTATCACCACAAAACATGGTTTCTATTTAGGATAACATTAGTGGAAATTGAAAATATGGGAATGGAAAATAAATGTATCTATCATGGTTTGATTAATAATGATAGTGAAAATTTTCATCAGATATTAAAACATCACAAGACTGTAAATATATAATTAGGTCAAATACCATTTAATTCAAAGAAAGAAAATTAAAAAAATAATGATATTATTCCAAAATCATTTCCGAAGAGTTGAGTGATTATATTAATATTCATATAATAAATTTATAAAATAAAAAACAATAGATTACATTATATGTAATAAGAATATTATCATCTTTCATATGTTCTTCTATATATTTTCATTTCCTCCCTTACACATGGAAATAAATGTTCAAGATAAATTTTTCATGCCCGAAGAAATTTTAACAAATCATATAGTACATTAGTCCTTCCTCCAACAATAAACTTTTATTGAAACAAAAAATGTTAGTATATTTTATCAATGAAAAATAATTTTAAAATATTATATTTATCCATTCTACAAGTATTTAATCTTAAGGATCGCCAAAAACAGAACTTCCCACATTAAATTACCAAATTTTTTGAAGGAAGGTCCCTAAATTTAAAAAAATAACAAAATATATGATTCAACAAATAAAGTAGTTCATAACCCTATATACCAAATAAATTAATACCTTGATCACATTAATTATTTAATGAAAATGTGAAATATTCTAATAAAAAAATCTCAGGTTATCCTTAAATATAAACTTCTAATAAATCCAAAATAACATAAACCAACATATCACCTTCATGGAAACAAGTACTTCTCCAAAAATATCTATAAACAGTTTTCTGAAAAATTAATAACATTTTTGTTTTATATTTCCCATGTCATGTGTTTTCAAAACTATAACCCTATAACGAAATCACTTCTCTTGATTACTGGTTCTATTCAATGAATGATTGCAATTATTTAAAGAATATGTATTGAAATAAAATTTATATATATCTCATGAATCTTATAATTAGATTAATTTTGATAAAATAATCAAATAAAAAAATTCATAAATCCAAACATAGTCATATTAATCACCCCTCTTCATCTGAGGTAGTAGCATAAACTTGACCACAGTCACTTTGCTACTTTTGAGATATATTCTCTTTTCATTTGGGCCATTCAATTGTCTAGTTCCCCATATCCTTACAATAGAAGGGTTAAATATTCATATATTATTTACTTTTCATTATATATTTATAATGGTGACCTTATTCTTCACACATGAAGGAAAATAGTTTTCCACATAATCATATACACAGTTTTTCCCTAAAAAATTATCAATTGTGGGAAAATGCTTCTTTCCATTCTGTAATTTATCCACATATTTCAGTGCAATTTTCTTCTTTTCTTGATTCCTTTAGAATTTATTCTACATAGGAAAATCATTCTACTTATTTCTATAATATGAAATATACCTTTATAAGATGATAATTTTTAAGATACTAGTTCCTATAAGAATAATGGATTAACCCCGTCGAATAAATGATCATTCTTATTCCATATATTTTATTGCATTGATGTAGTTTACATTGCCATTTATGGGTTTAATTTCTAAAAAATAGAAGACACTATATTAGGTCATAACATTATGAATCAAATTTTTTAATCACAAATATAGTGAAACACAAAACATAATTTAAAAAACATAATGCATAGATAAACTCATAATCATAAATATTTTTTATTGGGGGAAATATTAACATTTAAATCCTTCATAATTGGTTTTAAAGAAAATGTTAATTATCTTAAATGTATCCCCAGGAGTGTCAATCTAGGTGTGTTGTAAGTCAAGTTATTACGTACTAGGATACACTTAATCATGCCCGAGGCACGTTTTCTGAGTTTTTACCCCTGGGTACATATGTGGAAGAACCACATCCACTTTTAGTATCCAGAAAAAAATTTATTACTAGGAATTCCCACGTAATATCCTTCTTACCAACTTTCAAGGATGTTATTATAGGTTGATCCTAAAATTATATCATTGGGTTTTGTTCCCCAAATCTATTTTTTCTAAATCTAGGTTTCAAAGACTGTACTAAACTTTCCCCAATAAAAAATATAAATACCCCAACCCAAGTATCCCTAAGTCGATTCCTTACATAATTACATTGGAACCATTAACTAGTGTTTTAAACCCTTATGATCAAATAGTATAGTATCTTTGGAAAACCATATTTAATAATAATTGTTATATTACAATGTGAATGGAAAAAACATAGAATATACATTGGAAACACCTATAAACTCTTAGATTATCTCTACAAGTCAATCATAAAATACATATTTTCATTAAGGGAAAAAAATAAAACATAATAAAGGGATGAAATTAAATGTTCAGTAAGGTTAAGAAATAAAGAAAAATCTATATAAATAATTAATAAGTATGGGTGAATAAATAAAAACACATTCAATTAAAATATAATCTTGAAAATATTATGGTAGGAATAAATGTTGAATAAATAATACAATATAAATAATAAAATTAAAATGAAACATAATCGTGGATACTCTAGGAGTCGAATAATAAAGTGGGATAAAAATTACTAATATTATAATGATGTAATGGATAATACCAGATATAATAAACATAACATTAAGTATTTTTTAAAGATTCCATACATAAATGGGTAAACACCAATTCTAGTGTGTCCCTTGATACCTTCTAATGCATCTAGGGGCTATAGCGGACCCCACCTATCACGTACTAAGTCCAATATATTTCAGATATATATAATAAAAATATATATTTCAATAAAAATTTCCAATAACACATTTAAATATATTTTTTCAAAATAATATATTAAAGTAATATAATAAGATCATTGATTAATTCATGATAGAATTTTTTTTTTCAATTAAAAGGAAGTGTTATTTTGGAAAATCATTAGTATTTATCAAAAAAATAATTTAGAAACATGAATATACTACAAAATTAAAGGGTAGTAAATGAAATATTTTTTGAGGAATAAATGATTTCAATATAAATTTAAAACTTATAAAAAAGTGTTTTTATGAAACATTATAAATGGATTACTTCAGTGTGGTTTAAGGGAATATATAAAACTGTCTTTAATGAAGATGAAGGCTTAACTGATTTAATAATACCAGAAAAGAACTAAGATTGTTTTTAATGATAAAATTAATTATTTTAGAATAAAATAGGAGTTTTATAACAGATTATGGAATTTACTTTAAAATGGACAATAAATTTGGATGTTCCCTTAATTTGGTTTGCTTATCAGAACCAATTAAGAAGGAAACCATATAAAACATGAATTTCCCCATCAAATAAAGATGAAATAATCTGGATAATGTCTTTTGGAACATATATACAGAATGTAGAAGAATTATATAAATATAATGATGAATTCTATTAGGGTAAAGAGAGATAAAGTGTAACCCAAATGAAAAATGGAGGTTCAAGGAGAATTCACCTTAACATTATAATCAATCGAACCATTTAGACCAAAAAATTAATGGCCATATGATAAGATATTGAATACCATGAATATAAATATAATGATTATGTGACAAATCAATGGGAATTATACATAAACCACACATAATAAATATTGGTGATTAATGTATATCTCATTGAAATTAGAGTGATATGAGAAAACCCAAACCTTATGTCTAAAAGTGTCATGTAATTATACATAATGTCGAAGATAAGGAAATTATATTAATTACTAATTAAATTATGTACCTATAGAACATTTATTTTATGTTTTATAACTTTATTATGTTCATTTATTTCTTTTTTATGAGTAATAATTTTAAATTTGGTCGTTCTGTAGTGCACATTTTATATCATTTTAGGATCAGTTCACTTGTATTTGTGTATAGAAGAGCATGTAAATTGAAGAAAGTTATATAGAATTGAAATTATATGTTATTAATTAATACAAAAAAAATTAAATGGTTATATTATTCACTTTTTATATTGATTTAGGATGAATCATTAGATAAAACAATAGTGATAATCATTTTGATTATTTCAGTGTCTTTTCAATCATCACGAGCTAGTTTTTCATTATTATTTAATATCATTAATATATGATAGTTAAAAAACATAAATATGTTATAAAAATAATATTAAAATATTTTTCAAACACTATAGTGGTTTCATTTCCATTCGTGAAGGCTGTATTGAAAAATGAAATCACGTCATTCATGAAGGTGATAAATCGGCATCCCATGGATGATGTTTTAATCCTTAGAATAAAAGGAACAAGATAACAGAATTGATGATGGATTTTTACCCCAAAAAAATATTACATTATATAAATGATACTATTGTTTTAATGATATATTTCATATTATAAGGTGATTAATATAAAAGAAATTAATAGAACATGAAAAGAAATTAAAAGAAAAAAGAAGACGGTTTTACCTTTTAATATTACTCACCTTGAGAACCTGCTTAGTGAAAAGGGATTTAACTTTTTTTGAGTGTAAATGTCCATGTATATGGGGAATATTCAAGGTAATATTATTTGTAATACATTTTACATGCTTCCAGTCTTAGGAGGTGTGTGGGGGAAGAGGTGGTGAGGGGTGGTATTTATAGTGGATGAGAGGGGTGTTTTCTCATTATTATTTTAATTAGTTTATTATTTTAGCTCAAGACTATGAATAGTTTGATAATTATTCGTAAATTTATTATCATATTAAAGGAGAGTCTGATAATATATTTTTATATCATCTATACATCAATTATGACTTAATTATTCACGTATTTTATAAATACCATAAATTACCGTATTTCACTATTCACAAAATATTCTACAATTTTTGAAAGAAAAAAAATTACCATATCCATTTTTTAAATTTTAGATTTATAAAATTAAACTACATTTTACTAAAATAATTTTCTAAATATTAGAAATTTAAATTTAAGATAATTTAATCAAGTATTCAAAAAATACTGATTTTAAAATATTAATTGTTTTTATAACATATTGAAAAATTAATTGAGGATTCTTAAAATTCTATAATAATCATAAGAAAAAAATATATCAATTTACTAATAATTGTTTTTTAAAAATCTTCTATATCATTAAATTAATTATAAAACATTAAATAAATAACTACATGTCACAAAAATACAAATACATAATTTTTCATTTTTAAAATAATTATTCAATTATTTATTGATAAATATAAATTATATTTTAATATTTGAGGTGCACTGATTTTGTTTATACTATCATAGTTAAGTTTATTGTTTTGATGGACACATTACTATTATAAACAGTTACCTTTTTATTCTAATTGTCAAGTCACTATTCATAAAAAATGAAACATATGAAAAAAATTCAAAAAGATATAGTACAAAAACATATGGATAAAACCACCCTTTTAACCATGGTTATAAAACCCAAAACCATGGATATAGGTAGTTTCCACAGTTTAATGAACTGTGGCTTGTATTGGCATGTCTATAAGAAAAATCCTATATCCATGGTTTTGTTGCTATAGGGTTATTTCTAAAATTTGAACCATTGAAATAGTTTTATTACCATAGTTTGGAATCATAGAAATAACATAATTCATTCATAATTATAGACAACATGTAAACCATTGATATTGATCTATAGACATAGTGAAAACTGTGGCAATATAAATATTTCCATGATGAAAACCGGGGGAAGTCTCCAGATTGCATGAAAAAAACCTTATTGCATCCTCATATTGACCCTAATAGCTAACTTAAAAAAGTTCTTATATATATGGAACCAAAATAGTCTTATATAATAGAAAAAATTGTCATGCCTATATACAACAATAAAATGAAGAGTAACCAATTTAATTTTGTCTACTAGAGAGACCATCACTCAAATTAATAAGTAACAATGATTAGGAAATAAAAAATAGATAACAGTGAAGAAAGTAATAAATGATAAATATAATTTACCTCATTTAATCAAGTTGAAAATTTTGCATGTGATAGGGGAATTGGGGTTCCCCTATACGTGTAAAAAAGGTAATATTATAAGTAAAAATATAAAACCAAAGACCATTCAACAACCATAACCTGTTATAATATAACATTAGAAGTATAGTGACAAGTAATAATTTGCATGAACTATGATATAAACCTACAATATAATGAGTAGTTTATTGCAATAACCATTTATTTTTAGGTTCAAAATATTTTATACAAACATATCCTCTACCACACCTTCAATGTTCTAGGATCAATCCAACATTAACCAACACATCAACAATGGGAAACTCTGGTTTCAATCTCTATTGAAAACATGGATGGATGTAATAAATATTAAACAAACCAAAATCCATCCAAAATATAGTAGGATGAGACTCGTGGAAGGTGAATATTGATAGTGAACATCAGAAAATGTTCTAAGGGAAAACCTCTCAAAACAGAAAATACTGCTGAGAAGCAATGGAAAATGTATCATGGAAATTTTTCAATGGGTAGGAATAAAACCATCTGGTGAATGTTATGACCAGTAGTAAAGGCTAAATAAAAATTCAAAAAAATATATTTTCACCAGTTCATTACCTTCACAAATGATTGAAATCTTTTTAAAACCGAATGATGCAAAAAATAAACTGCTCAAAATAGTGTGTAGTGAAATACATAACACTGAGTAGACAAATATCATTTGTCTTATTGTTGAAATAAATTTTCAATGAACATGCATAATAATAAACCACATGTGAGTAAATAAGGGAAATTTAAGTGATATATAATGACTTCTTATATGTATGTGATTACTGTGTCAACTCTACATGATAAATGAATCATGACCCAATAACCTACAATGGACAAGGAATATTCATATGGATATGTACAGTTGGTTTTGATTGTGAACATTTTCTAACTTCATTATAGATGTTTAAAAAATTGTAAAATATATTTACATGAATACATTCATATAATATATATTTTCAGAATGATCCATATAATCAAGGACCACATCAAGTGTAGTCAGCACAACTTGTCATGTATGGATATAGGGATTAAAAAGCTCTATAATAACTCCTAATCTTTTATAAATGGTTTTAAAGATCATGTGGAAATACTTATGAAATAAAATTGTTAAAGGGAGAAAAAAATGAATGTTGTTACAATATGGAACCCATTTTATAGATTTTCATATAAATGACATCATGTACTACAATGGATGTAATATATGTTACAACCATGTGACACTATGAGTTTTTTTTCACTTAAAATATCAAATAATATTTTATCATGGGTTACTATCCAACCAAAACATTTTTTATTTCAGTGACCAAGATAAGTAAGCTCATTTAGTATATTCTCATCTGTTATATATAGCATAAACATAAGGTACAGAAATTAAATATTGTTTATTTCTGTTGTATGACATGAAGTGTGAGGGTAATATATTCTTTATTAGTCTAAAGGTCCAATAAGGATTCCTTGTGGGTTGTGTGTTTTCAATTTTGAGTATTTATCATGTTTTTATGGGCCAAAAAAATATAGAATGCATGGTCTGTAGGGTAATTAGGATGGAATGATGACAAATGATGGTTTAGGATTAAAGGGTCTTGTATATGTTGGTATAACATAGAATCAAAATGGGGAATGTTTGATGGGCGTGGTTGGATGGAAATGGGAAATGTTGAGTGTGAAATTTTTATAATAATAAACACTCATTACATGTGGTTTTATATTAGGATTTTGATTATCATTTGTGTTAAGTTGTTTAATGTGATCGATCTTTAACCTAAGTATAGTTGGAATACTTTTTCAATAAGTGTGAGGTTTATGTGAATTTTTTTACAAGTGAAACATGTAATTTCAAGGTAATTGTGATGTTAAAATTGTTAATAGTATGAACATAGTTCTTAAAAGATGTTCCCCATTAACATTGATAACATTATTTGTGATGGATTTTAGAATTTATGAATATTTAGATATATCTCCTAGTTGTTTTGGTAAATTTTGGTTATCATAGGAGATCAATGGAATGGATTAAATTACTATATTTGTGATTGAAATAGGTTTTGATGAGGTTGAGAGGTGTCCCTATTTGACGTGTATGAAAAAAATTAATTTTCATACGACGGTATGACCATTATGAGCTTGGTCCCTAATGGGTGTTATTATGTATTGGATGATCTTGTATCGAGAGGAGAGATGAACATGTGATGAAGGAATCCATTGGGAGTTGTAATCATGTGGAAATTTAAGGAATTAACTATGTGGGGATCACAAAATATATGATTTAATCAAGTTATGATTTTTTATTGGTTTTTAGAAAATGTTGGGAATGACTTGATAGGGATACCAACCCAAAAGTTATTAAGTTTTTTTAGTTCTTGGATGTGATATACTGGGTTACTTATGGAAACAGAATTCACATAGATATGGGTGTTGGATGATAAGATTTGTATTTGTCCAATGTGTTCTATATGTGGAAGATACTAGATATGGGATGATGGTTGAGTGGCACAACCTAATCTGTTTTCCATAAATTGGCTTGTAGAGTGATGGGGTATGTCACATATTCGTCCACATAGATATAATCTTGACATGAATGATAAGGTGATGACTCATTTCAAAATTATATTCCGATTAGTGAGACTATGATTTATGATGAAAATAGTTACGTGGGACTAAGTTAGACACCAAGTTGATGAAAAATACTATAGAGGAGGGTTACTAAATAATTCTGTGTGATTTATATAAATTCATAATTCATGAATACCACTAGAAGCAAGGAAGTATTATTGATTTTTTTCCAAATATATATTGTCACAATTTGTTGGTTCACACCATTTTGATTTGTGAATCTAGTTTTAGTCTGGTAACATGATGACCATGACCTATAAGAGACATTTGACTATGGTGATGCCTCATATTTGAATAAATGATATCGTTTCTTCACAATACATGAGAATAATATCTTGAATGTGTAACAGTATGGTTGGAGTTGTAATGAAACAATCTATTATGGGTTAAAAAAATAAAAAAATGTTTTTTTGTTTCATAGAAGGAGATGTTTTGTGAATTATCAATTGACTAGGCCCAATAATACCTAATATATTTATTAGAATTGTTGGAATATGTTTTTAATTTATTTTTGAGTTGTTTCTCATGGTTGAGGATTGTTAATCATCTTTTCCTAATGATGTATTCATGTTTAGGGAGGTGTTGATGGTACTCTATAGTGATTATAATCCAATAAATCATTCCTTGTTTAAAATAAAAATTTTATTATTTTAATCATAACATAAAACACTGAAGCACATCACTATTTTGTAGTGTTAGAAATCAACGAGTAATATAATTGTGCACCTGTCATTAGATACTACCATGTTCAGCTTATGAATCACTTTATTTAATGTGTTTTATTATTCAATATAATCCTTTTAATACTGAATTCTTTCAAATTGGTTATCATAAAGCATCTTCTCATAGTTTTTCTTCCACGGTATTTATATTTCATTTCATCTGTTTCTCAAAGAAAATAATAATATAGACTAAAATATAAATCAAAATCTGAAAATCCCAATTCTAAAAAATATCATAAAAATATCAATTCAAAAGAAAAAAGATAAATAATTTTTTTCCAATTACTTTTCTACTAGTGATGATAAATATAAATAGGTAAAAATAGAAATTATTTTCCCATATAAACGATATTTTTTAAACTAGTAGTCAACTAGACATTTTTAATTTTTCAATTGTGACTATGATAACTCACAGTTGCATATTATTATTTTTAGTATGAAAAATTAAAATTCATATCATAATTTATTTACAAAGATCTAATAATAAAAAATATAAATGAATCCTATATAAATTAATATATTGTGATGAAAAGTAATGAAAAAAATTATATTAAACTTATAGTTTGTTACAAAATCTTTTTGAATAATACCAATCTAAGTAACAAAAACAAAATCTAATGACAATGGATAACAAAAAAATATCTATTCTCATCCATCATTCTATATGAATCTGTCTAACCACTACTAAATAAAAACTATTTTAGAATATATATTTAGAATGGAAAAATAAAAATAAAATCATCACCAAAAAAAATTAGCCTTTCACCCATGCTGAATAAACATGAAAAAAATGATGAATTTGCAAAATAATATTCATAGTCTAAAAGAAAAAGAAAAAGATGAGCTAAGAATGATTTATATATCATATTTATTATGTTTCAATTGGTGATGTCTATGATAAAATGATTATAATAAGATTTCACATTTCAAAGAAATTTTTAATTTTAAATAAGAGTGTAATTAAAAAAATACATGTCATTGTATGATAGATAATAATTGTGACACAGAAAGAAACCAAAAAACTCCTATAAACGTTTGATGAGTAGGGAAAAAAATACGAATTAGATAAAAAAATTCATAATACCATGATTATATAATTTTATTTACCATAAAAATCATAGGAATGAAACATACTAAATACATTCCATGGTAAGTCATAAAAACATAATTCATATTTTGATAAAAATATAATTTTTAATAACTTTTCTATATATAATGTGTGTCATAATTTGATTGAATATTCTCCACCAAAACATCATTCTTGTCCATTGAAATTTTTTCGAAATACCTCTTCCAATTATATATAAATAATTTGTGGAAATAATATAATAATTTTACAGAACGAATATAAACATAATCTGTATGTTCCTCCAAAAAATTATCTTGTGAGCATATGAAATTGGGATACTAATAAAAATATATGTTGAATAAATATGGAAAAAATTTCAATTAGACATATATCCCCCAAATATATACATCCATGACACATCAATTTCACACCTCTTTGTATATACACATCCAGTCACAAATAAAATCACAGAACATCCATAAAATAGAATATTTTTCCAATCTATAGTCCTAAAACACTAATTTTTTTTCCATATATAGAGAACTCATTTTATTACAACATGAACTAGTGTACCGTAAGGGTCATCATTATATTATCCTCATTTAGTTCTCCTTATGGTGGTATGTAACCAATATATCTCAATGTATGTTACCACACAGAGAGACCCAACTATAAAATATTCATTTTTTGTGTCATTTACCACACTTATGGTCTATTTATTATATGTCGGTATCCATACTAAAATAATCTCTCCCACTATAACCTTGTATAAATGAAAAATAATCCCCATAATGTAATCTCCATATATAACTAAGTGTATATTATTTATTAAACATCTCTCATCATCAGGAAGAAATTGTACCGCCCCTAATGTATTTTCAATTATATTCTATGTTATCTACAACAAAATCTATAAGAATAAATAATAGATTTAAACCCGCTACCTATTTATCTCTTATCTAGGCCAACACAGAAATAAATATCCAAATTATTATATTAAAATTAAATATATCAACTATGACCCCACCTAAGATAATAACATCTACATGATAGGGGAAATGGAAATACTATTTATTCACACCATACTCACACTTTGTTCAAATACTATTGAAATACATGGGATTAAATAATAATGCAACACATTAACACCACACTCAATTTTTATCAAATCTATATATTCTAGACTATGAATAATAAAGACTCACATTCACTTCATACACTATCCTTAGTCTACAATAATAAAAATCATAAGGAGTGATTTATCTCATCATTAATAATACTCATATCAATAACATAAACTAGCTTTAAAACAAAATCACTATCTTATAAAAAATTAGTAAATACATACAAATAATACAGTTATCCAATACACTAATACAAAGTCACACACTAAATTTTGTAAATATTAATGGTTTATCAAGGTGTATATAAATTATTAGAATGAAATTTCTATATAAAAGCGACAAATAACTCAACTATAAGACAAAATAAAAGTTGATTAATTTTTTATGATGAATAAACAATACTAAATATATTATTCCATTTTAAAAAGATAGAATAAATAAAGAATATTTAAACGTTACCCTATGTATCACACTCCAAAGTCCATCGATATTATAATTTCATAAAACCATGTATCCATGTTATACAGACCCTGATTACATAACCACCACACTATTCTAAAAATCATCAAACATTATGAAAATATTTATAGATTATGGGTTATCCATCATTTATATTTGAACAAAAAATGAAAATATTAAAAAAATTCATTATATCACCTATAATAGTAATTTTCTACTCAGAATTATCTTTTGGTGCAAAAAATTATATTCGATCACTAATTAGATAATATTAAAAATATTAAAAAAGGATTAAAAAACTATTTTCCATCTCAAAAAATCATTTAATTCAAAAATTAACCACAATAAATTAGCCACCCCAATTTTATCATATTCACATATCATAATTCCATTCTTTTTTGTATGTAATAAAAAATAATTACTCATATATAGAATCTTCCACTAGCTCTCTATAATTCTGAAGAATTAAAATTATATGATTATATTATTTACTATTCAGTCAATTTTTATATTTCATTTCTATTTTTTATCAATTCTTTTCAATAAACCCATATATGTTAAATCAATTATACATTCAAATTATTCCGCCTGAATATTCATTCCACCAATATAATATTTATCAACTATCCTAATTTCCAATATTCTAATTCATGAACTAATCTATTAGTTTCAGACCCATTATTATTATATTTATTTTACAATTATATAGATTATACTCAAATTATTATAAATTATCCAGCGATCATTATATAAGAAGATCATGATATGTTCATAAAGAGTAATTTTATGAGGATAAATTTGAGTCAACAAACTAAATTATATGATTATTATTAAACATATATCATCACATAAAAATAATTTAATATTATTATATATTCACCACATTCTTGGATTTGATGTTCCACACCATATACGTAAAATCTAGTGAGAATTGAAATTTAGAGAATTGATTTTTCAAGAAGAATATAAAAAATGGGATCCAATTATTTAATTCCCTCCACAAAAACACAATCATAATGTCTATAATATTTCAATATTACATATTATCTATTTATCTATCAAATTATCATATTAAATCACTAACTAGACATTCAATTTATATGATACAATACATAACATTCAATAAATAAAAAATTCTACATCATCACTATAAAAATTATCTTAAATACTCTTATAATTTAATTTATCCATATAATCAATATAAAATTTTCTAAATATTTAAATATGTAAATAATTTAATTTCCATCAATAACAAAAGTTTATTGAAATAATTGAATAACCTAAAAAACCCAAAATTTAAAAAAATGGTCATCATTGATGTCGAGATCCAAAAGAACACACAAAAGTTCATTCTATTACATATAATGTTAAAAATTTATCATTCATAGAAAAAATTAATATAAATTTTCTAAAATATTACGTTTTTATTTTCTTGGTCACATCCATTTAAAATGATGGTGATGTAATTTTTAATCATGATTTATGCATATCTAGAGTCCGTTAATATTTATTTATCTATAGGTTGATTGAAAATACACCAAAACACACATTCATGAAACATAATTTATGAAAATGATATTAAAAACAGTAGAAGAAGATCTAAGGGTCACATTGATGTAATCAAAACTATATAATTCCTTATCATTTTTATTATGTATTTGAATCAAAATATTAAATAAAAATGAATTAATTCAAATTGATTTACAATATTTATATTAAATTTTAGATGGATATGCAGGGAAGAAAACATTGATATAAAGATGAATATGGTGCTCAAGTAGTAGTTGGATGATGCATACACAAATTCAGAATGATATTTATACAACCAAGTCATTTCCATTTTCTAATGTATTCATGCTAGATGATTCTTAAGAAACAAACTTATTTTATTTACCACATTACCAAAAATTATATTTAGGGCCTTTTTTAAAGTAAGCCTTGCCTTTATAAACCTTCATCCAAGAGTATTTCAAAATATATTATCATATACAATATTCTTGTTACTTATTAGATTAATTATCCAATACTCAATCACATTAATAACACACTCAAACATGTTATAACCATAGTTATTAATATATTACAAGCTATATATGGTAACTAGTACAATAAAAATATTCCAAACTATTATATAGAGTACATAAGGATTTGTTTCAAAACATTTCAATATTAACCAAGATGATAATCTCAAACACATGAAACATGTGATGGGTTTCTCAATAATAAACTAACAACATTATCTTTCAAATAGGTATGTTTATACCTTTGTAACATGCGCTATATGAATGAATTTATAGTGTAGAAAATTAAATTGTGTTATTGAATATAATATGAATCCAATGAGTAAGGGTTGAAAATGATGTTGTCCTAAAATATCGGTAGAGTACATTCCCTTAAAAACGGAGAATATAGATATCATATAAAACAATAAATGTTTGTGTCACTAAATAATATTTTAGGGATCAAATGATGATGTCTAGTGAGTTTAGAAGATTAATGATGGTCAAATTTTTATGTATCAAACAATGATGTCTAATATATCATTTATATCAATTTATTCTTTGGACTCTTCAAATATATTATACAAAAATGACTATACTATCCTATTCAAATTCCATAGGGCTTATTCAAAAATATGCGACATGAATGATTCATAAATGTCTTTCTATTCTAAAAAATGTAATAATAATAATAATAAAAATAATAATAATAAGAACTGAAAAATTAATAAATTATAATAATAAATTCCCCATAAAAATTACCTATAATCATGCATTAATATATTGCAATGATCAAAAAAGAATATCATAATTGATCCCCCAAACTAGAATAATTAAACTAAAAGCATAGATAAATTGCAAAATGATCATTTTAGACTATCCAATTTATAAAGTGAACTCATATGATGGAAATGATTATTGATATGAGGTGTTGTATAAATAATCCATGAAGAGGGTCACTGACCCTCATTAAAAAAATAATGTTCCACCATCAATCCCTTTTGTAGTTTTGCGGTCCATGTAGATTATTATGATAATGTGATCTTGTCCTAATCTATTGATGATATCACATGAGTCATGCAACATGATGAAAATAATAATAATAATGGAACATGAACATAAAATCATAAATTAAACATGACACTCAATTAATACAAGTCTAACTACCTCAATCAATTTTCCATAGATCCATCTCATGCTTATACAGAACTCCTCTTAGTCCAAGAGTGATGATAACATCATTAAAAACATTAAATTAATAAACCAAACAAATAAAACAAAAAATTAAAAATCATCATAATAAATTCCAATATCACTAAAAAACCACATGGTTTAAAAACCAAGAACAATTCAGTATCTTACACTCATAGTACACACCCAATACTAATCCACTTGAAATCCAAAAATGAAACACCCAAATCGATAGCCACTTTAATTTATAATTGATAGAAATAAAACAAATGAACATGAGGAAACATACCACAAGTCAAATGATAGAATGTGACATTAATATCTTCTATCGGGATATCCTCTTCATGCCAATAATTAAATATCCCTGAAGCAGGATGATTTCACCATGCGATGGTAAAAAAATTTCCTTAGACCCTAACTAGGTGAACCAACATAAAAGTAAGTGATGTTGGAGGAAAAATGGAGAAGTGAGAAGATAATTTACCTCAATGGAACATGATAAAACCATAACAAACCACCCCAATATAAAAGTGACAAGATATGGGATTTTATGTGTGTAGGTACCAAATCGATTTCTTCATTTGAGGAGAAGTCCGTATATGGATGTTTGATCATGCAAAGAATGGTGAGCTCGATCGCAAAGAGGGGCAGCATCAGTTGAATCCATGAATGGGGTAGGAATGCCCGAAGAAGGGAATGGAGGGGGATGTAATGTTTTAGGGATCGGGGAACCATAAATGGAGAATCCAATAAGGTAAAGAGGATCTGTGATGAGGAATACAATAATGATTAGATTCGGGAGAAGTTGGTCAAACGAAGATCGACTGAGGATAAGGGTTTTTTGAAAGGGATTGAATTAGAGGGGGAGTGGGAGTAGAAATACCTATATAGGAAAAACCCAAGGGAATCCAATTTGATGAGAGACTACCTATCTGTGGATATTTCAAATCTAAACCCATAGTTATTTAATAACCAAGGGTATATCCTGGCCATTTGATATAGACTAATTTAACATTTTCTGTAGGCCTGTGGATATAGTTTTATTTTATTGTAGTGTTAACCATAGTGTATTTTGTTATTTTTATTTAAAAATGAAATTTATTTTTTCAATAATTATTCATTAAAGGGTAAAATATAATATCTAAAACATGCTCTCAATTAAAATGTAGTAAAAATTTCATTAGAAATATATTTCCTTTAGGAGTAAAATTATATTTATTCACATCTTATTCCTCTAAACGTATTATGGATGAATGTAAAGAATATTTGACTGAATATATAAAAAATAAATTGAATTAATATATTTAAATAATTATTTTAAATTAAATTTATTAATATTAAATATCATTATGGGAATAAAATTAGTTTATAGAAAAATAAATCCTTTATTGGTTTTAATTTTTAATTAATTAGAAACTAGTGGAATAATTTTATAACTTTTTGTAAACTATATTTTCATAATTTACATAATTGCTATCATTCATGGAATTCCAACGGCTAGGTGACAACAATCACAATATTATTCATTCATTTTTTAATCTTGTTTTTGTATGTAATATACACTATGTAATTGGATAAATTTAAAAGGGGATGTACCATAAAATCTAAGAATATAACACAATCACTATACCTATCAAAGATACATCTCATGGTATTTTTAACATGAAGATGCTCCCACATTTTTGATATTTTCATCCTCTTTTTCAATGTAGTTTGGATGGCTTGTTAGGCACCATCCATCTGAAAATTCACATGACCTAAGGGTTCTTTCATATTTTCTTCCAAGTGATCAGTGAGTGTTCGGGATGACATTCCAAAAGTAGAAGGACTTGTTAAATGGCATCTCGGGGATAATTCGTAGGATATGCGATGTGTGTGACCACTTGAATGAACATTAATAGGTTCTATGATCACGTGTCTCTAAAAGGTTAATCCAATCCAGGGGATCAGGCACATATTCTCTTTCTTTTCATTATGAGGAAAATAATACCCATATCCATGTATTTCTTCCCTTATGGATTTTTTGATGCTCATTTGGTGGTCTCTAACACATAATCACAAAATATCATTAGACGCCTTCTCATAACAACTGATATAACCCATCATTAACATACATACATATTACATCATTTTACATTAATATTCATTACATCTCAAAATAAATCACACAAAATAACCTTTGGTTTTAGTGTCTTTGGAGATTAGATATTGAACAATTATATTTTTCAGGACTATAAAAATTTATCCATAGTCGCACCACACTAGACCCCATATAGAAATAACATTTGATATACAGTTATTCATATCTTGATAATAGAAATATAAAAAATTGGTGAGAATATAGGTTTAAAAATTTGAAATATAAGAGATGTGAATCATTGTTTATAAGTTAATATAAGACAAACATGTGGGTTTGAGTAAATATACAAGGTGCATGAACATGACATATAGAAATCATACCAAAATAAAAAATATTTCCCAAAACATGATTAAAGAAATTTGATTTTTAGAATAACCTATGAAATTTGATTAGGTAATTTCCAAACATGATCCTATATTTATGAGTTATAAGAATATAAAATTGGTACATTTCATGACATAAGAATGTGGTAAAAAATTAATCCAAGAAATAATACTATATTTTTTGGTTGATCACAAAGGTATTTATATAAAAATGGGATATACTAATCATTATACCCAAATACAATGGGAATGGGCTAACAACATGAAACCATTTAACCATTTGTAATTTGGATAACCCCCACTCCCAAAATACTTTTATACTCTGGCTAACCATTCATTTCCCCATCCATTTAGACATGACCTAACCACTTATGGCTCATAATAATATCATAAGATATAAAAAATTACTCAATAAATATTAAGGATATAAAGGAATCATAAATCACATAATGATAAAACATGCATATGTGTACCACATGAACATGAAATCATTCATAATCCCATAATAGATTAAATTACATATGTGAAATCAATAGGGATTATGAATATATATTAAAAAATAAAAAAATAAATGCTAATAAACAGGTGGATGGAATCTTTACATCATATCCTTAGAGATTATTATGAAACATTAAAGTTTATAAGAATAGATAAAAAATATTTTATATGAGAAATAAAAAATTAATATGAAAAATAAGAATCAATACCATTTTCATTTTAAATTATTTTGATTTCAAATAAAGTTTTCAATAAAACTTTAAGAATAAAAATTAAATTGGATAACTTATTATTTTTAAAAATTAATATTTATAATAAAAATTGATGATATTGGTCAGAAAATATTTTATGTGAAAATATTGAAAAAAAAATATTTCAATCACACTTTATAATGGAATTAAATAAAAATTGATATATGTGGAAAATTATAAAAACAAATTCATTCACGTATTTATTTAATGAAATTAAACAATATATAATATTATGTTTTTCAAAAATATATGTATTAATACTGATATTTATGACAAAAAATAAAAAATGTCAATATTGAAGAGAAATATTCCTGGTAGAAAATATGTGATAATCTTCTCTCTACTTATAGGAAACCATTCAATTGAATCATAAGATAAAGTTAGTTCAAATAGAAATAAAAAATAAAAATATAATAACTAACTAAATTATGAGAAAATATATCGGATTTCATAGAAAAATAATATATATTTTCTCCTCAACTTAAATTTACTCATAGTCAATCCTTAATTCAATGTGAGATAGGAAATGAAACCTTTTGAATTTGGAAACATTTGAATAATAACACCATGAATGGGAGATCCTCAAAATTATTTTTAAATACCTTTATATTAAAAAATTTTATTATAAAATAATTTAATAGGATGTATATAAACTACATAAAATAATTTTTTTTCATAATATATAACACATCTCAATGTAGGAAAATTGAAACGAAAAAATATATACATCAGATTCCTACTCTATCTGATGTGTTATTTCATCATATATAATATGTTTAGTCGTATAATTAAAATATATAAGAATAATATATATATTTATTTTAAATTATACCATTCATTAATTATTTATTATTAAAAAATTATAAATTAGTTTTTTTTAAATTAATTTTTTGATGTTGATGATGGATTTTGTTCTTTGCCATCTTGGGTTTGGGGGTTATAGTAATGATTCTGTAACATGTGTGGGTTAACACCATGTTGTAAATGGAATTAATATATGCATTTTTTCATATATTTCCAATTTACAATGTCCATTTTATGGGTTTTTATTATGACAAAACATAATGTTTTGTTATAATATCCATTTTTTCATGAATTATAAATCATGAAAAAATTGATTTTGATGACTATATAATAATATATTACCATATAGAAAAATGAAAAAATATAAATCAATATAAAATATTATTTATGTTATCTTAATAATTCTTTATTCAATTGATATAACATAATTCATGTTGGTGGTAAGACAAACCCAAACAAGAATAATTTATATCTAAAGATTGAGAATGAACCATAAGTTTTCAAATTATTATATAATTTTTAAATATATGTAACGATTTCATTAATAAATCTATAATGTCGATAATGGTATTTTATTAAAATATGAAGATTATACATTAAACTAAATGAATGAAAAATAAATTGATACATAGTTTAATGAAATCATTCCATATCACATGGTCTTTCATCCGAATGAAAGGATTATACATTATTCTTATTCACAAAGGATATAATATTGAGAAATATTTTTATGATATATAATTTATAATTTCATGAAATGGATAAAATGATATAATTGGTTTGGATGGGGTGGAGGAGAGATCCGTTTATATGTAATAATGAGGTACATTATCTTGGTAACTACAGTTATGTGAAGTGTAAATAATGAATCACATAATAATTGAGAGTTTAATGTATGAAATTATTATAATAAATGTTTACTTTTTTATGACACATAATAAATTAATTCTATAATATCTATGTGCCATGCTAATTATAGAAAATTTTAGGCATTTTAATTTACCCAATTTTACCCATTTTGCATTGTGTATATTTTCACATGGTAATTATGATTTTTACAGGAAATATGAGATTACAAATATTAACTAATTTTATTCTCTAATTCCAAATTTTAACAACATTTAATATATTTAAATTTATATATATGAAAAAATTTAGATTTGAATGAAAAATTATTATTTATAGAAAAGATTGTTTTTTCGAGGAAATGACATTTTTTAAACATCATGTGATATTTTTATATTTTCATATCAATCACTAAATTGAAAAAGAGTTCTAACTAATTTATTAAACACATTAATTGGTTTATAATAAAAAAATCATTCATAAACCATTATATATTTAGTTTTCAAGTATAAAAATGCATAACAGATTAATATTATTTTTTTTATAAAACATAGTAAAAATGAATTCATATTTTTTCCACACTATATAATAGTAATTTGATGACACATAATTAATAGAAATATATATATATATATATAATATACATCGTTTAAAATAAAAAAAATATCATTAATTTATCTTTTAATGAAAATATATAATATAAAACAAAAATAATGCATTAAAACCAAAAACTTTTATTTGGAAA
The DNA here is from genome assembly GCA_963277665.1 of Viscum album. Classification (NCBI taxonomy): domain Eukaryota; kingdom Viridiplantae; phylum Streptophyta; class Magnoliopsida; order Santalales; family Viscaceae; genus Viscum; species Viscum album. The sequence goes on from OY728145.1 coordinate 1,854,065,736, forward strand.
GAAATAATTAATTATGTTTTCCATAAATGTAACTTATTGTTTATTAGATGTTATAAATTTATTTTACTAATAACTCAATAAATTTTATCAATAATTTTTTTTAATATCATTCATTAGAAGTATTAAATTTTATATAAAAAATAAACTGTATAGTTTTTTTCAAAATCAACGATATTTTCCCTAGTGAATTTATATCTATTAATTTTTTTCCAAAATAATTTATTTTATTTAATATAAATTATTTGAAAGGGAAAAAAATTAAAATCATTATTAACATTATGTATATATTCTAGTAATTCAGAACTGGTAATATATTTGTTGGCATTATACACAAATGATATATACACATTATTGTGGTCATATAACAGCTACATTACACTCATTATATCCTATAAATTATTTATATTATAACATTTCAAAGACTATTTCTCATTCCTATAGTTTTTTGGATTTTATGTAATTATTTGTACTCCCATCATTCTTTTCTCAATATAGTTTTATATACAAACAGTGGTTCTCAAGGGAGAATATGATGCACAAGGATTTGTAGTTGTAATAATGTTATTACATTCTATTTATTCACAAAATTTGACAAATTAATTTTGAAGGGAAGAAATTAAAAATAATGAAACTAATTTCATTTACATTGCTGCTATTGATTTTATCAGCTATTGTTTGTATCTTTTCTCAAGTTGTTATGTGTGGAAGATTATGTTTTTTAGTTTTCATAGCATGTACAGAGTTATTGCATGATATATGAAAACCTTGTATCTTTTCCGAGGAAACTGTGCACCTTATAACAGAGTTCCAAAAAAGTGACCACAGTTATACACAGGATTGAAAGAAACCATGTGACTTTACCCTAAGTCATTATTGAATGGAAAACTAGAGTCATACATGGTAGGTGTATGGTTTTTTAGGTTATGCATAAAAACCGTATTGATTTAATAATACCAAAGGATAGTGTGAACGATTGGTGCCTGGTTTCAAAAATAGTGACTTCAAAACATGAAATGTTAATTGAATTCTATAATTTGTTAATGTAATTAATGATACCCACAATTTTATATCCAAAAACTTCTCATTCAATTGTAATTTGATTCGTTTATCTTTAAGTGCCATGTCAATGAAAATATTTATCTCTTAAACTTATTTCTTCATTGATCTTGGTATTGGTTAATGTGTTTGATCTATATTGATAAGTTTGATCAAAATTCACCCATTCATTCTTGGTTATTATGTTCTACATGGAATTTGTAATGGTTTTACATTTCTTGTTAGGATATATCGATCTTGTTTAGGATTACTTATCTATATCTTATAAATCTATCATGTTGTTGCCTCCCAGTTACTAGTTCTTATATTGTATGTGTGTGGTTTACGTGGTTCTTGAGGTATGTGGTGATCCAAATTCTTTAAAAAAACTATTTTCTTATAGAAAGATGATTTGAATTTGTGTGAATCAAGGTTTTAACCCTCATCAGAAATGTTCATTTGTTCGCTTTCTTTCATTATGTGGATCGCATTTTCGGTGGTGTGATACCTAATCATAACATAGGTGGATGAATCTCTATCATATATTTTATGAAGCATTGATTCAAATAGTTTTCTATATTGTTTATTAAATGATAATTGGAATGATCCTTGAATGGTTTTATATTCATGTATAATGGGTTTTGATAAAGTAAATATGTTCTTGGATTTTGGTAAATGAAAGATGGTTTTGAAATTATTGAGAAATGGTTTTCAATGATTCATTTTAGTGAAAATGGTTGTACTGAATTGTATTTTTGAGATTAAATAATCTATCTAATATTATTTGATAAATATGAAAATGTGGCCCTTTTGCCTCTTGGTATAGGGTTTAGTGTTGGACTTTATCTCTTTAAACCTAGTGGGTTCACATTCTAGGGTACTCCTCTATTCCAAGAACATAGTTCTATTAGATATAGTGAATTCTTCTTAAAATTTTAAGGGGGATTAATCTCTAGGGTCCTCCTGTGTGCTAAAAACATAGATGTTATGTTCTAGTGAATTGGTTGTGCCCTATTTGTTATTTTTATTTAGGTACAACTTTCCAAGCCATCCCAACCCATATATGCCTTGAGGTGATATCTATTATTTTTGGATTACAATTATATTTATTTGATATGATATGATTTGTTCATTAATATTTGTAAATGACTATTTTAAAATATGATTTTAAACTATTTTATCTATATATGTTTTAGCACTATGAGAAGGGAAATACTTTTATGAATATTTTGAAATAAATTTTAAAACAATTTATAATGACATGTTTTATTTTCAATTGAAAAATATTTTGATTTTTTAATAGGGACTTGTTAATGAATATATAGGTGAGATACTACTCATCCCATTTAGCTCACACCCTGTACACTCCTTTAGGGGTGTATAGAGCTTGTTTTTTTAATTCTATAACATTAATGGAACCATTGTGAGGTGGTGAAGTTTATTTTATATGGGTATGAGTGGTTGGTGGTGGAATAGTGTAACATTACTAATTTATCACATATTTCTGTTTGTAGATGTCTTGTCAGCCACTTTTTATGTTATTGAACATGTTCCTTAACATTGTTTTCATATTTATTTTGATTGTATCGCCACTATCGACTCTATTTTGATTATATACTATTTATTCTTCTTTACAAGTCACTATTATGTTGAATATATCCTGTTTTAGGATATGAAAATATTTCCCTCTAGTAATCTATGTTTTCTTGGGTGCTAGTTATTAGAACATGGTGATCGGGAAAACACTTCCTATGTTTTTAAGGTTTCTTGGTTCCTAAATAGATGAAATATCTAGTTAATTTCATGAAAATAATTTATGATAGTAAGGGGTATCCTAATTTTTTATTTTAATGTGGTGATTGGTAGATATGGGATATTAATTATGGGAATTCAGAAATATGATTGGAGTGAGTACTTGGTCAAACCTTATCACAACGAGCCTCAAGTTCACATGAAATATTGTGATGTGTGGATCCTATGTTAGATTTTGTTGTAAATATCAAATTATTATTACATTATTTTTGTATCAAATAATTTTTTATCACTACTTGGTAGTTCCTTTTTAATTTTTGGTATGGAAAATTGGACATTTGATGTATATCCTAGGGGTTCCACATAAGGGTGATATGGGAAATATTTACTATGTTAATCCGCAACATGATCAAAAAACCCTATAAGATATCATATAGGTAGTTTTTATCATGTACCATGATGTATTAAATATTCATAACCATGTAACTGGGGTTTAAATTGAATCTAGAGAATATAAGGGTTGAGAATGTGATTTTGTATGTTAGAAGACCCCATCACTCTAGCGTAAAAATGAAACATTAGAGGAAGTGGGCTAGAGAGAAAATATTTATTTGGTATTTGATTTAATAGAGACACATAAATCATTCAAGTTTATGTTTATCACATTTATGAATTAGCATTTGAGATAATGATTATGGGATTCTATTGAAAAGGTGAGATGGAATGTGGGATTGGAGTGCAAAGGAATCATCATCCTATTTTTTAATCATGTATATACACAATATTTGATGATATAAAATAATTATGTGTTCATATATTTTTAGTAAAGATATAGATATATTTTTTATAATATACAATAATTTTGTAGAGCTTGTTGGTTTTTCTCAATAGGTTGTGATGAACGGCCACTTGAAGGCACTGAAATACATACATGTCTTACAAACAAATGTCTAATATCATTTTTATATGTTGAATCTCACTATCTACAATAAGATGATTATTTGTGCTATGATGTAAGATATAGTTATGTTGGGTATGATAGGTTTTCTTTGGACATTCTCTTTTACCCTGTGGAAGTTGTAGTGGAACACATATGAAGAAGAGGAATTGTGAACATTGTCTCTAGAGTGGTGGATGCAGTTCTCAATAGTACATTTTTTCAACTCCATCAATAATATATTTTAGTGTTCTATTTACTTTTTACTAGTATGAAATGGTGGATAAAGCTAAAGGATATTTCCATTACCTTGGAATTTTTTTTGTTTCTGGTAACTGATGTTATCTACAAATATATTTCCAAGAATAGTTTGTGCCCCAAAATGGATAGGGTTCTTCTTCTCCAAAGGCCACTATAGTGCTATCAAAATCATCAATGTAAATAGAGATATACCAATAGGACTTAGGAGTGAAGAATTTATATGATGTTTATGAATTTACTTCAGAGGATTCTGTGTGAAAAAATATGCAGAGAGGTACAATTTTTATTCCACTTCTATCAAAATGGATATATTTAACACTAGTGCCTCACACTAATTTAGATCATATAGTTTCATGGACGTTTTTAAACATCTAATTGGTATTAAGCCCTCTGCAATGGGTCTACAAATATTTCTTGGTAAAAGATAAGAGTTAGGGATTCATTTTCTTTTGGATCTATTTAGAAAGATGATGTAAAGTTAGTCCTAGACTTCCAAGTTCATGATCTAGATCTACTAAACATCATCATCAAGATGAATTGGATGGTTTCTCTCTAAGATTAAACTAAATATTACAGTTATATTGTTTTATTATCTACTACTTTTGAGTTCTCTTAGGTGTTCCATCTATAATGGGACCTGAGGTCCATTCATGTAGTACCTTCCCACCTAGATCTTATAATTATATTGTCACTCTTTGCGATTGATCTCGATGATGTTTCCTCTCACGGTGATCTCAAATTTGATGTTGGGGATTTTCCAGAGGTCTTACTAAATTAATTATTTAGTCCTCCCACAAAGATGGAGGTATTGTTTTTTATTAATTTGAGGCTTAGAACTCATCTGATCATAATACCCTTTTTTCATATGGAACATAAAGAGATGAAAGAGATTAATGTTCTATTATATGACTTGTTAGAGATGAGAGTTGACCATCTTAGTATTTCCCAATGGGAATCTCCTCTACGAATTACAAGAAATTACATTGTTTATTTGGACTTCTTGTAGACTATGAGAGTTCCATAAAGATACATTTAAGAACAAGTATCCTCTTCCGTATATTGATGAAGAATTTGATTAGTTAAAATGGGAAAGGTGGTTTTCAATGATAAATATTTAACCAATTTGTTAACATATCATACTTTGGACATCATATATCTTGATGAACTCTTTCATGAGTAGTCATGTATACTATGAATATTGTATTATTTATTTTTTTCTAACTAATACAGAAATAGTAATTATAGATTTGGGGAATTAGATATTTCACTAGTTTCTTGAAAAATTTGTTATGGTGTCCATATATTATATATTGGTTTATTTGAGATCTTATCATGAGAATGATCCCTAAATTAATATGGGTTTGGAATATTTGAAGAGTCAATTCCTTTATGGGAATCCATGAATGGAAAATTCCCAGATATTAGAGGATATGTTCTTTGAGAATATGATCTCAAAACATGGACCCTAAATTGATCCTAAAAAGGTGAAGGTGATATTATCATGGAAATAACCACAAGGAATATTTGAGATGATGATATTAATATTTATAGGTGGATACTTTTAGCTATTTTTTTAGGATTTATCGAACCTAGAATCACTATTAATTATTATTAAAAATAAATCGGTGAACATTAAATTGGAAACTAATTACTATGAATATTTATATGGGTTGAAATGAAATCTAACTTTATCATCTATCGTTATCGTTTTAGTACCTTGTATGGGATATGTGTTATACTATGATTCATCTGGTGCTAGTCTAGGGTGTGTGATTTTTCAGGATGATAATATTGTGGAGTATAGTTGTTTAAGGCATCAACTACATGATAAAAATTACCATACAGAGAACTTGGAACTCTAAACTATTATTCATACTCTTATGTGTTTGAGATTTTATATTTGTAAGGATAGGTTCATCATATTTTCATGTCACAAAATGTTGAGTTACAAATTTTATCAAAGGAATAATAACCACTTGTAGAGGTGATGGGTGGAGTACCTACAGAAGATTGAAACCAACATCATCTATACCCCAAGGATGGGAAATTTTATCATTAATGATATTAGTAAGAAATTACCATCTCAGTTAGTCTTAAAATCAAAAGATTAGTGACACCTAAGGGGTTTTTTTACTTATTGTCATATGGATAGAATGAAGGATGATTACTAGTATTGTTCTGAAGAGTGTTTATTTATCATTATCTCTCCCTAAGAATATTCTATTGGACTATTAGATGCATGATGCGTTTAGAGGAGTTTGATAATCCTTATATAGTTAAGAGAACATACAATGTGTGTATATTCCCACTGATGAAATTGTATGATATATGACTCAGTTCATCTTCAAATCATCTATCTGGAATTCACTATTAGATGATTAATATAGTTCATCATATTTCTTTAATCTTTGGAATATGAATGTGTATTATGACATGAAATAATATTTCAGGAGGATTTATAAAAAGAGCGACATTTTTTATTATGTTTCCTACTTTTATACCTTCCAATAGATTAAGTTAGGGCACCTGAATAATTATAGTATATTGAAACCTATTCTATTGTTGGTATGGAAATGTTATCCGGTGTCTATGTAATTCACCATTAGATTACCATAGAATCCATGAGGAAATAATTATATTTTTTTTCGTTATTAATTACATTACAAAATAGGCTCATTTTATTCCTATTAGAGACGCAACTACGGTAGGATATCTGGGTATGTTTAATGTGAAAATGATTGTGAGGATTCATCAGATTACCTCTATAATTATATTTGAAATGGATCCTAATTTTACCACCTAGTTCTATAAAATTTTCTAAGAGACATTGGAGAATCTATTCCTGAAGAGTACAACATACCATCAAAAAAGGATAGCGAGATATTGGTTACTTTTTAGATCTTAAAGGAAACACTTCATGCATTAATCTTGTATTTCAATGAATATGGGGATAGAAATTTTGGGAAATCATTTTTTATTAATATAATAACTATAAATTATCAATAAAAATTTCTACCTTAAAATATTTATATGTTCACTCATTCTAGTCACTTCATTATTGGTTTTAGGTTGGAACATCCACTCTATTGGAACTATGTCTCAATCAATAGACATCATCAAGGATTCAGGATATATATTGATTATTATTTATATCATATTTTATATGAATCATATACAGGTCATCAAAACCAAATTTTAGTGTTTTTTATTTGTGAATTTGTATTCATTAATTATTTCCCTTGGATTGGTCACCATCAGCATAGGATACATGGAATGATAGTTCTGAGATATATTGGACTATTTGAAAGCATTGATCGTCTTGTTTATGTTGATTATTTTTTTGAATTATTTTTTTAATAGGTATTCATAATTTCTTCAAAATATATATCTTAATTAGTGACATTTTTATCCTTCTCATGTTTTAAGTTGGGTGGGGATTGATCCGTATCCAGACATTAAAATTATAGAAGAGTATTTTAGATGATAGTTCTATGCATGAAATATATTATATTGGTTAAAGTGTTATAAAATAATGGATGATATTTTCATGAGACATGGGTTTTTGAATCATTGGTTTGGGAGTAAAGGAATCACGGTTATCAATAGTTTCCCGCCAATAGATGAATTCCTAGGGGAAAAATTCCAAGGTAGGGAGAAATGTAACATCCCAATTCCACTTCCTACTATATATATCCCAAATTTTTATCATTAAATTTTTTGATCTTTTATCATGTTTTTTTTAATCATGTAGTTTTTGGGTTTTTTTGGCTATGAATTATTTTTGAAGTGTTAGTTTAAACTATACAACTTTTCCAAGGAAACAATAATCTTTGTGTTCTAGTTCTAGATAAGGGAACATGGTTAGGAATATAGTAATATAAAACCATGTGTCATAACAATAAAACCATGGGGTATGGGATAGTGAGGCAACTAATGATTTATAGATCATTTATTGGATATTGTGGCCAAACCATGTTGTTTTTTGGTAGCCTAGGAAGAGTTACATTTTTTTCACAGTACATGAAAAACTATACAGCCAAACCATGCAGAATGAATTTAATTCTCCAATTATATTAAATTAATTTAAGAGATCCATTAATTATTCTTTAAACTCCTCCAATTCAAACCTAATTTTATTCATTGGTCCTTGAGGTTTTTCTGGGGGATAATTGGGTTTGTTAACTTTTTTCTCATAGACTGAGGTATTAGTTCATGAGCTGGATCTATTTCATTAAGTTTTATTGAATCTGTTTCATTATTACTTGGTCCTTATATTATCTATGGATTTATCTTGGGTTAATTTTTAATTGGTTGGATAAATTAATTTTCATTTATTTCTTATCCATTCCTTAATGATCCATCATTTGATATTTTCATAGAGGATGGATATCATGTTGGTTAGGTGTAGTATATTTGATTCTTTGGGTATGTTTTAATATAGCTTATCTAAAACACTTTTAATTTTAGAAACATGATTCTAAAATGTGGGAATTATTTTTTGGATATCCCCATTATTTCTAATATGTTCCCTTTCCTTCTAGAGTTTGGATCCCTTTATGGGTGGTGAGTGGCCCTATTTTTAGGTACATTGTCCAATCTAGACTATGTTTGATGAACTGTTGATTCTTAGTGTAATCTAAATGGTTTTCTAAATCATAATTTTCATCATTCTTGAATATATTAATCTGCATGTGTAATGGGTGTTGATAAATGATGGGTTTAACCCTATTTTTTAATTAAATATGGATTTGAAGGCAATGTTGTAGGGTTTTTGAAATGGGTATTTAAATAATTTTAAATGTTATAATATAATAATGTTATTTTTTTGTTATCTTTTGAGGTTAGAATTGTATTGGACCACATGCAAAGCACTTGTGGCAATACATGAATGTCCACATAATATTGTTTAAATAAAATTGTAATATTTTTAATGGATTTAAATTTTTCAGTCATAATTATGTTGGTTTTTTAGTTACTTAAAAATATTTTTCAAAGACTTTGAATGGATTTGGGTCACATGTAAATGGGATTTTTGTTCCCATTTGGCATTATAAAATGGGTTTAATTATGATAAAAATATTATTTGTATCTAGTTGTTTTTTCTGTAAATATAAGAGATTTATTTTAAAGGGATTATAAACAACTTTTAATGTGTGGATAAAATTTAGTCTTTTATTGAATTCTTGGAATGTGGGCTTCTTAATTGGTTATCCTTCTTGGTTTAAGGTGCTTTCTTATTTAAAAAAGGGGTGTTGTTGTTAGTGAAATGAAATGGAATTTTGATTGATCTATTTGGGATATCCCTTGGAGTTGGTTGGGATTTCTCTTTAATTTGTATAGTATTTATAAAATTTCATGTAAGGGGGTTCAAAAATTTATATACATATATTAAATGATATGTGAAAATATTGGTTTCCACTTTTTTATGTGATTATTGATTGAATGGTGTGTTTTTCCCTTATAGACCCCCCATTTATATTTTTAAGGATGTTATATTTATACTTGTCATAGATGAATTAATTTTAATTCCAGATGCACATATGTGTTGGGTCTCTTTTATGAGAATTGATAGGTGAGAAATATGTGATTGGGACATTATCCTTTGGGATTTTTTATATTTAGAAGATGAAATTTTTATTATGGGTCCCCTACTTTAGTTGGTCATTGAAGAACCCAAGGGTACTATGTGGTAATTCATGGGGACATTCAATGATAGTTGAGATTATGAACTAGCTATTCCCCACAAAATTTATGCAATATCAGGTTTGTGGGGTATTAGTAACAAAACATGTATTAGAGTTATTCATTTTAAAATGTGTGATTTGTAACTAATCTACAGTTGGTGCACCTTGTCAATCTTATATTTTTTAATTATTCTATCGTGTTTTTCCACATGATATATATGGTATGTTGTTCCTTATTTATATTTTAACAATCATGTTACTTTATTCGTAGATATATTATGATTTTTTTGTAATGTTAGTTATTTTGTGATTGTTTTTTACATTATTTGGTTTTCCATGTTATATAGTTATTTCTACTTATGAATTCAATGGAATACCATTAGTTGTGTTTTATCATACTTTTAAATGTGTCATTTTATAAATGGGGTTAGAGTAAAATTCAAAAAAATATAATGGTTTAGTTATTTAATTTATATGTATAATGAAATGAGTTCTGCATAAAACCATTTATGTAAATGGGATATTTATTAGATGTAAAAAAAGGGGATGATGTGTTTTTTTGTGACATACCTGGTAAAAGGACTTAATTTTAAATGTATTATTATCATTTTTTTTGTTAAAAATGACAGTTACATCAAATAACTCTTGTGATTTGGTTTTAAAAAGCATTTTCATACCTACTCTATAAATTATGTTAAAACTCAAATTTTATAAACTAATTTACTAAAGGATTTCTTTTGATTGACTAGGAAATGGTGGCCTACTGAGTGGTTATATAGACACACATGTATCATTGTCTCAATTTTCGGGTCTAAGTTCAGTTTTCTAGTTGATCTAGATAGTTTTGGGTTATTTGATGTTATTATTTTTTTCATTCATCTAACAATTAATATTAATTAATTTATGTATCAAATTCCTTTACTTTGGGTAAAATTCCTAGCATGTTTTCCATTAAGTAAATTTCTTTCACCAAATAGGCTTTTAATTATTTATATGGTTTAAGGCATAATGATAATCAGGTTCCTGATGCTACTTATTTGGTTAGGGATACCAAGTTAGTGATGGATGTTTCTAATGAGAACATATGTTTACTACATTCATATTTTTTTATTAGGATATTACATCAACACTTATTTTTTCATGGATATATGATTTGTAGATGGTTCATGTTAGATTTTTATTAAATTATATTTTTGTGGGTTCTTTTATGTTGATTATTATGAGTTTCCATTTACAAGTGTGTCATGGGATACCTAAGAACTAGTTGCTAGCTTGTATGGGTTGGAATTACATTTGATATAATGGTTATCCAATTAGGAAATCCATACAATGGGATCCTGAGACCAGTTCATGAAAAATGCTATCAATGGTTAGAGTTGTTTTTTCAATATAAGCATATGAATTCAGATCAACATATTTTATTTTTGGATTCATTTCAAGATCATGTTATTTATTATCATTAGAACTAAATATGTAATTAGAACGAATGTATAGTGAGATCATGCCTACCCGGGTCCTTGAATTTCCTTGTAAAGCTGGATTTGAAATTTTTGGGGGCATATATTTTTGTTTTACAATTTGATGGTGTCACTAGAATATGTTTATATTCCAATAGAAGGGGGGTTTGAATGATCATATTTATAGAATGAATTACCTTGGGGGACATATTTGGTGTTTTGGGATGGTTATGAAGAAGGAAGTAAATATGTTAGGTTGCTTTGTATTGAATGAAAATCCATGTGAAATATAAAAGGTTGATTCCAGACACTCTTAAGGAACCAAAATTTTTTTGGTAGGAGGCCATAAACAATGTATCCATGTTGGGCATGATTTTTTATCATGGTTGCATTTTTTACTTAGACACTTTGACCCTTAGATTTCCAAATGTGTCTATGGGAAATGAGATAAGGGTAATGGTAGGTCTGGTGATATGTTTTAATGTGTGGAAAGAGTTTTTATTCGAGCTTTTTAATGTGATGTAAAAATATTTTTTTGTGTGTGAAAAATATATTTCAGAAAAAAATTTCTCAATTTATTAAAATAAGGCCTTAGAGATTTTTTTAAATTTGAAATTAGTTTAGTTAAATGTTTTGAAATGGATGGTTTAATATGGAGTTTTTAATTTTTTATAAAAATGATGAGATTCATATTCCAAGGGAAACTAGTTTTTTCCAATTTATATTTTTACTATTATTGAGTGTATTTTATAAATATTATGTGATTTGGAATATTGTTTCAAATGGAAAGAGTGTGTTACCTTTTGAAATCCACAATTTTCCTTTAGTTTTAAAACTGCTGGTTTCTATTTTGAAATCATTTTTGGAAATGATTTAAAATTTACCATGTTGTATTTTGACTAGGGGATTGTATTTATAAAATGGGTTCAATTATATTTTCCATGTATTAAGGAACACTTTTAATGGTGGCTCAAATTTTAAATTGCGATTTTATAAAAACATTTATTATTTCATCAAATTTTATGTATCATAATCACATGTGTTCATTTGGAAAACTTGGAGTGTTTTTATGGAAAAGATCATTTAAGGGTCTATATCTAAAATGGTTTGATGTTGGACCCCTAAATGTAGAATTATTTATTCTAAAAGTATAGTGATTATCATAGGTAATTCTCCTCTATCAGGACTCATCCCCCAAGGTCGGTGTCATGACCATGCCAAGTCTACCTTCCATAGGCCAGGGGCTGGCGACTAGCACCGAAAGGCATATTCCCTGAAACTAAGAAGGAATTTTCTTTATAACCTATAATCACACACAACCAAGAACATAGAAAAAAAACAAAAATAACTGTAGTAAAAAGAGTGAGTATAGTAAGAAAATGGGGCCGGAATACACGGACAACTAGAAAGTACAGGAATACTAAAAAGTAAAATTTAACTTAAATAACTCATGTGTACTACCACCAAGGATCCTACATGAAGGGTAGGTACAGCTGAAGGGTCGTCTCTTTGGCATGCCTCATCTAATATCCACTTCCGAGCTACCTCCAGTCCGGGTACTCTCATCCTTAGTCAGCGTTGTCTTTTTTCTACACTAAACACAACTAGATGTAGGCGTAGCCTATGCAGGGCTGATTATAACGATTCCAAGTACGGACCCCGAGGCCCTCGAAGGTCTCACAAACCCAAAAAGGATAATACAAAAAGAATGAAAACATATGACAAACCTACTTATGTATATTCCCATACATATACCTATGAAATCATTTATACTCATATATTTTTGAGGAAACACAAGGTCCAACTCAAATTCCCAAAGCTCAACCATTCCACGACAGAAAGAATACAATGAAGGTAACACCACAAAGGTAAGTACCACAAAGGTAAATCCACACAATAGAATACCAAAAAGGTATCACCATGAAGGTAAGTACCATAATGGTATGCCACATCGATGATTACCACAAAGGTATCACCATGATGGTAAGTACCACAAAGAGATGCCACATAGAAATTACCCCCAATGTAAGGACTCATCTCGCACCAGGTATAACATAGGTACATTATTAACGATGATTATATATAACTACCGAAACATTTTACTCTGTTACGAGGCATACCCACGACAGATCCTAAATCATCAGACCCACATATGATCCTATTACAGCAGATCCACGTAGGATCCTAGAGTAGACCCATGTGTATTCCTATAGTGGATCCAAGTGAGACTCCCAAACACAGACCCAAAAAGGATCCCAAGAACAAACCCACATAAGATCACTTTCTCATGTTACAAAATGCTACATGGTTCCCACACAATGCTCTCTTGATTCCTGGAGTATCCACACCTCAAGCCATAGGTTGATACACTGACTGCCTCGAAGTCCCATGAAGAGGTATCCCAAACGACTGTGACATAAAAGGGGTATCAACGCAACAGACGGTGCGTCTATGTGATGCCCGGTCTATAAGTTATAGGCCTTTTATTCCTGAGGGCCCGGTTGGATTCTTGTTCGGTCCATCCGACCCATGTGGGGTATACTAAAAGGATTGTCTCAATCCAAGGTTTCTAGAACCACACATAGTTCTTCAGAAAGACACCCGTAGCTGACGATATGACCGAAATACTGAAAATAATCGAAGTTGGTCTGGGTCCAGTCCAACAAGGCCAGACCTGACCTGGGCAGACCTGACTTGGTTCGGGTCGACCTGGCCCGACAGGGGTCTAGACAGTGGTTGGACCTGGCCCGCGAGATCCGACCTGGCCCGCTGGGCCTGGCCCTGCCCACTGGGGCCAGCGTGGCTTGCCGGCCCAGCCCGCCCTGGGCATCTTACAGTTTGGTGGACCTTGGTTGTAGAGAACCAATATTGATGTACATGGACATTACATTACTTTTTGCAAAAAACTTAATAAATAACAAAAAAATACACACAAGGACCGTAATATTTTAGTGTCTTTGGAAACTCAGAATATATTTTTCTAATCATGGTGAATGATCATCAACATCTCCCATAAAGATCATCCCCTTTTGTTTTCTTACCTAAAACCTTTCTTTAAATCCTATGGAAACGAAAACATATAAAGGGTGAGCTCAAATTCTCAGTATGGGTAAGAATGGAGAAAATAAAACAAATCATATACATTTGGACTTAAAATAACATGAGCATAATGTTTCAACATCAAAATCATGTGCAATGACATAAAACATGGAAGTACATAAGGCATAAATCATAAAGAAAATTAATCATGATAAAATAGCATTTGAATTAAACATGTAGTTATGGAAACCATTAAGCACATGTTATAATTTCCATAGATGCCAAGGCATTGCTTCCAAGACCATCTTAGTGGACAAAGTCCCATTCTGAATCAAGTTCACTCCTCATTCAAATCCTTTATCACGAAACTAGATTAACTTGTTGTTCCCGCCATGTCTATCACATGAGATATAAATATTTACCCAATTCATTGGAGGGAGATATAGGTCTCAACCATCTCATAATTAAATATTTCTTACATGTGACACAACCTAAACATAAATCATTCATCATAAACCAAATAATAAAATTGGTTTCATAAACATCATAACATCATAACATATTACATATAAAAAAATCGATATCATTTCATCATAATAAAAGTGAAACCTTGTAAATAATAGAGACCTTATACTTTAAATATAAACATATGAAATAATTTCATCTTAGATGGAAAATGGTTTTGATAAAACACTTGAAATGAATTCTTGAGGAAAATATACATTCTTCTTCAAAAACATTTTCTTTTCACAAAATTCCATTCAATTTTAAAATAATAGATTTTTTTTGAAAGTATTCATGAAATCTTATAGAGTAATCATCATTAAAATAAGGCGATATAAAACCGTAAAAATCCGTCAATGCTATATATGTTAAAAAACATTGTTCTCATACTCTTAAAGGAAAATTCGAAAAGTTCCTCTTGTGGGAATCAAAAGTAAAATTCCTTTCATACCATGTGATAAAATTTAAAAATGGGAAAAATTCAATTTAAACATACATGAATTTTTTTTGGAAAACATTGTCATGGATGATAACAATAACCCTAGTAAGTACTTTCGAATAAATAATCTCGGATAAAAACAAAATTGGAAAAGTTATCTATTAACTTATGTCCAATTTCTTCTGTATGTGTCCAAGATCCCTGTATAGTGGGTTTAAACATATTATTGACATGTAACAAAACCATAATAATATTTATGTTATCATATATGATTAACTTATGACTTTATATTACCCTCTCATTTGTCAATTCCATGCTAAAGTAGCGTTTTGGGTAAAATTGTTTCATTTATCATCCTTGTTTTGACTTGAAATTTTTCATATGATTACATAGATAATGATAAATTAATTCCATAATGTAAAACATGATTTATATATAATATATATTCATAATATACATATATATAATAGATCAATAAATGGAACGAAATACACCGTTCATGGAGACGGTAGGTCGTACGTACCAATGAACGTTGTTTTCATTTCCTTATTAAATTGAATGGAAGTAAGTAAATGTAACATATAATTACATAAATCCAGTATCATTATTATGTAATATCTTTCATGATTATTTATTATATATATACTTTATAATCATAAATGAATGGTTAATCATGGAAAATGAATCTCATCGTGTTCGTGGAGATGGTATTTCATACGCATGCACAAGCAAAGATATTATTCCCAAAATTATTGAATAGAATTGTACTAAATGATATAATATCTCAGAATTAGTATGATGTTTTCATAATCATATGTATTTATTCATTGCATCATTATACCCATCCATGTAAGGTGGTGGTCAAAAAACAAATTACACCACGGCATGGAGACAGTATTCCGTACATATGCACGCGAGATGATTTCATTTTTCATGGGATGGATAGAAGGTGAAATAGAGTTGTTTAATATTTATAATAACCTATCAGTATATTAGTGATACTTATGCTATTAATTAATGATGAAACAAATAAATAAGAAGAATTATAAGTGGAAATAAATTGGAAATAATTGGTAAAGGATATTACCTCTTCTTTGACGCGCCTCTTCTTAACCTCCTCTGAAGGCACTAACGTTAGTCTTTGAATAAGACAACAACATCTAGTATGTTTATAGGTAAGTAGAGAAGAGAAATTGGAAAGGTTTGGCTGAGCTTGAAGGCTCAATGTGGTGTGAGGAGGAGAGGGAGGAGGATCCCTTTTATAAGGGAGGAGAGGGGAACCTTTAAAAACCTTAAAAATATTAATTTATAATAAATCAAACCCCACTTAAAAATCTCTAAATGACTCATATTAGAAGAGTATATTATATAGGGTTGTAATCCAATCAACTAATAAATTTTATACATGTTTAAAATATCTTTTAAACTTTATCAACGTTATTTATCCTTATTTAATTTATTTAATCATATTTGTTGTAATAGGATTCTAAATTTTAAATTGTTATCAATAATGACTTATATGTAGTTAATTTTCAAAAATTACATAATTTATAACATTTTATTCCATATAAATTATAATTTATAATATTTAAAAAAGTTTGTGACTTTTAAACATTTTTATATTATGTTATTTTATTAAAATAACAATAGTTTCAATTTTGAAACTATTAATTTATTTGAATTTAAATAAAATCCTCACAAAATATGTGTTCTAAATAAAATATTTAATAGATTTATAACATGTAATATTTATCTAGAAAAATCATTGAACATATTAAATTGTTCATAGAATATATTTATAATATTTTTAAAACCATTTATTTGATATTTCAATTAATTAAATAATTTCAACATCACTATTGTGTCACCTTTAATGATAATTATTTAATCCCTAAAAATTCAAAATAAATTCACAGGATGAGGATACATTTATTATCTTTTTGGAGACTATTAATTTTCGAAGTTTCATGAAGTTTATCACTAAATTAATATTATTATACTTAAAAGATTTAAGAGTGTGACATGTTGTCACATTCATTGGTTTTAAAAATAATTAAAATATTTTCATGGTCAAAAGTCCATAAAATGAATCTATTCAAACCCTTAGGTGATATGGGTTGACTTTTAGTCATCCAATATATTTTTGGTAGGTGTTAGGGTAATTTTATAATCTTATTTTTACCCTTTATTACCTGATTTACATTTAACTAGAGTATATTAAAATTACTATAGTTACTATTCATAATATCAAAAAAACAAAATAAACCTATTTACATAATTTGAACCCAATTAATTAAAATATGTAATCCATTTTTCAAAATTCAAAACAAAGAAGTTTTAGTAATTAATTTAAAATTAATCCCATTGTTAAGAAAACGAGTTTTAAAAGTGAAAACATTGCCAAAGATTGAAATTATTTATCTATGAATTCAATGTAAATTTAATGGTAATGACATACATAATATTAAATGGTAAAAATATATTCTATTAGTACATTAAAACCATTATTTATTATAATTTAACCATATAAATTTTTGTGATAAATAAAATTGTTTTTAATCAAAATATAGCGTGTTTTTACTATTTATTAAAATAAGAATGTTATTAGAATAATATAAAAACATTAACCAAAGTAAATTTTTATATCCTGATTCCAAAGAAAAATATTATTTTGTCAAATTGAACTTAGAAACATCTAAAAACCTAGATTTAATGTTTCTGCGCGATCAAACGGTTGCAAAATTGCATTTTTTAAATAATACTTATTTGACACGAAACATTAATTTTTTTCTCATAACATGTTCTATAAAATTTTTAAGATTAATAATAATGTTATAAAATTAGAAATTTAGGCAATAATATTCATAACAGATAGTCCATAAAAATATTATAACAATATATCATTGTTTAGTGAAACTCTGTATTGCATACTACACACGCTATTGAAGAAGGTCGTGATTGCGTGTAATAAAAGCCAAGTAATGGATGTGTGTAGTGAAATCTCCCTTTGATGTTCTGTAAAACACAAGACATCAATGAAATTAAAAATAAAAACTCTCATAAAATCTCAGGATGTTACATTGGTGTAGCAGACCGCGTTGCGTGCCGCACCGTCCCCATGCCACTTCCTTCTTTGCGGCCGTCCATGGTGCCGACCCCTGCTCTCGACTCCTACTGGTGCCGATTGCCGGCACCAGTCGTCTTCCTCCTCTATCGCAAAGATCAAATAAAAAACCACAAAGGATTTCAGAGTTGTTGGGCCATGTTAATTTGTCCTGCCTCCTCATCATTATCAAAGTAGTATGCGGGTCAAGGGGATAGAATCAATGTATAAGAAAATTTGAAAAGGTAAACCAAAATCACACCCCTATCCCGAGGGTTCATTGACGTTATTGTGGAGGAGTAGAGATGTAAAAGATGAATTCATTGATGAATGTTGGCGTTCATTGCTTTCTCAAGGTGCTTCTGATCCGGGCTCGTGGTTAGTTCCTCATTCTTCATTGGTGAAAGTTCTTCATTAGAGACGAATTCTTCATTAGAGAGGGAAAAGTTTATCCTAAATTCTCCATGGCTATGACAACCCTATGATAATGATTTTTTCCCCAACCCAATAAAAATAATTCCCAACTTATTAAAATAATTTTGGCCATTAACTATGACGATGTTGGAATAATTAAAAGCATTGTGTTGGCACAATTAATTTTTGAGTAAACTTAAAGATACCCCCCTCTTTAAAGTGGGAGTGCCAAACGGGTTCGGTGGTCCCCCGTTAAAAATCCAATTTGGGGGGGGGGTTCCTAGCTTGGGTGGTCCCCACCACTGCAAATTTCAAAAGGTAGGTTAAAAATAAAGCAAAAGTTAATCATTATATTATTTTTATTTCCACAAAAAACATGAAAAATTACTTTCACCCTTGACTAACTACAGTCAAGGTTATTATCTCCTTAAGAGAATGTTGGTGCTGCGAGTTCAACAGTACCCTTATATTTTAATTCAGAGTACCGGTTCAAAAGTTATAAAACCCACTCGCATGTTTACTGAACATACTTAAAAAAAGTTCTTAAATTCAATCCAGGCACATGGGGCCTTGAAATCATGTGCCATAAAAATTAGCGGAGTTGTAAAATTCCAATATAATTTAAATATAATTACTTTGAAATTTTTGGGACTTTACATCCTCCATTTATTTAAAACTACTTAGTCCTTAAATGGATTGGAATGTATTGTTTCATTAGTATCCACTTTAAATATTGTTGAGTCTAGTTGTTTGGACTCATGAATCGATATTGGTGGTTTGTTCAGTGGGGATATGTTCTTTTAGAGACTCCTATGGGAGGTTCGGTATAAAAGTTTCACGGGTTATCGTAGAGATGAACGACATTTGGTGAATGAGTTTCCATCATTTAGAGTAAACTTTATGTATTGGTGGTGTCTTTTTTGAATGATAATTGATTTTATTATTTATATTCATAGTGTCTAAATTTTTTTTCTTGAGTAATGCTTTTCCAAATTGTTCTGAGGATATTAATTAATTTTTATATGGGATGTGTTTTCCTTTGTAAATTTTCATGCCTAATTTTTTGTATAATGATTCCCATGTGTTAGTGTATATCATAGGTCAGTTTGTGATTTTTTCATTAGACACGGGGATAACATGAATTTAATGTATGGGTATTTAGGGTTTATTTTTTTTCTAGTTGGAATTTGGAAGCCTATAGGTAGTATTTTTCATCATGAAAACCATGGTAAAATATTTTGAGGAGATGAATCTAGTCAACCATATACACTGATTGTGACAATTTTGTTAGAGCCCTATATTTTTCTTTTAATTAGGAATGTATCTTATTATTACACTCTATTATTTTTAAAAACCTTGAGTTTAATTTATCTATATTTTTTACCCTTTGGGGTATTTTGATGAATAATTTTCTCCAATAGTTATGAAAAAATTTCATGTAGAGGGGTTTTAATGATTGATTTCATGTGAATTTATATTGTTATTTAAGAAATGTGGTTTCTCATGAGCATTGTCTTGATCTATGTTAATAGATAACTGATTTTACCAACATTCTAGTCCACTTCATAAAGGGGGGATTGATTCTCATATCTCAACCTTTTAGAGATCATTTTCATTATTCTTTTTATTGTTTTTCCGCTAGGTTTGGGGAATATTTGTTTATTGATGATTTTTTATTGGATGTCTCATAAGAAATTCATTACCTTTTAATATTTACTTTAACAAGATACATTATTTGGGTAGAAAATGGTATTTTGGAGTATTTGTTACATATGTTGTGTAACAATGGTTTTAATTATTTAACTAATTTAATTAATTTTGATTCATTGTGTGTTACCAATAGTTTCTGGTGGAAATTTTAATATTTTAAAGGGATTGGGAACTGTGCATGATTATGAGTAATGACACATTGATTGTTCATGATGTGTATATCCTTGATAGAGAATATTAACCTTGTTATAGAATGATTGGCTAAACAATGTGACATTTATTAGGATAACCATGTGATTGATTCATCTATTTTCGGTAAGGGTAACACAGTTAATTGATGGTTTGTTAAATTGTGCACCTAAAATATGCCCCTTATCTAGAATGATATATTTTATTTTTATTTTTTTTCATATCCATCCTCAAATGTTTTTGGGATTTATGCCCATTTCTTTTCCTACATTAACATCGTGTAAAACCCATAACAGAGCCCCCCTTACATGAATTCCACTCTCACTTTTTTAATCCTCTCATATAATCATTTAAATAAAATTTCCTCCAAATTTATGGTCATTTATCCAAGGTAAGGTCTTTTCTTCCATCATTCTGCAATATTCTAGTATTTTTCTTCCCCCTATCATCATTCCTTATTTTTTCAAACCCACAATCAAAGGGTTGATCCATCTTTTGGAAGATAATCATTATTATGGTTTGTGATGGGAAACATCAACTTATCTACAGTGTGTCTCAACATCTGCTATCGAAGAAAAATTGACATAGAGTATTTTAACTCACCCACTATCATTTTTAAGAAGGTGTTACTACGGAACAACCGTGTTTTACATTTTATAAATTTAATTTCATTTTTAAAATAATTTTAAGAATATTCATATGCATTTTACATATTGGAGAATGATCTAATTATTATTTGATCATCCTTTTAGATTGGCATGGGCCGTAGATGCATGCCAAGTGCTTGTGAAAATACCTATAAAACCCAATTGAATTATTTAAAGAGACAATTTTCCTTTTAATATGATTTATGAGTTTCATGAAAAACTAGGAAGTGTTTTTAATGGATTTAACATATTATTAGACTTTTCATTGAATTGTTTCAAATTATATGTGTTTTATAGTTCTCGTGTAGATTTATGAATGAGATTTCTTCAATTTTTTTTAAAAAAAATTAAATTTGGCTTGTGTTTTTGGAAATGTGTGAAATTTATTTTAATGTTATTCCAAATATATTCTCAGGTTTTATGTGTAATTTATATTTCAATGAACATTTGTTAATTGGGATTCCAAATTGGGTTCTCATTCTTGTTTAAGGGGTTTGTGGTGTTTTATTTTGAAATGAATTAGAATTTCCTATACAATTTTTGTAATGTGTGTTAGTATTAAATCTGATTTCCTTTGGATTTATATTTAGGTTCTAAATAGTTTTTAATTGTGATTTAAAAATTAATATATATATATATATATACTAAATGGTAAGTGAATGGCCCAGTTTTCAATTTGTGACGTTATTTTTGATTGAATGGTTTGTTGTGACCTATTTGATCCCCCTTTTAGTTTTTCATGGTGTTATATATATCCATGAAATTTATGGTTACATTATGATTCATGACATACTTAGGTTTTTGGGATATTTCAAAGGGATTTTTGGAGCGGGAAGTATGGTATTATGATTTTATACTTGGGGATTTATTATATCCACGTGATAACATTTGTTTTGATCATCACCCTCATCATTTATATTATCCATGACTAACCCTTGGATGATATGTGAGAAGTAATTGGTTGTTGTGAGGATAATTGAGATTTTTACTGGATAGTTGATAGTAGATGTATTTAATACCATGTTATTGGGGTTTCAACGTTGTTACAAGGTTTAGAGGGATTATTATGATAGATCTGTGACTACTAACCTTTTTGAAGCAGTTCCACCTTTTGTGTCATATACTTATCCTATTTTCTATGAAATTTTTTCCTCATGATATGTATTTCGCGTTATTTATTATTTATTTATATTGGTAAAATGATTTTATTCCTATTTATAATGTGAATTGATTGACATGTCGGTTATTTTATGGTTGGGATTTCACATTGTGGGATTTCTCTTGTCATAGTGTTGTTGGTCTTTATGAATTTTATGTAATTCCCTTGTATGTGTGTTGGGATTTATTAAAAATATTACTTTTCATCAATGTTTTTAAATTTATATTTTTTTAATGGTAATGGTTTTTGTATTTATTAAAGGGGTCCAAAGAAATTAGTTTTTCATAATATATTTTCTAAAAATGGGATTTTCATGAGAGTTTGAAAAGTTAGAAATATTTTTCGTTTGAATTCCCTAGTTTAAAGGATTAATATTTAATTTATAAATATTCTTTTTTTCATTTGTAAAAAGTTTAGTTATATTGAATTATTCTTATGATTTGGATGTATGAATCATGTGAAAGTGCAGATTCTACATTATGTTCAAACTAACATTTTATAATCGTTTCTACTGTGGTTGTTTCCATAGATTCATTGTTTAGTAGTGGAATATATAGTGAGTATGGGATCATAGATATGTTATAATATCAGTTTCCTGTTCTTATTTCCTTTCTTAGTATTCTATTGAGTGAATTATATTATTTGAGTTTGGTTTTATTTTTTTCATTCAGACAGTTGTTACTATTACATAATTTTTGTACAAACTACTGTTATATTTCATATAATGGCTGAATAGTTTTACATGAAATGATTTTCTTTAGATGGTGAGGATTATTACTATTTTATATGGTTTTAGGTGTAATGATATTATAGTGGCTAATGGTAAGGATATTTTGGGGTTTTTTCCTTATAAGAGATTGAGGCTGGGGTTGTCAGGGAGTTGTCTAGTGCTCTCTACATTTTATTACATTCAAATATTATTATTAGGTTATTCATTCTTACTTTTACATCAGTATGGATGTCCCACATATGGATGGTTCATATCCTATTTATATTTTAGTATACTCAATTTTCTAATTTTCGTCAAATTATTTGGCTAAACCATTTCCAATTGTGTTCATATGATTCCCATGAACTATTTTCCATACATGGGGATCATGAATTCCCTTCAGGCTTACGATGGGCCAATTTGGGAATCCATTGGATGGGAATAAAAGACCAGTTTTTACATACTAAATCAAGGTATTATACAAATAAAAAAATTATTTCATAAAACATATACATAATCAGATAGTATTCCATTATTTGAATTTACAATATTCAATTTTAAAGTTCCTAATCAAAATATACCATTTCACTCATGTAGTACTATGTAAAAAAATCAGTAGTTTTTGCACCATCTTTGAACATATAAGGTAGTGCAATGTTTTTCTAACAACTCATAATACCTATTCATATTTTCAATTCCACAAATTTATTCAATTGAAAATACATTTTTAATTTCCTACCTAGAAAAAGGTAAGAACCTCTTGGACATTGTTATGAAAACATTGTCAGATTTAACTAGTAAAATTGTCCATTTTGATTCCTCCGAGAATGATTAATCTCGATATGATTATTATAGGTACTATTCTTTCAAATACAATTCTTCCAGATACTATTCTCCCAATAATAAAAATCTAACTTTTATAGAATATGGTCGAGTTGATTTAGGTCCACAACAATTGTGAGAATGGAAAACTCAGTATGATACTCCATGTACGATTCCTCTTCAGTCAGGACATCCTAAATCCAATTATCCATCCAAATATGTGGATTACCTGAAAAAAATTGACAAAAAGAGTATGATAATCAGCTAAGTATGATTATCACTAAGTACGATGATGAGAAGAATACAACATTACGATCTTGTCTCTTCTACTTTCACTTCTATCCATCAAAAATTCTTCAACATAAGTTATTATGGAAACTTCTTTGTCTCTCTAAAAATCAGAGATTCTCTCTCATGAATAGTACATCATTCATGAGAAATGAATTGTGTACTTTTCTAATTTTATGGGAAACCCATGAGAGGCTTTGTTAGGAATTACTAAATTTTTCCACATAATCAAATTCACTATAATATCAATTTTAGTTAAAATCTCTAGTGAATTTTTAATTTATCAACACAGCTCAAAGATACAAGATTATTTTATAATATTCACTTTTTCATAATACATTAATTTTAATTAGAAGTCCAATATGATTCCACTTTTTTGAATCTGATTACTCCAAGACAATGCTATTTATGAATTCATTATAAATGAATAATGAAATAGATACCAATCTGAATGATGAATAATATCAATATTTTCAATGTCATGCTACTCCTTGATATCACATCAAAAAAACTCCCTCAACTCTTCTATTTTAACTTATTAACATTTTCTCATGACCCAGTTAGACAAACACTTCATTCCAAATCTTGTTCTTATACCATGACTTCATTTATGAAATTAAATTAAATTTATAACATCTTCAAAATATTCATACATTAATTAGAAGGTAATGTATCATTCCACTAATTACAAATTTTGTTTTCTTTTATTCCCCAGTATAACGAACTTTTAATACAATTGTTCATGATACAATCATCCTGAGTACAATTATTCTGGATAAAATCATTCTAAATATTACCATACTGTGTACGATCTTTATCTTCCATAGCCTAAGTATGATTATCTTAGTTATGAGTTTTATCTTATGCATAAGATGGGTAATCTGATTCTATATTTCTGGAATTAAAATTGAATGTATTGACATGTTGGAATATTCTATCAACCTAATTCATTCACTCAATTCCCTATCAGGATGAAACATGTTATAATTACTTTTTGATCAAAAACCACTCTTTCTTCTCTTCCACCCAGATATGATAAACCTGGGAATGATTTGGAATACTTATTTTCCCTTTTAATGTATCAATTATTCATCATACGTTCTATAATTTACTTATGACTTATTTTTAATAAAAATCAACCAAAAATCATCACATAAAATTAATTGTTTCCTTAAATACATCAATTTTCCCATTACAATCACTTATTCCACATTAGATCTATAGTGAATCTAATGACCATAAATGTTTCATAATGATATTTTCCCATTATGTACCAATGGTGAGTCAAATCTTTTTGAAATCATGACTGTGATTCATTTAAGAGTGATGGTTAAAATATTTTTCACCAAATATAAAGTGATGTGATTTTATTTATTCAAAAACATTACTTGAAGACCAAAGATAACACTCAAAAACAATCACCATCACCATCATCATGTTCTTAATACAACTGATCATTAAATAAAATGAATAATCACTAAATATAAAAGAAATATATAATTTTTAATTACCTTAAACTTATGTATTTCACTTTTTTCACCCATAAATGGATATATCTATAGGGAATATAAATGATATTGTCCAAGTATACAAAAACTCACAATAATGAAATATCTTTTTGATAAAATATTTTAGTTTCGATCACTCAACACTAAGTATCACTACCTCCAGTAACGCTTTAGGGATGGATAACTAACTCTCATAGGATACTCCCATTGATTTCTTCTCCACACATTTCATTGTGGTAAGATAGTAATGTATATACCCATATGTATATGCTATATCAACATAAAAATTAATTTAAAGTGTATCAAGAAACTCCAAATTTAAATTTCAAATGAGATACACTTCACTCTACATCACATGCAATGATAGTTTGAAAAATTAAACATCATAAATCCAAACACTTCATCTAGTTGAATGAATGTGTTAATGAATTATCAATGTGGGATCTCATTTCTCTATGAAAATTTAAAATCTATGTAATTAAAATATCTTGAGAGTATATCATATTCTTCTATGGATTATTTTAAAAATAATTTAATCTTTTATCACTCTGACCAATGGTTGGGATCAATTCGTGTTCTCTCAAATATTTGGTATTATTCCATGTATACCATACATTTTAATATGGTTTATAACATCTAATTAAATTGGTTTAACCTTACCTAACACAAGTTAAATAACACTTTTATAAATTTATAATAAAACCTTGAAGAATTTATATAAATAAAAAATCCTGGATTAAGGTCCTTAATTTTTATGTGAAATACCTTAAACATTAGTATATTATAGCATAAATAAATTGATTATGAAATGATTCCATGTCAACATTTAATCTATAAATCATCATTCAAATCCAATTTAAAAATCCTTAAAAATATAGTGTTATTCTATAAATCTATACATATAATTTTTTTATATTGAATTTTGGAATTATCATGTAGTGTAATGTATTAACACCCAAATATTTTATATTAAATTTCTTTAAAATAATCTTGATTTGTTTGATAGATTTCTCAACACATATCCCCATGCCCAAAAAAACATGATTATGTATTCCATTATAACCTCACTGTTAAATTAGTAGGTATGAATAGTAATAAATAAATTATGATAAATATATATAAATATTATAAATAATGAAAAATTATTGATTAATTTAAAATAAATAAGTAACAGTTTTCAATATTGTTTTTTATTTTTCAAAAATATGGTTTCTTAAAAAATGATTTTAATTACGTTTCGTCCCAACATATTTTAATAAATTTATAATTTTTTAGAATTTTTATTTTAGTTAATTAATTAATTTTTTGAAATAATTATACAAAATTTAGTTTAGGGTGCGTTTTTTTTATTTTCATAAAAAATATTTATTTGTCAGTAAATTGGGGAAAATATTGATCTTTTTGTTAAACTATCATATTTTCTTTATATAAAGTGGTTAAAAATTACTATTATGGTTTTAATTTTTCCTAATATAAATTATCACAAATTTAATTATAAATAACATAACTATTTACATGTGAATTATAAGTACGCTAAACTTTGTTATATGTTATGTTTTGGGTATAAAAACATATTTTTCTCAAACCTGATTTTTTGTGAAATGATTTTTTTCTTCATAAATTAAATTAATATAATGTTTTTTTCATTTTCAATAAAATTTAGAGGTTATATAGTTAATTAAATATATTAAAATTCATGAAATGGTTTTTATAGTCATAATGTGAACAGAAAATTAGTTTTATTCTTAATATGGATTTTATAAAATAGGGTACTATATTTATTTTTTGGGTGCTTATATAAAAACAAAATCATAAAATTTTAGAAATATAATCTCTTAATAGTAATTTAGTATTTTTAATTATCATATTTAAGAAAATTTCATTGGTTCATTTTAATTATCATTTATAATGAATAATATAAATAGTAAAATTTTGTTCCCTACTTAAATGCTAAAACTTGTTTAAAAAGGATAAAACCAAAAGATAAGGGTAATAAATGCCTCTAATATTGTATAATTGTTTTTTATTTATGATATTTAATGTTTATAATCTTCTAACATTTATTTATTTTTAATTTTTATGAACTTTTATATGAATGAGACCTTATATTATTAAATTTTTGTAATTAATTTCATTTCTTTCATTATAAAATGTAACATATTATCCCAAATTATTCACACAATTATATCCTTATGTATAAAACAAGACCTACTAAAAAACATTCCTAGATTCTATCCCTCCATTCTATATCTTTCATTCAACATCTATGAAATGTATTTTCTAAAATATGGTGTAAGCTTAAAAAGGTATCTCAAAGAAGAGGTATAAATCTTAACCAATATCTTTTAATTATATTTTATCTTCAAAATTATATAAATTTTTTGAATATATAAAACCATGTGGAATCCAATATCATAAAAAAAATTGGTTTTTTATTATTATAGAATAAATATTTCACACCTTTTCTCCTATGAATGGGAAATTAATATATCACCCTTGTATACGTGTTGACTACCACCTACACATAGTGATATAATTAATTTTATATCACAATAATAATTTTTTGTTGATGTGAATGATTTAATGTGATTGAATTTTATTTTTTATATATTAGTTATTTGATAATGGTAAAATATTTTTTACCTGTTATTCATTCCATTAATCAAAAAGTGGAAAACATCACTCATGTGTATGTATGGATAATGTCACTACAATGTAATCTAATTCATTTTTCATCACATTTTTATAGGAATTATTATAAATATATATATAATTAATAAATATAATACATATTACATGATTAATGTTATTGAAATTAGTGATACTTAGTTTAAATTCAAGTACCATTACTACCAAATTAAAACATTCATGAAATAAAAAACCTTTAACATCTGAAAACAACAATTTTAATACTGAATTATTAATAAATAGGTTTTGAAATATTATAAGTGGATCATATATGGTATTAAAAATATTAATATATTTATTTAATAGAAAAATAATATGATAAAATTTATTATACAATAGGATAGAATGATGGAACAATTTATAGAACCATTTATATTGATGATGTGTATCTTTAACCCATTTGATGTAATTTAGAATTAATATAATTATACTAAAGTTATTTAATGTTGTATTTGTAATTATTCCTTTCATGGGTGTTATGACTCAACGTTTTCCACAATAATAAGTTTTTTCTGTGAGAATATATCTTTTTATAGGTATTTTTTCTGAATAAATTTTAGAGGATTAAATTATATAATATATCTCCAAAAAGTATAATTAATTTTCTTTGGATATGCTTAATTATATATATGATATGTTTTTGTTTCATTTTAAACTCCTAATGTTTAAAAGAGAGAGAAAAAATATTTTTAAGGAGAATCAAAGTTATTTCCCCATTCAGATATGAATTTTCATTCTCCTATATATATATTTTGTTTAAAATGTTTCCAAGAATTATTATTTTTCATTCCCAGGAAATAGTATAATGTCATTTTACCTATTTTTATCATTTTATTAAAAAATTATTATCAATATTATTTTTTTACTTAATGATTTATTTTTGAGTTTTTTCCAGAAATGTGAAAGGAATCATTATTTTCCCATACACATCATTAGATTTTTTATCACAATCTTATATTCAATTCCAGTCTAAGTATAATATAATTTCATTAGGTTCTTTTGAAATAAAACTTTTCTTAAATTTTATTAGTTTTTGATATTCTAACTAAGTAATTTAAACATTATAATGGTATTATACTCAAGAAATATATATTTTGTATTTTAAAGAATTTTTTTATCTATGATAACATCTTTTGAAGTTACTTATGATTAACCAGGGATACGATCCATTGCTACTAGTCTTATTGATTCTTTGGATGGTTTATAGTTATCATGATAAAATTTTAAAGAAACCAACATTTATTTCTATGTGATATGTTTTGATGAAATAAAAAAAATTATAATATCGTATTAAATACATATTAATTAATTATGATTATGTTATGGGTGGGTTTTTTATATACCTATAATGAATTGGGTAAATATTAATGTTTTATATTCGGAAAGGGTAAACAGTAGGTTATCCCATTCCCAAAAAAAGGAACACGGGAGGTCATATAATGCCCAAAAGTGTGTAAAGAGGAGGTTTTCTCAAACTCAATAATGGAAAACTCTTGGTTATCCCAAGAAAATCATTTTATTACATTATTGGTGGGTATCCTCAATATTTTATTTCTATTATTATGATTATGCCAGACATAATACCAATTAATTATGACATGTTCTTTTAACAATGTAATATATTATGACTCATGTTCCTAGATTATATTATGATCTATGTTTTATGACCTTCCAAATCATTATATAATTATTCATTTTTGTTATCGTATAATTATTTGGTATAACTTTATAATGTTCTGTTCTTGATCTCATACCATTATACTTTTCTTATTACTACTTAAGATAATTGACAGATATATCCAATTTTTAATCTAACAAGGAATCTATGCTTTCAATTTCATATGTTTTCTTTTTCCAAGTGATGAATAATGATTTTATTTAGGGTATGAAAAATATGTATACTATTTGAGATTCTATTATGGGAGATATTAAATATATTTATTGATATAAGATGACTATTTATATTGTCTCTAAATAAACTAATATTTTATATTTTTTAGGATTGTATTATTTTCATATTTGTTGAATATTAATAAAAAAATTTGTAATACATATATATATATATATATGTAATGTTTAAATAAGTATATTTTTTAGGATAGGATTTTTTTGTTATTTTTGAAGATTAGTATTAGAAAAAATTAATGAGAACCCTTAGGATAAACCTATGTATAGTAGGTCATCTAATTTTTCTTAAAATTAAATTATTATGGTTTTATAAGGAAATAAATCTCTCTATTGATACTATCATGTGGATGGGGATATGGAATAGATAAACTGAGGGGTAATAAATCTAAAAAATGCACTTGGGTATTAACTCTATAATAACTCGTTCCTGGTGAGTGGGCAAAATTTTTTCTCACCATGGTAGACACTTATAATGGATATTATTTTCTTAATTCACACAACCTTTCTAAACTATTATGATGTATTTGAATAGATAACTACTAGGTGTGATCTAGGATAAACTTGTGGTGTCATTTATTGAAAAAAAAGGTGTCTATATTTATACATCATATAAGTTATTTTCAAAATTCTATAATTTACCACATGGAATTATATTTCTTATAATATTGTTTTTTTGTTTTATTTATTGTTTTGAAATAAAATTAATCAAATTGAATCTAAATGTGATAGAAAATTGAATGATTGTTCTCATTTGATAATTAATGTTAATGGAGTTGTGAAGAACAATATTTTTTTTATAAGAAAATTTCTCCATCCGTGTGTCTTATTAATCATCTAAATGAGATAATTAACTAAAATTTATTGTTGATTCCTTAAGGAGACAACATCCACCTTTTTCTATTAGGTATCCTAATATAGTAATTGTTAAGTAATGGATTAATCTCACTAAAAACATATTTTCTATTTTAATGTGTCTAGAGCATGAAAATATTATTTTATATATTTATCATTTTGATGGAAAGAATGATCAATGTTGGAATCTAAAATAGAACATAAGGAAATGAGATTAAATTGACTCCATATAGTGGAATGATTTTAGGATTATATTTTTCATTTAAATATTTTTGAATATTTTTTAAATAAAAAAAGTTTCGGAATGCATTGAGCTTAAGATGAATGATGATAAAATCATTAATATATATGAGGTAAATTATAAAAAATGTGAGAGTTATACTTCCGAAATTAAAATTGAAAACTAATGAAAAATTTATTGATTCTTCAATGCGTTAAAACAAAGGCTATGAATTATGTTATCCATAAGTGACATAAATAACAAGGAATAAATAATTTTATGTTATATCATGGTTTAAATAGAAATTGATTTCACCCATCAATATCATGGTTTCAATATGATTATAAAAATGGAATTCGTAGAAAATTATAATAAAAAATCATTTTGGGATGTATATGTGTCTTACTTAATGATAGAAGTGTTGAATGAAAAATGATGGGAATTCCTTTAAGGGGACTAGTAATTAATTAATTTTGTAAATTAAGATTATAAATAAATATAATATTAAAGTTAAAAGAATAAATTATTTAATTATGTGAATAGATATAGACCCCTATAGAATGAACCACCCACACTCAAATGAATTAAATTCTAGGATTTTGAGAATTATATTAACAAGTACCTTGATAGTTGGGTTAATAATGATGATCAATGATATAAAATTATTAATCCTATAGAAAATGGAAAATATCATGTTATCATTATTGATAATTTGGGTTTTGATAATAAAGTGGATAAAGGTAAACATTCCATCAACTCTATAACTACTAATATATTATTTGATTCTAGTTTACCCATTATATTTTGTTTATTGAATTTGAAAATTTTATAATATTTCAACGAAAATGATTTTACATTGGATTATTAGTAAAAAATATTACCGTTCTGATGATCATATCTCAAGACTATGATTCTACTCTAATTAAATATTCTTAGATTATGATTAGTATAAATATTATTATTCTGCCTCTAGTTTTATTTCAGTTTATTCTGGGAATGTATTGGATTTGAAGGAAAGAAATTCATGATTGATATTTCGAAAACCAATAATTTTATATCATTGAAATGAAAAATATGATATTCTAAAGTAAATTACATCCATTTCATGAGCTATGATTCCTATTTTAAGATGGTAGTTATCTTAGATTTTTGGGGAGAAACTCATCAGTAAACATACTTATATTTAATGTGAGTATGGTAATTTATTTTTGGAATATATTACATGTTTTAACTCAAATAGTGATATTCGGTTTTCAATAATACACATACGTAATGCTAAAACAATTTCAAAGACAACGTATAGAATATACCTAAATTATTTGTATGAATTTAAGAATCAACTCAAGGTTAATATAGATATGGGACTCATTTTACCTAGTGCTTCAGCATAGGTTGTTCATGTTCCTTTTTTATAAATAAATATAGATCAGTAAAACTCTACATTAATTATTTGTAACTTCAAAATATAATGATAACAAATAAGTTTCTTTTTCCCCATATTTATTTTTTTGATAAATTAGGAGGAGAATAGAATTTATCCAATATTTATCTTCGATCAAGATACTATAAATTGTGGGTCAAAATATTTACCAAAAAAACCTTCCATTTGAGGTATAGACACTATGAATTTATTATAGTGACGTTTTTTCATAATAATTCACTTTCTATATACATGGATTTAATGAATAGAATATTCAATTTTGTACCATGATCAATTTTTGGAATTCTTTATAGATGATATTTTTATATATTCTAATACAAACGAAGAGCATGAAGCTAAAAATAGGATTCAAATGAAGGCCCAAATGGAGGATAAGTTGTTTGAAAAAAATTCAAGTGTGAATTTTGGATCTACAATGTTTCATTCTTCAATAATTGAATCTAATGAGAGAGTGTATTGGTTAATCCATCAATAAAGGAAGTTATTGAGAATTATCCTAGACCAACTAATTTGACTGAAATATATATTTTTCATGGATTGGATTGTTATAATCAGATAATATTAAAGGATCTATCATGGTAATATAATATTGTGACCATGTTAACCCATGAAAGATTCCATTTCCATAAGACTGAAGATTGTGAAGAAAATTTCAATGAACCGAATAAAAGTTATAATGGTATAATTGTGATCAAACTATATTCTAATATAGTGGGGTTTGTGTTTTAAAAAGAAAAATCAATTATGGGTATTACAATTCTATTATTCATAATGGTATGAAGATATCTCATGCCTCATCCCACATTATAGTTAATGAGAAAAAAATACCTGACATTTCATTTGGAGTAAGGAACTAAATATCTTCATTTAATATATAAATACATTATCCATATGGTTATATTTTTAACATATACAATACTCATTAAGTGTTAATATATATATTCATCCAGAAATTGTGGAAAATTCACCAAAGTAGATCATTGGACTTTTTATATATTATAACTATATAATACATTAGCATCATGGGAATTCATAAAAGTGACTAATGATTTGAGTTGGAAGGATCATAAAATCTTATCAATGAATAGGATAAACAATATCCAATATTTTTGTATTTACAAAGGATGGTCCTTGGAATCATTAATGAAGGGGAAATCTAATCATTCTCATATTAGTGTTCATCCTTCTATCCTTGTGAACAATAAAGTGGAAGATATGGAGTATATATAGATTCAAAAAAAGTTGAATATTCTTATGATTCAAACCATGATTAGTATGGAATGATAAAGTTCATTAATCAAGTATATGTCCATTCAATACCATACCAGAAGAAAGTGTCATTGAAAGAGAAATATGGGTCATAATTCTCAATATATCTTGGAAGAATAAAGATATATAGAGATATGAAACGATATTTATAGTGGGAAAAATAGAATATAAATTTGGAAGAACGTGTATCTTAATGATTGGAATTCCATTAGTTAATGTCTAAGAGAGATAATTTTATGGGATTGTGACAACCATGACACATACAATAATGTAATTAGGAAAACATCTCCATGGAATTTTCTATCTGATTCTTCCAAAAATCTAAAGACTATAATTATTTAATTGTTTTTAGTTAATCCCCTTTTGAAGTTACCACATATCATTCCTATCATAAAATATGTTTCTCTATATCTCCTTTCCAGAATATATATTATATATGTTCTAATGGTTTATAGAGTATACCCTTATATTATTTATAGTAGGAAACTGAGGATTAGCTTAATGGTTTGGATAAGTATTCAGAAATTTTTTCTTTTGGAGTAGTGTTTCTGTACATCCTATAATCCTCAATTTTATGGTTAATATAAATATGACCATATTACCCAAGTGGATATGTTTAGATTATATTCTATAGATTTCAATGGGTTTTGAGATCAATACATTCATATTATTATTTTCCTACAATAATATATTTCACTCAAGAATTTTGATGGATCCTCATAATGAAATATTTAGAATGTACTGAAAAAATACATACTATAATGTTTGATAAAGAACACAATTCGGACCTGATCCAACTGAGGAAATGGAAGAGGGGTTTACATCTATTCTAATTCATATTAAGAATTCTTTAAGAATATATAAGAGTTATATTGAAAATACTCAATGATATCATAAATTTAATGTAATTTAGATTGTATTTCATAGAATTATTCCATTGATGAAGGAAATTAGATCAGAAAGTATGAACAGTTGAACCATAGGTATAGTGGACATTTTGAGATTCTTGATCAAGTTGAGACTGTATATTATCTTGTTTCAATTACACTAGACCTATCTCAAGTTCATTATGTTTTCTATGTATATCTTTTATGAATGTACATACATAACCTTTAAAATGAACTAAACTCATAGGTTTTACCACGATATCATGATATTTATTGTAAAGAAAAACTATTTAAATATTTTTACTAGGATTATTATGTTCTATGGAACATAAATTCACATTTGGTTAATGTTATTTGGTGGAATCATAAATTTTATGAAGCTTAATGGGAAATCAATGATGTTATAGGGTTAAAATATCCCATTATATATATAAAAGTGAGGTAATTTAGATGGAAATTTTCTTTTTAAGAGGGGTAGAATGCAATACAGTGATATTCTATGGGATTGTACTTTTAAATAAACATCAAGTATCTGATATATTTTTTTAGATACATCCATGAGTTCAAATGAACCATGATGTTGAATGTATTTATAACCAAAACATTAAATTGAATAGAATGAATATTAATAACAAAAATTTAAAAAATATGTATATATATTATTTATATAATTCAAATTTACTGATTAATTCATATTAAATATTTATTTAATTTTAAATAAATCATTTTTATGTTTCGAAAGATTTTTTTATTCAAAAATGAATTTTTTAAATTTTATGAAGAGACATTATTTTTAATTAATATAATTTTTCAAAATTTTATATAGGAAATTAAAATCAATTTTGAAATCAATATTTTTATGTTACAGTAGGATGAATTATTGGATTTTTTTAAAAGGATTTATTTTATGGTGTACTGTGGATTAATACTAATTTTGTTAACAGTTCAATTTAAATTTATAATTATGCTATTAATTTTAAATTAACATAAAGTATGTCTAACTTAACTATATATAATTTAATTAATTATATTGGAATCATATATATATATATATATATATTATTTTCATATACATTCTTTTTGAGCCTCAATAACACATTTTTCTAAAAATTATATTCATTTTCAAAATGTTTTTTATATTAATAAATTAAATTAATCTCACTATATTAATATTTTTTATATTTTTTATAGATTATATAATCAAAAAAACATTAACAAGGATATGATGGTTTTTATAGGGGGTGTAGTGGATTTAAATTTTTTTTATGTATACAAATAAATCCTACAAAAAACTAGTTTTGTTGAGTTTGGCATGCTTATTAAAAAATTAATTTATCCACTTATACATATTCAATCAACTAAAATAGATTTATATTTCTAAATAATCATAATTAATATAATTTAAAACTGTCAATTTAATTTTTTTATAATGAATAGTAATCTTAGTAATGATTTTTTACCATGTTTGAGGGTAAATTAGGTTTATTGGGGTGTTGAACAAAGATATAATGGTAGATATTCCACGTTAATGTTATTTTATCTTATTTTAGAAAGATTTTTTAATGATTTACTATCCTTAAATTTATTTCATTCCCTTTTTTGGGCACGTGAACATGAGAGTGACCTTATATTATAAAATATTTTATATAATTCTTTATATTTCCCTACGCTCACTAATTAAATGGACTCTCTTTTCATTACATATTCAAAATATTGGAGCATTCTATCATAGAAAAACCAATTACCAATCCTTCATATATTTCTCCCATTTATATTATAACATATTTTCTTATCCTAATAAAAATAATTCAAGGCTTAAGGATTAAACCAAAAGAGGTTTTTCAAAGAGTTTGTATAAATATTTAACAATATCATTCAATTTTATTTCTTCTTATTCATTCTATAAATTTTATTACCAATAAAAAATGTATAATAATGAATAATAAATATATATAGATATTATTATGTTTTTAAACCATTTCATACCACTTATCCATCAAATCTGAAAAGAAATTATCTCAAATGCGTATGTGTTGTATGACACCGTCATGTAGAAATATAATTAAATATCCATAAACATATTGCATGTTTGGTTATTATGAAAGATTTAATTTATATATATGTTTCTGATGCTTTCTCCAGGGCACGCGCATCCACCTGTTTGGGGATGGTGACACTGTTTTATGCCCCACATTCCTACTTTCCAAAGGTGGGTGGTATTCACTACTTGTTTAGGGACATTTTCTCATTGATTAAAATGGGATGATGGGATGTAGATTCTTCTTCTGTGGATTCCTCCACGGAACTTGTCCCCTAGTATTGGTCTCCCTTAAAGATTAAGTTGTGGTTTGTGAATCTCGTTCCCAGTGCCACATCATTGTGGACACCGATTAATTAAACTACTTCTGTTAGGACAATTCATGGGGTCTTGAAATTATAGAAACCTTTCGTCGGAGTAGACGGTAACATCAGGAGTGTCGTGGCATCTCGGGATTCTTGGAAATAAGGGACCATATACTCTTCCTCATAAGAGGGAATCTCAATGCTGCTGAACCTGTGGAATCTCATGTCAGTCATGGTGTATCTTATGTTGGAGGCAGGTCTCTGAAGTTTTTCTCAGATTTTCATGTTTAAAATAGAGTATAATGTCATTTTAACGTCATGTAGAGATGGAAAGAGGGTGATAAGAACATCCCATAGAGACGATCAGATTGGTACATCCCCAGGATGGAACACCTGAAATATGGATGGATTAGAACACCCAATGAGGATGGATTTGAGGTGGTCTATCCCATTGAGGGGAGAAGTCACACTGTAATGACTGATCTGAACACCAAAAAGGGTGGATCAGGGAGATTTCACCCCAGAATGGGGAACACCATGGTTTAACATTGGATGGGATTGAACCTCAAGGTTGTTTCCTATGCATCCTTTTCATATGATAGAGATCAAAAACCACATAGTTTGAAGGGTTGATGAATAGAGGTGTAAAAAAAGGACAATGACTCAGAGAAAAGTTATGGATTACGCATGGATTGTTGGTCGGGTACTGTAGGAGCAGTGAGGGGGGTGGATGTCATGATCCAACTAGGATGTGGCGTCCATGGAAGGAATCAGGATGGATGATGGAGATTTGAATAAAGTGGATGGAGAATTAGATGAACTGACGTGAGGACAATGATGATGTCGGGATTGAGCCTTGAAATGACTTTATATATATCCACGTGGTTGGGAATAAATGATCGCATAGTTCGGTGGGATGATGGGACACCAGATGAGGTGGCTCTTGAGAATGGACGCAAGGATGGGATCTGGAGGAAATGGAACTTCCAGGTTGGGGCTCCATCATCCCAGAACACATGGTATTGAGAGGTTGACCAGGACGAGTCATTAGTGATGGGACTAAACCTCAAAGAGGTTTCCTATGTATCCCCATGGAATGGAATCATAGTACATGTTCTTCATATGAAGACATCTTAATATCTAATGGGGTTAACAATGGCTTACCACTAAATGGTGTTGACAACGGCTTACCGCTGATTGGGGTCTGTAATACTTACCAAAGGATCATGTCACAACGGCTTAATGTTGGATGGGGTTGAACCTCATAGAGGCTTCTTATGTACCCTATATAGGATACAAGGATCAAAGTAACCATGGTTTGGGATGGGTGTGGGGATTACACTCTAGGCTACTCGATGATTGTTGGGATTGAACCTCATAGAGGCTTCCTATGCATCTTACCTTGGTAGGGATCAATGTTCACATAGTTCGAAAGTGGGAACAAACATGGAGGGGGTCAGAACCAATGGATTATGGGATTGAACCTTAGGTAGGTTTCCTAAATACCTTTCCTTGGAAAGCATCAAAGACCTCAATGTTTGGGTAGGTGTATGAGAAACAACGTGAAGATGGATCAGACCAATGGA
This sequence comes from Viscum album, assembly GCA_963277665.1. Lineage (NCBI taxonomy): Eukaryota > Viridiplantae > Streptophyta > Magnoliopsida > Santalales > Viscaceae > Viscum > Viscum album. Next base: position 1,854,104,587 of record OY728145.1, read on the forward strand.
TGGCGGGCTTGAACCTCAAGGAGGATTCCTACGTACCATGACTTGGTAAGGATCAATGACATAATATTTCATGTATGGGATGGAGAACTGACATGAAGTTGGTCAGAGAGGCCAATGGATGTTGGGCTTGATCCTCATGGAGTCCTTCTATGTAATTTTATTTCACAAGGATCAATTAACTTGTAGATCGGAAGGGTTGTGTGGGAATTACAATCTAGGTTTCCCAGAGAGGATTTCATGGTTGATGTTTCCTCTAAGACCACATGAGTCATGCTCAATGTGATAATCAAGAGAAAGTATGGACTTGAAAATCATGACATAAAGGTGCATCCATGAAGGGTGTTGATTGGGTCTTACGCAAGGAAGCTTCTCAGGTGCTACTAAGGAGAATCAACGGTGGATGGGTATTAAGCATAGATGCAGCCTGTGTGCCGCTATGGAGAAGCAATGGTGAATGGGTCTTATTCATGGAATTTTCCAAGGTGACACTATGGAGCATCAATTGTGCATGGGGGTTAACAATTAAGCTTATCATGTGCCGCTATGGAGTAACAATGGGGAATGGTTATTATGCAAGAGAGATTCCCGCGTGCCGTTATAGAGAAGAAATTGTGCATGGGGATTACACAAGGAAGATTCTTGTGTGCATCTATGGAGCAGTAATGGATGGCTGGGGCCTAAGAAAGGTAGCTTCCCATAATGTCTTCCTCATGTCTGGATAAGAGGTTATCCCAACTCACTGGTGGGTTGAGGTATATGATTGAGGACAACACCTATGTGCTAGTGAACATGAAGGATAATGCCAAGGTAAATAGAATTAGTCCGTACAAAGTGAGAAAAAAATTGTGAATCACATTCCCATCATTCGAAATGTGGTGAGGGTGGTGTGAAAATAGAGGAAAAATATTGATCGTGTTCAAAACACATAATCTAGATCGCATTAGCCTGAAATTGGGGGAAAAAATTAGGGTCGACTATTGACTGTGTTCGAAACAGAGGACCTAACTCAAAGTGTCATCTTAAGTCTTCCGAGTCATTGAACTAGGATAGTAGGTGAGATGATGCAGCATGGGACTAGGTTGTTAGGAGTCCATTTAGACATGGAATTGGATAATTATTCGAAAGAAGGTCATGCAAAGAGTGAGGTGGAGTAATGGAATGTTTGAAAGGATTTTAATGCTCTTGAAATTATTCCATTGTAATCATGGAATTAGTCATATAATTATTAGATCATAAGGAATCTGTTGTTAGGAGAAAGAGGCATCCTATGATTGGAACACAAAGTGCACTATAGTTTTCAGTCCTGTAGATGAGACTGGTGATATCTCATGCATGGCACATAAGACATATCTTTTTTAGAGCATAAGGCATATCTTATTGGGAACATAAGGCATATCTTATTTTAAACAAGAGGCATCCTATGTTTGGAACATAAGTGTTACTATAATTTAAATTGATGTAGATAGGACTGTTAAGAATAATGTTCCTAGAAATGGTTGGTGTTGGGGATTACGCAAGGGAGGACCTTTCAGGTTCAACGTGGCATATGAGTCAGGTGATGGGGTTCAGATGAGTTTCATAAGGAATGATTCGACTCATGGTACTTGGGGGAATTTATGATGAGAATATTAAATCACGACATAGGAAATTAACCAAGATGAATACGCTGACACAAGGTGTTTCATGGTGTGTGGAGAAGTATCTCAAATCACAGTATTCAATAGGTGGAAGATAGATGCACATAAGGGCACAATGGAAAATGTCGGTATCCCATCCCAAAAACATTGTGGCCACAGGCCTGGGAACTATCATGTGTATGATGGCCTATACACAATAAGGGATGTCTACATGAAAGAAGGAAGTATTACACACTAGAGGGGAGGACTGTGCAGAAGACGGAATATCGTTATGCAATATATAGGGATTTTACAAAGATAGATGGTCTACAGGCAAGATGGAAGGGTTGTGTGCTGGAGGGTAGGGTTGCATGCAAAAGGGGCTGGTGGCACATAATATTGGATTGTGTGGCATAGGTGCATGCAATATTAAACAATTTGGTACTATTTAGTGAAATATTGAAGTCTTTCATGCAATATTGAGAGTTTTTATGAAATCACATAATCATGTGCGCCCATGACTTGAGTAGAAAATATCCCATGTGAGGATCAAACCATTGTGGTCTCACATTAAAGTAGACCCATATGGGACCTATCATGAAATATCTCAAATGGAGTATTCCATTATTCTGTGTGGGCATCGAAGAGGTGGTCTTACACACAGCAGAGCGGCGACAGACCTTCAGAGAGCCTCTCCTGAGGAGTGGGGGTTGCAATTGTATTTATCGGTGAACTCATGAGCAGTTGTGCATAAGATTATGCGGGGGCAAGTTTTCTTTACATGCAAGGTGGTGTGCGTAATCTTCTATTCATGCAAGTTTTTTTCCTCGAAACCTACAATAGGAATGGGTGCGAAGGTGAATTTGACATCGCCTTTGGAATGGAAGAATCTTGCGCACAGATGCTTCTCTTTCTCGCACCTCTCAAAACATGTGAACACAATCCGGGGTGGAATATGACAAAACATTGGTCATCTAAAAGGATTGTGCAACATGATTCATGCAAGATTTTACTATTGCAGACATGATTTTGTACTTTCTCGCAAAGCATCCAATCTTGCGCGCAATATTTCACTTCTTGCATAAAAAATCGTCATTCTTGCACTCAAGATTTCACTTCTTCCATGCAAAACCGTAGTTTTCCCTAAAACATCCTAGATGGAAATTTCTAGCAGCCTGACATTGAAAGCCATAACTTTTTATCCGTAACTATGTTTGGGCTCCACGAAAATTCAAACCAAATCTTACAAAATGGTCTACACTCTAGGGTCACATATGGAATCATTCGATGAATTACATAGATGATTTTTACTATAACAAAAATTTATGTATATATATATATATGATTGTTATAATATAATAAATATTCATAAAATGTATGTTATTATTTAATTTAATTTCATTCAATTCATCTAAAATTTTAAAACTTCACTCATCCTAATGTATAAACTTCTATCCACATGAAGTGGGGAAATTCAATTTCCACCTCCATGGGATATGAATGATTGTAAAAATTTAAATAATGAATAAATATTATTACAGTTATATTTTTAATAGTTAAAATATGATATAACCATGATCAATCTAGAAAGAGAAAAACTGTAAAACCAAAATATTCATAAAAACGATATAGTTAATTCCGTGAAATAATGAGTTTAATAAACAACTATTAATAAATGCATGTTGATATTTTATTAGTTTTCGATATTTTATTATATGTATGAATGTAGAAATTTTATTAGATTATAATTAATTTAATTTATTATATAAGATGTGAGTTCTATTAATCAATATGAACTTCAGTTAAAGGTATTTTGGATTAATAGAGTTTCATTTAGTGATAATTGATCTTAGTCACTCATTTACATGAAAATCTTCATGGTCAACACCATAAATAATTAAAATAGAAAGGGGAAATTTTATTTGGAGGGAACCCATTACATGGAAGACAACCCTAATACAATTAATAAATAGTTTCATTATGGGCTGGAGTCCCCCTATCCCGAAGGCCTAATTCATTAGAGTAGAAACTGAGGGAAGAATCATACCAGAGGACAATGAACATTTTCGAAATTCAATATCGAAGTAACACCCTCATCTGAAGACCTACCATTACAATAAAAATTACCTTCACATCTATATCTCATCCCATCACTACATACAACACTATCAAATCCTGAACACCACCTAGATCTCTTACTTTTTCATTCCCCACAGTCATATATACACTATCACTATAATAACAATAAACTACTAAATACTCCCATGTCATTGTTATCCCTTTTAGGATGACATTGATCACCACCCATTCACCATGTGATGTCACGAACTGAAATCCCAAAGTCCATATCCCAAGAGGACATGGTTACTCACACCCTTGATGATGACTTCTGACACCTAAACAAAGACAATGGTTACAAAACATTGAATAGAACTATCAATTACTAGCTTCAAACCAAATACTCTGGTAGCCACTATCTGAGTGACTCCAAGACATCACTACCTGAAATCCTAGAAATCATAATTAGAATGGATGAGAATCTTTCCACCATAGATGATAAACAAATCCACAAGATCAGATGTAGGTACCAAATCCACCATGAAGTAGTGTGATGGTTTTCTATGAGAATAATATACCAACAATGATAAGGAATAAATTTCTAGTGGGCTATTAGTTGAGCCATATGGAAATCCTTAGAACTCCCTTGATAAGAGTTCTTCGATATATCACCATATTATTCACCCATTGATGTTTATGAGGTGTATCGACTAATTTTTTGATATTTTTACTAGTATTATAAATATATTCATGGAATTTACTATTACATATAATGTTAATCATTTTAGGGGGTATATGATTCAAAATTTACTATAGTAGTAAGTGATTCATGTTACAATATAAATGTTTATTTGCATTTTATTTTCATAAATTAAAGATGATATAATTATATGAAATATATCTCAAAAAATTAATATATTATTTTATCCTCTATTTATTCCTTCAAAATATATTTTTCCAATTTTATTATTTTTCATTTAATCAAGAGACCAAATAATTCATTTTTATGAAAAATGGGCTTGACATTACTCTTCAATTGATAATATTTGAATTCCAAATCCATGTTTTTTAAATGATTTTGAAAATGTTTTTACCATTCCTCAATTATTATATAATGTTATTTCCCCATTTTTGAATTTATATGAAAAATTTAATGGAATCTTCTTTTCATTTTATAAATGAAATATTATCGACATTTTGTTTAAAATGAAAAAAATCAATTTAACGTTCAACACATGAATATATTTTATAATTGCATTGAATACTATTTTAATTTTTATTCCATTAAATTTTTTAATTGTTCTATTTAAATAAAATTTTCCATCATATTTTGGAAATTGTTATATATTAAATTAGATGTTTTAAGTGAAAATGGTATTTTCTAACGAAATACTACAGTGATATTTTAAATGCATTTTTCATCTATAATAACTTCATTTGATGTTACTTATGATTCAAATTATATATTACCCAATGATACCATACTTATTACTTATCTATATGGTTTATTAATCGGATGATGATATATTTATGAAACCCAAATGTATTTCTATATTTTTAGCTTTGATGAAATGATTAATGTTATCATGATCTTGATTCTTATATATGAATTGATCATGATTATGTGATAGGTGGGTATATTATATTCATATAATGTGTTGGGTATATATTAATGTTTTATGATATTAATACCTACATGGTAGGATATTATAGGCCCAAAATAAGGTACATGGGAGGTTATCCCAAGTTGAATAGAATGTACATGGGAGGTTATCCCTAGCCTGTATATATGAGGGTGGTTATCCCTAAACTAACATATAATGAATGTCTTGGTACAAATCCTCAACATAATACTTTTATTATTACTATTTTTCCACACATTATGTAACTCTTATATGATATTATTTCATATGAATTTTTTAATCACAACGATCATGATATTTAATTATTTTATAAATCATGTCATAGGAAATTCCAAATAAATAGTCAAATATTTTTATTTATGATAATTAATTGTATGGTATAATTTTCATATGATATTAGTATGTTCTCATATCATTATGAATATCTTATTCAAACTTATTTCATTGATTTATATCTCCTATGCTTACCCTTACTACAAATAACCTCTCACCCATTCATATATTTATGAATAAAGGATTTAAGAAGGGTATGATTAAGAAGTTTACTTTTCAAAATGATTTTTTGGGGATATGATAGTGATATTTTAGGAAATAATATTATTATGTATCTCGAAACCAAGGAAAAACTATTTACAGTCCTCAAGTGTGTATTATTATTAAATGTATTGAATATTCGACAAAAATAATGTAATATTTATTCCTATAAAGCTTCTGTAACTATATATGAAATATTATAGAAACACCAAAATTTTCCATTTGTTTTTATTTGGACATGGTTAAAATTTTACATCTTATAAAATAATATTATTTATGTAATGAGATGAAATATTGAAATAAGATATCTTCAACTAGAATATCGTAGACTAGTTTAGGATTTCATAGAATTATCATTAGGGAAAATATTTCTTTTTATGATATAACAACATGGACTGCAAAGTGATTCTATAAACTTTATTCATAATTTATTTGAATTTAATAATATGATATAATTATGGCATAAAATATCATGATTATGATAGAAAACATTAACTAGTACAAGTCACATTTGACCATTAAATAATGAAATGATTCTTTCTACATTTCTACATGGTTTGTATTGCATCACCAAAATCACCATATAGATTTTATCAAATGATTACATGATTATACAAAATTATTTTACAATAATAAAATTTTAAAATAAATAATCATATCTTTATATAAAATCCATCCATGTAAAATCCCACAATCGCTGTACTTCTCATCCTATAGCCTTGATATGCATAAATATCATGGAACCCCTTTCATGTCACTCATGATCACCTCTATGTTTTCTATGAGAGTGAATTTTGTACATCCAAACATGGTTTATCTTCCTCATAATTTTTATTAAATTCTATTGTTTTCAATTATATTCAACCAGAAAAAATTATGGTCTCTATTTATATGACCATATTCAACTTTTTATTGAAATACCATGTCTCTAATGAAAAACATCCTTTATAATCACATTTTTATCCCCCTTGGATTCCAACATTTGGGATACCATTACACTCCCCTTTGAGATATTGAACTTTTTTCATGATGGATATCATGGAATTACGATACAATTATTACTGTCTAAAATATATTCACATGCATAAGCATAAATTCACGGATGTTGGAACATTTTCCAATTAAAGAAAAACAAATTTAAATCATCTATTGATTTTCGACAATGATTATCATAACATTTATTAAATAAGCCCTTGGTTACAAAAATTTGATACTTTTGTTGAGGAAATATTAAATACAAATCTTATTGATTATATTGATTCCTAAAATTTATTTTCTAAAAATAAAAAAACCATCCAGAAAGACACACTTATAATAACATTAATGAAATTCAGTATCTTCACATATTCCCATGTATTATTCATTTAAATTCAGTAAATCACTTTATTTATGTCCATAAAATATGATTATAATTTTTTTATTCATGAAATTAAAAACTCTATATTAGGGATAATAAAGGGATCCTATAAATATATTTCATTCATCAAGACATTGTTGTTTTTTTATTATCACTTAGAATGTAATATTTATATATGTTAACATCTCATTAATATTTATATCATTTGAAAATATTTTTTTTTATAATATTTGTATCTTCTATCTCATTTTTTAATCTTCTTATTTATAAAATTCTATGTTTTTGGAATATACATCATTTCCAATTTTATGTAATCTTTCTAATTGACATATTTGTTGACATGTTTCATATTCTATCCCAATAATTATTATATAAATTCTCATAGAAATATTATTGATTATTTTTTCATACATATAAAAGACTTATTATTTGTATAATATCCAATAAAAATTCCCATATGAGTTGAACCGCACATCATGTATTTATTTCTTTACTAATTTTTAGTAAATAACATTCTTTTAAAAACATTGATTTATATATATATTTTTAGTTTCATACAAAATATAAGGGGTATGTCCCTATCTATGATAATGTAAATATTTATTATACATATAAAAAATCACTATATATTATTATTAGTAAAATTTAAAACCAATTATAATAAATAAGTTCATTTATATTATCTATAGTATTTTATTTCATCATTACATAAATCCTTCATTATATCAAGTATTCATGGATGAGACTTTATATCTAATCACACATTTCTATATAAACTGTTTAATTTCAAATGTTGTAAATATGATGACATTTTTTACCTAAAAATTTTAATAATACATTTTCACCAATTTTCACCAATCTAACCATGTCTTCTAAAAAATCATAACATATCCCCCTTATAATATGTTGTTATGATAAATATCAATATTTAGTAAACATTATCAAATAGAATACAATAATATCTACATTAGTTTCATTTTGTTGAACTGAACTGTGCACATTTAGATGAAATAAAATAAGAATATTTACATATATTTACTTATTATTTTCATATAGATTTCTCATATGATTCTTTATTATGCATAAATGACAATTAATCTCTCTTTTATAATTCAAAAATTTTATTCCTATTAAAAAAATTTAATTTATGAAATTCTTCATATATATCTTAATTTTGGTAGACATGCACTATATTAAAAAATAAAATTTATTTTTGAATCGTTAAAAATATTTTTTTTATTATATCTTATCAACATGATACATATTTATATGGGTTCGTCTTATTTTTATATAATATCCTTTAAAATTTATTTTAATAAATTGTCATATCTTATTGATCTAAACATCAATACTAGAATCTCGATGCTAGATTAGAAATACATTCTATTGGGTCCATCACCCTTAATTTTTTTAATTATTAAATCTCATATATCCTCTAGTAACACCTATAGATTTTAAAATAACACTACGTTCAATATAATATTCACCACATAATACCAATTTTAAAAACATTTCTATATTAAACAAAAATATTATTATTTAAAAGCTACAAATATAACCTAGATATAATTTTTTTGGGTATGAATAGTATTAACTAATTTATAAAATACATATAAATAACCTAATAAATAATAATTTATTTATTAATTATAAAAAATAGCACAAATTTTAATAAAGATGATTTATTATAGAACAAATGTGTTTCCTTCAAAATTGATTTTTTTCTTTTGTGAGACAATATTATAAATAGTTTTTGGAAATTTAAAAATGATAATTATTAAAATGAATATAATATTTTAAATGAGTATGGTGGAATGAAAAAAACTCAAAATTTTGGGTGGTTTTTTGAAAATATTTGTGTTTCATTGAATAATGAAATATACCAATTTTTATAACACTATAAATATTTGAAAAAATTATTTAGTTTAAGAAAACACCTATTATTTTAATTTAATATAATATAATCATAAATATTATTTATTTATATATGATAAAAGTAATTATTTTTAAATATTCTTTATATTATATTTTAGTTGAAGTTTATTCTTCGGCTTAAAAACACAATTTAAGAAAACTATCTAAACTTTCATTATCTTTTTCCATTTTAACTAATTAAAATAACCCCAAAAATTGATTGAAATAAAATCTATAGATTATATATCTAAATATACTAATTTTAATTTATATTATTATTATTTACACTCATAAAATTAATCTGAGATAATCTTATCCATAAAAATAATTTTTTTAGAAAACCACTTTTTTGTTGTTCATGGGATTTTTATTTTTAATTAAATTTTTGGAATTATATGAATTTTATTTTATAAAATAAATTACATATTTTTTATTCCTAATAATTTATATAAAATAATATTTTTAGATTAATTCTTTTGTCAAAATGAAAAGTATAAATGATAAAATAAAAATCTCATTGAAGTAAAATTAGAAGGATAATTGTGAGTAACCACATATGTATAAAGGATAACTTGTGAAAAAAAATTTCTTTTATGAATGATTTGAGGAATCTTTCAAAATTATCTATTCATAACTCTTTTATTTTTCAATATATTATGCGCTTTTACTAAGAGAGACATCCCATTATTAAATAATGTTTTATTTTTACATGAATGTCACTCCTCCTACCATATAAAAGGGAACATAATTTCTAATCTATTACGTAGAAAAAAATGTAATCGGATTGATGAATCCCAAAAAATAACACCTAATTAATTCTCTTACCATATCCAAGAGGCTTTAATTTTATAAATAGTTTAATATATGGAGGATTTTGGCATAATCTTAAAGAGGTTGTTTGAAGAAGAAGTAACATTATTAACAAAGAATATTTGTTGTATTAATTTTTCTTCATCCATAATTTATTACTCAATAATTATTATATAAAAATCTAAGTAACAATAATATAATATCATGGTATTATTTTAAGGGAATATCCTTAATCCGCCTCTACTTCAATTATAAGGGAAACAAAATAATCAATCATATGAACGGTGGACTACCACCTCATTAAGAAATGTAATTCATTTTTCATCATCACCTCTCATGTCTGTTGATGATGATGTGTTTAATGTTTATATATTATATTGTTGAATTGTTATTCATTATATAATATTAATAAATTGTATACATTCATACATTATCATCCAATGAAAATGATAATGTCATTCACATCCATGATGGACAACCACTTCATGAAGTGACATGATATGTTTTTTATCGCAGTATAACAAGAATGGTATAGATAAGAGTATTTAAACCAATAATAAAATATTTATGAAATAATTATAATTATGGAAAAATAATATAATACATAACATATTTTTATCATGATATTTCAAAAATAAAAAAGCTATACATTTGTATGTAAGACATACCATCTCTATGATGATAACATAATTAATTTTTAATAAAAATAATTCATAGTTTTTTTAAAATTATAATTTATGAATAAAAATGATAATTATTTCATTATTATTAATCTAGATATGATGTTAAAATTACCCCTTTCACAATTTTCAACACATAGATTCCATTTTGAAATAATGAACTAAGCTTCCTCAAAACACCAGACATAGACAAAGCTGATTATGTAGTCAAAAAATAATTATATAAATGAATTATATGGTTTAACTATATGTGATTAAACCAAGAAAAGTATCTTATTTTAAAAAATATTATATAATGTTAATAAATATGATATTAAAGACATATATGAAAATTCTTGGACCTGGGGTAAGGCTTTCATCTCAAAACACCCATCTTTGAGACAAATGTTACTTTGTTGCACCATGTGATATTTCTTTGACATTTATCATTTAATCATTTTTATTTGAGGATATATGATTCTTCTAAATTTATTATGATTCCATTAACTTATGACATAACTTTATTAATGTTATAATCAAATATAATTATTCTTGAAATGTATTTTTTATGATATCGTATTATACCTTTGACTCATATGTCATGTTTACATATCATATTTATTCCCATATAGTGATTTCCAACTCACCACTTTTGTCTATGTATTACCAAAGTTATCCCACACAATTCAGGATATCAAAAAGATTTACGATCTCATAAAATAGAATAAAATATATCTTTTTATTATAGCCTCACATTTTTATAGTGTGAACAAAGTATTTGATAGTAACTAGTAATCATAATCTATTGTTTATTATTAAGGAAATTTTATTTTAAATATCATGTAATATTATGGGTAACTTTCATGGGTCAATATTGTTGGTATCAAATAAATGGTTTAGTTAACCTTTGGAAACTATGATGAGAAGAAATTATTTAGAATCCTTGGGATAATTTTTAGAATAATTATACTGATATAACTATGTATAGAAAAAATATATCCTATAATTTTTGTGAATTATTGATTGAGTGGGTTTTAAGAAATTATTTACCTATCTAGATAATATAAGAGGATGTGGATCTGTAATAGATTAACCTAGGGGTAATAACCTCAAAAAGAGTGTATTGAGCGATACTCAATTTTCACCTAGTGTGTGAAAAATAGATATGCTACAGACCAGGTTTCACACTCCCTTGGGATATACATTACGGATTAAAAAATAAATGTGTTAAAAAACATAGAGAATCATAAGTTTGGTTATTTGTATCATTTGTATATTATGCCTTCTATTTTTATAAGGTAGACCTTTTCTATGTTAATTCATTATTAACACTTTTATTTTTATTTTTAGTTAGTTATTAGAGATAGGATAAATCATGCCAAGCAGCAATATGTTGGGAAACGTAATGATTTCCATAAAAAGGTTCTTATCCTAATTGAAACTTAAGTAAGACTTCTTTTGATCATTCCAAATGACATATCTAATATTATTCCTAAAAACTGTAACATAATTTGATTTATAAGAACATAAAATAAAATAAGTGTGGAATAACATAATATTTTAATTGATAAAGAAGACAATGAAGAGAAGAATTAATTCCTTCACTCCGAAAATGAGGGAAGATACACCATTGAAAATGTCTTAAAAGATGTGAATAATTATTTATGTATGGTAAAGGGGTCCATAAAGAGTATATGTTCCAATGAAAAATGAAGATCCATTTTTATAAGATGAAGGGAGATAAATTTTAAACTAAGTCACCACTAATGGTTTAGTATTTTATATTTGTTGAAATTGGTCAATATCCATGTCAATTCACTAAATCAATGGATTAATTCCTAAGTGATTATTTTCTGAAATCATTGTAATGGAATGAATTAATTGTTTTTCCATAGAAACTAGAGACTCCCATTTCTGAATTATATTTTTAATATTATACTTTTTATAATAATCATCCAACTACAAATGATTTTTAAGAAATATTTTTTCTTTATGGCCTTGAAAGAATATATTTAGTGGAAAAATCTACCTAGAGTGGTGATTTAATGGTATGGTGATATTTTATAGAAAAATACATAACTATAGAATGGATAATATTATATATGTTCTAGATTTAGAGGTAATTTTAGTCAATTGAGATTATTTTATTTTGGGGAAAAAATCAGTTGTATTGAAGAATTTGGTTATCAAAAAATCATTGGATGATTTACATTGTTTTGAATATGGTCATTATAGTAATTATATAAATATGGTCTCAGAAAATGGAAAAATAGAATTCTGGGTGGAAACACATCACATATGGAAAGTCCACATAGCTTAAACCCATAACCACTAGATGATATGTGAGTAACACCTACAATTGGCCTACATAATCTAATGGTTAGTATGAATTTGTTTTCACATAATTGATTTGAATGATAAATTTTTTATTAATTTTCTAAAACAAATTAGTTGATAAAATATTTTTACATTTTTTAGAAATTTTTTATAATTAATGATATTTAGGGAAATATTTTATTGTGTTTAAATGTATAAAGCCTTTATGAATAATGTAAAACTTCAATTTAGAAGAATTATATTATGTTTCTCGAGATGTATGTTGAGGGTTATGGGATAAAAATTGAATTTAAAACCTCATTCCTTTCTATTAAGGTTATTTGGGGTATATGGTTATTTATTTAAGGAATGATCATTGTTAAACATTTGGATTTATTATTAAATTTTGGAGATTAATATATTCATATTCAGTTTGCGTATTATCTTACTTTGTGATAACTATTTTAGTTTTAATAAATATTGGGGGAATAAATTGTTATTATTCTATGGATCATATGATCAGTTAAAAATTAATTTTTTTGTCTATGAATAAAAAATTAAAATTGTACATTGATTCCATAAAGTAATATATGATGTGTAAAGTTATCTAAGAATACCCCATTAATGAAATTATGATTAGGATATAAAAATATATCTTGAAAGTAGATTATATTTGGTTATATATATTTATAGTAATGTAATCCCTTAAATCTATGAAATATATATTTAAAAAATAATAATTCTATTACATTCATATTTTAATAATCAATGATCTTTTAACTAAACACATATTTTTGGTTTTGTGGTTTTTAACCTAATATTGATCATTTATTTTTTTCACAACAAACTATATTTATCTCCATAATTATTTATGATTTTCTTCCAATTCAATATTTTAACTTCCCATTAATGTGATCATACAAGGAAAGCAATTCATGTGCTACTCTATATGACCTTTAAATTTCCCTTTCCCATTTTTATGAGGAATTTTTATTAACCCTTTTTAGGATGCAGATCTTCCACAAAGAAAATTTTTAATGTCAAACATTTGATTATTGATAAAAATTTAAAATTTATTGGAATAACTTTATTTTATGGTGAATAATTTAACACAATGAGATTTTAAAACAACACTATGTTCAATGCAATTTTTAACACGTAACACTATGTTTAAATAAATCATGGTATAATATTTAAATAATATTCTTTAAATGTTACTATTATCACTTAACTATTAAATTAATGGCAATGAATACTATTAAAATAATTAGCAAATAAATATATTCTTCTCACTCAAAATTTATTTATTTATAAATTATTATTAAATATGAGATCAACTTTAAATAATGATATTATATTCTAAAATAATACACTTCCATTAAAAATGTTTTTTTAGAAAATATTATAATTAATTTTTCAAATTATATAAATTTACCTTCTAAAAATTACATCATTTTTGAAATAATCATTTCAATGTTAAATTATGTTAAATATTTTTTATCTTTTCAAAAATATTGATTTTTTAGTTAATAGTGAAAATATTGATTTTTTTAATACTATATTTTATTTTTATAAAATTTAATATGTTTAAAGTTATAATATTATTTTAAATAAATTTAATATTTCCATAATTATTTTTTTCTTTTTATATAATCAAATTATTTATGTTTATATAATATTTATACTAGGTTTTACTTATGTTTATTCTTAGGTATAAATTTTTTTTTCTGAAAACTGATTCATAACGCATATGTTTTTCCATATTAAATAATTAATAAAACCCCTAAAAATAAATTATTTAAATAAAATGTATATATTATATATATACTTTTAAATATAAACTAATATTATTATTAAGTCTAAATATATAGTTAATATAACCTCATCCTTTCCTTGAAAAATATATTTTTTTAAACCATTTTTTTCAACGTGATTGTGGGTTTTATTATAAATTTAAGTCAACCACTTATTTTAATTGAATTTGATAAAATTAATCAAATATTTTGAATCATATTTATTTATTTTAAATATTATTTTTTCCTTATTTTTCTATCCTAATGAATAGTAAGAATAGTAAAATAATAGATATATTTGGAGAAAAATTAAAAGAGTATAAGTTAGTATCCCCATATATAAAGAGGATAAAATGTTTATAAGGATTATTTTTAATTTTAGAAATATTTGTTATAATAATATCACTGAAAGTAATTTAGTTTCAATTTTTAATGAACTTTTCATGATTGGTACCACCCATTATTGAATAATTTGGGGTATTTATAAGAATTCCATTCATCCACCCTTAATAAATGTTAAAAACTCACCTCCCATTTCTACACTTAAAAATTAATTTATTTAAACAATAATTACCCAAATACCTTAACTACATACATACCCACATCCTTGTGGCCTTTTTTAGATCATAATTTTAATCTTAGGAAGCGTTGGGTATAATCTTAAAGATGTTGTCTCAAGAAGAGGTAACATTATTTACTGATCATTTCTGTTGAATTTCTTCTTCCAAATTTATAAAATATTACTCAATAAGGATAATATAAAAACACTATAATATAACATATACTATTATATCACTATTTTAATGTAATTCCATAAGTCAATATCAACTTCCTTCAAATGGGAAATGAAACCATTGATCGTGTGTATAGTGGAAAACTGCCTCACAAACCAATGTAATTCATTTTCCATCATCACCTCTAATTGATTTGGTATATTATGGATTTAATATTTATATATTATAGTTATTAAATATTAATCACTTTATAAAATTAACATACCATATAAAATTTTAACTTAAAATCAATTTAGAATGATAATTTTGTTAATGTATATTGTGAACTATGACCTCAAAAATAAATTTGATTTGTTTTTTATTACTGCATCACAAGGATTATATATGTAACTGTATTTAAATATATAATATAATATTTATGATATAATTATAATTATGTGAAGATAAAATAAAAATTCACTTATTTCCATCACGATCATTGAAAAATGGAAACATTACAAATCCGTACGTAAGACTAACCCTCTCCATGATTGTAACATAATTCATTTTTACTATCCATAATTATTTGATATTTTTAAAAGTATAATTAATTATAAAAATTATATTTATTTCATGATTATTGTTCTATATATTATTGAATAATGACCCGATTGACCACAGCTAATAAACCAATGTCGTTTTGAAATTTTGAATAATGTGTCCTCAAAACATCAGACGTGGACCTAACTACTCCTATAATTAAAATTATAATTAAAATATGAATTAAATGGCTTAATTATAAGGGACTAAAACAAATAAATATTTATAATATTTTATTATACATGAGATTGAAGATATACATGACAATGTCTAGACTTGAGGTAACGACTTCATCTAAAAAACATCCTACATTGATATAATGTTTTTATGTACATTATTTATTTTTTATTGTGTATATACTACCCATTTATATATTATATCATGAATCCTTAATAAATAATTTTATTTATTTTTTAAATCCATATACTTTTTTCATGTGAGTTATGGCTCCAAAGTTACCAAATTGCAAAGGGTTCATATTTTGATCTCATTTTAATCAGAAATTTTTTTCTTGAATATATATTTAGGAAATTATAAAATAATTGCATAATAAAACCCTTTATTTTTCCAATATGATCATAATTATGGAAATATTCAAGTAATAATACCATTTGTGTTCCCCTTTTCACTTAAAATGATTTATAATATGATTTTAAGAAAAGATGACATCATTTCTCTCTTCGATAGAAGATCATTTTTCCATATCCATGTTTTGTAATAATAATTTCAATAATAAATTTAAAATTATATTAATGATTTATTAATGAAATTTTTACACATTTTTTACTTTTAACCAAATTCAATGAAATATATCTTCCTCTTTTTTTTAATGGAGGCAGTTTTGAATATTATTTACGATAGTATGAAATAAATGATTTTCTTATTAGGATGACATGAATTGAATTACCCAAAATCATGAAACATAACTATTTGAAGATTCTGTTTTACGTTTCCATGATTTTTATTAATTAAACATTTTCTATAATATTTTTAAATTTTTTAGAATTTGAAAATGTGTTTTCATTTTGAAAAGGTTATTTTTTATCATTAAATATTAAATATAAAATTAATGTAATTTTCATCAATAACGACAACCTTTTATGTTATGTATTACATAAATATTTTGTAATAATTATCTTAAATATAAACATATATTATTATCCCATATTATTATAGGTTAATACATGCCTTATTTTCATATCTCAAATGTCTACATCATGATATTTTTTGGATTATGATTTAAGAAAAGATTATGAAACCAATTTTCCATCCATGGTTTGTTATTATGTTATTCCTTATGGTTTTTTTAATTTTTGGATCACATAAATTATGAAATTGTTATTATGGGTACACCAAGATTGAACCGGGTGAGCAAGATATAACTTATATGATGGGTTCACATGGATAGTGATCCAATCTATTGGGTAATGTTATAGTGTTATGAGGTGTCTTTCATGAGATTAGGGTGTAATCTTAATCCATTATTGGACCTGTTCCACCATTGGACATTATCTTGGTAGTTTTTCATGACTCAATTTCAGTTCATGTTACATATTTCTTCCACACATCCTCTATTTTCATGATCTTATGATACCACATTATTTATGTTATTCTCCCATGTGACTACTACCGGGAGTTCTATTTTATGATTTCATGTTATACATTTGACTCACATGTTATGTTTCCTTATCATGTTTATTACTTTATTAGTCTTTCTATCTCACCCGTTTTTAATATGTATTCCCCATCATATTTAATAAAGATTAGGAGATTGATAGGATTTATGATCTCAATATGAAATATAAAATAAAAAGTTTTATTTTAGTCTTGATTAACTTTATTATGATCCAGGTATTCTAAATTTAATAGGCCTCATGATATTAGGGTTTAAATTAATTTATTTTTATGTTTAAATCTTGTAATAATATGTGTAAAAGGCTTATGTATGCATTGATATATTATCAAGATTTCTCCAGATCCATATTCACTTCAATGACATCTTATTAGGACTTATGTTCAAAATATATTGGCAAATATTTTTTTCCAATAGATGAATCAGTAAGAGTTTATTCTATAAAGAGTTTTCATAAAAATAATTTGTAATCGCTAAGATACTATTAAGATATTTATCTCCAGTCATTCATATTTGGATTGAAATTATTTTCCAAAATTCCATTAATATTTATATATCTAAAATGAATTTCCCCACTTTTTTGTGGATAATTAGGTAACAAGTTAAAATGGTGGAGTCCATACTTCATCATTAATGATACATTGATTATATTGAAAAAGTGGGATCCTTTCTCACTAATTATTTCTCCCTCAATTCAAAAATATAAAAAATATTAGTTCTCAAAAATAAAAATAAAAAACATGAAATCATATGTTTAGGTGGGTTTATCTTCAATCCATTTGGAAACATAATCCAAATTAAACAAGATATAATAATATATAAATTACATGGAAAAGAGTCCCACAAAATATAGCTCCATCATATCAATGATTTTATCAAAATTCATTAGTATTTTATGCATTAATTTTTTCATTTATATGTTTCAAGTGAATTGTAATTTCACACATTTCTTACAAAACTATTAATAATATTTAAACATTATCGTCTAGTATATTCACAATTAAAAGGAATTTCTAGTTTTTATATGTGGATCAATGTGTCTTCCACATGCTAATGTATGAAAAAACATTATCATATAAATTATTTCACTTTTATGGAAAATTATCCAAATAATTTGATTACATAAATATTTATAATTTTATAGATGATCCTAAAAAATAAAACATTGTTTCATCTTTGACTATAATATTTTTTTGATTCATATGTGGTGTACATGAGAAGAAAATAGAAGGTTATCCATATCAATATACCACGGATCCACTATAATAAAATAATTATTTATACTAAAATAATGTCATTAAATTGATATGATTATAATTTGTACCTTGACTATTATGGGTATCCATCTTATGTGATATTCCCATTGAATTTTTCTAATATATTTTATGTTATTTCCAAATTGAAATACTATACTAAAATTATCCATATCACAATACATGTATTTTATTCAAAATTATTAATCTATAACCTATGGCTACATGATCAAGGAAAATATAAATTAATATCATTAATATTAGATCAATATTTATATAAGTAAAAAATAACATCTATGAACTCCTTTTTAGAGGTTATATTATTTATTTAAGCTATATAATGTGTTCCAGATGGACAAGTATTGAAATTTTATCTTTCTCAAAAAAGATAAGCTAAAATTACTATATCAATATGGATTAATAAATCTAAACCAAGTTCAAATTTATTCTCCCAATTCATTAGCTGTATAAATTGTGGTGTGGTCAGTTTTCACTCCATCACAAACAAATATCATTTATAATGATCATAAATAGTAAAATTAGAATATTTAAAAATTCATTTGGTATATGAAAAAAATATTTCCAAAATCTATAATGAATTATAAATAAAATTCTCAATGTACCAAAATGTATCTAAATTTTATTACTCAATTCAGTTGAGGTAATGAAATTATTACATAAATTTGAGATTTATCAACCTCAATATTATTTTTTGAATGTTTATGTCCATGATATGAATATATTATATGTTTTAGAAAAATATCATTAACAACGTTTTTAAGACCTTCTCCAAATTTTTGAAACATTTATCAATTGATTTCTCAAACAGAGTGAAAAAAATCCTACATACCTATTAGAATTATTTTATTAAATCATAGAAAACATTTATATTCATATCTAAAATGTATAATGTGTATTACACAGTCCAAATTGATTTCTAAAATATCAAATTTTACTATAAGGACACATTATTGTTATATTTTCCCAGTAACTAAGTGCAATTGGTGTTAATATGTATCTAAAAAGGTGATCTATAAAATAGTATTGGGCCATTCCTGCTATTATTTATATAATTTTGTAAAAAACTTGATTCTGAAATTAATTTCTATTTCTACCATACTACCATTTATATATTCTATGTTAAATCATTAACTATTTTGAAATCTCATTGAAATTATAATTTATAATTCATTCTTTATAAATTATAGTCCTTATATTTTGGTCACTACATCAATTGGAATGACATGTTAGAGATCAAAAATATGATCAATGATTTATACTTTTAATAAATATTAAATTTTATTTTTTATGACATCCATCATTACAAGATTAAGTATCCTATGAGGGTTTTTAATATGTTTTTATTAATTTGTATTAAAATTAAATTCATGCCGATTTTATAATTGATTCTATGTCTATAATATAAGCTCAAGCGTATAAAACATAAATTTTATCTCAAAAACATTATCCATTTTTTTCTAAATTTGAATTCATGTTGATAGAAATAATTACTAGTAGCTTATTTAATTTTATTATATACATAAATGTTAAATCAAGTGGAAATGGTTTCATTACACATTTGGGGGATGGACAAAAGATGATATCATATTTAGTTTCTTTACATCGAAAATATTATATTAATGTAAAATATATAAACAATCAACTCCATTGTAATTGAATAAAAAATCAAATTATGTTTTCATATTATGTATAATTCATAGAATCAAAAACATTAATGTTTCTAGTGTTCTAACCAAAAATATTTTATTAGAGTATATTCATGGATTTTTTTGAATATCATTTCATTTATTCGGATGGGTATTATAAAAATTATGGGTTAATGAGATGGCTTCATGTATTCTCCCAATTAAAGAAAAAAACTCAACTGTAAAAGACTACTCTAACTAGAAAATCCTCATGAAATAATTTTGGGAATAAAGTGGATTTGTATACATCTTAGAAAACATCTCTTGTTGTTTTAAATTATCTCATACTAAATGAATGAAACAAATAATATGGAATGGAATTAATAGGTGATACAATTCCCCACAATTTGTTTAGAAAATTAATTGATCTGATTATAAAATGAATATAAAATATCTTAATATCTTGGATGTTTGTTGGGATTTTGTGTGTGATCAAGGTTGAAATGTATCTCTATTGATTAAATACCACATTTCATGAAAGTCCATTTTTAATGCTTATTTCCAGTGGGAACATCTAATATATAGGAAAATGTTAGAGAGCATCAAGTAGAGGTATATTGATTTCCATATTTTGAAATGTTTCTAGTATCTCAATTTGTATCTCTTCATCATGTATTATTGATTATCCCAATATTTTGGGAAATATTTTTTGATATTTTTACTTCTTCTAATGTTGTTTTCACGAATCTATTTCTAATTTATTATTCTTATTCTCTTGTATATATTCCCCATCTCCATTACCCTCTCTTGGTTGTTCAAGATCTTTTATTGGATCTTGTTTTGGGAATAGGATGCATCTCTTTATCAATAGCTATAACTATGATAAAAAAGATGTTATTATTTAGAATTTGTTGACCATTTATTTTTCTAGGATATTTTTTCATCATATCTTCCCATCATCAAAACATATTTTTCAATTATTTTATATATCTTTATAATTATTCAATCTATTGATATACATAGTTTTTTATGACTATAAATAAATTTATGCATATTCATATGATATTATTTTTTTAATGACAGTTAATTTGAAGTATTTTTAATGAAATGGATTTTACAGTGGTTTCAGAGTAGTGGAGGTCATAGATATTAGTTTTTATAGGATGGTATATAATGATTTAATTGATTCCAAAACCCATATTTGACTTTAGAATGGTCTCTCCATCCTTGGTTAGGTAGTTGATGTTTCCCATAATTATAGTAAATTATATAGATTTCTAATTTTCTAACATCAACGCTTTCAATGGTGAAATTAATTAGATAATAAAATAATTGAAATATCATTTATATTATGGGTTTTTAAAAATATTCATTAGGATTCATTTGTATTAAAAAACGTGGTAAGATACTCCTGATTTGGCTTATATTAGGGTGATTTAGAATACCATACCTCATGAAACACTCATTTATTAGTACATATTGTTCTAAATTGTTATTAATAATGAATAATATTATAAATCATACATCTATACTATACTCATGACTTTTCACAAAATTCTACTCTTAATTATGTTTCTATCAAATTTATGTTACTGTCCAGCAGGCATTGATAGAATAAAACTATGAAATCACGTCTCGAATATTCTTGGTGATGATGGGTTTCACATAACATCCTAAATAATTACCCATACTCAAAGAGTGTATCTAATGATTCCAAAATTATATCACAAATCTCTTAATATATAGACATACACCTTAAAAATTGGATGAACAATTAGATAAAGAACCTATGAAGTTTATATTAATCATTTACTTGTCTATAATTCATGATATTTATCTAATAATTATTTTCATATTCTAAATAAATTTTATATTCTCTACATTTTAATTGGTCTTTAGCTACACATCCAAGCTTCAGTGTTCCATACACCATGATAAATTATTTGTAATAATACCTTGATTCTTCACATTAATGTAGCTCTTAATGTTTTTAGGGTTGTATTTCATGGTCTTAGAAGAAAGAAAAAGGTGATCACTAGTAATATCTCTAAATATAATCAATGTATTATTTTAAAATTATCAATATATATTTAATTTCATTTAATTAGTTATTATTTCTCTCCCAATATCTGTATAATGACATAAAATATGTTTATTTTAAAAAATTGTTGATAATTAATGGTTAAGAATTTGAAAAACCATACCCAAAAAAGAGTAATATTGTTGGATCACTTAATACAGAGTGGTGAAAAAATCTATTTAAAACGATACACTAAACTACAACATAGTGGGGACTGACCACAATCTTCATGAAAGGGAATAATTTTATTTATCACAATTTATTGAAGGGGTTTATGTTGCCTTTTAGGATTAGATAACAAAAAACATTTGTAAATTTGATATTGTATCAATGCAATGATAAGTGATCATTTAATAGGTTATATTACCAATAAAAATGTTATCACGGTTATAATTAGCATCCAAACATAATTTTATTATCTAATAAGTGAAATAATGTACAATTGCTTAATCATTTTCCATAGTATGAAATAAATAGCTAGGATTAATAAAAAATAATATTTGATCATCCCTCCTTCCATTATCGTTGGAAGATATATTAGTTACCTTAACAATAATAAACCACCACTAAACTAATAATTCAAATCCTATTAGGTTAAGGCATTCCCATATATATAAAATTAATTCCCTTAATAAAACAAATTTATATAAAATTACTAGAAATCAAACACTCAATATTGTATCTTGCGTTATGTATTATAAAAAATTATTGGACAGAGGAATATTATTTTCAACCCAATTACAATGAAATTACAATGAATAGTAAATTGAATTAAATCACAATATAAATAATAAATTTTTATTTAATAAAACATTACATAAAAAATGGAAAATTTTATGAATTTATGCAGAAAATTAATAATTTAAAAAGGGTCACCATTCCATTATATTAATCTCAAAAGGGTTTAACCCTCCATGTGAGAGGATTGAGGTATTATAAAAGTGAATATTAAAAAAAATTAATCATGAATAATAAATAAAAAACAAGCCACAAGTATCAATATGATATCAATTCACAAAGTTCATGCTATTTTATTTAAAAATATTAATCATTACCAGAAATTATTATTATTTTATTTATAAAGGGATATAAAATTTATTTATCCTATTTTGTGTCTTGAACCAGGTCAGGATTCCATCAAACCAACACCTGACCAAGTCCGTTGCATGTCCAGAAAGAAATTCATGTTCCACATGGTCTAGAAACTAGTGTGATGCATCAAATATTATACAAGTGGGAATGATTTTAGAACAATAACTAGAATCAAATAAACAAAACTGAGCCTATAAAAAACCAAAAAACTAAATCTTAAATAAACAAAAAATATTATTGACTGACATGATTCAAAAGAGAAAATAGAAAAAAAAATGGAAAACCCGCTATTAACATGATCTCTATGTGATCTGCATGTCACCACCATCCACCAACTAACCGACTTCAACAATAGGCAAAAAACCCAAGAACATGAACCTACTAAACAACCAGGGTCTAGAGACACTTAATGGTACAAGTAGGGTCGGATATAAACATATTAGTAACCAAAAACAATAGAAATTATACATTTCCGTTCCCTAAGAAATATTATAAACACTAGTGGGAAATAAAAATATGAAAATCCGTTTTCAACATTTTAAAAAATAGAACCACTATTTAACATTTATAAAACAAAACATTCTATAGTGCCATTTTCAAAACTGGTTTTCCATTTATAGAAACAAAATCCCAAAAATAAAATCCCACAATGTGTTACCAAGAAAGGCTGAAAGTATATTGAAAATAGTATAAGAAACCAAGTACAATGAAATTAAAAAACAATATAGATAGTAACAAATGGAATTCCAAAACATCCTTAGAGCACTCTATAGATGTACATAGTTTAGAACCACCTTATGGAATTTGGTGAAGCTCCCTAATCTATAACAAACTATCAACCCTCGACTGACTAATCGAATAGAGCATCCCACTTGGCCTCTCATAAAATCCATGGGTACCCACCCATCAAATCACGTATAATTGGAAACTGTCAATCGATCCTCTAAAATATACCTAGGAACATGTGGTAGAAGTATGTTGTGAATTTAGAAGGCCCTCACATGCATGAATCACCTTACCTATCATCAACGCACTTTCCTACACCAAACAAAGACACCACCTATTAGATAAGACATATATTGAAACCCCCAATATTTTTACCCTTATACATATATATATCACAACATTGAAAGTGATTACTAGGTTTTCACATCATATGAAGATCCAAATATTTCTTTAAAATAATACAGGTTTTCAAAATGGACCTTTATCTTTACACACACAGAGGAATTTTACAAAACATTTCAATAACCAGTTCCAAAACAATGTGAAATTCCATATTGACAAGCACTATCCAAATAGGCCTTTACACAAATCATTCACCAAAACATTCCTCAATTTCTAAACAGGACTTTATCTTTTTCAATATCTCTCAAATACATATTTCAAGTAGAAATGGTCTAAACCTTGAGGAACATATTTTATATTAGATTTTAAATTTTTTTGAAGCAACACATTCCCATTAAAAATATTGGAACTATTTTAAGGAGATGATGATGAAATGATGATAATATTTTAATGGAATAGTCTTTCAGAGTTCCACCATCGTTTGAATGCACATTCAAGTGTGCACATTATTCAGCCATGGATGTGAAAACATCCAATGGAAATATTAAACTATCCATTGGAGCACCCAAATCCTTTACCATATCCAAAATCACCATTTTCTTTTTATTCCAATCCCAAAAATCACATATAATTGAAAAAGAAAAAATAAACCCTTTCAAAACCATGAAAATACTACGAAAACATTTTCACTACAACCATCAATATATAAAGATTACCAATTCACACAAATAAATTTTAATCCACAAACCAAACAATTTAATATAATTTTTTTAAAGGATAACACCACCCAAATCAACCAACGTTACAATTAATACTCAAATTGAATTTCAAAAAACACATTAGATGTATTCAAATATTTTCATAATTGAATATTCACATATAAATCTATTTTTATGAATTTATAATATTTTGGAAATGACATAATAAATAAAACAAGTGCATTATGAAGGTGTTAATCACGTGTAAAAACTAATTAGAATAACCCAAAAATAATATATATGGAATCAGTATGTAAATTCATGAAGACACCTACCTCAAAAGTGTTAGAATGAGATGAAAGATTTGTAGAATAGATATTTAATCCCCTCAGACCATGTTCACACCCTAGAATCCATAGAAACCAAACCTACACACAAAACCTTGCCATTATGATTCATGCAATATAGAAACACCCAATGAAAAATAATGAAATAAAGGGATAAAGAAAGAGTAGAAGAAGGGGTAAAACCCCTAAAAATCACTATGGAACTTTATGGTTGGATCTGTGGTGGAGAAGGATCCAAATAGTAGGGGATACTAAGATCCCTTAGTATTCCAAAAATGACGAAATAGAAGGGGATTGATTTTGGGATACAATAGGCATAGGGAGAGAGAAATAAAACGTTTTTTTATTTTTAAAATGTAGGGGAATATCATGTGGTTTGAACGAATGGTTTAACAGACTATGCACTAACTATGGCGTAGATTCTGTGAAAGAGAAAATCAATCACATTACCATTCTGCATAGATTTACCAATTGTGCTCAAATAGTTTCATAACGTCTACCTAGGAGAGGACCGACCGCATGACCAGAATGCACAGTTTGATAGATTGTTCTAAAACCATGTGGTAGCATTGGTCCAAAACCTGGTCTTTTTGGCACTGGTAATTGGGTTAAACTGTACAGTTTTCACTAACCATGTGGTTCTCCTGCATAGGTGAATATCCTACCGAACTACTAACTATTGAAAATTTTAATCTGGAATCATCCCAACCATCAATTGGAATGATATGAGACTATGAAAATAATGAAATAATGTAGTAACCATGGTCGAGGTGCGGCCATTCCCCCCACCATAGACACTTTCTTCCCTTATAAACTAACCCAGATAAAATATGAACAAAATCTGAATCCATGCTCAATCAAAATCGTTTGAAATCGTGAACCATGGCGTGATTATTCACTCCACATGTCACACCCACCCGACCTAAAGGAAACCCCAATATAAGAGTGATGGGAGAAGATGAATGTGTTCTCCCAACCATAATAACTCAACCAAAATGGGAAATTTAAAACACAAAAAACACTACCGGGACTAAAATAGTATACCCACCATATGTAGATTTGGAAAAAAGAGGATTGACTCATCCTCTTCATTAAAACAAAAAAAACCTCACCATAATCGGTAACTAGGGAACTCCCATCAATTACTAATTTTTTTTTTGGTAGAATGAGAGAAACAACCTGAACACTAGAACATGAAATTATCGACCCCAGCCTAGGTTCTGCAGCCTATCCCAAACCCACAGAAGGAAACCAAACCAAAAAGTGAGATATAAAACTATCCATCACTTCCACAAAGCCCATGAATCTTAGAATGAGAACAATAAAAACATAAACTAAACCACATAACAGTGATCCACACTCAAAGAAGAAAGAATAATTTAAATAGCCACATTTGGATGAACACAATTGTTCAAATTACAAGAAAATAATTTTAGAACGCTGTTATAATAAAGAGATGAAATCACAATAGAAGAAAAATAGCAATAAGAAGTCATTATTCACATCCAACCCAACCAAGGAAAGAAAATAGGTCCAAAGTTCCACAAACCCTCGAAAACTCCATGATTTGTTTGAGCTTCACTCTAGGGTTTTCAGCTATAGCCCTGATGAATGAAGTATCTACTTCCTTATAGTTAAAAACTGGAATCCTCATATCAAAATGTATTTTTTAATGTAATTTTTCATTAAAATCATCTTCAGGCGACCAATAAAATTTCAAAGTTGACAATTATTTGTATGATTATGACAAGACAACTCCAAACACCTTAACTGGCCACATATTTGGATCAAAATAAAATTATTCGGTGATTTAGGTTTTGGAACAAATGAAAGATACCTTTTAGAAATAAGTTCCTCTAGAACACTCCTCTCAGAAAATGGGAAACCTTTACGAGCCATAATAGAAACAATATTTCAAAATGTTAGTGCATTAGAAACCTACTTTTTTAAGAGAGCCTCATCAACAATGTTCTTGAAATATGTTTCACTAGATGATAGGAGCTTTTCCATGATTTACGGATGAAGACCCCAAACAATATCTGTATATTTTAACTAATCCTTTTACCGTACCTCTAAATATAAGCAAACAAATTATTTGAAGTGTCCAACATAAGGTTTCACACAACCTTCTCAATGTCGAACATCCCGCAACTCTGTCACCTTCCTCATAATCACATTCTAAAGAATAAACATTTGGATGAAAGTGATAGTAAAAACCTCCCATGTCAACCCAAATTGCAATGATGATGGGGAAACCAGACTACACTTGTCTAAAGATGGACCCTCAAGAATACAATGGATAACATGAACTCTAATAGGATATGGAAAACCCAAGTATTTTAATACATGCTCAACATCATAAAGAAACACCACTTCCAATAATGGATATTGATCACCATGAATGAAAGCCAACAATTAAGGTTAATTGGAAACTAAAAATTACTCACTAGAAAACATGGGTACCTTTCTAGGTAGTGTATTCTACATAACACAATGAAAACAAATTCAAAACCAACTTAAATCCATGTAAGAATAAACAACAACATCTCTTTCAAAAAAAAGTCTCAAAACCCAAAAACGTATGAACCCAACAAGAAATATTTCATTAAAAAATCACCACATCCAACTTAACTTCATTAAATCATGCTTTCAAGTCCATTTTCTAACTACCAAAAAATATTTTTCACAAATCTCGAACCCACATATCAAAGAAAATTCGATCTCAAAACTATTTTTTATTCCATATAATAAACTATGGAACCCAATAAACCATCACATATGTGTCCATCCACTCCCACTTGCTTATTTAATGAACATTTTATAACATGCACATTCTATACATAATAACATATATATGAACATTCATAAATAATACTAAGGTTACACTTACCACTTCATCTACAAAACCCAAGAATTAACTAAATTTTCAAAACAAAACACTTTATCATTAAAGAACAATTTCAATTTTCAATCTAAAACCATTTCTGAGAAAAAATGGTCACATTAAAAAATAAAATTATTTTAAAAAACTACTCTAAAAAACAAAAACCATACATGAAAAAACTCACAGCAAACCACTGTAATGAGGAACTAGTGTCCTTGGCGAACTAATCAACATGGTAGTGGGTAATTCCCAAAGAAATAATTGACAACAAAGAGGATGTTGAATCATATAATCAGACTCCACATGGGTCACTAATTCTTGTGAGATCACCATATAATGATGACTCACCTCCATTTTCATTCCTCAACTAAACAGACTGAAACCAAGAAAATGACTCAAAACCCAGACTACCCTTGGATAATAAAGGACCAAAACAAGTACGTGTTTGAAAATCTCTTCCCATACCTACCTCCAATGACCTAAAGATCCTAATCTATATCTTTTGGATACCCAAAATTACATTAACTACCTACTCTTATACAATTTTTCATGAACCCGACCTATATTTCAACGAATATAACTCTCGAACCAGTGCACAACATGGCCCGAAGGGAATTTATGATTCCCACATGTTAAAAAATAGTATCGTGAATACAATAAAATAAAAGTTGGAATGATTTCAGCATATTAACAAGGATATAATTAATAAAACAGATCACACAAAATCCAAAAACTAAATCATAAATAAATAAACAAACTAATTCAGTTACAAGATATAAATGGAGAAACAAGGAAAAAAAAGATAAAACCACTAATAACAAGATATCAATGTGACCTCAATGTAACCACCATCCACCAAAAACCCCACTCCAAAACGGGGAATACAAACCACGAACGTCAACCTGCAATACAACCTGGGTATATCATCATTGAATGGTACAACTAGGGAGTGTGATAAAAATCTCAGTAAATACTCACCAAAGAATCCATACATTTCCCTTCCAAAAAATAGTACACAAACTCAAGATTGAAATATAGATATGAAAATTGGATTTCAATATTATAAAAATATTTCTGCAGTTTTCCATTTTTCAAACACCACAAGACTGATTCCAATTTTCAAAAAAGATTCACGCCTCTTTGAAAAATAAATCCCAAAACTAAAATCCCATAAGTTGTTACCAATTGATGATGAAATTAAATAAATAAAATTTCAAGAAACTAATTACAATAAAATTTAATCAAGAAATAAAAATAATAACCATGATAATTTCTTAAAATCCCTATGGAAATCCTTGGATATACTTAGTTAGTAACCACCTGCCGGTGTATAGTGAAGCTCCCTAGTCTATAACCAACTAGCCACCCTCAACTGACCAATCTAGTTGAACAAACCACCTGTCATATCATCACATTTAGTGGGTACCAACCCATCTAATTGATTCGTATAAGAAAAATTCACAATATACACTAATATACACTTAGGAATTCATTTTAGAAGTATGATTTGTAAGTAAGGGGCCCTCACATGAATGACTCGCCTTACATTAAATCATTGTTCTTGAATAATCCAAATAGAGACACAACCGATAGAATAACCCATATATATAAATACCCAATAGGTGTTCCCCTTATAAATATTTATATCACAACATTTAAGGTTCCAATAAGGCCATCCCATCACATAAACATCAGACCCTTTCTTTAAACACTCATTAGTTTTACAAATGGAACATCAACATTACACACCCAAATGCATGTTCCACAACATTTATTGAAACATTTCAAAAAAAATGTGATATTCTATTTCCACAGTTACTTTTAAATTGGGACTTTACACAAAACATTTGGCCAAAAACATATCAATTTCCAAATGGGTCCTTACAATTTTCAATCTTTCTTCAATACAAGTTTCAAGGCCAAACTGGCCAAACATTGAGGAACATATTTAAAGGTACATTATCAAATTTTTCCCAGCTACACATTCCCATTTAAAAATCATAGAACCATTTTATGAAAATGGGAGGTTAAACAGATGATAATATTATAAGGGAAAATTATTTTATATTTCTTCCTTCATTTGAATGCACATTCTTTTGTGCACTTTGTACATCCAAGGCTGTACCAACATCTAATGGAACCTCTAAAATTAATATGGTAGCACTCCAAATCTTTTTTCATTTAAAAAATAAAAACATATTTTAAATCCAAACCCAAAAATACCATATAATTACAAAATCATAAACAACCATGATAATCCTACCGAAACATTTTCACTATAAGAATCAATCTATATAATTTCTCAATTTGCACAAGCAAATCCAATTCCACTAACCGAACAATTTAAAAAAATATTTACTATAGAATATACCACTAAAATCACCCAATTTAAAAATTAAAATTCAAATGAAATTTAATAAAAAACATTTGGATTATTAATATTTATGAATAATTGAAGATTAACATAGAAAAATATTTTTACAAATTTTGTTATTATGGAAACACCAAAACAAATTAATGAAGTTCATTATGAGGATGTGAATCATATATAAAAATTAATTGAAAACTATATAGCATCATATTGATTGAATCTGTAAGGAATTTTATGGGGACACCTATGTCAAAGGTCTATAAAATTTGTGAAACCATCATAGAATATATATATAAGTCCCAAAGACCATTTTAACCCCTAAAATCCAAATAAACATAATCCACAAAAAACCCTAGACATTAGGGTTCATCTAAGAGAGAAATCGGCAAAGAAAAACCATGGAATCAATAGAGGATAAAGGGAAAAAGAATAAAAAGGGGTCAGAAATATAAAAAACACACCTTATAACTTCATGTTTCGATCTATGGATGAGAATGAGCTATGGAGATGGGGTTAGGGAGATCCCATTGTTCACAAAAAAATCCCAAGAGGAGGGGTCCATTTTATTTTTAAAAAGGAAATAGATAGTAAAAGGGTTTTTAATTTTTATTATTTACGGGAAACCCTCATTGTTAGAATAAAAGGTTTACCAAACTATGCAACAACTATGTGGAGGCTTTTACCCATGAAGAGATTAACCGCCCAACCAACCCATATAGTTTGACCGATTGTGCACAAACTGTAGGGTAGCTTCTACCTAGGAGAGGACTAACTGCATGAACAGACCAAACGATTTGAAAGACCATGACAAAACCATGTGGTAGATTATTTTTAACACTATTAATTTCAACATGAGTATATGGGATAAACTGTATGGTTTCCACTAACTGGTTGGTTCTTGTGCACATGACAGAAATCATCTTGGGCTTCAAAAATTTGAGAATTTTAACTGAGAATCATCCTGAACCTCAATAGGAATGATTCGAGAAAATTAAAAGATTAAAATAAAGGACTATCCATGGTTTTCGTGTGAAAATTAGAAATTTATCAGGCCTTAATTATTACCTTAATTCAAATTTTACCTTATGTAAGTGTTTATAGACCTCATGAATTCTTTGAAGAGTATTTATTTATTTTAATTCACTTCATCGTAACCTTTATATTTATCTATTATGGAATGGAATCCTTTTTATATGATTATAAAACATATATTTATCTCATTGTAAATATTTAAGTATCTCAAGAATGATTTTAATTTCCTCTTTTGGGGTAAAGGAAGAACAATTATATATGTTGGATGTGTTTCTGGTAACTTTTATATATGTTGACTCTATATATTCCTGGAACCAATAGAATATCCCTTATCTATCCATTTCTTCTCTCATAGTAACTTTCACAAATCATATTTCCTTACACAGATTCCATTAAAAATTTCTTTGTAATAATGAAAATTTCATTTCAAAAAATTGTTCGCCAGCTACTTCAGCAACATACTTTTTCCCATTTAAAATACTAATTCAAATTATTATCAATAGTTGTAAAATTTTATTTGAATATATAAATAAATGAATTAAATAAGTATTATTAGCCATTTATGAAATATTCACATAATAAACTACAATTCCTCTTTAATGCAATAATTATAATATAAATTAATGAATATTTTTTAGGACAAAATTAATTTAAATCCAAAAATATATTATTATTATTATCAATATTTGGTTATTTATTTTATTCCATTAATAAAATAGATAAATTAATTTAATATTTTATTACCTTTAATAAATATAAACAAAATCAATTGATATTTTCATTTAATTGAAAAACACTAGAGAACTCCATTAATTAATAAATTTTTGAGAATATAATGAGTTGAATATTAAAAAATATAATGAATTTATTACCCATTTCCGTCATATCCCTCATACTTAATACCATGTGGGTAAACACATTTATTAAGGACTAAACCATTCTACCCAAATCATCTTCTCAAACATGTTATAAACATAATTAAATCATAAGGCATGCATACTAATTCAATAATATCATTTTTATAATGAAAAAAAATTCACAAATATTTTACATTATCATATATGACAAATAATATGAAACAAAAAATCATTTACTTGATCCATCTTTTCTTTGAAAAATTTCATTTATACTCAAATATATAAACCAACAAACCATTATGTCATCATTCCACTTAAATATAGATGTTTTATCAAATCATAAGTGTTATTGAATATTATAATTTTTATAATTTTTTTTAAATATTCATTTCATATCATATATCATCAAAAATAAATGAAATTATTTTGGTAACAAAATATATCTCACATTAACCTTCAATGGAGATTCTCAATCCCCATAAAATATCTTAGGTAATTCCATATTATGTAAAAAAAATGTCTATCCTTTATTAAACTATTTTCTGTTTTCAATTACCTTGACTGAATAATTTAAAAAACATTATTCATTACCTCAACTAACATTTATTCATTTAATTTTCTTTGTTAACTACTTATAATATCATAATGTACTGAATCCAAAACATTACATGACCATGCACATCAATCATAAATTCTTTGAGAATATTAAGATAATTTTAATTAAAACCTATTCACATAATTATAACATTTACAAATATTATCACAAGTTGATTTCCATACCAAGAACATACCTTAATAAGACTATTAATCTCACTGAGTTATTATAAAACTCAATAAAATTGAGAATAAAAGTGGAGACCAATTCTCTTTTTTTCATGACTTTGAATCCTCATCAAATTTTATCCATAATTCTCAAAAGAAAATATATGATACTCTTTTTGTAATAAGTCAAAATGGGGTTACTCCGGAAAATGTTACTATAACACATAAAATTATTCCTTTATAAATAAGAATTAATATATTTTTTATTACTATAATATACTTAATAAATTTATCTTTTCCTTTCCAAATATTAATCTAATGAAACATTTTTGGATGATTATGACATTCACCTCAAATAGAATATTTTATTATATTAATATAATTATTGACATTAATTTAGTATGGAATTTTATTAATATGCTCCAACCAGATTAAGTAACCCTTCTAAATTAATCAAATCCATTAGTTAGTACAAAAATATATTTCTTCATGTTGTTTATGCTTAAAAATTTAAATAATCCACAAATGTATTTTGTAGACAATAATGTCTATAATTTCATATATGTAACTATTGGATATTTGGGTGAACTACTCTTTACACTAATCCATCATATCGAATCACTCAACTCTATTCCTATGGTATATTAACAAATAGGTCATCCACACTAATTTTACACTAAAGATTAAGACAATAAAGAGTCAACTAATGGTATGTGTCACCACATTACATTATTTCTTAAAATCACATATTATGTTAGAATGTAATGGTTTAGCCTACACATATAGAATGATCAAGGTCAAAAAAAGCATTTCTTAAGATGGAATCAAAGACAAGAACTTTAAAATATAATTTAATTTCACCAACTTATCTCATTTTATTCACTTTTCTTTTATGCTATATTCTTGTGATTTTTTTGGAATTATATTACTTCCACCCAATCAACATGTTTAAAAAATATTTAGGCATACCCAAATTCATAACTCACATTTTATGTTACAAAAAAATTAAAAGACACTCTATTAAAACAAATGAAAATGAATCTAAGGAATAAGACACCTTAATTAATTTCATGGAATATAATATAATCATATTAAATCAATAATACCCCCACAAGTATGATCGAAGTGATATATTTTTCTCCCTTACATTTCATGACAAATCATAAGCCTACAATCTAGTGAGTATTCTATCACAAATTCCCTATATCAAATGATACAATACTCTAGAGGGAATGCAATTCCATCCTAATGATAACACCTAAT
This sequence comes from Viscum album, assembly GCA_963277665.1. NCBI lineage: Eukaryota > Viridiplantae > Streptophyta > Magnoliopsida > Santalales > Viscaceae > Viscum > Viscum album. Next base: position 1,854,139,586 of record OY728145.1, read on the forward strand.
ATACATAAACTATAAATAACATTTCAATTCATGCTCATTACCAATGTAAGAAAAATTCATGGTAGGAGAAAACTCTGTGAATTATATTGCCTATCATGTAACTGCATATAAGCGTGTATAATAAGTCATAAAAATATTTCAGAAATTAATAAAAATTAAAAATTATTTTTATAAAGTAAAAAAATAGTAATTAATACATAATATAATTCATACATTCATCATTTATGATATTTATATATTTCACACCTTTCTCTGTAATCATAACTCCTTGATTTCATTAATGAAAACTTTTCTACAGCTAACTCCAAATTTAGAGATAATTAATTTTTCTCATGAAACATAAACTATAATGAGTCATAAGTTATCAAAATGTATTTTTCATAAGGATTAATCCCAATCCCTTGCTTGATAAATCAATATAAATCAAATACCCTACCCCACTATAAGGTAGTGTTTAAGTTCCAGTTGTTTTATGTGATTTATTTTCATGTTAAATTATTTTTTAAACTACTCATAAATGTATTAGCTTAAGGTTTCCCATGATTAGAGAAGGTATTGGAGATTTCATGGGGTTTGCAGATGTTGAGAAATGGGAAAAGGGGCCTAATATGTAATAACATAGTTTTCAAATGTTTTTCATAAACTATGAAGGTATCTATGAAAAATCATGCGGCCTAGCACTCAGATGGATAGTGGTGGGTTAATGGAATTAGTATGGTTTGTAAAAAATGTGGGTGAATCCAAGAGACCATGCCACCTATTCCCATTTTTATGTGGTAAATTCAGTACAACAAAATAGTTTTTCAAACCACAGGGCTTTCCAGGAAAATTGTGCAACACGATTTCTCTTTGATAGAAAGAATAATACAATTAGAACAAGGTTTTGAAAACCATGCATCCAAACCATGAACCTCATTAAAATTTGGTTATCACCAGTTTTTCCTCCTGACCATAAATTCTTAATTCATGATTTTCACCCCCATTTGACCCCTAGATTCATAGGATGAAAACTAGTAGTTATATCCTTCTCCCTGGACATTTCTCCCTTGATTATTAGGAACTTGGAGTGCCATTTAATGTGAATCGAGGATCTGTGAAACTATATAACTCTTTTTTCCTTCTATTATTCGGAATAGACTCTGTTGGTTGTCTCCAATCTTTCTAAGTCCGCTAAAATTTATTTTATAGTTATCTCTTATCTGAGGTCTTTGAGGATATTTTAGTTTAAATAGAGTGTATTTTTTAGTTTAGTAGTTGTCTATGAGCATAAGGAATGCGGTCTACAAGATTTTTCCCATAGTCTTGATATTTCCCTTATGTTTCTGGTCATTCTGTTGATTTTAATCAATGCATTTTCATTTATTTTTCTAATAAATATAAATTGGTCATGTATATTACATACAAGAATCCCCTAAAACCCTATTGGGTTAGATGATGACTTAATACTAGATCTAGGGTTCCCTATGGTGTATAAGAAACCATTGTATATGGTGAAACAAACTGGTAGAGAAATTTATATGTTCATTAATATAGTGAATGGATTTTAATTTTTAATTGGTATGTGGCAATGGTTAAAGGGATAATTGAAATTTTTATATAGTATGTTTTAGAAATTCTAAATAGGATTTTGAAATGGAATAAATTGTGCGTTCTGTATTTTTATTCAACTATAGTTATCAATGAAAAATAATTATGTTTTCAAACTAGGTAATGTTTGAAAAATGAGTTTTTTAAATCAATGTAATTATAAAGGGATATTATTATATTTCAAATAATTTTATGATATGTTTTTATACTTTACCGCTTGTTAAAATTCCATGGTTCTTTATTGTAGAGAATTGAAGGGAATGGATTGAATTTGTCCTTGTTTCTATGTTCTATAATATTTTTTTTAAGGGTGGTTTTGAAATTATCTGATAAAGTGATTAGATTTGTAAATATTCTCATGGTGTTTTAAATGGTGCATTACAAAATCAGGAAAAGGGGGTTAGGGATTATTATAATGTGGATCGTTTCAATGCTCAGTTGGAAATTTGGTAAATTTTTAATGATTAACGATATTGGGATTGTTTAGAAATAATCAAATAAAGATGAGAATGATTGATAATGATATTGTTTTTGGATATTGGACTGACGCTCCTGTCCATGTGTTTTGGAGGGTCATACTAAAGCTCTAAGAACCTTGGTTCACTATATATTATGGAGGATGGACTGATTCTAATAATTATATGGGCATGGAAATAGATTTACATATCATTATTGGGATAGTTAGACATGATATTATTAGTTTTAGATGAATACTTGGATTGATGATTCATGATTTTTAACCTGTGACCCCTATAATAAATCATTGTGTTGGTCAGACACAATGTTATGAATATCAGCTGGATACATGAAATAATGCACCGGGTTTGTTAACTTTTTACCAATATAATAAATTTTTGGGATGGTTGGACATTTTATTACATATCTTAGTTCGATACATGGAATGATGCAACTACATTACTAACTAGTGAACTAATTGATATATGGATCGTATGATAATAATTTTCTGAATTAGGTTTGATTGGTTTTAGAGTATCTAGAAATGATGAGTAATTGGGGTGAATTTAAATATTTTTAAATATCAAAACGTAGTTTATCTATTGTTTTCTATTTATAAATGTACCTATTCATGAACTATTGTTTTACTGGTAATTTCATTAGACACCATTAGCGATGGTCTATTGAGTTCTACTCACACCCTACATTGGCTTCCCTAGATGTTGGGTACCCTAGCAAATGATACTTGTTAGCAAGTACAAGTTCAGTATAAGGACCAGAATCTTGTTTTATGCATGGTATAATGTGTTTTATTATGGTATTTAGGGAAAAGGTTTTGACTCATAATGAAATTTGGGCTTTTCATAGTTTTGTATTTCGGTTTTTTCTATATTACTACATTACATGTAGAGTATACATATTCTTATTGTATCATGTTTCGATTTTTTTATTATTGTTATATTCATTTTCTTATTCTAATTTGTTTAAATAATGGTTATTTTATCAACAAAAAATATTCCCACTATTATTTAAACTAAAAAGTGGGAATTTATACAATTTTTTTACCTCTATAGATCCACACTACTATTCAGAATCGTCTAATGTATATGGAGGTACGCCTAAAGTCATATGACAATCCATCTCATGGAATTGGTTTTAGTGGACCCTAGGATGGGGTGTTAATGGGAGGTATTAGAGGTGGTATCTTTTTTCTTACTACATGGTCATGGTAGGTATTAGGCTAGGATATTTTTATGGATTAGTAATGAGATCATTCTTGTGTTCTTGCAACCCCACTCAAAGGGAAACCAAGTTTCTAGGGGTTGGAATTGATGTTCTATTTATGATTTTACCATTTATTGATATTTCAACCTTGTGTGGTGGAATTATATGTGATGTAATTGACTTATGGTGTTTTATCTCTTTTCTAAGTATGTAAAAATAGGTTTATTGGTTTCATGAATCCAGATAAGCACATTGTATTGATAGGTTATCGACATTTCCTATGATTTACATATAAAATATATTTTGTTTAAAAAAGGAAAAAATGGTGAAATGGAATAAAGATAAAAAGTTAGACATGGTTGGTAAATTGGTAGTTTTGAATTAGGAATTCATGGGTTTTAAATTAGGATGTCAATTATAGAGGAATGTATAATGATGATACACATTGGGACAATGGTTCTGGTCTCCCTAGTTTTATTACAAGACCTTTTTTGGGTGGCCAAGGTAGTGAGTGTTCCCTAGTTTTGAGACCAAGGTGTATGGGTTGTGATAAATTTATTCTTTTGGATGTTCCAAAATAGTGGAAAATTTCTTGTTGTTCCTTCAATTAGGTTGTGACCTTGAGGTTGTAAAATGTAATCTATTAACATGGGATTGATGATCTTGATGGGTTGAGACATTATGAGTTGTGTTATAGAACATATAGATTGGTTTTTGGATTATTGTTATGATCTATATGTGTTTGTGTCACCTGTTGTGTGACCTAAAGTAAGATTTCAGTTATGGGGTGCTAGGGGTTGTCTATTTTTGAATGGAGTTAGGCATTCCACCTATCAATAGTGGAATGTCTTGGGTTCAAAGTTCATCTATTAGTGGGAAAGACAATTTATTTGGAGAAATGACTTTGAAAGTAGCCATAATTATGTGGCATGATTATTTTAGGGTAACCATGAGGTTAGTTAGCATAGTGTGGTAGAAAAAGTTTATTGTCAATCACATGTATATTTTATCGAGGCAGAGTCAATGCACGATGGGTGCAATAAATATTCTATAAATGATATGTTATTTTATTGGTTTATTTTATAAAGGAGGAACCCTAAGTTATTATGGTTGGGTTGCATGAAATGTTTAAAGGGGAAGGCTAGTTTAGATGCCTGGACCTGCTGTTTTGGTATTTTTCAATATAGCGATTGACGTTGTCGTGGGATGGGAGAGACAAAGAACTAATAACAGGATCATGGATAAAATCATATATTATTAGAATGATATAAAGGGTAATGGGTGGTCAAGTGGATGGAACATCCTTATGGGAAAGTCTTAATATTTATATGGAAACATCAAGGATGCCTTGATACTGATGACGATGATTGTCTAGGAGACATGGTCAATAATTTGAGTGGTCATTTAGCCTAGTTATGGTGATGTAAAATTCATAGGGTTAGGATTCTGGTTTAGTTAAAACCCACAATAAATCATAAAACTATTTATATAGTATGTTTATGGTGATAGGAACTTGCTGGAGATTCATGATTCTATTTGAGATAAGTGAATATGTGATCAGGATATAAGAACTTGTCATTTTCGGTGAAAATATTAGTTATTCACACTCTCTATATGTGATATTTATTAGATAGATGTGATATACTATGTGTTTATCATTGAATAATATTTTTTGTCATGAAATATAACTTTCTATAGTGTGGTGGAGGTAGTTCTCTATAGAATGTTATGATCACGACTACTTGGTAGAGAGTCATGGGGATGTTGTGAGTTTTTCTAATGAATCACTCTAGAATCATGGTGGTAGTTGGCTGATGAGGCACTTGTGGGCCGGGATGCCCATGGTCTTTGAAGGGAATGATATGTAACTATGATGGGAGGTGAAATCTTGAATGATATTTTTGTGGTGGTATTCATCAACAACATATTTGTTTACTCTCAGATAAAATATGATCATGACCATTATCTTACCTTTATCATGAGTACTTTGACAGAGATAATTAACAACATTCTATGCTTTTTAGGGATATTTTTCTAGTTTTGTTAAGACTCACCAATAATGCTTTACCCTTGGAGCAATGTATGTGAATCTGGGTGGTGTGATGTGGTCCATTGACTATCTAATTGAGGTTTTTGAAATGGAACTGATGTTGGATAATGTCCAGGAGTGTTGTTTAAGGAAGCTGAGAAAGGGTGATGACTGATGATTCATTTTTCACTCACGTTAGGGAAATATGTCCATATTAACATCATGGTTTCAGTATTTTTTGTATTTTGGACTATAAAAAATAGTATTTTTTCATGAATGTGGTTGAAATGAAACTCTTAAGGTGTGGAATGATGAGTTAGTCATGGGAGTATAACCCTCATACAGGTAAATTTTTAGTTATGTAGAGATGAATTTGAGATGAATTTCCTATAATTGAGATGAAAATAAGAAAGAGAGTAGGTACAATTTTTGATTTATCTGGAAGGCCAGGTATCCCTTGGATATAGTGGTTGATCAAGTCAAGTGTTTGGTTCAAGCTCAAGGTGGTTCTAAAAGAAAAAAAGGGTTGTTTTTATCAAATATGTTGGTTCAGAAGAGCATGATGAATTTTTAGGGCACAATGGATGATTTGACTGTAAAAATACACCAGAATATGGGGATAGACTTCACATGGTGAGTTCAAATAGTCGTGGTTTTCACTATGTTAGAAGGAATCATGGACAGGTAATATGGTAATGTAATGATAGTGGGAGTTGGGGATTTCTACGATGAGTTAGCTAGGGATGGTATAACATGACAGGGTTAATGGAATGGATGTGGTGAGATATTAGACAACTCTATTATAATGTTTTTGAAATGTAAAGTACATTTTAGGAATGGAGAAAAGTTCATATAAAAAACGTTATTAATCTTGGTTCTTGGATGGATGAGGGGTATGTATCTATTTATGTTGACTTTTGATGGTACCGATTTATTCCCATATTGTATAGTGTTATAATGGTTTTTTTAGGTGTGTTGAGTTCGGAAATAAACTAGGTAGTTTGTGGAAGATTCAGTTCAGGGTTATAGTGATCATTTTTATAGTGGATGTGCCAAACACTGTAATTTGATGGTTGTGATCTATACATATGGTGAGAATAATCCTATAGGAGGAGTGGTTATTTGGTGAGGTGATTGGTGTTTCAGGTTAGATGCGATTTCCAAAACTCCATCTTAGTGTTCTATTATAAAAATGGGTGTTGTCCTAGGTTCTTATTGGTTGATTGTATTTTTTTGACAAATGTGATTTTTTTAGTTTTAGGATTTTAGATATGGAATCATGAAGTTGGTTGAGGTGATTTTTACCAATGATGGATAAGGAATATGGATGGATATTTGAATATTACTTGTTGTGATTACTATATTGGTTCATCCTTATGTATAGAAATGGGTTTGATTGCTACCAGGTGTGTTGAACTATTGATTTTTTCGAGAGAATCATAATATATGTGTTTTTATTGGATATTCCATATAAGAATGGTACTTTTCTCGATGATTTTATTATATAGTCATATAGACTGTATAAAACAAAAAATTATCTTTTTTTATGTTGGTAGTGATGATATTGAGGATTTTCAAACCTTGAGAAGTATTCAACATGTGTATGAAATCGCAGTGGGAGGGTATACATGAAGGACAATAAATTTGATTTAAATAATTTGACAACACGGGGGTGTTAAAGAGGAATCCTATGAGAGTGAAGTGTGTATTCTAGCCTATTAGATTGAATCAATTTCTGTGATTGTTTAATGAAATTTGAAATTGAATCACAAGGATGGGCTATTTTATGGTGGGGATATTGTATGTTTTCAGTGATAGAATAGGTTTGATTTATTTTGAATTTTGATTAAAATCATATTAAATTAATTAGTGGAGGGTTTCAATTATTAGGTATGGTCTTGGTGGTGTCTTGAGGGTTAAATATGAAAATAAAGGTGGAAATGAGGCTTATTTTTTATAGACCATGTCTTCTGCATGGTTTTCAAAAACATGTGGGTGGCTAGGGGAACCTATGTGGCATGCATTCTACATGAATAGTGGTAGTTGCAAAGCATTCACATGGGTACCTAATCCATATGGGTGACACTAGGATACCATGAATCCTATTTCCCTTATACAGTAGTGAGTGCATGGACAATGCATAGTTCATCAAACCATGTGGTGGGCCACATAAACCTTGCAACTCGGTTTCCCCAGGGACATAGAGAAAAATAGTTAGTGCACAGGTTTGAAAACTATGCAACCAAACGGAAATCCTTAGTAGATGAAGGATTTATACAATTTATCTAATAACTATAAATTATTATATCTTGATATTCCAAACCTTTTGACCCGCAATACCTTTGTGAGTGAACCAGAAACTACCTCATTCTCTATGGATTTCTCTCCATCGATTCATATACGTTTGTTGTGACTTTTAGTGTGAATAAATTTTTCAGGTATGTATATGACACAGTTTCATCATTTATTTTATAAAAGAGTATTTTTTGGTTGTATCCTCACTTTCTGAAGATCATGAACCCTATATTCCAATGTGTTCTTCACATAGGTATTTGATGCCATTTATTTCAAATCAAGGGTCGGGTTTGGTTGAGTTCTTGATAAAGAGTGTGAGGTATGAAGTCTACAATATTTTCTACATAATATTGATTTTTCCCTTGTGTTTGTGGTTTTTTATTCAGTTTCATGTAACATCCTGGTTCCAAAATCCACCTAGAGGATACCCGTACGCGGTTGGTCACATGGCCTCAAGCGCATTTTCCCAATTGCCAGAGGCTGCCGACTAGCAGCGAGGGCCTTGGGTGTGATATTGGGGAAACTATGCCCTCATTGGTAGAGTACACAATGGAAGAAGAATAAGAATACAATAACGGAAGCTGTAATAACAAACAATGAAAACAGTAGATGACTAAATCAACAACAAGAGAAAATAGGTATATATATGAAATAATGCATGATACATAACTATGAAAGCTGTCAAACAAGTCACAATGATAGAAAAACACTACAGTACCGATAAAAGTAAAGAAAATGCAAATGGCTCCTCAGCATCGTAAGCCCAAGCATGGTCCCATGCTCCCCTGCTCTAAGAAATCAAGTTCCAGAAGTCGAAGGGTGCTTTCCTTTGTCTATACCTTCTACAACATAGTCTTCTTGGGCCCAAAAGAATGGTCCAAAAAGGGTGTGACATAAAATCCCTGTAGGCATTCACCTGAAGATCTGTTCCTAATAGTAAGTGAGTATATGGAAGGTAAAAGTACAATAAGTAGTAAACAATAACATAAAAGGAGTAGGAAGTAAACAATATGTAGTAAAACAGGATGATACATAGCACCAATCAATCCACACAACTCAACATCAGTTAAACTATAGATAACAAGACGGAAATCCTCTGGGAAGTACTTGCATCCATTCCCTCTGGTCCTATCCAAGAATTACAACAACCCTCTGGGCAGTGCACTCAGCCTAACCACTCTGGCATGGTCATACGCATTTATGACTCTCTCTGGGGAAGCTCACCTAGACAATTACCCTTATATTCTAGGGTAGTTAGGGACTCTCATGAGGAAGATCACGTAGACTAACCCTCTTATCCCCAAGGTCTAGAGACTCCCTGAGGAAGCTATCTCAGTCAATTCCTTCTTTATCCTCAGGTATACCACATACTCTCTGAGGAAGCTCACTCAGTCAATTCCTCCTCTTTCTTGGGAAGGTTCATAAAGAGAATAAATCAAGGTAAGACTCTCTGAGGAAGCTCACTCGTTCTACCCTCCTGTATTCTATAAAATCCAAGACACTCTGGGAGCTCACTCATTTCATCCCCTCTGCAGTCTGTAATATTTAAGACTCTCTGAGAAGCTCACTTAGTCTATCCCTTATAGTCTATAGCACCAGTTTCTCTCAGCCCCATGCCAGTCAGTGCATAATAATGCTATAATGCAAAAGTACACCTATAGAGGTACTTGGCTAACCGATGTACACCTATATAGCTACTTAGCTAAACAGTCTGCAGGGCAACCAGAATTTCATGAGTTTCACTTCAACCTATAACGACAAGGCATGAAACATGTATAACATCCAAAAAAACAAGACCCAAAGGTCATAAATAGAACAAAGAAAAGAAAATATATCCAAGAACAAAAAATGTATCCCCTATAATGACTAAGTTACCTCTACCCTAGCATAAAAGAAAGGCAGGAAAACAACAAGGACAAAAATGTAAACACGCAATACCCCATTCACTGGTATCGGTGAAAATTTCCACATAAAACTCAGACACGTTGAATGGTAAGGCACAAACCACCTACCGTGATCCTAAGAGATCAATATACTTTAACCACGATAGCTAATTCCACCTAGAACGTCGTAGATGTGAGAAAAAGAAAAAAACATTCAACCTTAGATAACCTGGGAAGGAGGAAGAATTGGAAAAAAAGGCTTATGCAAAAATGAGAAGTCACTGCTACGCTTCCAATGCAATCGGCTGTGCTCGAATTAGAGAACGGACGGAGAGGTGGGAGGTCAGTGAAGATTCGGTATTACGAGTCACTCTCGGACGAATTAGACCTAGATGAAGGTGATTATGGTGATTAGGCGCGACCCCATCCCATTTAGTAAAAAAAATAAAAGTACACGGTGTTTATTTTTAAAGTACACGGCGTGTAGTGGGTCTTTTCATACTCCACCAAAATCAGCCTCCACGCCACCCCTACACACCGTTGTGTCATCCGGACACGGCCCGAACACGACTTCGAGCGGGAAAAGAGTACACGGCGTGTACTCAGAAAGTATACGACGTGTACTTAAAAAATTTCCAAAATCTCCAAATATTCTCAAGAACTCTAGAAAAGGAAATCCCTAAATGAAACAATGATCTGTGTTCTTACAAACTCCCCCCTTAATAAAATTCATCCCCTAATTTCCCTAGATGGGCATAGAAGAATAAACCTCGAACATCTCTGGCCACTGCGATTGAAGCTGGACCTCCCTCTCCCATGTCTCGTCCTGTACTCGCCTGTGCTTCCATAGTACTCATACTAGAGGAATAGACCTGTCTTGGAAAACATTCGTACAACGATCGAAAATCCAGATCGGATGCTCTTCAAATGACACAACTTCTTCGAGCTCAACTTCCTCGGGCTGAAAGACATGAGATGGGTTTGAAAATTAATGTCGGAGCTGAGAGATGTGGAAGACATCGTGCATATCTTGGTACATCTATGGTAGCAGCAACCGATAGGCGACCGACCCAACTCTCTCCAAAACCCCAAACGACCCGACGTACCGCGGTGAAAGATTAACATGTCTATGAATCCGCTTATGTCCCAACATTGGTGCGACACACAGGAAAACCTGACCTCTGACATCAAACTCAAAAGGTTGTCTCCGCCGATCAGTATAAGACTTCTGTCGAGACTGTGCTACAACCATCCTCTTCCGAATCAACTCTATCTGCTCTGAGGTTTCCTGAACAAGATGAGGTCCTAGAAAAGCTGCCTCTCCTACCTCTAGCAAGCATAAGGGTGATCGGCATGGCCTACCATTCAAATCCTTGTATGGTTCAATCTCAATGGTCACCAGAAAACTGTTGTTGTAAGAGAACTCCACAAGAGGTATATGCTTCTCCAAATAACCACCAAGGTCTAAAATGAACGATAAGATCATATCCTCAAGCACCTGGATCTTGCGCTCATATTGGAAATCAGTTTGGGGATGGTACACTGTCCTTAAAAGCACCTGTGTACCCAAAGACTTCTGATGTCCCTGCCAGAATCGAGAGGTAAAGCGATCATCCCTGTCTGAAACAATAGAGTGGGGAACTCCATGTAGACGTACAATCTCACGGATGTAAAGTCTTCCCAGATCATCAACACTGAAGGTTTCCTTGATCGGTAAGAAGTGTGAAACCTTCGTAAGCCTGTCAACGACAACCCAAATAGCATCACATCCCCGAGGTGACCTTGGAAACCTGGTCACGAAGTCCATCACGACATTATTCCACTTCCACTCCAGAATGGTTAACTACTGTAAAAGCCCTGCTGGTCACTAATGATCTTCTTTCACCTACTGACAAGTAGAACATCTCATGACAAAACAGCAATGCCTCTGTTCATACCTGGCCACCAGTACTGGCGATGAAGATCCTGATACATTTTTGTGATGCCAGGATGAACTGCCCAAACTGAGGAATGAAAATCCCGCATCAGCTCCTCGCATATGTCTACTGGCACTGATACGCGTACCTGGAAATGCAATATCACATCCTCTCCCACTGTCCATACAGGAAGAGAGTCCTCTCCTATCACACTCCCCCGCATGACAAAGGCCTCTGAATCTGATACATGCCTCATTCGTACCCAATCAAGAAGTGTAGAGGTAACATCTATAGTAGATGGGACAGCCTGCCCCTACCTATCGTGCACTTCCTAGTGCTTCTCAGAGAACAGATTCATAAGCTACCATTCACTACTGGCCTCTTGAACTGCCTGAATCTGAGTTCTCCTGCTCAAAGCATCAGCCACTGCATTTCCCTTTACCAGCATATTAGCGAATTCGATGTCAAATAACTGATGATACTCAACCCATCTACGCTATCTCAGATTCAGATCGCACTGAGTAAATATATATTTGAGACTCTTATGGTCAGTAAAAACAACAATGTTCTCTCCTAGAAGGTAATGTCTCCATCATCATAATTCATGAAAAATAACTACAAACTCCAGATCATGCATAGGGTAATTCCTCTTGTGTGGCCGCAAATCCCTAGACCCGTATGCGACGACTACATCTCCCTGCATGAGCACAGCTCCAATCCTGATACCCAATGAATCACAATACACAGTGTAGCCATTGCCTGGCTCTGGAAAGACTAGTATTAGTGCTGATGCCAACCTCCCTTTTAGCTCCTCAAAGGATGAATCACAAGAATCTGACCATAGAAACATCACCCCCTTCTGGTTCAGACCTGTCAACGGTGCTTCTAGGCGTGATAAGTCCTGAATGAAGTGTCTTTATTATCCATCCAGCCCTAGAATACTCCACACTTCAAAGAAGTTCTTCAGCCACTTCAAAGAAACTACTTCTCTCACTTTATCTGGGTCCACTGACACTCCTGTCTCTGAGATAACATGACCCTGGAAGTGAATCTGGTCCATCAAAAAGTGGTACTTTGATAGTTTAGCATACAGCCAATGCTCTCTTAGTGTACTCAAAACGATCTCATGATGTGTGTCATGGTGATGTCGACTGTGAGAGTACAGAAATATATCATCCATGAAGACCACGACAAAGGAGTCCAAGTATGGATGGAACACTCGGTTCATTTGTGACATGAAGATTGGAGGCGCATTCATAAGACAGAACGACATGACTGTATATTCGTAAAGACCATACCTACTCCTGAAAGCTATCAGAGGTATATCTAATGGTCTAATGTGCAACCGATGATAACAGAACCTCACGTCGATCTTTGAGAACACCCGGGATCCTCAAACATAATCAACGAGGTGATTGATCCATGGAAAGGGATATCTGTTCTTGACCGTCAACTGGTTCATATTTCAATATTACACACAAATATGAAGGGCACCATCTACCTTCTTTGTGAACAGGATAGGCAAACCCCAAGAGAAATGCTGGGTCGGATGAAACCCTTCTCCTGCAACTCCTCCAACTTCTTCTTGAGCTCCTGCAACTCAGGTGTAGCCATCCTATAACGAGGAATGGACACCGGTGTCACTCTTAGCATGATCTCAATCGAGAAGTCTACCTCACGCTCTGAAGGTAAACCTGAAAAGTATTCTGGAAAGACATCCCTGAAATGATCCACCACTGGAGTGAAGTCTAATTGTGAAGTCCCCTGGTCATTTAGATAAAGACTAGAAATCTGGGTTGTAACATCCTATAGCCCATGATTCTCTAGTCCAGATCTACCCACCTAGACATCCCACTCGCCTCTATGAAGGAAGGATCCACCCTCTGGGGATATGAAAATGACCATGCGGTGATAGAAATCAACGAACACCTTGAAGGGAACCAACCAGTCCATCCCATGAATGAACTCATAGCCCGTCACCTCTAGGAAATAGAGGTCCCATAAGAAATGACACCCCGAAACCTTGAGAGGGAACTCGCTGCACTGACGTATGCTAGATGTCCTCATTCCCAACAGATTTTCAAGAGTCAAAAAGTCAGCATATGAAATGATACGGAGCCCAAGGCTCTCTTCAACCGCAATAGAGATAAGGCTATTGAAAGCACCAGTATCGAAAATAATTGAATATAAAACTGAGGCAAATAAGATCGTACCTCGAACTGTAGAAGGGTCGGGATCCTGCTTCTGATAGGTCTACTCAACTGCGAAAGACTGGCCTGCACTGCGACCCTACACCCTAGGCTGACCGCTCTGACCTGATCCACTCTGCTATCGCTGATGACCTGGTGACTGACCACCACGGCCGCGACCTCCACCACAGCCTGAATGGCAGGAATATCTCCAGTTCCCTGACTAGTGGGAAATTTGTGAAGCATCTCCAGAACACAGGGTCATAGAGGAACCCCTACCACCAGCTAATGGTGATAAGATGTGATGGAAATGCTGGCAATGTCCCATCATGCTGCAAGACCGGCACTCCATCGGATCACACTGTCACTAAGTCCTAGTATTCCCACTCCAACCGCACTGGTAGTATACAACTTGACTACCAGAAGACGCATCCCGCGAACCTCGATCTCTTTGAGAAGACTCTCTGCGATTCTTCCTACTGTCCGTAAGAGGAACACCATCTCTTGATACCGAACCTCCCTATCTCACTGCTTCAGAATCTCTCATATTTCACTCAGTGATAATCACCTAGTTGATAATGGAGGATATCGAAGTCAACTGGAAGATATTCACCTGGCAACAGATCTCCTACTTGAGACTGTCCTAGAACTTCCTAGAAAAAAAAAATTCATCACCTTATGGGATCTGTGTGAAATGCTGCAGCTCAGTGAAGTGAGACGAGTACTCAATAACATAGAGATTAACCTGCTACAGACTCATAAACTCCCGGGCTCGATCACCCCTTAGTGTCTCCAGATAAAAGTATTCATAGAAGGTGCATCGAGACTTTTCCCCAGACATATCCTACTGACGCCCTAACCGTGAGATTACCTCCCACCACCTCTTGGCAGTGTCCCGGAGCATATACGTCGCCATCTTTTCCCTTTTATCCAGAGGGATCTCTAGGTGCTCCAAGATGGTCACTGTGGCCTCTATCTACGACTATGCAGCCTGAGGTCCTCCATCCCCTGAAAAAGTAGGAGGATGTTGCTACTGGAAAACTTGCATCAACTCATCCATTTTCGGGGCAGGAGGCGGCGCTACCTGGAAGTTCTTCATCATCATCAGAAAGTCCTCCATGAACTGTGCCTCGGTGCCTACAATTGTTATGGCAGCCGGTGCCAAGGCTGGATCAACTGGAGGATCGGCAGGAAGTCCCTGATCAGACATATCTATCGTCTGATCACTGCATGACGATAGACGTACAATTGGAGGACGTCTCAGAGGCATCGATCTGAAATATCAATAGTAAACCTTAGATCAGAAACAAGTACAGAGAACACAAGAGTACAAAAAGGGATCTGGGGGAAGAAACAATCATGTTTTACAAAACACGACAACACGAAGTGTATAAAAACTACACGGCGTGTCTAATTAATCCATTAACATGGGAATCTACCCCTGCCTGACAGGTCATGTAACACCTCAAACTACACGGCGTGTTGACCTAACACAATACCTGTACTTGAAAACTATTCCCCTACCCGAGTCTCTTTACACAGCTAACTCACATGGTTAAAACTAACCTCATATTACACGGCATGTTCCTTAGGAACAAGATGTGTACCAGACACTGCATCGATGGCCTGTGTTGTTAGTAACATGGTCGTTTACACGGATGGCCCTTACATGGTGTGTTTTGAACAAACAAGGCGTGTATATGAGAAGGTGACACCATCCCGTGTTGTTCGTGACATGGTCGGGTATCTAGGAATGACTACACGACATGTTCCAAAAGCAACATGACGTGTGTAGGGGAAGGTTGCGCTAGCCAGTGTTGTTTGTGACATGGACGGGTACCTAGGCATGACTACACAACATGTTCCAAAAGCAACATGGCGTGTCTAAGAGAGGTCATGCCGACCCGTTTTGTTCACGACACGGTCGGGTACATAGACAGAACTACATGGCGTGTTCCTTTAGATCTCGACATGTTTTACTTGAGATTCCCCTACCCGTGTTGTCAGTGACATGGTCGGGTACAAGGCTATCCACTACACGACATGTACATACCGTACACGACATGCTCCTGATGTTATTTTCACAATAACGTATTCCTACACACATAGTTAGTAATACGGCCTAAAAACTACACGGCGTGTAACCATAAAGTACATGTCGTGTATTCTGGGTTTTTATAGGAAGTAGCTCATAAACTGTACAGAAGCCTAAAAACACAAAAAACCAAGAAAACAGGTGCCAAATTCCGATCATTGAGGGCCCATACTCCCCGTGAATCAAACCTGGGCATCCCCACCAGTCATGTACAATAGAAAACATGATCATGATCCACCAATTTCTGATTAAAGATGGCCTATAACACCTCATGAATCAAAATTTTGCATTCATATAAACAACATAAAATATATAAAATTCTCTAAAAAAACATCATAGATTCTATAAACCATCTATCACAACAGCATTCATAATCTACACAATGTCTATCACAACCGCATGCAATTGGTAATGCATCCTAAATGGCATGGGAAGAATGCATGGAATGCGATTTCTACAAGTTCCTATATGATTCATGAGATTAAATACCCTCTTATCATCGGGTTGCGACATATATAGAAACATAATATCAAAACAATAATAGCACAAGGCATGTGAATCACTCTAGGTGAAATCATATCAACCGTAAAATCTCAAAACCAGAAAACTGCAATAAACGAGGTATTATGGTTTTTCCCTACACATGCGTTAGCTACTTCCAGGAACAACTTATTACAAAGTTCCAAATCTATCCTATCCCTGGCTAAAGTCTCCAAACAATAAATCAAGAGAAAAGAAAACGCTCGGATACCACATTGTAATGTCTCGGTTCCGTAAGCCACCCAGAGGCACCCCATACCCGGTTGGTCACATAACCTCAAGCGCATTTCCACAAATGCCTGTGGATACCGACTAGCAGCGAAGGCCTTGGGTGTGACAGTGGGGAAACTATGCCCTCATTGACAGAATACAAAGAGGAAGAAGAATAAACATACAATAACGGAAGTAGTAATAACCGACAATGCAAACAGTGGAAGATTAAACAACAATTGGAGCACATATGTATATATATGAAATGATGCATGATAGATTACTAGGATAGTATCCAAACAAGTCACAATGCTAGAAAAACACTACAGTACCAAAACATGTAAATGAATAGTAAATGACTCCTCAGCATCGCAATCCCATGCTTGGTCCCATGCTCCCCTTCTTCAAGAAATCAAGTTCCAAAAGTCTAAGGGTACTTTCCCTTGTCTATAGCTGCAACAACATAGTCTGCATGGCCCAAAAGCATGTCCCAAACTGGGTGTGAGATAAAATCTGAGTAGGAATTCACCTGAAGATCTGTGCCTATCAGTCAATGAGTATATGGCAGGTAAAAGTACAATAAGGAGTAAATAGCAACAGCCAAGCAGTAGGCAGTAAACAGTATGCAGTAAAACAAGATGATACATAGCAGTAATCAATCCACACAAATCAACAGCAGTGAAACAACAACTGACAAGCCAGAAATGCTCTAGGAATTACTCGAAGCCATTCCCTCTGGTCCTATACAAGATCTACCACAACCCTCTTAGCAGTGCACTCAACATAACCCCTCTGGCTTGGTCATACGCATTTATTAGACTCTCTGGGGAAGCTCACTTTGTCAATTCCCCTTATAGTCTAGGGTAGTCAGGGAATATCTTGAGGAAGATCACGCGGTCTAACCCTCTTAGCAACAATTTCTATAGACTCTCTGAGGAAGCTATCTCGTTCAATTCATCCTATAGCCTTAGGTATACCATAGAATCTCTGAGGAAGATCACTCGGTCAATTACTCCTCTATCCTTGGAGGTTATTAAAGAGATTCAAACAAGTTAATACTCTCTGAGGAAGATCACTCAGTCTACCCTCATGGTGTCTCTAAAATCCAATACCCTCTGGGAGCTCACTCGGTCCATCCCCTATATAGTCTGTAATAACTAAGACTCTCTAGGAAGCTCACTTGGTCTATCCCTTATAGTCTATAGCAACAGGTTCTCTCAGCCTCGTGCTAGTCAGTGCATAATAATTCTATAAGGCCAAAGTAAACCTATTGAGATACTTGGCTAACTAATGTACACCTATAGGGATACATAGCTAAACAGTCTATAAGGTAACAAGTATGTCATGAGTTTCACTTCAACCTATAACCACACGGCATGAAACAGGTATAACAGTGAAATGAAAACAAGACCCAAAGGTCATAAACAGAATGAAGTGAGGAAAATACATAGAAGCACAAAAAAACAATCCTCTAACATGACTAAGTTACCTCTACACAAGAATACAAGCAAGGATGTAAAACAACAAGAGAAAAAATGAAAACATGCAATACCCCGTTCACGGGTATCAGTGAAAAATCGCACATAAAACTCAGAGACATTGAACGGTAAGGCACAAACAACCTACCTTGATCCTAGGAGAAAGATATACTTGAACCACGACGGCTAATTCCCAATAGAATTTCGTAGATCTTGTAAAACATGCAAAACGTTCAATCTTAGACAACTCTAGAAGGAATAAGAATTGGAAAACAAGGATTAAGTAGAAAGGATAACTCACCTCTGCGCTTCCAACACAATCGACCGTGCTCAAATTGGATAACAGACATAGATGAGGGAGAACAGGGAAGATCTGGTTGTACGTGTCACTCTCGGATGAACAATACCTAGAAGAATGTGATTATGGTGATTAGGCATGACCCCGGTCGGTTTAGCGAAAAAGAAGAAAAGTACACAGCGTGTATTTTTAAAGTACACTGCGTGTAGTGGGTCTTTCTATACTCCACCAAAATCAGCCTCCACGTCACCCCTACACACTGTCTGTGTGGCCCGGACATCACCATCACACTTCATCAAGCAGGAAATGAATACATGGCATGTACTTAGAATGTATACACCGTGTACTTAAAAAATTTCCAGAATCTCCAAAAATTCTCAGAGACACCAGAAAAGGAAAGACATACCTGAAACGAAGGTCCAGGTTCTTACATTTCATTTATATGATTTCAATTATATGGAAAAGGATTGTAAATTTGGATTATATATGATGAGCGAGACTCTTTATAGACACTATTGGGTCCATTGTTGATTTCATAGTAGACCGAAGACAACTTACAGAGAATGCTAAAACCGTTAAAATGGTGATGTGAATTGGTAAGTGCAATGATAGGGTAATTATGAAAGCAAATGTACTAAAATTGTTTAATGGTATTTATGTATGGTTAAAGGGGAAATATAAATATATATTTTCTATATTTTTTATAATTCTGAAGAGTATTTTATAGTGTTTTAAATCACATGATTAAATCATTATATGATATTCATTTAAAATAAAATGATACAATGTTTTGAATGAATGTAAAATTTTAAATAGAGGTTTTGACCACAAATAAATGATAAAGTTATTGTAATTATATTTAAAATGACATTTTGAATTGTGTGCATTGGTTACCCATTTGGAAAATTCCATGGTGGCTTCTACTAACGAATTGAATAGAATAGATACCTTTGACCTTATTTTTATTATCAATGAAAACCTACCCTATTAAAGGGATTTTTTGAAAAAACAATTATAATCTGAGTGTTTTTTTAAGATTTAATATTATTTTATGTAATATTTTATGGAATTTTTAAAAAGGGTTTGTGTTTTATTAAGACACAATATGTTTAATGGATTGTTGGGACCTCGGTAAATGATGAATGATTAACGGTATTGGATATTTTATTATATATAGTATAATTATGGTAATGATTGATAATCATATTCTTTTGGAATTTAGGATATACACTATAATACATTATTTCTGGAGGGGTGGACTGCTTCTCCATGAACCTTGGTGCACTCTAATTTTTTAAGGATGGACTGATGCACCCAAATCCAAGGTTTCAGACCTAGAATTTTATATTATGGTTGGGATGGTTGTACATGACATTCTGAATTACTATTGGATACTTGGATTGATTCTAATTTCTTTTTAACCAACCAACTATATAATAAATGTTTGATACGGTCAGACATTGTGTTCTGAATCATAGTGGGATACATAGATTGATGTTCTTTGTTTGTCAAACCATAACACCAATAATAATTTTTTTTGATGGTCAGACAAGATGTACTGAATCTGGTAAGGATACTTTAACTAAGGCTCCTTGTATGATAACATATTTTCATATAATTAACATTATTTGAAGTAGTTTTGATGTGTTTGGGAATCTCTATAAACCGAGAATAATTATGGTGAATTTAAATATTATTAGATAATGAAACATGGTTTATCTACTATTTTATAATGATTACTATACTTATTCATGCATTGTTATTAGACTATTTTTTAATTAATAAAATGTTGTTGGTTGACTACTGGGTTGTACGCATGCCCCTATCAGGCCACCATGGAACATGGGTATCTAAGTAGATGCTACATTATTTTAGGTTCAATTATAGGATAAAGACCCAGCTCTTGGTTTATGCATGGAATAATGGGTCAAATTATGAGATATCCATATCGGTTTTTGATTCGGGATTGAATTTTCATTTTTTATAGTTTCATATTAGGTGTTTTACTATATTAAAACCTAAAAATTATAGTATGAAAATCATTATTGTATCATGCTTACATTTGGGAAATTTTTGGTCATTATGTTTGTTATTCAATCTAATGTTTATACTGGTTTTTATTTTTGTTGATATTATTTCTATATTTGTTTACTCTGATAAGGGGGATATAGTAAACTCTTTTTACTTCTATAGACCCAAATACCTACTACACTTCCACTGGAGTATGTGGAGGGGTGCCTGATGTCTTGTAAAAATTTGTCTCATGGCATTAGTTATGGTGGCACCTAGGCCAGGGTGTTACATAATATGAGCATAGAAGGACTAAAAAACCCTCTATTCATATCGATGATATTTTAATTAATTTTATATGAATAAATGAACATTATTCCCATTCATTTTAACATTATGAGTATCTTAAAAACCATGAAAAGTTATAAAAAATTGATAATATCGAGCCAAACAAAGAAAACTAATGATCTCATTCATAGTGGTTGTTCTAGGGTAATGTTTGATATTATTTTTCATTGATGGATCCATCGATAAACCCTCACTAGAAAATCTACGGCCATGATATGAAGATTTTTATAACCAAAAGTCACATTTTGTAAATTTTTCAGACATTTTCTCCTTCCATAGGCTTTCAGTAAAATCATAAAGTAATTTTCATGTTTCTGCATGCTCTGGTCATATATAAGAATATCGTCTATAAAGATAACCACAAACTAATCATGTTCATATATAAAGACTCAATTAATTAAATCCATGAACATAGTGGGAGAATTAGTAAGACTAAATATAATCACCATAAATTCGTTATGTCCGTACTTCATATATAATGCTTTTTAATGTATTCCACCACATTCGACCCATAATTGATAGTATCCATATCAAAAATCAATAATGCAAAAATAATTATTTCTTTAAAAATGATTAAAAAAAATACATCAATATGTGGAATAAGATAGTTATTCTTGATTTTGGTATATATTTAGTTCCCAATAATCAACGTAGTGTCTCATCTATCAAAATTTATTCTATAATAAACATACACTCCATGGTGATGTACATAGGAAATTGATTCCCTTATGAAGAATATCATGTAGTTTCATCTTAAATTCATGAAAATAAATCAACTAATATATATATAGAGTCTTTGAAATAGGATCAGAACCAGGAATATGTTATATTAAAAAATTCACTTCACAATTAGGGGGGAAATAGTAAATTCCATTAATAACAAATTAACATAATATATAATGATAGGAATATATTCATTGTTGAGTTTCTCCACAACCCATTAATATAAAATCAATTTTTGAATATATATTAAGACTAATAGAGTGTAAGTAATTATAATTGGTATTATATGTTCATCCTTACAATGATAGAAAATTATAGGGTGATTCAGAGTAACAAATGTAACTTCAACACTTTTATAATTGATATGGGCCTTATATAAATGAAATTAACCAATATCCAAAATAAAAACAAATTGAATTAGATGAAGAATAATTATATTTACATGAACATTCCCACAATCATGAATAGGATATGAATCACAGGATTGAGTAGAAATACCTATGCCATTTGGTGTTTTAACTGATAATGAAATATCTAATCATTTATGTGGTATTATGGTACCCTTATAAGTATATTTAGATATTAATTATTGGGTATGTTAGGAATAAAATGAGACATTATAAGTTGTAGCGTGGTTTTTATATGTAATTTTTATCTCTACATTATCTTACGCCACATTGGAAGTAATGATCACAAGAGATTTATCTTTATCATTAACATTAACTGTTTATTGAAATCGATCATCATTCAGATATATTAATGAAATGATTTTATAACTTTTTTAAAATAATCCTCATAATACGTTCAATTGTCACATTAGATTCTTGGTGGAGCATTATTTGGTGCTTTCTCTCCATTTTCATCGTTAGATTTATTCTTCCTATCAATTCAGTATTTGATGCCCTGATGACCTTCCTTTCATGACCTAAATCATTTAGCAATATCATTAAGAATATTTCTTTTATGATTCATTCCACTCATCAAGAATAATTTAATGCTCATATTATTCTATTAATAATATAAATTATTATAGTTTCCATTGAATTACATATTTCATTTAGTATCTAATACTTTATATAGGTGGGAAACACTCATATCCTTTTATACATTGATAGAACATTAAACAATTTATTCATTCTTAATAACTCCCTTTATTGATAACATCCTTTAGAGATTTGGTATTTAGACACTATGGAATCAATAAATCTTACCTTTAGGTTGGATGATAATACAAGAATCATACCCCACAATTGTTGTAAAATATTCCCCATAGGTATTAATTGATACATTATATAAATTAATTAGATAAACTAATTAATTGTTCAATTTTATATAATGAATATGAAAATTTTACTTATTAAAAATAAATCGCCTAAAATAATCCTACTCCAAAGAGATAATTTCTACCATTTGGATATTATTAATGATAAGATTCATACATTGATCAGATTCATCATCCAAATGATAAATCGCTAAAACAATGTTTTCATGTTTCTAACACTTGAAATATAAAATATCTTTTTAGTGGTACTGATAAATTTCTCAAAAAATTGCATTAATGGACCAACTAATATAGTGTGGATATTTTATTATGGACGAATCATAAAAAAATATTTACCTATTTTATTCATTTTTATGTTTTTCGGGATTCATTTCTTGAGAATGTTTTATAAGAATAACAAAAATAATTTTCATTCCTATTCCCAAATCATTTATTTTCTATAGAGGAAAATCATTGAATAATCTATCAAATTTAATTTTAACATGATTCCGTCCGATTTGAACCATTAACTGACACCAAAAAACATTATGTCGGAAATAGTAATAACTGTAAAAAAAATTAATCATGAAATATTATTTTTAGTATCTCTAAATCAAGAGTCCTTATTGTAATTTTTTCAAACCATAGGTCAACAATGTCCATAATCTATTCATGTACTTCATAATATTTCTTAAATAAAATTAGAAATAACTATATCATTTCCCATGAGAGTGTCTAGATAATAGTGTTGTCTTTTCCCACTTATCTTATTCCAATAACAATAAAATTAATACTAAATATATCAATTTAAATTTTATAAACAATAGGAGAATCTCCTCCATGACTGCATACACTTGATAAAATCTATGCTTGGATTTATTTTCATGGAATTCCACTCATCATTATTTACCATAACATATGATATTATTATATAAGTAGATTTATCCAAAATGTTCTTAGTAATTTTTCCTTATCAATTTTTGAAAAAATAATTATACACTTCTATAATACAAACTATATATACCCACACCGAACATACATATATATTTCAAAATATTAGATACTAATTCAATATATCTCATTGGAATACATTTCCCAGAACCATAAATGTTTAGTGTATTTGGGAACAAGGATAAATAAAAAAGAAGTTCATAAGAAAATATACATTATCACCCACTAAATTTATCTCATCTAGTACCATTATTAAGAATAAAAAACATAAATCCCGCCTTCATATCATGGGGAAAGGTAGACATAAGAAGGGGAGGGTTATAATTATTAGTGTTGGAAAACATGGTAGAAATTAATCTATTATCACATGTAAGCATATGATAAGAAAAAGGTAATGAAAACATTTCCCCAGCATGATAAATTCATACTGAATATTTCAATGATCATTAATCATGAATCATGGAATAAGGTCATATCAATGAATATATATAAGGTATAAGAGTCAAGAATCATTGATAAGCATTCATTATCCCTGAGAAAATATCATATTTACAAGACATATTCTTTTTTAAATAAACATATTAAAGGAAAATAATTTCCTTATTTAAAGATCCCTGCCAAGTCTAAAACATTTTCTTGGGTTCCCCCAATATTCTATAATTTCCTTATTTAGGGTAAAATTCCATGACTATCATAGGAGACAGAGTCCCTTTTTGAAATGGATTAACATCTAATTCAAATACTTATAATTTCCTAAGATATTCATATTCACCCTACTCATTATATGGCAATATGTGTGGTCCCACACATTAAATAATTATAATCCATTCACATGTATACCTCAATATCATCAAATATTCACTATATCACAAAATCATAACTCATGGAGTCATCTTGAAAATGAATATGTTTGGTATCAATATATCATATCCCTGGTAATGAATAATAAACATACAAATATTTTATAATAGAAGGAAAATACCTATAAAATACCACTAATTTTTTTTTCAATGTAAATACAATTTCAATTTGAAATCACTTATTTAAAATCTAATAATATTAATAAATATTATGTAAAATTGTTTCATTGAATGAAAAAGATTTAAACTTTTAATATAATTTTCATGTTATTGTGTTTTCTTGATGGTTGGAAAATCAATTCAGGTAATATATGTTCAAACAATAGTTCCCTTGACACTTTTTTGTAAAGGTTCAGAATTACCTAATTTGGAAAATGAAAAAATGATTCATTTTAAATTTTTATAAAAAATTAAACATGCTTAAAGATAACTTTATTAAATCACTTAGTAACATTAAAAACATTCATGAAACCATTTTAGAAACATGGATGTAGAAGAAATAGATTTCTTACCAATGTGAAATTAATTATTGTTTAAAATCATTTTCTCCATCATTTTAGCTATGAAAGAGAGAGAAATTGTACTATTTCATAAATGATTATTAAATAAAAATTAAATATAAAATTGGAAGGGGTTTATTAGATCAATTTTAATTAAATTAATTCAATGTAAATGCAATCATACAAAATCCCAATTAATGTTAGATTGAAACATTAATATTCAACCTTAAGTATAACTCACATCGTAATAAATCTATCATACTATATAATAAATTTATATATTTTATAATTAAATAAAATAACCAAAATATTACTTATTATATTATTTATGACCCTATTAGATCATTTAAACACCAATTATTTAATTATTTTTATATAATCATCATTTCCATTTGTAAACAATTTCATTTAAAAAATGTTTCTATTATGAAGTTATGGTCCTTTCACATTGATCATGGTTCCATAATCTGTATATTTTTTATTGATATGTATTTCTTATATTAATTAAATAATTCATTATATAAATTAATTAATGGTAGATATTGAAAAATGATTTAAACTATTCAAGGAGATGGTAGTTCGAACTTACACGTGATCATTGTTTTCATTTTACAATGAAAATATAGAAATAAAGAAAAGAAATATTTTATCAATACATGTCCATAATAATATAAATAATATCATATATAAAAATTAAACCAATCATAAATATCTTCCATGAATAATATTGGTGAAAAATGATTTATATCACAATGTTGAGGTGGTAGTCAACCTGTACACATGAGCTAAAAATTAATTTCTTATTTGAGGGACAATAAAGTAATTATTGGTGGTCCCATACTCATACTAAATTTTCATTATATTAAGGATAATTAATTTTTTATTTCATTATAATGAAAATACATTTAATTTAGGTAGGAGGAGTAATAAATTGAATGAGGCTGGGTATGATGATTACCTCTTCTTCAGTAAACTACATGAGGCCTCTTCCTGGGGGCCAATGGACTGGTTTTTTAAGAAAACCACCACCCATACATAATGGATATAGTTGTTTAAATGAAAATTGGTTAAGGTTTTGTAATCATATATGATTAAATTTGGTGTAATTAATATAAAGGAAGGGTTTCGTCTAAAAAGTGAGGGATGGACACACCTGTAATATTATAATGGAATAAAATATCATAAATTCATTTTTAGAGAAAGTGTTCCATAAACAATTCAGTATTGAGAATAATATTAATTTGGTGAAATAAATTTATCAAATAATATTTAATATGAAATATTGAGGCCTTATAACTTATTTTAAACCTATATTAACATTGTTTACTCTTTTACTATATTGATTTTTTTATTGTTTCTACTATTCATTATGACCAAAAATTTACGTTGACCAAGAAACATACTATTAAAAATTATGAATCCAAATTTCGAATCCATTTTACAATAATAAATTTCTATAACTAGTAGATATTTTTTTAATATAAACTGAAAAGAAAAACACGCTGATAAATGTGTTTACAAGAAAAATCATTTTAATGTATAAAAATGTATTGATATAAATTAATCATAATATGGATTCTAATGATATTTATTAGAAACATTTTATTAAAAATATTATTAAATTTAAAATTCAATTAAAAACTAATGATTTTTAATAATTGAATGGAAAATATATTTTTGTTATAATATTAGTTTTGTTTCATTGTTCAAATAAAAATTAATCATTTTAGAAAAAATACCAAAAATTATTTTTAAGGTAACTTGAATATATTAATTTCAAAAATAGTATCTATTTTTTGAAATAAAATTTATAAAATTGAAATAAATTAATTATAATATCCATTCAAAAAATGTAATAGAATCCATTTTTGAAGAAAACATTTTATTAGAGAAAATAATAGATTTACTGAAAATTGAGCTCTCATTTATTATGAAGTAATAAATAAATTTTGGAATATCTAAAACAATTATATATAATTTATAATATTTTTAATGTTTATATTTAAACAATAAATTTAATGGCTACATTATAAGGACGTACTATATCATGGTTCATTTAGATTTGAGGTTTCATGTAAATAATATATTTAAAAAAAAGTTTTTTTATTTGAAGAATGCATAAAATCATGGGATATTATAGTAGAGCTTGACATAATACATGGGATGATTTCATTGTCAAAATACAATGCCATGATTTACTACAGAAGAAATAGGATTCATGTTTATTCCAATGGAAATCTATAATTATTTTAAATGTATATATATATATGAAACTAATTCTTTCCAAGAAACACTTACTATTTTCATGAATGACGGGTGAAGAATAAGAAGATTAAAGAGAAAGTGTAGACATATTGTTTGTACCAATTGTTTAGGAGTAAATTGATGAATTTTTTGAATAATTACTTAGACTATCCATATAAAGAGATGAATATGTTATTAATTAAACTCATATTAGGATATAATCTAATATTAAATACCCCATATAGATTGAAATATATGGAGTTACAAGAATTTATGAATAAACCTCATGATACATAGGATATGAGTTTTACTTCACCGAGTGTGTCTCTTTAAAGAGAACCTTCTCTTGGTTTATAGAATAATGTTAGTTCGATATGGTTATGTATTGATTATATAGATAATAATTGGAAGATAGTGAAGAAAAAAAATACCCTATTTAATTTATTGATGATCCAGTTTCATAGTGCCCAATTATTCTTTAAGATAGATGTCTAATTAAGTTATAATCAGTTGAGGGTGAATAAATTATTATTCTTGAATAATTATTTTAGAACATGATAGGGATAATATTATTGTATTTGTTTTACCTTTGTATTGATTAATTCTAATATTATACATATGTATTTTATTAATAGAGTCTTTAGGGACAACCTTGATAAATTTTGTGGTAGTTTTTGTTGATGATATTCTGATATATTAGAAAATTAATGATGATAATTAAGACCATTTAAAGGTTCATATTAAAAATCTATGGAAAAATATGTTTGTTTTTATATTCATAAAATTTTATTTCTATTTACTATAGGATATATTTTTTTGACAAATCGGGACAAGTTGATTCTGAAAAGAAAAATGTTTTTGAGGAGTGTCCACAACATACATTTGGAATTGAGATTCATAGTTTCCTTGGTTTAACAACATAATATAGATGGTTTATGATAAAAATTCATATATTTCAAATGCACTATTCAGTTTTACTTAAAATTGGGTTAGGTTAATCTAAATAAGATTGAAAATAATGTTTCCAATAACTAAATAAGTGGCTAGTTTATCAAACTATGCGAACAATACCTGCTAATGTGGTAGTATTTTTTATTTATATTGATATATCCGTGAATTTTTTTAGATATGTACTTATGGGAAAAGAAAAAATAATTTCTTTTACATAATGATATTTAAATCCTCATAAATAGAATTATCATGCATATGATTTAGAGTTATCTAGATTTATCTTTAGGTTTAAGTCATAGAGGTACTATCATTATGGGGAGAAGATTTATATATAAACTGAACTTGAGAGATTGAAATATATATTCAAATAAATGAAACTAATCACCAGATAAATTAGTTGTTCATAACATCTTGATGACAAAAATTTTTATATCCATTGTCGCCCTAAATAATATAACAGTTTGACAAATTCATTGAGTATGAAATACCCTGGAGATCATTAAATGATGATGAATTAAGGAAACCCATTTATCAAATACATGGTAGCGATAGAAATTGAATTCAAATGGTAAAGGACATAAACAATCCTGTTGAAGATTACTTCACAACCATTATTATTTTTGAAGATCAAGAAATCACAAGGATATGATCCTATGTTACTAAAGATTTAATACGCTGTGAAAATGGGACTTCTTCCATGTTGATTATAGATCATATGGGAATACTATAGTTTGTAACAATGTTATGTACACCTTCTGTTTCAATGAAAAATAAAGCGTTGATGGATAAGTCTCATAGTTCTATATTCTCTCTACATCCAGAAATCACCAAAATGTATATAGATATGTGAGATCATTATTTTGTGAGATAACATGAAATGGTATATTTATGAATATAATTCATGTTTTTTGGTATATAAATAAGTGAATGTTGGGGGAATAATACCCAATAGGGTAATGTTCCCATAAATAATAATTATATGAAATTAGAACAACATCACTAAGGACAGTGTTATAGGCCTTCCAATGCTTCCAAAAGAAGAAATTATATAGGATTAATCATTGATAGATTAATAAATTATTTCTAATTTATAGATAAACAACAAGAAATATCCAGTTAGTTCCGTTATCGTATATAAATTAATGAAGTTGTGAGACTTCATGGGGCATCACTGTTAATTATTTTAGGCCATGATCAATGATTTACTTTTAGGTTCTGGAGGATCACTTACATGGACATGAATATTTAATTTAACCTTATAAAAACATATAATCAATAATAACATTGATATTATTATAGGAATGTTCAATATTTAGAATACATGTTAAGGCTTAACTGACTTCATATTCATGATATTTGGGATAATCTTATTCAAATTGTCAAATTATCCTATAAAAATAGTTTCCAATTGAATATTCAAATTTCTCCAAAAGAATCACTCTATGGGAAGAGGTATAAACTGAAACACTTTATAGCATAGTCAGTGAAGAATAAAATTTGTGGATATACTATGTGAAAGAACTTATGGAGATTTTAAAATCAATCTAATAGAGTATGAAGGTTTCTTAGAGTCTAAAATAATTCATGCTACCAATTGAAATAAGGACTTATTTTTTCTTGTTGGGGATCATGTATTCCTCAAAATATTTCTATAGAAATGGGATATGGGGTTTTTAAGTTAGAGAAAACTGAGTCTAAGGTACATTGGACCATTTTATATTCTATAGTGTGTTTAATTTGTTTCATTTCATGTAACACTAACTCCTAATAATTAAAATGTACATAATGTATTCAAGGTGTCCCTATTAAATTTTTTTATCTGACCCAACACTGATACAAGACAAAGATTGTTTTTAAATTGGACCTGATCTATCCTATGAAGATGTACAGATGATGATTCATGATGGAATGGAATATATGTTGAGGAATAATACACTCGACTCATGCATGGAATTTATAGAAATGAAACGTTCACAGAAGTTACTTGGAAGCTTCAACAAGATTTGAAAATGAATTTATATCATTTAGTTTTAAGATAGATATAAATATTGAGGATTATATTTATCTAGGATGAGATTGTAAAGATCTAATATTTTCTTTAATAGATGTACTATTGATTAAAATTAACTATTTTATTTTGTTTTACTATAGAAAAATATAGTAATACTATTATAATATGAAATAACATTACATATAATTTGTTTTTATTGACTATAATTGGTAGAAAATTTTTTTGGACAGCTCAAAAAAGATAAACACACACACACACTAATATATACACAAGAGGATTGAATTCTGAAATGAATAAATCTCATTCTATAAAAAAATTAAAATTTAATTGAAGAGTTTGTAATAAGATATATATTTTCAATGGAACTATGGAATATTCGTAAGTGAAGTAATAAATGTTGTGCTATCAAAATGGTAGAGTATATATAGGGTATAAATATAAAATTTATTGTTTGGATATTTCTGATGATTTATTGTTAGTCAATATAATAGTTCAAAACTATAACCATCAGAAATAATATTATAACTAAAAATATTATGTAAAAATAATAATAGGAAAAGATAATTGATGTAGAAGGGAGATTTCATGGACTCAAATAATAGATCCATTCATTTTTATTCCCATTTATCAGAACATGATAAAGATTAATTGTCACTGGGGTTCTCCATGAATAAATCTCAAGAAGATATTAAACAAGTAATGATCGAGTGAAATCAACAGTGAGAAAAGTTCATGTTAGCAAATATCACCACTACATCAATGTTAGCTCAACCACCACATTAATGGACAACCATCAAACACGTTCCCTGAATGATTCAAGCTAGTTTAATAAGGGGTTATATATCTTGGACATAGAATTATAAATGTCATTTTTTCATTTTAATAAACAAATAATGGTTTCATCAATAAAATTTTTATTATTATCTAAAAAATTCATATATATATATATATGGTGGATATGATTAATTAGTTTTTCTATATAAAAACACATAATATTAATTTCATTAAAATATATACTTAAAATAAAATTTTATGATAAATCCATGTATTTAAAATAAAAATTATTTTTAGTGAATAGACTTATAATGTCTTTAAAAAATAAATTATAATATAATTTTTTAATTCCTTCTTTAAAGATTTTAAATGTGCGAAATTCGAATATATATTAAAAAATAGTTATTTATTGATAAATAACGAATGTTTTATATAAAATTTAAATTTTTAATTTTTATATAATAATTTTGATAACATTAAAAAATATTTGAAATCACCTAATTGAAATTATGTAAGAGTGAAATTTTGAGAAATTTCTAAAACCCATTATTTTTTAAAAAACATTAAAAATATAGTTTTCAATTTTTCATATTTTATATGAATTCATAAATATGTCATAAAGATGTAATAATTATTAAAATTTAATCATTGGTATTAAATTAGTTATTTAAATATTATATTTTATTTTAATAAATTAAATTTAATTTCTAGACCTATAAATAACATTACAAATAATAAAATGAACATTGAAGTGTTACAAAAATTATTTTGTAAAACAAATAATCTTTCCTTGACAAACATAATATAAAATATATATATATTATCTTCTAAAACTCAATTATATCAATGTTAAACCCATAAAATGTCATTAAAATTGAGCTAAAACCATTGGTAAGCCAATCGATTTCCATTTTCCACAACTAATGATTATGAAGACTATATTTAGAAATTAATAAATAATATTACCACATTTTCTAGAAATACCTACCTCTCCACCCCATTTGATTTCCTCCCAATATATTAAGCACTAATTAACCCTCATTTCCTACTCTTAATAAATCCTATGTGGTTTCTAAAGTTTTAATTAAATATCGTAAATCATTAAGAAGTTATGATGCAAGGTAAGGGACTCTCTTCCTCTCCTTTTTTATCAACATACTTCTATTGTAGTGAGCCTTATAATTCCAATGTTATTGTGTGCTAAAAATTATTGATTGTACTGTTAATTTAAAAAATTTAGACTTCAAATGAAGGGATTCCACTTCCATTTTATTAATCCTATTCTATAAACAAATTTCCATACATTTTATGTTGATGAAATCATTATTATATTTTCAATTCATCCCTTATTATATTGTGAATACCCAACTCTATTTCTATTTAAGGGTTTTGAAATATGTTTAATTTTATTTTTTAATTAGGGATATCTACATATTAAAATCACATAACCATAACATGAGTTAAAACATCTGAGAAGATCCAGACTTTAATCACATTTGTACTCAATTATTCTATATTAAACTAATTCTTTATTCCATATGTTCTATTAATGAAATTCATTACTATGATCAATGTGGAACACACGAATTAATAAATGTGATGGTTGATTCATATTTTTGATCTAATTTAAAATGTAAATAATTAATATCTTGATATAACATGTTAATGATATCTTGGTGAATAACATTTTCAATTTCTTTGTGATGCCTTTACATTATGAATTAGTTATTTTCTTTTAAATGAATAATTTTTATGTTATTTCAAGATTTCTATGTAATGTGTCATATATGTATGATTACTTCTCATTTTTATGCCTCATGTTTTATCAATGATGATCACTCGGGGAAGATTTACTCTAATTTTCCTTTATTGGGCAATATTATTACAATATTTAATTTATTTTTATCCTTTGGAAATAAATTCTAGTGAAGTGAACTCATATGTAATAACAAATAATTCATTCAATAATGTTAAATAATTTTTATTAATTTATATATATATAAATCATGTGTTATTTTCATATTTTCCAATATTATCATCCTCAAAAGGACCTTTTGTGTTTTTAATGTTATATTTTCTTAAGGGGTATTGATAATAATCATGTATCAAAAAGGTGGGACACCATATTTGGTATCAGTTAAAATGATTAGTTATGTTTCAAAATTATAACTAAAACAAATTAGCTACAACCCCATGTATAAGTATAAAAATATGAATATATCTATAAATTATGGTAATTTGTAGTTGAAATGGATTCGACTAACTAAACTTTCTCTATTGATACTACAAGAAGTTGTGGAAGTAGCATAGTTATACCTAGGGGTAATAACCCCAAAAGAGATGGTTGGGTATTAACAAAATCATCAGCTAGATTAGTAAAAATATTCCTTTATTCCCATATGGTTTACTCCTATGGCGATAGTCTTTGGTTAATCATATTATTTTTATAAACAGTTATGAAGAATATATAAATAGTACAAATTTTTTAGATTATATTATATCATATTATAAATATATTATTATAAAATTAGAGGATTATAATTTACAATAAAATTATTATTATATCATTAAAAATAGTAAAAAATCATGAGTTAGGTATTCATTTACATTAAATACTGGTAAGAAATAGACTGATTCGTGTAAATAATTAATGTGAGAGATAGATAAATGATGAAATTCCCAATATAATGGTATTTTTTGTTAAAAAATATCATGATGATGAATCTGTTATCTTATGTTATTAATAAAAACTAATCAATGGTGATAATCGTACATCACTAAGTAATAAACCATATGCTGTTCAATATTTATACACAATCAACCACACTTTTTATAAGAACCAGATATCCACTTATCATTGATTAATTGATCAATAATACAGAAAAGATCTTAACTATTATATTTATATGAGAAATTTTATATTATTTTATAAATATTTATCTTTTATGGAGAAACAAATTAGAACTGTACACAGATTAAGAACACAAATCCAAAGGATAAGGTTGAATATATAGTGTAAAAAGATATTTAAAAAGTATTTTTAAAAAATAATTTTCCACACACCCTATAATCCATGATATATATGGAATTAAATGAGATAAATCAATGGTAAAATTAATCAATGGTTAATTATTAAATAAATATTTTGAGTCTTTAAAAATAATCCTTATATTTTTAATTTATTTAAGTAAAAGGAATAGTAAATTATTTGTTGTTCTAAGACCTCTTCTGTAGAATGGTCTTGCAATATGAGACTCTATGATTTATGAGAAAATAGTGTGGTGTTATATTAAAATTGAAATAGAGTTTAGATCTATATAGTGGTATCACATATGATTATAAATTAAAAGTATGATGAATCCATATTTTCAAAATAACATTATGTGTGAAAAATATGAAAATAATGAAAAACTACATGTCTGTAATAAATATAGGAAGAATTAGTTAGGGAATGTTCTTTAAGAAGTTGAATTTTCTATAAGTCCAGAATAGATTATAATATTTTTTGAGACTATCATTGAGATCTGAAGTCTCAACACCTAATGTCCAATCATAAATGAAACATGGTTCAATAACAATAGTATGTGAAATGCTTCAGTTGTGGGTCTCATCTAAACTTTTAAAATCAATGAAAATACATATGACAAAGGAGAGAAACATTCATCTTCCAAATAAGAGGAAAATAGATAAATTCCATGATTTCGTAATCATTATGGTTTAATAGGAGGCTCTAAATTATTTTATGGTATGTACACTCATCAAACACACAACACAAGAAAGTTCATTGATTGATTATTATTCTACGCATTTTTTTCATTAACAAGTTGCTAGTACATAATGTTAAACCCAAAACAACTATTGGTAGTATTATTAACTAAACATCTTTGAGGAAGTATTAAATTATAAATAAATTATAGGGATTACATTACAAACGTTGAAAATAAATGCCTTTTTGAACACCTGATGGTCATTACAATGGTAGATATAGAGACCCACACTTCACAAACCTATATATTACATTATTTATTATGAATATTAATTATTTCTCACAATAATAAATTATCATGAACTATATATTTTTTTTATTTGAAAACTTTATATTTAAAAAACTAGTTCCTAAAAAAGATACATCATATCCAAATAAAATTATTATATATAATACCCTTTTTTTAGATATCATACATAAAACCCGTCCTCGTAACCTATGGAATGGGAATCAAAAGATAGTGTGAGATCATATTATCAGTAATTGAAACAAGTAAAATAATAATAAATGATCATTTGTGTGCATAATATAAGTATAAAGGAATAAAAACATGGTCACAACATAATAATGTAACACCCAATCAGTCAAAAATATTTAATCACGAAACATAGAATAAGGTTTTTCCAAATAAAATATATAAGATGAAAGAGTTTTGAAAAATAAATAATCAATAATTATTAACATTAAAAAATAATAAGCATAATATAGAAAAACATTGATTAAAAATATAAATAAAAAAATCTATAGTCGAGGCTCATTGTAATGATTATCATATTAAATTGGGTTCACTCCCCATTCCATCAGTTCCTAGGTCAAGGTTCATTATAATTATTATTATTCTGGAATGTTACCCTTAACAAACTATGTTAAATCCAGATTCAAATATTTATTAAATAATGGATTATCCATATATTCTAATTTTGTTTGATAGATATATAATTTTGGATTTACCCCTCATATAGTCATAATCCATTCACATGAATTTCATGTATTCATAAAACATTCATTAAATCATCAATTCATACCCTATAGAAATGAAATGGGTTTCATAAAAATACAATAATCTAAATTATTAAAAAAACATGAGAAAAATAATTATATTATCTTTGGATCTCATCACTATTAAATCATAATTAATCTCAAAGGATGATATTATAGAATAAAGATTCCATTAATAGATAAAAATAATATTTCTTGAGATAAATATCATTTCATTTTTATATAACTTATTTAAAATAAATAAACAATTAATAAATATTTTGGAGAAAATTATCATTAAAATATAAAAATAAAACATGTAATGTATTCTTCAATTCATTAATCACCTATGTTAGTGATAAATAATCTTCCTTTCTTGTATATGAATATAATGAAACCATTCATTTTATTAAAAAATATTAAATAGTGCATCATTTGAAAAACACGAAAAATATTATGTTTATACTTTTCAAAAAATTTAAAAATGGTTATAAACAAGTTTTAAATATCATTTAATCATGTTAAAGATATTATTAAAAATATTTTAGGGAAAAATAATATTGAAGGAAAGGATTCTCAACCAAACTAGAAATAAAGTCTATTTTTCTTAAAAATATTTTATTGGTCATTTTAAGTACCAAGGTGAGGAAAATGGTATTGTTACATGAAAATTACTTGAATAAATTATTGATAAGAAAATTAAATGTGTCAATCTAATGTGTAATACATAATTTCTCTCAATTAAAATTAAACATTAAACAATATAAGTTTAAATGTATTGAAACATAAATAAATTACCTCATGTTTGACATGGATGATAACTGATCAAACATTCTATATAATAAATTTAAATTTATTTTTCTTAAAAATAAAATATTATTACTTATAATATCATTTATGATCCATTTATAAAATATCAGCATGACTTTATTAATAAATCCCTATTAAAACCAACATTTCAAGGTGTTAACTAATTCATTTTATATGAAAGCTTTAGTATATATTTTTCAGTCATTGTATATAGATCATTATTCCCTCACCACAAGAATGTTAATAATTATATATTTATATATATTCATTATATAAATTTTTATATTCTACTATTTATCGTATATATTGAAAAATGAATTTCATCGTTCATAGAGGTGGTATTCTGTTCCTATGTATTAATATTGTTTTCATTTTATAGAAAAAATGAAAACAATAAAAAGAATATTTTGTCCTTCCCAAACCATAATAATATCATAAATATCAAAAATAAATATTAAATGCATAATAACAACCGACCATGTATGGTGGTTTAGAAAAATGAATTATATCCCTGTTTGGAGGTGGTAGTCTACAAATATGCACGAGTGATAGTTTCATTTTCCATTTGATGAAATATATGAAGGATAATAGTGGGTCCACAATCATAATAAAATTTATTTATATTTGGGATATTGGTGTTATTATTTAATGAAGAATTCCACATATTTATATGGTGTATATAAAGAAGAATATTCGAAGAATTCTATTATGATAATTATATCTTCTTCGTCAGACCTCTATTATATAAATTATTAAAGACCATATTAAAGGTATTTTATAAAATAACATAACCTCTAAATCATTTATAGGGATGTTTATTATATAATTATTAATTTTTTGTCAATATATGGGGATCAATGTGGTGTAAAGACGAGAAAAGAGGGGTGTCCTTTTACAAGTGTGGGGAGGGACACACGATGAGAATTTTAAATGATTAAACTATTTTTAAGTAATTTTCATGAACAAGTATTCCATAAAAAATTAAATACATACCCTAGTATGATAATGGTAAAACAATCAACTTATAATAATTAATATTAAACATGTGGAATTATCACTTATTTTTAATATTGGATAAACCAATTTAGCCTTTGACCATGTTGACAAATTATTTCGATTTACATTATTC
Source organism: Viscum album (assembly GCA_963277665.1). Lineage (NCBI taxonomy): Eukaryota > Viridiplantae > Streptophyta > Magnoliopsida > Santalales > Viscaceae > Viscum > Viscum album. The sequence continues at coordinate 1,854,177,102 of OY728145.1, forward strand.
ATTATGTCCAAAAAATTAAGTTGACGAAATAAAATAATATTAATTATTCATATTAATATTATACAATCCATTTTAAAATATTCGATATCTACATTTTCATAAATTCATTTTAGAAGAAACATGCCAAACGCATCCGAAAACAATTTTTCATACAAATGAGTTTTTGAATAAGATAGTTATTTATGCCCAAATTAAACAAAATTTGGATTATATGTAAATAAATTGATGTTTATTAATCAAAATATACTAATGTACCTTTTAAATCAATTAAAAAATTGGGGTATTTAAATACGCTAATGGAAATGGTAGTTTATTATAAAAATAGTAATTTTTTACTATTCAATGAATCATTAATCTTTTATTAAATATCATAAAATTTCACAAAAAGATATTTTTGTAATTGCAATTTAAAAAAATTATATCTTTTTTATAAAATTAATTTTCAGTATTTTTTTCAAAATACTCATAATATTGATGGGCAAAATTTATCAAATCCCTTTTTTGAAGAAAAAGTATTTTTGAAGCATAATATTACATAACAAAAAGTAGAGTACTTATTTATTATGAATTAATAAATAAATATTTTTTTTATATTAAAAAATTATGCATATTTTTTACCAATATTTTATTCCTATTTATACCACCAATTTATTATATACTTTATAATGGTATAATTTAACAATAGTCATTTAGACACGGGAATTCTTGTAAAATAATCTAATGAAAGATTGAATTTTATTTCGAATGAAACACATAAAAAATTATAGGGTATTATATTCTAACAAAATTAATATAAATTTCACCATCAACATTACATCACTCGGATACAGAAAAATGGTGATATCTCTCTTTCATCCCATCATTTTGTTTCTATGTAGCTTCTTCAAATTTATTATTCCTCTAGAGAACCTTAACAGGTGAGTAGTCTTGTTCCCTATATTTTTATATCAATGACCCAATATTTCAAAAAATGATAATTATAATAAAAATATCAATCTACAATAGTAAAACTACAATGTTCAGTACACGTGAAGGACCAGTTATGTAGTTCCCCGATAGAGATATATGGAAGACACAATGAATTTGAGATAGGGTTGGTGGAAGTTTAATGTGATAAGCTATTAGCCCCCTCTATTAAGTATCTCGAAGTAACAAATATTATATAGGCTCATATTTCCATTATTTTTTATATTAAAAACATTATTCCTCTATAAATTCATAACAGTACCTTCTCCCTAACTTCTACTTCAACATTTCACTAAAAATTGATGGCATAACTTGTATGTCGAGTCTGAGAAACATGATGTGATATTGGATTTTCTATATCTTCCACTGCCACTTTCTTTATCAAACTCATCACCCAATGGATTATGTTATCCAACTTTAACCCATCACATTGGATTTACACACATTCTTCCATACATATATTCATAAGGATCCATCTATGATCTCGAGTGAAAATTATTATTATAATAGAATTTGATAAGTGGAAGGTGTTGATTCCAACAACCTTTGATGTCCAAATAAAAGGATATAAACATTCTCTCTTATGTTTGAATGTTTCTCTCATACTAACCATCTCTTTTAGAATGATATGCATTACTAAAACACAAATTTATATCCATTTAATCCTAAATACATTTTTATTTCTTTGAGGTAATACTCGGATCTTGATCAGATATAATAGGATGTGGGAGTCCATGTTTCCTTAATACATGCTTAATATATATGATATAATGTGTATAATGAGATAAATATTTACAAATTATGATAATTTGTTCTCAATAAGTAAATTTAATGAAAAAAATATCTTTATATCCAATAAATATTTGGGGGAGTCTGATAATGAAAGACATGTTAATGTTTCCTTATTTCTATTCTGGTATGTGTAATGGATATAATTACACATTAAAATTATTTATCACAGTATTTACATGATGACATGGAAATCACAGAGATACAAAATCTATAATATCTATTTTTATGTCATCCAACCCAAAATTTCTTTTTTGATCATATATATATTAATACTTGTAGGATGAGTAGAGAATGATGAGTTGTGATCTTCTTCCAGTGGATCATTATTCTTTTCTAGTATTAATTGTACATGTACTCAGTTCCTAAACCATTTCACTCCATCATAGTAAAGGATGAACTCATGAACATTTATTTCCAGTATTATAGAATTACACATTCTTTTTATGCCTCTTTAATTTTCACATGGATAGATTGGTGATCACTCATTTGAAAAAGACATTATCCCCCCATATTCATGATTTATATAGTATTACATTAAAAATCAATAAATGTGTGATCTTTTGTGATCCTCATAATAGATAAACTAGTACGATCCTTTCAATAGAAATCACTGGACACCTTATTCACCTTTCAAGCTGGTGCGGAGAGGAGAAAATATAATAATTTATCAAATACATACCTATTCTCCAGAACGTATTCAACATTTTCTAATTGAATATATACCTTAAATATTTATTATTAGTATATATGTCACACTTTTCTCTATATTGATAATTCCTATATATTAGTTATTCAAAAATTATAATAGGTAACTCAACATTAGGATTCAGTTAATCTGAATCATGAACCATTAATTATCATAAGGTGTAATCTATAATCATATCCTTATTCCTCAGTAAATATCATTATACCTTCTTTTATTCATGACTATAAATTAAAAAAACATATTTGTAGTAGGCTAGTGTGGTCACTACTACATTGGCTGAACATTATTCAAACTATTTAATGTTTTACTCACATTCATACATCGAAAGAAATTTAACTCCATTTAAATTTCAAATGATTAGTGGATTATATTTCCATACTAAATTCCTTAAATAAACATCAATAATATCAAAAAAAACCTATGAAAACTGAGGATCTCATCCATAGTGTTTTTAACGTCCAATATTCAATAACATTCACTATTGATGGATCCACTGATATACCCTTTATTGAGATTATCTAACCCAAATTCTAATCTTTACCTATTAAAGATTCACACATGGTAAATTTTTAATAAACAATCTATATCAATATGGTTTTCATTAAAATCATCAAATGATCATCTATATATTCCATGCACTCAAAATATATAAGAATATCATCTATAAAGTCAAATACAAACTGATAAATGCTATCTCTATAGACACTTCTAATTAAATCATGAAAATATTGTGTTAATTAATAAGACCAAAAGACACCACTAAAAAATTATAGTGTCCATATCTTGTGTGGATTATTTTATTTTTTATGTGATCACTTTTTCACCACAACTGATATTATCCTAATAAAAGATCACTCATTGAAAATTATTGTGATCCTTTTAATAGGACAAAAAATTAATGAATACATGGTGTAGGATACTTACTTCTTTTTTTTGATCCTTTCAAATTGTTTATATTAAATGTAGAGTCTCTTAAATCCACATTTCTTCAAAAAATAGACAATATTTTAACCCTTTGGTTATGCACATGGAATAATGAATCCCTTATCTAGATTCATCTAGAGTAACTTCATCAATTAATATAGCACAATAAATAATATTCTATATAGAGTCTTTGAAAAAATGGTAGAATAGGTTTTGAGTTCTTTTGAAAATGTCAGTTCATGATTTGATGGAGGACTAGTCATGTACTTATAAAATATCTTATATAAATTATAATGATAATAATTTATTCAATGTTGATTTCCAACCTATTTTTTTTATAAATATTTCTTAATAATTTGTAGTAAAACCCAAAAAAAATTGAGGTAGTTACTATTTGAAGTTTGTGTACATCCTCCAAATGATAGAAAATTATACGATGATTTGGAATATTGAATATAATTTTCATTATATAAAAAATGATATAGTTTTGGTTTTGAAAAAATAAATCCATGTCCAAAATAATATAAAATTCTACTATGTAGAGAATAATGATATTTTTTAGGAATAAAATTCCCAAAAAAATCATTAAAATATGATTTTTAGACTTGAGATATGATTATCATATCATTTGATGTTTTCACTAATAATTCAATATCTATTCACTTTGTTGGTGTTGGGTTACCCTTAAAAGGTTCTTTATATATAAAAGAGTGGGTTTATCTATAATCAAATAAAAAATTAGTATTTTTCAAAATTGGGTATTATGTGTACCTTTCACCACTTAATTATCATACCCCACATCGGTAATAGTGTACACATGATATTTACCTTTTTTCTAGGATTATGTTGTTATTTAAATTGATCATAAACATTGACCATCATATTTTATCACATTATTGAATAATTAAAATACTATTTTAATTTGAAAAATTTGAGTCCTTTTTGATCATTTTGTGGTTCTTTCTCTCTATTTTTATCATTAGGAAACTTCTTCCCATCACTTTAGTATTTTATTTTTTGATAACCTCTCTTTCTAAAACTAAATAATTTACAATACTCATTAAAAAAATTCATCAATGATTCTATTTTTGAATTTAAACATAATGAAAATATCAAATTATTCTTTCCGTGTATTTCATTATTATAATTTCTTTTAAATTCCTTATTTCTATTCCTATAAAAACCATGAAATTTATGGGTATCTCAAATATCTATTTACTACCTAAAATCAAATTGAATGATTTCTTAATAGTTATTAAGGTCACATATACCTAATTAAATTTCGAGTTCTATTTTAAGACATTAAAAAATAATCAATTTTACATTCAGGTTGGATGAAAATATGAGAAGCATTCCTAACAAGTCTTGTAAATTTTCTCACATAGGTACTAAAGGATTAAATATCCTTCTTTTTTACCTCTATAAATTACTTATCTAATTTTTAATGAAGAATATGACCACAAAACATTTTAAAAAACAACACTATAAACTTATCCCATTCAAACGAGTTAATTTTTTATCATTACCCCATATTATTGATATGAGTACACCATTTTTTTACTTATCCATAAAAATGATAAAAAAATAAAATAACATTTTCTTATTTTTAAAACTAGATAAAAGAGAATATATTTTCAGTGGTACAAATATATTTCTCAACAACTAGTTGATCAACGGATTGAGTAAAAGAATGTCATTATTGCCTCATGAATGACTAAATAAAAAATCAGTTTCTACTTTTTAATATACAATTTCATCATGATTCCCGACATCATAAATTTATGTAAGCATAGTAATAAGATATTTCATTCCTAGAACCATTATATTTTTCTTTTTAGGATGAAAATCATTGAATTATTCATTACCTTCAATGTTAACACAGTTTTTTCATGTTCTATCCATTTAATCATACCCAACAAATAATAGTGTGAGAATCAATATTCATATTTAAAATCCATATAATCATGGAAAATTATTTATAGGATTTCTAAATCATGACACATCTTTTTCAATCATTTATTCCCTGGGTCAACCATGGATAGTACCTATTTAAATCCTTCATAATAGTTCAAAAATAAAATGTCAATTAACCTAGGAATATTCCATGGGAGTGTATGTATATGTGTTCATTTTTTTCCAACTCATCACAAACTAGTAATTATGAAATTAATACTCAATACTACCCTTTTATAGTTATTTCCTCTAAGAGAATCTACACTTCAAATGTATCAACTTTCTAGAATCTATATAAGGAGGTATTTTCTAGGAAAACCTCACTCATTGATTATCCATAACTTATCATCTTATTTTATACATATTCTTATTGGATTATTTCATTGAAATGATTCCAAAAATTATAATACATGAATAAATTAAACCTCATAAGATACTAACTATAGTGACCCGGACTTCAGATACATAGATATTTCTTCATTATAAATGAAAATTCATTACAAATTAAATGAATACATTCCTTAGACCATATAGGTTAAGTGTATTTGAAACATAAAATATATAAAAATATGTTTCATTAAAAAATATACACCATATCCTACTATTTTCTTCACATATATGAACCTTATTAGGTATAAGATTTATAAAAACTTTTATCATAACCATGAAAAATGGAAGAATAAGAATGGGTGAGTTCATATTCTCAGAGATGTAAAATGTGGTAGATATCTTTCACTGTTTCTATTTGTGTATAATATAAGAGTAAGGGTAAGATAAAATTATCATAACATAATAAATTAATACCAAACATGCCAATGATATTTAATCATGAATCCTGGTATAAGATTTTTGTCAATCAAAATACATAATATACAATAGGGTGAAAACATCAATACTCAATAATACTACCTGATAACATATGATAATAATATGAAATATGATTTTGTGGGGTACATAAGAATATAAAATCATTTCTTTATTCAAATATCACTAAAAATTATATTATATTGTTTTAGGTTCAATATTAATTCTAACATTTCTATAGTCATGGTTCACTCTCAGTACTACAATAGTGAAATTATTCCCTTATTGAATTAGGTCCAGTCCTGATTCCAATATTTATTATCTCATGAGATATCCATATTTACAAAATATATTAAATTGGAATATAAATACAGTCCCAACCATCACATACTCACAATATATTGAAATGTGGTCCACAAGATCCTAAAGCATCCAATATGTCATCATGTTATATACCTTGGAAGAAATTTTTTTTCTTAAATGTCACATCATAAAAATCATTAATTATCTATAGAAATAATAATTATGGTAATTTTTTATGACATCCCCAAAAAATCATAAGTCACATCAAAATATGTTATAATATATGGAAAATTCTGTTAAAAGATCAATGCATTATGTTTTCAAGAAAATAACCTTTTATTTTGAAATCAAATGTATAAAATAGAAAACATTCCCAAAATATTATCAAAATAGTATTCTTTGAAAATAACCAAGGAAATATGTATGGATGAATAAAGTAATTTATTTTTCATAATAGTGGGAAATTTCATTTATGTCAAATACATTAAATAAAGAATCCTTTTATATTTTTTGATAAATACAAAAAAGTCACCCATTTAAAGAACAAAAGGGAGATTTATATGAAAATAATTTATAGAAATTAGAAAATGTGTAAAAAATACCAAAAATAATCATTTAATAATTATAAAAATATTTTTGAAAACATTTTTGAGGCATGGATATAGAAGAAAAAATTTCCCGACCAATGTCATAATACTTCTTATATCTAGTAAAAACATTTTCTCAATCATTTTATGTATCAAAGTTATAAAAATTTTAATATTAAATGATAATTTCCTGAATACATGGTGGGGATAAAAATAAAATGGGTTTATCAGAAATGTATAATATAAAATCCCAAAAATGAAAATTCATGCATAAATAATCCTTATGAAAATGAAATTGAAACATAAATATATTACCTATATTCAGACATGAATCATAAGAGATCAAAACTCAAGTATAATTAAATTAAATTTTTTATAATTATATAAAATAATCATATTAATGATTTTAATTTAATTTATTATATAATTATAAAATTTCAAAACCCTTTTTATTAATAATTAATTATTAAAATAATAGTTCTTATGTGTAAAAGATTTATTTTCTCATGAAAGTTTCAGTTCAGAAATTATGGTCTATATTTATTGATTAAGGATAAATCATCTTCAGAATAATATTAATGATATAAATATAATTTATATTCATTATATTACCATTTTTATAGTCATTCATAAATTGTATAGATAGAAAAATTAATCACACCATTCATGGAGATGGTAATCCGTACATACGCATAAATTCCAATTCCATTTTCAGACAAAAAGTGAAAATGGTAAATAATATTTTATCATTATAGAGTCGTCATTATATGAAATATATCATATATCAAAATTAAATCCATATAAATTAACAAACTATGAATGATGGTGTTGAAAAATAAATTATATTGTAATGTGGTGGCAGTAGTCCACACATATGCATAGGTGGTACTTTCATTTTTAATATTTTGGAAAATAGGGTTCTAAATAGTGGTTTCATTAAAAAATAAAATATTAGTATGTTTAAGATACTTATTTATTATTTTATATAGGATAAAATATATTTTGTTGGGGTGTAATGGGAAATTTTTTGCATTTGGTCAGGATGGACGATTGCCTCATATTTTGGAGACCTCATTTAGATATCTTATTAAGGAATCGTAGATATGATTTTTAATCAGACCATCAATTATAATATGTACCTATTAAAATTGATAATTTAATTAGGTAGGGTTTGGTATAGATATTTTACTCAAAGTGGTGTAAGGATGATAAGGAATATGTTCCCTTTTAATTGTGGGGGGCGGACAAACCATGAATATTATAAAATATTGAAAAATTATTAATTAATTTCAATAGAAATTTTTCAAATAAAAATCAATCTAAAGCATAAGGTTGCGTGGGATTATGGATCTTTGGTTTGATGTTATGTCTCCATTCTATTACATCGATATAAAAGAGTTAACAGATAAATATCATAGCCTTTAATTCTTTATACATCTCATAATAGCAAAAATTTATAGAGATCTGTGAGATCATTTTTGGTTGGATAAAATGAAAAGGTATATTTATAATTATTATACAATTTATACAGCATTCAAAAAATTGAAGGATGAATGAAAACTACACATAGAAGTGATGAAACCACAATAAATACCTATATCAATGTGGGACATCATCAAAACAGGCAGTATTAAAGGTCTTCCAAATACCTCTAGCATAAAAATTATTTCTTAGTAATCATTGATAGATTAATAATGTATCACCATTTATAGATATATAGGAAGATTCTTCCATATAGTTCCTTTCATATATATATATATATATATATATATATGTATCCATGAAGTGATAAGACATCATTGGGTACCAATATAAATTATTTTAGTCCATGATCCATGATTTAATTATATTTTTTGGAGAAGAATATAAAATGATATGAATACAAAAGTAAAATTTAGCACAACCTATCATCCATCAACTGATTTGTAATTTAAGAGAAATATTCAATCAACCAATGTTTTTTGGATCAATATTTTCCACCAATTGAATTATGTTGTAACAATAGTTTCCACTCATGTAATAAATTGTATTTATATGAAGTATTATATGGGAAGTGTTTTATAAATCCAACACATTGTTGAATACTGATAACTATTGGTGACATAAATTTTGAAAGTCACTATAGAGAATGTAAAAGTGATTGGATAAAAATTCAAGGATTCTTATATTCTAAAAATTAATTACATTGTAAATTGAAGAAACAAATTAGTGTTTTATGATTTGTATCATGTATTCATAAATAGCCATAGAAATGGTCCATGGGGTTATAAAATAGTGGTATCTAAGTCTAAGGTACAATTTACATTTTGATATTCTAGAGCATTTTGAAGAAGGTTCTAACTGGGTAGCATATTCTCCTAATAATTCAAATGTCCATGATATCTTCCACACGACAAAATGACCATTTAGCGGCGGATTAAAACGCTGCTAAATCGATTGGTGGCGGTTTGGAAAAATCACCGCTAAATTGTGACTCATGAAACTATTCGCAGCGGTTTTCAAAACCGTCGTGGAACGTTTCGTGGTGGTTTTTTAACTATAGTTTTTTTTTGATTTTTTTGATTTTTTGAATTTTTTTATTTATTATTTATTATTTATTATTTATTATTTATTATTTATTATTTATAAATTTTTCTTTTTTATTCCTGTTTTTTATTTTATTTTATTATTTATTTATTTTATTTAATATTTTTTAATTTTATTTCGTATTTATTTATTTTAATTTATTTATTTCCTTTAATTTATTTATTTCTTTTATTTTATTTATTTCATTTACTTACGTTATCCTTGCATGCACATGCCCATGTACATGCCCATGTAATATAAAGAAATATTGTGTTTGGTGAGATTTGAACCCCTAACCTGTAGATACCCGAAGCCTGACGTACATGGACATTACATTACATTTGCGGAATACATTATACATAACAAAAACATACACTCAAGGATCGTAATAGTTTAGTGTCTTTGGAAACTTTGAATAAAATATTCAAATCATGGTGAAAGATCTTCAACATCTCCCATAAAGATCTTCTGTTTTTTTACCTAAAACCTTTCTTTATATCCTGGGGAAAAGAAAACATAAAAGGGTGAACTCAAATGCTCAGTAAGGGTAAACAAAAGAAATATCAATCACATCATATTCATAAGAACATAACATTTTGGAAATATTAACCTGCAAAAGAGATCATAATTTCATAATATGGGATAAATCAAAGAACTGAAATGTAATCCCAAAAATCATAACTTCAAACATGAAACTTTGTGCCATACACACATAATCATAGAGAATCATTTATTATTAGTCAAGACTCATTGACAAGACTATCTTAGTGGACACAGTCCATTTCTGAACCGAGTCACCCTCGTTTCAGTCCTGTTTCACTGAACCGGTATAACCTACCATTCCAGCCATGTCTATCTCATGAGATATGAAATCTTTACCCAATGCATTGGAGGGAGATATAGGTCCCACCCATCTCATAATGATACCATTCTTATGTGTGCCACAAAATCTTAAATCATACATCATTGCATAACCCATGTAATAAAAATGGGATTCTTAAACAAAATGACATCATAAAACAATTCATATAAGATAAAGGAATTCATAAAAATAATTCCATCACAACATAATAAAATCAATTTAATAATAGGGATAAAAACAGAACCCTTTTATTATCATAGATGGAAAATAATTTTGATAAAACACTTGAACTCCATTCTTGAGGAAAATATCCTTTCTACTTCAAAATTTTTTTTTCTTTCTTAACATGTCATACAATTTTAAACTAAAAGATGTTGATTAAAAATAAACATGGAAACTTGTAAAGGAAGATTCTTGGAAATAATGTTTTAAAAATCCATTCATACAGTATAAGTTGAAAAACATTCTTCTCGTACTTTTGTCGGAAAAGTCAAAAAAGTACCTCGTACGAAAAACGAAAAAAGATTCCTTTCATATCGTTTACTAAAAACTAACCAAAGGGTAAAAAATTGGATTTAAACAATTGTAGGTGGATGGAAATAATATTATAAATTGGGGAAACATGGATGTGTATGATAAAATATGCCCCAGTAAATACCAAAGTATAAACAATCTCGGATAAAAAATGAGATTGTGATATTTCCCTTACCTTAGGTCTGATTTGCTTCGTAATTGTCCGAACCTCCTGTATAATGATTTAAATAATGTCATTGACTTATTCCAGAATCATAATCATTGTTATTATATCATATATGGTTCACTTATTACATTATATTACCCGTTCTTTTGTAAATTCCTTGTTAAAGAGCGTTTTGGGTCAATTTGTTTCATTCGTCGCTCGTGTTTTGACTTGGAATTATTCATTTGATTACTTAGTTAATGATTAATTAATTCCAAAATATAAAACATGATTTATATATAATATATATTATGAATATACATACATATAATAAATCAGTAAATGGAATGAAATACACCGTTATGGAGACGGTAGGTTGTACGTACGCATGAACACTGTTTTCATTTCCATATTGAGTTGAATGGAATTAAGTAGACGAAATACATATATATAAACATAAATACAGTATCATTATTATTGCATATATTTCTTGATAACTTATTATATCTACTTTATAATCATTCATGAATGGTTAAAGTGGGGAATGAATCTCATTGCGTCGTGGAGACGGTAGTCCATACGTACACACGAGCGATGATATCGTTCTCATGATAGTGGGACTATATTGGAGTGTATGTGTACTATTTCAGAATCAATATCACATTAAAATATAATATATAGTTATTATTTACACCATTATTCCCATCCATGTTTGGTGGTGGTGGAAAATAGATTTCACCACAGCGTGGAGACGGTATTCAGTACGTATGCATGCGCGGTGATTTTGTTTTCTATAGGATGTATAGATGGTGAAATAGGGGTTTTTCATACTTATAATAACATATCAGTATATGAGTGATACTGATGTTATTACTTCATAATGAAACAACCTAGGATGAAGAAGTGGAAGAAGAAATAAAGATAAAAGAATCGGTAATGGACATTACCACTTCTTTAAAGTGCCTCTTTGAGTCCTCCTCTTAGGGTACTAAAATTGGTCTTTGAATAAGACCAGTACCTCTAGGATGTTTTTAGGGAAGTATAGAAGAGAATTGGGCAGGGTTTGGCCGAGCTTGAAGGCTCAAAGTGGTGTGAGGAAGAGGGGGAGGAGGTACCCTTTTAAAAGGGAGGAGAGGGGTACCTTTGGAATAACTAAAACTATTATTTTATTTTAAAGTCATATTCGGTTTTAAATAGCTCCAAATTGAATTATTTAGAATCTAAGGTGGGTATGGGTATAAATCCTCTCATCCAATAGAATTTAGAAAAGTTTAGGTTCCTATTTTAACCTTATCATTTAGATTTAATATTAAGTTAAATAATTTTACTTTTACCGTGTCTTCTTGTGTTCTTATACTATAAGGCTAATAAACTTACTATAACAAGCCAAACAAACCCCAAGTTGTCTATTATTAATATATATAACCTTATATAAGTCATTTGAAGAACCTTAGATTTTTAGGAATAAAATAACAATTAATAATATAATATTTGTTTTAAAAACTATTTTATGTCCATTTTGACACTATTTAGTAATTGATTTTTGTGAAAATCATAACAGAATGATAATTTCTAACAAATTTAATTAAATAAATAATATCATGTCATATTAACCTATAAAATTTATTTTATTCATAAAATGTCTTAAATTTCATTTATTTGGGTATTTATAACATCAATTATGTCAATATTTCATTAATAAGATAACTACTGCATCATCGTTGTCTCATAAATAAATTAGATTATTTAATGTCAAAAAATTACAAATAAAATACCATTATGTAGGAAATCTTTTTATCTTTATAATGAATATTTATTGTCTAATTTATCTTATGTATGACCCCATATTAAAAATTATTTATTTATTAAACTTTGATTTTAACTATTTTAACCCTTCTTTAAATAAATTAATAATAAATTTCCTAATCTAATACATGTGGGCCTAAATTGTCATATTTTATTCCTAAGGTTGTTTTTGTTCGAATTACACTTGTCCAATAGAATTAAGACATGTGTTAGGGTAATAATAATATCATTTTTACCCTTAATTACCCTATTTACTATTAACCGTGGTAAAAAAAGTAAAAAGTTACTATTCATCAAAAATTATTTTCATTTCAGTGAACCACATTTTAGTCCTTGATATTAACCATGTCTCTCGGATTTTCGAAATTTTACTTACAGAAGCAGTAAAAATATGTTTTATGAACAATTCAGTTTTTTTTATCTACTACTTAGTGGTTTCACTATTCATCAAAAATTGAAAGTTTTCAGAAAAATACCAAAAATTAGGCCTAAGATATATTTGATATTATAAATTCAAAAATTATATCTATTTTAACCAATTCAAAACATATCAGTTGCATTAATTAATTTAAAAATTATTCCCGTCGTCAAAACAAATAGCGTGTTCTTAAGAGATAATAACTATCAAAAGATTGACAGTTGTTTATGTCTGGTTTAAAGGTGAAATTACATCCAATAAACAACATTGTATTAAATTATAAAAATATATTATAAATATAATTTAAAAACAATCAAATTAAAAATTTATCACTATTAATTATTTTTATTAAAAAGGATGTTTTTAATTAAAATATAGTAATTTTCACTATTCATTGGAAAATGAAAGTTATCCGAAAAATACCAAAATTTCACCCTAAGATAATTTCGATATTCCAAATCCAGAAATGACGTCCATTTTGAAAAATAAAAATTACAAAACATAAAAAAGTGGTTATTACTATTCATAACGGCTAGTTTTAATAATATTTTAATAGCATATCGTTGTTTAGTGAAACTCGGTATTGCATACTACACACGCTATAGAGGAAGGTCGTGATTGCGTGTAATGCAAGGAAAGTCAAGGATCCGTGTTGTGCAAGATCCTTTTGGTGTAGCAGACAAAACATGACATTAATGAAATTAAAAAAATATTTTTTTATAAAATCTCGGGCGGTTACATTCTACCCCCCTTAAAATGAATTTCGCCCTCAAAATTCGCCGGGGATATAAATGGTATACTACTTGAAAGTTTATTTACTAGAAACACAAATCATAAAAAAGAATACCAAAACAATTATTTAAAAAACAAAAGTATGAAATGTAACGGTTACCCAAATAAACTACTCACATGGTTTCCACATAGGTGAAAATATGGATATGGAAGAGAAATCTAACCATCATGTTCTGATGGAGAGTGGTAGAGAACATGGATATGGAAAAGCCAGCAATCAAAAATACATAAATTTGTGACGATCTAAGGTCCCATCTATTTTATCAGACATAACAGAACTAGGACAACATTTTTGGTTTTCAATATCATTTCCCTAAAGTTGATGAAATTGGTATTAGAAGAAATACTTTCTTGATTTTGGTATAGTCTCACCAATGGACATTCTTTGGACAATTTCCACTTCATCTCTTAAAGAAATGAAGTTGAATTTATCATTCATGATGTGTTAGAAGATCATGTGATAGAATGATGGGTCATTCCATCTGTCTCAAACAAAATGTTAGAAAAGTTATCAAAACATACATAAGTCCATCTATAGTGAGATTAATCATATATATTTCCTAAAATGGACTTATACATCATATATCATACTTATTAATATAATAAAACTAGTTTCTACTAAACAGGGACTTCCAGTAGGCCAGTGGTAGGTGATAAAGGCCAATCACACTTCAGTTGTGGGTTCGATTCCCATTGCCTTGTCCGATGCGATGGGCTGTCGCCCGTCCTGCAGGTTGTCCTTTTTCTAAAACTACATTACTATAACATCACATAAATAATATCAAAAAAAGATCTATCCTTAAACAATACTAACTTATGGTTAACATAATCCATTTCAATCTTTAGGCTTATCTAAAATACTTCGGTCCAAATTCATAGTATAAAGAAAAAGATAACTTGAAATGTCGTCAACCAAGAATGTGAATACCATCATTTATCCCCCATATATCTTGTTGGTCACATTCCAATCATGTGAATACCTTAATTATGTATTCTCTTGAAAAATTAATACCCATTAAACCTTAGAGAAAACAAGAATGCTGTCAAAAGTTAACTATTTCCACATAACAAAATCCAAATATTTTATATACTCAAACCATGATATAACCTTCTCCTTATATCAGTCATGAGCTCATGAATACTATCAAACATTTAAATTTCTCCTTATCCCTTCATTATGCGCATATCATCTAAATTCCAAAAATATCTGAATAACCTTTCATGGATACTGGTAACATTAATCATATTATTTCAAAACTCAAGTAAAGACAACGATGTAACAATACTTAGATGTCTCTTTATTCCATAGTACTATGAGATTACTTATACAACATTACACATGATAAACATGTAATCATTCCACTACATTCTTAAACCATTGACCGAACTTCAACAATTCTTTAATCTCACATATCATTTGTAGTCTCTTCATCATCATCCACACAAATACTACCCATACAACCATGCAGATTCTCTTCATGAGACTTTCCCTTAGGGCATTGGTTTGCATAATGCCCGTACATTCCACATTTAAAACATTTAACAATTATTGATGCCGTAGCAATACCATTATCCTCATCCCTGGTGTTAACTGAACCTTTTCCTTTGCACTTACTGGATTTGTGTCCTTCTTTTCCACACCAAAAGCATCTTCCAGTTCCTTTGAAACATTCTCCTTGATGCCTCTTCCCACATGATTTACATAGGGTAAATTGAACTTTCTTTCCTCTATGATCATCATGAAACTCCATCTTTCTCTTATTAGCTGAGTCAGGAAACTTACCAAATTTTACTTTATTGATCATATTATGAGATTGCTGATTCGGCATAATAATGATTTTTGGACTTCCAAATCCCATTTTATTTTGATGTTCATGAAGAATATCATTCCATTGTCCATAATATCCTCCATTATCGTGAATCATCTTGTTTCCAACCATTTTATAAAGCCCAAAAAGAATAGTGTGAGAGGCAAAAATCATAATAAAGGGGGAGTAACTTCAATATCTAACATCGTTGGTTTAATATAATATCGTTACCATAGTTCTAGGACTATATCCCATTCGTATACTTATCCTTAGGGACATCCCTAGACATACCTTAGAAATATCTCTAGGGATCTCACTAACGTTTTCACATCCTAGTTTCCAAAGGATGACTAAACTATTCCTCTGATACCAACTATAGAGACCCGAATCCTAACGTACATGGACATTACATTACATTTTCAGAATACTTTGTACATAACAAACACACACACACAAGGATCGTAATAGTTTAGTGTCTTTGGAAACTCGGAATAAAATCTTCAAATCATGGTGAAAGATCTTCAACATCTCCCATAAAGATCTTCCCTGTTTTTTTAACTAAAACCTTTCTTTATATCCTGGGAAAAGAAAACATTAAAGGGTGAGCTAAAATTCTCAGTAAGGGTAAACAAAAAAAATATCAATCACATCATATTCATAAGAACATAACATTTTGGAAATCTTAACCTGCAAAAGAGATCATAATTTCATAACATGGGATAATTCATAGTAGTGAAATGTAATCCCAATAATCATAACATAAAACATGAAACTCTTTGGAATACACACATAATCATAGAAAATTATTTCTTATTAGTCAAGACTCATTGCCAAGACTATCTTAGTGGACAAAGTCCATTTCTGAAACGAGTCACCCTCTTTTCAGTCCTGTTTCACTGAACCGGTATAACCTACCATTCCAGCCATGTCTATCTCATGAGATATAAAATATTTAACCAATTTATAGGAGAGAGATATAGGTCCCACCCATATCATAATTATACCATTCTTATGTGTGCCCCAAAATCTTAAATCATACATCATTGCATAACCCATGTAATAAAAATGGGATTCTTAAACAACATTACATCCTAAAACAATTCATATAAGATAAAGGAATTCATAAAAATAATTCCATCACAACATAATCAAATAAATGTAATAATATGGATAAAAACAGAACCCTTTTATTATCTTAGATGGAAAATAATTTTGATAAAACACTTGAACTCCATTCTTGAGGAAAATATCCTTTCTAATTCAATTGTTTTTTCCTTTCTTAACATTTCATAAAATTTTAAACTAAAAGAAGTTGATTAAAAATAAACGTAGAAACTAGTAAAGGAAGCTTCTTGGAAATAATGTTCTAAAAATCCATTCTTGCCGTATAAGTTATAAAGAACATTCTTCTCGTACTTTTGTCAGAAAAGTCAAAAAAGTACCTCGTATGAAAAACGACAAAAGATTCCTTTCATATCTTTTACTAAAAACTAACCAAAGGGTAAAAATTGTATTTAAACAATTTTAGGTGGATGGAAATAATATTATATATTGGGTAAACATGGATGTGGATGATAAAATACACCCTAGTAAATAACAAAGTATAAACAATCTCTGATAAAAAATGAGATTGTGATATTTCCCTTACATTAGGTCTGATTTACTTCGTAAGTGTCCGAACCTCCTGTATAATGATTTTAATAATGTCATTTACTTATTCCAGAATCATACTCATTGTTATGATATCATATATGGTTCACTTATTACTTTATATTATCCGTTCTTTTGTAAATTCCATGTTAAAGAGCATTTTGGGTAAAATTGTTTCATTTGTCGTCCATGTTTTGACTTGTAATTATTCATATGATTACTTAGATCATGATTACTTAATTCCAGAATATAAATCATGATTTATATATAATATATATTCAGAATATACATACATATAATAAATCAGTAAATGGAATGAAATACACCGTTCATGGAGACGGTAGGCCGTACGTACGCATGAACGCTGTTTTCGTTTCCTTATTGAGTTTAATGGAATTAAGTAGATGAAATAAATATATATACACATGAATCCAGTATCATTATTATGTCATATATTTCATGATTACTTATTATATGTACTTTATAATCATTCATGAATGGTTAAAGTGGATAATGAATCTCATCGCGTCATGGAGACGGTAGTCCGTACATACGCACGAGCGATGATATCGTTTTCATGATCATGGGACTATATTGGAGTGTATGTATACTATTTTAGAATCAATATCACTTTAATATAATCATATATAGTTATTATTTACACAGTTATACCCATCCATGTAAGGTGGTGGTGGAAAATAGATTTCACCACGGCGTGGAGACGGTATTCCGTACGTACGCACGCACAGTGATTTCGTTTTCCGTAGGATGGATAGATGGTGAAATAGGGTTGTTTAATACTTTTAATAACATATCAGTATATGAGTGATAATTTTTTTCTTACTTCTTAATGAAACAACCTATGAAGAAGAAGTGGAAGAAGAAATAAAGATAAAAGAATCAGTAATGGACATTACCTCTTCTTTGAAGTGCCTCTTTGAGTCCTCCTCTTAGTGTACTAAAATTGGTATTTTAAGAAGACCAGGACCTCTAGGATGTTACTAGGGAAGTGGAGAAGAAAATTGGGCAGGGGTTGGGCGAGCATGAAGCCTCAATGTGGTGTGAGTAAGAGGGGGAGGAGGTGCCCTTTTATAAGGGAGGAGAGGGGTATCTTTAGAATAACTAAAACTATTATTTTATTATAAAGTCAAATTCGGTTTTAAATAGCTCCAAATTGATTTATTTCTAAGATAAGGTGGGTATGGGTCGCAATAATCTCATCCAATATAATTTAGAAACATTTAGGTTCCAATTTTAACCTTAACATTTAGATTTAACATTAAGTTAAATAATTTTACTTTTACCGTGTCTTCTTGTGTTCTTATACTATAAGGTTAATAAACTTACTATAACAATCCAAAAAAACCCCAAGGTGATTATTATTAATATATATAACCTTATCTAAGTCATTTGGCCGAACCTTAGATTTTTAGGAATAAAATAACAATTAATAATATAATATTTATTTTAAAAATTATTTTATGTCAATTTTGACACTATTTAGTAATTGATTTTTGTTAAAATCATAACAGAATGATAAGATCAAAAAAAGTTAATTAAATCACTAATAACATGTCATATTAACCTATAAAAATAGAGGAATTCATAAAAAGTCTTAAATTACATTTATTTGGGTATTTATAACATCAATTATGTCAATATTTCATTAACAAGATAATTACTGCATCATCATTGTGTAATAAATCAATTAAATTATTTAATGTCTAAAAATTACAAATAAAATACCATTATGTAGGAAATATTTTTAGATATCTAATGAATATTTATAGTCAAATTTATCTTCTGTATAACCCCATAATAAAAATGACTCAGTTATTAAACATTGATTTTAACTATTTCAACCCTTCTTTAAATAAATTAATAATAAATGTCCTAATCTAATCCAAGTGGGCCTAAATGGTAATATATTATTCTTAAGGTTTTTTAATGAATTACAATTGTTCAATAAAATTAGGACATGTTTTAGGGTAATAATAATATCATTTTTACCCTTAATTACCCTATTTACTATTAACTGTGGTAAAAAAGTAAAAAGTTAGTATTCATCAAAAATTATTTTCATCTCATTGAACCACATTTTAGTCCTTGATATGAACGTTGCCTCTCAGATTTTCGAAATTCCACTCACAGAAGTGGTAAAATTAATTTTATGAAAAATTTAGTTTTTTTTAAACTACCACTTAGTGGTTTCACTATTCATTAAAAATTGAAAGTTTTCAGAAAAATACCAAAAATTAGGCCTAAGATATATTTTATATTATGAATTCAAAAATGATGTCCATTTTACCAAATTCGAAACATATCAGTTGCATTAATTAATTTAAAAAGTAATTCTCGTCGTCAAAACAAATAGCGTGTTCTTAAGAGATAATAACTATCAAAAGAATGACAATTGTTTATGTCTGGTTTAAATGTTAAATTACATCCAATAACCAACATTGTATTAAATTGTAAAAATATATTCTAAATAAACATTAAAACCAATCAAATTAAAAATTTATCACTATTAATTATTTCTATTAAAAATGTTGTTTTTAATTAAAATTTAGTAATTTTCACTATTCATCAGAAAATGAAAGTTATCCGAAAAGTACCAAAATTTCACCCTAAGCTAATTTCGATATTCCAAATCCAGAAATGAAGTCCATTTTGAAAAGTAAAAATTACAAAATTTCAAAAATTTGTTATTACTATTCATAACGGCTAGTTTTAATAATATTTTAATAGCATATCGTTGTTTAGTGAAACTCGGTATTGCGTACTACACACGCAATCGAGGAAGCTTGTGATTGAGTGTAATGCAAGGCATGTCAAGGATTCGTGTTGTGCAAGATCCTTTTGGTGTAGCGTGCAACACAAGACATTAATGAAATTAAAAAGAATATTTTTTTATAAAATCTCAGGCTGTTACATAACCTCTTGCATATTTTCCAAAGACTTTACCACTCCATAAAACTCTCCATGTGGTTAATACAACGAATTTAACATACTTATATATACTAATTGAAAAAAAATAATACATAACTAATAGATATAAACTTAATAATAATTATACAATAAACAATAAACAATAATTAATAATCAATAATCAATAATCAATAATTAATAATTATTGATTTATTAGTTATTTATGGATTTATTTATTTATTTATTATTATTTACTGTTTATTATAATAAATAACAATTAACAAATAAAATATAATAATATTTACATATATTATAAAACTATAAATAAAATATAATAATATAATAAAATTATGAACTTAAAATAATAATACAATAAAAGAATAATACAATAAATATTAAATATTAAATACTAAATAAAAAACAATAAGCAAAGTGGCAGGGGGTCTGCTTCGAGGCAGGACAATTCCAAACCTGTGGAACTGGTGTCTGAACCGAGGAGCACACCTGATGTCATGGTGCAGGTAAATCCTAATGAATTTTTTAACTGTTCTATAAACAAATTTGCAGCACTGCTTGATGTTGAAGCAAATGAGACAAAAGAGATTGATATGGCAAAGGAAGCTGGAGAGAAAGAGGGGAATGTTAGCCTGGGTGGATTGAGTGAGGAATGTAAAAGCCCCTGTGATGATGACAGAACCATGATACCTCAAATGGAGGGTGGGAAGGATGGAAACGTCAGTCCTCCTTTGGCCCATAAAAAGAAGTGGGGGGATAGATCTGAAGATGAAGAAGAGCCCCACAGTAATAAAACATCCTACAGGGATGCTGTTAAGTATGGAATTCATGAGACCCAAAGAAAGGAAGTGGAGGAAGGAACTCAGAGCAGGAGGAAGCCAAGGAGAGATTATACGGACCTACCCAAATCAATGATGACAAGATCTGCACACAAGAATGTAGGGTCACAAGAAACTGTCACTGTGAATGGGTACAATGGAAAAAAAAGAGGAGGGCCCCCGAAGTCAGACAAAGGGCTCAGTGGGAAGAGACCGATCAAGGAGAAATTGTCTGAAGAAATGCTTCGGAAGAAAAACATGTATCTTGAGATGATGCACAAATACGAGTCTTCTGAATGGGAGTCAGCTGACCCTGATGATGAGCTATCTGATGATGGGGAGAGGGGTGCTTATGCCTTTGATGTAATGTAACGTCTTTTCTTTCTACTGTCTCTACTTGCATCTTTTCTTCAATAAATTTGCGGGATCAGGCTTTCGCCTGGTTCAAACATTCCTGGTAAATAATAAATAATAAATAGTAAATAATAAATAATAAAAAATAAATAATAAATAATAACAAATAAATAATAAATAATAATATATAATATATAATATATAATATATAATATATAAATTATAATATATAAAATATAATATATAATATAGAGTATATAGTATATTATAAATAAATAATTATTATTATTCTTAATAAATAATATATAATATATAATATATAATATATAATATATAATAAACAATAAAGAATAATAAATAATAAATAATATATAATATATTATATATTATATATTATATATAATAAATAATATATAACCAGTAACAAAGATTATGATTAATAATAATAATAATAATATATAATATATAATATATAATATATAATATATAATAAATACAAAATACTAAATAATAAATAATAAATAAATATAAGTATTAAATAAGAAATAACCAGTAACAAATAATAGATAATAAATAAACTAAAGTATATTATAAATAATAAATAATAAACAATAAATAAATTATATTATATTATAAAAAATAAATATAAATAATAAATAATAAATAATAAATGAAACACATGAAAAAGTACGAAAAGGCATGATAAGGGATGAAAAATTATGAAAATGCATGAAAACAGATGGAGAAGCATGAAGAAGGAGGCATTAGAAAGCATGAGAACGAATGAAAACTCGTGAAACTCTGGAAAACCCCTTAGGAATGCAATATAATCATCATAATAACCCTGAAAAACCCATTGCTAAAGATAACAAGTAATGGAAACACAAATAAGTAGTAATAAATGGAGCAACCGTTAAAACCTGTCAAAACGGTCAAAAAGTGAAAAAAAAACATTGGACTCACATTAATGGAGATAACTAATGATCTGGGAGTTCATTCCTGATCCATGACCAGTCAAATCAATGATACTAAAATGATCTTCAAGATGATAGGTGAAAGAGACTGAATAGACTGGCGGATCGGAAGTTACGACCATTTAAAAAAAACTGACAGGGAACGGGTGCTATAAATGAGGCATCAAAAAACATAAAAACCTAATAACCACTAAAAAGGTCATAACATATGATCTAGGAGTCCATGTGGGCACCGCAACCAGTCAAACTAAAGCTCATGGAATGAACTACGATCTGGCAGGTGGAGGAGTCCGAACTGACATGGGGATCCAATGTTAGGTCTATTTGAAGAAAAGTTCGACGGGACAACGGTGAAGGAAACAGGGTTTTGGAGACCGTATAAGTGGTTTTTTGGGTTAAAAAACATGACATATGTTTTCTTTTCTCGAACTGGTGTGTATCTCTCTTCGTTGTCTTTGATTTGATATGTGGTAGAGCCCAAACGGACACCCGGATCGAAAGTTATGGTCGTTTGATGTTGGAGAACTTTTTTCAACATTCATATAACGCCTATATCTTCCTTATATTAGATTGTCTCACGGTTTTGATTATACATGCCTCTATATCTCTTTATGAGCTTCGATTTGATTGGTCGTGGCACTCTAACGGAAGTCTGGATCAAAAGGTATGGTCATTTTAGTGATTTCAGGGTTTCTAATGTTTTTTTTCTTCGTTTTATTTTGCAGTGGTTTACCAGAACCGCCGTTATTTCGGGGTGGTTTTTTAAAAAACAACCGCTAATACAAGAAAAAAAATAAAAAAAATTCACATTTCATGGCGGTTTTTAAAATCGCCGTGAAATACCAGCTAGAAAGCAATTTCGCATCGGGTTTTAAAACTGCCACCAAAAAACCACCACGAAACACCTGTTTTTCAATACTGACATGTCCCTATAAAGATTTTATATGTTTTAGGAAACACATATAGAAGAAATAATTTTTCAAATTTGAACATAAAAAATCTTATAAAGAAGAACTAATCCAGATTCTTGATGAAAGGGAATAAGTGTTGAACAAATTTAAAATACTATCTTTTGAATGTATTTCAGAGAAATCACAAGTTTTAATAAGTAACTTGGAATACTGAAAAGGCGTCGAAGAATTAATATCACAATTTGTTTAGGTAAGACACTAAATTTAATAGATGAACATTCCTATGGGTGAGGACTTATCTACCCAAAATTTCCATCATAAAAGAACTATTTTTTTAAAATGAAAATTTTATTATGATATAAAATCGAAGATCATAAAAAGCATTTTTCATTTAGTAGGAATATTATATATCATTAATTTATATATATTTTTATAGAAATAAAAACTATTATGAGATAAATGAAAATGATGAATTCTTACAGTAATATAAACTCCTTATTGTTAAATTATCCAATAGAAATTTTTAGTATTATAAAAATTGTAAAAATAAATATCGAGAAATGAATATTACATAAATTTTCAATGGAACATTAGAAATTTTTTAATTTAAGTAATGAATTTCATAGTTTGAGACTTGTGGAGTATATATTGGTTATAATAGGAAATGTTATTTTTAGTATCTGACTAATAATCAATTGTGAATCAATACCACCATTGGAAATAATGACTATTTCTAGAAATGAAACCATTATAAATAGTATATATAAAGGGTAATGAAAAATATAATTGATATAGAAGAGAGAAATGATGGGCTCCACCAATACGATCATGCATTTTGAAGCCCATTTATCATAACATGGTAGGGGAGTCGTATCCCAAGGGTTTACTATTGACCATGCCCAAGAAAAGATTCTAAAGGTATGAATTGAGTGGGCTTGACTACTAGAAAAGGTCAATTTAGTGGAGATGACCACTGGATAAATTTTTGTTAAGTCATCCCATTAAATGTGACAGCATCACACACCTTATCCTTTGGGAATATACTCTTCTAAAAGACGGTTATATATGTAGAAATTATTATTATAAAGGTGTAATTTCCCTTCCAGAAATGAATTAGTGGTTTCATTAATTCAATTATTATTATTATTTAATAAAATAAACATATGTATATGATGAATACATGAAAAATATATTTTGATATAAATAAAACATAATTATATTTTGGGAAAATATATAATTAAAATAATATCTTTTGAGAAATTTAGAAATTTAAGGAAAAATTAATGTTGATGACATGTTCTTATAAAAAAATTTATTTTAAATACCGGTGATGATATAAATTTATACTCTCCCATTATATTTTTATAAGGGTCATAATGTTCACTATTTCGTAAAAGTTTATATTTTCCAATAATGAAATCTTTTTCTTCAAAGTAAAAATTATCTTAATTAGATTATTATTTTTATTAAATTAACATTATATTAATATTTAAAAATTATGTTATTGTTTATTATTTATAATTTTATAAATTTAATTGTATATAGTTAATATTAAAAATATAGTTTTCTGTTTTTTAAATATTATATGACATCATAAATAAAATATAAAAATAAAAAAAATAAAAAAAACACATTTCATGAAAAAAATTAAGTCATTTTATTGGAAAATTTTATTTTATTTAATTAAAATGAATTTCAAGACCAATTAAGATATTTCCAAAGTCTACAATGTTAATTAAGGTTTTATAAATATTATTTCCTGTAAAAATTAATTTCCATTCCAAAAGTATTATAAAATATTGAAGATCAATAATTAATCACAATTATGTTAGAACCCCATCTTAATGACTGGAATCATGAACCAAAACCATTAGTAAGACATGTTCTTCTACTATTAGAAACCCAAATTATCACGGCCTATATATAAAAATTAATAAAATATATCCCCCCATAACGTCAATAAATAACCACCCCTCGATGGAGGAACTTATTACGTCGTCTTCCAGAGCACATTTTAGTAGAAAATTGTCTGATTTATACCTCCTTTTATGGTCCTATGATTTATACGTGATGAGAGATGCTATGACAATGATAGCGTCGGTAAGATTCCATAAACAACATCTTTTATTTCAAAACCATTCAAAAATATGAATGAAAGTAATTATGATTATGATTGTTTTATTCTCGGATAGTAGAAAAAATTACATCTATCATCCTATTTCTCTTTGGATCTATGTTTAGTTAGACGTTTCTAAAAGTATAATTTAGTTGGTATGGATCAGATTTTGGGAATAATTTCACTATAAATAGGTAGTTAACTTTGAGTCATCAAGGGAATTTTTTTCTTCTTGTAATATTATTTTTCATAAATTATATTCATGTTGACAAAGTCATTGGGAGCTTCATTGGTGGTAGCTTATCCTATATCATTAGTTGAATGGGGATATCTCTATATCTACCCCCAATTTATCTTTAGGAATATAGATATGTGTCGAATATTGATCCTATTCTGAAGGATTTGGGTCCCATGAATCCTGATGAAAATGTTACAGATATATTTTCTTCACTAATACGCTATTAAGTGGATAATGATTCATCTCTGCATGTCTTATGGGTTACTATTCCATGCCATCCAATGATCTCCCCATCCTTTCCTAAAACTATTAAGGATAGATGTAAGGGAAATATACTGGAGGATCCCCATAAACCATATTCTATATAGAATTTGTTTTGAAAATATCCTAATTTGTCAATAATTCAATCTCCAAGTAACTATTTTATAGGGAATAATAGAACAACATCTCTAATTTAGTGATCTTCTAACCAGCATGTTTATACCAGGTCAACACATCACTAGAATGGATTTTTGTTATTGAATGGTACGGAAATGAATAATGGTTACACTGAATTCTAGAAGACACAAATCCAAAGATGAAAAAACAAGAAGGTTGGGTCAAGGTCAATTGAAAATATTGAAATAAGTGACATGGAAACTGAATCCCAGACTATGATGAAGTATGAGAAGGATACCCACCCAAATAGGGGTGTGAGGTCCAGTTCGAGAAATGGTAAGAATGGAAACCATATTTCTATACGCATCCCATTAAACAACAAAAATAAAATAATGATTTGAAAGGACTAAATTATATTATCTAAAAAACAGTTACCAAATCCTCAAGAAAATCAATGAAATATGGAGAAGGGCCTTTGAATGGTGAATCCACGCATAAAAAAGACTGTACAAAGTAACATGTTATATTCATAAAGAAAATTTTATTTTCTAACAATATGGTTGAAGAGGATAAAAGTGGAAGGCATATGAACATGAATATTTTTTTAGAATCTAAACCTGATAGTGATTTCCCCTCAGTCCCCAATATATCCTCAAAAGGTAGAGTTCTGAAAGGTGAAAATAAGGTGGAAGTTGAAAGCTTAAAAGTCTAATGGTTTATCCACTATTTTAAATAAGTGATTCTGTAAGAGTCTTTATTGGTCAATATATCAACATAGGATGTAAATATAATGTTTTAATGACTGCTAAAAGTCAATATTACTAAATAAAAAGTTGATTATATTGATAAATATAATCATATTTTGATATGTGGCTTCAATAAGGGAAAATTGAACTTGAAGGAAAATATATACACATGGGCCATGATGACCATCCATTTGGGGATCTCATAGATAATATGAACATAGTGGAAACATCAATTTAATAGTTTATTTATTTGTTAAACCATTCAAATTATCATAATTTTGTATGTAATGGCATGTCTATATTTTTTTGATGATTGATGTGCTGTATCCATGACCTTTTGCTTTCCCACTTTTTCTAAAAAGATCCCTTTTAGATAAAAATATTTATCAATAGTATTAATGTAATGATTTTATCATGCAATTATGATAATGACATTATTTTAAAAAATTTTCTTTTTCAATTTGGTACTTACACTGTCTCTCTTTAACAATTTTCCAAATACAACTTTTTGATCCCATTATATTGTTGAAATTATACATTAATTTTAAAATCCTATATTTTTTATATTAAAAATTATAAACATATTTATATTCAATTATATAAATATATATTTAATTATACTAATTTTATTCGATATTTCCTTATATTAAATCCAAATCCCCTTCTTGTGGGTTTAAAATTATAATAAGTTCCACTCTTTAAACACCAATATATTAAATGATTTTATTTTTATCTCATTATTTACTCCCTACGGGGTATTAAAAAAGTACATTATTATGAATGATGTGGATCACATTAATTATGACATATAATGGGTGTACCATGATAGCGCCCCAAAACATTGGGTGAATAATTAATATATAGAAAAATCATTTCTTTGATATCGTTATTAATAACCATGTTAGTTTATTTTAAAACACATTGGTTTTAAACCATAGTTGTATACGGATGAATATTTCATTATTTTCTAGAAACACTTCCATGTTATATACCATATATATATTATTATTCACTCATTTTTTATCATTGAGGGTCTCCACTTTTCCATTACATTTTTTAATCCATTAATGGGGTTTCTAATCACCTTTTTGAATTAATTTATCTCCCTAGGATATCAAATTTGGTGAGGTAAAAAATGATGGAATAATAATGTAATGTTCCAAAATGATAAACTAATTTTTTTGTTTTATGTATTCATTATGTACTTCATATATTATGTTCCGAGATTCCCATACACTCAACTTCAATGTGATTAATTTGAATTAAGGAATTATATTAAAATCATCTATTAAAAATGTGGGTTCACAATTTTGCGGTAATTTCCAATGATTTCTGACTTTTTAAAAAGGGTTTAATGTGGAATCATTTGAAATTTTTTCATATGGTTCAATTTTTAATTTAATTTTATTTTTATGGAAACGATATATTATATTTTTTATCACTTGATCATCTTTTTCCACCACTAGTATCATAATTAGCTATGATAATTGCATTATGCACTTACATTGGATTTAAAAGTATATCATTTTCCCATTGTTTTGTGAATTTTGTGACTTTTAAAATTTATCAAACTAATATAATAATTTTTATTATCTATCAATGATTATTTCTAAATATTCTATAAAATAATTTATATCTATGTCAAATATATATGAAATGATTCTTGAGCTTTACTAGGGATGTGATCTAATGATATCATCAACCTTATTTTTCTAGATAGATTATGATGATATTTAAATCAATCTTTTTGAAACCCATTTATTTGTCATAGGTTAATTAATTTATAATGCAAAATTAATAATTCCACAATCTTATGGAATACATATGAATATTTTTTCTTTATGTGATATGTGAGTCTTTTATTTCCCTTCAATTCATTATTTAGGGTTTTCTATCTCATGAGCTCAAAATAAAACACGGTGGGTTAGGCCAAACCCAATAGGGTACATAAAATATTATACTAATACCAAGAAGGTACATAAGTGTTTAGACGAAGCCTACTATGTGATGATTTTATTTATCGGTATACATGACATATTATTCCAACTCTTATGTTATTTCAACATTCAGATTCCTATGTTATCTTTTCATGGATTACGATTATTTACTTATAGATCATTTTTAATCCAAAATATTTATTCCATGATCTTATGATTTATGATTCATGTTATATTTGGATGGAATCTCCTATAATTATATCATTTAACATGGATTTTGTTTTCATAACTTATGATCATTTTATACACATGTATGATCATTTATTATAAAATCATATGTTTTCCCATACTGAGAATTTAATCCATCCATTCAGAAGTTTCAATTTACCTTATTTATAAATAATTTAATTAAATACAATATTCAATGATTGGTTTCATCAATATAGAACCTTATCGGATATGATGGGGACTATTGAAATTAATATTTATTCATATTTTAGAAAAAATTCCAATTTCCATGGTAATAAAATGCGTTTGTTACATAAGAGTTTCTTACTAACTCTCTAAAGAAAGACGTGTAAATAGTCATGGGTATGTACATTACTTATAATATTTTTATAAATATTGTAATTAATAATGTTTATATTTTGAAAGTGTGATTTAGTATTGAATCAATTTGTAAATGGCATTTTTTACATCCAGATTTGGGTTTATAGGTACAAGGTATATCAGCAAGAACTCCTTCATTCTACTCTTAGTATTTAGTTTATTCCTCTCAAGGATACTATATATATTTTTTGATCAAATATATTGTTATTTAATTAAACCATTTTAGGGGGGGGGGAAATTATTTATTTATAGACTTGGGTCCACTAGAATATAATGTAATTATTATAATCATGGTCTAGATGAAATAATAAAGATATAATTTTCATATCCAGATTTATCTTATTAACTTTAAATTTACATAGTCCATTTGGATCCATTAGATATTTTCTCTATCAGTTACCATGTAATTTCCTGTTTAACCATACTATAATAAATTATTATATCATAAAAATGATGAGTCCTCTGATAATTTTTTCTATGGGCATAGTTCTTACGTTTTTTTCCATTTCCATGTGGGATTGACTATGCCAATTTTCTCCTTTGATCTCTATATTCAGTCACTATCTCATTCCCTGAAGTTTCTAATACCACGTTCAATGTCAAAATATCTATTTTACCCATTTACTATGAAATAAAATCTATTATCCATGCCCATTTTAAGCATCCACATAATATACCATCATATATGCATGAGATAATGACTTTTATAAGTACTATATTCACACTAAAAATTACATGTTTTTTTCATTCTCTACATGATGAGTTCAGTAGATCACCCCAACATAGAGTATATTTTCACATAATTTCATCACTATTTTTATCTCAGGCCATCTCTAATGATTATCGTACTCATACATGGGATATGTGTCTTTAAATACAACATGAAATAATATTCAATAATAATTAATGAGTTCTCCCATGAAATTTGTTTGTATTCTCTCAATATGTAAGTTATCCAAACTCTATAATAATGAATATTATACTGTTTTTGAGAGTTCCCCAACCCTTAATAAAAAATATTTATAACATATTTACCATGCCTTAATTAAATTCAACTGAATGATCAACCATTTTCAATTAAAATCATTGGGATATTTATCCACTATAACCGATCTATATAGATAATAATAAACGCCTATTCATGATCAATATAATATATCAATTCTATTACAACATTTTTATCCTATATTATTTAAATTAATTAAATCATATTATAACCGAGTAATTTATATATATAGCCTTACCCATTTATCATATTTAAAATCCAACTTTAATAAATCCATCTATAATAGCATATATATCAAATACATAATGTTACATCATTTTTGTTATAAATAACTATAGAAGCTTCACGAAGTGTAGAGGTATAATATCTTTTATAGATTTACCATATATAAAGATAACTTAAAAATTAATATGATTTTATTTTATTTCAATCTATATAATATTTTCTTTGGTTTTATCATTATTAAAGAACTGCATGGGATATTTTAAGGAAATACATGAATGAAAATAGTTAGAAAAATTATATTATAGTGATAATAAGAATTGGTCAAATATAACATTCAATAAGAATAACATGTGTTTGAAAATGTAAGGGATAAAAAATATCACAAAAGTCTATATAATATGATTAATGATGTCATATGAACATAAATATAATAAGAATCATTAGAAAACAACATAAATATAAGATAATTCATCATATACAAAATTTAATAATCACTTCCAAGATAACCAAACATAATATGAAAGGCTCACTAACCTTATACTATTCATAGTATCTCAAGAGATGTGTAAATTAAGAAATAAATTGTGGTGGTGGGGGGATAAAAATATTAGGGTCATCATTCACATCATACTATCCCATAAATATATACACCACATATAAAATCAACATAAAAACACATATATATGAAATAATACTATGGGAATGAAATGGGTTACATAATTACTTTATATGTTATATACAATTATTGAATCATGTATATACACAAAATATGAACTGAATACATCATGATAGACATTCGTGGTCTTGGGTAAATATGTAATTAAAGTGAATTGTTTGTGAAGTAAAGAATAATGGTAAAGGATATAACATTACAAGAATTCAAGTGAGGTATAAGAAATGGGAATGCTCCCAATATATAACACAAATTGATTGAATTTAAAAATTAATTAGATGAAAAATAAAGTATATGATAAATAATGACCAAAAAATAATTCATTTTTATCTCTAGAATATTTATGTCAAAAGGAATTGTAACTAATATAAATATAGTATTTTAGAAAGAAGAAGGTATAGAGAGATAATAATATAAAAGAAGAAGGAAAATACACACATTCCCTTACCTTAAGTCTTAAATCCGAGTGGAAGAATCTCTAACATAATTAATAGTAAAATTAAATCCATTAATTTCACATTCTAGAGCCATTGTAATATTTATTTCAATTATTATCACTTCCTCAAAATATTAATGTCTATCAGTTAATGTCTATTGGATATATAACTTTATGAAGTTCCAATGTTGACTCGAAATAAAATATAGTAGTATAGTTTTTAAAAAATTTAATAGATAGACATAAATAGATATATTTTAAGAGTAATTTATCAATTAGATGTCTCTTTTGTGATTTGTCAAACCATTTTAGTTTTTTTAGTAAAACAATATCATACTAATTTTATCATTATATAATATTAAAAATGATATTATTTAATTATTCACATTATATATATATATATATGGATCTAATTTTTATTAATAACCATGAATGGAATATGTGAAAATAAAATATCATTGTTTACATAGGTAATATAAACCTAACATGAGTGAAAGATGTTTTTATGATATTTTAAAAAAAATAAAATAAATAACTATATAAATTTAAAAATAAATTATGTTATAATTAAACTATTTACTAAGATTTTTATAAAGTCAAAATTGGTAGAGAATATTCATAGTAGAATAAATAAGCTGGTTTCATTAATCATTAGAAAGTATATCTAGATCATTGATATACCTCTTTTATCATTGACCTTAAGGATTATAAGAATGGTATTTTGATTAGAATTGGAAAAATAAAATTTTATTTATATACATTTTATGGTATTTAGTTATATATTTGGATATGAAATATTTTTTATAAGTGAATTTAAATTATTAGATAACAAATATATTTTTTAGTGAATGAGATGTGTATTTTTGAATAACATATTGATTAATTTTTATACTATGACACTCGAGCTTCAATTATCGTAAAGCAAAATTATATTTTGATAAAAATAATGCAATTAATATTATAATATTTCAAGGAATATAAATCTATTTCATTAAGATGATGATTTATTTTGATCTTACCCGGTCAAAATTAGTCTAAAATGAATTTTTGAAATTTCCCTTAGAAATAAGGTTTTATGAATAATTAGAAATTTACTATATAAATATTACTCCTTATATTTATAAAAATGTTCCTTAGTGTTTAAAATTAATAATTTATTGAATAAAAATTTTAAATAAAATGTGATAGTTCATTTGGATGCAATGGGGTTATTTTTCAAAAACTGTTATTTAGGACATAATGTATTCCCATATTAATTAATTAAAATATTTATTATTATTGAATAAATTAAATGATATTTATAGATTATATATCTAAATATAAGAATTTATATACATATAATGATGATTACAATTAATATATTCAATAAAATATCTTCTCAGGCCTGGATTCCATATTTTTAATAAGTATAAATAATATTATTTAATAATATCAACATAATATATTGTTATAAATAACAGTATTGATAGAAAAAATTGATAACCACGATTGAGGTTAATGTAGGGTTTTTTGCATTGAATGCGCATATGTTAAAATTAATTTTCCTGCAAAAAAATTATATTTCACAAAATTGAATTAATTATTAGGATTATCTGGTCCAAATTATCTAATAAGTATCACAATATATTATCCTTAATAAAAAAATTACATATGGTAAAAAAGTACATATCATAGTGAAAGCTAAAATTGTAATAGTGAGTAACCTTGGAGGTATTGGGAATAAATTTTTTAAGAAATGTTTCTTTTTAGTGGTGGAGGTTTTTCCCTATTATATCTTACATCCACTCTATTAATTACCTATTTTTGGACATTTGTATGATAGTGACTTTACACCGACCCAGGATTATTATATTTATATTGCATAATTGTTTAAGAATATTACATACATTACACAATTACATGACTAAGGAACAGAATAGTTTATTGTATTTTGGAACATGGAAGCACTAAAATCTGGTTCATGACTAATTTAGATAATATCCCTCTTTGATTTTTACAATTATAACCATTCACAGACACATTATTCCTAATAAATTTCGTTATAAACTGGGAGAGTATTCATAGGAAAAGGTGAACTCTGATTGTCAGTAATGATAAATATGGGAGATACGTGAGCATAACATGAACTTGATGGTGTTATAACATGACAAAAACATTTTAGTACCATAACATTCATATCATAGATAATAATATTGAGACATGTAATGAATATTTTTAGTTATTAATGAAAGAATCATAAGTAAATCAAAAATCATGAGCCATGAGAGCATAAAACTATCATAAGAGATAGATTTGTGGAATTATCAATAATATAAAAAATAATTTCAATAATAGTAAAGAATAATTTATAAGTATTTAATAGTGGAATTGGTTCACCCCTCATACCATCATAGTAGTCATGTTTCACTCCAAATATCGTCATAGTGGAAAACACCACATACTGAACTGGGTTCACACCCCTGCCATCCATGTCTATATTAATTGATATAAATCATTACAAATCAGATTGGAGGGATATATAGGCCCATAATATTCTAATAATGAATACTATATTTATGTTTTCTAAATGATAATAAAAAATCCATCATGTCATAAAACATAAAATGAAAAGGGTTTCATAAACATTCCATTATATCATAACATGAATAGAAGAGACACATTTTTTAAAAATTTTATTATATTAAAATTTCATAACACATGGAGAAATAAGTGGTTTCCATAACAATGTTTTCATGGTATATCCCATTGATGATAATTGAGTGTCATATGAATTTATTAACGGTATAACCCATGGAATAAGAATTGTTTTATAAGAATTTAATCATATTATAACTTGTGGAAGGGAAATAGTTATCATAAACATCATTCGAACGTAATGATAACCCATTTAGTGAATAAAAAGAAGCATATTCTTGGATCATATCTCTATTATTTAATAGGTAACATCAACAGATGGAATTTCAGATGGAACATTATTTTCATCGATCATTCGAAACATTTCATGATGAAAATATCATTTCCCCTTTGATAAAAATACTTTTTAAAACATAATTTTATTGAATATGTTCTTATATGAAAATAATATTGAAATATTTTTAGGTAATATTCAATTAACATAATGTTTATAATGAATGGATATATTTTTCATGCTAGATACATTAAATCAAATACTCCATTTGTATTTTTTTAACCAGTATTGGTATTGTTTTGAAAATTACATGAAGAATACATTCAAATGAATTTGGTAATAAAATTAAAAATTGAGAAAAAAATATATTAAAAAAAAATTATTAAAAATAATACCTATTTGAATTCATTTTTAGAAAACATGGTTTTGGAAGAAATAAGATTTTCCATCGAAGAGAGAAATAAAGTCATATTTTTATACAATCTTTTTCTTAATTATTTTAAGTGATAAAAAATGGATAATTATAATATTAAATTAAAATATCCTGAATTAATTGAGGATAATAAAATTAAATAGATTAATAAAAGACGTATCATAATATTGTATCATTGTAAACAAGATCATTAATAATCTATATAAAAGATGTGATTGTAACATAAAATCATTACCACATTAGTAACTTTGAGTCATAACCCCATGAAGTAATAACATAAAATGGAATTCAATGTATCATTAAGAGATCTAAACATTTTATATTACATGTATACAGGGATATATATACTCCTCATGAATGAATATAGGATCGTAATATAACATATGTCTTAAAGAAAGATTATTGTGAAAAACAATAATTTGTATTAATTCAAGAATTCCTTGGTACATGTTCAAACATCCAATATAATAAATATAAATTTATTATACAACAATTAAAGAATAATATTTACATATATGATACTATATATTATTTTCTGGGGAACTTTTATTATTAATTTATTAATAATTCCATGTTAGAATTATGTTTCAGATAATAACTATTTTGTTTCACGTATATGTTTTGATGTTTATTTATTGTCATCTTAATTTGATAGTTAATTCATCATCTCATTAATTTTAAAGTGATCTAAATATCATATATATATATTTATATATATTTATATGAATCCATAACATCTAGTGATAGAAAATAAATTATGACATTCATGGGGATGGTAGGTTGTACGTATGAATGACCACTATTTTAATTTTCATATTAGAATGAAAGAAAAATATTTAAATTATAATTTATCATTTTAAATTAATTCTTATTTCATATATATCACATAGTTTTAATAGAACTATCCTTATTATGATCTATGTAATATATTAATGAATAACTTCACTCTCTATGGTGGTATTTTTCAATACACATAAGCGACATTATCGTATTCCCCCATGATGAAGAATGTGAAGATATATGAGATATAATAACTCAAAAAGTATAATAATTTCATTAATATAATATATAAATAATAAATACGTTATTATGTCCATCCTTGAGAGGTGGTAATGGAAAACTAACGACATCGGTTCAGGATGTGGTAGTCCACCTTATGCCCAAAGGATGATTTCATTACGCATTTGATGGAAGAGGAGATCATTTTAGGTAATGATATTATAATAATAATAAATAATTATATGTAAAATACAGGTTTTATTATATCATGATGATATAATATTAATATGTGGTGGTGGAAGGTGAAATAAAATAAAAATTCCTATTGATGAATGTTACCACTTCATCAAGTATCTTCCTAAGGGTTGAACAAAAATAATTTTTAAAACATTTTTTTCCATAGTAAGTCATATAGGACTATATAATTTAATTTGATAAGTTATTAGGGTATGTATTTAATACGAGATTTAGGTTTATGGTGTGTAGTGGAGGGGAGAAGAGGTGGACTTTTCTAAGTGTGGTGAGTGGCACACTTGTAAATTTTTCAATGAATGAATTCCACCCATATTGTTTTGGATAAAATGATACATTAATGGACCACTATCAATATTAATAAAAATAATGTCAAAATATCCCCATGAAATGTATTTTGGAAAACCTTTTTTTCTTTTTAGTCGTTTTATTTTTAGTTTAACCCCCTGGTTAACCTATTTTTACCTTATCCTCGATAAATATTTTTTTTCTGTTTTCACTATTAATTTGGATTAAAAAATAAGTTGAAAATATTAGATAATATAAATTATTATTAATATAAATTTTAAATCCTATTTTAAAAGTTAAATTTATATTTGTTTAAATATTTAATTTAAAATTAATCTAACAGATGCGAGGAGAAAATAGATTTTTTTTTGAGAAAATACTCAATATATAGAAAATTTTTAATATCAAATATCGACATTAAATTCATCATAGTGATATAAATTAATATATTTTAGGTATTATTGAAATAATTTTACCTTAATTCTAATTTAAAATTGCATTTAACTTTATAAATAATTTAATCACAAAGGTGGATTTCGATCAAATATATAATTTTTCAATATTCATCTCTAAATATATTTTATTTAGAAAATTCTGAAAAATTCAACCAAATATAATTTTGCTATTTTGATTTTCAAAAATGATGTTTTTTGTACAATTAATTTTCTAAATTTCCATAAATCAATTTTACTATATTAATGAAAAAGAATCAATTTTTTTGTGAAAAAAATTGTATTTTCAAAAAATATATATACATTACCAAAAATTAAGCTACATTATAATTTATCCTTTATCCAAAAACATTATAATAAATATTTTAAAATAATTTATTCGTATTAATATTTATAAGTTTAACATCTGGGTTATAATGGTCATGTTTGAATAATAATATCAATAGTATATCATGGTTTTGTTAAAACTCATTGTCATGTGTAACACAAGATAAACCAGTGTAACATGTGGCACAAGATTAACATTGTGTTGTTTGTATGTAGAATTTATTTTAGGGTTTCATTTAATACATTCTATCAAATAAATTTATTTGATTCAAAAAATTCCCAAAAATTCAAGGTGTCACATTCTACCCCCAGAAAATGAATTTCTCCTTCAATATTAATCACTTTGATAGAAAAAAAAAGAATATACTTATACCTAAATATATCCTAATGTTCCCATTTGGATTCCTCACATTGGTGGTCTTTCTATAAAATATTACTATGTGATTAGTTTTATTTCATAGAACATTCTTTATATGTCCTATAATTTCCACTGGTTGTTCCTTATAATAATGATCTTAGTCCACTGGTATAACCTCTAAGTAAAGTACATGTTAAGGGATAGGTATAAACTTCTATAGTAGAGATACATGATACACATCATTGAATTGGGAGTGGTTTTTAGAAAGCACCATCTTATTGGATACCATACTGAAATGATCAAAATTTTCAATGGGTAAAACATTACTAATGATAATATTACAATTTTTCTAGAATCTCATTACTTTATTCCTTGGATAAATCCTTAGAAACCCATTTTCACCAAAATGAAAATATATTAGAAATTAGGATTTATTAGCATAAACATTATTCTACCTCTGATATTCCTTGATATATTGTTGAATGGATTCGACTATCTCAAGATTTTCCTCATCTATGTCAGTTTCTATTTGATTTATTTCTCCAAAATTATTCTAGCATGTTCGTGCTCTATATTTCTTTATATGGTGGGAATTATAAGGATCCATATGAATGCTCAGGGTGAAATCTATTGTTCTATAAATACTCTACTTAAGGAAGGTGTTGGTCCCAACCAACTTTGAAATCCTAAGTACAATATCTCACATTATCCTCGGGTGTGTATGTTTCGGCCACTAGGTTAAATACCTATAGAGGAGGGTGAATTGGGGTGTTACAGATTACAACTACTTCCCCATTAGATCTGGTTTCATCAATAAAGAACATCTTATCTCCCTATATTATGACAACTTATCAGTAAAAATTAAAGAATGTGTGGTACAATTTGATTTTACTTGGTTCACCAAAACTGGGTGACATCTAGTGAACATACAAGGACAATGTTTAATGTTCCAAATACAGTAAATCTCATTTCTAAGGTACAAGATTCATGCTAGATCAATTTTCTTCCCAAGCTCACTGCCTTTAAAATGTTTAGGGATAGCTCATTTATTTTCCAATGAACACTTCTTGTGTCTTTTTTATATATCAAAATTTATTGAAAGGATCATTGTTTTCATACTCATTTCATTACATCTATTGGCATGAATTCAGCCATAGTTTAGGGATAGGTTGGTCCTTACATTATCACTAATTAATATAGACTCATTTAGAGATAGATTCTATATTTATGTTTCACTTTTTCCCATTTTATTAATAAAACTTTTTCAAATATTTACTGGGAAATTCCTTTTAATCACTTTTATTGATACACACTTCCTTAACAAAGCTCTGTATTTCATGAAGCTCAACTAATCTATGTGATTCAATAAACATTCGTGTATCTCACTTCTTTCACAAATCTCATAATCCATTCATAATGATCATAATTTTTTGGTTTTATTTTTATATCCCTAAAAAATTATAACACTTTTGTTATGCTCAAAATATTTGGTTGGCTATTATAGCCTTTACGAAATTTCTCTCCAGAAACACATTCCGGAACCATCGTGATAAATCTGGAGCCGTAAGATTTTTTTAAGTCTCAAAATCATTCTATAGGGGTAGAGGTTTATTTATAGGAATTTTCTCTCATTCCATTATCTTACATCCTTGTCATCAATATTTCACAATGCACCCTTAGTTCCATTGTGATGCAACATTCTTTTGAATCTCTTGAAAATTTCAATGTTCAAAAAGTTTTTCATAATCATAGATATCACCATAAACATATTTATACCTTTATGAAGCCACCTTCATGAATCTTATTCATCATGAAACTCATGAATTATCCATGTTTTCATAAGTCCTCCATGTAAATCCATTTTTTCGACTGTACAAAAACTCTAAATTTTGGTCTCCAAAAAATTGGAAAACACTAGGAAATGGAATCATCATGTGTATGAAATATTTTATATTTACTCTAGAGAATACATTCCTACATCATCTATTTTTTTAACACACCTTGTCAATAATCCTTATGGATTTCCCCAACAAATCATGGAAACCTATATTGTCAATAAACAAAATAAACACAAAAATGCTTCAAAGTTATGTTGAGGATGTTTTTTTCCAACAGTTTAAATTTTTCTCTTAGACTAAACATCTATCTAAGTATGATATATAATGATGAAACACAACTCCATATGAAAATATTACATATAATATCACTAGAACGATGAGGTAAACTATAAATCATGATCATATAAAATGGAATGTGGTACTCCATGAAACCTTAACTCTTCAACAATGTATATACTGGAATGCTAATATAACGAGAAATCCTCTCATATAGTGATGAAGTATGTTAACTTAGTAATGTGATTGACTAAACCCCATAAATCATTATGCACATAAGATTTTTTGGGGAGTGTGATGAAAATAATCATTGGTTTTGTTGTCCCGTTTCCATTATGGAATAGTTAATAGATGTATCATGCCCTATATTTTCTTCTTTAAGAATCAACTTGAATAAATACAAAGAACCAAGATAAAAACTCTAAAATATATATCTTCAATACTTCACAATATAAATTCTATTTCAAATAACAATACATCTTCATTCTGCCCTGAAGAATAGAGTAATGAAATGTGAGTTTCTCAAAAAATTGAATCTTGAAATCTATTAATGAAATAATAACTACATGGTTCCTAGACCATATCATTCCATCATGGTCAAAAATTAATCTAAAGAACATTCCTAAACATCTTTTCCAGCAATACATCTCCCTTATATTACTCTTAAATCATTCCCTGGATAGATAGTTGTACATTAAATTGACAAATATCAGACGTTTCCATTTCCTTCTGGGTTTCCATTTCAATACATTAAAAATCTATAAATATTGGATATTTTTTATTCCTCGACATTGATAAACTAGCATGATCCTTTCTAATCAAATCATCTCCCACTTTATTTTCATTCCCAATGTGGTAATGTGGTGAGAGTTCCTAATCATTAATCATCTCTAACCATGTTATTTGACAAAAATTTTACTCCTTATGTGTGAATATATACATGAACAATTATTATTGGTATATATGTCACACTTTTCCCAATAATGATAATTGAACCATTTCATTAATTAAGAAATTGCTGCAGTTAACCCCAAATCATGAGTTCGGTAATTTTTCTTATTAATCTAAAAATTTTATACAGCATAACCAATGATCTATTAATTATGCGTAATTACACATCGCAATACCATCTTTGATTCAACATTATCGATTAAAAACCCATATCCAATGTAGGGTAATGTAAGCGCATGGGTGCTAACATGCCTTATCATAATTTCCATAAAATTCACCTCACATTCATAAATACAGATTGACTTGTATCCCTTTTTAGTTAAAATAGTTATAGGATTAGATACTCATGATAAATTCCCCACAAACAATCAATTAAATAAATCAAAATCAATAAAACTATTGATCTTAGTCACCGTGGTTAGACTAAGACAATATTCAACAGCCTGTATCTTTTAGGGATATACTGATATACCCTATATTGAAATTTTATGCCCCAAAAATGATTCTTTTTGTAGCGTATATTCACAATTTGTAAATTTTTTATATATATTTTTCATCTGTTGGTTCTTAAGTACAATTATCATGTGATATTCGTTCTCATCCTTGACCATTAAGTAGATAAGAATATCATCTAAAAATACTACACAATAATGATCATGGTAATCATTAAATACTATATTCATTTTATCCATTATTTTATTAGGTAAATTAGTAAGACATAATGTAATCACTATAAATTCATAGTGTTCATACATTGCAAAAAATGTTGTCTTAGGTATATCCTCCTTCTTGGACCTCAATTGATGAAATCCATGATAAAATTAAATCTTGGAAAAGTATTGATCTATGAGTATTTTATCAATCAAGCCATCAATATAGGGAATATGAAATACTATATTGATTTTTATCTTGATCAACTACTGATAATTAATTCAGAGTCTCATTGATCTATCATTCTTTTGAACAAAAAGAATAGGTGCACCGAAATTTTAAAATGACGTATCAATTAATCCCTTTTCATTTTTCTCCTAGATTATCTTCATCAATTTCAATAACTCAATATATAACATTCTATATCAAGTCTTTAAAATTGGTTTTTTACTATGTATAGGTTATATTGATAACTCAACATCACATTTTGGTGGAACTCTAGGATACTCTTCTAAAAAGGCATCTATAATTTTCTGGATAATAATACTTTCATCTATGTCATGTTTATCCCCAACCATATAAAATAAAAATTACTTAGTAACAGGAATTAAAAATCATACAATGCATTTTATCTCCATAATATGTTTCTACTTATCATCGTAATTATATATTATCATATGATGTTTTATAATATAAAACATGACTTCCCTTCCTCAATGATTGCTATCAGATTTATGTAGATAAGCCCAATCCATGCCAAATATAAAATAAATTTCAACCATAATAATAATTTCATGATTTAGAAGGTGAAAATTCCATCCAACATTAATCAAAGAGGAATCATAGACTTGAGAGAGATCATAATTCTATTATGGGTTTTCTCGGATAATTTTAAATCTAATCATTTTGGTGTCACTTTGATACCCTTATGAAATTATTTAGATTTTAATGAATGCGTAGAACTTAATTTAATTAAATATTTGGAAGTTATAAAGTATATTGTATGTTTACCATTCACCATGTCGTTATCACACCCCTAGTAAGAAATAGTGTTCACGTAAAATTTCCATTCCTCTATTTGATTAGGAGTTTTCTTACATCGATCATCATTATTATGAAATAGATTTAAGAATCTATCAAAATAATTCCTATACACCTTGAATGTGAATCACTTTAGTGCAAGTGGTTCATTATATGTAGTTTTCCATGTATTCTCATCATTAGATTACCTATATCCATCACATTGAAAAGAAGTTGCCTTATGAAATTCACATAAAATTTTAAAACATTTATGAGTCCCCTTAATACAATATCCTACATTCTTTCTCACACCCTGTAAGAATAAATTAAATTACATCGTCATCTCTCTATGGTTTATATAATTTTCTTTGAATTCTATTTTTCACTACCAATCAAAATAATGATTTTGAAATGTAACTCTATCTTTCATTTTTAAATTTATAGAACATGTAACAATATCTTAATAGCTACTAAAGTCTCTTACAGGTAACTCCCATTGGAGACTTATTTGTTACCTAATAATGAATTGAGCAACCCTACATTAATGATGGATGATTATACAATAATTATACATCATATTTCTTGTAAAAGTTTCCTCATAGGTTTCAATGTATTCCTCGTAATTTAACTTTAACTCAAGTAACTCATTCCTCAATATCATATGAGGAATATGAGGATTTTACTTATTGAAAAATAAGATCATGAAATCGTCCTAATCTATGGACCTAACATCATCATATAAGCTCATATATTTTACTAGATCCCACCCTTGAACATGTTACGCATCCAAATTATAGATAACCTAAATAACTTTTAAATTTTATGACCATTAGATAATGGAAAATATAATATCAGTGTTCTTGTTCCAACATTCAAAAACAAGTGGATCAAAAGTCCTATATATAGAAGGTTAACATTGCGTCAAGAAGGACCCAATAGAATGTTTTTCTCTCCTTTCATCATTTGTACATCCAACATAATTCACAGCATGAGAATTTTGTGTGATAATAACATTGAAAGTTTTCATTCCACATCCCACAATGTTTGTATTCTCAGCATGATAATAATATAATTATCTATATCACTTATCATTAATATTTTTCCATCAGTTTCCAACAATTGACTAAAACATAAAATAATATTATAACAAAAAATAATCATTATTGTGACCCACATAATCATGAAAAATTACTTAGAATATTTCTATATCATGAAACCTTCATTCATATATGAAATATTAGGTTTATCGTAGGCCATTTATGGTCATTGTATATTTTAATAATTTATGATGGTTTCAAAAGTGTTTTGGAATTTCCAATTTATATCCACTGAGAGTGTTAAAAAAGTTGAGCAGTAATGTCTATTTTCAGGTAACTAGTGAGGAGCGAGTCTAGCCAAGTG
Source organism: Viscum album (assembly GCA_963277665.1). NCBI lineage: Eukaryota > Viridiplantae > Streptophyta > Magnoliopsida > Santalales > Viscaceae > Viscum > Viscum album. The sequence continues at coordinate 1,854,221,235 of OY728145.1, forward strand.
CACCCTTTTTATAGTTATTGCCTCAATGTACCTCTTTTCTAGAGCCACATCCAATTGTTGTATCCATACATGGATTTAATTTCTATGAAACAAATGGCTCAACACATTACCAAAATTATATGTAATTTTCCTATACATTGACACATTCTTTGATGTATCTATTTATAGTCCCTTAGAGGTCACACTAAGTTTTTTCGTCCTTGTTTAAAAAGATTAACTAATACCGTCATCTGATACAAACTATATTTCCTAGACATATATTACATACAAGTTACTTCATATTTTAAGGATGTTAATTGTATTACCCAAAAGGCACATCTAACAAAAAAACATTTTAGTGTCAATAAAATTGGAAGCATGAAATACGGGTTCATAGGTAAATGGTATCATATCCCACTATGATCATTATAACCATCACCCCTTATATAGATATCATATGTAATACACTTCTTTATAACCTCTAGAAAGGAAACATAAGAAAGGGAGATCTCAACATCTTAGTACGGGTATGAAAGATTGATATGTAAGAATAACATGAACATATCAGTATGAGAACATGATCATAAAATTTCTAAACTATACCAAAAATGTAAAAATTCACAATCTTGTGTCATGGAATAAGTATTGGAAGTTTGTAATACATGAATAATAAGTGAATCGTAAAACATGACCCAATATACCATAACATTGGCATAATATATAAATCTTTGGAATACAAATAAGCATAGAAAATCATTTCTATAGTAGTCAGGACTTATCTCTAAGGATATCATAGTGGAATGAGTTTAGTTTCCAAACCATCATATTTCTCAAGGTTCACTCCCAAGACCATTGTAGTTGAAAGAGTCTCATACTGAACATGGCTCAATCTCTATTATAGAACTATCTATATCATGAGATATAATTAATTACCTAATGAATTTGAGGGATATATATGTCCCACCAGTCACATAAGGAATAACATATTAATGAATTATATAATATCACAAATCATTCATCATATCATTACCCATAAAATGAAATGTGTTTCATAAATACATCATCATATCATATCCTATCAAAAAGTGATAGGTTTCATAATAATTTCATAAATTAATCATAGATTAACCCATAAAAAAGAATCAGGTTTCATAAGAATGTATTCATCGTATAAACCATTGAATATAATTGTGGTTCATAGTAATTTTAGCATTGTATAACTCGTGAAAGGAAAATGGGTATCATAATAATTTTATCAGGGTATAACCGTTGGAAGAGAAACCAGTTTCATAAGAATCATGTTATCATAAAAAAAAACATTAAGAGAAATAATAGTAATGGTATTCTTTGATCATATCCTCTTTAAAGAATATGTTACATCAATGAATGTAATCATTAATCTAATATGACGTTGATTGATCAATTATAAAAAATTTGAGGAAAATATTTTTTCATTTTTGAGAAAAAATTTTTTTAAAAATAAAAATATTTAAATATATTTTCATTTGAAAATACACATGAAAACAAATAATGTGTTCTTCAAATAAAATAATGTAAATAATGTTGGTTTGTTTCATTCATACCATACTTGTTAAAAAAGTATTCTTTTCAGATTTCGAGCATAATCCAAAGTGGAATTGTTTTGAAAATGACACAAAGAACATGTTAATATAATCTAAAAAAACTCAAACATGGGTAAAATGTATTTTAAAAATCATATGAAACTAATAAAACATGTTTATAAATCTTATTATTGAAATTAAATGGATTATTTTCTAAAGTGGGAGATAAAGTCAGAATATCATAAAAACATCTCCCTAATTATTTTATGTAACATTAAGTTGAAAAATAGTACTATTTCCTGAAATATTAACTAATAAACACAGGATAAGAAATTTTAGGTGTTTCTTTAGAGGATTATCTTAATATTTTATCATTTTAAACATAATCATTATCAATTTTGATAAACAAAGCTATTGTAACATAAAATTATTACCACATTAGTAACATTGAATCGTAAGCCAATGAATTAATTACACAAAATAGATCTTGTAGTTAAATGAGGATAAATTAATTCAATATATCACATGTAAAATGGCATGAATACACACTTTTTGAATGAGTATAGGATTATAACATAACGTATGTGTCAATAAAGAGAAATTGAGAAAAAAATCAATTTCCTTATTTCTTGACTTCTGTTGTACAAATTAAAAACTTGTGTATAAATGATATAAATTTGTATAAAATTAAAATATATCAATATTATTATATATCATACCTTATATTATTTGGTTATGTCATTTTATTACCCATTTATTTACAATTCTATTGGAAGTCACATTTGGGGTAATAACTACTTTGTTAGTCGTATATGTTTTTAATAATTATTATTGTTCCTCTTAAATTTATCATGATTTCATCATACCAATAATTTTTACCATAATACTAAAATAACGATATATATTTAGTGTAATGTACTTATATATGTAAAAAGAAATTAGTGATATAAAATAAAATACACTATTCACAGTGACGATAAGTCGTATCTATGCATGTACATTGTTTCAATTTTTGTTGGATTAATAGAATGAAATAAAAATGAAATATTATTCTTATAGTATATTTTTTATTTTATATATATATTGTCATTATTAAACTATATTTTATTACCATCCAGGTAATGTTTGAATGAACTACATCTCTTCGTGAGGTGGTAGTCGGCTATAGACACAAGTAACATTTTTGTATTCCCCAAAAAATGGATAGTATGAAAGTATGTGGTATATAATAACTCTATAAGAATAATTATATCTTAACTATAATATATATATTTAACATTTCCATTTTTCTATCCTTTATATATGGTAATTGAAAAATGGATGACATCGATTCGTGAGGAGGTAGTCTGACGTATACATGAGTGGTGATTTCTTGTACCATTTGATAGAAGTGTATATTAATGTATTTAATGCCCATGATATAAAAAAAGGTCATTATATGTAATATAATTATTTTTTTACTTTTGTCATGGTATAATAATATTTTATGTAGGTGGAGGAAGAAATAAAACAAAAATAGCCATTGATGAATTTTACCTCTTTTTTGGTACCCTCCATAATTTTGCCCCAAAATCCTTCCTATGATGGATATTTATAAAAAATATGGAATATAAGATGAGATTAGGGAATTTGGGAGTTTATTTGGGTTGGTATTGGATAAACCAAAAGGGTTTTAATTTGATAATTAGATTGGATAAGTTTTTTCCTTTTATATGTTCGGCGAGTGACACACTTGTAATTTTTTGAAAAAATAATTTCACACATGTTTCTATGTCACAAGGATCCAATAAATAATAATTATAAATAATAGAATATATAAGTTTTAAAATTAATATAAAATGTAATTTGGAAATGTTTTTGGTTATTTTTACCCCTTTTATTTTTATTTTAACCCTGGGTAAATCTATTTTTATCTTTACAACATTAAATAATTTTTACTTTTTTAAATATTCATTTCATTTTCATAAATAAATTTAAAATTAATATTTAATATAAATTATTATGATTCTAAATATAAAATAATTTTTTATAAATTAATCAATATAATTGGAAAAATTAATTTAATAATAATATAGTATATGTGATGAGAGAGCGGGATTTAAAGGTAAAATATTCAAATATTTGCACAATTTCTATATCAAAATTAAATACAAAATTGATTATAATAAAATAAATGGGGTTATTTAATTTATTATTGAAATAAATTTTACATTAAAACTAATTTGAAATATATTTTTTCTAATAAATAAATATTATAATAAGAATTTCATTTTTATTAAAATTCAGTATTTTTAGAGTTCATCAAAAAATGATTCATTTCAGAAAAATCCAAAAATATCACCTTAAGATAAATTATAGATGATGAATTAAAAAATTAAGTTTAATTTAAAAAATTACATTTTCTAGATATGTTAAATTTATTTATTGTTCATAATATAAAACAAAATGCATTTTTTTGGAAAATAGTTTTTTTGAAAAATATAAATATTTTACTAAAAATGAAACAGTTTTTTATGAATATGTTTCCTTTATATAAAATTTTTATAACTAATAAATAAAAATTATTTAATTGTATTTTTCTGAGTATTATTTTTTCATGGGGTGAAAATTTCCTGAATAACACATCAAACATGTTGAAAAAGTGAAGATCCCCATGAAGGATCAATAGCACTTATCCAAGCTCACATGCATGTATCCCTACACCCATAATGCCAAAGCTTGGGGGATATGCAACATTAAATTACATGACACACCTAATTAAAAGACCTACACCAAGAACTTATTCCTGATGCCAATACAAAAAACATCTTTATATCAAGGTCCATTATTTTCCAAATAAATTGTTCCATTGTGCTCCTCATTTTGATATTAAGAAAATCAAAAAAAGCCCCCAAGAAGTAGTGGAATTGTCTTTCTACCAGGCCTCCAAAAGTTCCTTAGTTATCTCTCAAAAACCTGATTGAAGAGAGAATATAAGGGGATAATAGTTATGAATGTCCATTTAGGGTCTAGAACAGAAGACACCTCCACGAGGACCCCTTCTCCCCTACTAGAAAATCACCCATGTGAGGTCGCATTTTTTACAAGGGACCTATTTGATACCCATATAGAGACACATGGAGAGACTGTAATTCCATGTTTAAATCCTTACCCTAGTGTTATTTCGTACGTTTTCTATTTCCTAAGGCATATCCAGCTCTTGTAGTCATATACCCCCTATGTGAATCACTGGCAGTTCCTCTCAGGGCCTATATGAGGCACATATTCCATTTTTGGTATGTACAGTGTGGGAAAAAATTTGAGTCCATTTACAATCCTCCAATGTATGTAATCATTTTACTTTATATCCTATGTCTTATAGGACCAACTTGAATTATCCATAAAAACCTCTAGACGTAAAAACCCTTGGAAAGGGGAACACAAATGTGTCTCTTATTTGGAATTGCATTACAATGGTTAGTGGTTTCCAAAACTTGTCCTAGCTGATAGTTAGGGTCCTCATAGTGCATGTGGATTTTCATTTCCTTGGTCATGAGGACCCCATCCATGTGGATAGTCTCATGTAGTTCCTAATATTAGGTATATGGGTTAGGGCCATGTTCTCCCCTTATTGTCTCTATGACCCAAAGCCTCTCCTTCTAGGTGGGGAGGGTAAGGATTACACTTTCTTTTCTATTGAAAAAGTAATGAGATCCTCCTCTCCCATTGCAAAATCAATTTTAAGGCAACCCTCCTTGTGTAATCCCCTAGCCTTTATTTTGTGAGGATGCATAATTTCTCATCATAAAATCAATGGTTATATCCATATTAATAGTGTGAGGTGACTATAATTGATATGAAATTGGAGAGGGAACATTTGTATCAATGACTATTTATCTTATCTGGTACCCTCAACATATTTCACCCGTGATAGAGGATAAGTGTGTTGTTTTCTAGATATTCTACTTCCCCATGTTTATCACATTTATACCCGAATCATCTTGATTTATGTAGGCTTAGAGGATAGCCACTATTGTGACCATCACAAAGTCATAGGCATGTTTTTCCAAAGAATCAACATCTATATCTTCCTCGTTAGTTCCTTCAGTGGGTCCCAGTATGAATGGTTCCTCAAGGACATGTTTCCAATATTGGATAAATGAGGATTGTGTGGTTTCTTATATCTTTTATTTCCAATTATTTCTCACACTGATCATGACTCATGTGAGCTTATAGGTTGATTATTTTCAAGAAATCGTCTCGTTTACTAAACCATTATCCTCATTCCTTGTGTATGTCCCAACCCATCAAGGGGAATCCTCATCGCTAATAATCCCTAAAAATAACCATAGTACCTCCCAATCAATATGACACCAACCATATAATCATAGTCATGCATTGGCCTCCTCCTTAAGTATAATCCCAGAACAAGCCTCCAAATTATCATGAATGGAGACATAACTCATGTCCCATTTCCATAGGGAATCATTCTCCAGAATAATCCCCAACTAAATCATCTCAATGGGCCATACTCCCCTATGATATTGACCTTATAAGGTCCTCTATAGGCAAATGTCCTTACCAGAAAACTACATGGGATTTTATTTTTATCCAGACGGGATACTTATAATGCATCCCTGAGGTCAAAACCCAATACCACAGATCAACGAAATTCCCTTTGGGCAACATTCCACTTAGGGTCATATTAACCCATGAAATCCATATCCATTCTAGGTTCCCTAGGCTGCTTCAGCATAAGTCCCACACCAAACATTGACAATGAAACTTTCACTTGAACATCCTTGTCTCATGATGCTAATATTCATGGTTAGGCCCTTATAACATTACATTGAAATTTATAATGTTCCCCATTATACAGCACATAATTACATGGGTTGTGATTCCTTTCAAAAGGAAATGTATGAATCCAATTCTGGGGTATGATCCCAACATCAGAAAAACACCCATCTCCCTAGATGAAAACACACTCTAGAGTGGCCCACTATCTTTATATAAAATCAGTATCATCGTAAGAACTACAATGGAATATATAATCATTATATAAGATGCTACCATTGATGGAGAACCTTGGATAAATAAAGATATCTCCATTTATGAAGAATATCTCATACATATAGATGGTTCTATGCTCCATACATGCCAATAATTGATTGTTAATTAAATTGCTATCCAATTTATACTTTGGAATTAATGATTCATTTACAAACATCTCAAAAATATATCAGAGTGTCAAAGAGTATGAAACAATTATCCGAAAAATGGTGTGATGTTCCCAACCTACGATCATCTAGACCACTTTTTTTCTTATGAATTGTTTTACAAATCCCCCAATGAGATTCAACATTTGGAATGTATGTCCCCATTGATGTGGAACCATTTTGTTTTTTCTTTTCCATAAACCATCCCATTAGAAACCATTCATATATAGAAAGTCAATTTTCAATAAGAAATAATTAATGGTGAACCCAACAAGAACCCTTTACTGGGATGATATTATCACCAACCTGTCATCGCCCTTTGTCTCTCAAAATTAAATAGGTGAAAATGAAACATGTAATCATGAATTTGTTGAATGAATTGAGATGTATCTTTAATGGGGTTTTATTTTCTATGTTTTTCACATATTTTAGAAATTTTTCATTGAAATCTCTTCAGTCCAATGGTGTCCTTCTAGTTTTTTCAAACCTACATCCCAACTATTGTTCAGGTTGGTTCTTCATCCAAGAAAAATATGTTGTCATAAACCCATCATCTTCAAAGGTGGGTCTCAAACATACTGAACTAGAAGTACTATCAAAACGACACAATCTAGACCATAGAGTCCTCCCAACATGGAATCTATTACAAGAATCCCCCTGATCACCCACTAGTGGCATCTGTTGGTATAAAATCTATAGGCATCAATCTATGGCTTATACCATTTTTGGTATTTTTATCATGAACAATACAACTATTCCTTCCCTTTCTTAACAAGGTGGATCAAGATTCAATATATAATCTCATCTAGAAGACATAAAAATCCTTCTGAATGGATCTTTCCAATATTCATCACTTCCAACATTATGCTGTAGTGAACCATCAATATAATAATGGTGTTTTCGTTGACCATCTGACATGGGTCATTCAATACCAGATGCACAAGATGGCCCATTACGGGTGGAAACCATTCAACAGGGACAAAGGTAACACCAATGTATCTTCTAGAGAAGTACACTAAGTCAATTTGGTGGAACACTATGAGTGTAAACGTACACCCAACTATGTAAACCGAACAGTCCAGTAGATTATTCTAGAGGTATTCAATGAAGCACGCTACTTAAATTCGATGGCACGCCGTGAATAGGAGAATCCACCTAACTACACTAACCAATCCAACCAGAACTCTCATCTGGCACACTGAAAGAATCCCACTAACCCTGATTGGTGTCCAATAGAATATAAGCACCCACACCTTCATTAATTCATCATGTTTTCTAGGAGTTTCATCTAGAATCCACCAGATAACTCAGTTAGAAAATAGTATAGATGAATAAGGGGAAGGCCAAACTCTCCTACCCCTTCATATGAGTAACTGCAATATCCAAATGAAAATGTGAGTACATGAGATTGAGCATAAACCTAGTTTAAATAAAAAAATTTAATATATCCATATTCACATCACTATACTCACTAAGAATTTCATGACTATGGATAAAGGGCAGATGGAAATCGCTACCCACATTGGAAAAACCTATTGGGACATCATAACAAAATAAATAGTAGTGTGTGAGAGATGTACATAGTTCTTCATCCCAAAAAAGGTTATATTATCATTATATCACCCCTTAGAAAAATCACTCCACTACTCTTTTTTAGGAGGGTTTTAGGGAAATCTCCATCGATGTATAAAAAAAATTGGACTAGCAATATACACTCATTCCAATAGGAGGTAATCTTCCAATTCTAATGGACACTACCAAAATGAAAAAAACCTATCTGTTAAAACCACTCCGCCAACATATTTCTCCAATCGCTCACACGAATGCATCCCTGGACAAGTATCACTGTAGAAAACTAGAAAAAAAAGAGATGATCTAGGATCCCTCTCTACTTAATGATAGAGTTATTGAATCCCTCATAAGATTATCATTGGAGGATCAAGATCCTAATATCGTGTTAGAAAATTATGGGGGTAGTATCTGTAATTACAATGCTCCTCCTCTGACACATCAAAATGAAGGATTTCTTGATGACCATAATCTGATTTTTCTCAAGAGCCCATATCCTAATGAGATTCAACACATCCCTCAACATGGTCATAAGATAAAAGATCAAGAGGGGAATACCCTTGCTAAAATCTACCATGTTATTCATTCCTGTGATGGAACTCTCTGTGAATGTTCTCTCTATAACAGTGTTTCATGTCATCAAAAGGGTCTCCTTGGTGATGTAGTGATGAGAATGCTCTAAAAACATAATGTTTCCTGGAAAATAATGCTAGTCATGTCTGGTTCCTAATTATTGGAAAGTTAATTCCTCCCTCAACCCAAAGATCTCCTATAAATATAGTCATTCAATGATCCCTCTTTGGATTAACTACATTATAATATAATAGATTATGTCCCCAGAAATCTAATTGCATATAATAAATCAATAATAAATCAACCACTATGGTTGGACTAGGAAGATAAACCTAAGGTAAAAGACATGGAATACATGATAAACATGAGTAAATAGATGGATAATGATGATATACATGTCATGTTATGGACTTTATCATCCCATAAATACATATTTCTAGTAGAGGTTTCAGAAGATTGTGTGCATGAAATCCGACTCAATATATAGAAAAATCTTCTTCACCTCAGTGAAAATGTATTAACCTATAAAAATTATCAAAGAAACATCATGGTACTAAAAGGGATGCAATAGAAAATTGGCATGGAATCTCTCCTAGATATATAAAATCTAATGCTCATGAAACAAAAAGGATACCTTCAACACACATTCCTCAGTGTGTAAAAAATATTTAATAACTAATAATAGATACCACATCTTTGGTTTGTATTAGAAGATGGGATGAACATAGAGAATTACATTTATTTATGCTCTTTACGCATAAAATCCCTCAGTCTATGGTATCTTACAACATTACATATTTAGGTCGGATCCAATAAATGGACCTAGTTCATGATCGTTGACATACTCAATTAAAATAGGACTCAACCAACTACCACCATCATTATCCCAGAAACAAGTCAATTGTCGATTGAATTTTTCATCATGCCTCTGAAAATATTTATCAAGCCTCTAGATTTGCTGAAGTAAACTTTTAGATAGTGAAAATGTTACAAAATAGTGATATGATCTTTGAAAATTAGAGATTTTGGTTCGTAATAAATGATACACCCATCCCATGTTCGGGCAAAACATTATTGAATCATAAGGATGGTTGTGACAATACTAGCCATGATAGGTCACGAGAAACCCTATCCCATAGGGTTGGGGTATTTTTTAACTGAACCGTCTTGGTCGCATACTAGACATCACAAGATTCGAATATGGAATGAGAAAAACCATATCCCTTAGTGATATGGGCTTTTCACATCATCAATACCCTCTTGAATAATTATCAGCCTCTATTAATTGGTTAAACACTAAAAAATTAATCTCCTTATTTCAACCCATTCCATGATCTAGTATCCTCATTAGAAACATGAAAAACTGTACTCTCATGGGATTCTCATCGAATCACATTCCACTAAAATACATATAGAGAATTTAAAAAGGAATGGACAAGGATTCATGGAGGGTACACAAAAATAAAGCTATGTAAAGGCACTAATTTAATGACTAAAATTCATTATTCATCAATGAATGAAATCAATACCCCCCATGAAGATACTACCAAAAATGAGGCCAATATTATGGTTGAATTAGAGGAGGAATGACTACTTCATAATATGGTCACACCAAAAAAATTGAAGGAGGTTTTTGTACCTGAAACCAACTGATTCCTCTAAATAAGACTCCCCAAAAAATACATCAATACCCCCTTTAAATGAATCCATAAAGGAAAAGTGGATGGGTCATGTTTTTCCTTACCGCCCTCCTAGAGCAGTTAAGACACATTCACATGATTAAATATTCACTCAAAAAGAAGAAGTGATGAAATAATTGATGATAATCAATAGAGAACTACTATGAGGTAGCCTTCATGATGGATATACTCTATATGAAGATCCTCAACTCGCAACCCAAAATAGAGTACCTCAACAATGTGGGTTCATCATAGAATCTAAGGTGTATCTGGACCACCTGGTCAACATGGGATACCAACAAAAAATATAAATGGGTCCAAGAGAAACAGATCGGAAATTCTATCCAATGAGTGAACGAAAAGAACATGTACTAACATATCTTTACAAGAATTCCCCTATGGGATACCCAAGGTAGATACTAGTGGTTGTACCACCAATGGCCCTCCTAGCTTTTCACCTTTTCATGGTTAGGGTCATCCTGAAATTCCTTGGGGGGTTATGAATTATATCCAGTCACCCATGGATCGATTAAAATCATGGTGTAGTGGCACATGCTGATAGATATGGAAATTAAGCCTTACCCCAAATGGTTATATCCAACTCCTCCCCCACAAAGCTTCAAGAGCACAATTTTTCCTATTTCAAATGGCGCAGGAGACCTGAGTAGAATTTGATGCATTTTTTCTCTCATTATGATCCCATAATGGGTTCCCTTGAAATCCTAGAGATGGTGATGGTCAGTTGTTTTGTGTAATCACTCCAGTGACCATCCTTTGTGTTGTATACTGGATTATAGTCTCAGTCAATTATTGTGTTGGACAACCTGTGTCTTATGTTTAATTTATAGTTCATTTAAATGATGTATAAGACAATGAACCTTGATTACTCAAATTCCATAAAGTGGGAGAATCAAAGCGTCTTTTATATCATTTATCAGTGGAATTTATTTAAATTATTCTTAAACATATCAATCTACTAATAATACTTTTTTCCTATCTTTATAGAGATTCATCATGATAAGTTTTTAACAACACATATTCATGTGAAATATAAAGGAGGGTTTTAGGACCTTTTCAAAATTGATCAAACAATATAGTACTTTATTATAGATAAAAAATAAAATTCATGAGTAATTTAATAAACTCAAGGAAAGAGAATGTGCAATAAAGAGGATTCCACAGTTACACTTACGCAGGACCTTGTACCCTCTCCACACTGAATCATGCATGAACCATATAATTAAGATCCACCACATGAGCATTAGAAAATATTCACTCCTCATTAGGATGGCCAAAGAGAGAAGGGGAGAAAATAGTATGAGTAGATAAAAAAAAGGAATATTAATTTTGAAATGACCAATCCCCCAACTACTTCAACTCAGCATTAGAAAAAAAAACATGTCCAATTTTAAAAATCCTATGGGTCCCAAAAAAATCGTAAATAATATCTCCTAAATTAATCCCATTCAATCATGTAATGGGGCACAACAACTAGTTTTTTTTTTCAATGACCGCCTTCAAGAAATGGAATAATATTGTCATGTGAAGCTAAAAAACTAACCTTCTCAGGTAGTATTTGTCTCTTACACTAACCTAGAGGAGGAAAATGGATCGATGTAAGTTAACAGTAAGGGTTTGGAAATTCTTAATAAATGGATGGTCAGAAAGAAGGTCAACCACACTATGATATCCTTAGAACATAGTTGAAACAACCTGTTTTTCCTTAACCACTACCTCTACTAAGCAACCAAATTCATCAGAAGCATAGTACTCTAAAATCCATTCTTCCCAAAAGAGTCAAGGATGGAATAGTTAGAATCAAACATATTAAAATAAGAATATACCAAATCTAAATCTGTATTTGAATTTAGTGGACTTCAATGTTATGGTCCTAGAAGCAAGAGAAATGTCTTCCAAATGGTACAACAAGGTCCACACACCAGAAGGAATCTCATTCAGAAGAAGAGTTTTTATTTGGTTCTATTAACTTTATTCACTTAATGGATCACGTATCCAATTATGAGCATGATCATGAACCTAAATTCCCTAAACAATTTTGGGAAACTAGGGTAAGAGGTTATTACAATTGGGTCCCAATGACAGCACATCCACCCTACCATAACATGGTATTCGGGTACTGGCCCACCAGGTACTAGCAGCTTCCCTACAGACACGAGGTCCCCACAATTGGCCCACCCATGAGCCTGAACTAGTCATATGACTAATGATTATCCCCATAGTCCAACCAAGGTTTTTTCTAGTGTTCTTTATCTCACTCACTCACACCCTAGAAAACATCTCAGAAGGTCACCCATCTTGGTCACTACTCCAAGCCATGAAATCTTAACTATGGAGTTGTAATAAGGTAGGATCCCAAAATGGAAGTTTCACCTTGATGACATGTGTCATATAATTTATCCATTTAACCATTTATCATTTGGGGGTGTTACAATCACCCCCCACCCTTAGAGCACAACATCCTCATTGTAGGTCGTTCATCTCAACCCAGGAAGTGCATCACACTTATGGATGGATTCCTCCTCTGATACCAAATGTGACATATGGGTCCCAGTGACTTCACAACAACCCCTCTTTATCATGGTTGTCGGGTCCTTTCCATCTAGATACCCCCAGTTCCCCTGCAGACACGAAGTCCACACCCAGGGGCCCACCCACATGATTGAATTGGTCTTCTGAAAAATGATTATCGACATAGGGTTTTGGTGACAGCACAACCATGCAACCTTAACATCGATGTTGTAATGCCCGGACCCCAATAACCCAGAGTCAGTGCATTATTGTGTAACATTAGCATGATCACAAAAGATCATGTATCGAAATACCGATTAGTTTAGTAACCTTGGAAACACTAGATTGATTCATAAATGTTACATTAAATCATAAAGTGAAAAACTACAATAACATAGTCTCCATTTTCCACACTAATATCACCTTCAGACTATCCCTACAGGTCATTCCTAAAATAATTCTTCACATCCTTGAAAAATTAAAACATTGAAAGGGGTGAGCTCAGATGCTCAGTAAGGATAACAATATAGCAGAAGATTTCATAAATAAACATAAACATTTAAGGTAATGCACAACTAAACAAAAGCCTTTTAAACATGAAATTCAACATAATATGGTAAAATTAAAATGAAATTATTCCATTTACATATTCACGTGGATATTCTACTGGTCGAATAATCACATGCAATATCAGTAACCACTTTCATAATGATGGAATGCATAATTCCAGACTATCATAACCATGTAGCCAAATCCTCATGCCAAGACTACAAATATGTTTTTTTCAAGGCCTCATGCCAAGACACTATTTTGTCTAATGTGACCTGTCGAGGCGTCGAGGAGCTAAAGCGGGCTCCACCCGTCACTTATTAAGTCCAATGCATTCCTCATATGAACAGGTTTAAACATATCATAAATCATAACATAATTGTATCATATAAAACATTCATAAAGGAAACATAATATTTCTACACTTCAATCACAAGATATCAATACAACACATTGATATAATAAAAACTTTATCAAAACCATTTTCAATGCCAAAATAAAAGAAAAGTAACACATGGTATTTATTTTTCTTTTTTAAAAAAAATTATGACTTATAGAGGAAGACGAAACACATATAATAGTCACGGAGTAGGATAAGTCGTTGTCACCACATACGTAAGAAAAAACATTCATTTGTTATTTTAGTAAAAATGCTTTATATAAAATGATTCCTTTTGAAAAAAAACATAAAACTCAATGGGGTTTATAAACCGTATAAAAGAAATTTGTCTATAAAACAAAATATGCCTCAACGAATTGAGATTGAGACGAAGTCCTTACAATGATACTTTTTTAATTAAAATAGATCTATTATGTGTATTCACTATAAGTACACATAATTAAAGTAAAAATACAATATAGGAAATAATAATATCATGACATAATTTGAAAGTAGGAGACTAACCCAACGAATGGAAATTGGGTTAAGAAGTTCCTTTACCTCGTGTATGACTTCACTCAACTGTTCATTAATCTCTTGAATAATAAAATAGAGTTACTTTATAATTTCTTAAGAACCTTTTTCAAGTTCATTATTCCTTTTATATCAGTTATTACAATGTTACGAAAATTATGTAGTCATTTAAGTTAATAACTGTTGTTTTGTCGATCTTTGGAACTTGAGTCAACAATAAACTTCTTATAATTACAAGTTGTTCGTGTGGTGAAATATCCATTATATCCAGAATTATATTCATGGTGTAAGTATCATATATATCATATATATCCAGTATATACATGAATTTATAATATTACATAAAATTTAGAGGTATGAAATGAAATGCACCGTTCATGGAGATGGTAAGTCGTACGTACGCATGAACGCTACTTTCATTTCTATTTTGTATTTTAATGGCATGAAACATAATGATATAAAGTTATATTATAATTACAGTATAATATCATATATAATATCACTTACTCCATCCTTTATACATCCCACATATGGCATTAACGATTCAAATCACATTGAGGGGGCGGTAGTCCGAACTTCCTGAAATGAAATTATCGCGTTTACCTATAATGGAAATCATAAAGGTGTGGCATAAATGAAAAATGCAGAATCATAAGGGGAAA
Source organism: Viscum album (assembly GCA_963277665.1). Lineage (NCBI taxonomy): Eukaryota > Viridiplantae > Streptophyta > Magnoliopsida > Santalales > Viscaceae > Viscum > Viscum album. The sequence continues at coordinate 1,854,236,448 of OY728145.1, forward strand.
AACCCATAATATATATCATATATATAAATAGTTTCATCATAATGGCCACCATGAGAGGTGTGAAAATAAGATTTAACAATCATCGTTTCGTTTTGCAGAAATTCGCCAACCACAGAAACAGTATGTTCTTTAACCATTAGACGAAGGTGTGTGTAAGTGTAAATCAATTCCTTCTCATAAAGAAATCCTAGTATATTTAAGATACTGGAGTTGTTTCAAAATAAAATAATAAATAGATTTTAATGGGTTGGAGAAGAAAAATAAAACAAAATTTCATAACAGAAGACATTACCTTAAAATCGTGTAACTCTTTTCTGATTTGAGCCAAAGGCTTCCTTGGTAAGAATTATGCCCAAAGTGAGGCTTCTAGGAGTATGAGAGGGATTTTTAGGGAGTATTTGGGCAGAGTTTGGCCGATCCAAATGTCTTTAATGTGTGAATACGGTGGTATAGGTGGGGGCGTTTTATAAGAGGAGAGGAAGGGAATCTTGGAAAGATTGAAATGTTACTTTATTATGAAATGCTTTTTAGATTATAAAGGTCCCACAATGATATATTTCGAGGATATGGTGATAAGGGTTCGAAATATAATCATCCAATAGGTTTTTGACAAGTGTATGCCTTAGATATTACATCATATTTTCATTTTATTTAAATCATTAATTAATGAGGTAATCGCTGCATCATCAATGTGTCATAAAAAATTTAATTTATTTAATGTCTAAAAATTATATAAAAAATTACCATGTTGTAGGAAATTGTAATATCTTTCCAATTAATTTTTATTGTAAAACATTTAACTTATATAACCCCATGTAATAATTGTTTTAGTAAAACAACACATGTTTGTGACATTTTTATTTTTACTTTAAATAAATAGTTATTAATGTCATTTTCTTACCCAAGTGGCTCCATGGGGTCCCCAAGTTGACCCATGGATTTTCTTGGTCGTCCATGACTCATATAATAAGGTTAGGACAAGTGTAAAGGTATTTATAATATCATTATTACCAAAACTTTCACTAATTACCTTTAATCATGATTAATTAGACTTAAAAGTTACTATTCACCAAAAAATTATTTTAATCCCATTGAACCACATTTTACTTCCTAATGGAAACCATGTATGTCGGATTTTTTAAAATAAAATCATAGAAAGGGTAATGTTTCATCTAAATGAAAAATCATTTTTTAACTACCACTTAGTGGTTTCACTATTAATAAAAAATTGATGTTTTTTAGAACAGTTCCAAAATTTCACCCTAAGCTATAATTGATATTCCGAATTCAAAAATGATGTATATTTTACAAAATTCAAAACATATTAGTTGAATTAATTAATTTTATAATTAATTCCCGATGTCACAACAAATAGCTTGTTTTTAAAAAACAATATATATCAAAAGATTGACAATTGTATATGTCCAATTTCAAAGTGAAATTAATTCAAATGAACACCATTGGATAAAATGGTAAAAATATATTCTAATTATACATTAAAAACACTCAATAGTATAATTTATCACTATAAATTATTTTGATTAAAAAAGTTGTTTTCACGTATTTTTCACAATTCATAAAAAATTGGATGTTCTCAGAAAAATACCAAAAAGTCAACTTAGGATAATTTCAATATTCCAAATACAAAAATGAAGTCCATTTTGAAATATTAAATATATATAATTTCAAAATGTGGGTATTACTCTTCATAATGGCTATTTTTATTAGTCACAGTGTGTTAGAATCTCGACCTTGCGTACAATGCAAGCTATTTCATTATTGAAAGAGAACTATATCGTGGAAGATTGGGGTGTTAAATTATCCCCTCCTTCAATAAATTGTGTCCTCGAAATTTGAAATTTTTATTTGAAAATAAAATGTTGAAAATAGAAAATACCTTTATAGGAAACCCACATCAGAAATAATGTTAATAAAAATATAACTTTAAAGAAAGAGAAGTACAAAGGTCACCAGAGATTGCCCATACTAGGATTCTATGAAAATATGGATATAGAAGAAAAATAAACCATCATGGTCTGATTGAGTGTTTTAGAAAATTGGATTAGGAGATAGTTAACCACAAGAAAATCACAAAATTGTGATTGGTTAAACGGTTACTGAATTCCCAGTTGGAAAAGATAACCATTAACATTTTTGTTTTAAGTTACCTTTTATAAAGTTGAGGAATTTATTTAAGAGATTTACTTAGAATGTAAGGAAATATACTTACTTGTCTTATAGACTTTCATTCTTTAATAAATTTTTACCACAAACCCATCATTCACTACAAAACGTAATAGAACTCAAAAATATTCTATTTATCCTAATTATATAAGGTTCCAACTATTAAAACCTACCATTTAGATTCGGAAATCTTTTTTTAATAACCAGGGACATCCTGTAGGCTAGTGGTAGGTAATAAAGGCCTGTCACACTATGGTTGTGGGTTGGATTCCTGTAGGTTTGTCCGACGCGACGGGTTATCCCCTGACCTGGAGGTTTTCCTTTTCCTACAAATATATTATTATAATATTCCAAAAGTAATCTTCAGAAATTTTTTAACTTTGAACAATACTATCCAAGGTTCAACTTAATCCATTTCGACCATTATAGTTATCCAAATTACCTCTGTCCAGACATTCTCTAAAAAGTATCTAAATTTCAAAATGAATTGTAACATCATATTCCCCAATAAATGAAAATTTTATCTTATTGTGACATTCTAAAAATATGATTACCATCATCATATTAAAACTTTAATGAAAAAACATTTACTGCAGTACAATCCTTATATATATCATATTATTCTTATAACCAGAATATAATCCTTGAGTCCAAAAGCACCAATACATTATTTATTCCACTTCAGCTGTCGTGACAACATAAGATTTTCATTGATCCCTTGGCCTTTTTTGAGGTATGTTTTCATCACTCTTAGGACATTCATTTGAATAATTCCCCATTTCCCTACAATTGTAGTATTTAACATTGATAGCCTCTTTTTTTCCCTTGCAATCACGAGCCTGGTGACCTTTTTCTCATCATTTATAACAATCTCCCATTCCTTTTAGGTATGTACATGGGTGATTCTTCCCAAAATTATCACATAATGGAAAATCATTCTTTCTCGTTTTCCCTTTATTTGTCTCTGGTTCCACCGTTCTCTTCTTCTCTTACTTTACTTTGTTGACATAAGATGTAGATAATTCCTTTTCTGTCTTGATTGCACATGAGACAATATCTTCATACGTTGAGAAATAATGTGATACTAAAGATCGACGGAGAAATGGTTTTATCCTATCAATGAAACGGTCAATCATACTTCTTGGGTTACGTATATAATCTGTAGCACGCCTCTCTAACCTTGTAAAGTTAGCCTCGTACTTTGTGACATTCTCATCCTCCTTTTGTCTCAGACTCAGAAATTTCCTTTCCATATATTCTCGATGGTCATGAGGGAAGTATTTTTCTAAAAAAGCTCTTTGAACTCCCTCCATTCCATATTTGATAGTTCATCATCTTCCATTGTATTTTGAATCAATGACCACCATTGATCAGCATCTCCAGTGAGGTAGTAAACTTCCATGACATCATTCTCCCTTTCGCTACTCCCCAAGGTGTGGAATATTTTCTCTAAGGAGTTTACCCATTTTTCAGCTAATAATGGATTTGTACCCCCATTAAATGTTGGTGGTTTCTTCTTCATGAAGCTGTCTAACATTGATCCTCCACGTTGCGGATCAGGGTGCTCCATATGAGTAAGGTTATTATTCATAACCTGAGTGAGTTGTCCCAGTATGGTGATAAGTTGATCAGCACTAGTTGTATCTTCATCTCCATAATAATTATCTTTAGCAGGAGGGAAATCCCTACACGGAGTGCGTGTATTGATACGGTTTCCATTCCTCCCACTAGGAACCATTTCTAAACAATGGCATAAACTAGATTAGTTTATGAATAAAAATTCATAATTCCTTACTTTTAAAAAACCTAACATAAATTGAACTATTTATGGATAAAATCCATAATCATAAAAATGTTTGCATTAAAGTATATACTCATAAACCCTTCATAATGGTTTGTAAATAATATGAAAATTATCCTAAGAATATCCCCCAGGAGTGTCATAACCAAGAGCGCAGCAAGGCCCGTTGTCGTGCACGAGTTCCCATTCGAGTCTAGCTCAAAGCGGTGTTTTCGGGTTTTACCGCAAGGTACATAACTGCCAGAGCTGCCTCTACCTGCTCGTATCCAGACAGGGATGTATTGCTTGGAAAACTCAAAAAATCCCTATAATACCAACATTCTAGGAAGTTCTTCTATACTAATACTCAAAGTCTATCTTAGGGATATGTGCTCTAATCAGAGTTTATCTAAATATAGCTTCCAAGGTTAGTACTAAAGTACCTCTAATACCAACTGTAACGCCCCGACCCTAGTTACCCAGAGTTGGTGCATTATTGCGCAACATTGGCATGATCACAAAAGATCAGGTCTCGAAAGACCGATTAGTTTAGTAGCCTTGGAAACACTAGATACATTCATAAATGTTACATTATATCAAAAAGTGAAAAAATACAATAAAATGGTCTCCATTTTCGACACTCATATCAACTTCAGACTATCCCTGTAGGACCTTCCTATAATACTTTTTCACATCCTAGAAAAATTAAAACATTGAAAGTGGCGAGCTTAGATGCTCAGTAAGGATAACAATATAGAAGAATCTTTCATAAATAAACATAAACATTTAAGGCAATTCATAACTAATAAAAATCCATTTAAACATGAACATCAACATAATATGGTAAATGTAAAATGAAATAATGCCATTTACTTATTCACATGGATATTCCATTGGTCGAATAATCACATGCAATATCAATAACCACTTTCATAATGATGGAATGCATAATGCCAGACTATCATAACCACGTAGCCAAGGCCTAATGTGAAGACTCCAAATAAGATTTTGTCAAGGCCTCATGCCAAGAAACTAGTTTGTCTCATGAGACCTTCTGATGCATCGAGGAGCTATGGTGGGCTCCACCCGTCACTTTTTAAGTCCAATGCATTCCTCATATGAACAGGTTTAAACATATCATAAACCATAACATAATTGTATCACATAAAACTTGAATAAAGGAAACATAATATTTTCACACCTCAATCACAAGATATCAATACAACACATTGATATAATAAAAACATTACCAAAACCATTTTCAATGCCAAAATAAAATAAAAGTAAAACATGTTATTTATTTTTCTTTTTTAGAACAAATTTTGGCTTATAAAGGAAGCCGAAACTCAAATAATAGTCACGGCGGCGGAGAAGTCGTTTTCACCTCATACATAAGAAAGAAATCCCGTTTTTCATTTAGTAAAAATTCTTCGTATAAAAATATTCCTTTTGAAAAAAAAGATAAAAGTCAAAGGGGTTTATACACTGTATAAAAGAAATTTGTGTATAAAACAAAATATACCTCAATGAATGGAGATTGAGACGAAGTCCTTACAAAGATAATTTTCTTATTAAAATAGATCTATTATGTGTATTAACTATAATTACACATAATGAAAGTACTAATACAATATAGGACATAATAATATCATGACATAATTTGAAAGTAGGAGACTGACCCAAACAATGTAAATTGGGTTAAGAAGTTCCCTTACCTCGTGTCTGACTTCAATCGACCGTTCTTTAATTTCCTGAATAATAAACTATAGTTAATTTATAATTTCATAATAACCTTTTTCAAGTTCATTATTTCTTTTTTATCACTTATTACAATGTTACTAAAATTATGTAGTCATTTAGGTTAATAACGGTCATTTTGTCGATCTTTGGTACTTGAGTCAACAATAAACTTCTTATAATTACAATTTGTTCGTGTGGTGAAATATCCACTATATATAGAGTTATATTCATGATGTATATATCATATATATCATATATATCATGTATATACATGAATTTATAATAATACATTACATTTAGAGGTATGAAATGAAATGCACCGTTCATGGAGACGGTAAGCCGTACGTACACATGAACACTACATTCATTTATATTTCGTATTTTAATGGAATTAAACATAATGATATAAATATATATTATAATTCCAGTATATTATCATATATACTATTACTTACACTATCCTCTATACGTAACACATTTGTCATTAACGATTCAAATGACTTTGAGGGGGCGGTAGTCCGCACTTCCTCAAATGAAATTATCGCGTTTACCCATAATAGAAATCATAAAGGTATGCCATAAATGACAAATAAAGAATCATAAGGAAAACAAAAACATAATATATATCATATATAAAAATATTTTCATCATAATGGCCACCATGAGAGGTGTTAAATGAATATTGAACAATCATCGTATCGTGAAGCAGAAATTCACCAACCACAGAAATAGTATGTTCTTTAACCATTAGACGAAGGTGTGTCTAAGAGTAAATCAATTCCTTATCATAAACATATCCTATAATATTGAAGATACTGGTGTTGTTACAAAATAATAAAGGAATAAATAGATTTTAAGGGGTTGGAGAAGCAAAATAAAACAAAATTACATAAGAGAATACATTACCTTAAAATCGGATAACTCTTTTTTGATTGGAGCCAAAGGCTTCCTTGGGAAGACTTATGCCCAAAGTGAGGCTTATAGGAATAATATAGGGATGTTGAGAGAGTATTTGGGTAGAGGTTGGCCGATTCAAATGGCTTGAAGGTGTGAATAATGTGGTAGAGTTGGGGGCCTTTTATAAGAGGAGAGGAGGGGCAATCTTGGAAAGATTGAAATGTTACTTTATTATGAAAAGCATTTCGGATTCAATAGGACCCACAATGATATATTTGGAGGCTAAGGTGATATGGGTTCAAAATATACTCATCCAATTAGTTTTTGACAAGTGTGTGCTTAATATTTTACATTATCTTTACATTTTATTTAAATTGTTAATTTATAAGGTAATCCCTGCACCATCATTGTGTCATAAAAAATTTAATTTTTTTAATGTCTAAAAATTATAAAAAAATTACCATGTTGTAGAAAATCTTTTTATATTTCCAATGAATATTCATAGTAAAAATGTTAACTTATATAACCCCATGTAATAATTGTTTTAGTAAAACAACCCATGTCTGTGAATTTTTTATTTTTCTTTAAATAAAAAGATATTAATGTCATTTTATTACCCAAGTGGCTCCATGGGGTCCCCAAGTTGACCCATGGATTGTTGTTTTCGACCATGACTCATCTAATAAGGGTAGGACATGTGTAAAGTTATTCATAATGTCATTTTTACCTAAAATTTCACTAATTACATTTAATCCCGATTAATTAAAATTAAAAGTTACTATTCACCAAAAAAATTATTTTAATCCCATTGAACCACATTTTACTTACTAATGAAAACCATGTATGTCAGATTTTTTAAAATAAAATCATAGAAATTTTAATGTTTCATTTAAATGAAAAATCAGTTTTTAACTACCACTTAGTGGTTTCACTATTCATCAAAAATTGAAGTTTTTAGAAAAATGCCAAAATTACACCCTATGCTATAATTGATATTCAGAATTCAAAAATGATGTCTATTTTCAAAAATTCCAAAAATATAAGTTGAATTAATTAAGTTTAAAATTAATTCCCGTTGTCACAACAATTAGTGTGTTTTTAAGAGACAATATATATCAAAAGAATGACAATTGTTTATGTCCAATTTCAAAGAGAAATTAATTCTAATGAACACCATTGGATAAAATGGTAAAAATATATTCTAATTATAATTTAAAAACACTCAATAGTATAATTTATCATTATAAATTATTTTGATAAAAAAAAATTATTTAAGTATTATTCACTATTCATAAAAAATTGGATGTTCTTAGAAAAATACCAAAAATTCAACTTTGGATAATTTCAATATTCTGAATCCAAAAATGAAGATCATTTTTAAATATTAAATATATATAATTTCAAAAAGTGGGTATTACTATTCATAATGTCTATTTTGATTAGTCGCGGTATGTTAGAATCTCAAACTTGCTTACAATGCAAGATATTTCATTATTGAAAGTGAAGTGTATAGTGGAATCTCGGGGTGTTATAGTTGTCGGGTCTTGGTCCGTCAGGTACCACCATTTCCCTGTAGACTGGAGGTCCCCACCTAGGGTCCCACCCATGTGCCTGAATGGGTCATCTGATTAATTATTATCCCCACATGCCAACACATGTCCTTTCTAGTGGGCTTTGTCCTCACTCACACACACCCTGGAAAACTTCCTAGATGTTCACCCATCCTGAACACTACTCTTATCGAAGAAATATTAACTGCAAGGTTCTAATCAGGTAGGCTCCCAAAAAAGAAGGTTCACCTTGTTGACATGTGTCATATCATTTTCCCATTAAACCCTTTATCATATTGGGTTATTAGAATCACACCCATTTATAGAACAATGTACTCATTGTGGGTCCTACATCTCAACATAGGCAGTGCACCACACATAAGGTTGGATTCCTCCTTTGATACCTAATGTTAAAACTAGGTCGTGGTTACAACATAACCAACCCGCCTTAACATAGGCGTCAGGTCCTGGCCTGCCAGGTACCACCAGTTTCCCTGCAGACCTGGGGTCCCCACCCAGGGGCCAACCCATGTGCCTGAATGGGTCATCTATCTAATAATTATCCCCTCATTCCAACACATGTCCTTTCTAGTGTGCTTTTTCCTCACTCACACACACCCAAGAAAACATCACAGATGATCACCCAACCTGATCAATACTCAAAGGCCAACCCGCATAACTCTGGAGTTCTAATCTGGTAGGCTCCCGAAAAGGAATTTACACCTTGTTGACATGAGTCATATCATTTACCAATTTAACAATTTATCATTTGGGGGTGTTAAAAGGCTTCCAGATTTGAGGATATATGGGAGGATATTGTTGTCCCATGAGTCACTTCATTAACCATGACCATTCTCGAAATTTCTGTTTGGACAAATCTCATGGGAGATATCTCCAACGAGCTCAACAAGATCAATGAAGTCACCACAATCATGGAAAGGACTATCCAGATATGATGTTTCATTAATTCTGGTAAGAGAATACATTATTACATAATAAAATTTGGCATATAAGAAAACCTAACAGACCTAATCCACCAATAGTAGAAGCACCTCCAACAACTATTTCAAGGGTTGATCCATCTACATCAGTTTCTTCATATCTTAAATAACTTATGTTAGACCATAAAAATACTAGGAAGGGAAGATTATTAGACAAATATTGTGATTGTTTGAAGAAATTGGCCTTGTTTCTATCCATGTTGATGATGCTGGATGCTCTGGGAATATCAAATGACCTCTAGAAGGTAGTCATAGAGGAATTTTAATGAACACATGAATTTTAGTTTGATGTTGTAGTTGTTGAAATGTGTTGTGAAGATAATGATCTTGTATAATTCCACATGTTAATTTCTCTCAAAGACCAGAATAAATATTTCATCATACTGAGGATCATTAGGCACTTTTATATATCCGTAATGATATATGAAATTGATATATGATGATAATTCCTTGACAATTGTTTGGGATTGAACCTCATTTCTATATGAACACTTTTCAAAATGGGTTTCAATGAATACCCATTTTTTCCTCTATTATGACTTTACATGTTTACAAATAGAATGTTCAATAGCATCATGAGAAATAAAATTCAGAACTCAGTTTGGGGATCTAATAGATAACTCGTTATTCATAGTTATTAGGAAGGATATCAACTTAAATGTTCTTCTAGGAAGACCATGGATAAATCAACATGTAGTTATCCCATTGTAATACCACCAATGACTACAATATTGTAACAGAAAAATTGGGACATTTCAGGGTGAAAAAATCTCCATTAATATCTTATGAATCATAGTACATTGATGATGGATTCTACTAAAAATATGGTAAATAATCCATGTATGACAATTTTTCCCAAAAAATTCCATAAATTGCCTAGATATGATATCAAATATCCATTTCAAAAAACATTGGGTAGAGTATGTGATCCCCATAGAAAAACTGAAATATGTGGTTTCAAATTAGAGAACAAATTTTCTAACATTTTTTATTTCTTTCATGACATCTTAGCCAAACAAAACTGATGAAGTCATAAACTCTCCAAGTAGTAATGAAATCCTAGATAAAAATGTATTCATTTCTTCCTATAAATATAAAAAAATGATTCATCGTATAGTCTGAAAAAAGTTGTCACATGAATAAGAGAAGACACTTATGCTCATTCTCAGTCCCCTGACACACCTCCAGAGCTCCAAAAAAGGCCTAGGCCCATCGATTGAGACTTTAATGATGGATAAATTTTCTAGACATCCAAATGTCAACTACTATACTCCCTCTAAAGATATTTCTGCATCACATAATTTCGGAGAATATGTAGATGATATATTGCATAAGGAAGAGGAAGAGGAAGAATGCTTCATGGATTCCCCTCCAAGATTTGAGAAAGGATTCTCCACCACTATTGATGAATTCATAACAATAAATCTTGGAATGAATGAAGTCACATTCCCTTCATTGATTAGGGAATCCATGACTTTCTAGGAATAAGTGGTATATAATTACATTATGAAGTAAAATTGAGACATGTTTTCTTGGAATTGAATATAGATTCTTGGACATGATCCTATGGTGTCCACCCATCACTTAGGGTTTCTAAATGATTATTAGGTATATTATAGGATTCTAGAAGGACACCCTTGACTCACGCCACTAAAATTGAGATTGAAGTGGACAAGATCATCAAGGATAAGTTTTTCTGAGAGGTACAATATCCAAAATGGTTATAAAATATTGTCATGGTAAAGATGAAAAAATGAAAATCATAGTTTTCATTGACATCAAATAACTCAATCAGCACTGTCCAAATAACGAATTACTGGTTCTAGTCATAGAAATATCGATTGATGCAATGACTAGTTATCAAGAAATCACCTTCATGGATGCATATCTAAGGTACAACCAAATTCATATGGAATCATAATATGAATAATACACATCATTTAGGCCCCCATGGTGTATTATGCTATCAGGAAATGATTTTTTTATTGAAGAATTTCAGTGTGACATACCAACGTGATATGCATCGAATCTTAAATTAATTGTTAGGGAGTGTATTCAAATTATTTATTGAATATATTTTAGTAATTTACCAATAAGATTTTTACCACCATGATGACATAGAAACAATTTTTAACAACATATGACCTCATAGCTTGAAGATGAACCCCCTATAATTTTTTCTGCATTACATCAAGAGATTTTGTTGACTTAAATGTATACTATCATGAAATCAATGTTCACACTAATAAAAAAAAGATATCCTTAGAATGTAACCTCTTATAAACCTCAATGAGTTGATAGTACTTCTAGAACATTTGGACTACATTCATCCCTTCATTGTCAACCATGTAGGAAAACTTCTTCACTTCACCAATCTAATGATGAAGGGGTCACATATTAGTTAACCAATGACTATAAGGAATCATTTGATAGCATTAGGATGTACCACTTGATCCCGCCAATATGAAATCTACTTATCAAGGGATATTGCCTCATTCTATATGTGAATACCATGGAATGATCACTGTATTTGTAAAGACATGGAAATTCCATGGAATTTTTCTTTTAAATACATTGGAATTTTACAAGTATGTAGTTTCTAAAGGCATTTTATCTAAGGCACTCTATGCGTGGAATCAATTTCTAAAGTTTTGATTGGGTACAATTAGTAAACGTTCATGCGGAATTTTATATCTTCTGAACTGATACTCGAAATTGAAATCTGAGGGCCCGTTGAACTCCCAGTGATGATATTTTCTTAAAGAGACCTTCACAGTAGTTGTGTTCAAATGAGAATTGAAGTTATTTTTTTGGGGGTTTTAAATAAAATTAAATAAAAATATGTCTAAATTATTTAAAATTGTTGGGTGGTTAAAACCTCTATGTGGAGGTTAGATGTGGATGGGTCCCACCCATACATAACCTCCCATGGGTGGATTTTATTTTAGTGGGACCCACCTGAGGTTTAATACCTCTTGAAATCAAAGAGGTGGGGCCCACATAGGATTAATCAACTTGAACAAAAATGACAATAACTCATAGACAGGGCATCCAATTGATGCGCCGTCTATCGTGTTATGTTCCTTATGATGGTACAGAACTATGAGATACATCATCTCGAGACTTCGTGGTAGTTGATGTATCAACACTTGGCTCGAGGAGTAGACCCTCCCAGAATTGAGCATGCTATGTGCAGACACCCTATGACTGGTTGCGACTGACATGATAGGATCTTTCATGGGTTTGATAGAAATGGTGCTGGACCGGGATCCTCTATGGGTTCAACTATGATGAAATCTGTACTAGGATCCTCTGTGGGTTCAATAGCGATGATACTATTCCAGGATTTTATGTGGGATCAACCGAGGAGATGATTTAGTGGATACATCTAATCATCTCTACCCCTCTTCTTGAGTTGTATACCTGTGTGAGCTGAGTCCTGACTTTCAGTTGTTATCATCGAGATGATTGACTTTACATCCATTGTGGAATGGGTTTTACTTGGGCTTGAGAGTTGGAGTGGGACTGTGATTTGTAACATAGGTATATGTATGGGAATATACCTAGGTAGGGATTGATGATACATCGTGATTTTATCTTACTGCTGTTATTTATCCTTAGTGCATTCTAGGAGACCATCAAGGGTCTCGGGGTCCCCTATTGAGTATTGTTATTATCACCCCTACACGGGATTTTCCCACACATTGTTTTATTCTGTGTAGAAGACAGATAACAGTGATCGAAGCTAAGGGCGATGGACGAGAGGCTTCTTGCAGCTGGACAAGATGGGACGTACTTTAGGAATGAGTTTTTGGAGAACTGTACCTACCCTTTAGGTTGGATTCCCCAGTGGAAAATCCAAGAGCTTCTTTTTACCCTTCAGTTGTATCTTTATTTTTTGTGTTTTACTTGATTTCCGTTGTAACTGTATTTTACTGTTGGGATTGTATTTCCGGCCTTTTTACTTTTCAGCACCTCATTTTTTAAAAAGTCATAAATAGTGTCTTTCTTCCTGATTTTACTCTGATTCTGTGTGATTCTAGTTTATAAAGGCAATTCCTTCCCAGTCGCAAGGCCTTGGCCTATGGAAGGCGGGCTTGGGGTAGTCACGGCAAAGGCCCCGAGGACGGGTCGTGACGAATTAGTACTAGAGGATGGTCGGTTATACCATAGAACTTAGACTCTGATTCATTTAATGGAAATAGTGTCAATTATTTTGGGTGTGGTTATCAGTTTAGGGAAACTGGTGAAGGTTCAGCGGCTGACATATCCATACACTATGTCTCTGAATTCTGATTTCTGACTCAATGCACGAAAACACTGATTGTGTGTGTGTTTCCTTTGAAAATGTTTCAACATTATTACATTTTGTTATCTCACCATGTATAATGTTTGACCTTGGAACATCTGTTTCTTTTTAGGATGACCCCACATAGGAAGCCATCCATGGTTCTGAGTTTTATACGAGATGGTAGCCCACCGAGCAACAAGGCCTCGGTGGAGGGCCCCTTCAGAGTGGAGGTACTAGAAGTACCACTAACCGATGGTCCACCGATACCACTAGCTCCAATAGAAGAGAGTGTATGTTTTCTGAGGGCATTTCACAAGTTCAAGCACTAGAGGCCTCCCAGGTTCAGGGGAGAGACGGACCCTTAGGTAGTTGGGGATTGGGTTGATGGTGTTGTGAGAGTTTTCAGATTCGTTGGGACACCAGATAGCATCATGGTGATCCTTTCAACTAGTATCCTACATGTAGAAGCAAGAAGATGGTGGATCCTGATGCTCCATGTGCATGAGGATGCATCACTACTCTGGGAAGACATTGAGAGTCTCTTTCGGTTAGAGTTTGTTCTAGCCACCCTTCGTGTGGTGCAGATCCAGGACTTGCATCATCTGCAGTAGGGAAGCATGATGGTGGCACAGTACTCAGCAAGGATTACCAACATCTATCACTAATCCACAGATATGGTATGGGACAAATTCTTCAAAACCCATACCATTGAGCAGGGACTCAGGCATTATATCTGGGCTTTGAGGATCTCCCTCAGCATTCTGTCGTAAGTAGGGGTGCTGGAGAGAGCCCTTCTTGTGGAGATTTTTCTTGATAAGCAGTCACTAGCAGCGAGACCCAGCACAGGGCGACATGTAGAGGAGTCTTTTGAAAGATTTCTCAGAGGTCCAAGAGGACCACACCATCAGGTGGGCGACCCCAGGATACATGTTCAGTTGTGCGCGGCACGTGAGATAGTGCCAGCCAAACGAGGAGCAGGCAAATCTATGCATGAGGAGGGCAAGGTCACATGGCTTGTGACTGCTTGACCTACCATGCAGATAAGAAACATATAGTAGCGGGACACCCAAGAAGAGGCCGAGGTTCATCCATGGTTTTCCACCGGGAGTAAGAAGACATGGAAGAGGAGCAGGATGAGCAGCAGTTGTTGGACAATGTTTCGAGGTCCTACCACCACCACCACCACCAGAAGGTCCACCCCCGACCACAGGGATCTGGAATATAGATGTGAGCTTAGCTCCAGGAAGTCAAGGTATACGACCACGACGCACCTGAGATGATTTGTGGTACTATCTGTGTCTAATCCACCCTTGTTGCATTTCTTATAGACACAGGTGTGAATAATTCTTTTGTTGCCACTGCCCTCATTCAGAGCTTGGAGATTCTGACAGAGCTGTTGGGCCGATCATTTTGGCTAGAGACTCATACTGAAGAATACTTGATGATTATGCACTGGTGTCGGTAGTGTGAGCGTACTCTAGGAGGCGAGAGCCTCAATTTGGATCGCCTCGAAGCGGTGTCGAGGCCTTACGACATCATCTTGGGTATGGACTGGTTGTCCACATTTCATGCTCATATTCACTGCATTAGGTGGAATGTACAGTGTGTCCATGAGTATGGGATGAGGTTTACCATCACTAGAGAGAAGGGATCCTTCACAGCGCAATATGGACTTACCCAGAGGAGGGGGCAGCTGATCACACATCAATTGGCTAGCCTCATCTCGGAGTGGTTGATGTGCGGAGTCAGAGTTTTCTTGTTGTGGTGGATCAGTATGTGGATATCTTCCCTGATGACATTCCAGAACTACCTCCTTGTAGAGAGGTAGAATTTTACATTGACTTGTACCCCGAGATGACACCAATATCATCTCCAGTATATCGGATGGCTCCCACAGAGCTTCGTGAGCCACGAGTACAATTGGAGTACTTATAGGGGAAGGGATTTATCTGACCAAGTGTTTCACCATGGGCAACCTCAATTTTCTTCACCTTGAAGGATGATGGGATCTTATGTCTGTGTGTTGATTATCGGTGCCTGAACCAGGTGACCATGAAGAACATGTACCCACTCTCGAGGATATGAGTCTTCTTTGATCAGCTGAAGGGAGACCGTTGGTTCTCAAAGATAGTTCTTTGGTCAGGTTATCACCAGCTCAGAGTACAGGATGATGATGTGTAGAAGAAGACCTTCAGATGCCAGTATGGCCACTAATCATTCTTGTTTATTCCATTCGGTGTAACAAATGCACCATCACTATTCATGGGACTCATGAATAGGATATTTCATCCATTCCATGATCGCTTTGTGGTACACTTCACTGATGAAATTCTGATCTACACAGCTACCGAGGAAAATAATTGCTACCATTTTCAAGTAATACTGGACACACTACAAGAGAACCAACTTTATTGTATGATTTCAAAGTGCTAGTTCTGGATTTGAGAGGTACAATTCATGGGAAACGTTATCTCAGAGGCTGGAGTTGCAGTGGATCCAGTGAAGATCGAGGAAGTAC
Organism: Viscum album; assembly: GCA_963277665.1. Taxonomy (NCBI): domain Eukaryota; kingdom Viridiplantae; phylum Streptophyta; class Magnoliopsida; order Santalales; family Viscaceae; genus Viscum; species Viscum album. The sequence goes on from OY728145.1 coordinate 1,854,252,409, forward strand.
TTTCTAGGGAGCCATACAAGAGTATGACGGAGGTATGAAGTTTCCTAGGCTTGGTTGGATACTATCAGAGGTTCATTCCAGACTTCTCCAGAGTTTCAGAACCATTATCAGCCTTGAAAAATAAGGGGAAACCCTTCAGGTGGTTGAGGAGATTCTAGAATAGCTTTCTGGAGGTAAGGAAGTGGATGAATAGTACCCCCATCATGAGGCTCCTAGATGAAGGCGTAGGGTACATAGTTTACTGCGACACATCAGAGACCGGACTCGGGTGTGTCCTGATGTAGGAGCAATAAGTGATCGTGTATGGTTCACAGTATCTGAGACAGCAAGAGCAGAACTATTCTACCCATGACAAGGAGTTAGCAGTAGTGGTCTTTGACTTGAATATGTGGCAACACTTTCTTATTGGTGAACGTTTTACTGTGTATTATGATCACAAGAGTCTCAGGTATATCTTCTCTCGGAAGGACCTGAACCTGAGATAGTAGAGTTGTCTTGATTTACTCTTGGAGTATGACTTTGAGATGTTCTATACTCTTTGGAAGGGGAACATTTTAGAGGATTCTATCTATAGGAGATCATGCATTTAGCTTCTAGGAGAGGTGAAAAAGTAGCTGGATGCCTTGAATATATCCTTTGTGGATTGGTATAGAGCATCCTATCTACAGTCTCTTATAGTCACACCCCATCTTCTTCAATGAGTCAGGGAGGTGTAGCATGTGGGCGCTGACTATGAGACACGACGTGCTCAGATATCCACTGGGAAACAACAGATTGATTTTCTGAAGGTGGGGATCACTTCAAAATTTTCATAGGACGTACCATAGTACCAGTTGCAATTTAGAAGGAAGTGTTTATGGAGTTCCACACTTCCCCTCTATCAGTACATCAAAGAGTGGTGAAGATGTACTAGGAAAATCGACGACAATATTGCTGGCCAGGAATGAAGAAGGTGGTAGAAGATTATTTCTCATGATGCCTCAATTTTCTATAATTGAAGGCGGTGCACCAGGTACCATAAGGCGTGGTATAACCCTTGGAGGTCCTTGAGTGGAAATGAAATGGTATTTCAATGGGCTTCATGACGGGTCATCCACATACATCCATGAGTCGTTATTTGATGTGGGTGATCATTGACTGACTCATCAAGTCATCCCACATCCTACCAATCAGAGAGTAGTTCTCATTAAGGAGCATGGGAAGCCTCTATGTTTAAGAGATTTTGGTTTTCATGGTGTAACATATTCTATTTTCTCTAACCATGACGCATGGTTTACTTCCCGGCTATGGAAGGGGTTGCAGGAGGCTTTAGGGACACAGCTTCACTTGTGCACCGCCTTCCATCCCCATATGGATGTTCAGACCAAGCGGACCATTCAGACCATCGAGGAAATTCTCTGTGCATGTGTCCTCGACTTCGGTCGCAGCTTGGAGGATCACTTGCCTTTTGTGGATTTCGCCTATAACAACAGTTATCACTCCACCATTGGTATTGAACCTTTTTAGGCCTTATATGGTTGACCATGCAGATCACCGCAGTGTTGGACTGACCCATGGGAGTTAGCACAAGTGGGACCAGATATGGTATGAGCTATCACCGAGAATGTTAAGATCATCTAGGAGTAGATGAAAACTGCATAGAGTAGGAATAAGTCCTATGCTGCTATGAAATGGAGGCATTTAGAGTTCGATGATGGCGACCATATCTTTCTACAGGTCTCACCTCGATGAGGCCTATGAAGATTTACCCAAGGAAGAAAGGTATCTTTGAGATTAATTGAAATTTTCCAGGTCCTCAGCAGAGTAGGCATGGTGGATTACTGCTTATCTATACCAACTCAGTTGCACCGGGTGCACGACGTCTTCCACGTATCTCAACTAATGAGATACATGAACAACCCATCCCACATCATCGATCATGGAGAGCATGAAATTGATGATGGGGAGACATTCATGAAGGTTTCAATGGAGATTGAGGAACTACAGGATCAGTTCCTACAAGGATGGCTGATACCTCTAGTGTGCATTCAATGTAGCACGGGAACCTCCAGGAGAGCACATGGGAGAGGGAGGCTCAGATGCATGTTCTATACCCCCATTTTTCTCCTTAGATCGAGTTATAGATTACGGAGACGTAAATCTATGAGGTGGAGAGAATTTATGGACCTGGAAATTCCGTGGAAATTTTTTCCTTAAATACATGGGGCTTTTACTAGTCTGCAGTTTCTAATGGAATTTGATTCTGAGGCGCAGTGTTCTCGGAATCAATTTCTGTAGTTTTGTTCAGGTACATTCAGTAAACATGTGAGAGGGATTTTATATGTTTTGAACGGGGGCTAGAGATTTAAACCTTAGGGCACCGTTGAACTCACATCACTGATATTCGCTTAAGGAGACCTTCACAACAGTTGCATTCTAACGAGAATGGAAGTTATTTTTAGGGGTTTAAAATAAAATTAAATACAAAAATTGTAACTTATTTATATTTTTTTGGTGGTTAAAACCTCCAATTAGAGGTTAGTGGGGGGTGTGGACCACACACACACAACCTCCCTTGGAAGGATTTTATTTTAGTGGGACCCACCCGAGGTTTAAAACCTCTTGCAATCAAAGACGTGGGGCCCACACGGGGTTAAACCCCTTGAACTCCACATAAATGGGAAAAACTCTTGAACTTCCCCATAATGATGGAAATTAACCCAAAAATTATTTAATGGCTCCAATTAATTAATTTTTAAAGTCTTTTGAATTCTTTTGAATTCATGTCAACAATAAAAAAAATATACAAAGCTATTATTTTATTTTTGGGTTAGAAACTCTCTATCTTTTGGTGGAGCCTTATAGAAACATGGGAGAACGTCATTCTCCCCACAAAGAACACAAATAAAATCATTTTTTCCACCAAAAAATGAAGAACACCATCTACTTCATTCTTCAATCGGGGAAAAAAGTTATGTGTTGCCGCCCAAGAAAAACACCGACAACGTCATCTCAATTCATCTTCTCTAAGCTCTTCCATCTTCGAAATTGATGGAATGACTTCCGCCTTCCTGCGACTCCATCAACGACCACCGAACATGATGTAGGAGTTTGGGTTTGAGTTTGAGTTTTTTTCCATTCTACATTGTTCAGTCTTAGTCAGTAAGTTTCCGTTTGATATAATTGTAACGTGGAGGGTTCAGACCTCACGAACTTGGCCTGAAACTCCCCCATTTGTTTTTCTCATTTTTTGGAGACAGAGGTGGAACAAGGGTGGCTAGCATCAGGCAGGCTGTAAAGAAACTAGTGGCGCATGGTCATTGGATAGGTGCAGCACCATCATGCTACTTAGAGGAGCCAAGGGCTACGGCCAAACCGGGCCGCGATGGGGGAGGCGTAGTGCCTCTCGCCGCACAGAGGACCATGGGGACACGGCCATAGCGGGCCGCAATAGAGTATCAGGGGCACAATGCCGTCATGCCATACCAGTGGTGCAGAAAAGGAAAGTTTCTCTGCCAGCCGGACAAGGTGGGACCCCCTCGGGTACCGTGGGGGAAATCAAACCGGCGCCTTGCGCGGGTTCCGATCTGGGAAACATGGGGGTGTAACCCCCCCACATGTGGCCAGTCGTTCCACACGGTCCACCATTGGCCGAACCTCAAAGGGTCAGGCCGCCCTTAGCCGGGCCACCCTCGAGCTGGGCCACTTCCTATGACAGGGTCGGACCCTCGGACCAGGTCCCACCCCGGTCCGGATAGGGTCGGGTCGGGTAGCTCCGAATGGGTCGGACCGGACCCAGACTCACTATTGCCAGTTTTCATCTTTTCGCCCATATTTTGGGCTACGAGTGTCCGAACAATGAACCGTTTTCGGCAACAGCACGCTTAGAGCACAGTGGTTCTTTTGGAATACCCCACATGAGGTTTGGACACAGTTGGGGAATGAACGGGTTGGTTCGACCCTAAAAACCAACTAGGCCCCTTGAACGGAAATGACAATAACTCACAGATCGGGAATCTAATTGACACTCCATCATTTGAGTTGGGCTTTGTATGATGAGACAGAACTAAGGGATACATCAACGTAAGATATCATGGTAGTTGATGTATCGACACATGGCGCGGGGAGAATACCCTCCCAGAATCGAGCGTGCTGTATGCGAGAACCCTATGGATGGATATGAATGTGATGATAGGATCTTATGTGGACATACTATTGTACCAGGATCCTCTATGGTTCAATAGAAACGATACTACTCAAGGATCCTCCATGGGTTCGACAGGGATGGTACTGGACCGGGATCTTCTGTGTGTTCGACATTGATGACTTGTGCATCGAGATCCTCTGTGGGTTTGACAGCACTAATACTGTTCAGGATCCAACGTGGTTTTGATAGAGGATATTACTTAGTGGCTACATCTATTCATCTCTACCCCACTTCACCAATTTTATACATGTGTGATCTATGTCTTGAATTTCAGTTGTTATCATCGAGATGATTGACACTACTTCCTTTTTGGAATGGGTTATTCTTGGGATCAAGAGTGGGATTCAGACTGTGATTGGTAACATAGGTATATGTACGGCCATATAACTAAGTAGAGATGGTTGATACTTCGTGAATGTATCTTACTATTGTGTTTTATCCTTAGTGGATTCTCAAAGACCTTTGGGGGTCTTGGGGTCCCCTACTAAGTATTGTTATACTAATACATGCATGCGCTCTGCCCGAACCTTGTTCTGTTCTGTGTAGATGATGGACAACAGTGATCGAGGCCAAGGGTGATAGACAAGCAGCGTCTCGAAGCATGACTAGATAGGACGTACCTCTGGGATGAGCTATGCGAGAAATTCACCGACCCTTTAGGTAGGATTCCCCGGTGGATGATCCAGGAGCTTCTCATTACCTTTTAGTTATTTGACCATTTTTTAGTTGTACTTGATTTCCGTTGTACCTGTATTTTACTATTGGGCTTGTATTTCTAGCCCTTTTACTATTCAAAACTTCATTTTTAATACAGATATACTTAGTGTCTTACTTCCAGATTTAACTCTGATTTTGTGTGTTTATAGATTATAACGAAAATTCCTTCTCATTTAAGGGATTTACACCTTTGGTGCTTGTCACCATCTCCTGGACTATGGATGGCGGGGATGAGGTAGTTACGGCATGGGCCCCGAGGAAGGTTCATGATACTATTCCATCCTTAAATAGAATAATGATGTTGGGAATGAAAAAAACTTTTATTATGTTAGTTGAACCATGCTCGACACTGATACTCATTAGTCACATGTTGTTAAGAATTTTATACCATTAATCATTGTGGTTTTAAAATTTAAGAACTATCTATATCAAATGAGTTTTAATTTTTCTCTTGTAATAACCCACTAAAATATATCTTTAGACATACTATGTTAACATTACTTTTGGCATGGTGGGAATTTATTCAATTTTTGTTGGATATAAAATCTATGCATTAAAAATAAGTGAAAGGACAATCCTTGTAATATTTTCTTATAGAACACCTATCTATTAAAATAACATCATTAAATACTGAATTCCTATATGAGTAGATATTATCAATTTAAGTTGGCCCCAATTGGGGGAAATTTATTTTGATAGTGGATTTTGGATACAAATAAGAAGATTGATGGAACACCATAATCTCAAAAAATTTGGGTTATAAATCAAGATTATCTCTCCAAAAATGGAATTTGTAATATAATTCTTCTAGTTAATAGAATGTTTATGAAACAATAAGGATTAATATCAATCCCTTGTTATAGGCCTATAACTATAACTCCAAATACCAATGTACCATCTATAGGTGAAGGACAATTCAGATTTGGTAATTTATAATATTAATTTGGAATACGTTATCAAAAAAGAAGATCTTATTCATTTACTTGACGATGTTTGGGGGTTACACGCAGAATTCACCATGGATCTAAGATTGACTCAGGTCTCAGAATCACATAATGTTAACAAAGATTAATTGGAAAACATAGCTACAACTCATGAAGATAAAAATGTGGATGAAATAGTCATCAGTATTGATCAATTCCTAACAGTTATTTTTTTTTCAAGTGAGAATGAATGAGATTAATGAATTCAACCCTATCATTGATCTATATGGTCCTGCCATTGGATGGATGATATCCAAATTGGACTACCTTGATAATTAATTAATCTAATTAAAGGGGATTTGAAAGCTCAATTCCTATGGACAGCGGCTATAATCACTCTTTATGATGTCCCAAATCACCAGAAAGTCCTCTAAAATTGAGGACTTGATGGAGTTGTAAAATAATTATTGTAGGAGAAGAGATCATTTCTATCATAAATGAGGTGAACGCCAGAGCCTATGGTTCCCATTCTTCAGGATATCATCTATTCAATCAATTCATAAGGCTTGGATACTTTTATCCATCAATGATGAATGATTTCATAAAACAGAGTAGAAAATTCCATTTGTTATATGTTCATTACAACTTCATCCATTAACCCCTAGAGTTTATACATTCATCTAAAATACCCTTCCCATTTTCCAATTTGGGAATGTATGTTGTGGGTCCATACCATGTAGTTATGTCCAAGTATTATAAATATATCTTAATTGCTGCTAATTTCTTCTTCAAATAGGCAGAGGCAGTACCCTTCGATGTGTTTGGGACAATAATTATTTTTCGATTCATGAATGACAATAGTGTTACTATATATGGTTTCCATCATATGATACTGATGGATAATGGAATCAAATTCTATTCTTATGAGCTGGAAAGAATTTATCAAGAGTATCATATAAAATCCAACCATCCATCCCGCTATCATAATGTGTTTAACAGAGAGGTAGTGGCCTTAAAGAATACCCTATAAACATAGTCCAGAAGCTATTGGATGAAGATAAAATTTCTTAACATGAAAATATCTTTCATGCCTTATGGTATTACCAAACCATAACCCATACTATTACATGGGGAACACCTTTCCCAATGGTTTATGAAATAAAAGTAGCCTTTCCAATTGTGGTCTAGTTTCCATCATTATATATTTCCATATGTGATCATCTATCAATTGATAATAAATCCTAGAAATGACTGGATGAATTAAAGTGACTGGGTGAAAAAAATATTTCATAACTTTCATCAATTCGAGGTGAATCAAAATCAAATAGATCAAGCCTTCAATAATAAATTCTCCCCCTTTTTCTTCCTCCGAAGAGAACTTGTTTTGGTCCTCAATGATTTTAGGAAAATGAATCTACTGATTGAATGAATTTGATAGATACATTACTCCTTAAACAAGTTCCAATATAATAGATATTATTACTTAATATCAATACATGGAGAAGTCATTATGACCCCCTCCATTGCATGATTTATAATGAAATATTTCGTGTAACCACATGAATATCATCTCAGTTGAAATACATTAAAATATATTATGGGTATTTATCACACAGACATAAGAGGAATTGAAATAACATTCACACCATATGATGCTAAACTATTTGATATCATATTTTTTATCAAATGATGAAAAACTGCATGACATAAGATCCAAATCATATGACATAAAACTATAAGGCATCATTCATCCTTACTATATGACATTTAACTACACGGTTGATGTGCCTATCACATGATGTTTTTAAACTCCCCAAATTCCACAAAAAATACACCCCTCATGATCTATTAAAATAAATCATCAATCATTATTATAGGTCCCAACCAAATCCCTTAAACCAATCAGTGGGTCAAGATGCCCCCTTTTCCAGACACAAGAAAGATAAGATGGGTAAACCCCATGTATATTCCCCACTTACATCATACCCACCCTATGGTGGAACATGGGCCACAATTATGGATATAATTCTTAATTCTATCATGTTACTATCATATGAAAATAAAGTACATGGTCCCATAAAAACAATGTATTTCGTGATTCTCATTCGAATGACATACATAATGATTCCCTAACCATTAATACTGGGTCTAATAAAAATTTATGGAAAATAAATCCCGATATATTCTCCCTATGTTTGAATCAGTTATGCATGATGAACTTTTCAAGATCATATGGCTAGATTATCATTTTGATGAGATTCACATTGATTCCTAGTCCTCATTTTTTGATCCCAACCATCATTCGTGAAAATATTAATCCATTATTCCCCATTCCAATGCCTGGTTGATGCATTGAAAAAAATAATTAGAACAATGTACGGATTGATTCTTGTTACAACATGATAATTAGTGAAACTATGATCCTATATCTCGTTCAAGTTATAATATTCCTTTCACATCAGGTTGCCCATGTTCATATTGTAATACATTTAATTCCATGGTCAACATCCCCATTGCATGAAATTAAAACATATGGTTCTTCTATAACACTTTATGTCATGATTCTCATTCCATTGAGATAGGTAGTGATGCTCAAATCTCAAATACTTGGTCCTTTCGTAACAAAAAAAGTGCTCTCATTCCCATTGTATGAATAAGACCTACACAAGTAACTTAATTATAACTATGTGGGGATTGATTATAATTTCCATGAGATGCATAGTGACACCTAATTATCTAATATCAATTCCATACACAAAATTTTCTTTCGTTCATGTCGGTTCATATTTTTTCTCACCACGTGATATTAAATGGATGGGATATCATGAACTATCTGTGGATTTATTCTCATCCTAATAAGATATGTAGTGACATCTGGATCATATCTCCTAGACCAGCCACCACAGAATCTAAATGCCCATATCCATCATTTGTGTATCCTATATACTGTGGAAGAAGCCTCCTTCATTACTCATTTCTTACAATAAGAAAGGATCACATGGGATTATGAGTTTAGAAAAATGATTCTCTGCATAAGTAATATATTTCAATTCAAATTGTGGTTAACATTGTTTTAGATAAAAGACCATAAAAGGAATAACATATGTCCTCATCACATGAAAATAATTTTCAAAATTTCCTTTAGGACTACATGTTGAATAATTCTGATTTCCATGAGATATGTATTAGACTTCAGATATCAAATCATGTACTTAATTGTAGAAAAATATGAGAAATTACTCAACTCTCCCATGTATGTGTCAAATTTAAATACTGGGATCCAATATTGGATCTCACCCTATTCATGAAGACTTATTAGAAACCCCCTCAGTTCATCCTGATTTGAATTAAACCAGTGTAGTTGCTATTTATTATAAGAACAACGTGTTCAATGAACTTTTCTACAACATGAAATGTAGTGATTCTCATGTACCATGCCCTATCCCAACCATAATATTCCTTGTAACTTCACGTCAAGAGAGCTTAATCCTTAATGTGTTATGTTAAATTTCACAACTAATGACTTGGGTAAATGAAATTAAAATACATGGTACCCCAAGAACTATATATTAATTGATTCTCATTTTAATTAAGTACGTAGAGACTCTTATTCCTCATCTCCTTGTTTCATCCATAGGTTATAAGAATGTACCCCCTATCTTATGAAATAACAAAGATATATGAACGATCATTAAATTATGGCCACTCATTAGGTGATCACTAAAGAAATGAAGATTTCCATATTTTACATATGAGTCAAATCTATTCAATGGACTCTACACATCATGTCCATTATCAGACCAAATTATACATTTATTCTCAAATGTATCCCTTCCATACAATAAACTCATAATCATGTACACATTCCTATAGACATAATATTTCTCCAGCTACCATTGATTGAATGTGTAATTCCTAGGGAATCCTTTTCATAAATATTCTATAACACACCCTAGTTTTATTTTAATAAAGTATCATAGAAAACAGTTTTTTCATACAAATGATACCACTATTGATTATTTTGTAACACACCTAAGTTTTCTTTCCTTAAATTAACCCATAAAAAAGTTTGTCATCCTTCGATAACATAGTCCTTGGGAGAAGCCTCTTTTGTACTAGTAATCTCTGCTGACATTATTATTAGATCCTATGATTCAAATTTATACTATAGTTATCCCTTGTATATTTTTCCCATATATATTCTCTTGATCTAAAAACCCCCAAGACCATGGTTTACAATTTCCTCCCCAATGTCCAAAGTATGATGTATGAATATTGGTTTGGAATGCCATATATCACATATCATATTCATAATTCAATGGTTCATGGAATATGACCTAAAATGACAGGCACCATATTTACCACACATAGGTCATACCAGTATAAAGAACCATTTCATGTAGTTCTTAGGAAATTTTGACTTAATATAGTCATCCCATATTCAAGGATTTTTCTTCTAAAAACAAAATTTTATTCCCCAGGAAATAAAAATCTCAATAAAATTATATTGGATTTTAGAAATAGAATGTCATAATTCGTGAGAACATATTTTCCTAACTATATAGTAAAACAATCTAGTTGGATTTTCATAATGTGTCCCATGAAATAGGATTTTCAAGAAAAGAGTTCCACTATTTATTGTGTTGTAACAAGCCCCAATCATCTTGGAATAAAACTACCCACAAAATGAGTTTGTCATTTTGTTGTAATTTCATACTTGGGAGATACCTCCTCTAATGTCATAAGACCTTTTTCCCATACACCTCTTCAGATCCAAGGATCCCAAAATTACATCTTACAACATTCTATCCTTACACATGAATATGATAGTTAATTCCAAAACAGATTACAATAAAAAATTATCAACCTTTCAGTTAAAGATAAATACTTTAGATTATATCCCCCTAATGTCCATGTTATATGGAAATAATCTAGAAAAAATTATTTTATTTTTGTAGGACAATAAACTGAAAAAAATAATGTATTTGACGTAACACTGTAAACTGAATAAGATAATTTTTATTCTATAAGAAACTAAACTACACAACATAATGTTCTTTTTGATCGACATTAAACTGTATATCATAATTTCATTTTTATATGATTTTAATCTTCATAATAAAACACCCTAGTTACAACAAGTTAATATACGTGACAATTTCCTTGTCATAAGATGTTAAACTACACGGTCAATAGACTAATAACACAACAATAAATTGAATTATGTTTCAACCTTTGTCGGAAATGGGCCTCCCCGAGCATTAGTTACATAAGAAATCTACCCTCATTCACATTAACCAATATCATGTAGGATCTATTCCCCATTCATGAAAAATTACAATACAGATTCTTTATTCATTATCATTCCCTTTCTTTTTTAGAAACAACTAATCGTGGTCTTCAAAATTCAGAATATCCATAAACATCCATTTCTCATTAGCAATAGAATGTCATATTTCCTATGATCTCTTTAACCTAAAAATGTTGTAACATTCCCCTATTGTATTTTCATATGTTACACACAAAAAAGGTTTTACATCTAAAGTATACCACAATTGAATGTACTCTAAAATACCCCAATTATATTTTCATGAAATAACCCAAAAATTGTCTTTTCAATCACTTGTAACTTTCTACTGAGTATAGAATTCATCTATTCTTGAGCATCATTTTTTAGATTCAAAAACCAAAAAATTGTGGATCAATATTTCCCATCATGTATCTAAATAATGTAAGAACATTCTTAGCCCACATGCCTTGTTCGGGTCATCATTGCGAAACTTTTTGTGAAAGATTCAGGGCCTAAAACACCAGTCTCATTAGTATGGTTTTCAAGAATTTAAACTTCCCAAAAAAGAGGCAATAATCACGAAATTGAAAACCCATAATGTGAAATTTGTAAGAACGTAAATTTCTTGCTTACTAGAGAGACTTCTAATCAATTCAATATTTGTACTCCTCCCCATTAATCGAGTGGATGACCTATTCTTGGATTATGGTAGTTCAATGTTCCTCAAATAGTCCCGCCTACTACAGCACAACCTAATACAACTATCACTCATATTCACTATTATATATGATTAATTTCACCATATTATAGATATTATTGAAATTAAATCAACCATATCCAAGTATAAAAATAATTAACAGGAGTGGGTGAAGTAATAAAGACATTTCTCAAGAAGATTCTCTCAAATTTGCATCCAGATATCCCGCCAGACCAAAAGGAATACAGTTTGGAAAGCCTTCAATGTCTCCAGATAAGACTCAGATTCAATTTAAGAGGGATAGACATAATATGGGATCAGTGTAATAAATAGTACTCCTTGTTCAACACCTTCCAATAACAACCTCATCCTCACCTAATGAAATTTGTGGAGCTAGAATAAAAACCCCCATTACAATAAATGTTTCAATATATATTGAACTAAATAACAAGTGACACTTCTCTTAAATATCAAGAGTTCAAAATGTAGAATTAGAAGTGAAAGGACCAGAAAATTGGCATTATTAAGCCATTACTAGATCAATTGTTGGAATTGATACCTCTTAGGATCCCCAAAACTCAATTCTAAGAGAAATAAGCTCTTAATGAAGAACATTATCCCGAGTTATGCTCAAAAATTGGGATCCTAAGACCTAGAGAATCCAACTTTTAAGGATTCTCAACTATCATTCCTTCAACAATAGGATCTTGGTGGACTTGGATTCCTCGTTCATGAAGTGACCTGGAAATTTTCTCTACATAGAATGTTCCACAAGTTGAACATTGGTGTGAATGATTATATAAAATAAATTAAAATATGATTTTGAAAAATTAAAGAAGAATAAGACTCACATTCAACCAATTCATTAATGAAATCGTCAAACTACTTGAGGGAACCTGGAATATCAATTTCCAAATTAATTAGTTCCATCAGTTCATGATATGCGGAATCGAGTTCCAAAACAACCTCACCAGTAATTGTATCAGAGATGAATTTATAAAGACTATAAATTGCTCTATTGATGTTCCCCTATACCAAATCCTATGCAAATATATCCTCATCTGGCAATTTAGTGTCAGGTTTAGCATTAGTACCTTCATATTACTATTCAATATGACTTTTATGACATTTTAGGGTCACAATGTGATCTACGTTTAGTGAAAAATATTCCTATTTTGTAGGAAATGGATCTGAAATATCATGAGGAGAGGAAACTTAGAAACAACACACATTATTTAAGGGAGTTTCTCTAACATTTCTATGTTCCACTCCCCTCTCTATAGGACCGGGTGTAGGCACAACCACATCATTTGTTGCATCTTTTTTCAAAATGATGGATTCATCAACACCTGACCACTCCTTGCTTGCGGTATCCTCCTTAGTCATTGAATGACTAATTTCAAATCCATTAGGGGAGGAAATCAATGAATATTATACGAATGAAAAATTAGGTCCAAAATGACAATGCCGATCAAGTCATGGTATGAAATGACTATGAAAATACTTTTTGTGACATATGCACCCCTCCAATGTTAACCCCTTATTTGGTTCCACCTAGAGATTATGAAGGGCCAAAATCAGTCCTTTTTGAAATAGAGGCTTGAGGGGATGGTTGAGGATTTCCCTTCTCCATATCATCCATCATATCCCTCTAGACTATGGATAGTTCATGGGATCCAAGGGCCTCATAAACTTCTCTAATTTGAGTCTTAGTATGCCTATACTTTGCCATCGACAGATCTAATTCAATCGATTCTTCTTCTTCTTCTATTTCAATAATCAAAATAAAATCCTCTCAAGATTAAAAACAATGGATGAAATATAAGAAAATGGAAGGGAGAAATTAAAAACACATCATCATGGATAAGGAATATGTCTCATTCTTAATCAGTATGAAAAATCACCCCTAAAGCATTCCTTAGTTCAGCATGTTTGACACCCACTTTGTGACCAGGACCTGATCATCAACTACGTATAATGAGGCCTCCATCTCCAAAATATAGCTCATCACCTCAGCCAAATCACAATTTGGTTGATGATAAGATATTTCCTTAATAACACCTAGCTCTAGGATTCATAAGATATCTTGGATAAACTCTGAAGAATTTCTAAAATCATTAGATATGATCTCCCCAGTTATGATTACTAAGGGCCACACATAATTAATCTTTGATGTGGTTTTCTATGAGGAAGACGGGATGCCATTCAAATTGGTATCCTTTTAAGGGAACTTTTATTTATTATGATAATGGGTGTATGTAACATGATTACCCTCCTAATAGTATTCAATTGACCTCCATGGGGTAGGAGGTGTGGTTTTTTCAACCTTATACATTATGGTGGTTTTATTTTAATAATGATTTGAAGGATCTAAAGCTTCTACAACATCAACTTCATCTCGATCCATTCTACTGCTCACAGCATGTCCAATAGTTGTCTTGGTCATGACATGGTAAATGACTTTTGTCAATACGGTTTGAGAATATGGAGAGATCCATGCTTTGGAATAACCATCCTCTAGCCCGATCAATGAATCTGAGGGAGGTAGCATGATCGATATTTTGTATAAATCCATGTAAATCAAGATCCATAACTATCCGGATACAATTAGATGTTTTGAATGAATATCATGAATAGGGGAAATATTCTTTACTTTAGAAGACACTTGAACTAGATAGAAAATAAATATGGATCATAAGCCTTGCAGATGACCTTGCTATCAACACAAGACACCAGTAAACTATCATTGAATGTTGTCATTTATGGTATCAGTTCATAAATATTATCCTTCAAATCATTGAGTAACATCCTTAACTATGAGTTTATAAACTAGAATAAGAGTAATTATCTTCACATGTTTATTATTACCATCACATCATCATACGTAAATTTTAGATGTTGGATTCTGGAGACAATATGAAAATATTACCAGAATTAGTTGTAAGGGATTCTACTTTAGCTTAACAACGTATATGAACCAAAATGTGTGATAATCCACCCACATACTATATTAAATGACCTTGTAATTATGAATTAATCCTTACCATTGTTAATATGTAGTAGCCGTTGATAAATACATTGTAGGACAAGGGCATCCAACACTATGTACTTCCCCTCTACTAATTTGTCTGCATTGAGAAAATTCCTTGGCCTCATACAGCCATTGATCTTGTAGACCCGAAGTATATAAATTCTTATACACATATAAATCATCCAATTTATCAATTCATTTCATTAACAATTTGATTTAACATATAAGACCAACAGTTAAATGGTACCTTCTACAGTGTGGGCCAAAATGTTCCACGAGCACCTCAATTCTCTATAGTGGCTAAAAGTGTTGGGGAACTAGCAAGTGGGACTGACATCTTCTGGATCCAAAAAATCATTCATCAACATTTCGGGATGGATGTCACCTTGGGGTATGGGATCTTTATTCCACAATTTCATTAGTACCTTAAAAAATCCTAGGGTCCAAGGGAGGTGTTCTTTTAGCATCATCCCTTATTGTCTTCATTGGGATGAACTCTAAATACATTTCCCCTATAATGTGAACTCTATAAATATTATAAAATTACTATCGACTAATTTCAACTTCTTCATGCATCCGGTGGAAGGAATCTTTTTTGAGGACACAAATGAATCAATTTCTAAGCGATGCACTCAAAATTCATCTAAATAGTAGCTTTTAATTCCCAAAAATCATAATATATATAGATTTATTGTAGCTCCTTTTTTAATTCTGAACAAGTATGGAACACCTTGTAAACCCACATAGACTTGGTCCTGACTCCCACGCCAGAATGAAAATTCGAGTCTCCCTTCCAACCATGTGTATGATTTGTATATGAAGCATCGATAGAAGAGTCGTAACAATGAGGTATCAATTCTTGTACATGCAGCTTCATATCCAAGGTGTAAATGCAATGGGGCATGATATATTCAATGGTATCCATTAATTACTTAATATAAACACCATTTGATGAAATTTTTGTTGATGGTAAGATGGTGTACTTCACAAACTAAGGCATTGGGAAGTAACATTGAACCCCAAGAATGAAGGAGTCCCTCAGAAGTCTGTGATTATATATGGGAAGGTTACCACTTATTGGAAACTCACATTGATAGGATTCCAAGTGCTTTAAAATATTTATAAGACCTAGGCCAAACATGTCATGGTAATCTATCTCCATAGCATTGATCATCTCAGAAGAACGTCCATCATATTTTTTAATTGAGGTCATCAGGGAACCAATTAAGAACCTAAAAAGAAGGAAACAAGTTCTTCCATTAATATAAAATATTTACTCAGAAAAGTTAATTTTTTAACTTTTAGGTATTAAAAAGTTTGTAAAAGATAAGAACCCACATAGTCCCTTCAACCAGGTTCCACATGCAGTCCTTTCGACCAGGTTCCATGTAACACCTCGACCCCAGAATCCAGGTGCCAGTGTATTATTTTAATACATTGGAATGATTACAAGGATTTATGTCCCAAAGGACCGATTATTTTAATAGTCTTGGAAACAAGATACATATTTAATTTCAACATTACAACTTGAAAATAAAAACAACACTAATTTATTCTATTAGAAACATACAAGCTTCATAGATTATTCCAACCAGTCACTCCTTACTTACTACTTCATATCCTGGGAAAATGAAATATGAGAAAGGGGTGAGCTCATATTCTTAGTATGTGTAAGATATACAGAGGATGATAACATAAACAATAGTCATGGTTAATAATTGAAAACATTCGATAAAAAATAACAAAAATGAGCACTTCATGGCAGGAATGTGAGCTGAGTAAATAATGCCATAATAAAACCTAGTCATGGGTGTTCTACTAGGCTAATAACCACATGAAATATAAATATCTAATCTCCTAATTATGGAATGTAGAATTCCTTACATTCTGAAACATTTTGTCAAGGCCTCTTCCATGATGTCTCAAAATGATTAAGGCCTCAGCCAAAACCATATATCTAAAATTGGGTAAGTCCCCTGCCAATTCCAAATATAATTGTCTCTTGAGACCTATAGATGCATCGAGGAGCTATAGTGGGCTCCACCCCTAACTTACTAAGTCCAATTATTTCCGTGTATAAAATGGTTGAAACATAATCTGAACATTCATATTAAAACTATCATATGTAATGTTAATATTTTAACAACAAACCATCAATGGTATAAAAATAGCACATTCATAGTCAAACATGACTCATTCAATACAATATAAATGATTTTATTATAATATGTAAACATCAATAGAGAATATTGAAGGATATTGACATACATGAAAATTACCCTCACAACTATTAGAGAAAAAATATCCTTCTTTTTCTTGAGAACTTTTAAATGTCTCACTATTTATTAAGAAGTCGTTTAAATTATATTTTTGAATCAGAGTGTCCCATTCCACATTAAAACTTTTAAAAGTAATATTAATTTTCAAAAATTAATGTCCATAAAAATAAATCCTTAAACCCATTTATAAAACATGGACATTAATGGGAATTATTTTGAATAATAAATCTTTAAGACATTTGAAATGATATTTTAGTTATTGTTCCTCACAAAAAGAGAGACACTTGAATACAAATAATTAAGGTACTAAACAAATTATAATATCATGAGAATAAATTTATTCATGATATAAAATGTCAAAGTTCATTATATTCACCATATAAATGTGAATTGGTGTATAAATACAAAGAATCTCAATGGAATGTAAATTGAGATGATATCTCTTATAATGACCATATCCTTAGGTTAAGGATAAATCAACGATATAATTATGGGTGAAAAATATAAATACATTAAATATGAAGGGGTATTTATTTTAAATCAATCAGAGGACATTAATGCATATTCTTGTAAAAACAACACTAATGAATTGGTTGTCTATCACAATAAATGGAGGTTGAGTTAAAATTAATCTTGTCGAGTTAACATCGATGACGTGATAATTTATCAATGGAGTGATTATGTGTATCAAAATTATATCCACAAAAAGGGGATTGGATATTACTACAAAAATAATAAATAGTGATTCCACACATAATCATGGAGTATAAAATCAATGAAGTTTGTATAAAGCTCAATGAGTGGGAATTGAAATTTTAAATTCCCTTACCGATTTGGGAACTTATGAAACATACACCCCATGAATGAAGTATCATAAAATGAAGATGTAAATACCCATAAATTAATTTATTTTACAAACATAATACAATAATGGGCTGTAAATACTCCAAAAATTTTTAATACTGGCCAATATAGCATGAATCTCTTAGGGATAAAAGTGAGACGAAAAACTCTTACATCATTGTAATCAATCGAGTCATATGAAGAAAAGTTAATAACCAAAAAATTAATAACATAATACCATGAATTTATAGACAATCATGATAATATATTTCAAATGGTAGTACACAATAAACCACTTGAAGAAAATTAGTGGCAAATTTTGGGAATCTCATAGAATTAAAAGTGAGATTAGAAACACCATACCTCAAGTCAGAATTGTCTTGTTTGTTCGATGTTATTATATAATAATAAACTTAACTTAATTTATACATTATTAAAAATTTTTAATTTTATTATTCCTTTTATATCACCAATTACCTTGATATAACATTTATTCTATTATTTGAGTTCATATTGGATATTTTATCGATGTTCGGAACTTGAGTCAAAAATGAACTTGATATAATTACAATTTTTTCAGGTGTTCAAAAGTCCATTATCTCTGGAATTATATAAATTATTTAGATATGATATATTTATATATTATATAACCAGTATATATATATGCATTTATAACAGCACATAACATTTGGAGATAAGAAATGAAATGCACCGTCATCGAGAAGGTTAGTCGTATGTATGCATGAACGCTTCTTTCATTTCTATTGTGTATTTTAATGGAACTAAAACATAATGGTACATAGGTATATTATAATTAGATTATAATATAATATATAATATCATTAAATCCATACTTTATACATCACACACAAGTCATTAATGAGTCATATCACTTTGAGGGGAAGGTAGTCTGCACATCCTCAAATAAAATTATCACATTTTACCCACAATGGAAACCATAAAAGTATGATACAAATTGAAAATACAGAAGAAAAAAATAAAAAACCATAATATATATCATATATAAATACAGTTTCATCTTAATGGCCACTATGAGAGGCAGTAGGAGATAATCAAACAATCATCGTTTCGTGAGGGTTTAGTTTAGCCAACCATAGAAACAATATGTTCATCACCCATTAGAAGGAGGTGTGTGTATGTGTAGTTATAATAAATCTCATTAAAACATCCTAGTATATTTATTATACGGGGTTTTTTATAAAATAATGTAATAAAATGAGTTTGGGGGGTTGGAGAAGTAAAATAAAACAAAATTAATCAAAACAATTTAAGATAAATTGTTACCTTTAATTTGGCAAAATTGTTTTGTTTGAACCAAAAGGACATCAAGAAGTGACTTATGCCTAAGTTAATTCTTATAGGTGTAATATAGGGATTTTTAGAGCTTATTTGGGTAGGGGATGGAAGAGACATTGGGCTTGAGAGCGGTGTGGAATGGGTTAGTAGTGGTGTCCTTTTATATGGGGGAGAAGGGGCTCTTTAGGAAAGTGTAAAAATAAGATTTTATTATATAGTGATATTCGGTTTCTAGAGGTACAAAAGTAATTATAGTCATTGATAAGATGACTCATGGTTGAAATAAAATCATCCTATAAGAATAGGATAGGTTTTTGATTTTTTTTCAATATTAATAATATTATTTATTTAAATCATTTATTAATGAGGTAAATACTACATCATTATTGTGTCATAAATAATTTAATTTATTAGATTTATAAAAATTATAAAAAAAATTATAATGTAGGAAATATTTTTTTCTTTCCAGTGAATATTTCTATTAAAAAATTTGACTTATTTAACCCCATGTAAAAATTGATTTTCTCATAGATATTGGTTTATGTCATTTTTTACTATACTTATGTTAATTAAAATAAAGTGTCATTATCATTCATAAGTGGATCCATGGGGTCTCTAAATTGACCCAAGGATGCCCATGGTTGTCCATGCCTCATACAATAACGTTAGGAAAAGTGTTAAGGTAATTGTGTAATATTAGATATTCCTTTTACCTTGAATTACCCTATTTACCTTTAACCGTGGTAAGTAAATGTCAAAAGTTACTATTCACCAGAAATTATGTTTATCTTATTGAACCAAAAATTACATACTAATAACAATAATGTATGGGAGATTTTTTAAATTCAATTAACAGAATCGGTAAAATATCATTTAAATGAAAATGTTAGTTTTTAACTACTAATTAGTGGTTTCACTATTCATCAAAAATTGATGTTTTTTAGAAAAATACCAAAGATTCAGACTTTGATATATTTGATATTCTGAATTCAAAAATTATTACTATTGTACAAAATTAAAAACATTTATGTTGTATTAATTAATATAAAATTAATTCTTGTTGTCAAAACAAAAAGCGTGTTTTAATGAAATATTAACTATCATAAGATTGATTGTTATTTATATAAAATTTTAAAGTGAAATTACTTCCAATGACCAACATTAGATTAGATCATAACAATATAATATAATTTCACTAAAAACCAAATAAAAAGATAATCTATCCATATAAATAAATTAGATTAAATGGAAGTTTTGAATTAAAATACAGTATTTCTCAATATTCAAAAATAATAATAATATTAGAAAAATACCAAAAATTAATCCAAAGTAAATTTTGATTTGTTGATTCTAAAGAAAGAAATTATTTTTTATATTTCAATAATTAAAAGTGTCAAATATTGGATTTAAAAAGGGTTCACCATTAAAAGAAGGAAGGACATCATTATTTTGAAAAATACTTCTTCAGTCTAAAAAATTGATTTTGTATTTATATTATGTATAAGAAACACAAAAGATAAATGTTAAATTTATATGGGATATAGATATTTATATATATATATATAATTACATTTTTTTAATGTTCATAATCTCATTCTAAATGGTTAGTTTGATAGGTCTTGGTGCGCTCGAACTCGGTGTTGTGTGTAGTGCAACTTATTGAATTACATTAAATAAAATATGTTACTATGTAATCATGATGTGTTAAATTCTTACACACTTTTTGAAATTGCGCTCTGAAAATATTAAAATAGGTCTTGGGAACTTCATTGAATGTCCCACATCAGAAAAATAGTTTATAAAATTATCGTATTAAAAGAAAGAAAGATAAGTACAATGGTCGCATGAGATACTCCATACTAGGATTAAATGTAAAAAACATGGATATGGATGATAAACTAAGTTTTATATTCTGAATGAGAGTGATAGAAAACATGATCAGGAGAGAGATAACTATAAGAAAACAACAATCTTGTGATTGAAAAAATGGTCATTATTTTCCTAGTAGGAAAAGTAAATAGACACCAATTTTTTAAAGTTCCATTTCATATGGATGAGGAATTTATTTAAGATATTGACTAAAAACTTAAAGATATATACTTACTTTTTATGTATATTTATATCCTTTTATAAATTCCTACCAATAACTCATATCTTTTTTCAAATGATGAGTATTCAAGATGACTTGGTCACACCTGAAGCGCTAGAATCAACTTCCAGAGAATCACATGATTCATAAAGGATAAAATATATATTTTCCTTGTCATTAGATATTAACCAAAACCAAAATAGTTAGTACAATATCAGATGATCGCAAGAAATGATAATCCTTTAGAGAAATAAATAATAATCTTAATTTCATATAGTAAACCAACAATAACATAATTTCAATAAATACCATTCAATAAACAATAGTCCTTAAAATAATTCAATATAATTCAAACAAATATTAAATCCCAAAACTCAGAAGAATTTTTTTACTTATTCTTCTAGGATAAATTTTATCTCAAAATAACATTTACTACTCTTAAATTCACATTCTTAAAAGTAATTAACCTAATCAAATATTCTCTATGATAGGTTAATCATTTCAATAAATAATATGAATTGATATAAATCCACAATAAAAATAGAGAAAAAACCCACTATTACTCCTCAAATGAAATCTCAAAATATTCTATCTTCCTTAGGCATAGAGTGTTACCAAATTAGAGAATATCTTCCAAAATAACATTTACCAATTAATCAAAAAATCATTATCCTATGATAAGGATAAATCATAATTTCCCAAAGTAAAAATATTCTTGATCAATAAAATCATTTTACTGAAATGAATTAGTCATACTAACCATGGACTTCGTGTAGTCTAGTGGTAGGCTATAAATCCTAGTCGCACTTTGGATGTGGGTTCGATTCCCAAATATTTTTTTGATATGACATGTTATCACTCAGTCTTCCTATTTTACATCATCAAAAATTATATTATAAAACATTCCCTAAATGAGATAGATTCATCAAAATAATCATAACATAGTTTTGTCATCTATGTTATCTCATACCTCGCATTTTCATCCAAAAATTAATAACCTGTAATTTCCTCAAATTCAAGAATCATATAAACCAAAATGGTTATTTAAAACTACGTACACAAAATAAAATATAATTATTCCTCAAATAAAATTTTTACATAACAAACAGCATCATTACACATACGAGAGAAAAGTCTTCCATAGTAATCTCAACAGAAAATAGAACTAATTTTTTTAAACATTTTTCTATTCATTTATTTCCAAATAGGTTCTTCCTTTACCAAGATGTTATTCTATATAATATGGAATTTACTTGGGTGATTCCCAGGTCCCCTACATTAATGATAAATGACCGTAATTGGATATTTAGGATCATTTTTATTTTCTTCCATATTACTCTAAATTTTTCCTCGATAATTATTGAATTTATGCCCTTCTTTCCCATACATAAAAAATTTCATTGTTCTACTGAGACACATTCCGGAGTATCTAATTCCACATTTCTTGTAAGATGGAAATTGATCTTTCTTCTCTCCATGGTCTCCACTGCTGTAGATCTTATCATTCACCACATTTCTCTTCTTTTTTGAGACCGGGAGTTGTTAATGTATATGTTGTTGATCATATTATTGGATAAATGATTCAGCATGAACACGATATCTTTCACACCTATCAACAATCAATTTATTTTCTCATTTCTAACATTGGGTCCACCTTGTACATCATCGTCAATGTTACTATGACATCCTTGGAATCCAACCATTGGATAACACAAGAAGTCATAGTGTGAGTCATAAAATCCTTTAGAGAATATTATTACACTGTATTTTTAATCTAAAATACCTTTGGATTAAATAAGGTTATTTGTTCTCATCTTATATTAAAATCCTTCAAATCGGTTTGTAACGAAAATGTGAATAATCCTAATCATATCCCCCGAGAGTGTCATATACAAGAGTGAATAAAGGCCCTTTTTCATGTACTAGGATACCTCAAGTCAATCCCAAAACTCCTTTTTGGAGTATTCACTCCTAGGTACATATGTTCTAGAGTCTCCTCTACCTACTCGTATCCAAACAGGGATATATGGCTCAGAAAATACAAAGAATCTCTACATTACCAGAATTCTAGGAAGTTCTTATATACTAGTCCTCAAAGACTATCTTAGGGTAATTTGATCTAATTAGAGTTTATATAAATCTCATTTCCAATGTTTGTACTAAACATCCTATGATACTAACTATAAGTCCCAGACCCCAGAATCTAGGAGTCATTGCATTCTTTTAATACATTATCATGATTACAAAGAATCATTCCCCAAGGGGCTGATTAGTTTAGTAGTCTTGGAAACAAGATACATACTTAATTTCATCATTAAAACGTGAATAAAAAAACAACACTAATTTATTCCATTAGAAACATCCACGATTCCATGATTATTACTATAAGTCACTCATTACTAACTTTCTCATATACTGGAAAAATGAAACACGAGAAAGGGGTGAGCATAGATTCTCAGTAAGAGTAAGGAATAAAAAGAATGAAAACATAAACATTATGCATGGTGAATAAGTGAAAACAAATTCCTTAACGAATAATAAAGAAGAGCACTTTATGGATGGAATATAAGCTGAGTAAATAATCCCATAATTAAAAATAGTCATGGTTGTTCTACTAGTCGAATAACCACATGAAATATAAATAGTTAATCTCATAATGATGGAATATATAATGTCAGACATTTTGAAACATTTTTTCAAGGCCTCGGCCAAGATGTCAAAAAATGATTAAGTCCAAGGCCAAAACCATATATCACAAATTGGGGAAGGCCTCGGCCAATTCCATGTCTAAATGTCTGATGAGACGTATTGATGCATCTAGGAGATATAGAAGGATCCACTCATCACATACAAAGTCCAATGCATTTATCATATAAAAAGGTTGAAATATAATCTTAACATTCATATTAAAACTAGCGTACGAAATGTCAATATTTTAACAACGAAACATGAATGGTATAAAAATAGCACATTCATGGTCAAACATAACTCATTCAATACAATATGGAAGATTTTATTATAATAGATCAACCTCAATAGATAATAATGTAGGATATTGAAATGGATGAAAATAATTATCAATACTATTTTAGATAAATATCCTCCTTTTTCTTGAATATATTTAATAGTCTCACTATTTATCAATAAGCCGTTTAAATTAAATTTTTGAATAAAAGTTTTCCATACCAAATTGAATATATTAAAAGTAATTTTTATTTTAAAACATTAATTTCCATATAAATAAATCTGTAAAACCATTTTTAGAACATGGACATTAATGAGAAAGGTTTCGAATAATAAATCATTAAAACATTTAAAATTTTATTTCAATTATAGTTCATAACCAAAATAGAGACACTTGAATACAAATAATTGATGTAATCAAAATATTAAAATATCATGAGAATAAAAGGATTCATGATATACTATGTGAAAGTACATTATATGCACCATATAAAAGTGAATTGTCGTATAACCACAAATAAGTCTCAATGGAATGTAAATTGAGATAAAATCTCGTATAAAGATCCAATACTTAGGTTAAGGATAAATAAATGACATTGTTATGTGTGGCAAATATTAATACAAAAAATATGATTAAATATTCAGTGTAAATAAATTAGAGGACATCCACACATATTCTTGTAAAAACAACACTAATGAATTGTATGATTAACACAATAAATAGAGATTGAGTTAAAATTTCTCTTATCAAATTCATATTAATGAGTTGAGAATGAATCAATGGTGTGATTATGTGTATCAAAAGTATATCCAAAGAAAGGGGAGTAGAAATTTCTATAGAAATTATAAATAGTGGTTCCACACATAATCATGGAGTAAAATAATAAATGAAGTATGTGTAATGCCAAATGAGTGGAAATTGAAATTTGAAATCCCGTTACCGATTTGGTAACTTCTGAAACATAAACCCCATGAAGGAAGTATCATACAATGTAGAGATAAATAGCAATAAATTAAATTATATTAGAAAAATAATACAATCATGGGCAGTACGTAATCTATAGAAAAGGAAATAGTGGCCAATATATCATGAATCTCCTGGGGATAAAAATCAGATGATAAATCCTTACCTCGTTGTAATCAATCAAGTCATATGAAAAAAAAAGTTAATAACCACCAAATGAATCACAAAATTATATGATTATAAAAAAAATCAAGATAATATATATAAAATAGCAGTACACATTACACCACATGCAATAAAGAAGTGGCAAATAATAGAAATCTCACAGAATTTAATTTTAGATAAGAAACCACATACCTCTAGTCTGACTTGTCTTGTAGGTTCCTTGTTATTCCTAATTAATAATGTTAATTTAATTTCTAATTTATTAATAACATTTTTAATGTTTATCATTAATTTTATATCACTTATTACCTTGTGATAACAATTAGTTAACTATTTTATTTTATTTTGTATATTTTATCGATGTTCGGAACTTGAGTAAAAAATGAACTTGTTATAATTACAATATTCCATGTATCCAAAAGTAAATTATCTCCAAAATGATATAAATTATTTAAATATCATATATATATATATATTATATATCTAGTATATATATCTATATTTATAACAATACAGAACATTTGGAGATAAGAAATGAAATACACCGTTTATTGAGATCGTAAGCCATATGTAAACATGAATGCTACATTAATTTATATTTTATATTTTATGGGAATTAAAACATAATTATACATAAGTATATTATAATTACAGTATAATATCATTTATTATATCATTAAATCCATACTTTATATGTCCCACACAAGTCATTAACAAGTCATATCACTTTGAGGGAGCGGTAGTCCGCACTTCCTCAAACAAAATTTTCGCGTTTTACCCATAATAGAAAACATAAATGTACGATCTAAATGAAAAATAAATAAGCAAAAAGAAAACATAAAAATAATATATATAATATATATATACAGTGTCATCTTAATAGACACCATGTGATGTGTTAGGAGATAATCGAACAATCATCATTTTGTGAGGCATTAGTTTTCCAACCACAGAAACAATATGTTTTTCATCTATTAGATGTTGGTGTGTGTATGTTTTGTTCGAATACTTCTCATAAAAACATCCTAGTATATTGAGGATATTTTTTTTGTTAAAAAAAATAATAAAAAGAGTTTAGGTGGGGGGTAGAAAATAAAAAAATAAAACATAAGAATTTAAGAGAAACATTTACCTTCAATTTGGGTTACTTCCATTGGTTTGAACCAAAATAACTTCATGAAGTGACTTCTACCTATGATAAGGCATCTAGATGTAATAGAGGGATCATGAGAGCTTATTTTTCTAGGTTTGGATAATCCAGGGGGCTTGAGAGGTCTGTGGAATGGGTTATAGGTGGTGTCCTTTTATAAGGGGGAGGAGGGGCTCTTTAAGAATGTGGGAAAATATTATTTTATTATATCGTGATATTCAGTTTCTAAAGGTCCAAAATTAATTAAAGTCAAATATAAGATGACTCGTGGTTTAAATAAAATCATCAAATAATAATTTGAATAGTTTTAGATATTGTTTTAATATTAATAATCTTATTTATTTAAATCATTTATGAATTTGGTAAATACTACATCATTCTTGTGTCATAAATAATTTTATTTATCTGAAGTCTAAATTTTTCAAAAAATACCATAATGTAGGAAACCCTTTTATCTTTCCAATTAATATTTATAGTCAAAAATATGACTTATAATACCCCATTTAAAACTGATTTACTATGAGATATTTGTTTACATCAATTTTCATTTAAGTGAATTAAAATAATGTGTCATTTTAATTCATAAGTAGCTCCATTGGGTACCAAAATCGACCCAAGGTTTCCCATGGTCGAACATGACTCATAAAATAAGGTTAGGAAAAGTGTTAATGTACTGTTTTATTGTTATAATATTCTTTTTACCTTAAATTACCCTATGTACCATTAACTGCAGTAAATAAAACGCAAAATATACTATACACCAAAAATTATTTTCATCTTATTGAACCACATTTATTTATTAATAACAACCATGTATGTAATATTTTTAAAATTAAATTCATAGAAGTGGAAAATTTTCATTTAAATGAAAAATTCAGATATTAACTACTACTTAGTGGTTTCACTATTCATCGAAAAATGATGTTTTTCAGAAAAATGCCAAAAAATCAGCCTAAGATATATTTGATATTCTGAATTCAAAAATGATGTCTACATTACCAAATTAAAATAATTGATGTTGGATTAATTAATTTTAAATTAATTTCCTTTCTCAAAACTAAAAGCACATTTTTAAGAAATATAAACTATCAAAAATTGACATTTGTTTTTGTTGAATTTTAAAGTGAAATTACTTCCAACATGAAACATTGGATTAAATGGTAAAAATAAAATCTAATTACACTTAAAAATCATGTAAAATGTTAATATAAACATATAAATAATTTAGATTAAATGGCAGTATTGAATTAAAATACAATATTTCTCATTATTCATAAAAAAATGAATATTATTAGAAAAATACCAAAATTTCATCCAATGTAAATTTTGATGTCCTGATTATAAAGAATAAATGTATTATGAAAAATTGAATATGTAAAAGTGTCAGATATTGGATTTAAAAAGGGTCCACCCTTAAAATATGGAAAAGATGCATTTTTTTATAATATTTCTTTTATCAGAAAAATTGAATTCGTCCTCATATTATGTAAAAGAAACACAAAAGATTAATTTTAAAATTATATGGGATATATATAATTAAAAATGTTGTTATTAAAATTCATAATCTTATTCTTAATGGTTAGTTTGATAAGTCGTTGTTTTCTTTGAACATAGTATTGTGTGTCGCATAAGCTATTGAATTAATTTAAAGAAAATAACTTACTATGAAATTATGGGGTGTTACATTCCACCTTCCAGATCCTCGACTATATTCCTAATCTATGATATTCATTGAGGTGACTCCATGGAAAAATTTCTCTCAAATTAATATACCGTTAATAATTATTTAGGAGACCATCCTAGAAACAGAAGAGTGGTATTGTTGAGAAGACTATTAACATGATAAGAGAAAAAATGACTAATTTTGGAATGTGAGAAACATGAAAATGGGGCCATTGGTATTTATAGACCAAGATGGAATGCACATATGATCTATGCTACAGAGTTTTTTCCTTGACCCGTGCATATGATATACACGGTCTGCCTATGATAATTACCTATAAGGTTGACTGGATCCCCCTCCATAATATTTTCCCCATTAAACTTGACGACGAGACCCTCTTCATTTGATCAGATCCAATCCTTATGGGGGTATTTTTATGACACTCTATTTTGATAAGGGGGATAAAAATATTATGAATAACACCTCAAACATGTTGAGAAACCGAAGATCCTAGAAGAGGGATCAAATTCTCCTACCAAAGTTGGCATGTGCACAACCCTCTAAAGAGAAGGATCGCACAAGGGAGATATGCAGCCCTAAAACATAGGCCACCCATATATAGAATACATACTATGAGCGTATATTCCTGGGACCTATAGGTTCAACCTCCTTCAACAAGGGTACTATATTTTCATATAAATATTTCTATATATATCCCCATTTTCAAAATAGGAATTGGAAATACCCCCCCATGATTTGGCCATGTATCCCCTTCAACCAGGTCTGAAGACATTCTTTAGCTAGCTATCCAAAACTCAAGAGAAGTGCGAATATTGAAGGTAAGTGAGATAAAAGTCCCATTATGGTCTGAAACACAGGAAACCTACATGGGGACCCCTTAACCCTAGTAGAAAACAACATGCACGAGGCCATTTCATCAATAAGGGTAATGCATGAGACCCAAATATAGACACCTGATGAGACATGAGGTTCATAATGAAAAAATTCCCATGTGTTTTATCCCATGTAGTGTATTTCCAGAGGCATATCATAAATTAATATGCATATATCCCCCTTGTGTGAAGCACAAACAGTTCCTCCCAGACCCCACACGATGCATCTCTGTACTCTCATCAAGGACTTTCATATCCCAACTCAAGTATTTTTCCAGTCCCCCAATGGATAGTCACCTCTCCCATTAGCTCCCATGTCTGAGAGGGACTAGATTGATGCATTCACGAAAACCTCTAGACATGAAAACTATGGAATGGGGCCCACCAGCATGTATACCATTTGGATTTGCATACCTATGTTCATATTTTTTCATGAACTTTCCCCCAAAAAGTTTAGTGTCCTTAAGGTGCATGTGGATTTTCATTCCCAAGATCACGAGGACCTGACCCCATAGACGTCTTTAGAGAGTTTCCAGTCTTATGGATAAGTGATAAGACTATGTTCTACCCTATCTTATATAAGTCCTAGAGCCTCATATTCTTGTCGGGGGAATAGATTATGCATAATTTTCTAGTCATCATGGAATGAGATCCTCCTCTCCTATGGAAAACCCAATTTCAGGGCATCCCTCTTGGAGTATGCCCCAAGAATTTCTTGTGGTAGGGAGAAGAATTTCTTCTCATCCCATCTAGGGTCATATCCAGATTAATAGTATGATGTAGCTATCCTAGATATGAAATGTGGGAGGGATTAGGTGTATCAATGCCCTTTCTTCTTCTCTCATACCCTGAGCCTCTACCACTAGGGGAGGAGGAGAATTATGTGGTTTTATACATTTTGTGCATCCAATTATTTCTCACACTCAATCATAAATTATCTTGAGTCATGTGGTTTTAGAGGATATAAATGATTGAAACATCCACATAGTTAGATTTATGTTTTGGAATAGAATCTTCATCTGGATCATCCTCTTCTCTTCCTTCAGTGGGATGTCATAAGAAAAATCTTCAAGTCCATATATCCAATCCCATGGAAAAGTGTATTTTTTGGTTTCCTAGATCTTTTGGTTTCTCTTATGTTTCACACTGATCATGAATCATGTGGTATTAGAGGTTGTGCTGGTTAAGACGTCCACATGACTCCAAACCCTTAAGCCACATTCCATATGTATGTCCCAACTCATCGAATATAATCCTCCTCAAGAATAATCCTTGAATCATAATATTTGTGACTCTTATTGGGTATAATCCTAACCATATAATAATGATAACCATGGGAATCCTCCTTATGTGTAAGCTCAAATTACACTCCAAATCACATTGATTCAAGACAATACTCATGGACCCATTCCTCACTGAATTCATTTTAGGAACATGCCCCAAATTAATATGTTCAAAGCGATATACTCCCCTATAAGACCAACCTTCTATGGGACCCCATTGGTGTAGGACCTTACCATAGAACTATAGGGGATTTTATTTTTATCCTAACGGGATACGTATGAATCCTTATAGAGTTCTGTACCCAACACCCTCAAATCATCCCTATTCTCTTTGGAAAATATACCCAATAGGGTCTTATTTGACCTGAAAATTCAAATCCCTTCCATGATCCCTAGGTTGATTTAGGATAAGTCCCATTCCAAACATTTAATAGGATCCATTATACAATATTTCATTCTTCATGATTCAAAACTACACAATTACGTCCATAGCACTTGACCTTAAAAGATATGATGTTCCCCATTGAGTGGAACTATATTATGCGAGATATGATTTATTTCACGAGGATATGTTGGAATCTCATTCATGGTTCTAATCCCTATATCAAACCAAGTTCCATCTCTTGGGATAACGATATATTTGATAGCACCCTGTTGCTTGGAAATATAACTAGATTCATTGTAAAAAATATCTTAAGATTCTCTAATTAGTGAATAAGAGGATTATAACGATAGAGAACCTTATATAAATGAGGTTATATCCATTCATGAAGAACCTTGGATATATATAGATATTTCTATTCTAGATACATGCTAATAATTGATTATTGATTCAAGGATGATCCACATCATACATGGGAATTAATGAAGGGTTTCTGAACATATCTTAAATCTATAAGAGATTCCAGAAGTATGAAATAGTTCCATCCACCGAAAAGGTTGTGATGATCATAAACTCCAATTTTATCAGCCAATGTCAGTTCTTAAGAATAATTTTCCAAATCATCTAATGAGAAACTACCTTTTTAAGAAAAATTCTCATTTATATTAAACTATTGGATGTTTTTGGTTCTATGAACAAACTTGTTGGAAACCATTTAGAAATTGAAAGCTGTTTTTCAGTTATAAGAATATTAATATATCAAAGTTTATGTTATTGTTTATAATGGTCATGATTAGATAATATTATTAAAATTACGTTATGGTTATGTTAAAACTCAATGTTGTGTGTAATGAAATATTATCAAGTGTTTCATGTACCATAAGATTAAATTGGTGTTGACTATAAAGAAATAATAACATGGTGTTATGTGTAACAAATGTTGTTAATGAAATTAAATTTATTTGTATAAACTTCAAAAAAACATGGGTTTTCATATAAGTCTATTTATTGAATTGTTTTATGTATTGACAGAGATTTCACTCCTCCGTTATAAAAGGGAACCCCTCCCATCAGTTATTCCCATATATCAACCCATTTTGCTAAAAAAACTTCTAAAATCTCAAAAAAAATCATCCTCAGCCACATTATAAAGTTTTTATTACAATTGTAAGACCATACCTGTCACGACCCATCCCTAGTGACCCATGCTGTGACTAACCCCATGATCACTTTCTATAGGCTAGGGGCTGGTGACTTGCACCAAGGAATATTACCTAAAACTGGGAAGGCAATGCCCATATAACCTGTAATCACACATAACCACGCACACAGAAAGATACAAAACACTAAGTAAATCTATATAACAAAATAGTGATGAATGTAAAAGAGGACGGAATACAATCCCAAAAATACAGTACAAGTAACTGAAAGTACAAGTACAACTAAATAAAAATGAAAACAACTACTAGTTCATCCTCTGAGGTTCCTACCTGATGGGTTGGTACAGATCACCACCTTATCAATCCTTGTTTTTCTGTCTCCTCTTTGTAGCGACTCATCATAAGGTCCACCTCTGGGGACCATCTTGTCCTAGTACTCTCAGCGTTAGTCTATCATATATGTCCTCTGCATCCAACAAAACCAATGCAGGAAAAGCCCGTGCAGGTGTGAGTATAATGATACTCAACAGAGACCCCAAGACCCTCAAGGTCTCACAAAATCAACCAAGGATAAACCACAAAGAATGAAATCAAAAAATAACCCCACATAGGTATATCCTCATACATATTCCTATGTAATCAAGTGATCAATCACATTTATGAGTAAAACACAAAAAAACTGACTTAGATCAACCAGGATTTAATTCTAGGGGATAATATCAAGTAATATTCCCAGTCACATTGTCGAAACCTTGGATGCTGGAGAACTCCTCCACTATCGAGTAAAGTGGGCCTACCATGACACCATGTGTGCTTCCCTATATCCATGAACTACTGATGTACTTCTCCTATCGATTACCATGGATCTATCACGTCACCAAATGTGCTCTCCCCGTGGGTATGCCGCATCACCAAACATGCTCTCCCTTATAGCCTACTGAGGTACTCCTCCTGTCGAGTATTGTGGTCTAGTTGTGACACCATATAGCTTCCCACTATGGGTCTGCTATGACAAAAAGGTGCTCTCCATTGGGATAGTAGTGTCATTCTGAGTCAAAACAATCCACAATCATCAGATTTCTTCCAGCTACTAGGTCTCCAAACTATGCTCTCTCTTCTCCGGGAAGATCCGCTACACAAGCTATTGGTCGATAATCCAACATTCATGAAGTACCACGAAGATGTATCTCAAAGGTTTTCCACATCATAGGGGTATCAACCTAGAAGATGATGCATCAATCGAATGCCCGGTCTATGAGTTATTAGACATTTTGTCTAGGGGTACCAGTTGGATTCATGCTCGATCCAACCTGACAGTTTCCTATCTGAAACCAAAACTCTAATTAAGTATAGTCAAAGGGTCTATCTCGCTCCATGATTTTCAATTCGACATACTTTTCATCAAGCTAGCGTCTAGTGCCAATGATAAGGCTGAGGGATCGTAAATGGGTTGTAGTTTTATCGGGATTGGTCTGACCCGGTCAGACTGACCCGGCCTGACCTGGCATGGGTCAACCCGGTTCAGGTCAACCCGGCCCGACCCTCTAGGTCGGGCACGGACTGTGATGTGGTTCAGTCTGTTGGGAGGTCCAGCAGGCCGCGAGGGGCCTTGGAGCCCACGGGTGTCGCGGGGCACCTCGAGGATCACGACCCGGCTCGGTCGGGGAGACGTAAGGGGTGCGGGATGGTCCGGCTGGGGCGCCGCGAGGGGCGTGGGACGGTCCGGCCGGGGTGCCACGAAGGGCACGGGCCGGTTCGAGAGGGGCACCATGAGGGGTGCATGTCAGTGCAGCCAATGCGCCAAAGGGGGGTGGCGTAGGTAGCTCAGCTTGGGGTGGCAGCTCGGCTCAGCGGCTCATCCCGACAACGGTTTGGCGATAGCGTGGAGTGGAGGAGGTCGTGGGTGGTGGAGCGTCATTGCCTTTGTTGCCTTCCTCTATTTTTAAGTAAAAAATAATGAATAAAGGCGGAGGGGTTGGGCCATGTTTGTTTGTTCTGCACCATTCGCGTTAGAGTTATAGCAAGCGGTTCAATTCCTTCTTGAATTTGAAAAAATTATCAAGAATGGAAGGGAGAAGAATATCAAACAATCACCCTACATCTTCCCACAAATAACCAAACTCAAATTAACCACAACCTCAGATTTTTTGTTTTCGGTGTTGGTGAGAGGAAAAAGGTGACGTTGTCTATGTTCATCTCATCTGCCACACACCTCTAAACCAGGAATCTTGTGTCAGTTTTTCATAGATGAGGACGTTCCACGTCAGAAGAAGCCCCAAGGAAGAATGTCGAAGGAGGTCAGTGTTCTTCGTCGGTGGGTCATTCTTCTTTGGCAGAGCATTATTCATTGGATAGTATTCCCTCAAAACACCTCCTCTCCCCAATTCCACCTAAATGTAAAGTGGTTCCAAAATAATAGATTAATACATTTATAATTTGTTGGAAATAATTTAAAAAGTTGAATTAATTATGGTGTGTGGCATAATTAAAGCATGAGTGTTGGCACAATTAAATGTAGAGGAATCCCAATATTCTTCTACAAATTAATGAGAGAGTTGAGAGGATTTCCTCTCCCCCCATTAATAGGGGTTGGGTGGTCCCCACCCACAAATTCAAATTGGTTGGTTTCGAAATCACAGGTGGTCCCCACCACAATAAAACTAGAATAGGAGGTTTAGTTTCAGTAGACCCCACCCCTGAACATCCACATGGGACGGTGGTTACTAAAAAATAAAATAAAACCTGTGTTTATTTTTTTCTATGAAGAACCCAAAAACTAACTTTCACCCTATTGTCATTGAGGTGAAAGTGTCTTTAAGAGAATATTAGCAATGCGAGTTCAACAGTGCCCCCAAATTTTAATTCTGAACACCGGTTCAAAATATTGAAAATCACGCTTGCATGTTTACTGAACGTACTCGAACAGAAGTTCAAAAATTCATTTCAGGCACTTCGGGCCTCAAAATCATGCGCCGTCATTTTTCATGGACTCATAAAATTTCCATTTATTTAAAAAAATTACTTGGAATTTATAAGACTTTACATTATCACCACCTCAAGGATTTACATCCCTCTAAGACACAATTCAAACTAGGAAAACAAGTTGGGGTAATGAGCACGCATCTGATACTACCACTCTCATGTTCTCTCCTAGAGGTTTATGTGCTGCCATAGAATGTGCACCAGGTGTATCCACCATCCACGAAGGACCCACTCCTGTTGATCCTCAATATCTACTGGAACCTCTATAAAATTCACCCCATATTCAATTTCCAATTCACCATGGTTGATGATATGAGAAGGGTCATGAACGTATCTTCTCAGATCAGATACATGGAAGACGTCATGCACCCGATCCAACTGAGGTGGAATAGATAAGCAGTAAACCACCTCTTCAACTCTGTTGAGGACCTGAAAAGGTCTGATGAATCTCGGTGATAACTTTCAACCTCATTAAAATCTCCATAGACATTTTCAAGGTGAGACCCATAGAAAGACGTGGTCGCCATCTTCGATCTCCATAGGTCTCCATCCCCAATCATCATACAAATTCTGTCGGCTCCGTGAAGTCTCCATCTTCTTCTGGATGATCTGTACCTTCTCTGTGGTAGCTCACACCAACTCTGGTCCCCCAAGTGCTGACTCCCTTGGGTCACTCCAGCACAAAGGTGATATGCATGGTCGCCCGTACAACACCTTGAAAGGTGAAATTCCTATTGAGGAATGATAGTTGTTGTTGTACACAAACTCTACCAAAGGAAAGTGATTCCCCCAACTATGACCGAAGTTGAGGACACAAGCGCAGAGCATGTCCACGAGGGTCTGAATGGTCTGCTCAGTCATGCAATCTTTCTGAGGATGAAAGGTGGTTCTCAAATGAAGTTGTGTCCTGAAAGCCTCCTACAACCCCTTACATAGCTAGAAAGTAATACTTTAATCATGATCTGAGACATTCATCGAGAGTACTCCATGTAGCTTCACAATCTCGTACACATAGAGGTGTCCCAAGCTCTCTACTGAACCCCTTTGTCTAATTGGTAGGATGTGGGCAGACTTGGTGAGTATATCAACGATCACGCAAATCGATTCATGAACCTTGGATGTACGTGAGAGTCCTATCACAAATTCCCTGGATATACCACCCTACTTCCACTCTAGGACCTCTAAAGTCTGAACCATGCCCGATGGTACCAGATGCTCCGCCATCACTTGATGACAAGTGTGGCACCGAGAAACCAACTTAAAAACTGCTTTATTCATTCCCAGCCACCAATGCTGTCGTCAGAGATCCGGATACATATTCGCCACTCATGGATGTACTACTAGAGGGGATGTTTGGAACTCCCTCAACACACCCTCCTGAAGTGACACTGGTACCGTGGTACATCGTTCGAAGAGGATGACATCCTCCCATCCTTCAGAAAATCTATCAGGTGCCTTCCTAGTGGATATTTGAGCATGTTGAGCCTCACAGTCAACATCCCCACGATACACCTCCCCGAATCGCTAATGAAGTGGGTGTGTGACTGTAAGAGACTGTTCAAAAGATGCTTTATAATGTTCCACGAAGGATATATAGAAAGTGACCAATTGCTCTGTTGCCTCACCTAGCAGCTTTATACCAGACCTCATACTGAGTGTGTAACACCTGAGATTTTTATGAGAAATATTTTATTTTTATGTTATATACATCATCAAATGAATCTTTTACAACACACAAAACTATATTGGATTTCTTTACATGTAATGACGACCATCCTCGATATCTTGTATTGTACGCAATACTGAGTTTCACTAAACAACGATGTGCTATTAAAATATTATTAAATGTAGCCGTTATGAATAGTAATACACACTTTTTAAAATGTTATAAATTTTATATTTCAAAATGAACTTCATTATTGGATTCGGAATATCGAAATTAGCCTGGGGTGAAATTTTGGTATTTTTCTGAAAACAAAACTTTTGACGAATATTGAAAACACTGGGTTACTATTTAAAAACCAACTTTTTATTTAAATAATTATTTATTTTATTTAAAATTATATTTGGTAAAAATTGACACATAATACTTATATATGTTCAATGTAATTCATTGGAGTCATATTACAATAATTTTAGATATATAAAATTTTTTATTGAACTTTTCACTACCTTTACCCACCACCTAGGAGAATTTGAAAATTTACATAAAAAATAATTTTACCGCTTATGTGAATGGAATTTCAAAAATTCAAGAGACACGGTTGATGTCAATAAGTAAAATGTATTTCAATGAGATGAAAATAATTTTTGGTGAATAGTAACTTTTTACTTTTTTGACCACTGATAAAAGTAAATAGAGTAATTAAGGGTAAAAATGATATTATTATTACCCTAAAACATGTCCTAATTCTATTGGATAAGTATAATTATACCAAAAAAACCTTAGGAATGAAATATGACCCTTTAGGCCCACATGGATTAGATTAGGACATTTAATATTATTTTGTTTAAAGAATAGTTCAAATAGTTAAAATGAATGTTTAATAACAAAATCATTTTTAATATAGGGTTATACATAAGATAAATTCCACTATAAATATTCATTAGAAAGATAAAAAGGTTTCCTATATAATGGTATTTTATTTAAAAATTATAGATATTCAATAATTTA
Source organism: Viscum album (assembly GCA_963277665.1). Taxonomy (NCBI): domain Eukaryota; kingdom Viridiplantae; phylum Streptophyta; class Magnoliopsida; order Santalales; family Viscaceae; genus Viscum; species Viscum album. The sequence continues at coordinate 1,854,290,061 of OY728145.1, forward strand.
TTTTATATATGACACAATGATGATGCAGTAATTATCTTATTAATGAAATATTGACATAATTGATGTTATAAATACCCAAATAAATATAATTTGAGACTTTTTATGAATTAAACTTATTTTATAAGTTAATAAGTCATTTTATTATTAATTTAATTAACTTTTTTCGAACTAATAATTATGTTATGAGTTTCACAAAAATCAATTACCAAATAGGGTCAAAATTGACATAAACTAGTTTTTAAAACTAATATTATATTATTAATTGTTATTTTATTCCTAAAAATATAAGGATCGGGAAAATGACTTATCTAAGGTTACATATATTAATAATTAACAATTTGTGGTTCTTTTGTCTTGTTATAGTATGTTTATTATCCTTATACTGTAAGAAAACAAGAAGAAACTGTAAAAGTGAAATTATTTAACATAAAGTTAAATCTAAATTATAAGGTTAAAATAGTAACATAACCTGTCCAAATTCTATTGGATGAGAGGATTTTGACACATACTCACATTATATTTGAAATAAATCAATTTGGATCTAATAATAACCTAATATGACTTTATAATAAAATAATATTTTTAGTTTTTTCAGAGGTGCCCCTCTCCTCCCTTATAAAAGGGAACCTCCTCCCGCCCCTCCTCACAACACATTGAGCCTTCATACTCGAAAAAACCTTGACATATTATGTTCTCCACTTCCCTAGAAATATCTTATAGGTCATGGTTATCTTAAAAGACCAACTCTAGTGCCCTAAGAGGAGGTTAAGAAGAGGCGTGTGAAAGAAGAGGTAATATTCATTACCGATCCTTTCCAGTTTATTTCTTCTTCAACTTCTTATTAATTATTTGTTTCATTATGAAGTAATAAAATCAGTATCACTAATATACATATATGTTATTATAAATATGAAACAACCCTATTTCCCATTCTATCCATCCTATGGAAAATGAAATCACCGTGCATGCGTACGCACGAAATACCGTCTCCACGCCGTGGTGTTTTCTGTTTTCCACCACAACCTTACATGGAAGGGTATAATGGTGTAGAGAATAACTATATTTTATTATTGTAATGTGATATTGATTATGAAATTGTATACATTCACTCCAATGCAATTCCATGATCATGGGAATGATATCATCACTCGTGCGTATGTATGGAATACTGTCTCCACGATGTGATGCGACTCATTCTACATGATCATCATTTCATAATGATTATATAAATTAATTGAATGAATAAATATGATATATATTACAATAATACCATTCTAGAAATTAGGAATATAAAACCTAAAAATAAGAATAAGTATTTATTCGACAAAACACGCATAAGAACAAAAAGTAATAAACAACCGAACAACAAGTAGCAATGAAATATTACTAATAAGAAGCTAAGAATATGGCTATACATGATATCATAACAATGAGTATGATTATGTAACAAGTAAATGTCATTATTTAAATAATTATATAGGAGGTCTGGACACCTATGAAGGAAATCGGACCTACGGTAAGGGAAAATCTCACAATCTCAATTTTTATCCGAGATTTTTTATACTTCAGAATTTACTGGGAAATATTTATCATCCACATCCACGATTCCTCAATATGTAATATTATTTATATCCTCCTACAATTTTTTAAATCCAATTTTACCCTTTGGTGAGTTTTATTAAATTATATGAAAGGAATCTTTTTTTCCTTTTTTAGTACGAGGTACTTTTTTGAATTTTCTGGCCAAAGTACGAGAAGAATGTTTTTCATTAACATATACAACATGAATGGATTTTTAGAAAATTACTTCAATGAAGATCTGTTTACATGTTTACATGTTTATTTTTAATCAACATATTTTTGATTAAAATTTTATGACATGTTAAGAAAGGAAAAATGTTTTTGATGTAGAAAGGATATTTTCCTCAAGATTGGAGTTCAAGTGTTTTATCAAAATTATCTTCCATATATGCTAATATAGGGTTCTATTTCTATCTATATTTTTACAGTGATTTGATTATTATGTAGTTATTTTTATGATGTCCTTTTATCTTACATGGATTATGTTATGATGGCATGATGATTAAGAATCCCATTTTTATTACATGGGTTATGCTATGACATATGATTTATGATTTTTTGGCACACATAAGAATGGTTTCATTATGATATGGGTGAGACCTATATCTCCCTCCAATGCATTGGATAATGATTTATATCTCATGAGATAGACATGGCTGGAATGGTAGGTAAAACCGGTTCAGTGATACAGGACTGAAACGAGGAGTGAACTCGGTTTAGAAATGGACTTTATCCTCTAAGATTGTCTTGCCAATGTGTCTAGACTACTAAGAAATGATTCTCTATGATTATGTGTGTATGCCACCAAGTTTCATGTTTTATGTTATGATTATTGGGATTACATTTCACTACTATGATTTGTCCCATGTTATGATAATATGATCTCTATTACAGGTTAAGATTTTTGAAATGCTATGTTCTTATGAATATGATATTTCCTTTTTTTACCCTTACTGAGCATTTAAGCTCACCCTTTTTGTACGTTTTCTTTCCCAAGTCTGGAAGAAAATTTATTAAGTAGGGTATTCCAAAAGGGACTCTAGTTATGATTAAATAATGGGAGACAATATAGATGCTTTAGAAACCAGTTGTTTATGTTTCCCAGTTTCTAATGACACTATACCTATAGGGTCCTACCATGGGTTTGTAATAATTGTGCTTCAATTTTGAAGTGATAACAATGTATCTAAAGAATGGGTCGTTATAGTTGGTATCATAGGAAATTTATAGTCATCTTTGGAAACTAGGATTTGAAATCCTCAGTAAGAACCCTAATGATATATGTATGCATAGAACATAATCTTAGAAATGGCCATGAACAAACTATGATAAAACCATAAGTGTGAAATGATATTGTTGATTATGTGTTTTTCATTTTATAGTTAGTGTTGCTCACACTATTCTTCTTGGTTTTAGTCAATGGCTGGAACCCAAAAAAACCGTGTTAATGCGGAATGAGACGGGCAATGCAATGATTGTCCCCCTGAGCAACCAGACGATATGGGAGCTGGAATGAAAAATCTTGTAGCCATGATCAAACAACTTTCTCAAGCTATAAATCATGCAGGACTTCCAAACGAGCAATGGAAGGAGAAACATTCTGTTGAATCCATCATGAGGCAGCTTCCACCTTCATTCAGTGGTTCTACTGATCCATTAGTGGCTGAACAATAGATTAGTACCACTGAAAAGATATTTTCGGTTCTTCAATGTTCTGAGCATGATAAAGTCATCTTAGTAGTATATCAATTGAAAGGTGAAGCTGATCAATGGTGGAATCTTGTTAAGAATACGAGTAAAAGGGATGAAATTGAGTCCATGGAATGGGACGAGTTCATGAACTTATTTTTTCATTACGTACTTATTTCGTATTCTTCGAACAATGATGGATAAGGAGTTTCTTGAACTGAAGAAAAAGGATGATGAATCTGTTGATACGTATGAATCAAATTTTAAGATACTTCAAAGTACGCTTCCGGAATTGTTATCCAACCTGAGAGTAAGATCGATCAATTTTTTGTGTCTTAAAACCAATTCTTCGAATGAAGTATTACATATGGGACTTCAATAGCAATGAGGAAATCGTTTGATGTGCTCTCAAGGTTGAGATGGAGATTGGAGTAACCCAACAGTCATATGCGTTTGATATGAAGAGGAAAATGGAATTCAAAGGAAAATATAAAGAGCACACTGAAAAGAAGCTGAGTATTCCCTTATGCTATAATTGTGGAAAGAAACATCGAGGGAGTTGTATTAAAGGGACAAGTAAATGTAACAAATGTGGAAAAAAAAGGTCATCGGGCATTTTAATGCAGTAATGATGGGAAGAATATTTCTACTGATGCGAACAAAGAAAACGCTACATAGAGTGCACCACCTACACTTCAATGTTACAAGTGTAAGGAAATGGGGAATTATGATAATAAATCCCCTAATCAAAAGTTTGTTGATGTTTATAGATGAAAAAAAACGCTTAATGCTAAAGGTAAAGGAATGTCACATAAAATTTCTATCAGTGATGTGGAGTACGATAACAAAGTGGTGAAAGGTACACTTACCATCCACTCTAAAGTAGAAAATGTATTATTTGATTCTGGATCCACCCACTCTTCTATTTCTGAAGAATTTTCTAAAGGTATCACCATATTACCTCAACAATTAGATGTTGAGTTAGCTGGGACAACACCTAATGGCACAACAGTCGCATCAAAAGTTTATAATTCTTCATCGATTGATGATTGTGGGAATGTGCTTCCTACGAATCTTGTGATCCTTCCTATAGTGGAATTTGATGTGCTTCATGGAATGGATTGGATATCTTTATAAGGAGCTCATATCAATTTCCAAAGAAGGGATGTCAAATTTAATATTCCAGATCAATCTATGATCATCTATCGATGTAAGGATTAACATAACCTTCCAGTGGAAATTTCATCCATCGTATGGGTCTTGATTACACAAAATTAAGGTTATTTATCTCAAATTGTTGGAGAGAAACTCATGATTAAGAATATTCCCATTTTATGGGAGTTTGATGATGTCTTTCCAGAGGAATTACCTTGTTTTCTACCAAATTGTGAAGTTGAGTTTTCAATTGAGCTCATACTGTGTGATATGCCTATTTCAAAGACACCTTATAGAATGGACCCAATTGAGTTGCAGAAATCGAAGAAGCAACTCCAAGATAATCTTGATAAGGGATTCATACGCCCTAGTGCATCACCTAGGGGAGCACCTGTTCTTTTTGTTAAGAAAAATGATGGATCAATGAGACTCTGTATTGATTATCGAGAACTTAACAAGATCACTATTAAGAAAAAATATCCTCTCCCATGCATTGATGACTTATTTGACCATCTACACGGAGCTCAATACTTTTCCAAGATTGATCTTCGTTCAGGGTATCGTCAATTAAGGGTCAAAATGGAGGATATACCAAAGAGGGCCTTCCGTACAATGTATGTACACTATGAATATATAGTGATGCCATTTGGTCTTACTAATGCCCCTGCTATCTTCATGGATCAGATTCATAGATTCTTTAGAGAATATCTTGATCATTTTTTGGTAGTCTTTTTAGATGATATTATTTTCTATTCAAATAGAAAGGATGAAAATGAAGATCACTTGAGAATTGTATTGATGGCCCTGGGAAAGGAGAAGTTTTATGCCAAATTTACCAAGTGTGAATTTTGGCATAAAAAAATTTCATTTTTGGGTCACATAATCTCAAAAGAGGGGATATGTGTGGATCCAGCAAAAACAGAGATTATCAAAAGATGGTCGAGACCAAAAATAGTAACCAAGATCCGAATTTTTCTTGGTTTGGTTGGATATTATCAATGTTTTGGGAAATATTTTTCAGGATTATGTAATCCACTCACCAGGTTGATTCGAGAAGGAGTTAAGTTCGTTTGGGCAGACAAATGTGAAGATAATTTCAAAGAGTTGAAAAGAAGGTTATCCAGTGCACCTGTGCTCACACTACCTTGAAGTAGAGAATGTTTGTGATCTACAACGAAGCATCCAAGAAGGGATTGGGGTGTGTTCTCATGAAAAATGATATGTTGATAGCTTTTGCCTCATGACAGTTGAAAATCCATGAGCAAAATAACCCAACTCATGATTTAGAGTTAGTTGCGGTAATCATTGCATTAAAGATTTGGAGGCATTATCTTTATGGTGAAAGGTGTGAAATCTATACTGATCATAAAATTTTAAAGTATATTTTCACACAATAGAAGCTGAATATGAATCAAAGAAGATGGTTGGAGCTGATTAAGGATTATGACTGCTCAATTCATTACCACCCTGGGAAAGAAAACAAGGTGGCAGCCGCATTAGGCTGACAAGACCATGCTATCTTATCAATGATGAGGATCACAAAAGATCCAATATTTATAGATTTAAATTGGATGGATCTCAAAATTTTAAAGGAAGGGGAAAAATATTATCTTTCTCAAATGAATTTTCAAATATCTATACATGTGAAGATTAAAGAGGCACAGAATGAAGATGTAGAGTTACAAAAGAAGGTGAGAAATGTTCCTGAATTCCACCTAAATTGTGATGGGATAATAAGGTTCAATAATCGGGTTTGTGTTCCTCCTATCCCAGAAATAAAGAAGGAGATGCTGGATGATGCTCATAGTTCTACATTCTTTATTCATTCTGGAAGCATGAAGATGTATAGGGACCTGAAAGAGTACTTCTGGTGGGATGGCATGAAAAGAGATGTTGCTGAATATGTCTCTCGATGTATGGTCTGTCAGCAAGTTAAAGATGAGAGAAAAAAGTCTAAGGGGATGTTACAACCATTACCCATACCCGAATGGAAATGGGAAAACATCATTATGGACTTTGTCACTGGACTTCCTAAAGCATCCAAAGGCAATAATTCTATCTGGGTTATAGTTGATTGTCTTACCAAGTCGACACACTTCATTTCTATTAGAGATGACTTCTCTCTTGATCAGCTTTCTAGGATATATGTAAAGGAAGTGGTAAGATTACATGGAGTACCAATTTACATTATATCTGATCGGGATCCAAGGTTTACGTCAATGTTTCAGCGATGTCCTTAGCATACTCTGGATACAGAGTTGAGTTTTATCACTACTTATCATCCTCAGACAGACAGTCAGTCTAAGAGAAAAATTCAAACTCTAGAAGATATGTTAAGAGCTTTCTCTATGGATTTCAAAGGTTTTTGTGATCAACATCTACTATTGGTGAAATTTTGTTATAATAATAACTTTCACTCCAGTATTCAGATGTCTCCTTATGAAGCTCTCTATGGAAAGAAATTCCAATATCCAAATTGCTGGGATGATGTTGGGGAAAGAATTCTATTAGGATCAGATATTGTTGATGAGATGATAGAAAAGGTTCGATCTATTCAATAACACATAAGATCTGCTCAGAGACGACAAAAAAATTATGCCGATAACCGATGAAAAGACCTAGAGTTTGAAGTGGGTGATAAAATTTTCTTACGAATATCTCCTTGGAAGAGAGTAATGAGATTTGGAAAGAAGGGAAAGATGAGACCCAGGTATATTGGTCTTTAGAAATACTGGATCATGTTGGGAATGTAGCTTACCGATTGGAAATTCAACTGAATCTTTCTCAAGTTCATGATGTGTTCCATGTATCTCTCTTGAGAAAGTATATACCCAATCCTTCACATATACTCACCTCAGAAGTTGTACCACTAGAGAAAGATCTTTCTTATGAAAAACAACCGATAGAGATTCTAGATCGTAGTGAAAAAGTCCTACGGAACAAGACCACTCGCTTGGTGAAGGTTTTATGGAGGAACCACCAATTAGAAGAAGCTACATGTGAGCTTGAGGATATGATGAAGGAGAGGTATCCTCATCTGTTTGTTACAATGTGACAAATTTCGAGGACGAAATTCATTTTAAGGGGTGTAGAATGTAACACCCAAGATTTTTATGTGAAATATTATATTTTTATGTTATATAAATCATCAAAGGAATCGTTCACAACACACAACAATAAATTGGCTTTCTTTACACGCAGTCATGGACTTCCTTGATAGCTTGCGTTGTACGCAATACCGAGTTTCACTAAACAACGATATGCTATTAAAATATTATTAAAACTAGCCATTACGAATAGTAATACACAATTTTTAATATTTTGTAAATTTTATATTTTAAAATGGACTTCATTTTTTGATTCAGAATATTGAAATTAGCATAGGGTGAAATTTTGGTATTTTTCTGAAAAATTTCAATTTTTGATGAATAGTGAAAAAACTGGGTTACTATTTAAAAACCGACTTTTTATTTAAATAATTATTTATTTTACTTAAATTTAATTTAGGTAAAAATTGATAAATAATACCTATATATGTTCAAAGTAATTAATTATAGTCATTTTATAATACTTTTATATATATAACAAAAATTTATTGAACTTTTCACCATCTTTTACAGACCTCCTATGAGAATTTGAAAATTTACATAAAACTTAATTTTACCACTTCTGTGAATGGAATTTAAAAAATCTGAGAGACACGGTTGATGTCAGTAAGTAAAATGTGGTTCAATGAGATGAAAATAATTTTTTGTGAATAGTAGTTTTTTACTTTTTTACCACGATTAAATGTAAATAGGGTAATTAAGGGTAAAAATGATATTATTATTACCCTAAAACATGTCCAAATTATATTGGATAAGTGTAATTAGACTAAAAACAACCTTATGAAGAAAATATGACCATTTAGGCCCACTTGTATTAGATTAGGAAATTTAATATTACTTTATTTAATGAATAGTTAAAATAGTTAAAAACAAAGTTTAATAATAAAACATTTTTATATGGGGTTATACATAAGATAAATTCGACTATAACTATTTATTAGAAATCTAAAACGTTTTCCTACAGAATGGTATTTTATTTAAAAATATTAAAAATTATATAATTTAATTTATTTATGACACAATGATGATGTAGTAATTATCTTATTAATAAAATATTGACATAATTGATGTTATAAATACCAAAATAAATATAATTTGAGACATTTTAGGAATTAAACTAATTTTCTAGGTTAATATGACATGTTAGTATTGATTTATTTAACTTTGTTTGAACTAATAATTCTGTTATGATTTTCACAAAAATCAATTACTAAATAGTGTAAAAAAATGACATAAAATAGTTTTCAAAACAAATATTATATTATCAATTGTTATTTTATTCCTAAAAATCTACTGGTCGGACAAATTTCTTAAATAAGGTTATATATATTAATAATTAACAATTTTGGGTTCGTATGAATTGTTATAGTATGTTTATTATCCTTATAGTGTAAGAAAACAAGACGGCACGGTAAAAGTGAAATTATTTAACTTAATGTTAAATCTAAATGATAAGGAAAAAATAGTAACATAAACTTGTCCAAATTATATTGTATGAGATTATTTCTACCCATCCCCACCTTATATTCGAAATAAATCAATTTGAAGCTATTAAAAACCGAATATGACTTTATAATAAATAATATTTTTTGTTTTTCTAAAGGTGCTCCTCTCCTCCCTTATAAAAGGGAACTTCCTCCTTCTCCTCCTCACACCACATTAAGCCTTCAAGCTCAGCCAAAACCTGCCAAATTATTTTCTCCACTTCCCTAGAAACATCCTGGAGGTCCTGGTCTTCTTCAAAGACTAACTCTAGTGGCCTAAGAGGAGGTCAAGAAGAGGCGTGTCAAAGAAAAGGTAATATCCATTACCGATCATTTCCAGTTTATTTCTTCTTCTACTTATTATTCTTTAGTTGTTTCATTATGAAGTAATAACATAAGTATCACTCATATAATGATATGTTATTATTAATATGAAAAAAACCTTTTTCACCTTCTATCCATCCTACGGAAATTGAAATCACCACGCGTGCGTACGTATGGAATACGGTCTCCACGCTGTGGTGTAATCTGTTTTCCACCACCACCTTACTTGGATGGGTATAATGGTGTATGTAATAACTATATATGATTATTGTAAAGTGATATTGATTCTGAAATAGTATAAATACACTCCAATACAATTCCACGATCATGGGAATGATATCATCGCTCGTGCGTACGTACGGAATATCGTCTCAATGATGTGATGCGACTAGTTCTTCATGATATTAATTCATTAATGATTATATAAATGAATTGAATGAATAAATATGATATATATTACACTAATTCCATTCAGTAAATGAGGCATCTATAACCAAAAAAGAAGAATAAGAATTTATTCGACAAAACACGCATAAGAATAAATTGTAATAAACACCCAAACAACAAGTAGCAATGAAATATTACTAATAAGAACCTATAAATATGACCATATATGAAATCATAACAATGTGTATGATTATGTAACAATTATGTGACAGTATTTAAATCACTATACAGGAGGTTCGGACACTTACGAATCAAATCGGACCTAAGGTAAGGGAAAATCTCGCAATCTTAATTTTTATTCGAGATTGTTTATTCTTCAGAATTTACAGGGAAATATTTATAATACACATCCATGTTTCCTAAATATGTAATATTATTTATATCCTCCTACAATTGTTTAAATCCAATTTTACCCTTCGGTGAGTTTTTAGTAAAAGATATGAAAGGAATCTTTTTTTCTTTTTTTAGTACAAGGTACTTTTTCGAAATTACGACCAAAGTACGAGAAGAATGTTTTTCTTTAACATAAACGGCATGAATGGATTTTTAGAACATTATTACCATTAAGCTTCCTTTACAAGTTTTCATGATTAATTTTAATCAACTTATTTTAGTTTAAAATTTTGTGACATGTTAAGAAAGGAAAAATGTTTTTCAATTAGAAAGGATATTTTCCTCAAGAATGGAGTTCAAGTGTTTTATTGAAATTATCTTCCATCTATGACAATATAGGGTTCTGTTTCTATCCCTATTTTTACATTGATTTGATTATTATGTAATTATATTTATGATTTCCTTTTAATCTTATATGGATTATGTTATGATTTCATGATGTTTAAGAATCCCATTTTTATTAAATGGGTTATGCTATGACGTATGATTTATGATTTTGTGGAACACATAAGAATGGTTTTATTATATGATGGGTGGGACCTATATCTCCATCCAATGCATTGGGTAAAGATTTATATCTCATGAGATAGACTTGTCTGGAAGGGAAGGTTAAACTGGTTCAGTGATACAGGATTGAAATGAGGAGTGACCTCAGTTCAGAAATGGACTTTGTCCTCTAAGATAGTCTTGGAAATGAGTCTTGACTACTAAGAAATGATTATATATGATTATGTGTGTATGCTAGCAAGTTTCATGTTTTATGTTATGATTATTTTTATTACAATTCACTACTATGATTTATCCCATGTTATGATATTTTGATCTCTTTTGCAGGTTAAGATTTTTGAAATGCTATGGTCTTATGAATATGATATTTTCTTTGTTTACCGTTACTGAGTATTTGAGATTACCCTTTTTTTATGTTTTCTTTCCCCTGGTCAGGAAGAAGGTTTTTAATTCGGATATGCCAAAAGGGACTCTAGATATGATAAAATAAATGAGATACAATGTAGATTCTTTATGAACCAGTTATTTATGTTTTACAGTTTCTAAAGACACTATACCTATACGGTCCTAGCATGGTTTTGTAATAAGTGTCATTAAATTTATTAGTAATTACAATGTATCTAATGTATTGGTCATTATAGAGTGCATCTGCTACAAGTTTACCCTTCATATGAGTATAGACTATCTCAAAGTCATAGTCCTTGAGGAACTCAAGCCAACGTCGATGTCTCAGGTTCTGGTCCTCCTGAGATAACATATAATTATGAATATTGTGATCAGATAACATTGTAAAACATTATCCCATTTTATAGTGTTGCCACATCTTCAAGTAAAAGACCACTACTGACAACATTAGGTCATGGTAGCATAGTTTTCCTCATATTGTCTCAACTTTCATGAACCATATGCGATCAGTGCTTTCTATTACATCTGGCCACATCTGAATCTGGTCCCTGATGTATTGCACTAGACTACATACCCTACACCTTCCTCTGGAAGCCACAAAAAGGGGGAATTATTCAACCACTTCCTTATCTCATTAATGCACTTCTAGCATCTCTTAGACAACACAAATGGATTCCCTATCGTCGTCAAGGCTAATAGTGGTACTGAAACTTTGGAGAAATATAGCACAAATCTCAGGTAGTATCCATCCAATCCCAAGAAAATTTGTACCTCTGTCACACTCCTGGGTGGCTCCCAAGAATGTACCACCTCAATTTTCACTGGATCCACTACAACTACAACCTACGATATGACATGTCACAGAACATGAACCTCTCAGATCCAGAAATTGATCATCGAGTTCTTACCATAAATATGGTGCTCTCAGAGTGTGTCCAGTACTAACTACAAATTATAGGCATGCTCCTCCTCAGTATTCCTGTAGATTAGAATGTTGTCGATGAAGACTACAACAAAGCACTCAAGGTATGGTTGAATTATCTTGTTCATGAGCCCCATGAACACTGTTGGATCATTGGATAAACCGAATGGAATAACCAAGAACTCGTAATTTTTGTATCGACACCTAAAGGCCATCTTTTGCACATCTCCATCTCATTCATTGAGCTGGTGATAGCATGATCTGAGGTCTATATTTGAGAACCACCGTGATCCCTTCAGCTGATCTAAGAGGTCGTCAATCTATAAGAGTGGGTACTTGTTCTTGATGGTCACCTGGTTCTGGTGCCAATAGTCATCACAAAGCCTCAAGCTCCCATTCGCCTTCTTGGCGAATAGAATTAGGGCTGCCCAGGGAGAAACACTTGGCAAGATGAATCATATCCCTTGTATGACCTTTAACTATACAAGCAGCTCACAAAGCTCCGCAAGAGCCATCCGACATTCTAGTTTAGATATCGGTGTCGTCTCGGGGTACAGGTCAATGTAATGTACCTCCTCTCTACGAGGAGATAGACCTGTATCATACTTAGGGAAAACATCCACGTACAGGTCCATCACTATAGGATAACTCAAACTCTCCACATAAAAAGCTCTGAGGGTAAGGCTAGCTTACTGAGGAGTTATCAGCTGCACTCTCATCTGGGTAAGTCCATCCTACACTGAAAACGCTATTTTCTAGCTGGTAAAGGTAAACAGGGTCCCATCAATGTAGACACCCCACACATTGGACCTAATATATTCTATTTGAGCATGGAATGTTGATAACTAGTCCATACCCAAGATGACATTGTAATGCCTCGATGCCTCTACTAAGAGATCCCAGTCAAAGCTCTCGCCTCCAAGAGTAAGTTCAGACTACCCTCACTAGTGAGTAATCGTCGAATCTACTCTTGTAGGAGGCTCTAGCAATAAATATCGAGCCAACAGCTTCGTCAAAATCTTCTAGATCCCAACGTGGGAAGTGGAAATAAAAAAATGACTGGAACCTATGTCTATATGTACTATAGATATGGTGGAGTAGTCACAAATCAAACCTCAAATCATCTCTAGAGTGCCATGATCCTAATCCTCAGGTTCCTGGAGATGAGCTCTTCCATGTACTCTTTCTCCCTGCGGTCGGGGTGGACCTCCTAGTGGCGGTGGCGATAATATCTCAAAACATCACCCACCGTCAGCTGCACGACCAGCTCCTCTGCCACGTCCGCCTGCTCCATGCAGACCACCTCAATAGAATCTCTGTCTCTTCCTAGGAAGTCCTTCGATCATCTTCTAATCATCTGAATCTTAGGTCGGACAGTAACAAGCCATGTGACCCTACCCCACGCATGCGAAACACTACCCACTCCTGGAATGTCTTTCTCTAATACGAGTGCCATGAAAAATTGATCCGGAGTCATGCAGTTGTCCACCTCTAGGTATGGTCCTCTTGGACCTCTGTGATGATTGTCTACATCAAGATATAGAAGACTCTACTACATGATGACTGGTTGTGGGTCTCGCTACTGGTGACTGCTCTGCAAGGAAACTCTCTACCAAGAGGGATCTCTCTAACACACCCACATGTGTCAGGATGCTATGTGAGATCACTGAATCCATGATCTCCCACCTGAGTCCCTAATCGAAGGTCTGGGCCCTGATGAATTGGTCCCGCAACATATATGTGGAGTTACCTGATAGGTCAGTGAACCTCACTAAGTACTAAGCAACCGTTATGTTGCCCTGCCGCAGATGAAGTAGCTCTTGATTGCGCACTGTGCGGAGAGTCACTGGGAAAAACTCTTCGATAAAGAGGCTCTCAAAGTCTTCCCATAGTAGCTTCACTGCATCGTGGACCTGGAGAATCAAGCTCCACCATCACCCTGATGAAGCCTATAGAAATATGGAAGCAAGAACACCATGAGATCAGTTGGTGTCCCTATGAGTCGAAAGACTCTCACCACAGCCTCCAGCCAATCATCAGCCGCTTGTGGGTCCGTAACTCACTTGAACCTGGGTGGCCTATGGCGTGGAAATCGTGCAACGTTCTCAAGAGCCGTGCACCATCATCTATTGGTCCTGGTGGCATCGGTGGACCAATAGGGATTGGTACCGCTGGTGCCTCAGCTGGTGCCTCTACTAGAAGAGGGTCGTGCATCGAGGCCTCATCGCTCGGTGAGCTATCATTGCGAAGAAATCTCATACTTCTAGCTGGAAGTCTACGTGGAGGGATGATAAAAAGAAACAGGTACACTACAGTTAAAATTACAACCTGGTGAGATGACCTGGTGAGATGAATTAGAGAAAACCTTTTAAAACACACTTGCAATCATCCTTTTCATGCACTGAACTAGAAATCAGATGTTAGGGTCTCGGTGAATGGATACGACAGCCGCTGCACCAACACTGGACACCCTGAACAAAAAACCACACTGAAAACACTTAACACTATTACTTCACAAAAAAATATTGCAATTCTATGTTATGTGGTTGAACCGACACATCTAATACCAATTTTTCACGACCCGTCCCGTGGGGCCCGTGCCATGACTATCCCCAAGCCCGTCTTCTATAGGCCAGGGGCTAGTGACTTGCACCAAGACATATTTCCTAAAACTGGAAGAGTATTGCCTTTATAACCTGCAATAACATGTAACCAAGCACAAATAAATATATGAAACACCATGTAAAAGTATATAACAAAAGATTGATGAATGTAAAAGGGGTCAGAATATAAGCCAAATAGTAATGTACAAGAAACTGAAAGTACAAGTACGAATGATGAAAAAGGAAAATAGTTGTTGGGTCATCCTCTAAGGGTCCTACCTGATGGGTAAGTACATATTGCCTACTCAGCACTCCTCGTCCCTCTATATCATCTGTGTACTGAATCATCATAAGTTCCACCTCCGGGTACCGTCCTATCCTGGTACTCTCAGCCTCATTCATTACTGTATGTAGTTAGCATCCAACACAACAATGTGAGGGCATAGCTTGTATAGGGGTGAGTATAACAATACTAAATAAGGACCCCAATCCCTTCAAGGACACAAAAAGTCCAACAAGGATAAACCACAATGAATGAAAGAAATAGATAACCCTACGTAGGTATATGAACATACATATACCTATGTTATCAGGTGATCCATCTCAATCATGAGGAAAACACTGAAAAACTGACTCAGGTAAACCTGTATTTTATTCTAGGGGGAAAGTATCTTGTAATATCCCAAGTCGCATTATCAAAACCTTGGCTGCTGCAGTTATCCTCTTCTATTGAGTACAGTGGGCCTATCATGACACCATGCGTGCTTGCCACTAACCTTGGACTACTGAGGTACTCCTCCTATCGAGTACTATTAATATGCCACGTCACCAAGTGTGCTCCCCACCGTGGGTCTATCGTGTCACCAAGAACACTCCCAATAGTATCCTGCTAAGGTACTCCTCCGATCGAGTACCTTGGGTCTACCATGACACCAAGTCGCTCCGCATTGTGGGTCTTCCATGACAACAAGTTGCTCCCCCCTGGGCTTGTAAAATCACTATGAGTAAAAACGACAGTAGCCATCAGGTCTCAGTTGGCTGCTAGGTCCTTGCACTATGCTCGCTCGTCTCCGAGAGGTCCTACTCCACTAGCCACTGGTCTATACTCCAAATATCAATATGTCCCATGAAGAAGTATCTTAATGGTCTGCCGCATAATATGGGTCTCAATGCAACATATGGTGCGTAAATCGGATGCCCGGTCTATGAGTTATTATAAATTTAGTCTCAGGGGCCCACTTGGATTTGTGACCAATCCAACCTGACTATTTCCCATCTCAAGAAAAAAATCAAAAGGAGTATAAACAAAGGGACCGTCTCTCTCCAAGATTTCCAGTTCCACTGACTGTTCATCAATGCAACGTCTGGTGCCATAGATATGGATGAGGGAGCGCAAATGGGTCATAATGGGCCCAGGTCCTGTCCGACCTAGTGGGACTAACCCGGCCTGACCTGGCATGGGTCAACCAGATTCAGGTAGACCCGGCCTGAACCGCTATGTCAGTCTCGGCCTGGGATGCGGCCTGGTCCGCTAGGAGGTCCAGCTGGTCGTGAGGGGAGCCCACATGTGTTGTGGGGTAGCTCGACTGTGGGGGTACCATGAGGGTGCGGGGTCAGTTCGGCAGAGGCACCGCGGGGGAGCTGGGATGGTTTGGTCGAGGCACCGTGGAGGGGCACATGCCAGTTCGGTCTTGGCTCCGTGAGGGTTGTGGGTCGGTTCGGCCAGGGTGCCCCATTGGGGGAGGGCTAGTTTAGCCAGGGCACAATGAGGGGCATGGGGTTCGGCCGGGGCGCCGCAAGGGGGCGTGGGTAGGATCACTCCGGGTGCCACGAAGGGTGCGGGCCAGCTCGGCCGGGGCAACACGTGGGGCACAGGATGTCTCATCCGGGGAGCTGCGAGGGGCGCATGCCGACTCAGTCGGGGCTCTGTGTGGGGCACAGTCCGGATCGGCCGGGGCACAATAAGGGGCACAGACTGTTTCAGCCGGCGTAACGCGGGGGGGGGGGGGGGTGGTCAGCTTGGGGCGATGGCTCAGCTCGGCGGCTCGACTAGATGACGGTTTGGCCACAACGCGGACTGGCGGAGGCTGCATGTGGCGGAGTATCGTTTCCTTTGTTGCCTTCATATCAAACAACACACTAATGAAGAACATAGAAGGAGTCAGGCCATGTTAGTTTGGTCTGCACCATCCGCATCAGATTGGTAGCAAGTGGTTCAATTGCTTCCTGAATTTCAATGAATTTTCAAGAATGGAAGAGGGAAGAATATCAAACAATCACCCTACATCTACCTGAAAATAATCAAACTCAAATAAACCCCTACCTCGTGTTGTTCAATGTTGGTGTTGGAAAGAGGAAAATGGTGAAGTCATCAGCTTTAGACTCATCTTCCACACACCTCCAATCCTGCACTCCTGCATCAGTTCTACATTGATGGGGAAATTCTATGTCAGAAGAGTCCCTGAGGAAGAAGGTTGAAGGAGGCCGACGTTCTTCATCGGTGGAGCGTTCTTTGTTGGAGGAGTGTTCTTCATTGTAGAGAATTCTATCAAACCTCTTCCTCTCCCCAATCCCTCTAAAATATAGCATTTTTCCAAAATAATATATTAATCCATAATTTTTATTGGAAAGTATTCAAAAAGATGAATTAATTATTGTAGGTGGCATAATTAAAGCATGAGTGTTGGCATAATTAATTGTGGAGGAATCCCAAGAGGATCCTATATATTAATGAGGGATTTGGGAGGTTTTCCTCTCCCCCCATTAATAGGGGTTGGGTGTTCCCCTCCCCCAAATTCAAATTGGGAGGATTTGAGATCTCGGGTGGTCCCCACCACAATAAAACTAGAAGAGTAGGTCTACTTTCGTTGGACCCCACCCCTAAACATCTTCATGGGAGGGTGGTTACAAAAAAATAAAATAAAATGTGTGATTATTTTATTTTATTATTTCCATGAAAAACTCAAAAACTAACATTCACTCTCGACCAACTAATATCGAGGTGAATGTCTCTATTAGTGAATATGGGCACTACAATTTAAACATTGTCCTCGAATTTTAATTCCGAGAATCAGTTCAAAAGATAGAAAACCATGTTCTCATGTTTACTAAACATAACTGAACCAAAGTTCATAAATTCATTTCAGACCCACCGGGCCTCCAAATCACGCGCCATCAATTTTTGCAGACTCATTAAATTCCCATTTATTTAAAAAAATTACATGGAAATTCTAGGACTTTAAAATACCTAGGATTATTAATAACATATACAATGGATTTTATTCTATGTGAATGTAATTGTCTTCACTAATCACATTTTTTTTTATTTTTTCTTTATCTACATTCAATTGTGTATTAAAAATTCCCATATCGTTACACAAGTGTATAATATATTATTACATGTAATTATGTTGATTGAATAATCTGTATCCAACTTTTTCCCAAACAGTGGAAAAAAATTCCATTGTTCTTATGTTCTGTTGACTACCACCTCACCGACCGATAAAATTATTTCTGTCACCAACTCAAATGAATATAAATAATGATTTAAATTATGATTATATATTAATGTAACAAATGATTCTAATTGTTAATTTGTAAACATCATCCACTTATTTACCCTTTCATCATTTAATAAGATGATATTTTCTATGATTTATATGTACACTCTACCATATTCAGTAATAGATGAGATTAATTTTCCATTTCCAAAATTCATGAATTATTATAATAATTTATCTAATGAATAAATTTAAAAATTATTAAATCAATATAATCATATAGATGATGTAATAATATCGTTCTAATAAGAAACAAAACATTCTTGACAAAACATGGATGAGGAAACGAAGCATTTAACACCTTAAACAAGGGAAATAATGAAATATAATTAACTACCAGGAGATAATTAATTTTAAGATGATAATATATGATATTAAAAATATTAATATAGTTTTATTATAATTTAATAAAAACTTTAAATTGATTATTTTTTGGTAAAATAAATTTCAACTAAATGGAAGCATAATGTAAGGGATTTCATCTATATATACACTTCCTTGGGACATATTTGTTTTTATACATCTGTCCAGATTTTTATGTAGTGTACATAAAACCTTTTTGATGTATTTTACATGAGTATATATTTATTTTTGATGATTAAATTTTAAATTCATGTCAAATATTTCAAGGATTTTGAATTTAAGAGTTATAAAAGATGTAAGAATTTTTTTTACAATATAAATTTTTGGGATTGCTCTTATTTTCATTGATGGAAACCAATAAACTATAAACATTAAAATACATCTATTTTTCTATACACTATATATTTGTAATGTTTCAATATTTATTCAAAAAATCATTCTCTTTGGTACTTTAAT
Source organism: Viscum album (assembly GCA_963277665.1). NCBI lineage: Eukaryota > Viridiplantae > Streptophyta > Magnoliopsida > Santalales > Viscaceae > Viscum > Viscum album. The sequence continues at coordinate 1,854,309,057 of OY728145.1, forward strand.
CCGGAAAATCATTTTTTGAAATAAAAATAATTATTTTTCACTCTATTAATCAAATATAATTTTATCCCATGTACATAATTTTTTAAAATGTTTTAAAAAAGAAATTTTTATTACTAAGATGATTAATTAGAGAATTTTTTTTATCCATGATATTTTAAAAGGTATTAAACGAATATTTAAAATGATTCTTTATTTATAAAAATTCAAAAGGTATTTTTTTGAATGTATGTTGTGATAATAGACGTCTCCACCTCTATAACCATTTTACAAAATTTAAATTCTTATAAATTTATTTAATTTTTTAACAAAGATAAATAATTTAATAATGATTATTTTAACATGAAACATCTATCGCCATTATTATTTCAAATGTCATGGTATTTTTGAAAGCCAATATTCCAAATGAACTGATGGCCATCTCTTATCCTGGATTAATTTTTTGGTTGTAATCATTCTAGTCAAAATTCACATTTTGGTGATCATTTTATGTTAATTTTTTATTTAATGTCGATATTATTTATCATGGGTGTTCTTATTTATTAAACCATATATAATTTCTACATATGGTGTTTAACATTTAATTTTATTTCCTTAATTGGGAAATTTGAGATTATTTATTCATTATAAAATATGGACATTAATTGATAATGCATATTGTTTATTTATTGAATTAATCATTAAATATATTCAGAATATAGTAGACATGTAGTTATATGAGGGGCTCAGTAATAGATGGACCCTTGATTCCTCAACATATCTCATTAGTGAAAAAATTTGGCAAAGAAAATTGGCATCAAGTGTATACCTACCCATCAATTAAACTATCTTCATTCAAGGTATTGATAAAATAGATATCATTATGTATAAGATAATTAAATCCAATAGTTATAATTTTCTTCATTATTTTTTTAGTTATAATTTTCCCTGTGATTTTTCTATTATATTATATCAAGATTCATTTCGTGCTCAAGTTATTAATGAAATGGAATGTGTTTTTAATTATTTACCATTCCTTGTTGGTTATGCCTTATTTAATAATAATATATATAGTTTTTCAAAATAAATACTCTGAATTTGAGATAACCCACATTTTCTAATCCTTTCCCCAGTATAGTAAGATGAATTTTTTGAATGATTTCATGGATGCCAAATGTTATCAATTATTAAGCTTTATATTTCATTACAAATGGAAAATGAGTATCAATTATGTATCGGGATCACGATGAATACTAATACACTTGGTACTTGGGGATTATCCACTTTTTTCTATGAAAATTTTTAAAAGTATGAATGGATTTTGGTTAATGGATTCGTGGTTTTAACAGTTCGTATTAGAGGAAGTTTAGTAGACTATATAAGACAAAGAATTTGAAAATCAAAAATTAGAGAACATAACCCAATGACAGAATTTGTGAATATGGATAATTTTAGAATAACATACTAAATTTTTGGTTAGTAATATATTATGTTGTTTTCCCAAGAAATTAAATTCCTTTATAGATACTATAAGTTGATATGGATTTAGAAAAGTAATACCTAGAGGTAATAACTCCAAAAATGGGGAATTTGGCATTAACTCAATCATCACTTGGGGACTAAAAATTGGCCTTGATACATAGGATGATTGACACTACTTAGTGATATTATTTGGATAGTCACATTTTGATTAAAAATAATTATAATGTATTTAAAAATAATGATATACCCAAAGAATCAACGTTTATAATTCTATATTAAAAATGAAAAAATTTTCAATTCCGGATAAGAGTTTCACCAGAGTTATAATTATACATTATGGATATATTTCATATTATCATGAACTATTTTGTTATATTCCATTATTTAGAAATGGTTCATGGAAGAAATAATGTTATCAATACATGTGGTAAATGTTGGAATTTCACTATTGGGATAGATAATACATATGGTGTTAGAGGTGACAAGATTATTGATATATTAGGGAAGATAACATACGTTATGATGAATAAAATTTTCTGAATTGATCAATATATTTTTACAAATAATGATTCCATTATGTTTGATTTTATCATGTGATATAATTCCTAATCATTTAGTATATCTACTAATCCATTTTTCTCTGATAAATTGATTATGTCTCATGAAAAGTTATTTATGGCCTTAGGAAGTGATGAAATGGAAAATGTTAGAATGAAAGTATAATTTATCATGGTAGGGGATGCTCAATGAATTTTATTTGTATATAATACTAGGGATAAATATGAATTTGATGTCATATAATAGAGATATCTCATTGAAATATAATTTTATAAATATTTCCCTCATGATAAACCAACTAAAATGAAGAGATGGTTTCACAGATCAAAGAAAAAGGAAGAAGAATGTGTGGAATAATAAAAATATGACTTTAAAATAATATATTGGAATGTTAAAAATTACATATCCATTACATAATTAAATATTGAACATTTATTTAAAGGGATTAATCCATGTCTCTATTGGTTATAAGTACCAAAATCATTTTTATCATATGATGAAATAGTTTTATGAATCTTCAACATAAAGAATTAATTTTATAGATCCTATATATTCAAAGAAAATAATGAGGAGAAAACATTTCCTAAAAACAAAGATAAATTGAATGTCTCAAAGAAAAACTGGAAAATGAATAAATTATCATCATATAAATATTATGAAAACAAACATATTGGAGAATGAAAAATGTTATTAATGTCTCATCAAAGTGTGATGACTAGTGTCAACTTTCTCAGGAATGTAATGAAAAAAAATATACCACTTCTATTCAGTGATTAAAATATAATGAAATAGTGATTTATTCATATCAATATCCAATGTGTGAAGGGAATATACCACAAAATAGGCCAAAGGGAGAATTAATATATTATGAAAACACTATAGATATGGTTTGAGATTCCAAATATTTGATGGAATGGATATTAATACTAAATTAAAATCCAGATAATATGTTATATGATTGTGGATCATTACACTAATTTATGCATTCCTTGTTTTCTATGAAAATTTGACATTTCCCTAAAACTATAAAAAGATAGTTGTCTGTAAAACTCATAGTGGTAATCTGCATGCAACAACAATTATTTAGTAAGTTTTTGTTATAAAACATAAATATTTTTATTCACAGAAACTATTATTATAACTATTGTTATATTTTATATAATCCTTAATATATAATGTATTTAAAAACATGATGATAAAATTTATTAGAAAGTGCTGTAAATTAAGAATCGTGAAGAAGAATTAAAATTCCTTATTTTAATAAGAAGAGGCTTCGTCATCCAACTCATGTATAGATCCACCCCAAGTAGAACTTCTGAGTAATATTATTATGGAATAAGAGGGAACATAATTTACTAATGGAAAATGTAAAATTTAAATCTGCGATACACCTATTATATAAGAAAATAATGTTTTATTTCTTGAGGATTTACCAGTATATCTACTAGATCATGAATTCGAGTTTTCCATTGATATAAAACCCAATTCCAGACATATATCAAGGACTCCATGTGTAATTACCAATATGAAATTACAAGAGTTGAAATAAAAAATATATTATTTATATGATAACTGATTTATCCAACCTAGTGTATTAACTTCTGGAGAATATGATCTGTTTTTAATAAGAATGATGAATCCATGAGTTTGGATGATAATAATAATGAAATAAAATCTATTATGATAATAAACAAGTATATTCTACCTCGCATTAATGATTTATTCGATCAACAACACATAACTCAACAATTTTCAGAGATTTAACTTAGTTTTGAGTTTTATCAATTGAGGGTAATGAAGGAAGACATTCAAAATACTAATGTCTAGTTCTGATATACACATTATGAGTTTGTAGTAAATCTATTTGGATTGACTATGAACCACCTATTTTTATAGATCAAATGAATAAAGTATTCTATTAATATATTGATGGATTTTTTGTATTCGTGGATGACATATTGGGGCATTATAATAACTATGAGGACGAAGAGAATAACATTTAGATCATTTTTATAAGCTTTGAGGAAAAGTGAAATATTTGAAATTTAGAATGTTTTAATCATGGGTTCATAAAATTTATTTATTTTTTGATATATTGTCTCAATGGATGGAATCTCAATTGTTCCTTTATAGTTAATGGAATTCAAATAATTTCCTACAGAAATGAACATAACTAAGGTATATAAATTTATTCGTTTGGTAGGTTAATAATAAGTATTTTTCCCATATTATTGTCTCATTTATATTTTTTAACCATAATTACACATACATGGTATAAGTTAACCTTGATAATGGAATGTAACTAATTTTCTTAAGAATTAAAGTTGATATTGGACAATGTTATGAAATTTTCTATATCTATAGGAAAAAATGATTTTTGATACATTGTAATGAATTGAAAAATGTGTTAGGTTATATGGGTTATGAAAAAGATACAAGAGGGAGGTGAAATTTGATTCATTAAAACATTCAATAGATTTAAAATATCCCTCATAGTATGCCACAATACATTTCCTTTTCTATATAAGACGTCTGTATCAGAAATAAATAAGGGAAAGAACACAATTATTTATAGAAGTTTATACCACAATGATACCCTTGTCCACTCCACCAATGATCTCTTAGAAATCATGGTGATTTTACTAGAATGTAATTTTACCTGGGGCATATACAACATAGTACAGGTAGTTTATACCTTTATTATTTTTATTTTTCAAGGTCGTCTGGTTTTTTATAGGGAGTCATAAATCCAATGATTAGCATGATAATATAATACTCATTCACCACAATTATTGATATTGAGAACCCAATACTCTAATAAATCAATAGATATTGATTTTATTGAGAAAAATAGATTATATACATAGTTGTAGTAGCAGTTGATATAGGTATTTGATCTTCAATAATGTACAAATTCTGAAAAATAGGATTCATTATTTTCCTAGTATTCCTACACAAAATGATTAAAAAACACTATATAGATGAATAAACATGTATGTCTATAATCTGTAACATCAAAAAATGATTTCTTGATCATTCAATAGAAGGTGTAACAATAAGATTCAACATTAGCGATAAAAATGACAACAAATCGATCAAATAGATGGAAACATGTATATCTCTACTCTATATCTATGATGACACAAATAAACTATTATTTAAAAAACATAGATATTTCTTTCCTTTGAAAATATCTCTTATATATATATAGAATATTACAACCTTAATATTTATATTGTAGGTCGAATCTCACCAGGTCAAACTATTCTATAAATATCACACAATTGATTAAGGATATTCAATTTCAATATCATTAAAGAGAGTCATAACATGAAATAGAAAAAATAAAATTTAAATCAATTTAGTAAAAGAAATTGAATCAGTATAAAAAATAATTTAAAGAGATATTTACCTATGGAAAAATAATAATAGAAACCACATATAATATCTTTATCTCAAAAATTCATCATTTTTTAGCCAAATGTAAGATACCACTACTTTATAACCAACTAAAAATTTAGGGTTGACAATATATGGTTGTTCACAAAAGTATTTTTGATGAACAATAATTTTATTCTTAAAACATATTCGTACTTCCAAATATAGGGTCTTTATCCAGATTATTCCAATAGAATTTGGTAGATGATCTGTAAATTTTCTTACAACCATAGGTTTTCCAAACCATTCACTAAAATTATAAACATATGGTATGAATAGAGATTCTTTAATACATTCAAATATATGTGGAATTCAAAAAAAAATATTCTACCTTGGATTAACATCATGTGTATGCTTACATAATGAAAATAAATATTTTAACGAATACCATTTTCAAGAGATTAATATAAAACAAAATTCATTAGTAACATAAATGTGGGTGATTTGGGAATCTTAATCAAAAATTAAATTCATGAAGTTGATGAATCAACATATTATCAACAATATCACAATTGTTATGAGAAAACAGCATAAAAAAATAAATAGAAATTTTTTATATTATAATATTTTTTGAAAATTAAATGAAATAAATAAAAACTACATTTATAATATTTCGGAAAATATTTATATAAACTTCTCATAAATTTGTGGGAAAATATATGTTGATTACATGCACTAATAAAAACAACCACTATTATTAAAATTCATTTAAAAAAGATATAATCAAGGGTCCATAAAAACATATAATATAATATTAATTGAATAATAAGGGTTTATTTGTCACATAAAATATTTAAAATAACATCTTTCAATACATAGAATATTTCAAAGTGATATCCAATGATATTAAAATATTTTTTATGAACCAAAAATTTTAAACTAATTTTGGCACATTTCGTAAGTTTTATTTTCAAATTAATAATAAAATTTTCATTACTTACAAAAACAGACTAATTTACCATGTGTAATAAAATAATAATCTATTAAGAACATGATGACATTAAATTTCTATTTTAAAAAAAATCATAACCATATAAAACATTTTAAAAAATTATGACAGAATTTAAATCACATATTTTAACTAACCATAATTTCTAAACAATGTTATATATAAGATATAAAATAAAGTTCAAAAATGAGAAAATGGGGTGTTAGGAAGAAATATATAGATCAATATAATTCTTCAAACTACCAACTTTTTCATTTAAATATACTATTTATTTTAATTTTTTTTATTCTTCTTTAAACAATGTCAGATCCATGGTACCTCAAAGAAGACAAAACTCATCCATCAAAAAACACTTTTAGATCATCATGATACATCATTGTAATAATTTCATTTTTTAATAACTTTATATATCTTAATTCTTCTATTTTTAACACTTGAATATCTAATTTTGAGATTGAATATTCATTTACATTTTGATGCTCCATTTGTTTGTATCAAAAGAAAATCTTGACAAAGAGTCTTTTTTTAATTATTAATATGAATTTCTAGACACATTCAGATCAACATGATGATTAACATTTTCTTTATTCAATGTTGTAAAATTAAACGTAATGCCTTTATAATACATTCTAATTTTTAGAAATTTGTAGTTAAGAAATGTCAAGTTATTCTTAACAATGAGATTTTTTATATTTTTTAAAATATCTTCCAAATGTGTCTTTAATATAAGAAACATATTGTTCTCCTAACATATCAAAATAAGTATTACATTTCATTTTCTTTTGAGAAATACTTTCCTATAAACTTGATATTCCTTACAGCTTCATTTTTCACAAGATGATTTTAGAAATATTTGAACATGATATTTTGAAGAAGATAATAAAATATTTTTAATTGATTCCAAGAAGAAAATTGTATGGTTTTATAGATTAAGATTATACATCTACCTCTAATAATTTTCATAAAATAGTTAAAATTATTATGTAAATAGTATGAAATCATCCTTGGAGATTTATGCATTTGAAACTACCTTTTTAAATGAGAAATAATTTTTGGTTGAAAATAGTACGTAACTAAATAATATTTACAACAAAACGAAATTTATACATTAAAATAGTTTTATCATATTAAAAAGAGTAAAATTATTCTTAAACTTTTTCGAATATTTTTCTAAATTATTGAGACATTATTTTAGAAAATTTATTAAATGTGCATGAAGGGTTTTATCAGCAATAAAATACAAATACCCCATATATAAATAAAGTTGTTAATAACCCAAAATATATGAAAATAATATTGAAATAATTCCTAGATTATATATTCCATTTTTATATATTTTTCGATAACGAGCTACTTAATATTTAATATATCCTCTTATAAGGATTTCTATATATTACATAGATGAATACATTAATTATTTAATGATTTAGTTCATTGATTATTCATAAAAACATAAAATACATGTTTATTTTCATACCCATATGATTTTGGGTTTGACTTTGTTAGAGACTAATGTTTTGGGCATCCACATGTAAAATATTTGTGTACAGTTTTTACTATTCATGGTAAATAATTATTTTTAACAATAAAAATTATTAACACAAAAACATTGAGGTTTTCAAAAGTAATAGTCATTTAAATAATTTCTATTAATACTAAAATAATAAAATTTGTCAATCGACATGATTTTTTAATTTATCTTGGAATAATGTAATTTGATTATAATTTTAGTCATTCACCATTTCTTCATAATCCATGTTTTCCATTGTGTATTTTATTTTTACGATGAATTTTATTTAAATAATATTATCCTTTGATAATAATAATATGATATTGTTTTAAATATCAAATTCAACCAATAATTGTTCAATTTTAATTTCAGTCACATCACTTGTGGTTTTTGATAAATTAGATTTTAAATATGTAATTTGATTTCAAAAATGTTATTTATCTAATAAAATAGTATCATATGATTTTATAAGGTTTTTATTTTTTTTATGTATTGGTACTTATATTGAAGTTTAAATAAATATACGCTCATCTCATCATAAATATGTTTTTTAGATTATGATTTTTGAGAGTAAGAATATTGTACCGCATCAACATGATCCATAAGACATTGATTTTCTACATGACTTTTATGATCATCCTCTACGTCCGTAGTATATTCATCATTTGAATAAGAAGTATAACATCTTAATTTATTCATAACGTTATTTCATTTTATTCAATAATTATATTTTATTTGATCTTTGAACATATCAAATTTAATATTTTATACTTTCTTTTTATATTAATTCATATCATCTATCTTTTTTATCCATATCCATCTTTTTGTTGTACTGTTTTTCAAATATTTTAAAGAGATATGATAAATTTTTGTTTGAAGATCTATATCTTGAATTCTATGAATCATCCACAATAGTTCTAAGATATGATTCATTATGTTTGATATCATATTCATCTTCATTGTTCATTTTATTATCTTACATCATCAAAGAACAAATTAGTTCTTTCTTTACCAATTTTTTGACTAGTTTATATTATCATATAGTAGAATATATAACAATGAAAATAGATGGTATGACATTAAGTAATATTAATTATTCATCTCATTTTCAAATTGGATCTTTAAATGAAGAAATAATTCTGACTCTTTTAGTTAGTCTTCCATTAATTTGAGTGATTATTTCATCATAATTCATTCCGAAAGTATCATATTTCAACATTATAGCATTTTACTTTAATTTTCTAACATTTTCACTTCCATGATTGGAAAAATACATAGTATTCCACAATTCCTAGATAGTAAACATTGAGAAAAACTATTAAACTCATCATTCCCTAAACCATATAAAATAGAATTCAATTCTTTATAGTTGAGATCATAATATTTTTCTTTATCAATATCCCATTGTTTTATAACATTATTTTAAATATCCTAAGTGTTGAAAACCTTTAAATATAATCATATTCAAATTTTTTTCGAATAAATAATTATTCAAACATTCTAGAAACCCTAATTATCACAATTATGGTAAAGAGAATGTATCATCAACATACATTATATAGGATCAACCATTTAAATTTTTTTCTTTTCTCGAATATTTTAACCAAAACATTTAGAGACAAATGATACATTTCATATTGTAAAAGAGTCCAAAATTTGATGAACCTAGTATAATAAAACAGTATAATAAAGCATTTTCGAGAAGGAATTTATTAAAAGAGAACATCCACATGTATTTCATGTTGAAAGTATAATTATCTAGGATTTTAAAATAGTGAAATATATAAATGGATCCCTTATTCTAATACCACATTATTTTGTAAAAATAGAAACAAACTATTCTAGGACTCTTAATAAGAGGAATATAACAATAGATTCCTTCCTTTAATAGCACATGTAAGATCAGATTTATTATGAAAAATATAAAAGGGTGAGTGAACTGTCATTCTTTAAAAAATTCAATACATTCAAAATATTCCTCTTAATAAAAAATGATTATTTTCCCTGACAGTTTAAGATGAGTGAAAAGAAAAAAGATTAGGAAAGGATCCCAATATGTATAGATGCTTGAACACAAAGATCACATAGTACACTTCACCAATGGTCTCTCAGAAAACATCATTATTTAATGGTATCATTTGTATCACGGACATCTACAACTGAATATAATTATTTGATACCTTTAGAATAAGGCTTTTAAAAGGCCTTGTAGTTCGTTCATAGGGAACCATAAATCCGCAAATTGGATTAAGAATATGATATACCTTTACCCCTTGACTGATTCTAAAATCTAACAGTCCATTAAATCAATAGAGATTAATTTGATTAGAAAACATGTTTTATTCATATATATAGTAGAAATAATATTATTTTTTGATCTTTAATAACATATATTGGTAGTAAAATATTCACTAATATTTTCATAGGGTTCCTTCAAACATAATAGATAAAACACCATCTAGATAAATAAATATTTATTCATCCAAATTATATGTTATAATTTATCTTTGTCGAACATTTAGAGGAAGATGTAAAAATAAGATACAAAAATACCCAAAAAAATAGTAGTGAGTCAATCAGATAGATCCAAACATAAATCTAAAAAGTGGAGCTCTGAAATAAAAAAGTACACTATTTTTTACAAGAACAGAAAACTTTATTTTCTATTCATATTTCTATTATATATTTTTATATTGAAAATGACCATGTAAATATTTATATTATAGATAAAACAGATCAAGGTGAAATGATTCCAAAAATAACACATAATTGATCTTGAATATTTGATTTCAAAATCATTAAATATAGTAATAACATCACTTATAAATATGATTGATTCAATCCATTGATTATGATCATTTTAATTGGTTGTAAAAAAAATTTAATGAGATATTTTCTTATGGAATGACTATTACAAAAAACTCATATAAAATATTTAATTTAAAACAAATTTTTTTCAATCAATCATTGGGTTCCACCACATGAAAACAAACTCTAAACATAAGCTTTAAAACATATGGTTTTCCCCAAAAGTTGGGTCGGAAAACTATACCATCATTATTTAATTAAGGAATTTATTCCAAATGTAGGGTTTCTGATCCATACTTTTCAAGTGGTGTTAGTTAGATGATGCAAACATCTTCTTCTAAACAAAGGGTTTCCAAACTATACATTATTCTTACAAACATAAAGTATGAATAGTGTTTCTAGAATAATTTCACGCATGTCTAGAATACTTAAAAATATATTCTCTCTCATATTAACATCTTGGGTATACTTCTTGTCTAACTAAAAAAGCTTGATGTACATGGACATTACATTATATATTTAGAATAATTAATAAATTACCCAAATAAACACCCAAAGACCATATTAGTTCAGTTCCTTTGTAAAATTTTAACACATTATTCTAGTTTATTGAAATATCTTCAACATCTCTCATTAATATTTTATCTTTATTTTTCATAAATAAAAATCTTCTTTATATCCTAGATAATAAAAAAAATAGGGTGAGAACATATGCTTATAATGGGTAAACAAGGAAAATATAAAATATAACATGAACATAAAAATGTCAAAACATGAATATATATTTTAAAAATCACACCATGTATAACATATGTCAAAATCATGAGTCATGAAATATGTCTTGGTAGTTCATAAGTTATAAATACTAAAGGAACATGAGCCATGAAAAAAATAAAATTTTCTTAAATCATGGAATTGTGGAAAAAAACATATGCATTGAAAAATAATTTCCATATTATCCAAGGCACATTGACAAGACCATCATTGTAGAAAAAGTTTTATACTGAACCGAATTAACATGTCATTTCGGCCCAACATTGCTAAACCAAATTTAAATTTCATTCATATCATGTCTATCTCAGGATATATAAATCATTACCCAATTCATTATAGGAATATATATTTCCCACCCATTTCATTGTGAATCGTTTTTTATGTGTTCCAATTCATTCATCAAATCATAAAACAAGGAATAAAATGGGTTTCAAAAAAATAATTACATCATAAAATAATCTATATAAAACCAATATATTTCTTAAATAGAGTATCATAACAAAAAACTAAACAAAAATTAATAATAGGGATATTATACATGAAACATAACCTTGTTAATTAATTTCATCTTATATCGGAATTATTTTGATAAAACACTTGACATTAATTGTTGATGAAAATATTTTTTCTTATTAAAAATGTTTTATTTTCTCAAATTCATTGAAAATTTTAAAAAATAATTTCTTTAAAAATATTCTTGAAATATAATATAAGAATCTTCATTAAAATATTTATTTACGAAACCATAAAAATCTATTCATTTTGGATAAGTTAAAAGAATCCATTATTCTCATACTTTGCTCTGAATGTTTAAAAGAACCTTATATTGATAAAAATAGACATTCCTTCCCAGCCATTTTGTAAAAGAAAAAAAGAATGGGTATAAATGACTTTAAACATGCATAACTAGATATTGAAACATTTTATGCAATCAGTTTTATAAAAAATGGTCGTGGATGTTAAATAAACCACAGTAAATACATATCTATAAACAATCTCAAAAAATAATGAGATCGCAAAATTAGACCATACCAATTTATAATCAGTTGAATAATATGCCTCATAAAACAAAAAAATAATATTCATATCATAACCTTAATAATAAGAATAATAAAAACATTTCTTGGTAGTATAAACACAACTCAAAAAAATTAGGTGGTGTATAATGCACATGTCCCACTAAAATAAAAGTGTGACATTATAATCCCTTACCTTTGGTCCGGTATCCTTTCAATGTATCAAACCTCCTTATAATGACATAAATAATTTCACTGATTTATTCTAGAATCACAGTCATTTTTATGATATCATATATGATCATATTATCATCTATTTATAAATAACATTATTACTCATCCATTGGGTATTAACTGCTTTATTTTCATACATATGTTTCATCAAGTAATTTCTTGTTCCACTTCTTAGATTATTCTTATATTATTTATTGAATTATATTAATATAATATATATAATATTTTTTCTTTTAATACATTTTTATAATCATGCTTTAAATGATATCATGTAGAATTAATCACATCACATCTTGGAGATGGTAAGTCATACGTATGCACAGGCGATGATATCATTCCAAAAATTGTTAAATGGTATGGAAGTAGATGGTATATAATTTTCTATATAGAATCTATATAATATTATAATAATCATATATTATTATTATTCAATCATTATACCCATCCAAATAAAGTTGTAGTGAAAAAAGGATTACACCATGACATTGAGGTGGTAATCTATATGTACGTAAGTGTGATGATTTCATTCCTCATATGATGGATATATCAAGTAATATGGTTGTTACATAATTATAATAACATATCAGTATATAATTTATAATATATTTATTACTTTATAATGGAAATAAATCATTAACATGTAGTATAATAATAATTAAGATTGAACGAATCGGTAGAGGAAATTACCTTTTCTTCGACGTGCTCTCCCTAAACCATCTCTTAAAGGTACTGGGGATGGTATTTTAAGCATACCATAACCTCTATAATGTAACTAGTTATGTTCATAAGGACATTTGTAAGGGTATGGATGATATTTAAGGATCAAAGTGAAGTGAATAGGTGATGGAGGATGTGCCATTTTACAATTGAGGTGAGGGGCACTTTTGGTAATAAAAAAATATTAATTTATAATATACACTAACCATATAAAAAACTCTAAAATGTTATTATTTTTAAGATGAGTTGAAATAATGTTGTAAATTAATCATAGAATAACTTTTATACATTTTTTATTTCATTTTAATCCGTATCATTTCATTTTACCTTTATTTATTCACTTTTAATTTTCATTATGGTATCAAATTGTTCAATATTAAAATAGTGTAATATTTATTTAAATGATGTCAATTAGACCATAAAACAAAAAATTGAAGATTTTATATTAAAAAATAATTATGTTATTTCTCTAAAAATATTTTTTAAAATAATCAAATAAAACATTTTTTGGACAAATCTCAATAGTATTATTTTGAAACTATTCATTGAATGGATTTTGAAAAATATCAAGATTCAATTTAACCAAAAAACAAATATTTTATTATATATATATAAGTGTTCAAGGTCATATATATATATATATATTTGGATATATTAATTATCCAAAATTATAATTATTTCATTATTTTTCGTAACATCAATTTGATATGTCAGTTAATAAAATAATTACTTCATCATTTAGTGTAGTTGTATAATATAACTATTTTTTTAGAAAAAAATTAAAAATAAAATTATATGATGAAGATAAATATTATAAATTTCATAACAATTCTTATATTAGAATATACATCCTCAAAAATCCTACATTAAAAATTTTATATAAATTAAAACTTGAATGTGACAACTTTAACACCACTTTAAATAAAATATTATTATTTTCATAATAACTTCTGTATGGATGAAAAGTTTTAATAACTCAGACAGTATATGATTATTGAATATTTATACTTGAAAAATATTTTTTTTCATGTATTTGTGTCTTTTAATGGTTATTATCATTTTATTAAAAAATATTATATTGATTTCTCAATGACTAAATAGTTTTTTAATCATTAATGTATAAGTATTTAAGGTAATTATTTTTCTCCTAAAAATTGTAAATATATTACAATGATAAATAAAAACATAGTATATTTCAAATTATTATTTATATAAGAATTTATATTTTGTATAACCTTATTTTAAAAATGATAAATTTCGTAAAATTTAAGAAAGACATATTTAACTTTTATTTAAATAAAATATATTAAATGTTCTCATCTCATACAAGTGGCATAAAAATGGTATCATTTTGACCCAATGATGGTTTAGGTCTAAAATAAATCATCCAATAATATTAGGAAAAGCTTTAAGGTAATTTTATAGTATTATATTTACCCTTAATTAAATGGTTTAACTTTTTATCGTATTACTAAAAATTACTATAGTTACTATTTAAAATGCAAAAATATTAAATTAATTGTAGTTAAATAATTTGGAAATTATAATTCCAAATATAGAATCCATTTTTAAAAATTTTAAACAATAAATATTCAATAATTAATTCAAAATTAATCTCAATGTCCGAATGAAAAACAGGTTTTGATAAGTTAAAACAAAGCAAAAAATTAAAAAGATTTACATAAATATTCACATTAAAATTAATAATGGTGATCAATATTATATTAAATGATAGAAATATATCCAATTTTTACTTTAAAACAATTAAATACTATAATTCATCCAAATTAATTATTTCAATGAAATTTTTTTTGTCAATTAAAATTTAGTATATTTTTACTATTCGTGCAAACTTAAACCTTATGAGAAAAATATCAATAAATCATCCAATGTATATATTTATATACCAATTCCATCAAAGAATTTTATTTTATTAAATATAATATATTAATGTGTCAAAAGGTATATTTAAAGTGGGTGCTCCATAAAAAGGTGGAAATTATTTTTTTTAGAAAAATAGATCTTTTATTCAAAATATTGATTTTGTTCATATATCATATCTAGAAAACATATAATTTAAATTTTAGACAATATATTAAATATATTTAATATATATTACATTAATAAATTCCATTAATATTGATTTTAATATTTTATAAACTAACTTATTTTCATTTAAATGGTCATTGAGAAGAACGTTTATATTATTCATACGTTCTAATATAATGACTAAGATATATGGTAACATAATAATATTTAGTTTTTTCACTTTAAATTGGTCTTGTGTAAAATTAATTCTATCAAAATTACTTGACATTGTGTTTAAAACGATCATATAATAGTGCTTTGTAAGCCGTAACCTAAGATGAAATTGCTAGTGCTATAAGCTTATCTTGGTGTAGCGTACATCACAATACATTGAGTAAAATAAAGAAAAGAAAATATACCTCATAAAAATATCAGAGTGTTAATTTATAATCCCTTTCAAATTATTTTTTTCATTGAAATTTATCTACTTTGTTAAAGGATTTAATATGAGAATGTTTAATTCACATAACCCCACATCATAAAAAGAATGACTAAAACATCCTTTTAAAAGGGAATAGTTGGAAATTAGTAGTTACCCAATGTAAATAACAACTAGATCTCTTCATATGATAACACAGGTTAATATTGGGCATTAAGTAAAAGTATAAATAATCGTAGATATTGATAAATTTCCCTGATCACGAGAAAGTTATTGATCCATTAAAGGTTAACAATCACAAAACCATAAACGAAATATGTGTGAAAGAGTTCATTGATATCATCAACAATTATGATAATATGATTCCCTATTATATCAGAATACCTTTTTACAAATGATGATGAATTTTCATAAGAATATATACTTTCTTGTTTTCAGCATTATCTCTTCATTGTCGTGCCTTGAAAAATTTTCCCTTTAGTTATTATTTAACGAAATGAAGTTGAATTTTTCATTCCTGAAGTGTTAGTAGATCATGTGATCAAAAAATAGAAGGATAGTTCATTACAAATATCCTCATCACAACAAAAAAAATATAATCATAGGTTGTTGAATATTCATTTGTCCACCTATAGTGAGATAATAAAATCATTTTCCAGAGTTTAACATATACTATAAATAAATTGAAAACATTATCATCATTACGAAAAATAAAAATCCAATGAATTATAAAGTTTTTCACTAACTCAGATTAATATTAATTCCTCATATATTATATGTTTTTTCTTATTTATCACATTATAAACATGTGATCACCTCCATCATTTATTCTCATGAGTCATGGTAAAAAACTGAATTACCATTTATCCTTATTGAAAGAAATTCATGTTTCCATAATCCAAAAACATTATGGATATATTAATTATGTCATAGAATTTTGTATAATTTATATATGATAGCATAACCCTCCTGAAAAAATCCATAATTAGTTCCCAAGAAACTAGAATTATATAATTTATTTTTCAGATCCAAAATATCTTAATCCAAACATCATTATGTTAACATAAGTGACATATTAAGGGTTATATTTCCATTAATCATGTGTTCTAAAAGTATATAACCATACCCTTAGATTACTTTTCTAGGACCTCATAACTAATCAAAATATCCTTTCGAATCCTTAATGAAAAACTAATACTGAAAAAATTTATATATTTCATGATTCATAAAACATAATCATTGAATTAGGAAACATATACAACCCAATCATCCAACATTATTAGTATACCAATATGATGTATCCATTATCATAGTATTTCCTAAAATATAAATCATACCTTAATGATCCCCACCCATAATCTAACCATGATATTTATGTTTAATGTAATCAATAAATATAGAAAATCCCATACCTTTCAAATGTTGTTTACAATCCCTATATCCTCAATTGTATAACCAATACACATACCACCTTCAATATTCTCTATAAGATATTTCCATTTAGGACATATGTTTTCATAGTTACTATACATTCCACATTTAAAACATTTAAGGTTAAAATTTTTCTTTTTATATTTCCCAAATTTACAAAAGTTCTTAGGGATAAGTGGTCACTTTTAATGTATCTTGGGTTGTGAAATCCTTAGAGACCTAAGAAAAAACCTATAGACATGTACATTATATGGATTTTCTTTTCATTTGAACTGGAAAACATTGGGTTATTATTAGATATGTTTAAGTGAAAACTAATAGTCTTATGTAAATTCAATTTAAAATAATGAATTAACCATATGTTATCACTTGGGGTGGATTTGATGCATTACATTTTCTACTATATCAATTTCTTATATTTGATATGGGTTCATATAAGAAGATCAATTAATATAATAACTTACTATTTTAATAACTACACACCCTAATACTAATCATATATTCATTTGTATGATCATATTTTTGAGCACTCCAAGATAAAGGTTTGTATTAGCACTTGAAGTGAGCATCCTTAAAATTCATCAAGGACAATGAAGTTTTAATATCATAAAATGATATTGTCAATTAAAATAAGTTATTATAAATTAATAGAGTGAGGAATAAATTCTAATATGTCCTCTTTATATTCTCGTTGATCAACCAATAAAAGGTTTATCCCTCCATTGATTCTATGATCTCTATGGAAGCAGGAAGTAGAATCATGAGAGAGGAATTGAATAAGAGAAAAACAATAAATTAATGATCACTCAATCAACATTGGATAAATTTCAAAACGTTTAGTTTAAAATAATCTCACCATGAGAAAAAACTCTCAATTTAATATGAATAATAATATAATAATAATATAAGATGAACTTTTATTATGAATCGAAGTTTAATTAGAAAAATTTACATGTAAAAGACAAAATCAAGACAAAAAAATCACAACATAACATTTCAATGAAATGAAGAACAAAAAACGATGAAATTCCTCACCAAAACTACCTTAAATTCAAATTTTGAAGCCTTCATTCAATAATTAATAATTTTAAGTCACCCCAATAAATGGTGGTAGTCCTAAGAGTGTGGAGTTTAAATGGAGAGGATACTTTTCCACCATTGACCTGAAATAGATTCCAACTTGAATCCATAAAATAAATGTTCTTAAATGACCATCTAGATGGCCGAATTAAGATGGGATATAGTATATAAGAATAAATATAATTATTTCACCTATAATTATAAAAAATATGATCCCATATAGATGTTCGGATTTCTATATATGCTCGAAATGGTGGGCTATCTTTCTAGGCTACGGAATCTGGTTCAGAATTTTGTCTTCAACATGGATTGTTTGAAACCCCCAACAAAAATACAAAATATCTCCAGACATTATTTAATTAAATGCCACTAATGATTTATTATATCTACATATATAATTTCTGAATCATTGGTATTTTATCTGGTGAGATAAATTATTTTTATTAGGTTGTTGTCTAATTCACATCACCCAGAATGTTGTTGGTTCAAGGCCCACTTTTGTGGTCATCAGATGTAAATCATCTAGTACTAATTTTTTTTAAATATTCCAAATGGAATGATAAATCTTAAAATTAAATATGAATGTAAAATCATGACCATTTGGTTTATTAGTAGGTGTTCAAAAATGGAATGGTCAGACCTCTCTTGTCTATTTCATTACTGAAATATGGTGTCTGAGTTGTTTTCGGAGGTCTATGTGACTTATCCACAACAATTTCCTAAATTTCTAGTTTTTTGAAAACATTCATCAATATCGGTGAGTCATTTTGTGAACTGTGCCATCGATTATGGAGAGTCATTTTGTAAACAATGCCATCAGGGTCAGTGAGTCATTTTGTAAACTGTGTCATCGTTGTCGGTGAGTCATTTTTCGAACAGTGTTATCAGTGTTGGTGAGTCATTTTGTGAATAGTTTCATTAATATCGGTGAGTTATTTTTTGAATTGTGATATAGGTGCGGGTGATTCATTTTTTGAACAGTGTTATCAGTGTTGGTGAGTCATTTTGTGAACAGTTTCATTGGTGTCGGTGGGTCATTTTTTGAACAATTTCATTGGTGTCTGTGAGTCAATTTGTGAATTGTGTCATCAATGTTAGTGATAAATTTTTTGAATAGTGTCATAGTTGATGGTCAATAATTTTGAAAATATTTTCATCAGTACCGGTGAGTCATTTTGTGAAAGTGGCATTAGTGTTAGTGAGTCAATTCTGTGAACAGTGTCATCAGTGTCAGTGAGTCATTTTGTGAACATTTTCATCAGTGTCGGTGAGTGATTTAGTGAATAATGACATCATTGTCAGTGAGTCATTTGTGAAAAGTGGTTCCAGTAACAGTAGGTTATTAGTGTTTTCAACATCGGTAGGTGTACAATGTTTCCAAATAGCTATAGTTTCTCTCCTTTGACTTCTTCTTTGATATAAAATGAATTCAAGGATTTATATTACGGGATTTAAGGACGATTCAAATCTGTAACTCATATATTTATTTCCCCAGGGATCAGGATTTCTTAACAGGGTTAAACTGTGTAGTATAATGCGATCCACTTTTAATGGAAAACCCATTATTTCATAAACCACATCTCTATTAAATATTCTAAATAGACAACATTTATGCATCCACTGTTTTACATTCTTGTTCCCCAATGTGAGATGCTCAATCCTTTCCTTATTCCCATAGGAGTAGTGTGATCAAACCTTAATCTTTATACCAGTTACCCTTTAAATATATTCATGGTGCATGTCCAACCCCTATTTTGGTGCAAGAATAAAATGTAGATCCCACATTGATAGAAGGTATGATATACATCTATTCTTTTGTTTTCATCAATCCTTTTCCCTTGTTTTCTCATTTCCATGTTATGAAAAGTAATTTCCATGATTCTAATGGAGTATTCTCCGGTTTCAATTGGTGCAGTCGTGTTGTGGAATTCTTGGGTGGTTGTAGTGGTCATGGGTGTGGAGGTTGTAATTCTTTGCATGGATCATTCTTGTATAATGAATTTCAAGAACCTTTAATGTGGGGTATATGTTGCTTCTCAATTATTTTACATGCAACTATAGAGTTTGGTTGTTTTATCAAACTGAATCATAATTGAATTGAAAAAATATATATTTGAACTGGATAACTAAATTTATATCAATCATATGTTTTTTCCTCTTGATTTTCTAGATAGTGTGATGTCTATGATTTCTATGTTTATATATTCATTATAGATGGAAATTGGTAAAGAATGAAAACTGAGATTAATTGAATTTTTTTATTTCAATGATAAAGAGATAGGTAAATAAATCTGGTTTTTGTTGTAATTTGATGTTAATTATATTTATTCCATAAGCATGTTTAATTATTTTTTATAGCTTACTTTTTAGGTTTCCCATCATTAGAACGTATGAATAATAAATCAGTTTATTCAATATAGATTATAGAACTAGTTTTTTGAAAATAGATTACTCCTCTTAGGGTTCTATGTTACCTTATTGCTTGTTTAATGGACCAGAACCCAGTTGATATGATGTATTTTTCCTTCTTCTTTTGTTGTAATTTGAGCATGGATGGAATTTGTGATATGTGGGGTTATGGAGGCCAATTTTTTGTCATATCGGTTGACAAAATGAGTGGCAAGATTCATTGGTTTATTCAGTTGGGTGTCAGGGAGGACACCAGAGATGATGAAATGGGTTGGATGTGAAAGATTGGATGGTTCATGAATCTTTTTTGTTGTTTATTTACTTTACCATCCCTACTGCTCATGGTATTTGGTCTTGTTTACCCTCTCTCCAAAAGGGGCGAAGATATTCGGGGTATTCCACATGCCTTTCATTTAAGCTTCTCATTGTAGGATGGGTCTATGTGGTTTCTATAGGTGGAAGGGACTTGATGGATAGTTCAAATACCCACCATGTTGAGCCCCCTTGGGTTTATTAGGTTATAATTTTTTTCTAGAATTCTCTTGAATTTGGTAAAGTGATAATGCTGTTAATAAATGATTGAATAAATTATGTTAACCCACTGGGTCAGAGCTTTAGGGGATGAAATGTTGATGATTCAGTTTAATGTAATAGAGGACATTGGGTGTGATTCTAATGAAATGTAACGTGGAATTTATAATGGTTAATTAATTTTTAAATATTTAATTAACATAAAGTTAATCATATTAAAAATTAGTGTTGTAATATAACAATTGTATTTATATTATTGGAAGCTTAGGATACCTCATCTTAGCAGTGGAAACTGGGAGTCCAAGAGAGGTTAGCTGCAGTTGAGTCTAAAACTAGGTAATACACATACTTTGGTCATGAGAAATATTATATTCTCTACATTTTGTTTTTTTATACACTACTACACCCCCATCAGTTATGGAAACTACCACCCCAGGTATTCTAAGCCCTCAGCGTGTTTTCCCCAACATTTTGGTGGGAGGATGTATGACTGACTACCACCTTTGGTCTCGCACTCCTCTCTTGTTATTTACATGTGCTGGTATGAACGGTTTTTAGTTTTCCCCATATATGTGTGAGATTTCTATAATGTCTTGTGGTTATTCACGCACATATATTCTGGATATATTTTCATATGGACTACTATAGGTGTCAAATGTATATGCTATGATGGATTGAGGATCTTTACTTAGTGTATGAGCTATAATGTCTTAAGAAATAATACCCAACATATTTTACATGTTATGTGAGCTGTAGTGGATCCTAGAAACTATATAGTTAATTTGGTTATGTGTATTTGGTGCTTGTTCCACATGAGGTTCATTTAGTGGTGTTCTTTCCCATGTGTTTATAGGCAAGCCTTTTTAAAGAGATATGCTTAGGATGTGCGGTGTTGGGGAAAATCAACAAACCCATGGGGATGTGGTAGCGGGGTACCATTGATATTCATTATTATATTATATAATCTTTTATGCGATACTTGGTGAGAGTATCTATGGTGAGGATGGGAACGTAGTATACCTATGTAGGTAATGCGTTAGTTTCCCTTATTGTTCACTTTTCTTTAGAATGCTTCCATTACTTGTTCACGAGACGCTCTAGGGATGATCCTACTGGGTATATTTTTATAATCACTCTATGTAGATATATTTTTTCATGTTACTTGAAAAAGTTTGGAGATCAGGCTGCTTATAACTACATTGGGGTTGTAGGAGCTGTTTGGGCTTTGTGGTTGCCTCTATTTTTACATTCCTTTGGTTCTTTCCATTTTTCTATTCTATAGTAGTATTTTTCCATGAAACTACATATGTGTACTAGGTATTTCTTTTATATTTTATTCAGAGTTAGTTTTAGCTGGTGTCTGTCTTATCTCTATCATTTGCATGCGTTCTCTTAGAGGGTAATTCCTACCATTTCTGTGTTTACTATATTATCAGTGCTTATCGACAACCCAGGGCCTACTGTAGGTGGTACTCAGGGGTCGTTATCTCACTTATCACATTTCCAAACATGGAGGGGTACACCTTGTGGGGAGGGGGGTGTGACATAGTTCTATAAAATTTCAAGTGCAGTGAATGGTTAGAGTTTGGTGTTAGGCACAAGTGAGTTTTCATGGGTTGGTAGGGAAGCGGTGTCAAATATTTTTAGAAAGTGATGTAAACAATGAAGATAGACTAAGACATAGGAATTCAGGGGCCCCTGTGATATGATTCATGGACCTTTAAGTTTACATTGTCTACTAATGAGATGACTCTAACTAAAGGGATGAGACCTAGGAAAGGTTCATGCATCATTATTCTTTGTTCCTTTATTTTAATGGGTAGACCTTGGGATATGTAAACCTAAAATGAATAAAGGAAAACAATTAATTTAGTAATATCGAGTCTTTACTATTATAGTTTTAGGAGTTGTAACTATTATTTATTTTGTAGGAATGGCTCTGGGTTGACGTCCGCATCAGGTTCACAAAGAATTTGTCCATGGGGTTGTGCCAACAGATCATCATTTGGTATAGGTTGATGATGATGAAACTTGGAAATGGAATCTTTAGGAGATTCAGTTCCATATAATTCATTAGTATTAGGGCTCCATTTTAGATGAATTCATGTAATACTGGTTGGTGGAGGTTGAGATAGGCTTCAGTTTGATCTGTCCTCGGAAGGAGCACATGGTTTCTTTGGTTGTGATGATATTTCATAGATTAGTGAGGTATTGGTGCTTCTTGTTCACTGGGGATCATGAGGGGTTGGTGATCGAATGGGAGGATTTCCAAGACATGTGTATATTATAGTTTCTTTCATCCACTTGAAGTTTTCTATTCTCTAAGAGATTCATACCCTTGGACAGGGGAGATCAAGTATGTGAGAGTTTGGAATCCATTTCATTAACCTTTTGTGATGTGATTCAGATCTTTTTCCAAATGAGGAGGCCAGGTTGAGGTATTTCGCGGAGGTTTTTCATCTAGAGATCTAGTTCCTGGTCACCCTGTTTATGCTCGATACATTTCTTGATGTGCAAGCGAAGGTAGAATTCGTCAAGAGTACTTTGGAAAGAATTAGATCATCATGATAGGGGAGTCATCGTGATTCCTCACGAGGCAGAGATGTGGTATGGGGTTCATGATTTTCAGGGAAGCATAGTTTCTCTTTGGCAGGGGGAAGGTTCTAACCCTCAGCATCCCATTTCCCCAGGGGAGGCGGCTCGTAGGACTATGCCCAGAGATCATATGCTTTATTTTTTTGTGGTGGTTCCGGTCATCATCAGTGAGAGCACCCAACCTTTTAGGGCAGTCATCATGCACCAGGTGTTCCTCTCTAGGTTTCTCCGTTGAGGGAGTTCAAGTCGAGGTAGATGCAGTTGGTTGCATAGTCCTTGGATCAACAAAGATCATATAAGAAAGGCATAGGACATCACCATGAAGATCTCCTTCCTTAAATAGTAGAGCATGGACATGGCGGTGGCAGTCATCCGAGATAGAGTGTCTTTAAAGGGGGTCGTGGCCAGCTTCATTCATTAGTGTTTCCAGCGTCAAGAAAGACAAACGTCATTCAAGGTACTCTTTCCTTTTTCTTCTACATGGTTTTATGCCTTATTTAATTTAGTAAGGATGCACACATTCATATCCCCTATAATTTTCTAGGCCTTGTTACTAATGATAGAGAGGGTTCCAGTTCCCTTGGTGTTGACTACGCTGGTTAGAGGTCAAGAAGACTTATTTGAAGAATGTAGAGACTGTGAGCTAGTGTTGGGGAATTTCTACTCTTTGGGACATTTTAAATGTTTAAAAATACAACCATATGATATCATCCTCAACATGGATTTGTTGTATTTGGTTCAGGATATTTTGAATTTCTTCATTAGGTAGGTGGTCTTCCCTGATGCTTATGGAGAGTCGTCGGTGTTCGTTGGCGAGCGAGACCCTCGGTTGGGTCGGAGGCGTGATCTGTCCTTATTATCATTGATGGATGAGATGAGTTGGAGTTCTTCACAGGTGTGGTAGTCGAATTTTCTTAAATTCATAGTAGAGTATCCTGATGTCTTCCTAGAATTGGTTGTAGTATTACCCCCTTAATGGGAGATCGAGTTTGGGATCGAGCTACAACTAAGAGTGTCATTTATATCTTTTAATCTATAAAGGATGACCCCTTCTATGTTATGAGAGATATGTATTCAATATGGTGGTCTATTATAGTATGGTTTCGTTCGAACAAGTTTTTCATTGTGATGTGCACTGATTTAGGTTGTAATGAAGTATGACAACATTTTGCGGTTATGTATCAATTATCGTCGGATAAACAAAGTGATAGTGAATAATTTCTCTCCAAATCCACTGATTGATGATTTTTTTGATCAAATGAAGTGTGAAAGATGATTCTATAAGATTGAATTGTGGTTATGATATCATCATATGCATGTGAAGGATGAGGATATCCTAAACACTACTTTCTGTTGTTGTCATCGGCATTACGAGTTCGTTGTAATGTCTTTCATCATAATGAATACTCTGGGTGTGTTCATGGGATTGATGAAAAATTTGTTATACGAGATCATATATATGTTTTTGGTGGTTTTCATGGATGAAAACTTTGTGTAATCCACATCTGAGGAGGAGAAATCAGAGCATCAGCATGTTGTTTTGGGTGTTCATTGTCCACAGAAGTTGTATAAAAGGTTTTCAAAGTTGGATTTTTTAGCCCAGGAATTTTCATTTCTAGGGGAATGTGGTGTTTCAGTAGAAATTATATATGGATCCATCGAAGATAAAAGTAGTTGTGTCTTGGGAATCCACCAATATAATGGCAGAGGTGTGAAGTTTCCTTGGTCATGCAGGGTACTATAGGAGGTTCGTAGTCGACTTCTCTCTGATTGCAACTCCTCTAACTACATTGACCCAGAAGTATCAATAATTCATCTGGAAAGATAGTTTTCAGGAATATTTTGTGTATCTAAAGGAGAATTTGTTATGTTGTCCAGTTATTTTTTATCTAGAAGAGGGGGTTTAGTTTGATGTTTTCTACAATTCTTCTCAACTAGGGTTAGGTTGTGTTCTGATGTAGCTAATATCATTTGTTTCTTATGGGTCTTAGCAGTTGCATACCCATTAAAATAATTATTCCACCCATGTTGAAGTGTTGGAATCTATGGGGTTTTCTCTGAAGTTATATAGACATTACCTCATTAGAGAGTGATTTTTCTTTTTCACCGATCATAAAAGCCTGAGGTATGTTTTCTCCCATCATGAATTAAACTAGTTTTAGAGTTGGTGGATGGATTTATTATTGGAATAAAAATTCAAAACTTCATATAATTCTTGGAAATGGATTTTTTTGGCTGATGCACTGAGCAGGAATTCACATGGTGATGCATTGTGTGAATCTGGTGATTCTTGGAGAGTTTTGGAATAACATTTACCATTATATCTCGATATGGGAGAAGTTGGGGGTATAGGTTTTATTCAGATGATGGTGTAGTCATCTATGGTGGAATATGTGAAAGAGTCCCAGTTGGGAGATCTATAGGTGGAGGACTAGAGCGAACTAGTATTTTATGGTGAGGACCCAGATGGTTTGGCTGAGGAGGAATAACATTGACTGTTGTATAAGGGAATTCTTTTTGTTCATTTTGAAATGCATGAGACGATTCTCCTAGAGTTCCATGGTTTGCCTTTAGTGGTATATCCTCGAATGATAAAGATATACCGAGCTTTGATGAGTCAGTTTTGGTGGCCTTGGTAGAAGAATACAGTTGCAATTTTTGATTCTTGATGTTTGGTATGTCATATGGTGAAGGTCGAGCACTATGTCCCCAGTGGATTACTCCAGCCATTAGGTATTCCTCAGTGGATGTGGTAGGACATATAAATTTAATTTTTTACAGGTATAACTCAAGCTCAATGAGGACATTACTCTATTTGGGTGGTAGTGAAATGTATAAAAAATCATCGTACTTTATAGTAATCAAGGATTCAGGCTCAGTTGATTTTTTGTTGAGGAAGTATATGGAGGAGGTGGTGAGACTCCATGGAGTCTTAAAGACAATCATTTCTGATAGAGATCCTTATTTTACCTCTATGGTGTGGAGATGTCTCCAACATCATTTTGGTTTTTGATATGCCTTAACACTTATTTTTCTCAATATATGGATGGTAAAACAGAGTGGATCATCTGGACTCTTGATGAAATGTGTCCCTCATAGGTCCTAGATTGTGTAGGTTCTGTGATGAGGAACTTACCCTTGGTGGTTTTATATTACAAAAATAGTTTTCACTCCATAATAGGTATGGGTATGTTTGGAGCCTTGTATGTCCGAACACTCCATTATCCATTGTGATGGACTAAGGTTGTTGAGTCAACAATTCCCATACCGGAGCTATTGTAGAATACGACAGAGATGGTTCAGGTGATTTTTTAGAGGATGAATACATCACAGGATCACAGAAATCATATGCCAATTAATTGAGGAAACCATTGGAGTTTGATTTTTGGGATTATATGTTTTTGATGGTGAATCCTTGTTGTGGACAAAGATTGTTTAGTCATGGTAGTAAGTATAAGGCCCCAGCCTTAAACCTTACTTAATCTTGAGTTATTACAAGATTACACATTGAGGATCTTTTCGGGTTTAGAGTTTTAGAGAATTAGATCATAAAACTTGGATTACATTCCACATATAAACAAAGTGGTTACATAAAGATAGTATTCTTCATTCCCATCAATGGAAACACATTTAAAAAATCATGGATTATTTCTTGACACATCCTTGACTCTATCATCTTATCATGTACCTTTCCCTTGACCTGTGAAAAACATTTCAAAAACTTGGGATGATCATAAAAACTCAGTATGGGTTACAAAAAAAACATGGAAAGGAAACATGAGTTCATATATACATAAGAATGAAATCATAATTTACCCATAAAACATAGGCACCTTAACATACCTCATAAAATCATGAAAAAATCATAGAAATCATAAGACATAAAGGTAACTTGAGGCATTCATAACATTCTTACGTAGGGAGTAACCCTATTGGTTATGTTTGGAATACCCATCACAGTATATTCCCTAAACTCTCTTTGGAGAAACCTTAACGTTTCACTCCTTCGCGTTACCCAATGCATTGGAGAGCAATAACGGGCTCACCCGCCCTTATTATATCACGGAACCACCCGTCTTCATAACAATGCCCAAGAATCATAACATAATCATATCACATAAAACATGCATAAAGGAAACATAAAATTTCCAAATTTCAATCACGAGATATCAATACAACACATTGATATAATAAAAACATTATGAAAACCATTTTCAATACCAAAGTAAAACATGGTATTTTTTTCGTTTTAAAAAAAAGGTATGGCTTGTAGAGGAAGCCGAAACTCAAATAACAGTCACGACGGCGGAGAAGTCGTTGTCACCGCATACGTACGACAAAAAAAATCCCTTTTTTCGTTTAGTAAACGCTTCGTATAAAAAATATTCTCTTTTGAATAAACGTAAAAGTCAAAGGGGTTTATACACCGTATAAAAGAATGTTGTGTATAAAATAAAATATGCCTCAATGAAAGGAGATTGAGACGAAGTCTCATACCTCGTATCCAACTTGACCCGACCGTTCTTTAATCTCCTGAATAATAAACTTGAGTTAATCTCTACTTGCTTAAGAACCTTTTTCAAGTTCACTATTCCTTTTATACCATGTTATGGACTTCATGTAATCATTTAAGTTAATAATGTTCATTTTGTCGGTATTTGGTTCTTAAGTCAAAAATAGACTTCTTACACTTACATGTTGTTAATTTGGTCAAAGGTTCATTATATCCAGAATGATATTAATGATTTGGATAACATATATATCATATATATTCATCATATACATGTATTTATAATATTACATCACATTTAGAGGTAAGAAATGAAATGCACCGTTCATGGAGACGGTAAGCCGTACGTACGCATTAACACTACTTCCATTTCTATTTCGTATTTTCTGGAATGGAATCATAATGATATAAGAGTATAATATAAACCAGAATAATAACATATATAATATCATTAACTTTATCCTTTACACATCCCACATATGGTATTAACGAATCAAATCACTTTCAGGGGGCGGTAGTCCGCACTTCCTAAAATGAAGATATCGGGTTTACCCACAATGGAAACCATAAACGTATGCCAAAAATGAAAAAAAAAACATAAGCTTAAGGAAAACATAAACATATCATATATCATATATAAAAATAGTGACATCGTAATGGCCACCTTTGAAGGCGTTAAATGAGTATTGAACAATCATCGTTTCGGGAGGCAGAATTTCGCCATCCACGGAAACCATATGTTCTTTAACCATTTGATGTAGTTGTGTGAGAGTGTAGCTCAAATAAATCTTATAACAACATCCTTGTATATTGAAGATACTGGTGTTGTTACAAAATAGGTAAATAAAAAGAGTTTAGGGGGTTGGAGAAGCAAAATAAAACAAATGAACATGAGAGAATGAATTACCTTTAAAAGTGTAACTCCTTTTGATTTGAGCCTAAAGGCTTCCTTTGAAAGGATTCATCCCAAATGGAATCCTCTAGGATGAGGAGAGGGATGTGGAGAGAGTAAATGGGCAGGGTTTGGCCGAGCAAAAGGCTTGAGGAGTGTGTGAAATGAGGTAGAGGTGGGGGCCTTTTATAAGAGGAGAGGAGGGGCACTTTTGGAAAGTAAAGAAATATTAATTTATTTGAAAATGTGTTTCGGTTTAAAAAGGTCCCACATTGATATAATTCGTGGATAAGGTGATAAGGGTTCGAAATACACTCATCCAATTGGTTTTGGCCATGTGTAGTTCATAGATTTTACATTATCTTTCAATTTTATTTAAATCGTCAAATAATGATGTCATCGCTGCATCATTATTATATCATAAATAATTTAATTTATTTAATGTCTCAAAATCATAAAAAAAATACTATGATGTATGAAATATTTTTAGCTTTCCAATTACTATTTATAATCAAATATCTGGTCTTTATAACCCCATGTAAAAATTGTGTTCGTAAAACATATTATGTTTGTGTCATTTTTACTTTTACATTAAATAAAAGGTTATTTATGTCATTTCCCACACAAAATGTCTCCATGGGGTCCCCTAGTTTACTCATGGCTTGTCTTGGTCGGCCATGACACAACCAATAAGGTTGGTACATGTTTCTAGGTCATTTCATATTATTAAAGCATTATTTATACCTTAAACTGCACTAATTACCACTAATCACGATTAAAAACTTAATAAGTTACTATTCACCAAACAATTATTTTAATCTCATTGAACCACATTTTACTTCTTAATGACAACCATGTATGTCGGATTTTCAAAATTCAATACACATTAGTGGTAAACTTTCATTTAACTGAAAAATCAGTTTGCTAGATTACCACTTAGTGGTTTCACTATTCATCAAAAATTGAAGTTTTTCAGAAAATTACCAAAAATTCACCCTAAGCTAAATTTTATATTCTGAATTCAAAAATGAAGTCTATTTTACAAAATTCAAATCATATAAGTCACATTAATTAATTTAATAATTAATTCCCGCTACCAGAGCAAATAGCGTGTTTTTACAAAACAATAAGTATCAAAAGATTGACACCAGTTTAAGTCTAATTTCAAAGTGAAATTGATTCCAATGACCACCATTGGATAAAATGGTAAAAATATATTCTAATTTCACTTCAAAACCAATTCAAAACATAATCTAATCATAAAAATAAATTAGATTAAAAAGCAGTTTTGATGTAAAATGCAGTATTTTTCACTATTCATTAAAAAATGAACATTGTCAGAAAAATACCAAAAATTCACACAAGGTAAATTTTGATGTCCCAATCATAAAGGATAAGTTTATTTTGACAAACATAGTTTATAAAATTGTCAAAATATAGATTCAAAAATGGTTTTCCATCAAAAGGCAGTAAAACAATCTTTTAAGAATATTAGTGTATTCCATGCATAAGATTGTATTTATTTTCATTTTAAGCCTCTATAACACTATCTTAATCATTAATAGACATAGATAAAAATATCTATTATTAATTACTTACTTGGGATGTTACATCCTTCCCCCATTTAGAAGATTGCGTCCCCGCAATTTATTTACTTATCGAATAAATGGGGGTACTTATCCCTCATTGCATTTTAAGATTCCCATGTTGCCTCTTCAATCATGTGGTTTTTCCACAAAACCTTTACCTGCTTAATCACCTTATTCCGTAACACTTGCTCCATGTGGTCATGAATCTGTACCGGTTGTTCCTCATAAGGTAGGTTCTCTTCCAGCTGAACTACCTCTGGACTCAGAACATGAGATGGATCTGGCATATACTTTCTCAACATCGAAACGTGAAAAACATTGTGTACCTGAGATAAACTCGGAGGTAAAGCCACTCGGTATGCATCTGATCCAACTCTCTCCATAATTTCGTATGGTCCAATAAACCTTGGACTCAGCTTTCCTTTCTTACCGAATCTCATCACACTTTTCCAAG
This sequence comes from Viscum album, assembly GCA_963277665.1. NCBI lineage: Eukaryota > Viridiplantae > Streptophyta > Magnoliopsida > Santalales > Viscaceae > Viscum > Viscum album. The sequence goes on from OY728145.1 coordinate 1,854,340,477, forward strand.
GAAAAACCTTGAGAAAAACATGATCACCTACCTCGAAAGATAGATCCTTCCTTCGGTTATCCGCATAACTCTTCTGCCTGCTCTGAGCTGTTCTCATGTGTTTCGGAATCAGCTGAACTTTTTTGGCCATCTATTCTACCAATTCTGGTCCCATCAACTTTCTTTCACCCACTTCATCCCAGAAAGCTGGAGTTCGACACCGCTTCCCATATAATGCCTGAAATGGTGCCATCTGTATACTAGAATGAAAACTGTTATTATATGAAAATTAAACCAAAGAAATATGTTGGTCCCAACTTCCCTGATAATCCATAGAACAAGCTCGTAGCATATCCTCCAATGTCTGAATTGTTCGTTCTGACTTCCCATCTGATTGAGGATGAAAAGCTGTACTAAAATTTAATTCAGTACCCAACGACTTCTGAAGGCCTTTCCAAAAGTTAGAAGTGAACCTGGGATCACGATCCGATACAATGGAGAGAGGAACTCCATGTAACCTGACTATTTCTTTATGATACAAACGGGAAAGTTGATCAAGAGAGAAAGTATCTCGTATAGCAAGGAAATGAGCAGATTTGGTCAAGCGATCAACAATAACCCAGATTGCATTATTACCTTGAGATGTCTTTGGTAATCCAACAACAAAGTCCATGGATATATTCTCCCATTTCCACTCTGGCACCGATAAAGGCTTAAGCATCCCTTTTGGTAGCTGCCGCTCTGCTTTAACCTGCTGACAAGTCAAACACTTCACAGTAAAATCAGCAATATCTTTTTTCATTCCATCCCACCAATAATACTCCCACAGATCTCTATACATTTTAGTACTGCCCTGATGAACTGAAAACGGAGAACTATGAGCTTCACATAATAACTCTCTCTTCAATTGTGAATCACAAGGCACACACAGTCTCTTCCCAAATCTCAAAATGAAAACATTATCAATGTTGAATTCGGGCAAATTACCTTTCTGAACCAGCTCTACCTTTTTATGCAACTCACTGTCTTGCTTCTGTGCTTGCTTGATTCTATCTGATAGAGATGATCTCACTGATACCTGAAACAAAACAGAAGGACTTCCTGCACCAACAACTTCTATGCCAAAGTTCATCAAATCCATAACCAAAGTATCACGTTCCAAATGCAACATTGTTAATGAAGCATTACTTTTTCGACTCAAAGCATCAGCCACGTTATTTTCTTTTCCCGGATGGTAATGAATTGTATAATCATAATCCTTGATTAATTCCAGCCATCTCCTTTGTCTCATGTTTAACTCTTTTTGAGTGAATATATACTTTAATCTTTTGTGATCGGTATATATTTCACACTTTACTCCATACAAATGATGCCTCCAAATTTTTTAAGCAAAAACAACAGCAGCTAATTCCAAATCATGTGTAGGGTAATTTACCTCATGAGTTTTCAACTGTCGTGAAGCATAAGCAATTACCTGATCATTCTGCATTAGGATGCAACCAAGTCCTTTCAATGAAGCATCCCTGTATATAACAAACTCACCATTCCTGGAAGGTAGTGCCAAAACTGGAGCATTCACCAATCTTCTTTTAAATTCCTGAAAACAATCATCACATTCTTTTGTCCAGATAAACATAACACCCTTCCGAGTTAGCTTAGTCATTGGACTAGATAACCGTGAAAAATTTATAACAAACCTTCGGTAATAGCCCGCCAAACCAAGGAAGCTACGAATCTCGGTTACATTTGTGGGTCTTGGCCATTCTTCCACAACTTTTGTTTTTGCAGGATCAACAGTTATTCCATCTTTAGAAACAATGTGACCAAGGAAAGAAATTTGTTGCAACCAAAACTCACACTTGCTGAATTTCCCATACAGTTTATTTTCTTTTAAGGTTTTCAAGATAACCCTTAAATGGCTTTCATGCCCCTCTTTACTTTTAGAAAACACCAAAATATAATCAATGAAAACCACCAAAAACTTATCCAAGAACTCATGGAAAATTCTATTCATTATGTCCATGAATACAGCAGGTTCATTGGTTAGCCCAAAAGGCATTACTAAAAATTCATAATGGCCATATCTCGTACGGAACGCGGTCTTCGGAATATCTGACTCCTTTACCTTCAGCTGATGGTACCCCGATCTCAAGTCAATCTTTGAAAAAAAACTGAGCTCCCTGGATCTGATCAAACAAATCATCAATATGAGGCAAAGGATATTTGTTCTTGACAGTGATATTATTCAAGGCTCTATAATCAATGCAAAGTCTCATAAAACCATCTTTCTTTTTAACAAATAAAACAGGAGCACCCCATGGTGATGTGCTAGGTCTAATGAAACCTTTCTCTAATAAATCTTGCAATTGCTCCTTCAACTCTAAAAGTTCAATTTGTGTCATTCGATAAGGGGGTTTTGAAATTGGCTTAGCATCAGGAACTAAGTCAACAGTAAACTCAACTTCCCGATCTGGTATTATTCTAGGAAACTCATCAGGAAAAACATCAGGATACTCATTTACCACTGGCACATCATTAATCTGAACAGATCCTTTATTTTCAACGACGTGTGCAAGGTAACATTCATTTCCATCTTTTACATGTTTCTTGGCCTCTTGATATGTTATCAATAGTAAGGGTTCATTCTTGTAAACAAACTGAAAGTCTTTCTGAAAAGAAACTTCTTTAGCTCTACAATCAATCTTATCATGGTAAATAGGGAGCCAATCCATACCCAGGATAACATCAAACTCTACTAGAGGTAGAACAATAAGGTTTGCAAGTAGGTTCTTTCCACAGATAAGGATAGGAAGATTCTTAAAAATTCTTTTTGCCTCGACATTTCCCCCAGGTGTTTTTACCAACTGTTCAGGAGTCATTTCTTGAGATGGTATTCCCATTTTACTAGAAAAGGTTTCAGAGATGAAAGAATGTGTAGACCCCGAATCAAACAACACACTGGCATAATCTGAAAAAACAAACAAAGTACCTGATACCACTTCATTTGATGGCCCGACATCTGCTGAAGTAGTTGCAAAGGATTTCACCCCCCCTTTCTGCTTGTAGTCTAACTGCTTCCCATCACTCAAGCTCCTTGTCGGACACTCTTTTGCATAGTGACCCATCTCATTGCACTTATAACATTTCACTAACTATAAATCAAATTTGTTCTTACCTTCACCTTGATCCTTTTCAGTGCAATCACGAGCCTTATGTGCCATCTTACCACATCGGTAGCACTTACCAGAATTCAGAAGACATTCCCCAGCATGCCTTTTGCCACATTAATCACAAACTGGAAACTTAGTTCTCTTACCATCAGACTTTTTTGAAGAATTCTTACCTTTCTCCTGCCACCTCGGTCTCTTCTTCTGCTGGTTGTTATAGAAAACTTGGTCATCGGGAAACTCCATTTCCACCTTCTCAGCACATCGAACAAGCTTTTCATAACTTTTAAACTCACGAGAAGCTAATGCCCTTCGATAATTTGGATTTAATCCTGAGTAAAAACGATTGATTTTACTATCAAGGTCCCGGATAAAATTTGGAGCATACCTTTCCAATCGAGTGAACCTTTCTTCATAGGCAGCCACTGAGTCTTCCTCTTTCCTCAATTCCAAGAATTTATTTTCCATCCTAAGTCGAACAACCTTAGGAAAATACTTCTCAAGAAACATACCTTTGAATTCATCCCAGTCAAGAGCATCAATCTCATCGGCATCCCTGATATTTATAACAATAGACCACCACTGATCTGCTTCACCCTCCAAACGGTAAATAACAAGACTAACCTTTTGATTGTCTGAACACCCCAGGACATCAAAAATCTTCTCCAGTGCATTAATCCTCCCTTCATCTAGCACAGGGTCAGATGATCCTCTGAATGACGGTGGATGTTGCCTCATGAAATGTTCCACCACAGACATGTTCCTCTGCGGTTGATCTGGCTGATCTCGTGTATGGATACCACTGCCATTTATCGCTTGAGTCAACTGCGCCATTACTGCAACAAACTATTCTGTTCCAATTCCGACCATTTTTGGATACTGATTCGGAAGGTTATTTCCTTCTATATGCTTTCCTAGCACTGCTTCCCTGTTTCCTCTGCGGAAAACCATTCTGAACAAACATGTCTTAGATAAAGCAACATAGTAATCTTCAAATGCTATATCACTTCAATTTGACCAAAAAAAAATATTTTTGGATAATCATTTAATAGAATTCTAACTCATAAAGTTATTTAAACCGACCTTTGATACCAACTATAAGGCCCCAGCCTTAAACCTTACTTAATCTTGAGTTATTACAAGATTACACATTGAGGATCTTTTCGGGTTTAGAGTTTTAGAGAATTAGATCATAAAACTTGCATTACATTCCACATATAAACAAAATGGTTACATAAAGATAGTATTCTTAATTCCCATCAGTGGAAACACATTTAAAAAAATAGGGATTATTACTTGACACATCCTTGACTCTATCATCTTATCATGTACCTTTCCCTTGACCTGTGAAAAACATTTCAAAAACATGGGATGAGCATAAAAACTAAGTATGGGTTACAAAAAAAACATGGAAAGGAAACATGAGTTCATATATACATAAGAATGAAATCATACTTTACCCATAAAACATAGGCACCTTATCATACCTCATGAAATCATGAATAAATCATAGAAATCATAAGACATAAAGGTAAGTTGAGGCATTCATAACATTCTTACGTAGGGAGTAACCCTCTTGGTTACGTTTGGAATACCCATCACAGTATATTCCCAAAAATCTCTTCGGAGAAACCTTAACGTTTTACTCCTTCGCGTTACCCAATGCATTGGAATGCTATAACGGGCTCACCCGCCATTAGTTTATCACGGAACCACCCGTCTTCATAACAATGCCCAAGAATCATAACATAATCATATCACATAAAACATGCATAAAGGAAACATAACATTTCCAAATTTCAATCACGAGATATCAATACAACACATTGATATAATAAAAACATTATGAAAACCATTTTCAATACCAAAGTAAAACATGGTATTTATTTCGTTTTAAAAAAAAGTTATGGCTTGTAGAGGAAGCCGAAACTCAAATAACAGTCACGAAGGCGGAGAAGTTGTTGTCGCCGCATACGTACGACAAAAACATTCCCTTTTGTCATTTAGTAAACGCTTCGTATAAAAAATATTCCCTTTTGAATAAATGTAAAAGTCAAAGGGGTTTATACACCGTATAAAAGAAAGTTGTGTATAAAATAAAATATGCCTCAATGAAAGGAGATTGAGACGAAGTCCCATACCTCGTATCTGATGTGACCCGACCGTTCTTTAATCTCATGATTAATAAACTTGAGTTAATATCTACATTCTTAAGAACCTTTTTCAAGTTCAGTATTCCTTTTATACCATGTTATGGACATCATGTAATCATTTAAGTTAATAATGTTCATTTTGTCGGTATTTGGTTCTTAAGTCAAAAATAGACTTCTGACACTTACATGTTGTTAATATGGTCAAAGGTTCATTATATCCAGAATGATATTAATGATTTGGATAACATATATATCTTATATATTCATCATATACATGTATTTATAATATTACATCACATTTAGAGGAATGAAATGAAATGCACCGTTCATGGAGACGGTAAGCCGTACGTACGCATGAACGCTACTTCCATTTCTATTTCGTATTTTATGGGATGGAATCATAATGATATAAGAGTATAATATAATTCCAGTATAATAACATATATAATATCATTAACTTTATCCTTTACACATCCCACATATGGTATTAACGAATCAAATCACTTTCAGGGGGCGGTAGTCCGCACTTCCTAAAATGAAGATATTGTGTTTACCCAAAATGGAAACCATAAAGGTATGCCAAAAATGAAAAAAACAGAATCTTAAGGAAAAATAAACATATCATATATCATATATAAAAATAGTGACATCGTAATGGCCACCATTGAAGGTGTTAAATGAGTATTGAACAATCATCGTTTCGGGAGGCAGAATTTCACCATCCACGGAAACCGTATGTTCATTAACCATTTAATGTAGTTGTGTGAGAGTGTTGCTCAAATAAATCTTATAACAACATCCTTGTATATTTAAGATACTGGTTTTGTTACAAAATAGGTAAATAAAAAGAGTTTAGGGGGTTGGAGAAGCAAAATAAAACAAATGAACATGAGAGAATGAATTACCTTTAAAAGTGTAACTCCTTTTGATTTGAGCATAAAGGCTTCCTTTGAAAGGATTATGCCCAAAGGGAATCCTCTAGGATGAGGAGAGGGATGTGGAGAGAGTAAATTGTCAGGGGTTGGCCAAGCCAAAGGCTTGAGGAGTGTGTGAAATGAGGTAGAGGTGGGGGCCTTTTATAAGAGGAGAGGAGGGGCACTTTTGGAAAGTAAAGAAATATGAATTTATTTGAAAACGTGTTTCGGTTTTAAAAGGTCCCACATTGATATAATTCGTGGATAAGGTGATAAGAGTTCGAAATACACTCATCCAATTGGTTTTGGCCATGTGTAGTTCATAGATTTTACATTATCTTTCCATTTTATTTAAATCGTCAAATAATGATGTCATCGCTGCATCATTATTATGTCATAAATAATTTAATTTATTTAATGTATAAGAATCATAAAAAAATACTATAATGTAGGAAATATTTTTAGCATTCCAATGACTATTTATAATCAAATATCTGATCTTTATAACCCCATGTAAAAATTTTTTTCGTAAAACATATTATGTTTGTGTCATTTTTACTTTTACATTAAATAAAAAGTTATTTATGTCATTTCCCAAACAAAATGTCTCCATGGAGTCCCGAAGTTGACCCATGGCTTTTCTTGTTCGTCCATGACACAACCAATAATGTTGGGACATGTTTCTAGGTCATTTCATATTATTAATGCATTATTTATACCTTAAACTGCACTAATTACCACTAATCGCGATTAAAAACATAATAAGTTACTATTCACCAAACAATTATTTTAATCTCATTGAACCACATTTTACTTCTTAATGACAACCATGTATTTCGGATTTTCAAAATTCAATACACATTAGTGATAAACTTTCATTTAACTGAAAAATCAGTTTGCTTGATTACCACTTAGTGGTTTCACTATTCATCAAAAATTAAAGTTTTTCAGAAAATTACCAAAAAATCACCCTAAGCTATATTTGATATTCCGAATTCAAAAATGAAGTCTATTTTACAAAATTCAAATAATATAAGTCACATTAATTAATTTTTTAATTAATTCCCGCTGCCAGAGCAAATAGCGTGTTTTTACAAAATAATAAGTATCAAAAGATTGACACCAGTTTAAGTCTAATTTCAAAGTGAAATTGATTCGAATGACCACCATTGGATAAAATGGTAAAAATCTATTCTAATTTCACTTCAAAACCAATTCAAAACATAATCTAATCATATACATAAATTAGATTAAAAAGCAGTTTTGATGTAAAATGCAGTATTTTTCACTATTCATTAAAAAAATGAACATTGTCAGAAAAATACCAAAACATCACACAAGGTAAATTTTGATGTCCCAATCATAAAGGATAAGTTTATTCTGACAAACATAGTTTATAAAATTGTCAAAATATAGATTCAAAAATGGTTTGCCATCAAAAGGCAGTAAAACAATCTTTTAAGAATATTAGTGTAATCCATGCATAAGATTGTATTTATTTTCATTTTAAGCCTCTATAACACTATCTTAATCATTAATAGACATAGATAAAAATATCTATTATTCATTACTTACTTGGTATGTTACAGTAAGTTTTATCCCTATTTTTTTGGGTGTTTTGAGGTGTTTTCTCATGTTGGAGCTGTGGAATATCGAGTATCACTTCCCCCGTAGATTAGCTGGATACACCATGTTTTTCATGTGTCACGACTCTATCATTATCTTCGTGATGGATCTCACATCATCTATTGGGGATAGATTGATGTTAATGATGATGTGACCTTTGAGGAGCATCTTCAAGAGATCAATGACCATAAATAGAATGTGATGTGTGGGCATTATATCCCCTTGGTTTGTGTCTAGGAGCGACACAATGGCATAGGGGAGAGTACCTGGGAATGTGAGTCAGAAATAAATGATCATTACCCATAGTTGTTTGATGTTTAAATCTTTTCAAGAAATGATTTTAACTTTGTGGTTATTGACCTATCATGTTTGTAAGATGGATTTCCTTTGTTTCTTCGTACGACTTTCTCTCTTTTGATAGATATCTCAATGGATGGTTTTTAGACCCCTTTTCTATTTCCTTTTAGGTTTTTTTTGAATTCTCAAGGACAATAATGTTAGGATAGGTATCTGATGTAATGGTCTGGGCCTCGCCAGTCCATTCATTTGCTGAAATATGGTGTATGAGTTGTTCTGGGAGGTCTAGGTGACATTTCCCGCAAAAAAATTTCTAAGTTTTCTATTTTGTAAATAGTGTCATTGGTGTCGGTGAATCATTTTCTGAACAATGTCATCAGTGTCAGTGAGTTATTTTGTGAATAGTGTCATCTATTTTGGTGATTGATATTGTGAACATTATCATCAGTGTTGGTGAGTAATTTTTTGAATACCTTCATTAGTGTCGGTGAGTCATTTTGTGAGTAGTGTCATCGGTGTTGGTGAGTCATTATGTGAACAGTTTCATCTATGTCGGTGATTCATTTTGTAAATTGTGTCGTCATTGTTGGTTAGACATTTTTTTGATAGTGTCATCGATGTTGGTGAGTCATTTTCTAAACAGTTTCATCGGTGTCGATGATTAATTTTATTAACTGTGTCATCAGTGTTGGTGAGTCATTTTGTGAAAAGTTTCATCAGTGTTGGTGAGTCATTTTGTGAACAGTGTCATCATTTTTTGTGAGTCATTTTGTGAACAGTGTCATCAGTTTCAATGAGTCTTTTTTTGAATAGAGTCATCAGTGTTAGTGAGTCATTTTGTGAATTGTTTAATAGGTGCTGGTGAGTCATTTGTGAACTGTTTTTCTAGCCTCAGAAGGTGTACACTATGTCTACCTTCATACAGTTTCTCCCCTTTGAAATTTTCATTAACATAAAATGTATTCAAGGTTTATTTTAAGGGATTTAATTCTGATTCGAATCCAGAAATCCAATACTAATTTTTCATAGGCTCGGGATGTCTTTACATGGTCAAACTATGTGGTTTATTGGTATCCTTTTTTAATGGAAATCCAGTTTATCTTAAACCACTGCACCATTAATTCTTCTAAAGGGACAAGATATTTTCCTCCCTTGATCTACCTTCTTATTCCCTGGTGTGAGATGCTCTAACTGTTCCTTCTTCCCATTAGAGTGGTGCGATGAAAGCTTATTTCTTGGGTGGTTTCCCCCTGAATTTTTATTCTACTGCATGCACACCCCTTATTTTTGTTAAAGTATCAATTGGTGATCCATCATCGATTGAATATATGATCTACCTCCATTATTGTGTTTTCTCTGATCCTTTTCCCTTTTTTTCTCCTTTCCATGTTATAACATGTGATCTCCATGCTTATAATGGAGTATTCGTGGGTTTTGGTTGGTACTGTCATTCCACGAAATCCATAGGTTGATGCAGTTGTCATGAGGGAGGATATTGTAATTCATTGTGTGGATCACTCTCCTATAATGAATTTCAATAACTTTATATGGTTGGTGACTCATTTCTTCCTTATTATTTTATGTGAATCTATAGTGTTATCATGTTTTAGCCCCATGGATCATAGTGGAATTAACATAATAAATATTTTAACTAGATAATCAAATTGATATTAATCATACGTTATTACCTATTATTTTCCTAGATTGTGTGATATCTATTATTTCATTGTTTAGCTTTTCGTTCTTCATAGAAAGCGTTAATGAACGTAAACTGGGATTAATTTTAATTTTTGTATTCAATGATAAAGAGTCATGTAAGTTAATTTGGTTTACGTTGTTGTAATTTGATGTTAATCCAATTGATGTAGTAAGAATGATTAGTTATTTGTGATATCTGACTGTTTAGGTTTCCCAACATTGGATCCTATGAATAATAAATCTGTTAATTCGATATGGATTAAATAACTGGTTTATTGATAAAAGATAATTACTCATAGGGTTTTGAGTTACCCTCTTTCTTGATTAAGGTCAAAGAGTCCAACTGATATGATGTTTTTTTCTACTACTTATGTTGTGATGTGATCCTGGATAGATTTTATGATATGTGGGGGTAAGGAGGACCATTGTTCAATGTATGAGTTGATGCCTAGAGTGGCAAGATGTATCAGTTTATGCATGTGGGTGTCGGGGAGTTCACCAGAGTTGATGAAACAGGTTGGATTTGAATGTTTTGATTCTTGAGAAATCATGTGGGTTGTTTATCATCATTACTTTTCCCACTTTTCAAGGGAGATAGTCTTGATTATCCTCATTACAAAAGGGGTGATGATGCATGAATTATGACATGTGCATTCTGTGTTTATATTCTCGAGGGATGGTGGGTCTATACTCTTTCTATCGGTGGAAAAGACATGATGGGTAGTTCAACTTGCCACCATATTGATACCCATTATGTTTAGTAGTTTAGAATGTTATTCTAGAATTCCTATGAATATGGGATAGTAATAATTCTGTAAATAAATGATTCAATAAATGATATTAATCCATGGGGTTGGAGTTTGCTGGGATGCAATGTTGAGGTTACAATTTAAAGTAACAATGAACTTTGGGTGTGATGCTACTAAAATGTAATTTGGAATTGATAATGGTTAAATAATGATTAAATATTTAATTAACCTAAAGTGAAACTTAAGAAAAGAAAATTAAGTAATATAATAAATATATTTAAATGGTTTTGTTCTTAGGATACCTAGTATTAGTAGTGTCATCCTTGATTCAAAGATACATTTTCTTCCGCTGAGTCTAAAACTAGGCTATACCCATATTCTGGTTGTGTTATATATTATATTCATTAATTTTTGGGCTTTTATATTCTACTGTACCCTGTTAGTTTGGGAAACTGGTTCCCTGGGGATTCTGATCCCTAGGGGTGTTTTACCAACATTTTAGTGGGATGATGGATGGAGGACAACCCCCTTAGGTACCGCTCTGTTTTCATTGTAATTAATTGTGCTGGTAGGCACATTGATTAGTTTTCTCCATATATGTTTGTAGAGGGATTTAATGGATTGTGGTTATTCACACACATATAATATGGATATAGTTTATTGTGGACTACTATAGGTGTAATCTGTATTGTTTTTGATGGATTGAGGATCCTTATTCGGTGTATTGTTATAATGACTTGAGTGTTGATACACGACATATTATACACATTATGTGAGCTATGGTGGATCTCGAAAACAACCTAGTTACTTTGGTTATGTGGATGTGGTAGTTTTGTTGCATTAGGTTCATGTTGTGGTACATTTCTCAGGTGTCTATATGAAAGCCTTTTTTGGAGATAGATGCTTAAGATGTGCAACATGGGGGGAAAGTGTCAATCTATTGGGGAAGTCGTAGGTGGGTACCCTTGATATTGTTTATTATATTATAATTTCCTGTATGAGATACTTGGTTAGAGTATACATGGTGAGTCTGAAAACATATTATACCTATTTAGGTGATGATTTAGTTCAACTTGTTGTTCACTGTGCATTAGCATGTTTCTTAACATTTAAAAGAGAGTCTCTGGGGAGGATCCTACTGAGTATATTTTTATAGTCACCCTATGTATATATAAACTAATTTTCTGGTTACAAGGAGAAGGTTGGAGATCATTATAGTTACTACTAGATTTGGGTTTCAGGAGATGTTCAGGATTCGTGGTTTCTTTTGTTTTTACGTTCTTTTGGTACTTTAACTATTTTCTTTCATCTTTAGTAGTTTTTCATGATACTAAATATGTGTACATTGGATTTCCTTTATATTGAAGTCTTTGTTGGAGTTGAATGGGGTCATTCTTATCTATCTCTTCCACATGTGTCATCTTAGAGGGTAATGCCTCCCATTTGTTTGTTTACTATACCCTCGGTGGTAGTCGCCAACCCGGGTCCCACTCGATGTGGGTCTCAGGAGTCATTATCTCATTTCTCACATTACCGACACAGGAGGGGTACACATTATGGGGAGGGGGTCATGAAAAAAAATATACCATGCAATAGTGCATTTTAAGAAGAAATTACGATCATTATATGAAATAATGTTCAATTTGTAAAATGCACTAAAATGGTGTTTATGAATAATACATCACATGAATATTATAATATAAACAATGAATAATAGACTCTTTCAATGTCTAATTACATGAGATCTTTGATCACATTATATAATTTATGGAAAGAGAACCAGGATGGGTTGTGAATATGATGTCACACATGACTTGGGAGTTCTAGTTATAACACCCTCTGACATTTACAAGAGTCGGTGGGAGTGAGTTAGTTGGGTACTAGATTTCTTCTATACAAGAAATTATTGAAAACATAGAGACTCTTTTTGAAATGATATTAAAAATATATTCATATATTTTACTTGGATAAGAAATTAGTTGATAAAAATATCTATACTCAAGATAGACAGCTTGACAGTATGGATTTGAAAGACTTTAATGGGAAGTTATTTAAGCACTTTTACCTAGAGACGCTCAAGAAAGAGATAGAAATTGATATTATGAAATTGAATTTAGAGAGTATGTATCTGTTGGAATATAAATAATAATTTATATATTTTATGTTCCATGTTCTAGAATTTTTTTGGTAAGAGAGTACCATGGGAATTAATTTTGAATATGAGATTAAATTTGAAAATAATTCTCATGTTAATATGTTTTAGATGATTTTTTTGAAGGGTTAAATCAAACTCTCATTAATGATGGGAACCTAAATGATGATTCCAATGGAGGAAATGTGATTTATGTTGGATGATCAGGAGCTACTTCTTCGGATTTAAGTATGTGTTTGTATGGGAATGCCAGTCGAGGTTATAGAAAGTAAAGTTGCTTGAGGGAAGGGTCATTTACTCAGGACCATACCTAATGGACTTTATACCAGTGAAGTAAGACGAGTCACATTCATAGAAAATTTCCCCAACAAGTGGTATAGTACTGGACTAATGTGAGATGGGAAATCTATAGTGGTTCTGTAGGAACCCATAATGATTATGTTCATCTTGAAGAGTGGGATATATAGGTGGGTCATGTAGGGACAATTCATAATAAATATGGGGATGCTTCATCTCGGGTAGTAAGGGTTTTAGTGGATGATGGGCATGTGTAACCTTGGGTATTTTCACCGATTGTGGGAAAGTTATAGAATGTGTTTCTTGGGGACTTCTCAGGGTAACCACCTGAGAGTTATTTGGAATTTAGGATTTATCACATTCATGGAGCTGAGCCAGTTTCTATTCTTCCATAAAAATGGAACCAACTGAGAATAATGAGACAAACACTCAACTAGAAGAGTTGATGTATAAGGGGTTTATCTGACAAAGTAGCCTACATTGGGGTTCTTTAGTTTTGTTCTCTAAGAAGTCTTATGGGAGTTTTTTCTTTTGTCTTGATTATCAAAATTTGAATAAGATGATATTTAAGAACAAGTTACCTCTTCCATGCATCGATGGCCTATTTGACTAGTTGAAGGGATCTTCTGTTTTCCCTATGATCGACTTAATATCAAGGAATCATATTTTGATATTTTTACTTTATAACATTCCTTAAACTAATTTTATAATCATATATAGATTTTATGTGTTCTTCATAATGATATATTTTTTAAAAAATTCTTTGAATGTGTTTATAGACTTCATGAATAGAATCTTTTACCCATACCTAGATTATTTTATGATTGTTTTATGGGTGATGTCTTATTTTATTCCAATACACTTTATGATCATACACAACATATTGAAATTATCCTGAGTACACTAAGAGAGTATTATCTGCACTCCTAGTTATCAATGTGTAAATTTTGGATTGAACAAGTACATTTATTGGGTAACATAATCTTAATGGAATGTGTGTTAGTAGACCTAAAGATGATTCATGTTCATTTTTCTTAGGATAATCAAAATAATATTGTAAATATTTGTAGCTTTATGGGATTTTTGGGATATTATCAAAGGATAATCAATAGTTTTTACCACATGGAAGAACTACCCTATTGCTTAACCCAGAAGGGAATAAAGGATTAATGGTTTGGTGTCTGCATGAATTATTTCTAGGAGTTGAAAAAGAATCTTAGAACTGTACCAATATTAATTCTACCCAAGCCAGGGTATGATTATATAATCTATAGTGTAGAATCTAGGATCATACATGGGACACTATTTATGGAGGGATATCAAGTTGTGGAATATAGGTCATGAATTTGGATTCCAAATAAACATAATTACCATAAAAATGACATCTATTTAGTAGAAGTGGTGTATACTTTGATGTGTTAGTGAAATAACCAATTGTGTGTAATGTTTTTAGTGTATAATGATCACAATAGATTGAAGTACTCTTTTTCATATAAATATATGAATCTCTAGAAGCAGAGATGGGTTAATTATATATAGTCATCTTATTTTGATCTTGTATATACACCAATGATGGGAAATAGCGTTGTATGTGCTATAAGATGAGAAACTATACTCATGAAGTTAAAGAGTTTAGATTTTAGTGGAAGATGATGAATTTACTAGTTGATATACATATTCCGGCTCCATAGGACCTATAGAAGATAACCCTCATATCAATTTCACTGGGGTCTACACTTTTGAGCTAGATCACGATAGATAGTATGACGATCCATCACGTCTTTCATTGAAGGCACGGTGTCACCGTCGGATTGGACCATAGATTAGAATGATTTCATCTATTTTAGGAATCATATTTTTCTTACTATGAGAATTTTTGAGCAATTGATGCATGGATTTTATGTCTTTAAGTGGGCAGTACATCTGGGTATAATAAATTGTACTCAACCCTATGATGATAGTATTGGTGGTCAAGGATGAAAAAATAAATTTCATAGTTCATGAAACAATGATACACCCATTAAATATGATGGCCTAGAATCAACGAAAGCGGTGTTTTCTACATTGTTTCCCATTTCAAAATATATGTGGGACAACATTACCCTAGATTTTTTTTGGTGTGCCTCTCTCGGATACCTTCAAAAATGATTCTATTTTGGTGATATTATATTGACTAAAAAGGTATCATATTTCTTTCCTATTTAGAATATGATGATATAATATTAGTTGGAAGAAATGAAAATTTGAGAGATATTACTTACACAAGTGATTCCATGAAGTATATTTTGAGACTGTGACTCAAATTTCACTTTGTTCTTCTGTAAAGGCTCGTAGAAGTTTCATGGTATACAGGTGTTACTAAGTATAACATTCCACCCACAAACATATGGGTAGTCAGAATGTACTCTATTGGTTTTAGAGAATATGATTTAAGAATTCATTGTTAACCTTATTGTTTATTGGATGAAGAAAATGGTACTATTGGAGGTTATGTATAACAACATTTTTCTAGAAACTCTTCAGATGGAACCATACAATGCTCTATATGGAAGGTCATATAGTTCACCTCCATGTTGGATAGAGGAATCTGAGTTATTACTACTAGGACTGAGTCTTGTGTCAGATAAATCATAGCATGTTCAGTTGACATAGAAACATATTATTGTGGGATAAATATCATTGAATTTTTATTCAAATAGATTTCAACGACCCCTTGAGTTTATAGTGGTTGATTGTATGTTCCATCAAGTGTCACCTTTATTTGGTCACAATAGGATTCATAGACTTGTAATGATGGCACCAAGGGTTATCATACCTTTTGTGATTATGGAGAAACTTAGGCTACTTGCATATATATTGGCTCTTTGATATAGTTAAAAAAATATTCTTGATGGTTTTCATGTGTCACTACTTCATCAATATCACCCCTACCCCTCTCATGTGATTGATGTGGATTCTATTGAGCATAAAAATGATGCATTCTTTGAGAAGAATTTGATACATGTTGTGGATCATAGTCAGGAATTGTTTTAGTGAAAGTTGGTAATGAAATTATTTTTATTATGGAAAAATGGCCATTTTCAAGAGGAAACATGGGATTTGGAAGCAGATATTAGGGAACATTACCATGTTATTTTTACCTCATAGCCTTTAAGACACTTGGGAGTACAACTCAAGGATGATATGTTATAATGTGGGGAGATTGTATGATCCCAAACTTTTTATAGAGAAGGCTTGGGCTCAATTCAAGGAATATTTTTCCATATTATGAGTATATATTTTTGAGGTTTTATTTTATGGAGATCTCAAATGAAATTTGAGATTTCTAAAGTGGTTTTGGGTGGTGCATGGTAGGAACACAAATTTCCAAAACTCTGTATGAAGCCCCAACAAAACAGAAACAAAAGGTAGAAAAAGATTACATTGATGGAATATTATTTGTTAAACCATATATCCTCTTTTTATTAACCATATTACCCCCCCCCCCCCAAGAGGAGGCACATAGATAGGCACATTTTCAATGGAAACCATGTGCCCTGTGCAAAAAAATGTGAACACAGAATAATAAACCCCTTAAAAAATAAAAAATAATTATTCCCCTTATTATATAACTAAAAATATCATCTCAACCCTAACTAATTTATCTCATTTCTAGAG
This sequence comes from Viscum album, assembly GCA_963277665.1. Lineage (NCBI taxonomy): Eukaryota > Viridiplantae > Streptophyta > Magnoliopsida > Santalales > Viscaceae > Viscum > Viscum album. The sequence goes on from OY728145.1 coordinate 1,854,357,166, forward strand.
GCAACGTGATGAATTCAAAGGGATTCAAAACATGATTATTAGTGATGAGAATGTTAGTTTGACATATCATCACCTCTCTTGGTAAAGGATCACATCCCGATATGTTACCTCAGTCTCTCCCAAATGTCCTTCATATTTTGAAGGAATTTTTCCCTCTATTATTGATATATCTAGATCTAGGTTTCGATATATCTTAATCCATAAAATTATGGATCTAGTTTTTGGATCTATATCACATTCGTCATTGTGAAATGGAATGTTCCACACTAATTTGGAGATTTATGTGGGTTGGTTTCCAGCAAAAATCTTGTGTTCGGTAATATTAAATGAAAATAACATAGTCTTGAATTCGAATTATGTGTATACATTATGGAAATCCAATTGGAAAATTTGGAAATTAAATCTAGATTTGAATTAATAAAAGCAATGAAATGATTATGAAATTTTTGGGATATTCAAGTTATGGATTTTTTCAATTAAAGGGGAATGTTAAATTGGTTAATTTTTGAGATATTTAATTTATTGATAAAGGAAATTAAGGGGTGTTTTTAGGAAAAAATAACTCATGGTAAAATTGAGTGATTTTTTGTTTGATTTTGTTAGTTGAAAAAGTGGGTTTCTATAGTAACCTATTGAGTTCCATAGTGATTTTTGAGATGGTATATTGAAAAATATCTATGGTAGAGGAATTGAATATATAGAGACATTAAAAAGGTTTGTATACATGGTGGATCATTCATCGAGTGTTTTCTGATCTGTTGGGTCCAAAATTTTGAAAACGGGGATGTTTGTTTTTTGAAAATGATGTTATGCATAAGGGTAATGATGATTCACAAAGTTATGCAAAATTCAATGTCCAGGATCTGGGCTTAAAAAATATAAAATGGAAATTGGGTGAATAAGAACTAAAATTGTAATAATGGAAAACTTACACAACATATGTTGATTTTTATGCACATGTGAAAAAAAGGTGAATTGATCAGCGTAGAAGAAAATTACTCCCAAAATTCATAAGTAAAGTATGGAACTACCATGATTAGAGATGTCTTACACGCACAGAGGAATTTGTACAAGGTATTTACACATAGAGTCATTTGTGTCTATAAATTAATGGCCACCCACTCATTTCAGAATATTGACCCTTTGAGAAATTCAGGTTTCTGAATTTTATATGAGTTTTACCTAAAGGGGGTTGCATGTAAAGATAGTTTCACACAATGAATAAAATTTTTGTATAGGAGGTTATTCTGAAATAGTGAGAGGAGTTTGGGAGTTTTGAAGCTAAACTCAAATACTAAATGAAAAATTTTATTGTTCCATGCAAGATATTCAAAGGATGCACAGAAGATTGAACATCCCCTATAATTTGGTTTCAAAGGGGTATTCATTAAGTAGATGAAATTGGAAGCAATGGTAAACTAAATATAGTGTAAAACATACTAATTCAAGAGATAAATGTGTATTTTTTGAAGGATCGGTAATCAATCTTCTATTGAGAGAGTAGTGAAATTACAAATTCTTATTCGATGTAAACTAGGAGGGACAATGAGTCCACTTTGAACATTATAAGTGTAGTGATACATTTCATAGAAGTGATCTAGCACGAACTATATTTTGGAAGTGAGCCTTAGTGGATTTGGTACACCCGCACATTGTTGTTGTATGCTCCTTGGACGTATCCTAGTTTTGGTGAACCATGTAAAATTTATATACATCATGCATTCATTACTTTGTGTTAAAACATTTCTATGGTAAAGGTAGAGAAGAATGTTTTGTGTAATAATGAAACATGATCCCAAGGGGTATTTGTATTTATCTTTTACACCATGGTTCCCCCAACCCTCAGGGTATTTAACCTAATTGGGATAACAATGTTTTGAATAACCTTGAAGGTATAATTGGTTATATGATTAAATGTTGATAAATGGGTTAATGGTGAATTGTTCATATTATTCCGTGTGATTAAAGTGTTGAAAATTGATTTAATTTTTAATTTAAATTTTCAAAAATGATTTAAAATATTAATCAGAGGGTTAATGATAATTATCCTTGATAAATTGGATATATGGTATTGATTAATAAATGTGGAGTCAGATACAAATGATGCTCTAAATACCCATGTGGTGCTAGACATGGATTTATAACCCCAAATGAATACATTTTAATATTGTTGTATTGGATAGAGACTGATTCTCTAAATGCCCAAGATGTGTGGGGTAGGTACTGATGCTACAAATACCTATGAGGCACTAGACATTGTGTAATATTAACATGAGATTAGGGTTGGAATGTGGTTCCAAATATCCATGAAATGAATTAAAATGAAATATTGAATGAGAACTGATGATTTATGTGAATTGTGAATCTCTATGTGATATAGTTTAGACACCATATCGAGCCGATGTATGTATTGATGGTTAGGGTGTCATCACAAACCTATGAAAAGGATTTGGATAAATAAAGAATAATTAAACTTATAAATTGTTTACCTTGTTGATTGTTCTTTATTCTTTATAAAATTTCATACATTGTTTTAGGATTTATATTGTTTGTGACAATGTTTTTGGTGGTCTACTGAGTTGTTCTCACACCATAATCATTATAGTTGATTAGTACACAAATATACTTCATGTTTCTTGGACATAATAAGGTAAATAGGCCTATTTTTGATTACTGAATAGGGATGTATCCCGGATGAGGGTACTATACATTGTGTCAGGACCCAATTGGGAGTGATAGTCTCCTTATTTTTAGTTTTACATTAAATCCTTGACACATATTATATAATGAAATATCTACTATTTAGTTTTGGATATTGAATTACTGGTTTGTCATCATGTGATGTTGGTATTGTTATATTATAGTTATTCTCATTTGGTTATTTGTTATATATTTACACTATTTTGTAGATTTGATAAAGAGGGTATAATATCTCCTTGTTATATTTAAGATAATCAATGTTAGTCTCTATCCTAAAATGAATGGGAAGGTGCGCTTGAGGTCATGTAACTAACCAGCTCAGAGCACAAATATAAAGAACCCAGTTCATGATGTTCAAACACTCAATGATTTTTTTAAAATACTTGAATTTATTTTAATATGGTATTTTAAAATTATAAACAAAATTGTATATAAATGACTTTTAAAATGAATATAATTTTATATAAGGTTTTGGTTTGATTTCATTGAACATGATTATGTTTATTTGAATGTTGTGACATTATGATGAATGTTTGTTTCAATTTTCAGAAGGAATATTAATAAATATAATTTCAAAAAGCATGTTGAATTTATAGTTGGAAATTTTCTAAATGAATTTATTAAATTTCATTGAAAAATTAACCTATGTTTATTTTGAAATTTATTTCCTATTAGATATGTGTTTATTTTCTTATATGGTGGATATGAAATATTGATTATTATTTTCAATGAAACAGAAGTAGTTATTTAACTGGTTGGTGCTCTGGGTTGAAGGTCAAAATATAATTATTCTTCATATTTTTATGTGGTAATTTATTTGATCACCATCATATTAATGTTTTGTGGATCCATTTTTGGTTATGTGGGAACTCTAGGTACACATTCTTGACTATTTAATAATCATACACTAAATATTTCCATAGAGATATATTGTGTTATTATTTTTTATTATTTACCTCAATATGGACATGTAGGGAAATTATATGTGTTTAGGATCAATATTAAATATATAATAATAGTCTTATATCATAGTCGTTTTCTATATGTTTCCGATTTTATCCACTAACCTCCAACGTTCCCATGATTTCTATTATTGTTTTATTCTTACTAGAATTTATTTTATTTGGATTTTATTTTATGTTAAATATTAATTAATCTATAATACTTTTTAAATGAATTTATTAATTCTATATTTTATAAAAGATGCATATAAGAGGGAAACATTTTAAATGTGATTGTTTAAAATTAATATAAAATATGTGGGATCATTATAAATGGATCAAATGCGATATTTGGGTTTCCTTTTTCGAACTGTTAGAACTCTATTTTCAAAATATATTTCAATCTAAAATTAAATAGTTTAATTTTTATATATTATGCATGGGGTGATGGGTGGTTACCTTATAGGATTTTTACACTCCAATAATATTACAGCTTCATCTAGTATACTAGGTTATATTAGATGGTTTTTCTTTTGGATTAATGTATACGGAAAGTGGTGATGCTCTAGTTGAAAATGGTGTTTTGTGGTAGTGTTTTTTATTCTTAGTTTAATTTCATATCACTATATTATAGACCACTTTGGTCTCTTTAATTGATGTTTTATTTTGGTTGATTTCTCGTTGATTGAATGTATTTATTTTTTTGTAAATTATTTTATCATGTTTATTCCCAATGTTATGTTTGGTTTCTATTTTATTTTTATACCTACTTATTTTTTGTGAATTAAGTCTAATATATGAATTTTTATTATTTGGTTTCAAGGTAGAAGAATGCGTCTAGTTTTATTTATTGCGTGAAAATATTCATATCATGTTTACTTTTATGCCCTTGGAACCTGGCACCAGCTTGGGGGCCAGGAACACAACATTGGTATTCCAGAGGCCTAATCAGGTGTTTGTTGGATGGATGATTGAGGATAGTAATTCAATAAAATATATCAGATCCCTGGTTCTTATATGTTTTAGGTTCTCAATTTTTTCTTGTTATTTGAGAATCATTATGAACATGAGGTAGAACCTATAGAACTTGAGGTATAGGTTTGAAGGATTTTTGGAAAATAGATTATTACTTTAACTTATGAGGTTATAAGATTTTATATTGTGAATACATATGAAATTTGATACATGTTGTTAGTTATTTCTATATTTTGAGTCATCTTTTAAGTATTTAAGATATTTATTGAGAAGTTATTAGTTTTTCTGGAGAATTCTTTTTTCCATGGTGGAACTTAGAGGATGTATGGGGTTTCAGAGTTACTATAAATGGTTTGAGAAACCATTTTAAGAACATGGAGATCATTTTGGATGTATTTTAGTAGCGCTCATATAGTCATCACATGGTTTTCCAACATGTGTAGAAAAACTGTGGATAATGTAAAATTTTCATAACTTTTAATATTTTTATTTCGTAATGGTCTACTGTATATTTATCATTAATCATGATTGATTTAGAATTGTTTGAGATGATTTATAAGGGTACATTTTTTTATTTTAGATCAAATGATCATATAATTTTTCGAGTATTATGATTTTTTTCCAATAAGGATGAATTTTATAACATCTTGGAAATATTTCAAAATTTGCTTCATGTATATTGATGTGTTGTTTGGGAGAAGCCTCTCTTTGGATTTCAGATTTCATGAATCATTTAAAATGATGTTGTGATAAATGTTCTAAAAACCATGTGTGATGTTTTAATATTAAACCCATTTTATTATCTCAAATCATATAAAAATATAAATTATTTCAAAAATGGAGATGTTATAAAAAAATTCCAAGAATCTTTTTATATATTATAAAAGGATTTAGAATGGTTTTTATTTTATTTATATGTTTTACTTAATATTTATTTTTGGAAAAATATTTTGTAATTACCTTGTGTTATTTCATGATGAAAATATGTGTAGTATTTTAAAAAGTAGGTGGAGTTTGAGAAAATAAATTAATTGGTTTCCTAAATGATTATTTTTTATGTTGATTTGTTCGTTAATAAGTAAAATTGTTTTTATGTGGTATTATATTTTATGTGGAAGATAAAAAATTCTTAATTTGAAATTGGTTGTTTTGATTGAAAAATAGAAATTTTATAAATGTTTTATGATTTAGAGACTAGAATTTTGGAAATCCTTACTGGTTTAACATGGAATTATATTATATTTATTGTGAATTGTGACTTTGTTGGGCCTATGTCATATATTATTTTACATTTCCCTTCTATAATGGTCCTAATTAAAGCGGGGAGGTATTCCCTTTAATATTGATCTGTAAAATGTTTTCATCTATTTCTTTGGGTATTTATATTTTTGCAGAGGAATTATTTAGTAATTTCAGATATTTTGTCATTATAATCCAAGATTAGAGTTATTTTATTATATCTTTCATGGTTGTTATGACTCACTGGGGATTCCGTGAATTATTTTTATAATAATATTTTGTGTATTGGAGATGTTTTTTAGGTGTTTTGTTGTATTTTTAGGGTTTTGTGGGATTTCAGAATTGTTGTGTGAATATAATTTTGAAGGTCTAGGAATTAGATTTCTTGGGTATGTTAATGGGTAACTGGGATGAGTTTTACCGCCATCATAGGTTGTATCCTAGCGAGTTCCTAGATTACACTAATGGTTTCATTAGTATTCATTGTTCTATGAGTGAATCTGTGAGTTTCGTCTTCTACCATCTCAATTATAGTAATGATATTGGGTATCTATATGGGATTATATTATTGTGTTATTTCATGAGATTTATCATTTTCATCCACCCAGTATGTATGGGGTGTCTAATTTGATGGAATTTTAATCTATATCTCTTCGATTTATAAATACATTTTAGATTTGTTGTTAGTGAAACTATTTTTTGTCACTTCCGTATGATAGTGTAACCCATTAAAAAACATATCATTTTAATAGTGACCACCATAATCTATATTTTATTAGTGAGTTGGTGTTTTTGGGTGTTTGTGTATTACTATAATGTCAATATCATGCGGAGACCACCATAGGTGAACCATTTTTTGGGATTATGATCCTTCTAACATTTTTTTAGTTTTTTATTTTATGGTTGAATGGTGTCATGTTGCTAGAAACCCTATCGTTGAATCTTCCCCCACTACCCCCAAATAATTATATAATTTTGTGGATATATGTTTAGGCATACACCTCTCCAAGATCAATAATCATGTTCTTCTAATTGTTTCTTCTGTAGGTGTTTTAGTATGTATTGTCCTAATTTTTTTGGTTGTGTTTTGAATAATCAAGCATTTTTCAAACATGAAGGTTCCTTTTATTTGTAGTTTGGCCCTAATGAACTCTCTTTATTTACATTATAGTTATTTTTTATTATATAATTTCATATTTATACTATGATTTATTTTTTTATTGATGATAGTTTTCTATCATCGACAGTGACCTTGGTTAATCAATGTATTTCTCTTTCCCCAAACTATTTATTTTAATATTAAGTCAGATCTGTCCATATAATTTTTAGTTAAAATTTTTCATAAATATTTTCTTGGGGAAGAAAGAGTTATTATATGACTAATTATTAATCATGGACCTGTTATTACCTTTTATTTTACTTATATATTATTTTTAAATCATTCCATCGATTATTAGGTGACATGATTTTATGGGATTACATAATAGGCACATAATTGGATTGTGTTTTGTATAATCTATGAGGAATCCATGTAAATGTATCAAATAATCATAATATATACACTTTACATAGTTGGGGCAAGGTTTCGTGAATGAATACATTAAAAACATTCAGGTTCTTATGTTATTTTTCATATAGGTGTAAGACTGTTGAATGGTTTGGTAAATTGTCTCAGAAAACTATGGGGTGGGACCAATCATTAAAATTGATGAATTTATTTAACAAAAGCTTAATAATTTTAACACAAATATTTATTATTTATCCCTCACATTATTTACATGGGAAAAGAGTCACTCCCCCTTGGTTCTATGGGTTTTGGTATTTATTTATTGTGGTATACTCCACAAAACCATCTCATTATCTCTTATTATTATGAATTTTCTCATTACCTTTCCCAAATGAGGTCATAGAATCCAAGAATTAAGTATGGATCGATTTTGAAATGGGTTTTCTTCGTGTTCTATGGTTTCTCATATCACACATTTTTTTCTCACCCACTTATGACAATTCAGCACAAGGGATTGTGGAATTTATGATTTTAAGATTATTTTCCCATTTCATAGGACTGTAATTGTTAAACCATGATATTCTATATTTTAATTCATGTTTTAAATTCCTACCAAAAATAAAAATGACTTTGAACCCCATTGAAATTGAAATTGATCCTCACTTTGTTTTCATTGAATGTGAATAATTTTTTAAATAAAATATTTATATTAAATCTATTTTCTAATAGCAACCAAATACAAAGGATTGGTAAAATGAAATAAGGGATTTTATTAAAGGATATAAAAATTTAAAATGTATTTTTGGTTTGTAAAACAATTTTCAATGTATGATCATGAATTTTAAGGGTGTTATTTGATTTTGAATAATGGTTTTTGGATTTATTTGAATGTTATGAAATTTTGATTATAGAGTTTTTTGTTTTTCTAAAGGAATATAAATAAAATTGATTCCAAAAATAGTGTTAAGGGACGTATTATATCTTTTTAAAATTATTTTGATTTTATCCATTTAAATATTCTATATAGTGTGATTTAATATTGATATTTTATTAATTATTAGATGCTTTTCCCAGAGAGGGAAATGTGTTGTTAATTATTATTCTTAATGATATATAAAGAGATGTTTTTGTGACCAATTCTTAGATGGGAAGATGTGATTATAAATATTAATTCTATGTTTATCTAATGATCTATATTATCACTAACATTTTTATGTCATTAGAAACCATGTATAGTTAATTTAGAAATCTTGGTTAAATTGGTGAACTAGTTAAGGATCATGCCCTGAATAGTAGAGATTAGATTGACTATGTATTGGTAATGGGATTATACTCCTCAGTTAGGCCTGGTGTGAATATTTAAGGTGTTCGGGAAGGTGTTTATATATATATCATTAATTTTATAACATAGAAGTTTAATATTCATCTTCTAGTTTATCCTCTAAGATACTAGGTTCCCTTGATAACTGAAATTATTTTATTTATGTTAGATGTGTTTCTAGTAGTAATTTATTTTAATTAAATAATGAATCTTATTTAGTTGGTTTTTAATGAGGATATCTAAATGGTTGTTTTTTGTTAAAGAGGAATAATCCATAGAAAAATTTTCAACATAATTATTTCCATTTAATAGGAATATATTTGGTGTTTCAGAAACTGGTATAGATTTTATATTTGGTTTAATCTTTCTCTTATTTTAAAAAAACTTTTTCATAAATTTAAATTAGTCATTCTTGAAATGGTTTTAATTTTTTTTTGGATTATTCACATGGTGTGGGAAGGGTACCTATTAATGTCTGTGTTGAAGCCGATCACATTATAATTTTAACTGTTCCACAAGGTTGTGACATATTTTTCATGACTCTTTGTTTTGGTTTATTGAGATGGAAAGTATAGATTACCTTTATTATTGTTTTTATGGGTATTATTGGTTTGGTTTGTTATTTTATATCTTATCATTTTTTTGACCACACTCGTCTCCATTATTTTATTTGATTTTGGGTAATCTTCTATAATATCAAATATAGTTTTTAGTTTATTATATTTATGGATCATTTTTATTACCATGATATTAGTTTGGTTACCATTTTACTCTTGAATGTGTTTCTTTTTATTCATGAAATCTAATATATGGAATTGTCATGGATGGATTTCTATCAAACACCCCATCCATATTTTATTTTTTAAGGGAAACAGTTTCAACCGTGTTCAAATTGATTCCCATTGATCTTATTTATATCCCAATGTGATAAAGAATTACCCTCAGGTATGTCATGGGATGGATATATAATATCTGAAAAAGGGATGAACCAGATTAGTTAATGACAATATATGTCCTTTCTTATTCCATAATTAGAAAGCACTTCAATAATTCCCATGAGTACATTTTTGTATATAATAAGATATGATCAACTCATTGGATGACCTATAACCCTAGAAAATAAGATAATACAAACAACATTGAAACATTAGAATTAATCATAATTCCCCTAATGAACACCACACAAATATTATATCTTTCACTTTCAAAAAATATGTCATCAACATATTCTATGATAATATGAGTTACTGTAGATAACACATACACATATATGTTACAATATCCTTTTCCCATAAAAAAGTCATTCCTATCAAGAATCCAACTACATTGTAATAACATGATATTAAGATATAATTTCAGAAAAAACGATCCTTGGTAATCATATAGAACACGATCCCATCTTCATTAATAATAAATCCTTCAGGTTCATCACTGAATAACTTCTATTATATTTCACTATAAAAGAAGGAACATTTAAACATCCATTCGGTGCATCGTATATAATTTCTATATTTCTACTACTAAGAACCTCATAAGTTTTTCGATAATTGACAGTGGTGTAATAGTATTTTCAATTCAAACTCAATCCATTTGTGAATTCCCATTGAAAACCGTCCCTGCTATATTACTTTTAACATCACCTTTTCAGTTATTTATTTTATGAATCCTACTTCGTACCAGCTATGTTTTTATTATTAGACCATGAAACCACCTCCTAAGTAGATTTCATACGTATTTCATCATGTTTATCATTCATGTAAGATATCCATTGTCCATGATTAATGTCGTTAGTGATATTTTGAGGTTTCACTTGAGATGTAAATATAGTTTCTTCTCATTTATTTCCTATCTTCTTGTTTAAAAAAGAATATATTGATGGTCCATAATATTCTTATTATTAGTGTGTTTTTATAATTTATAATTTCTCATCTCCAAATCCTAGACATCATCATTATAACTCGTCATATATAAGTCAACAAATATTATAACCCAGTCATTTTCATCATGTTATGAATCCTATTTTCATGAAACTACATGTTATAAGACCTGCTGTTTTCATTGTTAGATTCAATAAACACATCTATTTAATGATGATATTCAAGGATTAAATTCATTTAATAACTCTATCTTTTGATCTTTTTTCTTGATCATGTAATGCCATTAATTTGAATGAAAACCAACAAAATATTCATCTTCAATTAATTATCTTAAAATTTCCATTATTTTTATTCTTTTATAACATGTTTATGGGATTATATATATATTAATTAATTTTAGGGTCTATTTATTGTGGTAGCATATCTCATATGGGAAATGTGTGTCCTAATTCGTAAAAAATTATACTCTAAATATCAATAACAAAACATGAAACATAACTCTAAAAGTATTATAGAATTTTATTTTGCAAAAATATATATTCCCTTTCCTACAATGATCATGTTATATTTTTTTTCAACTAAACCATATTTTTATTGAGTGTATGTTGTTCTGTATTAAAGTTTTTTTCCATGATTTTAAATATACTTATGAAAATATTTTTTTTAATATTTTCTTTTATTAGACCTCAAATACAAGACACATACACCATGTTCCTTTTCAAAATATCTTCAATAAATTTCATAATGAGTAGAGCTTCTAAATGCTTCATCATAAATAGAACAATAGTCATCCAATTATAGTTATCGGTAAATATAATGATGTAAATATCACCCTAGGATGACTTATTCTTTATATGATTCCATAATTTTACATATACGATATATAATGGTCTTGTGGATTGAATATCATCTTTCTTGGGTCTAACATGATTCATTGCCCTTTTAAGAAATATATCAAAAATAGATTCAACATCCCATTTTAGCTTCAGAAGGTATCTAACCAACTCATGTATTAAAAAAATTATCATGTTTTTCTATAAAAGATAACTATGTAATCATTTCTACAAATAATTCCCATCCTTTTTAATCACATAGAACAAATTGGATGGGTCACTAATTTGAAAATTTCCCTCATTTGTTCTTCCCCCACATGTAATAAATAGTTAATTTTCTAAAAAAATATTATTTAAGAATTATTTATAAAGAGGAATTATTTTCAATAATCATGTATTTGGACAACACTAATCATGTAATATTTCTTCCCTTTCATAATCAAAAAATATTTTCATTTGAATTTTTGGCACTCAATACCATCAGTTAAATAAACTTTAATCGTTAAGGAAGTATAATTTCAAAAGGATAGAGTTTAACCTAAATATTATTTAATTTCATTCAGTATTTTGGTGTCTCTAGTAATGTGGGACGAGAACTAACTTCCAAGGATCTATGGTCTTAGTTTCTTTCATAATTTTTATCCCACATCCAATATAAATTATTTTTCATATCTATTATTCTACTCAAGTTATTTCCCATTTAATTTATTGGAGAGATATCCAGGGTGATTTACCATCTATCTCTCATCGAAAATATATGTTCTCATACATATTCCATAAAATACATTCAAACATTCATACCAATGATTTTTTGATATACTTTTAGATAAATTCACTACCTTTTTCTAAGGAAACACATTCTTTTTCATTTTGGAGATTATCTCTTGTGATTCATTCCATATTCTATGTAAGGATATAATTTAATTGAATTTATTAGCATTGTGTCAGAAAAAACTGTTGAACCAACAATAACCAATAAATCATAATATTTTATTAAATCAAAAATTATGATCCTATATCTTTATTATAAATTAATTCCTTTACAATTGTAATCTAAATTAATTGTTTTTAATTAATGAGGTCAATTTTTCATCCATTTTTTTTAAATTGAGATAGAAGATATTTTATCTTAATTTTATCTGTGATAAATATGTATATATATATAAAGGAACTTAACTATTAGTTAAAGTATATACAGAAATTTAAGTAGGATTATTTTATTTATTAATCTAGATTTTTGTTCTAGTAATCATAGTTGTTGTAAATAATTGATCCTTGACTTTAACAAAATTTATGAATTATTTATTCAACATTTTTAACTTCTGTTCACCTATAAATTTTTTTTATTCCAACATTCCCATATTTTATTATTTTGACACATTATTTCTTCAAGATACTTTTTGATATTTTCATTCTTAGTAATCTTAAACAATATTTTTTTAATACCATCAAGGAGTGTTGTATCTTTTTGATTAATTCAACATTTTCTTGAAATTTCTTCATATCATTTATAATTAAGGAATTAAATTCCTTCCTTCGAATGATATATTTAGAAATACAATACTCTAACATATAAAAAAGAATATTCCGCATGTATGTGTCATCACAACCAACCTCATCACTACTTGAGGACGTTACTTAGTATTATATATGAGCCATAATATTTGATGAAATTTTAGGTGATAGATCTATAGATTGTATTATAGAGGAATATTACAAAACTTTATTAACCTCATCACGATTTTCAGGTTTCTTATTGGATTAATTACCTTAGTGTTACTAATCATGTTAACAAATTTAGACATTATATCCAATTTTTTCCTTTTTTTATGTCATCCTGGTCTTTATTTTCAAACACATAAATCTTGTTTTTTAATAGTTGAATGTAATGTGACTCCATAATTAGATAATTTCAATAAGAAGATTACCTCTATATTTTTCATTGTAATTTATGAAAATTTATAGATAAGATACATGAATCTATATTTTACATTATTAATGTCATTATAATCATCAGAATCGCTAGGTTTTTCATTGTATTCATACTTATGTTTTATCATAATTTTGGTTTCAAAATCTATTTCATCATTTTTATTTTTAATAATGTCAATTTTATTTAACAATATACATATGAAATGATGGTATTGTGTAACTCATCTAATGATACATCGTCCATTTCAATAGGAGTATAAACTGTCAAATAAAATCAATTAACAAAATTACACATTATTTTTATCATAATAATGGAAATATATATCTTTTCTAGAAAGGTTATTATGTTACTCGGTAACTCATTCACTCTAGTAAATTAATTATCAATTGATTTATCCCCATCATTATTTATTTCATTAAAATATATTATGTACATTTTTTCTTCCTTTTTTTTAATTTGAAATTCGCTTCATAATTTATTTCAATTTTTTACTAAATTTTATAAATAGTTTATAGTCCCTTTCATCTATATGAATCTTTTTAGTAAGATAAATAATTGAATCTCTAGGCTTCCCATAAAGCTTGTGATTTTATTTGTCAATAAATTTCATCATGACACATATTGAAATAGGTTGAAACCACAAATTAACTTTAACAAGAACTTCATGACACTATGAAAATAATACCAAAATCATAGTAACCATGAAAATTATTTCCATTAAATATAGGATTCCATTTACTAATTGGATATTTTATTTTTATTCAAATCATCACAAAGAGGGTTGGACAAAGGGAACCTGATTCTGATGCCCCATGAAATACCTTGTTGATACAAAAGATATAATAAGAGTACATGCGTCCATTATTATATATTTATTTTATAATATTATTATTTTAAAAACCCATAAGGGTCAGTTAGGAAAAAAAAATCTTATGTAGAATAAATATTATTCATCCAAATAATATAAAGGAAAATAAGATCAAAAAATAATGAAATTTAAATATCTTTAATACGCAATAATAGAGCCTACTCCATACTAAAATAGGTTTTTATCCATAAATTATGATTTTAGATTACTCTATTATTATCAATATAAGTGGTCAAGTTTAGTTAGTATCATGGGTTAATTCTTCTCAGCATATAAACTAGTCTGAAAAGCTTCCCCATCTACTGAAAGATACAATGAAATACACACAACACTAGTTGTATAAAATTTACACTTTTTGTGGTTTTCATTATAATTAGATAAATTAACCTTTGTCTTCATGCAAGGAGGATAACAATAGAAAAAAATTTCAAATTCATCTATTAAAACTACTTCATAAAATACCTAGTGAATATAAAATGAATAACCTAGTCTTCTAAACCAACTACATGTAGAACCTATACATGATGTCCTTATTTTCTATTCTTAACCATTTCACTATTAGATTGGAAAAAACATGTTTTCCAAATGAACATTACCATGCCTCTAAGAATTCCCTCATCATCATTTATTTTCTATATTATTCTCATATTTATGTATTATAATCATCTCAATATCTTGTATTTAATATTTCTTTTATAGAAAAATCATTTTTCAATAAATAATTTTTTTATGTGAAGATGTTAAATTAAATTATCATGTCATTATTAGATACCAAAAATGGTACCAAATAATATTTCTTGAGGCTTCTAAAATAAATATATCACTATATCTATATCATTATGAGATTCATCAACCATTCATCCAAGGACTCATTAAATTATATCACATGGGTCTTATTCCCACATTATCATAAATATATCAAAAGTTCCCTCTACTTATTCCTCTAAAAAATAGAAGTATCAAAAGTCATATAGAAAATACAAAAAAAAATATTTTTTATTATATTATAAATAACCATATGATGATCGGATTTCATTTGATTATCTTTTTTTTTGCACAACTACTTATTTAATATTTTTGTGGCATGGTAAGTATTAATCTGACAAACCATATTTTAAAATTATTTTAACAAAATTTGATAGTCATTTGAAACAATAATATTGAATCACTAATTGAATAGAATCTTATTTTAATTTCTAAAGAATATAAAATAATTATCATAGTGATGTTTCCATTAGTTTGGAAAATATAAAAAATTCATTTAATTATTCCACAAATATACTCCATATCATGTTATAACTTGTTCATCACTAAATGAGGATCAATAATATTTTATAAAACGTGAATGAAATTTTTTTTTAGATTCATTAATCATTGAGGAGACACTTTGGAATCATAATGTGTAATTTTTTAAATCATAAAATAATTTATTTTATAAAAAATTCATATTCATCTAGTATAATTCCAAAAAAAATCTATTTCTAGTGGACTTTTGTTTCACTAGAAAATAATATCATTATTTTTTAAAGAATTACAATTCAATTGAATTTTAATAAAGACATACAATAAATACATACTTTGGGAAAATACATAAAATTAATCAATAGATAGATGATCTATCTCAAAGACTTATGATGCTCCTGAAGGCACAAAATCAAAGTGATATGACATAGAAGTCTTATGAAGTTCTCATCATATGGATTTTAAAGACTTAAGATTTGAAAATACATACATTTTTAAAATAAGACTTATCATCTTGAAGAGGACTTATTGATTAGGAAATAGAATTACTGCCATCCATAATTCACAACATTCATAAAAAAGACATTAAATAATCATCAAATATATATAATAGAACTAAAATATTCTTTATCATATCGAAAACTAAAAACAAATCTTCAAACCAACTATTTCCATTATCATCCATCTCCAAAACTCCACAAAACAATGTAGAAGAATCTCACCATCCTTGAATAACTATTGCATTCACCACGACATGCTAATAAAAATTTAAAATATCAATATCTTCATCAAATAATCCATGGGAATAACATGGATCATTGAAATATTTAATTCAATAGAAATATTAAAAAAAAAATTTAAGAATAAAATAGAATTTGAAAATTGTAAATTTATTTATATGCTTTTAAAATTTGTTTTATATTTTTTAATTTCATCATATTTATCATGAATTAGATTTTCAATTTTATTTTTATATATATTATTATTCATTTTGGATATCAAAATGTTGTCATAAAATTTATAATATATGAGAAAATAATTTTATTAGTATTTACCTAGAATTACACTTCTTAAAAAATAAAACAATTTACCATTAGATAATTATAATATTTGAATTACAAAAATAAAAATATTTTTATCTAATTTATTTAAGTATAATAATTATTTATTAATAATAAATATATAATTTAATAAATAATTTAAAACATACCTCATTAAAAATTTACACTTATAAATATATTATGTAATATATTTTGGAAAATCATTTTATACTATTCTAATATTATATATATTTATTTTAACAGTGTTAAATAATTATTAGTAGGAAATTTTCTTATATCCAATGATTATTTTAATATTATATTTGTCAGGTTACTATTATAATTGTAGTATATTATTTCAATGGTATGATAATATTTCAATTTTCTTCTTATACTGTTAATTTTAAAAAAAGCAGCTCTAATTCACTTATGTATTCTCTCACTTGTATTTCTATAATGATTCATATTTCAAAATTAAAATATCATTTCGAGTTTTATCTTTCTTAAAATATTTTTCATGGTTTTGGTTTTTCTATGACACTATGACTTATTATATTTCCAAATTTTTCATATATTGTTTATATGTTTTAATTTCACATATTTATTTACTAAATTATATATAATATATCATTCATATTTTATAATGCTGCATAATGAAATAAAATGATCTTATTTTCATTTAATGGTGTATATGATAATATAATCTAGAATTAAATAAATTAATTTTAATATAATGACATGGGTTGATACGTTTTCCCCATTTAAAAATTCCATACATGAAATATTAACTGAAAATCTTAGAAAAAATTATATGTGGGTACTTCTATTTAATTTAAAAAATAGATAATGGCCTCCTTAATAAGGAGTAATAAATGAAGCTTGTTGAATATGTTATATAAATGAAATAGGTTTGGTGAAATTTCTAGTCGATTAGACGAAAACCCAATGCTGGATATAATCTCAGAAGGAAAAGGTGTATCTAGGAATTATAACACCCTTATTCTCAATCCAAATGTCTCTCTTTTACAAGGATATTTGAAGTAATAAATTATCCCTAAACATAAATTGTATATATTTTAAAATATTGTTAGCATGCCTCTTCTATTCACTCTGTGAGGTTATGAATCAATTCTCAATGGATTAAATTTCCATTTTTCATTTTACTAGATATTTCTCATTCCATTATCTTTTGATATTTAACGTCATCCAAGCTTGTTATAGTTTAACATCTCTTCATATGGAGGGATTCATAGAATCCATATGAATTAATTATTAGATGTATTTTTTTGGAAATTGATTAATTTTATATATCAATCACATCCTCTATTGAAGACCATAGATATATATATGTGTTTGTATTCTAGAGTATGAATGATCCTTCTATATTAACATATTTTGAGGGTGATGTATCACATTTAATCTAGAAATTTTATTTAATTAATTTGGAATAATTATAGAGAGTTTTGAAGAGAATCTACGATATTTATTATATAAAATTGATAGATGTGTTCTACCCAACCAAAAAACATCCATGAGGTACATCATTATATATTAAATGACTGATATTATAATCTGGATACATCTGCAATTGATCGGGTTCCTGACATGACCACTGAAAAGGCCCGAAGCACACTCCCAATGTCTATGGGATTACAACTAGTTATGAGGAATCAAAAAAGATAACTGGGGGGATTAATTTCTCTCCCCAATAATAATAATAATATTTCAGTAGAATATAATATAATTTTTTTATTTCACAACCATGCATTGGGATTCCATGCATTTGAGATAAATAAATAAATTATAACTAAAAAACATAACATGGAATAAGAAAAAATAATTATTTTAAAGATAAAATCCCAATAATAATTCATATCAATTTTAAATATAAAATGGAAGAAATAAATAACACAATTTAAACTATAATATAATGAAAAATCATTATAGATAACTGAATTTTCCAATACATAATCATTATTAAAAATATATTATAAACCTGAAACCCCACTCAATATTGTCCATGTTATAAATGATCAGTCACTACATCAAAAAAACCATAAATACGCAACCTAAATGATATACACAAATTTATATCAACACAAGGGATCCTACATAAAAATAAAAAAAACTACATACTTGTACACAAGTACATGTGTATTATATATATTGAATAGGACAAGTAGGATTTCACCAATGATTTTATATAATACCATTTAAAAAACATTCCATGAATTCTAGATTGAAATTATTTAAGATGTAGGATAATATAAATTTAAATAATGAGTAAAAGTATGATAAATTTTTCCTTTTTGAATATATTCATAGAAATAATCATTTTGGGTAAAAACTATCTCTTCGATATGAAAAACATTCATAACAAAAAAAATTAATTCAATTTTTCTTTATTTTTATCATCTCAAGGAGTTAGACATACCATTTTAGGTGTAACAATTAATTAATTAATGATTTTGTGGACTTAAAAATTTATGAACATAAGATAATTTTTTATAGTAAAATAAAATCCTTTCAGAAGTCATCATTTCAAGAAACGTGAAATGTTATACCATATAATCAAATATATAATCTAATAAAAAATAGTAATTTCATTAAATAAAATAGACTAACCCCTTGACCAGTCACTCGATTTTCTTAGTAACATTTCCAAGGGGAATCCTTGATCCCCACTATCTAATGAAAAAATTAAAGTCATCACAACTCAATCATTAGATACGAATTCACCCAATAAATAAATAATAATCTTGGTATTCCAATATGATCATAAATATGGTAAAACTATATTTTATAGTCTAGGTGCCACATTAATAAAGAGATCTGAAAATAAACAACCAAAAAATGAATAAAAATGTAACTATTCAATTGTTTGTAATAAAAAAACATAAATAAAATTTAGATACAATTTCCCATTTATGAATATAACATCAAGATACTAAAAAACTAAAATACCCAAAATTATCATTGTGTCACCTCATGGTCACTATTCATCCATAATTACCTACTCTCTATATGAGTGATCTGAAAAAAGAACCTAAACATGGAAAACATTTTAATTTTACCAACAATGAGTGGCACAATATGGGAGTGAGATTTATACAACATTGTAGAAAAGTAAAATTTAATATATTCATTTTGATTCCCAAAGAGGCTATAAATTATGGTTTGAAATTTTAGATAGAAAATACAGTATTCCACTTTTCATATAAAAATATATAAAACATTTCCAAAATAAAACTTTAAAAATCAAAACAAGTTTTATAGAAGTATTATCTTAAAAAAACATTCAAAAACCCTTCATTATAAATTAATCATTTTGAAGAACTCATTCAAAATAAATACCAAAAATACTACAGGAAAAATCAAGTTAAAAATAATACTAGAAAACCATAATGAAATAAACCAAAGAATATAACAAATAACTATAATGCATTAATGAAGTAATACAAATAATGATTGAAAGAAGAAAATAATTATAAAATCAAAGTATATAATTAAGGGAAATTACTATCTATCCTATGGTGATACCCAATAAATACATATTTTTGAACTATCTATGGGCCTCAAATGGAATTCTCTAATTCTATAACCATTTTGGATGCTCTCAACTGGCCTCAATGATGGGAAAACACCATATGAGCCCTAAAACAATTGGGGATCAAGTCCATCTCATCAGGATATTAAATAAATTTCTCTCATAAGTTACATAGATATCCAAGATTCCTTTACAACAGTAATAGTGGGTCGTGAGGTGACCTTTATATAAAACATCTCTTTTAAGAACCATCTCATGTCATCCAAAATCTCATAGCCAAACACTCTACATATTCCAGTTTTAAATCCACCCATATAATAGATAACATTCATAGAGGTTTACACATTAAATGGAAATAATTTTTGGTTTCCAACTAAGCCATTGACGTTGAAACTACTAATAATTATTCTAAGGAAATACCTTTTTCCTTTATAGACCTTAATAAATCCCAATATAGTCTTAATATATTTTACCCAAAGTGATTAACAAGAAATAAAAAATATTTTGTAAGCCACATTTTTTTTCATTTCTTGAAAAGTGTTTTTATAAACCAAGAAGTAATTTTATGAAACATGTAATTGAATAAACGATTTTAAGAACCAAGCAACTATTTTCGGGAAACAGGTTTATATAGAATTCCTTCCATTGAATTCATATTTACACACAAGTACAAAAATGCCCATAAATATTATACACAGTTATATATATATATATATCACACTTTCATAAATATATAACTGTATAAACATCCATATAAATACCAATGGTCTTAATAAAGTTGCAAAAATAAAACAAAACTTAAATTCATATGAATTTCCTAGGTAAAACCATCAAAACATAAAAAGAAGAACAGCCCAAGAAAAACATAATTTTTTATGGAACTAAATCACATATTAAAATTAAATTTCTGAAATCATTTAAAACATAAAAATATTTTTAATGAGACTCTTGTTTCTTTTAGAAAAAACATACTTAGAATTAACATCCAATAAAAGGAAAGTGAATTTAGAAATATTAGAATGTACCATTTTCAAATCATGTGTCAAAAATTAAAGGAATAAAAATAAATTCAAAATTCTAGTAACATGAGAAATTAAATTGAAAAATATATTTTACAAGCTTCATGTATCTCATGGAATATTCCATAAATAAAATAGATTGAAATAACTACCATAAAATTGTGATGATGTGATAAACCCTTGAAATGGTTATTGAATATGGTAAAAAAAAATCAATCCCATAACTAAAAAAATCAAAATCCCATGTTAGGAAAACCTCACCCTAGGGTTTGGGCAATGAATCACCAATTAAAAGTGAATAAGTAATGAAATAAATTATGGAAAAGGGAATAAGAAGTATTAACAAGGAAATAACAATTAAAATTGAGGGTGAGGGAACCAAAATCCCAATATGGGAGATAGGAGGTCACCCAAAGGATTCCATGATACTAGTAAAATGAATAGGGGAGGAAATACCAAATTTGGGGTTTTAATTTTTTTAAGTTTAATTGAGAAATCACATTTTTAATCCACATGAATAGGTCATATAGTTTCCCTTTATGGTTTTCAAAATAATTCACCAAAAAATAACTCCTCACTAGAGTAACTGGGAGTCCCACATGTTTTGTTCATGATTTTTTGGAAACTATTATCTAATATTTAAAAATGGTTTTATTAAAATTTCATTCACACATGGTCAATTGTCACATAGTTTCTTATGACTGTGCACATGTCATGCACCACCTCTTATCCACTCTAATATCTCACATGATTTACCATTGGTGTCACATTATTTGGACTCAACTATGTATTAAATATTTGCACGAAACTATGAAAGAAGCAAAATATCATAGAATATCACATGTTTATAATTATTTATATAGTTCCTTCTAAATAGTACACACCAACCTAGTACAAAAGATAAAAATTCATAAAACACCATATATTAAAATATTCTACAGATACATGACCTTTAATTTAATGAAGAGATAAATACCATGAAAAATATAAAATAATAAGAAAAATAAATAGGTTTGTTTATGATTTAATTCCCCATTATAACACCTTTTACCCGTAGAATGACATCGATGACAATAATTTTCAATCAATTATGATTCCATTCTCAAAGACAGAACCTCATAATCAATAACCTTCAAACCAAACCCAAAATTTTATGAATATATAAACCACATTATGATTCATATACCCACATATATAATAATACTCATACATGATTAAGCCAAAAGATGAGGCACAAAGTGGGTCTCCCCACATTTAGAAACAATCTATGATAGTTTTTGGACATGAAAAAATAACTCAGGGGAACCACCAACTCATGAAATGTATTTTAAAGAAGATAAATCAAAAACCCACTATACTAAAATATGATTAATAATTCTATAGAAAACATATTCCATTCATCAAGAAAAATACACTAAATCAACCAAAATAAACCCACAAATCCAAATCAAGATTTCAAGAGAATATGGAAAGGAAAAAAATATGGAAGCCGCTAAATGTTACCTAAAAAGTGAAGTAAGGACTAATATTTATATTATTGAGTTGGTATATGATTCACATTAATCAATTTCTGATAATCCCTCTTATAGAATTTCTATAGAAAACACCATTATCCATAGCGATGGAAGTTCTTCAGAGTACTAAGGAATGTGGACATAGAATGTCATAACCAACTACAATTGAAGCATGAAAAAACGTGATTCCTTTAAAGAGATTCATATATTGATGGAGGATACTCATTTAGAATAGTTTCCTCTATTATTAAATTCTTACTATATTGGGACCTTCATTAACATCTATTGAAGTACGGATGCCACATTTCACAATATACCCCTGGAAAAGAAATCTTTTAAAAATACCTCTGATAAATCATTCATACGAAACCAATTTCAACTATTATATATATTCATGGACATCCTGATGAAGACCCATAAAAATTAAATTATCCTTTCACAAATCTTTCTATATAATTTCAGAGGAAAATAGAACCATATATTTAACACACCCAATGTAATCCAATGATGTTTTTTTGTCCCTACTAAATAACCCTAAGGTGTATTATCTTAATTTCATTTGATTAATCAATGATAAAATAAGGAATTATGTCAATCATAATGAATTCCCAAATTCGTACATCTATTAATGACGATGGAATGAATTAATTAAACAAATGTAAACATATTCCCTTGAATAAATATGAGACTATTAAATCCTTTAATCATTATAGAGTTCTTAGGGACATGATGATCTCCTTGATTTCCGATAAACACTCCATAACTTCTTAAGGAAATCAATTACTACGAAACTTAGAAACAACTAAAAATAGTCTTTCTCCACCACTATACTGGGAGTCTCCGTAGTGTTATCCATTGGAAAAAAACTTTTGATGATTATTTGGGACTTCCTTAGGATTCATTCTCTAAATAAAATTAAAAAGAGAAAATGAATCAAAATCCCACCAATTATTCATTACCCACCAATGGTTAACATGATAAAAAATTGGAATAAAATAATCAACCTATAACAGTATTCAATTAAATCACTAAACAAAAATTATCCAAAACATCATTTCAATTTGTCATTTCAAATACACATATTTTTATTATGAATCCCAACCCACCTTTAGGTTATAAATATTTTATATTTCAAAAACAATATTTCATTTTAAAAACAATTCATTTCAATTAAAATTAAATATAAAAAAACCAAAGCACATTTTACTTCAATGTTCAATATATTACATTGAAAACTAAAAATCATTATAATTAAATCCCTACAATCAAAAACTAAATCATGGGGAAACAATATCCATGCATGAATTTCACACATAGTATACAAGATATTTTTCACTGTATGTGTTTCCTCTGGGAGTCATATCAAACCATGAATTTGTGCTCTACATGTATTTTTATGCTGTGTGAGTTTGTAGTATGATCTTGATTAACCATCATTGCTTATGTACCCTTAGTTGCATGTATGCAACCATTTATTTTTGTATTTAAGGTGTGTAAATTATTTGGGTAATGTTTGGGATGGTATACAATGTTTTTTAGAACATTTCGCGGCTCTTCTATAGGTGTAATGTTTGAGCATGGTTATTATAAATATTGAAACTACTATATGAATACATCCAATGTGATATAGATTCCACTAGTTAGGTTCGTGGTTAGGAACATAGTTTTTAAAAATCATGAGAACTCCCAATAGTATCCATTAAAAGTATAATAGTGGAAAAAACGTTTGGTCAATTGTTTTTCTAGCCATATGAGCCAACTCTATGAAGGGTGTTTGGAGGTAGTGGTTGTCGTATGATTTGGGCATGGTTGTCCTGACCTTGTTCCAAAGCCATGAATGATAATGCAGTTATGTCCTGAAATTCTGGGTCTCATTTTCGATTACCACTAAACCAACCATTTTTCCTCATTGAAAAACATAACATGATTTTATCTCTAAACAAAATTTGTATAGACTCTTCCTTTAAATCCAAGAGTATTCTATGGGCTAATATTGATGCCCTAAAGGGAATATTTCATGGTACACCATTGTTCATCATGGTTTTTCTTATATCTCCTCTTCATACATATCTTATATTCATATATTTAGTTTTATAGGATGAATATATGACATTTTATGAACATAATAATGATATTTGGATGTTTTGTTGTTATGGAAAAATATCTAGGCTAGGTTTTTTTGTATTTTTAACTCGTTTTGTTGAATAATTTGTTTTGTTCATAATTTTCACCATTATTTTCGAGGTAGGTGGATTTACTCTTGACTCCAATTATTTTAAATTGAAGTATTAGTTTCAAAAAATTTGAATTTTATGAAATTTATTATGATATTGATGTTAATATCTTGGTAAGAACCATCTTTAGTTATGGTTTGGGTATTTCTGAGTATTGGTTGTTGTGAAATGTTATTTTTTAAATAATTATAAAATAATTTTTTTAAATGTTGATTTTTTAATTTATAGAAGTGGTTTGAAGGTAATTTTTTCAAAAAAATAATTTTTTTATTGATATTTATTTGAATAGTCAATTTGGAATTGTTTTTTGGCATAATGGAAGGTTTGTGTTCATGTAAATCATGATAAAAAAGGGTATAAAATTTCACCTGTCATTAGTGGGATGGACATGTGTATAAACATTCCCCTATCAGAATGGTTCACCATGGGATAACCTGGTGAAAGGATGAGTCACCAAACATGAGTATAGGGAGGTCCATGGTTTCATGCATGGTTGTTCATGTGTATATATGGAATGTAATAGGAATTACAAAATGGATGTTTTGATAAAGTCGTTAAGTATTAGTTGGTTTATTTAATTAGAAATGGATTCTTATTTGAAATACTATTTTGGTATGGAAAACTTTTTATATTATTTACATAAAATTATTTTAAATATTTCATATAACTGTGATAACAAATTCTTTTTTAATGGTGTGAGTATGGAAGTAATTAGGGAAAAACTTATTGACTTTAATTACTCACCCCATGCTTTGGAATGTTGGTTCTTTTCAAGATATTTTTATCAAGAAATAGATAAATAAATTGTATCAAATTTCATTAGTGATACATTATGTTACTTTGAGCATAGAATGGAGAGTTGGAGCATGAATCATGTTGGGAGTTATCGAGTTAGTACCTTTGGTGTCTTGGAACTTTTTGGTTTTTTCATCTGCTTTATACTCTAATATTGGGTTTTGATATCAAAATTGTACTCTGATATGGGTTATTTTTTAGTTGGTTTGGTTTTCCATAATTTTAGTGTTACTAAATCATCATCATGGATCATGCATTAGTTATTTTTCATTATCTTGGTTAGATGATTTATTATGAAAATTTTAAATTGTCACCCAATTGTTAATGAATCCCATATAATTTATTTCCATCCATTGTCATATTGGAGATTTCACCTAAGGAAATGGAAAAGTCCTATCTAATTTTAATCCAATGGGGGTATATAATAATTGGTATAAACCAAAACATAGAAATCCATTATATAATCCATAACACCTGTATCCTGAACCAAAAATAAAAAAACAACAATTAAAAATAAACTTCCCCAGGAAGTCTCGGGATCATTAAGAGTAAGTGCTTGTGAACTTGATCTCACAACTACCTCTTGAGTCCCTATATTCCTACTATAATGTACTATACATGCACAAATATAAAAGGGCGACTCTAATAAAAGTTTTCCATGATCCTACCTAGGATAACACCTGAATTTGGAACCCAATATGGCCCGTAATATATACAAGGGGATCCTATAATCCCCATATATTGTTGAAAACAATGAATTAATAATGACACAATCATTATAGAAGATTTCAAAAAATAATTAAATAAGTTGTGCGACATTCCAACCGAAATTCCAACTTGTTTATCCTATATATATGATTCTTTGTAAAATAAAAATAATCAAAATCCAAAACATTCAATGAAACATAGAATATAAAAATAAATATAAAACTACTCAAAAAAATGAATAGAGATAGGATTTGGATTCAAGATACTGACTAAGATGATACATCCTATATTCAAAAAAAACCAAAATAATAAAAATGATCTCTTTGTGACCACATAGTAACCATTTATCCATTATTACTAATATAATCCATGATTGGTCTTGAAACAAAACCTATTCATACAAAACTACTCATGCATAGAGGCACCATGTTCCACAAGTAGGGTGTTCCATATAAAAGTTCAGTATGCAAGATCCATTTGATCCATACATTTACTTTCCTCAAATAGGATATATCTATTGGTTTGAAATAATAGTTATAAAATATACTTTTCACCATATCATAATGTAGAGAAAAATAATTATCAAAAAAAAACCCCAATATATGTTCTAAATAATGGAACTCATAGAATGAATTCATAAACTATTTCAATCTAAAATAAATATTTTTAATCACTTTTTTTTAAAAAAAATATACTCATACAAAAAAAATCATGTGAAAAACATGAGGTGTACTATATAAGTCTCAAACTACGGTATTTCATAAGTAATAATTACGAATTAAAGGGGTGATATAAATAAAGTAAGAATGGTAAAAACCTAATTAATTAATAGTATGTAATCATGTGAAATTTAGAAATATCATATCTTGAAATACTAGATGTACTCATTTTTAAACCATATGTTGGACAATAAATGTATTCCTTATGTTTATAACAAACCTATCTCTTCTAAAGAAGCCAAACCATTGGAAAAACCCATATGGTTTCTAAAAATATAACTGATCAAGCTTATCTCATTGGGAATAGATTGAATTTTTTTATCATCCCCGGTTCTGATGACTATGATCCCATGTCTATATAAAAAGTGGGAAGTGAGGTTGCCTTTACATAAATCATCTCATTTAAAAAAAATATCAATTCAATCAATATTACATATCCCACAACCATTTGTGAACCCAAGAGAAATCCATAGATATATTAGAGGGATTTAATGGGGGTGTAGTATTTTGAATGTAAACATTTTAGGATTCCAATCATGCCATTTTTAATTAAAACTAATAATAACTTTTAAATGTAAAGAACTATTTCCTTCAAATACATTTAAAAAATATCAGGGATGAATTATGTGGAATTACTCAATGATCAAAAAATTCATGTAATCATCTTTTGGAAACAACTTGTTTGATACCATCCCTTAAAATAATTTTGAAAAACAATGAAGAAATTTTATAAAAGAAAACCTTGAATAAAATAATTTATTAACAAATGAACCATTTGAATAAAAAATCATTTTAAAAAATTAATTCCATTGATTTTCCATTTACACACATATAAACATATATATGTACACATATGTGTAAATATAGTTGATTATATATCATAATTATATATATACGAGGGTCGGTGTGTATTTTAATGAAATAATCCTAAATAACGTTGTACAAATCTAAAAACACATAAAATAATAAGATTTTTCATAGTAAAACTCCCAAATATTCAAAATTATTATATCCCATGAAAATAATAAATCACCTTGAGAAAAAAATGCAAATAACTTCATTAAGGGATACTGATCATTTAAAACATCAAAATATTATTAAGGACCCCCCATGGGAATTTTTGAAAACACCTACTATATATATCTATATATATATATATAAGAAAATTACATTTGGAAATGTCAGAATAATCCATTTAAAATAAATTATCTATCTTAAAAAGATTAAAAATAAATTCATAATTATAATTACTATAGTAATTCAATTTAAAAGGGAATTTATAAAGATAAAAATACCTCATAGTTTGTTATATATATAAAATAAGTGGAAACACCTAACTTGAATATGTGTGGTTTCAAATAAGCCCCTGGATATGGGATAAACATGGTCTAAGGAATCAACCAAACACCTAAACATAAAGTAATAAGATAATTTTTCCAAACCATTAAACGATTTTTTTTTTCAATACATCACTATTATTAGGTGAATAATAAAATCAAAGGGGGATGGAGTGAATATGGTAAAATAATTATTACAAAAATAGAACCATGAAATATTGATGTATAGAGAACCAAAATCCAAAATCCATATTTGTGAGGTTTAAGAAATTATCCCAATAGCATTGTTGGATGAATGAGAAATGTCATAAGATATTCGACGATTTAAATTCATAATGAATAAATTGGTAAACTAGATTTTTTATCTAATTAGATATGTTTCATGTTTTGGAAAATCATTTACCAACAATGGAAACATTTCTATTGAAATTATAGACACACAGGCACACTTGTTTATTAGTTTGTTTTGAAATAATGAAACCAATATTCCGCATCCCAAAAACATTATGATCGTGAATATTTTACCACTTATCTCACATTATTTTTAATAAAAAATGAATTTCTCATCCATAATAAACCATATATTATTAAAAATAATTTATAACACCCCTGTATTATGGTGGTTGAATGGTTTCACCTAAACTGTGTATTTTAACCTTGGATAAACCTAATAACTACCTAAAAAATTAAATATCAAAAATTGTAATAATGAATTTTACATAGATTTAATATATAGATAATACCACATAATATATATAAAATCATAATGAAAAAATATATGTTGTGGTTGGATATATTCCCCAAAAAAACTCTTTTATCCACCAGAAATTTAATGAACTGTAAAAAGTTAAGAAATGGGGTTTATAATATCAATGGAATGAACTGACAAATCATGAAACTAAAAACTAAACCAAAAAGTGAATGAATGTATAAACTAGTTTTTGATTCTTATCTTTCCAAATCACACCTAGCCAGAATAGGGAGGACCCAAATGCTGATGCCCAATGTGGTGTCCTAAACATTTTTCAATAAACTAACATCATTGTTAAACTAGGAAAATAATTGAGAGGGACCAGTACCCCATCCCAAGGATTATAAACAAGAAAACTAAAAAGTATTAATCCATAAAAAAATAATTTTAATTCTCATAGGACACATATGACTCTAATAATGGAAATGTTTTTGAATGCTTAAAAAGTAACATAGAAATCATGAACAAGTATTAAAGTTATAATTGAAAGGAAAAATAAATATGAAACCACTATAGTATTGCTAATAAGATCACAAAAGAATAATTTTGATATTTTTGTGTCAACATGAGATTCATTTCCTTAATCATTTGATATTCCACCCAACAAAATTTCTGATAATTTCCCAGTCAACTATAGCATCAATAGGTATATTGATCACTAGGGAATGATGAATTATAATGACTAAAATGACCACACCAAATTCATATCTGTTCGTGCTTCCACTCAATAAATATATCAACATATTAATGAAGAAACTTCAGCTTTGTTTCCTCTAGTTTTCAATCCTCAATATTTGGGGAAACATTATAAGCACCCAATGAAGTAGGGTCACCACTAGTCACAAGCTTCTCCATAGAAACAATATCTTAAAAAAGTCATCATCTATAAATACATCAAAATAAATCTCCACTGATATTATAATTTGATATTGGATATCTAAGAGAATAAAATTTATGAAGAGAACATCATTTAATCAATAACTCAATACGATCTTATAATAAAATGTGACTAGCTCTTGTACGTGATCAATGTAATCTTAAAACATTCATTTTCCATTTTAAATACCTAAGATATTTGATATTCTCAAATAATTCTTTTTTCGGGAAGTAATCATTGGATTATGGTGGTTTAAAATTACTTCCATGTAATTATATCGTGAAATGTGCATACAAAAATAAAATTTCACATATCTAAATCTAATCCCCTGATTAAAATTTAGATATCACTTCCCCTCAATGACTTTAGAGTTACTAGGGACGTGAAGGACTCCTCAAATTCGTCTTACTAAACCAAATCCCCTAATGGAACTCAATAGGCATGAATGAAATGAAATGACTAAAATGTGTTCAACTCCACCACTATATTATGATTTTGGGTAGAGTATTCCACTAAAAAATTCTAATGATCCATAGGGAATTATCTGTTAGTATACATTATATAAAATGAAAAAATGAAACTCTATCAAAATCCTTATAAGCAAGATATATTACCAACCAATGGTATATGAGATCAAATATTATACTATAAAAGTAAATATTTAACACTACTCAAGAAATTCATAGAAATATACAAGAACAACAACAAAATTTTGAAACACCAATTCAAATTTACAAATATAAATTTCAAATCACAAAGCCCCTTTTAACTTATTTATTTATTTTGAAAACCTAATTATTAAAAAAATTAAATAAAAACTTTTTCATTGAAATAATGATTTCAAAAATATAAAACAAATTTATCTTTTATATTCAATGTAATCCAACAAAATCTCAAAATATCTACAATAACATCACATAAAGATAAGTATCCTTAATGGGGATCTAGTGTCATATCATTACCTAGAAACATGGTTTAGAAGATCATGTGTCCTATATACATCTTCCAATGAGAGTTGTTTTTAATGGTGAACTATTGATATATATGGTTTTCTAGGCTATGCGAGCTCACAGTGTGATTTTAGTTAAATCACATTTTCTTCCAATAACATATTAAATTCAATTATATATTCTATAAAAATTGAAAATTAAAACATGAAATCAAAAATCAAGCATCGAAACAAAATTCCCTTGGAAAATCAAGGCCTTGGAAGTGTAATATCTCATAAAACTATTCTCACCCCAACCTCTTGTGTCCTCATAGTCCAAACCCAACCTAAAATACAAAATGAATAATAAATGGTCTTCATTGGAACAATTTTTTTCACAATAAATCTCAGGATATCCACTAAACTAGATTAATGAGATGGATCATGGAATACATAAGGTGTTTATCAAATCCCCATGGGATGATTACATGTGTCAATAAATCATGAAAACCATCATCGAGGATAATTTACCTAATAAATAAATAATCATCACGTTCACTCATTTCCAATCATTATATGGTGAACCTATATATTAGAGTCGATGAACAATAACACTATGTAAGTCTCAAAAAACCAAAAAAAAATAACGAAATAAAAATATAACTACTCAAATAAAAATATAAAAAAATTTCTAATATAATCAGTTGAATTGGACAATAAAACCACAATATATATATATAAACAAAAAATACATTAAAATGATCTTTTATTGACCTCATTGTCACCATCAATCCATAATTAAAAATAATCTCCTTGTGAAATCTATTTAGAGAAAAAGAGCATGAAAAAATATTATATCCTTCATATATAGAGTGGTAATAGTTGGGTTTTAAAATATAATAGTATAGTAGGTAAGAACTATAGAATCCATAAATTTTCTCCGTCCAAATAAGAATAAAATACTGGTTTGAAACGGCTGATGGAACATATAGTTTTTACTATTTCATGAAGAAGACAGAAATATTTTTTATAGCCAAATATTAAAAATGAAAATATATTTTATATAAATAAAATCTTAAAATGAAATCATGAATAATTTATTTATAAAAAATAATTTTTAAATCCCTATTTTAAAACAATATAAAAGCACACTCCAAAATTACTCATATAAAAAACAAAAATATGGTATCATATAAAAAATAAAACACATTTATTACATAATGATCCATATATTCATATGGTGGTAATTAAGCTGAATTCATACAGAATGATACAATATTAAATAAATGGTATGTAATCATATGAAATTACTAAGAATCTCAGGATAAAACTCTATGAATACTCATTTCAAAACCATCTACATGCCTACCAATGATGTCCCTAAGTCAATGAAAAACCCAGATACTCTAAACTAGCCTATCCAGTGGAAAAACCCCCTTATGGTCTCAGAAACCATTGATTATCTAGTTTGTCTCATTGATACTTGATAAAAAATCTCTAATACCCATCTAAGTTTTCAAGGATCCCATGAAAATAGTAATATACTGTCATCAGGTCTCCTTTAAATAAAAAGTCTCATTCATAATCCATCTCAAGTTAATAAATATTTTGTATCACAACTACCTAAACACGCCCTGGTGGAATCTTTCAATATTGTATAGTGATACCATGAAGGTGTTCTCATTTAATGGAAAAAATTTTCTATTTCCAACCAAGCCTTTTCTATATAAACTAACAATAATTTTTCTTTTTAGATATCTCTTTATGTTGAAGACTTTTCCAAATCCCAATGTTCTGTTAAAACATTTTACCTAATGTACCAATTTTTCCTTTAATCTTATTTTAAAATACACGCTTCTACAAAATTACATGATAAGAATATTTATAAAACAAAATGAAATATTAATCTCTGAAACAAAGAAAAGTAATAAATGAAACAATGAACAATCTGATGAAATTAGTTTTCTAAAGAAGGTATTCCATGGAATTTCTTTTTATATTTATATAAAAATATATATATATACACATTCATGTACATAAATATATATACATATAGAACTTATATATATATATATATATTAAAATATATTGGAATACTAATGGTCAAAATAAAGTGGAAGAAATCAAACAGTGCATCAAAGCATAATAATTTTCCATATAAAATAATAAAAAACTAAAAACATGTATAAAGAAACAAAACAATAATTTATCATTAGTGAAAAACTCAAATAACATCACTAAAGTTATCCCATCATTAAAAAAATCAAAATCTAATTAAATAAGTTTTTAGGAATTTTTGTAGACACCGATCAACCATAAACATTAATTTTAAGAAATTTTAATTCATAAATGTCTGAGTGGATCCTTTCTAAATAAAATATCTAGCATAAAAGGATTCAAAATAAATTCATAAATATAAAAATGTATTATTTATTTTTAAAAAGAAAATAAAAAATATATAAGTATTTAATGGAATGTTCGGCAAAGAAAAAAATGAAACACCATCCTTAAATGTGTAAAGATGTAATTAATCCCATTAATACATGTTAAAACAGGTTTAATGGAACAAAAGAACACCAATACATTAAATTAAATAGTCAATGTAACATAACACTTACTATATGGAATTTCCAAGATATCAATGTGATAATGGAAAGATACAAAAAAAATAGTGACGAGAGGAAGAGGGGAGAAAAAGTACTATAAAGAATGGAACTATAAATAATTGAAGAATGTGAACAAATATCTAGTGGAGTTAGATGGGAGTTCCTAAAAATAATCCCAAAATCCTAAAAATAAATGTTGTAAGAAAACCCCCATTTTGGGTTTTATTATAAAATGTTAACAATTTGATAAACCAAATTACTATACAGCTGTACTATTCTTATGGTTTGGAAACACGGTTTCCCAAATAGTATGATAACTATGAATCCATAACTTTAGTCACCTGGACCCCCACACAATTTTTCCACACAGTTTTATAAATTCGACACCAACAAAAACTTATTGTCTAACAAAATTGTAGAGACAGACACATTTTTGTCACTTCATTTCCCTTGATTTTTCACACTCTATGACCCACATCACAAACACTATATACAAAAACATTATTTCTCCTTGGTCCCACATTATTCAGATTAAATAGTTCATTACCCATGGAAACTATAGTTTGAATAATATAAATGAACTAAGAGCACCATAATTTTTATGTAGATTAAATTTTCCTCTAAAATTGCACATACAAACATGTACAGAGCACAAAAAATTCCAAAAATCCTCAAATATAAAAATTTTCTATGGAAACATGTCCTAAAATTAAATGAATGTATTAGAAAATATATATAATCATATGGAAAAATAGATTTTTATGATATGGAACCATCTTATATAGTAATATGATTTTAAAATAACATAATAGTGTTAATGGTTCCACTAAACCAAATAAACCCAATAGAAATCACATATTGTACGTAATTGGAATCCCCGATATAAAATCATTAATAATATGATATAACAATGGTTACTCACTAGGATTATAAATGAAATAATTGTGGAACTAGTATCAATAATAACATATCCAAATATGTGAAATTTTATATCATCCTAGTATCCCTACCAAACTATTTGGGAGGCATAATCTATCCCCTTAATGCCTCATAACCCATTTGAGTTTGACTTTCTAGAAGAATTGGGCATCAATCCCTGAACTGGAGTTCATTCGAAACATGGGTAACAATCATCTGTAAATTTATTATAAACTCATAAGGGTTAAAAATTTATAACTTAATTGGACATGATAATCCTAACAATAATTATGATTATCACTTGAATGAATAATACATTATAATAAATAAATCTCATATCTCCTCCAACACCCTAATAAAAAATACTCAAGACACATCAATCATAGAATACAAAAATCCACACCTCATAAATATGGAAAAATCATGATGGAAAAACAAAAGGGGTCTTACAACTAGTTTTTTTCATCTATATAAAAACACATTTAACAAATGTCCTATTGGGCCCTTGAACTAGTCTATAAAATTAAACCATTTTAAAATATCGATTTAAAAACAAATAAAAGTTATTTCAATTTAAAACAATAGTTTCTACCATATTGAGTGTACATAAAAACTAATTACCCATTATTAAGAGGAAAACCATTATAACATGGGTTACATCCTTTTTGAATCAAAAGAGAGTAATTTATAAACAATTTATTTAGTCTATAATTACTAAAAACCCATTGATTTATATATTAATCCAAGTCATGAAAACCAGGAAAACCAATTAAAACCCCCTAAAAAGAATTATATATACAAATATATCTATAAAATATTTAATTTTGAAACTTTAAAATGCCTTTAGATTCATAATTATAAGAGTTTAAAAAAACACATACCTTGTTCCAATGAAAAAACAACTCGACTTCATTTGGGGAATCAAAACTTGGAAAAAAACTAATATAAATTCTAGAAAAACTCCCAT
The DNA here is from genome assembly GCA_963277665.1 of Viscum album. Taxonomy (NCBI): domain Eukaryota; kingdom Viridiplantae; phylum Streptophyta; class Magnoliopsida; order Santalales; family Viscaceae; genus Viscum; species Viscum album. Next base: position 1,854,392,562 of record OY728145.1, read on the forward strand.
GATTAAACCCCTACCAAACCCTAAATTTTAAAAATAAAATGTTCATGATTGATATGATAATGGAAAAATAAATGGAAATAAATAAAGGAAAAGAAAGAAATTATGCATTAATTCAATGAAATGAATGAAATCTAATGATGGGGAGAAAATATGGGAGGATGGGTAGAAGTGATCATGTGAGCACTCATGTGCATCATTTGAATGGTATAGAAGAGAAAATAGGGTTGAAATATTTTTATCAAATGGGGGTAATACTAGAAATCAAAAAATAAAGTGTTTTTTTGGATATACACAATAGATAATCCATATGTACAATATTGTGACACTTCACTTCTAGGCATCATAAAAATCATGAGGCCATACCCACTATAGTATAACCCAATCTACCATATAAATAACCTTTTATATATACCCATATAGGTTTTCCTTCTAATAATATGGTATGATTTGCATCCTTAGAGGTTAATGGAGGATCATAATCCATATGTCAAAATAGTTTGGTCTTTCCACTAAATGGTGAATCCAATCCAATGGTTAACCATTATAGTGGAACACACACCCACAAAAAACCTTGTAATACCCTTTCAAAAAAATTATATTGACAAATAAAAATTCCTTTCTCTAAAATAATGACCTTCCATGCCTTGAGGCCTCTTTCCATTTCATGAACTACAAAAACATAAACTATATATCTTGAAAAAGATCCTAAAACACCAAAAATAATAAATAATTAAAAATAACATAAAATTGGATAACAATAAATTCTATGGTGACATGGGGAATCATAGTTTAATCCAACATGAAATTTTTATCCATTAAATATTCGAATAAAAATATAAATAATGGATAATCAAATCCTCAACACCCAATATATGTGGTTTGAGCGTTAGGGAAAAATTGGTGGGGTCCAGTGATAAGATATCACAAAAAAATACACAAATCCCAATATAAATGGAATAAATCCTCAAAAACCATCAATAATATCACAAAATAATCCATTTCATAAGGGGAACATGACATTCAAAGATCATAGAAACTAATAAAACATCTTCGAACTATTTATAATTATTCTAAAATAGTGATAATCCAGATAAACTCATATATAATAAATATATCACACAAAGAGACACATTTCCTAAAAACCACTCAATTGAAACAATAATCCATTATCAATAATATCCAACTGTCCATGATACTAGTTAAAAAAATACAAATGATAGTACAATCCAATGAAGTATAAAAGGAACATAGTAAACTTCAACAAATCCATTAACAACTCACAAAGATAAAAATGGAATGATACATCCATATAAAATACATACCTCAATAATAAATATCATGGGATACACCACAAGGTCATGTAGAAAAATGTGTATGTAACCTACGTTCTAGCCTACAAAACACTTTTTTATAGAGAACTAAAAAAACCGAACATAGAACAATCTCAATCTCGGTACAATTTAGGGAACCCTCTATATTGGAATATCGCTTTCCCCAGTTACCCTAGAACATACACAATTATACTCCTAATTACCGTCTAGAAATCCAATTCTCAACACATGCCTATCATAATAGATATACCTCAAGACTTATTGAAAAAACTAATTAATGTGAATAAAATAGATTAATAAACATGTTTCCAAACAATGATAAAGGGTGAATATCCACAAAAATAAACCAATAAATAATAATCCTAAAAATTCATATTACTCTAACCACATCTATAATAAAACTCAAAATAATCCAAAATCTAGGTTAGACCCAATATCACTCCCAAAAACTAGTTATATGACTCAAATAAAATTTACCTACATCAACGTAACACTATAAATCTGGACCAATACACTAATTATCTATTGCAGGATCAACACCTATTTCATGCCTATCCTAATAAATCAATGTGAATAGATATTTACCACTTTATCACCTTGATAAAGGCCATATGTATTTTTGAAAAGTGAAAAGGGACCATAAAAAGATTAGAAAACTTTAAGAATAAGTAAAATATTATCTCTGTCATTCTTTTCAAATCCTAGTTTAAGATAATGATCAGAAGAGTCACACCCAAAAAAATAGAAGAATCATCAAAAGGATGATTCTAGGAGATAGTCATACCATTACGATAAAGACCATCCAATGAGTCACATTTAAAATATCAAGAATCCAACTCATCTATTTCATACAAAAAAATCAATAATCATATTAATATAATGAGGTTAAATACACACTAGATTAAATTTAAATATTAATTTATTTAAAGACACCATATTTGAAACAATTCTATAAACTAATTTTATAATATAAAGACACATATTTAATTAGAATAAAATTATCTTTAAAACCAATAAAATTCACTTCAAATATTAAAATCCATATATTCAAACCATGTAAATTTCAATAAATTTAAACATGACTTGAAAATCATCCACTACGTTTTTAAATATAATAATAATCCATTATGATATTCATAATGTTTTCCAATTTTATTTCTAAATAAATTGATAACATCCACTATGAAACAATTTTTTTATTATAAAAACAACTCTATTTTGAAAAACATTCTCAAAATTCCATAATTAAAACAACAAGATTAAAAGAATCTAATAAGTATAAAAAATCCATAATAATGAAACAATAAAAAGTTGTTTTAAAAAATTTACTTAAAATTATCTTCATTTTTAAAACAAATAACTAAACCAGTTACAAACCATTAACATTAACTTGAAATTTCCTTTAATTGAAAAACATTTCCCCAATTTTATTTCAAAATAATGTCATACAAAAAGACTCCAATACAGTCAAAATACATTACAAATCAACAACTAAGAACATGATTGAAAAATCAATCAATTTTTTAAATTTCAATCCATGAATAATAATAAATTTCAAACACAAGACTAAACATTATCATTACAACATAAAATATTTGATTAATACAAAATTAGTGGAAACCAATTTGAGAGACATCAAATATCAAATGATGTTTGAAAAAAATCCATGATGGATGTAGAAGTACAAAGGATGCAACATCAAGGATGGGATGAATATAAACCAGTCATGGAGAAACCTATTATAATTTTTAATAGACCAAGTGTGTGATATATACATGGATTTCTTGATACTATGTACCAAGGTTATAAACATGGATCCCTCCAACATTCACCCCTATCATCAATGGAAACCCTAAACCATTTGGTGTATTTAAATGGTTTTAAAAACATTAAAAAATAATCATAACTAAAATATATATTAAAAACTCATATCTCAGATACCCATATAAACTCATGCCTCATGATAGTATGTATACTTGTATAACTGCATTTAATTTTCTTGTAGAATATTCAGTTTTTTTTTTAAATTTCTACATACATTGGAATCTATGATTTTCTGATATTTATTTTTGGTTGTGCACTGTGATATTGGTGAATAGTCATCCCACAATACCACCATAGACACACTAACATAGACAACATCCTCAATCATGTGGGGAGGTGTGCATGAGGTGATGTAGAAAACTAGGGTACAAAATTAATAAACTGTCATACAACCCATGATGTTGTAAAAAAATGTGAGTGATATTTTTTTATCATTATTTTTTCCCTATAGTTGAATGTTATGTGGTTTTGGTCTTGTATTGATTCTATCTATATAGATCTCATATTTATTTATAGGTTATAAAAATCATATTTCATATCTCAAATCAAGATAAGGTCATTTATTAGTTCATTTTTTACTACAAACTACCTATTGAAATTACTACCATTATGTGGTCCTTAATAACAATTCATGTGGTATATTTTGCTGAAATGGTTGGGGATAAACATAATATTGATGATATTACTATTGGGAATGAATACATAGATTTTTTTCAGAATTTTTTCATATTCTTACCCTAGAACATGAGGTTCTATATTCTATAGAATTAATAAATAGTTATATGTATTTTCCAAATAATCATTATAAAATTTATTTTATTGAACAAAAGGAATTGAAAAATAAATAATAAGAAAATGTGGATAATTGTTTTATATGCCTATGTTCTTCCCCATTATGTGCTTCAATTCTCTCAATTAAGAACAGTGATGGATTAATACATTCCTATATTGATTATCTTGAACATAATAATATTACAGGAAAAAAATTAATATCATCTTACCTAGATTGATGACTTGTTTGGTCCATTGAATGGAAAATCAATACATTTCAAATGTTAACATGGATCTTCATTTCATCAATTAAGGGTGAAAATGATTTATATAAACAAGGAAACATCTCATATAAAATATAGAAACTATAAATTTATGTTGATTCCACTAATATGAACAAACAACCTAGCTATCTTCTTGGATCTCATTAATATAGTCTTCATAGATTAACTAAATCAATTATATATTGTCACAACCCATCCCACTGGGGCCTGAGCCACAACTCCCCAAGCCCGCCACTAATAGGCCAGGGGCTGGTGACTTGCACCGAGTAGGAATGTCACTAACATGGGAGGCATTACATATTAATCTGTGCACACACACACATATCTCCAAACCCACAAAGCTGAGAAGTAGAAACTACTGAAAAAGGAAATGCACGCATACACTAAAATCCAAACCAAAATAGTACAACAGGAATGTAATGTACAGTAATTTAAAACCTTGGTCCAAAGGTACAATCCCACCAAAAGAGAGTCTGTAACAAAGTCCATCCATTAATGTATGGTATTGGGACTGCAATCCGAATTCGTTAGAACACACCTCATCATGCCTGATCTCACTGAGCACCATGCAGTCCACCTAGAATCATTTCAATGGCTCACTCATCTGCACAAGACATGAAATATGCAGGAAAAGCCCATACAAGGGTGAGTATAACAATACTGAGTAGGACACCATGAAAACAACAAAGAAATATAACAAAGGAAAATACCACAATGGAATGAAACCGTCATCTTGACACAGTATATGTCTACAGACCATATAAAAATAATATCCAGATATACTCATACAAGATCGACCATCGTAAAACCACCACTAAGAACCAGCTTGAGAATTCTATTAAGCACATAATAAAAAGAACACACTCCTACGTCATAAGAGAGAGATACGAAGTACTAGTTATGGGAGAAGAGACTCCACAAATACTTGATGAATATGATTCTCAAATTAGGATAAAAAACAATATCGATGGGGTTATTCAAAAAACTAAGTCTAAACTAATCTTCTAAGTAGAGGATCGGCTCCCGGGTAAAGTTGGTCACATCGATACCAATAACTCTACCTAGGGTGACAAGAAGGATTTGAGGATCCAGATCCATGTATCACATAGGGGATTCCAACAACTCTATTGAGAATTTTTTCTGATGGGATCATACTCCTGAACATAGGAAATGATACAAGAAACCTTCAGGGAAAAGACCAAGGGTACAAAACCTAAGAAAACTAGTCCATGTCATAGAATAAAATTGGCACAAGACATGTAAAATAGGTTACACATCATGTAGTATGGTTAAACGTCTTGTTTCTTGACTCTAGTTACTGCCCATGTAAAGGGCCCATGTCAACCATCCATGTTATGTAAAACTCAAGTACACGACGTGTAGAAGGATCACACGCCGTGTTCCATGACTCCGGGTACAGCCTATGTAAACAGCCCATGTCATTAGGATTTTCATGTAAAAACTCACTAAATGGCGTGTACGTGGATTACACAACATGTCTGAGCATCTGGGGTTTGGTCCTTGTACGTTGGCCCTGTGCCCATACACGGTATATCTCTGTGTTGCATGCCCGTGTACCAGTACATGTGGTAACCCGTGTATGTGGTTGAGTCTGGCAGGGGAAGGTTATACACTTCGTATCCTTAGTCGTGTACCCAACCCGTGTATGTGTACTCTTAGAGTACATGTCAGGTTGTCCGACGATGAACACACGCTGTGTAGCCCTTAAACACGTCATGTAGTCGGGAAATTTCTAGAACTGTCTTCTTCCTCTATGCCTTGGACGATCTTTCGGTTTCCATTTCCATTATCCTTTCACCGCGAAACTCAACATCAGGGGTCGTCCCAACACCAGAGCATAGAATCGAAGCTTTTCGGACCTTGAATCGGATCGATGAACAACATATGATCATGTGATGAAAATATGATTGAAGAGTGATTTCTCCTGAATCGCTTAGATCCATCTATCATCGCCATTATCATAGCTCCATGGGTTCATTCTAGTGTCGGATCAATAATCTCAGATCTTTACGCTACAGATCGAAGGAACAATCGATTGTTGTTCTTATCTCATGAAGAACGTGTAGAATTCACATGGAGAACACGAGAATTTAGGGAAGATAAACTAAACAAATCTAGGTGGACGAATCTCGATTGATTTTCGTGTCGATATTTGTTCTTCATTTTTAGAATATTAATCAAAACTAAAATAACTTCATGAATCAAATCCCCAAAAATCCCAGCAAAAATCGCATCCTACCAACACGATCGATCCGCAGGCTAATGATTTTGTGGATTAGTCTGCATTCTTCCATGGAATTAAGAATGGGGAAATCAAAGAAAAAATAAAACTTCTTACCTAGATTTGTGGCATTCGTTTGTGAAGATCTGGTCATCGTGTCGTCGTCGCTGGAGAAATTCATCAAGAACGTCATCGGCGCATAAGGGGTTCCCTCTAGAGCATTCCCAGAGCCTCCAGGGGTATCAGGGTTATGAGGCCTGTAACCATAGACCCCTACGTAATCCTTTATTTAAATAGGATAAAACTATATTTGCCGCCATAAGATTTAATAAAATATTTTTATAAAATATTTTATTAAGGTTACGTCCAAAAACTGGATTTCACCAACGACCTGTTCTAGAACGTGTTAGGTCTCTCTTAGGGTAAACTCACTATTCTGAATTCATCGATGCCTTCAGATTTTCAATCCGATCAACTGTTCATGATTTATCCCACTTTTTTCAGGAATACCACATGAGAGTGTTATATAATTATTAAATTAAATTCAAACATTTTTTTCGGGCTCACTGGGCCTTGAAACTACATGCCTTCTCAAATCCTGATATCGAAATAATTCCCACATAATATTAAAAATAAAATACCCAGAAATCTGAGACATTACATCACACCCATCATAGGGATTTACTTCCCCGAAAAGCCAACACAAAGGCTACTCCAAAAAATTTGGGTACTACACCCGAATCTGAGCCTCTTTCTCCCACGTGCTCTCCTAGAAATTCTTGTGCTGCAACCAGACACGCTCCAAGGAAATAGCTCACCCACTAAGGATCTTCTCCTTCCAATCCTTGTTCTCCACTAGGTACTCAGCAAAGGTCTCTCCATCATTGATGCTCATCTCTCCCGAGTCGATAATTTGCGATGGATCATACAAATACCTTCGCAGCTGCAATACATGGAAGACGTTGTGTACCCGGTCCATCTGAGGAGGTAGAGCCAAGCAGTACGCCACCACGACAAGTCTACCCAGAATATGAAAAGGTTCGATGAACCTCGGAGATAGTTGGCCACCTCGGCCAAATCTCTTCAATCCCCACCGAGGTGAGACCTGAAGGACCACATGGTCTCCCTCCTCAAACACCAATGGACTCCATATCCTATCGGCATAAGACTTTTTATGTCTCTCTGCTGTCTTCATCCACTCATGGATGACCTGCACCTTCTCTATAGTGACTTGCACCATCTCTGGGCCCATGAGTGCTGGCTCTACTGGGTTAGTCTAGCTAAGTGGTGACATGAAAGGTCTCTGGTACAAAGCCTCGAATGGTTCCATACCTATAGTGTAATGATAACTGTTGTTATAAGAAAATTCCACTAGTGGTAGGTGATCCTCCTGGCTAAGACTGAAGTCAAGTATGAAAGCTTATTGCATATCCTCTAGAACCTGGATGGTCCGCTCTGTCTGACCATTAGTCTGAGGATGAAATGTTGTGCTCATGCATAGCTGAGTCACAAAAGTTTCCTGAAATCCCTTCCAGAACTGGGATGTGAAATGAGAATCACGATCCGAAATGATTTTTTATGAAACTCCAGGAAGCTGAACTATTTCCTGCACGTAGACGGGTCCAAATCTCTCTACTGAACTCTGCACCCATATGGATAGGAAGTTGGTTGACTTGGTGATTTGGTCAATGATAACACAGATGGAATCGTGTCCCCTGGACGTATGTGGTAAACCCATCACAAAGTCCATGGATATCCCATCACACTTCCACTCTGGAACCTCAAGGGTTTGATTCAAACCTGATGGAACCTAGTGCTCATCCTTTACTTTCTGACATGTAAGGAACTGAGAAACCATCTCTGCCACACTCTTCTTCATTCCAAGCCACCAGAACTAAAATCGGTAGTCCTGGTACATCTTTTCTATGCCTGGATGCACTGCCAAAGGAGATTTATGGAACTCCCTTAGAACCTCCACCCGCAACATCACTGGTACTACTGTGTGGTCTCTGAAAAGAACAACATGCTCCCCAACTTTTGAATATCCATCTGCAGCATCGCTAGCTGATATCTGAGCACTTAATGTCTCACTACTAGAATCCTCGAGCTACGCTTCCCTGAATCGATGTAAGAGTGGAGGGGGTAACAACCATCGACTGAAGGTAAGCTCCCTCATGTCTATCTACGAAGGATAAGTGTAAAGAGGCAAACTGCCTTGTTGCCTCATCAAGCAACTGTGAACTGGATCTCTTGATAAGAGCATCCACCACAACATTACCCTTCCCATGTGTTTAAATGATCTCAAAGTTGTAATCCTAGAGAAACTCAATCCACATCATCTATCGTAAATTCAGATACTTCTATGAAAAGATATATCTCATACTATTGTGATCAGAGTAGACGATAAACCACTCGCACATCAGGTAATGCCGCCACATCATCAACATGAAGACTATGACTGCGAACTCAAGATAATGGATCACGTAGTTCTACTTGTGTGGCCACAACTGACGTGAGCCATAGGCATTCACCGCTTGCCTCTGCATCAAGACACAACCAAGCCCAGTTCCTGATGCATCATAGAACATTATGTACTCGACAACCTCCTCTGGTAGTCTCAAGATCGGGGCGCTCGTCAGACTCTCTAAATTGCTAAAATTCTGCTGGCATATCTCGGTCCACTGGAAAGGCAGCCCGTTTTGGGTCAAAGTTATCATTGGTGCTGAAATCTTGGAGAAATCAAGAATGAATCTTCAATAGTAGCCTTCCAATGCAAGAAAAATCTGCACCTCCATCACGATCCGGGGTGGCTCCCATGCTAACACTGCCTTTACCTTGACTTGTCCCACTGCTACACCATCTGCTGAGATAAGATGTCCCAAAAAGTGGACCTCTACTATCTAGAATTTACACTTAGAGAGTTTCCCGTACTACTGTTGCTCTCGGAATGTATCCAAAACCATCCTCAAGTTCCTCATGTACACCTCCTCAGACGCAAAGTACACCAGGATATCATCGATGAAGACAACTATGAACCGGCCTAGAGAGGGTTGAAAGATCTGGTTCATGAATTTTATAAACACTATCGGGGAATTCGTCACGATGAAGGGAATCACCAAGTACTCATAGTTATCGTAGCGACATCTGAAAGCTTTCTTCGGTATATCCTCATCCCGTACTAGCAACTGGTGATAGCATGATCATAGATCAAACATCGAGAACCATCGTTCCCCTCTTAATTGGTCGAAGAGGACATCGATCCTTAGTAGTGGATACCAGTTCTTCATGGTCACCTAATTCAAGCACTGGTAATCCACACACATTTTCATGCTCCCATCTACCTTCTTAGCAAACAATACTGGGGCCACCCAGGGTGACACACTGGGTCTCACGAAGCCCTTCCTCTTCAAGTCTTCCATATTCACTCTTAGCACACGATGCTCTGTATCGGCCATTCGATATGTTGATGCTAATATCGATGTCATCCTCAGCTGCAACTCAATGCAGAAATCTATCTCCTGATGGGGAGGTAGTTTGGGGAAATCCTCTATAAAGACATCGTCATACTCATCCACTACTCCTGGAAACTAGAAACTCGAAACATCTGCTTCGCCAAGGGCGAGGCTAGCCAACTGATGTGAAATCCGATGTACCTTCTTATGCATGAATCCATCATGAAATTCTTGGGTATCATTTTCACCAAAGATGGAGAAACTCATTCCATCACTGTGGACACTCGGAACCCTTCGCCTAAAATAATCAATCTGGGCATGAACTCTGGATAGCCAATCCATACCAAGAATTACATCATAAGGCCTAGAATTTACCACCATGAGGTTCCAACCAAAACTCTCACCTCCAAGGTTCAGGTCACACTGTCTGCAAAGGTGTGAGATCTATGAATCTTTTCCAGTCGGTGTTTCAATGCGTAAGGATCAATTCAACAACTCAACTAGAATATCAATTTCTCGAACAAGATAAGAAGCTAGAAAATAACAACTAGCACCTGTGTATATCAGTACGGCAACCAAAGTTGAAAATACACAGATTGTACCTCTAATCATTCCGAGAGTACCTCGGTTATAAGCCTCCGCTACATGCAGTTGTCCCTACCTCTATCCACCAGATCCATGAGCCTAGGGAAGACCTCTTGGGGGTGGTGGAGGTAAAAGGTCAAAAAGTCGACCACCTCGATCTGCTCTCCCAGCTCCCCTACCACATCTGACGCCCTGAAGATATGTCTACTCCACATGTTTCCTCTACATCGGTGGTCCATCCACTGCTCCCATGTTAGTAGTATGGCAGGTTGGAAAATCTCAATTGAGATGTCCCCGACCATCACAAGAGTAGAATCGCCTCTCTCGAGGATGGATGCATGTGCTCTACGCACGTTGTACGACAGATCCCATGTCCTGGGATCTCCTTTGAAAACGTCTCCCACGCTTGGGTTACTGATGATGGCTCCCTACTGTCGTGGTCTCTGCTCTAGCCCACTCGCTATTGGAAACTATTGGCTATCTCTACTATGCCAAGAAGCTCTCGACCACCAAAGCCTGCCCGAGCACCCCAGCATAAGTAAGAATGCTCATAGAGATGAAGCTAGCTCGGATGTCTCGACACGAGCCCCGATCAAAAGTCTGAACTCTGAAGTACTGATCCTTGGGAAAATCCATTATGTACTATGATAGGTTGGTAAAACTTGATTAGTAGATAGCCAGCATCATGGTTCCCTGCTAGAGCTAGAGAAGCGCATGTATACGTACCGCTCTTAGGGTAACCATTGAAAACTCCTCTCTGAATAGACACTCAAACTCTTACCATTCAAGAGTCACCTCATCGTGAGTATGGATAACCAAACTCCACCATAAACCTATTAAGCCATGTAGAAGGCTCGCTTCCTAGTTCACCATCTGGTATGTTGTTGTCCTGAGTCACCTCATCGTGAGTATGGATAACCAAACTACACCATAAACCTATTAAGCCATGTAGAAGGCTCACTTCCTAGTTCACCATCTGGTATGCTGTTGTCCTAAATAGACGAAAGATTCTCTCCACGACCACAATCCAGTGCTCTGCTGCCTGAGGGTCAGGGTCTCCTCAAAACATAAGGGGTATCTATCTCATAAACTCATGGAGTGTGATCAGAATGCGCTCCTCCTCTACTGGTACAGCAGGCACTAAACACTACTCCACAAGTGGTGGAATAACTGGCACACTACCCGATGGTAAAACTGGGGGATCTGGTCCCTATATCTAAGCTTCATCACTGAGGGGGTCATCCTCGTGATCGAGCTGAAAGATCATAGCGGGTGCGCATCGCGGAGGTATCCTATAAAGAAAAAATATGTATCTCAGTTAGTGATTATATCTAGAGAGATAACTCCAGAAGGACATGGAAACCACAACCCATTCCCATATGATTCATGTACCTTTTATTTTCCCCTAAAACTATTTTTATTGTGCTCTGAGTCGAAAAGAAAGTTAACAGAGTCGTGGTGTATGGATTCTTCGGCCGCCCACACCAACACTGGGGTCCTTGGCCTAAAATCTAAACTCAAAACAGTTAACACTGTTTCCCCGAACCAACTCACAGATTCTCGGTCCTATGGTAGAACCGACCACCTATGATAACACTCTATCACAACCCGTCCTAGTGGGGCCCGAGCCGCAAATCCCCAAGACCGCCACCAATAGGCCAGGGGATGGTGACTAGAACCGAGTAGGCATGTCACTGACATGGGAGGCATTGACTATATACCTGTACACACACACACACATACACACACATCTCCAGGCCCACAAAGCTGAAAAGTTGATCTACTGAAAAAGGAAATGCATGTATACACTAAAATCCCAACCAAAAGAGTACGGCAGGTAGGTAATGTACAGTAATGTAAAACCCTGGGCCAAAGGTACAATCCCACCAAAAGAGAGTCTGTAACAAAGTCCAACATGTAATGTAAAGTACGGGGACTGCAATTCATAGCCATAGGAATACACCTTGGCCTGCCTAATCTCACTGAGCACCATTCGGTCCTGTTCCCCCTAGAATCTAGTCAAAGGATTGCTCATCTGCATAAGACACAACACGTGCGGGAAAAGCCCGTGCAGGGTTGAGTATAACAATACCCAGTAGGACACCCTGAAAACCAAAAAGGAATAAAACAAAGGAAAATACCACAAAGGAATGAATCATTCAGCTTTACATAGTATATATCTATAGAACATACAACAAGAATATCCAGATATACTCATACACAATTGACCATCGCGAAACCACCACTAAGATCCATCTTGAAGATTCCACTAAGCACGTGATAATGTGGAAAAAAACCTATGTCTGAAGAGAGAGATACAAAGTACTCGTTCAAGGAGAACACACTCCACAAGTACCGGAGAAATATGACTCTCAGATAAGGATCACAACCAATAGCCATGGGGTGACTCCAACAACTCAGTGTGAACCAATCCGATAAGCAGAGGACCAACGCTCGGGTAAATATGGTCACATCGATACCAAGAACTCTACCAAGGGTAACAGGAAGGAATAGAGGATCTAGATCCAAGTCTCATAGAGGGGATTCCAATAACTCTATTCAGAAATTCTGCTGAAGTGATCATACTCCTGTACATATGAAATGATACTATAAACCTTCAGGGAAAAGACAAAGGGTACAAACCCTAAGAAAACTAGTCCAAGTCACACAAGTCAACTAGATCAAGACATGTAAAACAGTTTACACAGCATGTAGTAAGGTTACATGTCGTGTTCCTTGAATTCGGGTACTGCCTGTGGAAACGGCTCGTGTCATCCATCCAAGATGTGTAAAACTCAACTACAGGGTGTATAAGGATCACACGTCGTGTTCCCCGACTCTAAGTGATGCCCCATTAAACGACATGTTTCATTAGGATTGTCGTGTAAAAAGTAACTACATGGATCGTACGTGGATTACACGCCTTGTACGAGCATCTGGGGTTCGATCCGTGTATGCTGGCCATGTGCCCGTACACGGTCACTGTACGTGTCGCCTGCCCATATACTAGTACACGGGGTATCTCGGGTATCTAGCTGGGTTTGGCCATGGAAGGGTATACACGCCGTGTCCTTGTCCGTGTACCCAACATGTGTCTGTGTACTCCCGAAGTACGCGCCAAGTGGTACACTGATGACACAGACCGTGTATCCCATACTACACGCCGTGTATTCGGAAAATTTCCAGAATCATATTCTTCCAGCACGCCTCAGTCGATCTTTCGGTTTCCGTTTCCATGATCTGTTCACTGTGAAACTCAATATCAGGGGTCGTCCCAACACCCAAGCACTGAATCCTCACCTTTTGGGCATTGAATCAGATCGAAGAACAACATATGATCTTTTGATGAAAATACGCTCGAAGAGCGATTTCTCCCAAATCACTTAGATCTCTTTGTCTTCGTAGTCATCATAGCTCCGTTGGTCCATCCCGTTGTTAGATCTATAATCTAAGATCGTTATGCCATAGATCGAAGGAGCAATAGATTGTTGTTTTTATCTCGCGAAAAATCCATAGAACGCACCCGAAGAATGATAGAATCTGAGGGAGAAAAACATGACAAATCGAGAGGGGTGAACCTCGATCAATGTTAATATCGATCATGGCTCGTCATCATTTGAAGATTAAATGAAACCAAAATAACTTCATGAATCAAATCCGTGCAAATATCCCATCCTGCAAACACAATCGATCTGCGGGCTAATCTGTTTGTGGATTTGTCTGCGTTCATCGTAGGAATCAAGAACGGGGAAAGGAAACCAAAAATCAAACATCCTACCATGATTCGTGGCATTCTTTGGCGAAGATCTGGTCGTCACGTCATCATTCCTGGATAAATTCTTCATGAATGTCGTCACCGCATTGGGGGTTCCCTCCGGAGCTTTCCCAAAGCCTCCAGGGGTTTCAGGGTTATGGAGTCAGTAACCACGGACCCCTGTGCAAGACTTTATTTAAAAAGGATAATAATATATTCTCCACCACAACTTTTAATAAAAAACTTTAATTAAATATTTTATTACAGTTACGGTCAAAAATAGGATTTCACCACCGACCTGTGCCAACTGATGTTAGGTCTCTTCTAGGGTAAACCAGCTGCTCTGGATTCAACGCTGCCCTCAGATATCCGATCCAAGAAACCTTTCAAGATTTATTCAACTTTTTTCAGGATAACCACATGATCTTGTTATTTAATAATTAAATTAAAATGAAATATTTGTTCTCGGCTCACCGGGCCCTGGAACTGCACATCATCTCAAAGCCTGATCTCGAAAGAATTCCCACATAATATTAAAAACAAAATACGCAGAAATCTGAGACATTACATATATTGTCTTTAATGGTGGAATTACACTTCTAGAAAAATGACCTTTTGCGACGGGGACATCAACCCTTCGTAAATAATTAGTTATTTGTGATGGTAAAAGGGGTCTCGTTGCGAAAGGATTGGCAAGATTCGCACGCCAAACTGTTGGAAGGGTGTTTTCAATGGTGGGTGCCTCCCCGACCCAAATACCCAGTGGTGGTAAATACAATTTTCTATATGGTGGGACCCCCCATCGCAAATACGTGGTGGCAGTAAATACTATTTGAGACGGGGAGGTACCCCATGCCAGAAATACTCGACAGTGGACAAATCTATTTGCGACAGGATATGCCCCGGTTGCAAATAGTCTGTTGGCAGGTCACTATTTGTGACGAGCCCCATGGATAATACCATTTTAACCACTGACATTAATTAATTTGGCTGAATGTATTTGCGACAGGTCTCATTTTAATTAATCTAACATATATATACCCCCCTCTGTTTTTTCAATTTTTATCTCTATATCTACAATCTCTACCACTATACTCTAATTTTAGAGTTAAAATTTCTGTGAGATTTTTTTTAAGAAGAGCCTTTGATGTTTTCTACACCTATAAGAGATAATGATTACAGGAATTTATGTTTTATTTAATTTAATATTTATTTCAATTTTTTATTTTAATTTTAATTATTGCTAATTAGTTGTAATTAAATTAGATTTAAATTGTTTTGTTATCAGTATTTATTTATAGTAATAAATTGAAATTATTAGTGTTAATTATTAATAATTAGTGGTAATTATGAATTATTAATGATAGTTAGTAATGAATATAACTAATTACTGGTAATTAGTAATTTTTAGCATTAATTACCATTATTTAATTGCAATTAACACTAATTTGTAATAATTTGAAGTAATTAGTAATAATTAATAATAAATATTAATTACTAATAATTATTAATAATTTGTAATAATTAGTAATAATTATTAATAATTAGTAATAATTACTAAAAATTACTAATAATTACAAATAAATAGTAATGAAGAGTAACAATTAGTAACAATTAGTTACAAATACTAGTAATTAGTAACAAATACTTATAATTAGTAACAAATAGTAATGATTAGGAATAATTACTAAAAAATAGTAATAGATACTAATAATTATAAATAATTATCACTATTTAGAAATAATCACTAATAATTAGTAATAACTAGTAATAATTAGCAATAGTTGGTAAATAATAGAAATAATTATTATTATTAGTAATAAAAAGTAATAATTATTAAAAATAGAAATAAATACTAATAATTAGAAATAATTACTAATAATTAATAATAATTACTAATAATTAGTAATAATTACTAATAAATAGTAGTAATTACTAATAATTTATAATAATTACTAATAATTAGTAAAAATTAGTAATTTTTTTTATAAAATTGTAACAAATACTAATAACAAGTAATAAATAGTAATAAATAGTAAAAATACTAATAATTAGTTATAGTTAAAAATTAATTGTAATAATTATAAATTATTAGTAATAATTAGAAATAATTTGTTATAATTAGAAATAATTAGTAATAATTACAAATAATTAATATAGATTAGCAATAAATAGTAATAATTTGAAATAATTAGTAATAAGTAGTAATAATTATAATTAATTATCACTAATTAGTAAAAATTAGCAATAATTAGCTATAATTAGCAACAATTACTAACAATTAGTAACAAATACTAATAATTGTTATAAAATACTAATAATTAATAACAAATACTAATAATTAGTATCAAATACAAATAATTTGTAAAAAAAACTAATAACTAGTACCAAATACTATTAATTAGTAACAAATACAAATAATTAGTAACGAATAATAATAATTAATAACAAATAATAACAATTAGAAATAATTAGTTATAATTAGTAATAATTATTTTTAATTAGTAATAAATAGTAATAAATAGTAATAAATAGTAATAAATATTAATAAATACTAATAATTAGTTATAAAAAGTAATAATTTGTAAAAAATAGTAATAATTATTAAAACAGTAATAATTAATAAAAATATTAATATTTAGTAATAATAGTAATAATTAGTAATAAATACTAATTATTAGTAATAAATTTTAATAATTAGTAATAAATGCTAATAATTAGTAGTAAATACTAATAATTAGTAATAATTAGTAACAATTAATAATTAATACAAATAAATATTAAAAAATACTAATAAATAGTAATAATTAGCAATAAATATTAATAATTATCAATAATTCTTAATAATTAGCAATACATACTAACAATTAGCAATAATTAGTAATAAAAATATTAAATAGAACAAATTTGTAATAACTTGAATTAATTGGTAGAAAATATGTATAATTTTAATAAATTGCAAGAACATGGAACAATTTTCTGTGGATTGGCGGTACGCCTTTTTCTCAATGACTCTTCTACTTTCAACTGTTACTGAAATCAAACATTATGATAAATGTGTTCCTATGAATGAATATGAAAACTAATATGCCCGTGATTGGATGTGCATTCTTAAGACCACATTTTTTAGATTATGTTTTCAAGTGGTGATAGTTGCATGAAGATTATTTGTCGATGAAAAAGGGGCACTTTTGTCTGATGGATCATTTACATGCATCTTTCTCACACTGAGATTACAATGAATAATTTGGTCAGAGGTACGCTTATGCATTCTTCTATGAATAGGAATTTATATTCATACCTCTGAGCAGGTTCATCATTGTTATTTCAGTTTGAGAAATTTGAAATTAAATATGTCGTTGAACAAAAGAGAAGTCACCAATCCACTGGAAATTATGTCACCCATAATTTGTAGTAATTATTAAGAAGTAGCTATATTTATTTATCTTCTATTATTGGATAGTGTTTCATTATTAAAATTAATCATTTTATATTCTTTAGAAAAATATTGGACAAGGAAGTAAACAGAATTCATTATTAGATTATCATGCTTTGATAAATCAGCACAGAAATCTAAATGGTTCTAGTTTAAATCCATTATATATTGAGGGTGTTGAAACGTTCTTATCATTTTCATTATCAAAACTAGAATTTGTTTCAGATGGAACAATTAAGATTCCTTGTAAAAAATGTGCTCTCCGAACATTTGACATATTTTTAAACACTGGGGGACATCTCTTGGGTTTTAGTTTTCAACCAGATTATGTTTTTAGTATCAACATGGTGAATGCAGTTTCAGAGAAGATACTTATAATATTATTCTGGATCCATCACGATTTCAAAATTTAGTACATAATTTTGGAGGACCATTGGTTCAAAAAACTCATACGCATTTGGATATTGATTTAACTATTCAATTGAATCCATCTAATTGTTATGAGTTGATGAGGTCAGCCGAGGATAATTTATATCCAGGTTGCAAGATATGAAAATTAGATGGAGTTTCAAAATTTATGGTTTTTAAATCAGATAAAGGAATGTCAAAAAAATGTATTGATCAAATTTTTTATTTGGTTAAAACATTATTACCTGAAGGAAATGTGTTTCCTTCAAATTACTATGAGAGAAAGAGGCTAGTTCATAATTGGGGCCTTAGTTATCAGAAGACTCATGCATGTTCATATAATTTCATCTTATATTCTAGTGAAAATTATTCACTATATAGTGGTCCCACATTTGGACAATCAAGTTATAAAGAATCACAATAAGGGATGTCTAGATCGATTCCTGTAAAACAGTAGAGATATTACTCACTTACACCCATGTTACAGTGTTTATTTATGTCTCAGGACATTGTGGCAATGATGTCATGGAACAAAACCAACATTTCAACTGGTAAAATTATGAATCATCTATCTGATGGTGATTCATGGAATAATTTTGAACTAGTGAATGTTTCTTTTTCTTTAGAAGTCCAGAACGTGCAATTATATCTTTCTACTAATTGTTTATTTCTGTTTGTTTCTTATGGTTGTCAGTATTCATGTTAGAATATCTTTATAACTTCATACAATTTAACTTTATGGATGTTGATGAAGGAAAATTATATCATTTTGAAATTATTAATATTAGGATATCCGAAAAAAAAATATTTATCTTTATTTGAAACCATTTATTGATGAGTTAAATTTGTTGTGGAGTAATGGTGTTAGTACATATTATGTTGCTGCGAAACAAAATTTCCTACTAAAAGCTACAGTGTTGTGGATAATTATTGACTTCTTGGAATATGTCATTTTATCTGACTGGAGTACACATGGTCTGAAATCAGGTCCTTATATTATGAGATAAAACAAAGGATTTATTCTCATCAATAAAAAAACCCTTGTTTTTTTACTGCCAAAGTATATTTCTTAAAAATGATCATCCTTTTAAAAGGAACAAATTTTATTTCTAAAAAGGAAAAATTTAAAGGGATGCTACTCAAAAATTGATATTTGGTAATGAGTTATTTATTTATATTTTTATTACCTCCCATCACAATTGAGCCAACAATAAACCAACATAAAATTCATGGCTTTGGGAAAAAAAACTATTGGATAAAAAAGAAATTTTTTTGGGATCTCTCATATCGTTTGATTTCTTGGTCTTCCACATGATGTATTACATGCATATTGAGAAAAACTACATTGATAATTTATTTCATATTGTTTTTGATACACCAGGTACGACCAAAGATAATGTAAAGGCACGATTAGATCTTTTCCAAATTTTCTAGAAACCGGAACATAAACTATTTAAAAATGTAAAATCACAATGGTTAATGAAGCCAAAAGCAACTTATTTGATGTACAAAGAGAGTCACATATTATTTTGTTAGTGGATTGTAGAATTGAGCCTTACATATGGCTATGCTTGCAATTTTGGTAGTTGTGTACCGAATTGTCATATTATAGGATTAAAAATTCATGATTGTTAGGTTATAATAGAAAAAATTATGTTGAATAGATAAAAAATACTGTTAAATTCTATGATTTGGGATTCTATAACAGACATATCATATTTTTTTCTGAGACATTTGTGCAGTGAAAATATATTATGATGCACAAATACAATTGGAATAAGATGATGTTGTAATTATATATAAACTAGAAAAAATATGTCTGTCAATTTTCTTCGACTCAATAGAACATTTGATATAAAAAATCCACATGAATCAAATTATAATGTTCCGATATAGTTTCGATGGATTTACCCATTTGAGAGATGCATGCAGAAATTGAAGAAAAATGTAAGTAATAAGGCATTTGTTGAAGGCTCAATTTCTGAAGCTTATTATTAAGTGGAAATTAACTTTTTTTACTCCAATTATTTTAAATCTAAATATCCCTCAAAACATAACCACATGGGAATAAATGGGGGGAATATTGATGATGAAATGAACAATCAATTACCAGTTTTTAATCATCCATATCTTGGATTTGATGGAGTTCATGAATGGTGGCTTTCAAAGGATGAACATCATAGATCTCATGCATATGTTCTGCTAAAATGTGAAGAAATGACATCATTTGTACCGTGTGTGCTTATATAACTATTATATAATTTTTGTTACAGTAAGTAAACTTATTTTATTTTGAGGTTTTATAATAATCACATCAAGAAACATCATTCACAAATTATAGTAGCTGCCCTTTAAGATTTGTTGAAAAAAATTATCAATGGTTTCAAAAATAGGTGAGCATAAATTACAAATGGATTAATATATTAATTTAGTTTATTATTATTTATATTGTTATTTTTTAAAAAAAATTGGTGTCTCAATATGCCAATAAAATTGATAAGAAATGGTGTGTATTGAGTAACCCACCATCTAAAATGGTTAAATATTATAATGCATGTGTGGTGAATGTTTTTATATTTCATACACTTTCCTATGGGGAATAAAAAAACAATGAAAATTGAAGTGTTCTTTATAGGATCTGATCATAGAGAAACTAAAGTTGACTTTTACAGCATGATAGATGAAATTATTGAACTTTGTTATCATGTACCAAATTACATAACAATGTTTAAATGTCTGTGATTGGATAATGATAGAGTCTTGTGTATTCATCTATCTTATGGAATCATTGATATTAAATATAAAATTCTTATTGTAGTAAATAAACCATTTTTACTGGCTCAACAGGAACATCAAATTTTTTACACAATGTATTGTGTTATATCGAGATACCAAAAAGATTAGTGGAGCATAATACGAATCAAATTTCTGGAAAATAATTTTAATCAAAATTAATGTGGTTTCACTAAAGTGCAAGGAATTGAAATTTTTCTAGAGAGTACTCAAAATCCATCTTTTTCACAAAGTGGTATGAATATCGATGATGACACCCCCACAATTAAGGTTTGATGGTGAAAATGATGTGAATGATTTCACAAATGAATTTGAAATGATTAGAGATGATGAAACTGAAACTCATATAGATATTTATGATGCTGAGGAGGAATACGAAGTTATTGACATCGTCAGATATGAAGATGATGATGAAGGTGAACATTGACGTAGTTAAATGCTGGTTAAAATCCTAACTAAGATTTATCAATATATAATACTTATTTTTAAATATTTTCTAATAATAATCAATTTTTATTTAAGATGGATGATTATCTATTTCTTTATTTATAGGAGTCTTAGCTACCTTTGGATGAGGAGGATTTGAGATCATCGAACCCTCAACCTACTAGTAGTTCAGGGGGTACACAGAGGGGGCACGATCCTCACGACTGATGATTCTTGACCCTATCCACGAGCGACGTCCACATCATGGAATCAATCCACACATTAAGAGGTATGATAAACTATGCGTTTTAGTTAGAATTCATTAATTTATTTACGTACTAATTGTTCGATTATTTGTTTTTTTCATAGTTTTGCTTATATTGTTGTTGGAAAGGGGAGAGCTATCTTACACAATTATTTTTCTCATCCATGGATCACATGGGATAATATTTTCCTTGATGTGATGCTAAATATGTTTTATCATTGGTTGGTATATAAATAAATAACATTTATTTTGAAATTCATTTCATTAATAACATTATATTATAAATTTTCTGTAGGGTTTATGTTATCTCATCGATGATATCATGTGTGATGCTATCCATGGGGAATGTGAGTTGTCTTTATGTGACTGTTTCTGTCGATTTTATCCACAATTTGAGATGGATGGCCATGAAGAAATCATGAGTGGAAGTATTTGATGAGTCATGTATAGCCCACTGACTAGAGTACATTTCATCCCATGTTTGGGATGGATTATGTTCACACTAGTTGGGTGGTCGATTTAAGAGGAGATCATCATTGGTCTGATAGAACTGGGGGAGACATGAGGAGACGCATCAAGCTAGTAGTCATACATTCTGTACGCATAGAGAGAATATGGTAATTACTTTTTTTAAATATATCATATAACATTAAATATAAACATTTTATTTTATATTCATATAGGCAGTCAAGTAGCCCGATTGATTAGCCACAAAAATATGTTAATATTCATTTTTTGTTATAAAATTCATGTGATTTATTAATCTTAAACACAATTTTTAGTGAATTTTACACATTGATCATTATTTCATATTATAATTATAATTACTTCTTAAAATTCACTATTACATGGTACATTTTTTGAACACTATATAAAATACCCATTGATCATGATTTTATTTTTATATTTAATTTTATTGTTCAACATTATATTGGGAATAATTAATACTCTTTGATTACTTGAAGACTCACATTGGAAGACCAAAAAATGATCTATCATGGAAACAGATTCTGGTAAATGTAAACTGGATAACATCCCAATAATGAGAATGTAGCATCCATGATCCAAACTCCATGGTTCTTAAAATTTAACTAAATATAGAAGAAATAATGGAAAAAATTTCATAAAATAGTGAAAAGTGTTAATTCAGATGTTTTTATGGAGTTCCATGTGAACCAAGTTAGAGATAAAATTCTCAGCCATATTATGCAGCATATAAAAATATGCCACTATTTCAATAATATCTTGGAATTCAAAATTCTATTTGAATTAAAATTTTTAATACGGGTGGGATAGATCTTTGGATCCATTTTCATTATATGTGGACGACTATAATTCATCCATATATAAGTTCATTTTGTCACCTCTAATATGTGGATGAAAGATGGATGCTACTTCGGGTCAAGGGTGGAAAAGTTAAATTCCACAATCTTTCCCCCATCCTAGGCCAACCATACTCAAGTGGGAAGTCATGGATTGTTTGTGTCTTGACCTAAGGCTTCATAAATTTATATTAAATGCATTTTTAGTGATGGAGTTGATCATATTTAGTGCTATATTTCATTTAAATGTTATGTTGTCCAATTGATGATATATTGTTCTTCTTCATTTGTATGTTGTTAAAATAACCTTATTTTTCATTAAAAATTCATTATATTATCTTATTTATTCCTTATTATTATCAAATTTATATTTTTGATTCATGTTGGGAATTTATTCAAACCAGACCTTGTGAAATTATTCACACAATGGTGGAGTGTGTTTTTTTATTGTTTTTTTACTTCTTCAACTCCTCTATCATTAGTCTACTTCACTCTTCCATTGAAACCATATATTCAAAGGAGGGATAAAAGCTCTTATAGTTTTATCCGAGGGAGTAGAAAGGGTATGGACTGGATGTTATTTCTCACTCAATTAATTTATAATAAATTCATTTAATTGATAATTTCAGTAGACAATTTTATAACTTCTTCGTCATTTTTGAATTTTATGCCAACACACTTCTCGTGATAATACGAAAAATTACATTAGGTATCAAAACGTTGATCCTACAAGTATATAAGTGATTAGTATTAGGTTTTTAGGTATTAAACTAGGATGTGATTGTTTTGTTTAATCATAATTAATGAACCCTTCTCAAATATAAGAAATTTAAATAGTTGAAAAAGGAATGCATCAAATCCACCCCAAGTGATAACCTAGGATCAACTCATTATCGTAATTTGAATTCACATAAGTCATATTAGAATTCACTAAAACCCATATAAAATCAACCAATACTGTCCACTTAATATCGAAAAACAATCCATATAATTTATTTGTATTTAGGTTACTTCATAGGTCTCTGGGGATTTGACAACCCAAGCTAAACTACAAGAAACCGCTTAACCCTAAAATTTTGGGTAAATGTGGGCAAGACCGAATTTTTGCACCGTTGCTAGTGAGACATGTAATTCATCTCATCCCACATTATATTATCCACAATTTCTTCTATTATCTCCCAAATTATCTTATCTTTTCCCTTTCTCGTTTTTTTATTTTAGAGCCTGTCTTCCTATAATCATGACCAATAAAACTGTCTAGTTAGGGTTCATAGTTTGGGGTTGGGGAGCCATGTACACCAAGGGAAATATTTCCATTAGATCATAAAATTTGTAATACTCCAAATTCTAAAAATTGATTCGATTTAAATAGAAGTTATTAAAATAAACCAACTCATAAACCTAGGTGGGATCCAAAATGAAATCCAAATGAGGCAGCCCTAGACATGGGGAATGCAGTAGATCAAACCATGAATGACAACCTCACACATGCCAGGACCAATGCACCCTCATTCATTGGAAACAATTACCTAGGATATAACTACAAAATATTTCAACCCCATGTCCTATAGCACCTTCCCACAATCCATGGAATGGAGTTTGAGATGCCCTACCTTCCTGTTAAGGAATTCAAAGATATTGTAGAAACCATGCCCCCTCCCACATCAACTAGAATCAGCTAAGATGAGGCTATTTACATTTTCTTAAAAGGATCAGGCTAAAGAATTTCTTACAAATTTGATAGCATCATCTATCATCGATTGCGGCCAATTTAAAATATAATTCTACAAAAAATAATATCCCCACCACAAAAAAAATTCACTAAAATAGAGCATCCAAAACATTTTTGATAAAGTGTGAGAGTCATTCTACGAAACATGGTAGAGGTTCAAAGACACAATAAAAATGGTTCCACACCATGCTTTTTCTATTCCAGAAAAAATGAGAATGTTTTATATATGTTTGGGCCAAAGGAACATTTTATTCGTTGACATGATGTGTAATGGGTCCTTTAAAAAAATACCCAAATGATGCTTACAAGTATCTATAAATCCTTGCTAAACAGAACCAAACATGGGGAACATCACCTTTCAATGAAGATCCACCCAAATATTGTGTAATTAATAAACATAAGGTGGAGTAATGCCTTGATGCAATCACTACGAAGGTTGAGAAGATCGATCTTAGGAAGGTCCATGAAATTCAAATTGTTGACCAGGTTTTCACAATTTGTGGAAAACATGACCACAAGACTGACAACTGACCAACCATCCCATCCATTAAAGATGTTATTCTGGGAGGAACACTAGTGGAGATCAATTATCTAAGATTTTAGATTCCACAATACCAAAACACATTCAATCCATGGTAAAATGACTATCCATGATTATGTTGGAAAAATAACCAACCACCCAACCAAAAACCTAGTCAGCCACAAGGACTAATCCCTTACACTCCACAAAATATGCAACACCATAACCAGTACCAAACAAAAATCATCCAATACAAATAGCCTCTTACCCAATACCAATAACCCATCTAGAAACTGAGGAAATAACTAATCCAACAACCAAAATATACTTATGGGATAAACCAACCACCTCAAGCCTATACTCAATCTATCCCTTTACCAACCCTAGAACAGTTGGGTAAAAAAATAGAGAAAATGAACTCATAAGTATCATCCCATAGACATGAACTAAAAACCATTAAATCATAGAAGGAACCCATGCCTACTCAGGCAGTAACATCCTCAACATTAAGGATAGAAATCTTGTTACACACAAACCTCTCATGAACAACTCAAAGTAGTGAATATATTTTTGAAGTGGGAAATCCATCAAAAAACAAGAACAAGACATTCCAATACCAATAAAAGATTAAAAAAACATGAAAATATGGAAAAATCACCTATATATTATAAAAAAATAATGAGGATATTATAGATCTACACCCACACCAAATAATCAAACAACTTTCTCCCTTCACTCATTGCATGTGAAAATGTTATGGACTAGAACTGAATGAACCCTTCCGGGAAATATTCTCTCAGGTTATGATTAACATTCCACTTATCGATGAAATTCAAACCATTCCTACCTACTCAAAGTACCTTAAGGACCTGTGCACTTTTAAATGGAAATTTTCATATAAAAACAAGTCATTATGGCTTATAATGTGTGTACCAAAATTCAAGGGACCATTCCTCCAATGTTGAAATATCTCAGATGTCTATATATAAATGTTGAGTTAGGAGGGAAATAAGTTGTGAAATCTCTTTTTTATTTGGGAGCAAGTGTGAACCTCATTCCTTATTCCCAGTATTTTCAGTTAGGACACGAAGAACTCCAGCCCACATCTGTCACACGTCAACTTGCTGATTATAGTGTTCCAGTTCATAAGGTGATATTAAAGGATTTTTTGGTGAAAGTTGAATGTTTTATTTAACCTAATAACTTTATTTTCCTTGAAAATTACCCAATCTTAGGTCTTAGGTAAAAAAATCAATCATCCTTGGACGTCCCTTCCTTGATACAATCAACTCTTTTATCTGTGTCTGAAATGAAAACATGACCATCACCTTTGGAAACATCAATCTAAACATGAACATCAATAATGAAATATCTCAAATTGGGGATGGAAATGAAATCTATAAGGTTAATTGGATTGGTGGTGTTGATAGAGAACTCGAGGAACGTCAAGTAAATACTAAAGGGTGTTTATGTAAACTCGAGATTGATTTTTATTGTTCACGTGATGTAAATTGGTGTCCTTGGATTGAATCTCTTTTAGATAGATCTATTGATTATTTTATCGAATCACTAATAAATTATACCATTGGTGTAATTAATAACATTGAGTCCATACCCCTTCATGAATCTAATTTGGCCAATGTAGTGGATGAAATTTTTTTCACAAGGAACCTATTATGTTAAGAAATCTAGACAAAGAAACTGAGTACAAAACAAAGTCCCATCCATCCTTGGAGAGTGATAACCTACCTGATTTGGAATTTATGGTCGTACCATCATCATTCTAGTATGCATTCTTAGGGTAAAATTGAGCCTTTTATGTTGTCATTTCTTCTTATCTTGAATCCAATCAAGAGATTATTCTTTAGGATGTCCTAATAAAGAATAATAACGAAATTTGATGGACCCTTTCTGATAATCCTATGATTATACCACTCATTGGAAGTCATAGGATTGTTCATGAATCTAAATACAAACCATGTCGTCAACCTCAATAGAGAATCAATCCAAATATTATTAATGTGGTAAGGAAATAATTTCATATTTTTTCGAAACAGTGTATCATCTACCTCATTGCCGAGAGTGAGTGGGTAAGCCCAATTCAAGTTGTCCCAATGAAAGATGGAATCACTATCTCCACCAACGAGGACTGCAATATTCTCCCCACAAGGGTTAGTAGTGGATGGAGAGTCTCTATTATCTATAGGAAGTTCAACTCTTGTACTAGGAAAGACTATTTCCCCTTTCCCATTATTGATCAATTCCTCGAGCGAGTGGTGTGTCATAAATTCTATTTATTCCTAGATGGATTATCATGGTATAATCAGATCAAGGTATCCTTAGAGGATCACAGAAAAACAACCTTCACCTGTCCATTTGTCACCTTTACCTTCAAGTGTATACCCTTTGGGTTATGTAATACCCCTGGTACCTTCCACCGGTTCATGATGGGAATCATCCTAGACATGGTGTGGGGTTGGTTAGAGGTCTTCAAGGATGAATTCTCCACATTTTGGGATACATTTTTGGGATTCCTTTTGATTGATGGAAGGGTTTTGTCAAGATATGTGGATAAGAATATCATCTTAAATTAGAAAGAATATCATTTCATGGAAAAGAAAGGACTCTTGTCCATATAGTATTTGGAAGAGGGATTGAAGTAGATAATGCTAAGGTAGACATCATTCATCACCTTCCCTATCCAAAATCTGTTAAGGAATTTATGTTCTTCTTAAGATATTTTTGGTTTTTATAGATGGTTCATTAGGAATTTCAGATCTATTTCTCGACCACTTTGTGATTTACTGGTCAAAGATGATCCATTTCAATGGACAGAAATCTATGAGGAATCATTATCTACACACAATTCAACTCATATATTTAGACCAATCAAGAAATATCTACATTGGAAACATCCTATTGAGATCATGTGTGATGCCAGTGACTTTGCTGAAGGAGTAGTATTATAACAATGGTGTGAGAAAAATCCATGTGTCATTGCATATGTTGGAAAATCATTAAATGATGCACAAATCAGCAACACCACTAATGTGAAATAGTTTCATGTGTTGCCTTTACCTTTTTAAAATTCAGGTCCTATCTTTTAGGATCACCCATTATTGTATTCACCAACTATTCATCCCTAAAATACATTTTCTAAAAACAAGATTCGAATGATATATTGATTAGGTTGGTCCTTCTTCTTAAAGTTTTTTATTTAACCATTAACGATAAAAAGGGTGTTAAAATGTTGTAGCTGATCACCTCTCTAGTATGGAATTCAAAAATAACTCACATCACCTTTATGTGTCAGATACATTTCCCAATGAGCACCTCTATTTGGTGAGTGATTACCTATGGTATAACGACATAGAAAACCATTTGGTAATGAGTGACATTCCAAAATTATTAGGTACACATTATAAGTATAAATTCCTTTATTATATCAAACAATATGTGTTTTATAATTCTATCCTCTTCAATTATATACAAATCAAATCATTAGGAGATGTGTTCATGAGTCTGAGAAGGAATGCATTCAAAAAAAATTCATAGAGAGGCATGTAGAGGAAACTTTTCTACGAATTAAACCACTACAATGGTTTTCCAAAGTTGTTTCTACTGGCCTAACTTCACTATGAATTCCTCCCAAATCTTCAAATGTTTTCTTGAGTGTCAACAATTAGGATCCATTACCAAAATGAATCAAATGCCCCTCACTCCCATTCCGTTCATTGAAATCAATGATTGTTGAGGAATTTATTTAATGGGACCCTTCCCAAACTCAAGGGGATAATTCTACATCCTCTTATCTGTTTATTAGGTCTCAAAATGTGTTGCAACCATTCCTACCAAGTCCAATGACCATCATGTTGTGATCTGATTTATAAAAGAGAGTATATTTTCTCGATTTTTAAATTCCTAGTTCTATAATCAGTGATCAATGAAACAAATTTCTGCAACCACCCATTCACTTAAATCATGTCTATGTATGAGATTTATTATAATGTTACCACTGAATACCATCCTCAATCCAATAGTCAAGCTGATTTAGAAATTATGGAGATTATACAAATTCATGAAAAAATTTCAATCCCTCTGGAAAATATTGGTCTGAGAAACTCTTCTATGCCCTTTGGGCATATCATATAGAATTAAAAACCATCCATGGAATGTCACCATATATTTTGGTTTATGGTAAATCATTCCATATACCTTTTTAAAGTGACAATAAGGCCTTTGGCGTAATCAAAAAACAAACTTTGATATTTCTTTGGCTGAAGAAAAGAGAAAATTATATCTTAATGAACTTGAGGAACACAGGATGAAGGCTTATGAAAATTCAAGGATAAATAAATCTAGAGTCCAAGCCCATAAATCATGTAATATCAAAGGAAAACACTTTGAACAGGGAAAATTTGTGCTCTCATATAGTTCAAAAATTCATTTACACCCAGGAAAGTTAAGGTCTAGATGGTCAGGTACATTCATAATGCATGTGGTCACATTTTAAAGGTAAATGGTATTAGGTTAAATCCATTTATTAAAACATTCAATAAAAATCTAAAATATGTTGAGTTAACTGAGACCTCCTTTGAACCAGGAAAAAACTGATAGATTTAGGATCCATGTCAGGATATCAATTTTAAACAAAAGAACTGCATGAGAGGCAACCTTTGATTTTAATTTTTCTAATCATTGTGAATTATATTTTTTTAAATAGGATCAATGAATTATTTTGATATATAAAAAATAATTAATCAATAATCTATAAATATGATAGTACCTTAGACTATTGACATGTTCTTCTATTATTAGTATGGGTGGTTATAAAAGTGGATCACCATATTCATCTCTTTCACCTGGTGTGATCCTTGAGCAATACCTTAAACAAAAATTAAAAAAGTATAAAATGTATCATCAGTTTATTTTATTTTTATGAGTTTTTAGGTTAAAATAAAAATATAAAAAAGTATAATATTTTTAAAAAATTAAAATAATACATTGTAGGTCTCTGGGAAAACCCTATCACATATAGCGAAGCCGTGGGGACTTGAACCTAGGACTGAAGGGATATAACGGAGTGCACCTACCACTAACCAATAGTTTATAGTGTTTTCTTCTTATATTTTATTTATATATAAACTTAGATTTTAAAATTTATATATCCACAGACACACACAGATATATATATATATATTATTCTATTTTTTTTACTTATTCCTAGTATCGATCATTTTTTTCATAAATAAGCAGGTGTGTTTTTTCTTTTCCTTTTTTTTATTTATTTAATGAGAACTCAAGGATTTTCAATTGGGTTTCAATTGTGTTGGTGTTTGAGATTCAGGGGATGTTGAGTTGATGGATATTTAGAAAAATCACTGATGTATGAACATAAAATATCATCATTAACAGGTCTTCTCTGAGTGACATAGGGATCAATGCAGTAATCAAGAGTGTCCTGATCTTCAACATCAAAAACCTGATTACATTGTTCGTGGTTTATTATTTTAAATTACTTTCATAACTACTCTAATATACCTCTACCCCATTCTGAATTTTATTTTATTTAAACACTGTAGACGGTGATATTTTATGTTAGGGGTGGAAAGAATGAAAATAAAAACTTTTTATTCATAAAAAATGTGTGAATGGAAAAAAAAAATTAACATCGAACACGATAATACACAATAAAAACATTGAAGCTGAATATAAAATAATTTAGTATGCTCTGATTCTGATTTTAATCCATGTATAATTTTATGAGAATATATTTTGATGGTTTGTCTCTATAATATGATATTTCATCATTTATATTTCATCCAAATAAAAAAATATCATAACACATGTCCTTTGGATAGTCGTGTATTTGATTGAGTTTATGGGGTCCCCCGAATAAATAGCATACATTGGGTGAACATTTTAGTTTTAATATTATTATTCAAAAAATAATAAAAAACACAATAAATTTGCGCATAATGAAATGAAATTACCTAATGCATGGCTTTTGGAAATTAGGGATCATGACTCCATAGTTTTCTGGCCTGGAGTTAGTTATTTTATTTCTATTGTTGTAATTTGTTTTTTTTGAGTTAACTTGAGATGATGCTCAAGTTTGTGGGCTTCTCTTGGTAGCCAATGGTCTTTGAGTCTAAGAGTCATCAGCAATGTCTTGCTACATGGGTTGACTCAATTGAGTGAAATTTTAATTAACATGGAAAAATTGAAAAAAAAATTAACGAATACTCATCTTAATATGGAAATGTGATTCTATATAGCGCTTCCATCATTTCCCCTTTGAATAAAGATGAACCCCCATGTCAATTGCGATCCACAACACATCATCACGATTAATTGATACAAGATGAAATATGGCAATGAATTTGAACAAAAGAATTGGCTTCAGTTATGGATATTCTTGTGAAAAATATATTGTATTAAAATATTTTTATGGGTTTCATGATTGTTTAGTATAAGGGTCTTTAGTGATTTTTGGGTATTAAAATATTTTTGGAAAAGGGAATTCGATTTTCATATTTTTGAGACATATTTTGCATTGGACTAAAAAAACTAAAGTTGGGGTGTGATTATCCACTTAAATAGGATAATATTCCCTGTTTTTATTATAATATTTATGGTCTTTATTAATCTGAAACAAATTTTTTATTGAATTTTTCACTTTGAACATTATTTCATATTATAATTGTAATTCCTTATTAAAAGGAACTATTACATGGTACATTTTTTAACACCATATAAAATACCCAATGATATTAATTTTATTTTTTATTTATGTTTCAGTTTCCTCATTATATTTTGAACAATTAATACTTTTTAGAGTACTTGAAGATTCACAATGGAAGACCGCCAAAACGGGCTTTCATGGAAACACAACGTGGGAAACGTAAAAAGGACACCATCCCAATAATGATATTGTATCTGCCAAGATCCAGGACCAATGACTCTTAAAATTTATATTAAAATAGGGGAAATAATTGGGAACATTTAATATCATAGTGAAAATAGATAATTATGATGTTTTAATGGAGTTCCATAAGACCTATTTTGAAGATAAAATTCTAGGCCAGATTCTACAGCCCAGAAAAACATCCCACCATTTAAATAAATATCTTGATATTTACAAATTTTATTTGGGCTTAAATTATACATACGGGCAGGAGACATCTTAGGATCCATTTTTATATTCTATGTTCCTCTCTAATTAATCTATATAGAAGGTGAATTAGGCGCCTCTATTCGGTGGATCCAAGCTGGTTGCCACTTCAGGTTAGGGGTGGAAAACTCTAAATTCCACAAAACATCAACCACCCTAGGC
The DNA here is from genome assembly GCA_963277665.1 of Viscum album. Taxonomy (NCBI): domain Eukaryota; kingdom Viridiplantae; phylum Streptophyta; class Magnoliopsida; order Santalales; family Viscaceae; genus Viscum; species Viscum album. The sequence continues at coordinate 1,854,425,043 of OY728145.1, forward strand.
CTACCATACTCAAGTGGGAAGACATATACTATTTGTGCCTCAACACAAGGATTTATTAATGCATTTCTGAGGTATTGGTGGTGAATTATTTGATCATCTTTAGTGCTTTGTTTCATTTTAATATTATTCTTCCCATTTGATGTTTTATTGTTCTTCATTTGTATGTTGTTCGAGTCACTTCAGTTTTCAATAAAAATTCTGTATATTCTCTAATTATGTTCTTATTGTTATCACATTGATTCAATTATTTCATGGTGTGAATTTATTCACAACAAATCATGTGAAATTATTCACACAACAGTGGAGTGATTGTTCTCTTTTAATTATTTTTTTAATTCTGCAATTCCAACCTAATTAGTCTACTTCCCACTTCCATTGAAACCATACCATCAATGGTGGGATAACCCTATATTGGGTTCATCCAAGGGATTAAAAAGGGGATGTATTGTTTGTTATTTCTCACTCAATTAATTTTTAATCAATTATATTAACTGTGAATTTCATTTGATGATTTTAAAACATCTTCATCCTTTTTGAATTTTATGGTCACACAATTCATGTGCTTATGCGAACCTTTACCATGGAGTGATCAACAATATGATCATCCATGTGTATATGTGATTAGTATTAGTGTTTTTAGGTATTAATCCAGGATGTGATGATTTTGTTTTATCTTATTAAATGAACTCATCTCAAATATTAGAAATTGAAAGTAATTAAAAATGAATTCATAAAATCCATCCCATGTGACAACCAAGGATCAACGCATTATCTTAATTTGGATTCACATCAGTCTGTTTAGCATTCACATAAACCTACATCAAATCAACCAAAGTGGGCCAATTCATAGCAAATAAATCCATAGAATGTATGTGCCTGTAGCTTGTTTCTTAGGTCTATGAGGATTCGAAAACACAAGATAATTTACAAGCAATCTCTTAACCCTAAAATCATGGTTAAATTTTGGGGATACCACTAATATTACTAATTAAGAAAATTATCAGAGGTTTTATAGTCATCTAGACACTAAAAGAGATTTGAGGTGATCTCCTGCATCATATTGTGGTCAATATTATTTCTTTTTCATTTTGAAAATTAACTACATATAATATTTTTAGTACTTTAATTTCAAAATGGAAATCAAGGATTCATATGAGGCCATAACCTCTCAGACATAGGCCGAGTGTCTTGCCGAGAGGGATGATTAGACTACTGCGCACCATTTCAATGAGTCTGAAATGATACAAGCCACCCAGTATGCCTTCAATAAGGGCTAGGTTGTGGGTATTGGCTCTCGATTGACTCCTATTACTTATTTTGGTTCTGCTACGATGCGGGCATCTTGATCAATAGTAGCTCGTGGAAAGGCATCATCTGTTGGCTCACAATATCAGGAGTAGCTGTGAGTTCAAAATGAGGTTATAGAGTGTTTGCATAAGGAGAAGGGGGAGATTCATCACCAACAATAGCAACATGAGGAGGATCACTGATGAAAGAAACAACACTATGAGGAGCAGATGCATTGATGGAAGTAATACCAGCATTTGCAGATGGAGTACATGTGTCATCTAACACGTAGTTTAGGGATGGAGTTTCCTCCATCATCTTCTTCAGCTCCTCTAACTCCTCTAGAAGACCATCACCCATAATGAATTTTTTTCATGTTAAAAACATTTGAATTCAATGTTTGATATAATATTAACTATTTACAGTTTCTATCTTTTATATTGGCACCACCATTATAGGATTTATATTTTATTATTTTTTATTATTTTCAATATTTCATTATTTTATTATTTATTATTATTATATATTTTAATGTTTGATTATTTCACTAACAATAATAATAATATTTTTTTCTTTTATTATATTTTTAACGAATATTTATAATTTTAATATTTTATCATTTAATCATTATTTTAATAATATTAATATTGTTTTTGCATAAATATTAATAATAATAGTAACATTATTATATTATTAGTATTTTTAGTATTTTTAATATTATAATAATATAATTTTTTTATATTATTTATATTAGTTGTATTAATAATATTTTTACTTTATAATATTAATTTATCATAATTTTTTTGAAAATATATATATATATATTATTTCATTAAGTATTTGGGACAAAACCTTTTGCGAAAGGTTCCCGTTGCAAATAGTGTATATATTTTTTAAATAACTATTTGTGTCATGAAAGAATGTGCTTCATAAATACTTTCTTGTGACGGGCTCGTCGGAAAAAAGTTTTTTATATAAAAACAGAGAACTCTCTATGATAGGAAATCATCCCGTCATAGAAGTATTTTTAGTGGTGGGATCATCACAAAAAATAGTAAATGTGAATCCTTTTTATACAATGGGCTATTTGCAACGGGGCCCCATTGAAAAATCTCATTTGCGATGGGATACCGTCCGAAATATCCCAAATTCTAGTAGTGTTATCATTTATTTTTAAGTGAAAGGAAGGAAATAGAGAACTTTTGAGGATTATTTTACATACATTTATAAAATAAAAAATTTATTGCACATTTACAATGTATAATATCATCATATATAATCTATTATTCATATGTCCTACAACCAAAAGGGAGGTAAATTGAGGGTATAAATATCAGTCCTTTTATAAAATAGTTAATTGAAGAATAGGCCATACCAACTACATATATATTGATCAATAATTTTCTTGGATTGGATTCATACAATTTAGGATTTGTGAGAAATATATCAAGAATATGAAATAAACTGTCCAATTTAACATTGAATAGAGTGTTGTTTCTTTGTATAGATTAATGTGATAAATATTTTTTGAATCTTAAGCAATGGTCTGTCTACTGATCCTATCCTCACACTCCTCTATAGTTAGGAATCATTTGAGATATAGAGTGATGCATAAAAAAAGGATTGGGTTATTTCCTCTTCCAAAATGACATGGTGTTAGGTTATGTCACATTTTAATTTTCCATCCATGACAATAATCACCCTATGGATGATATGGATCAATTATTTATAATATTTTCATTAAAAATATCGAGAGTGATTTGGGAAAAAAATGCGATAAAGTAAAAATCTGACAATATGCCTATTATAAGAGAGACAATGTGTTTCTGAGTCTAATAGTATATAATAAGGTATATATTTCATTAAAAATTATATATTGAGTAATGACTATGCTAATAATAAACACATCAGTGACAAAAAATAAAAGTATGAGGATATAGTTTATATAAAGGGTGGAATGTGACATCAAATATTTAATTATGCAATTAATATTCCAATATTACATGACTTATTAATTTTAATTCAGAGAAACATCATAAAATATAAATCTTATAACACAAGAATCAATTTTTTCCACACATATTAGAACATTATTCAAAAAGTACATGAAATATTGTATTATATACAACATATCACTACACACCATGAATGATGAAATCCCTTAAACGTAAAAAAATTAAAATAATATAATAAATCTTAAATAATAATAACATTGCAACTTGGAACTCCCATATATCATTTTCAACCTTGAGAATCACTATTAATAGAACAAACCCCAAAGTGGGAAAACAACATCATGAAATGAGAAATAATTTTTTAAAATACAATATAAAAACTTGTGGAATGTGAATTTATCTTTGTGAAGCTAGAATAGGATTATTTCATAAGATGTAATGGGTGTAAAATAGTCATTATATGATTGTCATAATGGTTATATAGTTGTTTTGTATAATACCAGAAAACATATCATTATTTTTTAATTATTAATATATTATGGATATATATAATGTTTATTTATATGTTAAGAAATAATTTTTTATTATAAATATTATAATAGAAATAAAATAATTTATTCTGGAATAGAATTAACAGATAAAAATTCCCTTCAGAAAATATAATGGGTTCTAAAATAATTGATTTTATGAATTTCAGTTGTTCATTAAATTAATTAAATTTTAATAACAATATTAGTATATTTAATTGATAATATGTAAGTAATTATTATTAAAATAAACTAATAATATCGAAGAAATAATTAAGAAGCTATATTTTTTACTAATTAAATTATTCAGGGCTCCAAAAAATTATTAAAAACCACGTTTTTTATTATATATTATATGTTTTTATTTGAAAGGTAAATTTTACAAATTTGGATTATGAAATTTCTTATAATATATTGTTTATATATGATCATATAAATTATAATTCATCTTTTAACTATTATATTGTAAGGAATAAGAGTAAATTCATTTTAATATAAAAAAAATTATTTTATAAAATTATTTTTTTATTCATTTTTATGTTAATAAATTAAATATATCATATTATAGGGTTGATATTATTTGAATTTAATTTTATATATATAGAAAAATAGTTTACCACATTTGTTACCATTGGTTATTAATATAAAACATAAAAAAGAACACTTAATATTTAAAAAATATATATTTCTATATTTGTTTTATAAATCTTTTGTTTAAATTTACATGTAAATATTTTCATTTTTCAAAATTGAATTAAATTAAATTAATTGAAAATTCATATTAATCATCTAAAAATTATATAATTGGAGTTATCTTATTATTTTGAAAAAACATTGCATACCGAATATTTTAAAAATGTAGAAATTGGGTAAATTCGAAATTCACTAATTTTATATAATATTCAATATATATAGACATTATATAAGAATTTTTTAGTTTTTTTGTTAATCATATATTTATCACCATCATTTCCTACCTAACTCATCTTACTCCCTTATGATTTCAACTATACCATTCTACACACTAATATTTACCAGGATGTTTCCATCATTTCCACAAATAAAAGTTACTTTACCACTTTTGGTTGACTTTTTTCATAAGAATGATGTATAATTCATTCATTAAGAACATAGAAGATTCTAGGAGTTATTTCTTCAAATTATCATACTCTTAATTCATTTTAATTAATTTCTCATACGAAATCTTACAAAATATATTCACCTACTCTTGTGATATATTATATCGATCATTAGTCTTCTTTAAAAATGAAATTATCATAACAAAAGTCAATTTCCTAACTCATTAATTAGTTATAACAAGGTCATGTTTGGGTATTTTCTATAAAATACATGCAAATTTTTATAATAATTATATCATAAATGACTAATAAAAATATATAATATTAAATTTTTTAATATTTTTAAATTAAAGTTGTTTTCAAACTTCAATAATGGTTATATATATATTATTCAAAAAAATGTCATATTAACCACTCATTTCAAACCATCACTATATATTCCTTAAAATAACCATTTAAAATTAAAATTATATCCAATATAGGCATTATTACTCTATTTATATTATCAATTTTATCCAAACATATCTATGGATCATCTACCATAACCTTCATACCGATTCTGGCACAGAACAAGCAAGACAATTAATACCAAAAAATTAATTACAATAAAAAATGATTAACAATTAGGAAATAAGAAATTTTGAATCAATTGAAAAAATTAAGATAAATTTAAATATGGTTATTATATAGATTATTAGTAAAATTAAATTGATTATAAAGGAGGGTATAGTGTGTCTGACCAAGTAGAACACCATATTATAGGTTTATTGTCTTAATTTTACGAAATTTAGATATATTCCATATTATGAACTTATTTTCATTTATAAAATATATATAATCCATATGAAAGTATTTAATTATTATTATAATTAATTTATGGGTATTTCCAAATCCCTCTAAGGTTCACTACTTGAAGGGTTTTTTTAGTAGATACATGTGGCATGCTTGTTCCTTTCCAATCTCACCTTGAATTGAAGATTGACATTGTATAATTTTCCATTCATGTGAATTTTTATTATTTTTCTCTTTAAAAATCCATATATATTCTTATATTTTAGTTATTTATATATAATAAATGACTTATTATCATCTATCCTTCGAATGGATCATGATTCAATTGAATTATTTCATATATGTAGAGTTGAACTTATCTCTTAATTTAAATCATGAATCTTTATCCTACTTTTTCATATTCACTGTTTTCTTTAATAAATTCCCATATATATATATATATACTTTTTTGATATATTACGCTCATTTTCTATTGATTTTAACTCTCATTATGATATTTTGAAATTAATCTATTTTTATCAATTTTATTCTTATGTTATGTTATATTAACCTTCAATGCAAAGAGAAAAAGGGATAGTTTTTTAAAATAACTCCACATAATTGAATTTTTATGAAGGGTTTTTACAATTTTCATTAATCATTATCCTTACCATGTTTTATAGTTATCACAAATTAACTTATATTTTAAACTTTCTTAATAAAATTCCATTGCTATAAAATCATTAAACAACATATAGAATATTTCCTCCTATATTTCAAACTATTTTTCAAATTCTATTATAATTTTTTTTCTTATATTTCATTATGAATGATCTTATGACTTATTTGGGACATGGTAAAATAATATCGTTCATTATCATCCTAAGTATGTATCATGACAATGTTTTTTGGAAATATTCATGAAAGACATTTATTTTTCAAGTGTTCATTAATCTATGGTGTGATTAGGAATGATTTCATTATCTTGCGGAACAAAAATATATGGATTTTTGTAATAGGATTGGTTATTCCATTATACACCACAAATTAATTATCTAATGTTTTATATATCGTGAGATTAGGATGGGACACATGTTATTGGTCAATATCCAAAAGGTTGTGGGAGTGTGGGTGGTTATCCAAAGAAATAAAATTATGGGGCATATGTTTTTAGGTGAAGTATAAAAGATTATGGGTAATAGGTGGTTATCCCATGTCCACATTATTATAAGAAGGTGGCAAGCCTATCATATTAAGATATGAATGACTTGGTTGTGATACTTAACATATATTTGGATTTTTATGCCTATATTTGTATACTTTATTATGTTTTGAAACATACTTATGTCACGTTCTCATGACTCATGATTATTATAACTTATTTTTAATATCGTAATACTCATTTTTTAAGATATAATAAAATATACATATCATGATTCATGTTTTATGACATATGATTTATTGTATTTGTTTTATTTATTTGATTTATTTTGTTCTTAATGTTCCCATATTATATTCCCTTATATATATATATATATATATTTTTGTGTGTGTGTTCCTCTTATGACTCGATATGATCATTTATTAACATATCTTTCATTGTCCCCTAGATGAGAATTTTAGGCCACCCATTACTTATGTTCTCATTCCTAAAGTTATAAATAGTATTATATCATATGATAGATCAAAAATGGTGTCTATTTTAGTGCAACTATGGAGACATGTTCATAGTGTTGTAAAGTAAGATACTAATGATTCAAATATTCAAATACACTAAACATACTACTTATAGGGTGTGATTAATTGTTATATGTAAAAAATATTCCTGTAAATTGATGTAATATATATGTATGTTAAGATTGGGTCATCTCATTAATTATTTAAATGGAATCAATCATGAAGCCTAATATTTTTATTGGAACTAAATTTTATATATTAAAATAATGATTCCATGTTCTCTAAAAGATCATGTTGGATATGCGATGGAGTATACATATCATGATGAAAAAATTTAAATGTACAGTGAACGAGTTCATTTAAAAAATATATAAAATTTCTTGGTAAATGCTACTACTGGTGAGGTATTTAACAAAAATATTCATTGTATTACAAAATTTGAGTTTTCAGAATAATTTAGTTAAATCAATAGATGAAAAAAACCAGAAATGGATATTGTTTCCCCAACATGAACGTTCAATGAAATTTTAAATGAAATACTAAAGTAAATTACCTTATGTCTATAAAAATTTTGAGGATCAATAATAAAAACCGACTTAGAATTTAAACACACCAATAAAGGTAATTTTTATCGATTCTGTTGATATACATTAAACTAATTAATGTGTCATATATTTAAGGTATTTCCATAACCCTATTAATGCATTATATATTTATTTAATTCTTATTTATGTTTAAATTTAGTGAATTATAATGTTTTATATAATTTTCATTTATAATAATAAATAATTGATCTCTTTCATAATAATATGTATTTATTTCTTAATTACCGTATGTTTGTTATTTCAATATTATTTTATTTCTAAAATTTATATTGATTTTTAATTTTAATTATTATAGTTAGTTTGTATTTTTATGTTTTTTTATTTTAGATTTCTATTTATCATTAGTAAGTGTTATTTCAATTCAACTTTCAATTAATGATTTTTTTCTAGAAATTTGTAAACATTAACATTTTTATTTTAAATTTATTAATGATTAATGTTTGTATTTATTTCTTAATGTATTATTTATTTTTAATTAAATTATTAATGCCTTTGATATTTAATCTATCTTTTTTATTTTGTATTTTTTATTTTTATTTTTTATGTTTAAACATATTTTTTTTACTTTATTTTTTATATATTTTTCTTGTTTTGATTATGGGTGCATCACTTTATGGTTGTGAGATAAAATATTTTACTGGGAGAAGAATTATCTCACACATGTAATATTTTATTCCAAATTTAGTATGATTAATTAAATCAAAAAATAATTCCAATAAGATAAATCACATCTCCACTTGTAAGTCATGTAAGAAAATTTTATCTTTTGTGTTGTTTTTATCTTATGAGAGATAGTTCAAAGAAATGACCAAACCATGGAAGCTAATATTTCAACAACTGATATCTCACATTCTAATAGGAATGATGAAATGTGTTATCATCCACCATGAACTATCTGAGAACACTAATCCAATATGATACTAACACATATACTACTGACCACACACTTTTTAAGATATCTGGGATGAGCATACCGTTGGATGCCCAATAAAGGAGGAATGAATTCTGGGTTGTCAGAGTCTATAGTACAGTCTGAATGTAACCAATCTTCCCACATTATACTCTTCATGATTCAGTCGAAGAAGAGTACCTAGATAATTCCTATGTTCTAAAAAAGATATATAAATGTGGTGAGCCTCTTGATGATGGTGAATGACGATATCATGAAAAAATTTACCCTTTCGATTAGTTGAATTATGTTTAAATCCAGGTTTTCCTATTTATTTTAACCTGGAGTTTTAAGTAAATTCATGATGACAAAGAACCGGATGTGGTATCTCGATCCAAATTCGAGAAATATGTCGTCCGAATGGTTGACCGATGCGAGGTTGAAGATGAAACCAAGCATCATTTCATAATTAAAGCCAACGAAGAGGACATACTGCTTTTGTTGGGGCGCAGTGGAGGTTCGAATACACAAAAACACACAAAAACAAGAATAAAATGGAATCAAACACAAATATTTAAAGTGGTTTGACATTGAATCCTACATCCACGGGAGAAGGGGGACAGTTCACTATTCATGCTCTCTATACCTCATTGGAGGAATCACAAACATACACCACAACTACATAGTAGAGGATTAAATACCATTTAAATTGAGGAGAAAAAAACCAGTGCTGCCATGGGTTGGATTGTATACCTCATCTAACCAGTAAAAATATCTTGTCACCTACTGCAGTCCAGGAAAGTTGTTATCGGTTGGGTTGGCTACCGACCCATGGATGAAGATTCTCCCAACCTCTTATCTTGCTGAAAACTCCACCCCATATTAGGGAGTTGCCTCCAAAAATCTGCCCCTCACAACCAATTTGGGGTAGAAGCTTGACCTGTAGACTTTTAACATGTGTGGAAAACTTTATCAGCAAATCAAACACACTACTTCGTGCTAGATGACATGGCACATCCACTAGCTTCATTAAATCTCAAACTGACTGTTATCCCTATAAAATGATAGAAACCTTGGGAATCCTCCCTAGTAAGCTTCGCTGCATCCCCAAAATAGACATACAACAGTCCACATGCTATAGAAATATTGAACCCTTTCACATCGAGCCTACATAATGATACCATGTTCTGTCTCGTCCGTAGAATGAATTTCACGTCATCCAGTTTATGAACTACTCTATCAGGTGTCATCAATTTCACGATCTCGACTCCTCAAACCCCGAATGTTGACCCATAACCAAGTATCATAGAGACTTGTACCTACTAAAAAGTATCAAATGTACCTCTCTTCATACATATGAGTGTCGAGATCCCCGAATTTAGAACCCATCTGTCTTCCTTTGGATTTTGTGCCCACTCGTTCTTCCACTTTAGAAATCAGAATTCCCACTTCATGTGCATGTATCTTTTGCAGTAATGACACTAAAAATATCCCCGTTCAACTCTCCCAAATGAGTAAAAACTTCATGTTGTCAGACAAACATCATCATCTGCTGATAAGAACCAGAAACATATTATTTCACTAGAATCACATCCTCTTGATTTTGGTCTCCATTATTTACCTCCTGAATGCCGATATTGGATCCTACCATGTTGATCATCTCACATCACCTTGACTTGATCGCTTGAATGCATCATGGGTCTTCAAAATGCCTCCGAATCATGAAGTGATTTCATCACCTCATCTATCTTGAATGCATCATTTCCCAAGAGAAATGTAGTAATAATCCCATCAAATGATCTTGGTAGGAATGTTAAAAGGAAACTATCTTTATCTTCCACTCCAAACATCACACTGAACCCCAATAACGAGGTCGAGATCTTGCTGAATTCATTAGTATGATCCAAAAAATTCATTTCCTTGTCCATGCACAACTGGTACAATTTTTTCTTCAAGAATAGTGTGTTGCTGAGTGATATCACTATATACCGCTGCTCCAACTACTTCAAGATCCCCTTTACTGACGTCTCTTACAACACCGAGTACTTTACCACATTTTCTAAACATAGTCAAATTGTGATGATGACCCACATATTGAGCTCTTCCCAATCATTAGCACTGTTTGTCTTGGTATTTTCTCTGATAAATGGTCTGATCAAGCCCTGCAGCACCAAAATATCATTCAACATGCTTTTCCACAATGCAAAATTGTTTTGACCATCGAACTTCTTGATCTCAAATCTTGGTAATGATCCACCACCATCCATCGATTTTTTCGCAAAACACGATCACCACTATCGATGATGCACCCTCATAACACTACCTAATGATGTGTGAATTTTGAAAATATAACTATATAGATTTATCAGAAATAATCGAAATAATAGGAATCAACTCCATGATCGCTGAAATCAGACACCAATTGACCGAGATATGGTCAAAACAGGTTCAACGATCCAGATCCCTTGCTGACGTGAAGTTGACGTGGTGTTGATGTTTCATGCCAGAGTTTTTGTAACACCCCAAGCTTCTACGATATGCTTCTCTTTAAATAATGTGATAGCGTGTGTTGTACGCAACATCGAGTTCTAACAAACCACAACCAATCAAACTAGCCGTTATGAATAGTAATACCTACTTTTTGAAAATATATATATTTTATATTTTAAAATGGACTTCATTTTTTGGATTCGGAATATCGAAATTATCCTATGTTGAATTCTTGGTATTTTTCTGAGAACATCCAATTTTTATGAATAGTGAAAAATACTTAAAAACAACTTTTTTAATAAATATAATTTATAGTTATAAATTATACTATTGAGTAGTTTTAAAATATAATTAGAATATATTTTTACCATTTTAGGAAATGGTGTTAATTATAATTAATTTCACTTTGAAATTTGACATAAACAATTGTCAATCTTTTGATATATATTGTTTCTTAAAAACACGCTATTTATTGTAACAGCGGGAATTAATTATAAAATTAATTAATGAAACTTATATATTTGGAATTTTTTAAAATAGGCATCATTTTTGAATTTGGAATATCAATTATAGCTTAGGGTGAAATTTTGGCATTATCCTGAAAAACTTCAATTTTTTATGAATAGTGAAACTACTAAGTGGTAGTTAAAAAACAGAATTTTCATAAAACTTAATTTTACCGCTTCTATTATTGAAATTTATAATATCCAAGAGACACGGTTAATATCAAGGAGTAAAATGTGGTTCAATTAGATGAAAATAATTTTTGGTGAATAGTCACTTTTTACTTTTATTTACCATGATTAGAAGTAAATAGGGTAATTAAGGGTAAAAATGATATTAATATTACCCTAACACATGTCCTAATTCTATTTGAAAAGTGTAAGTCGAACAAAAACAACATTAGGAAAAAAATATTATCATTTAGGTCCACTTGGATTAGATTAGAACATTTATTATTATTTAATTCAAAGAACAGTTAAAAGAGTTAAAATCAAAGTGTATTTACTAAAACATTTTTAATATAGGTTTATACATAATATAAATTTTATTGTAAATATTTATTAGAAAGATAAAATTATTACCTACATAATGATATTTTATTTATAATTTTTATACATTATATAATGATATTTATTTATGACACACTGATGATGGAGTAATTACCTAATTAATGAAAATTTAGAATAATTGAAATTATAAATACCCAAATAAATATAATTTGAGAGTTTTTAGGAATTACAAAAAATTTATAGGTTAATATGACATGTTATAATTGACTTATGTAACGTTTTTTGAAGTAATAATTCTGTTATTATTTTCAAAAAAATAAATTATTGAATAGTGTCAAAATTGACATAAAAGTGTTTTTAAAACAAATATTATATTATTAACTGATATTAAATTTTTAAAAATATAAGGATCGGCCAAAAGACTTATATAATGATAGGTGTATCATTAATTGACCAATTGTGGGTCTCTTGGATGTATATAGTTTGTTTATTAACTATATAATATAAAAATACAAAGATACATTGTAAAAGTGAAACTAATTAACTAAGAGTTAATACTTTAAGATATGGTTAATATAGTAACCCATACCTCTCTAAATTCCATTGGTTGAGTGGTTTTTGACCCATCCCCACCTTAAATTATAAATAATCTACTTTGGAGACATTATAAAACGTATATGAATTTATTATAAAATAATATTTCTCGATTTTCCAATGGTTCCCCTCACCCCTCTTATAAAAGGGCACTCTCCATTCTAATTAACTCACACCTTCAAAGACTTTTGGTTCGGCCAAACACTGCCCTAATACTCTATCAACTTCCCTCACTTCATACTACAGGCTTCCTTTAGTCAGAAATCCATCATATGGAGCCTTTTTGATCAAATCAAAAGGAAGAACCAGAAGAAGAGGTAATGATTTCACCACCATTTTTCAAGTTCCTTTCTTCTTCCAATTCTTAATTATTTGTTATTAACATTTTAAAAAAATAACTCCAGTATATTATATATACTATGATGTTATTATAAACATTTTACAACCATATTTCAGTATTCTATCCATCCTTTGAATAACATGTCAACATACGTGAGTACGTACGGCTTGCCGTCTCCACGTCGTGGTGTAATTGTTATTCAATAAATTATTATTTGGATGGGTATAATAATGATGTGTAATTCATGTAAATAATAAATATAACACTATAATGATTCTGTATGTATGATATAACATCTAATTATATATTATTGTAATATCAAATGAATGATATTGTCAGTCGTGCGTACGTACGGATTACTGTCTCCACGAACGCGATGAGATTTATTCTCCATCGTATCTATTCAAGTATAATTATCATTTTATGATTTAAAAATAATGTTTATGGACTTGATATAATTCTAGATATGAATAAGATACATCCTATAAATTACAAACATGGCTTACATAACAAAATATATAAAAGAAAACGACTACGTTGACAACCGAAACAACGATAATTCTAAGATATTATTAACAAAGCAATGTTAACAGATCATATATGATATCATATGAATGTATATGATTATTTTATATTTTAATAACAATTATTTCACCTTTATACAGTAGTTTAACCTACCCCCAACCAAGTAAAAGTACAAGGTAAGAGTTTATTTCACAATCTCTTCATTATCTGAGGTTGTTTATACGTAAATATCTACTCGGGTCCCTTTATCATCCACATCCATGTTCCTTAAAAATTTATTTAAAAACATTTTTACTATTTACTACACAATGGGTTAAAGTCATTTATATCCTTATGTGTTTTGAAAGGAATATTTACGTCATTTTCCAAACAAGGTACTTTTTAGACCTTTCGACAAATTTAAGGTAAGAATGTCTTTTTAAAGTTATATGGTGGGTGCGGTAATTTTCCACCATTATAAAGTCGCTGAAGCTTATCTTACAATCTAATAAAATTATATTGAACTTAAATGTTTTTTTTATAATTATGTGACTTTTAAATGATTTCAAAATGAATATTTTATGAATTTGTGAAAGGTACTCTTCATCAAGATCATAATTTTAAATGTTTTAAAAATTTATCATTCTAAATCTTTTTAATTAATGTCCATTTTTAAAAATTTATTTTAAGGATTTATTTATATGGTCATGAATGTTTTAAAAATGTTAAATCCTATAAAAAGAATCAAAGTGGTGTGGTACACTTTGATTCAAAAATTTCATTAAATTCCTTCTTTTCTAAATTGTGTGACTTTTAAATGTTTTCATGAAAAAGAGATATGTATCTCATATATATGATAATCCAGTGCATATGTATACATATTTAATGCAATATTAAAAATGTTTTCAGAAAACCTAACTCTCGAATGTGGTAGACTGGAAGGGATTGGGAATGGACCCATCATGGAATATAATTAGTCGAGCAGTCTTAGAATTAGTTATTTTGTTTTCAGAAGCTTGCATAATATTTTCATAAAAACACTGGAGTATATTTTAGCAATTTTAAACGTAGGTATATTCTAAAAAAATTGCATCGGTGGGTCTTATTAGATAAACTAGTGTCTTGGCACAAGGCCTTGGCAAAATCTTATTTGTAGTCTTGGCATGAGGCCTTGGCTATGTGGTTATGATAGTCTAGAATTATGCATTCCATCATTATGAAAGTGGTTGTTGACATTTCATGTGATTATTTGATTAGTAGAATATCCATGTGAATAAGTAAATGACATTATTTAATTTTATTTTTTAAATACTATGTTTATGTTCTAGTTTAAAATGATTTTGTTTTAGTTATACATTACCTTAAATGTTTATTCTTATTTATGAAAGTTTCTGCTCTATTGTAATCCTTAATAGGAATTTGAGCTCACCCCTTTAAATGTTTTATTTTTCCCAGGATGTGAAGAAGTAATTTATGAATGACCTGTAGGGATAGTATGTGGGGATATGAGTGTGGACTATGAAAAAAATATGTTGTTTTAGTTTTAATTTTATGATGTAATGTAAGACTTATGAATATATCTATTGTTTCCAAGGACACTAAACCAATCGGTCTTTCGAGATTTGATCTTTCTTGTGATCATGCCAATGTTATGTAATAATGTACCGACTCTGGGTAACTGGGGCCAGGGCATTACAGTTAGTATCAGTGGATGTTTAGTACAAACCATGGAAGCTAGATTTAGATAAACATTGATTAGAGAACATAGATTTAAGATGGACTTTGATGATTAGTACAGAAGAACTTCCTTGAATTTTGGTATTGTAGAGATTTTGTGAGTTTTCTGAGAAATACATCCATGTCTGGATACGAGCAGGTAGAGGCGGCTCTGGCACATATGTACCTAGGGGTAAAACAAGAAAATACCACATTGATCTAGACTCGAACGGGAACAGGTGCACGACAACGGGCCCTGCTACACTCTTGGTTACGACACTCTCTGGGGATATGCTTAGGATGACTCTCATTTTCTTTATAAATCATTATGAAGGGTTTATGAGTATATACTTCCTCAAAGAAGACATTTTTTATGATTATGGATTATATCCATAAATAATTCAATTTATGTTAAGTGTTTTATAAGTATGGAATTCTGTATTTTGATTCATAAACTGATTAGTTTATGCCATTGTTTAGAAATGTCTCCTAGTGGAAGAAATGGAAACCGTATCAATGCACATACTCTATATAGGGATTGCCCCCTGCTCAAGATAATTACAGGGGAGTTGGTGATGAAACTGGTGCCGATTAGCTTATCCCCATACTGGGACAACTCACTCAGGTTATGAATAATAACCTTACCTGTATGAAGCACCCTTATCCGCAGTGTGGAGGATCAATGTTAGCTCGATTAGTGAGGCAAAAAACACCAACATTCAATGGGAGTACAAATCCCTTAGTAGATGAGCAATGGATAAATTCCCTAGAGAAAATATTTCAGGCTTTGGGGAGTAGTGAAAAGGAAAAAGTTATCATGGCAGTTTACTGCCTCACTGGAGATACTGATCAATGGTGGTCACTGATTCAAAACATTAAGGAAGATGATGAAGTATCAAATATTGAATGGAGGGAGTTCAATGATCTGTTTTTATAAAAATATTTTCCTCATGACCATCGAGAATATATGGAAAGGCAATTTCTGAGTCTGAGAAAAAAGGAGGATGAGAATGTCACAAAGTATGAAGATAACATTACAAGGTTTGAAAGGTATGCTGGAGATTATATATGTAACCCAAGATGTATGATTGATCATTTCTTTGATGGGTTAAAACCATTTCTCCGTAGAGAATTAGTCTCACAATTCTTCTCATCGTACGAAGACATTGTCTCATGTGCTATCAAGACAGAAAAGGAATTATCTATGTCATATGACTTTAAAGAAATGAAAGATAAGAAGTGATCTTCTAATCAATATGGGAATGTAAATAAGGGGGTGAATGGATAGGTTTAATATCCATCATGTGGTAAATGTTTGAAGAAACACCCCGGTACTTTCTTGAAGGGAATGGGTGTTTGTTACAAGTGTGGTGAAAAAAAGCCACCATGATCGTGATTGTAAAGGGAAGAAGAAATCTACCAATGTTTAGTGCTACAATTGCAGGGAGTTGGGACATTATGTAGTTGAATTTACTAAGTGTCGGGGGACCATTTCTCAGAAAAGGCCATGGGATCAAGGCCAAGCTTATGCTATCACTACTGCTAAGGTAGAAGCTCCGAAAGACGTGGTTGAAGGTAATTTAATGGTTTCCTCAAGTTTAGAAAATGAATTATTTGATTCTAGATCATCACATTGTTTCATATGTTCCAAGTTTGATAATAAAATTAGATATTTCTAATTTTATTTAAAAAGGGAGTTGTCGATTAAAACTCCTAAGGGAAGTATCATTGCAACAATGTTTTGTGAATCAGTCCCCATTAGATAACATAAATGTTCTTTATCTACTGATCTCATCATCATACCTATGATTGAGTTTCATATAATCCTTGGTATGGATTGGATTTCAGACTATGATGCGAAGATTTATTGTAAGAACAAAGAGGTTATGATTCTTGATGATGATGATAAGAAACACCTTATATTTAGAGAAGAATTTTCACCACCTAATTGTTATCTAAATCCACCCCTAGTAGCTCAACTAAATTCAATTATTGGGGAGAAAAAGAATGAAATGACTATGGGTGATGAAAAGAATGTTCAAATAGAGGATGTACCTATTGTGAAAGAATATGTAGATGTATTTCCGGAAGATTTACCCAAACATCCTCCAGAATGAGAAGTTGAGTTTTCCGTTGATTTAATTCCTGGATCAAGGCCAATATCGAAGACCCCTTATAGAATGGACACTGTAGAATTAGTCAATCTAAAGAAACAACTTGAGGAATTGAGTAATAAAGGATTTATTCGCCCTAGTTTTTCTCCATGGGGAACCCCTGTTCTTTTTGTTAAAAAGAAAAGATGTATCTATGAGGTTATGTATCGACTACAAGGAGATCAATGCTATAACAATAAAGAACAAGTATCCCAAAACTCGCATTGATGATTTATTTCACCAACTGCATGGAGCTCAATACATTTCAAAGATTGACCTTCGATTTGGATACCATCAGTTTTTTGTGAATAAGGAATACATTCCAAAGACTGCATTTCGAACAAGGTATGGGCATTACGAATTTACAATAATGCCTTTTGGATTGACTAAATCACCCTCTGTATTCATGGATCTGATGAATAGAGTTTTCATGGAATATCTCGATGAATTTTTTGTGGTATTTGTTGATGATATCATGGTATACTCTAAAAGCTACGATGATCATGAAAATCACATGCACATTATCCTAAAGACTGTGAGAAGACATGAATTATATGGGATGTTTAACAAGTGTGAATTGTGGATTCAGGAGATTTATTTTCATGGCCATATTGTCTCTAAATATGGAATCTATGTTGATCTTCTTAGACCAAGGAAATCCAAGAATGGCCTACCTCGACGAGTATAACTGAGGTACGTAGTTTTATTGGTTTAGCAGGTTATTATCGACGTTTCGTCTAGAATTTTTCCTGGTCAGCTAACCTGTTAACAAATCTCACACGTAAAGGGGTAAAAAAAATTTGGACAAAATAGTGTGCAAAATGTTTCGAATAACTGAACAGATGATTAGTTAATGCTCTTATATTGACTCTACCATCGGGGAATGATGGGTTCGTTATTTATAGATATGTGTTGAAAAAAGGACTTGGTTGTGTCCTTATGCAGAACGATAGGGTTATGGCCAATGCATCCTGGCAGTTAAAAATTCATGAACAAAACTATCCTACTCATGATCTCGAGTTAGCAGTTGTGATATTTGCATTGAATTTATGGAGGCACTACCTCTATGGTGAGAAATGTGAGATTTATATTGATCACAAGAGTTTGAAGTATATTTTCTCACAAAAAGAACTCAACATGAGGCAAAGGAGATGGTTTGAATTACTCAATTATTATGATTGTATGACACACTACCACCCGGCGAAAGCAAACAAGGTGGCATATGCTTTGAGCAGAAAAGTTCATGGAGTTTTGAACAATATGAGAATTGAAAAGGATCCAATTTTCATGGATCTAGTGAAGATGGACATGGGAATAACCAGGGAAGGTGAAACATCAATTCTTTTTAAAATGGTTGCCAAACCATCTTTTCTAGAATGGATTAAGAGTTCTCATACTGATGATGAATTATTTCAAAAGAAGATTAAAGATGTGAGTGATGGGAGATTGAGAGACTTTGTGTATGAAGAAGGAATTTTGAAATTTGGGAAGAGACTTTGTGTTATCGATATACCTGATATTAAAAGGGAATTGCTAGATGATCCTCATAGTTTTAATTTCTCAATAAACCATGGGAGCAAAACAATGTATAGATATTTGAAGGAACATTTTTGGTGGGACAACATGAAGAGGGAAATTGCTGATTTTGTGTCAAGATGTATAGTTTGTCAACAAGTCAGAGCTGGATGGCAACAGCCTGGAAGAGTCATGCAACCTCTTCCCATACATGAGTGGAAATGTGAAAATATTACGATGGAATTTGTCATGGGAATACCAAAGACTCCTAGAAGTAATGATGCAATATGGGTTATTGTTGATCATCTTACCAAGTCAGCACATTTTCTTGCTATAAGAGAAGATCTACCAATGGAACGTCTAGCAATACTATATTAATGAAGTTGTGAGACTTCATGGAGTACCCATATCGATTGTTTCTGGTCATGATCCCCATTTTACTTCAAGATTCTTTAAAAGTCTTCAGAAATCCTTGAATAATGAACTTCATTTGAGCACTGCCTACTACCCTCAAACAGATGGAAAATCAGAACGAACTATTTAATCCTTACAAGGCATGTTGAGATCCTACTCACATGACTTTCAGTGTATGTGGGATAAATATTTACCTCTTATAGAGTTTTCCTATAAAAATAGCTTCCATTCGAGTATTCATATGGCTCCATATGAAGCTTTATACGGAAATAGATGTCACACACCAACCTGTTGGGATGACGTTGGTGAAAGAAAACATGTAGGTCCAGAACTGGTGGAGAAAACAATGGAAAAGGTTAAGGTAATCAAAAATCACATCAAAGCAGCTCAAAGTAGGCATAAGAGCTATGCCGATAATCAAAGCAAGGATTTGGAATTTCAAGTCGGTGATCATGTTTTCCTGAAGGTATCTCAATGGAAGGGATTCATACATTTTGGTAACAAAGGTAAATTGAGTCTCAGGTACATCGTACCTTTCGAAATTCTAGAACGAATTGGTGTTGTAGCTTACCGATTTGCAATGCCGCCAAGTCTCTCCAAAGTTCATGATGTGTTCCACGTATCGTTATTGAGGAAATACATGCCTGACCAAACGCATGTACACACCTATGAGAAATTAGAACTGGAACCTGATCTGTGTTATTGCGAAGAGCCCATCAAGATTCTTGATACGAGAGAACATGTGCTGAGAAATCGGACGACGCATCTGGTAAAAGTTTTGTGGAGAAACAATAAGATGGAAGAGTCAATGTTGGAACTTGAGACACTTATGATGAAGAACCACCCGAGTATATTCATGTGATAGTATTCTAGAAATATTGAGGATGAAATTATTTAAAGGATGGGAGAATGTAACACCCCAAGCTTCTACGATACGCTTCTCTTTGAATAATGTGATAGCGTGTGTTGTACGCAACATCGAGTTCTAACACACCACAACCAATCAAACTAGCGGTTATGAATAGTAATACCTACTTTTTGAAATTATATATATTTTAAATTTCAAAATGGAATTCATTTTTTGGATTCGGAATATCGAAATTATCCTTAGTTGAATTTTTAGTATTTTTCTGAGAACTTCAAAATTTTATGAATAGTGAAAAATACTTAAAAACAACTTTTTTAATAAAAAACTTTATAGTGATAAATTATACTATTTAGTGGTTTTAAAGTACAATTAGAATATATTTTTACCATTTTATCCAATGGTGTTCATTAGAATTAATTTCACTTTGAAATTGGACATAAACAATTGTCAATCTTTTGACATATATTGTTTCTTAAAAACACGCTAGTTGTTATAAAAGCGGTAATTAATTATAAAATTAATTAATGAAACTTATATGTTTTTAATTTGGTATAATAGACATCATATTTGAATTCGGAATATCAATTATATCTTATGGTAATATTTTGGCATTGTTCTGAAAAACTTCAATTTTTGATGAATAGTGAAACTACAAAGTGGTAGTTAAAAACTGAATTTTTCTTAAAACTTAATTTTAATGCTTCTGTGATTGGAATTTCGAAAATCTGAGAGACACGGTTAATATCAAGGAGTAAAATGTGGTTCAATGAGGTGAAAATAATTTTTGGTGAATAGTAACTTTTTACTTTTATTTACCACAGTTAAAAGTAAATAGGGTAATTAAGGGTAAAAATGATATTAATATTACCCAAACACATGTCCTAATTCTCTTGGACAAGTGTATCTCGAAAAAAAAAACAAATTTAGGAATAAAATATTATCATTTAGGTCCACATGGATTAGATTAGGACAATTATTATTATTTAATTCAATTAATAGTTAAAAGAGTTAAAATCAATGTGGATTTACTAAAACATTTATATTATAGGGTTATACATAATATACATTAGATTGTAAATATTACATAGAAAGATAAAATGAGATCCTACATAATGATATTTTATTTATAATTTTTATACATTAAATAAATTAATTTATTTATGACACAATGATGATGCAGTAATTACCTAATTAATGAAAAATTAGAATAATTGATATTATAAATACCGATATAAATATAATTTGAGACTTTTTATGAATTAAACAAATTTTCTAGGTTAATATGACATGTTAGTATTGACTTAAGTAACTTTTTTCTAAGTAATCATTCTGTTATGATTTTCACAAAAATCTATTATTGAATAGTGTCAAAATTGACATAAAAGAGTTTTCAAAACAAATATTATATTATTAATTGATATTAAATTCCTAACAATATAATGTTAGGCCGAGAGACTTATATCATGATATCTGTATCATTAATGGACCAATTAGGTGTCTCTTGGATGCATATAGTATGTTTATTAACTATATAATATAAAAATACAAAGAGACAATGTAAAAGTGAAACTAATTAACTAAGAGTTAATACTTAAAGATAAGGTTAATATAGAATCCTAAACCTATCTATATTCCATTGGTTGAGTGGTTTTAGACCCATACCCACCTTAACCTTTAAATAATCTACTTTGGAGCCATTAGAAATCGAATATTATTTTATTATAAAATAATATTTCTAGCTTTTCCAAAGGTGCCCCTCACCCCTCTTATAAAAGGACACTCTCCCTTCTCATTAACTCACACCTTCAAAGCCTTTTGGTTCGGAGAAAATCTAACCAAATACTCTCTCAACTTCCCTAACTTCATCCTAGAGGCCTTCCTTATGTCAGAAATCCAACTTATGGATCCCTTTTGATAAAATCAAAAGGAAGAACCCGAAGAAGAGGTAATGATTTCACCACCCTTTTTCAAGTTCCTTTCTTCTTCC
The DNA here is from genome assembly GCA_963277665.1 of Viscum album. Classification (NCBI taxonomy): domain Eukaryota; kingdom Viridiplantae; phylum Streptophyta; class Magnoliopsida; order Santalales; family Viscaceae; genus Viscum; species Viscum album. Next base: position 1,854,447,427 of record OY728145.1, read on the forward strand.
ACTTCTTCATTCTTTGTTATTACAATTATAAAATAATAACTCCAGTATATTATATATACATTGATGTTATTATAAATATTTTACAACCATATTTAATTATTCTATCCATCCTTTGAATAACATGTCACCATATGTGTGTACGTACGGCTTACCGTCTCCACATCGTGGTGTAATTGTTATTCAATAAATTATTATTTGGATGGATATAATAATGATGTGTAATTCATGTAAATAATGAATATAACATGATAATGATTCTATATATATAATATACCATCCAATTATATATTATTTTAATATCAAAAGAATGATATTGTCATACGTGCGTACGTACGGACTACCATATCCACGAACGCGATGAGATTCATTCTCCATCGTATCCATTCAAGTATAATTATCATTCTATGATTTAAAAATAATGTTTAAAGACTTGATATCATTCAGGATATTAATAATATACAACCTATCAATGAAAAACATGGATTACATAATAAAAAATATAAAAGAAAACGAGTAAGTTAACAACCGAAACAACAATAATTCTAAGATATTATTAACAAAGTAACATTAAAAGATCATATATGATATCATATGAATTTATATGATTCTTTTATAATTTAATAACAATTATTTCACCATTATACAGGAGGTTAACCTACCCCCAACCAAGTAAATGTACAAGGTAAGGGTTTATTTCTCAATCTCTTCATTATCCGAGGTTGTTTATGCGTAATTATCTACTGGGATATATTCATCATCTACACCCATGTTCCGTAAAATGTATTTAAAAACATTTTTACTATTTACTAGACAATGGGTTAAATTCACTTATACCCTTATGTGTTTTGAAAGGAATCTTTCCATCTTTTTCCAAAAAAGGTACTTTTTAACCATTTCGACAAATTTAAGGTAAGAATTTCTTTTAAAACTTATACGGCGGGTGTTGTAATTTTCCATCGTTACAAAATCACCAAAGCTTCCCTTACAATATTATATGAATGTTTTCAAAGTAAATCATTTATTTTATAAATATGTGACTTTCAAATGATTTCAAAATGATTATTTTAAGAATTTATGAGAGGTACTCTTTATCAAGATCATAATTTTAAAAGTTTTAAAGATTTATGTTCCTAAATCTTTTTAATTAATGTCCATTTTTTAAAATGCTTTTTAAGGATTTATTTATATGGACATGAATGATTTAGAAATTTTAATTCCTTTAAAAAGTTTCAATGTGGTATGGTACACTTTGATTCAAAAATGTCTTTAAGTGACTTATTTTCTAAATTGTGTGACTTTTAAATTTTTTCATGAAAAAGAGATATTTCTCTCATATATATGAAAATCCATTGCAAATGTATACATATTTAACGCAAGCTTAATTTTTTTTCAGAAAATCCGACTCTCGAGTGTGGTAGACAGGAAGGGATTGGGAGTGGACACATCATGGCCTTTAATTAGTCAAGCAGTCTCAGAATTAGTTATTTTTTTTCAGAAGCATGCATAATTTTTTCAAAAAAAAACTGGAGTATATTTTAGAAATTTTAAACGTAAGTATCTTCTAAAAAATTGCATCGGAAAGTCTCATGAGATAAACTAGTGTCTTGTCACAAGGACTTGGCAAAATCGTATTTGTAGTCTTGGCATGAGGCCTTGGCTATGTGGTAATGAGAGTCTGGCATTATACATCCCATCATTATGAAAGTGGTTATTGATATTTCATGTGACTATTCGATTAGTAGAATATCCATGTGAATATGTAAATGACTTTATTTCATTTTATTCTTTCCATACTATGTTAAAGTTAAAGTTTAAAATGCTTTTGTTTTAGTTATTCGTTTCCTTAAATTTTTATTCTTATTTATGAATGTTTCCGCTATATTGTTATCCTTACTGGGCATTTAAGCTCACCCCTTTCAATGTTTTATTTGTCCCAGGATGTGTAGAAGTAATTTATGAATGACCTGTGGGGATAGTATGTCGGGATATGAGTGTGGGATATGAAGAAAATATGTTGTTGTAGTTTTCATTTTTATGATGTAATGTAAGACTTATGAATATATCTATTGTTTCCAAATCTACTAAACCAATCGGTCTTTCGAGATTTGATCTTTCTTGTGATCATGCCAATGTTATGTAATAATGCACCGACTCTGGGTAACTGGGGCCGGGGCGTTACTGTTTTCGCCGGAATCTCACTAGAATTGTCACCAGTGGCGTACACAGTGTCTCCTTCTCCAACAAGGTGTTACTGTTCACCCATGGGTTTCACCAACCTTTGACCAACCATATCTCTTCTATTTTAGCTCTTTTTTCAATGCAGCATGTACCGATGGGATCATCTCGTTGTCCTCCACACAGATCTTGTCTCGGAAAAATATTCTAACAAACATCAATTTTACGGTTACCTGAATATTCACTGTCTCCTCACCATCTCGACTCCACTCACTCCAACTCGACTCTGATAAAACATGTTGGGCCTTGTGGAGGTGCATGGCCAAAAAAACACAAAAAAACAGAAATAAAACTGAATCTAACACAAATATTTATTGTGGTTATTTTTTTATGCTTATATCAAGAGGAGGAGGGGGCCAGTTCCTTATTCACTCTCCCCAGATTTCGTCGAAGGAATCAAAAACATACACCACAGATACTAAGAATGGGATTCAGTCCTATTTAAATATAGGAGAAAAAACCCAATGCTTCCACGAGTTGGAATTGGTAGCTCATCTACCAAGGAAAAATCTCCCACCACCTGGTGCAGTCCAAAAAAGCTGCTGTCAGTTGGGTTGGTTGTCGACCCATAGACGAAGCTGCTGTCAACCTCTTCTCCCGCTGAAAACACTACCCCATATTTGGGAGTTGACCCCATAAGTAGTTGAGGAATTAAATGATAAAGATTGAGTTTTTTTGATGATCCATTTATGAACTAGTTGAGTGTTATGATGAAGTTTAGTATGGAGTTTGGGGTAAGATGGGAATGGCGGAGAAAATTAAGAATCGTGGGACTTCTATGCTAATGTCATGTTGGTGTGCATTGCTAAAGCTAATGATTGAGCTGATTTGAAGTCATGAGCCACAAAGATTCATTGTTCTATGTATGAAAAAAATTAATATCACTAGAAAATTAATAGATTCCCTTTACTAGAATCTGAATTTTAATTTAGTATAGAGTAAGTACGTGTTCATGACACCCTTAATTGTTAGATTAATTAAAATTGATTCTGTAGTTCAAAATGATGTTATTCTGGTTGATTCGGGATTTTCTATTATCTAGTTTTTTTTATATAGATCATGTGCATTATAATTATTTGATTGAGGATTCACGTATAAGGTTGAACTGAATGTGTTTGATAAATTGATCAAAGAAGAAGGCATGGATGAGTAATATTTTTTACTGAGTTCTGAGTTGGTGAATTATTGTTAGCTGAGTCATGTTCAAGGTAATGTAAAACTAGAGTATTTTTAAATTAGTAAATTGGAAGATGATAGGTGGGATGGATTATGATAGTATATAGGTTTTTTAACAAATGTGAAAGGATAAAAATATTTGGTGCATTCTTGAATTATGAAAACATGATACAATCATTATTTCCAATGCAAATTTTCATAGAAATAGAAGGAACATTAAAATGAGAACTAAGTGGAAGATCAATGACTTGTGCTGGAGTAATAGATCCTCAATAGAAAATAATTTATTTCTTTTTCTTGTTTATTTTTGTTATTGTTATGGATTCTTATGGAATTGATTTTTTTATTTCAATAGATAAATCATTTAGGGTAGTGAGATTGACTTGTTAAAATATTACTAGCCCACACACCAATATTTCTTCAAACACATTTTACCTATAGAATAAACTCTTGAATCTTTTTATATATTTTTCTCATAGAACTATCAATTGAAATTACTTTTTATTTAATTTTTCCATAAATGACTCAACATTTAACAATTATGATAAGAAATTGTTTAAGGGACAAGAAAAAAAAATATTAATTGAAAAATTGATATTGTTGAAAGTTAATTTTATCGTTTCATGAATTATTAAATTTATTGTTGAAATATTGTAGAATTATTTATCTCACTGGATAAATTTCTAACATGTCTTGTTAAACTCATATAATTTCAATTATATAGAACCTTTTTTGCATGAATTTAAAAAAAATTAATCAATTATTTGATCTAGTTCATTTCCATCATTTTCCACCTATTTATAGTATATCAATGATTTTAAATGATTGTTTTTTTTTCTTGTTCATTATGCTTTCTTTATTATATTTCACTTGTTTAGAAAATATTTATTCTCTAAGGTCTGACACCCACTCATCACTATAACAGTAGTATGTAGGGGTTTTTAAATAGTTAATATGAATTTATATAAAAATAATAGTGATAAAATTTTGGCACCATTTCAAGGAAGGGAATATTTTGACAAGAAATAAATGGAATCGAAGAAAACTCTCAAAAAAATATATCATATAACGATAAATATTTAATCAATTATGTGACATTCTCTCAAATTTGATATATATAGAATCTTGAATATACAAGTTTATGTACAAAGGATCATGGTATAGAAAATTATAGTATTTTATTTCTGAAATTAACATTAACTATTCAGTAATTAAAAAGAAAATGATTTCAAAAATAAAAGAAAATATGTAATATCTGATCAATGATCAAAAATAGAATCCATATCTACAACTTATTAGGATTGAGTTTGCAAAGAGACTGGTTCATAGGGAGTTTTTTGTTAATAATGTTTTACGTAATCCATCTTGTATTAGACACACTCATAGTGCTCAGAACTAAGAAAAAAATCTCACCATTCCATATTTCCATCATGTAATGGATTTCTGAATGAAAAAACATTAGACACCATTATGGGTTCATACTGTTTGGTGAAAAATCTATATTTATGAAGGATGATTGAGGAAGATATCAATATTAGATCATTCCCTTTATGTCTAAAGGTAAATAAAATATCATTGTTTCATCTTCTTAATGATGAGATTTTCAATACATGGGTTGACATTTTTAATGACTTTACAATGAGATTTTATCCGTAAAGAATGAAAACTGAAATTTTATATAAAATCAATTAATTTTTTCATGATGAAGTCATGATATTCCATGAGGTATGGGATTAATATTGGGGTCTTTTTAGACAATGGTCAAATCATCAGGGCACACCACAGTTTGTTATAGGCCCCTTTTATAATAGTCTCACCCCATATCACCAAACATTAGTTGATTAATCTTGTGGAGGTGATTTTAATAATAAGACTATTGAATAATAAAATAAAATATTCAATACACTAGCATATAATTCCTAGGATAAGTGTTCTAGGAGAACAAAGATAGTTATGAAATATAATAACAATATTCAACAAGTTAAAGTTGATATTGATTGATATTATACTAAAAATTATCTTTATTGACGAAGGGGGAAATTCCACCATTTTGGTATTTATGGCCATTCCAACTCTTGTTATCTTAACATCGACATATAATCCCATCAACTTGATAATCCCATCATTGATGGTTACAAACCTAGTTTGAAACTATGGTAAGATCCTTTTTCAAATAACTATAATCAAGGTAATAAAAAGCTTCCTAACCTTTCATTGAAGGTCTGGGGGGATTAAACCTTATGTACACCCTAGCTTTTTATAGAAACACGTGAAGCAATATCAAAACCAACCAATGGAATAGATATATAATTAGTATAGAAATATTGGGGGGGGGAATTTTCTCTAAGCATGCTCAAATTCTGAATAGAATGTATTTTCAAGATGAAATGTTTAAAAATCAGTTAAATAATCAAAAAATCCAAATATTATTCGAATAAAAATCAATCTAATACAAGAATAGAATATCTGGAAACAAAAATGGGATAAAACTTTCTAGGAATGAGTCATAGGGATAATGGAAAACTTCCACGTACAAATTAAGTCAATCATGGAGAGAATATCAGAGTTATCAATATTAATAGAGGTCTTCATACTCACTAAGAAAACAAAAGTTATCCTAAGCCTGCTAAAATAGAAATTATATAAGAAAATGATATCCCAAACAACAAAACAACTTATACTGGAAATCGAGACGAACATATTGAAATTTACATACAACTTTTTACAACCTTTTAAAGAAGATGAAAAAGAGATGAAATCATAAAAATTAAAAGGAGGGAATATATTGAAAAATATCGTGAATGGATGCCTATAGTTTTATGGAATTTGTCTCTACACATTAAATTACCCAATAAAGTTGATAAGAAACATCATAAACCTGAACATCAAAAATTTCTTAAGTTTTTTCCCAAATATTCAAATTAATTTTAATTTACAACACGATTAAGTTAAAGTTCCTTTATATCTGAAAATTCCTAAAAAATTCAAACAAGAAAACACTTGATGATTTTTTTCACTTATAGTTTAATATACGAGTGAACTTTTGTTGTTTATAATAACATATCCAATAATCCCAATGACTCAGTTAGTTTTTTTATTATGTGTACATTTGGAAATAGTGGACATGTCATCTAACTTTATCACCTTAGAGAAAGTATTTGGATTATTCCTTACTCACTATTTATGCAGTTGAAATTAGGATATCTATATCCAAACACAATTTTCATACAATTGGAAGACCACACTATCACCAAACCTATATGTAGATTTGATGATTTGATTGTTGAGTTTGGAAATCTACTTTTACTAGATAATTCTTATAGTTGATATGGAGTGTAAAAATGAAGTCCTGATCCTTCTTGATTGTCCCTTCCATTCCACTATAGAATCTATAATAAAAGAGGATAATCGAAAGTTGATTTTCAATATTAGATAGAAGAGAGATGAGCTCAATACATTTTATAAATGAAAAGTATCACAAAAATCTATTAAATTTTCACATTACTATATCCATGAATCCTTAAAATCTTATGATAATAAAGAAGAAAATTTTATAAAAACTATTTATGAAATTAATAACCAAAGCACTCAACATGAATCTTGTAAGGGAATTGATTAAAGTAAATATCTAGAGATGATAGATGCATAGTTGAGTGATTTTCTAGAAAATCATGAAAAATTTTATAAAGAAAATATTTTAAATACAAAGTTGGAAATTGATTATGAGGATTATTCTAATGTCGAATGTAGTACAGATGAGGGCTTTTTCAGCTCCAATTCAATTTTAGGATGAATATTGAGTAACTTTGTCCTCCTATAGCCATGTTACTTCCTTCTAGTGAAGAAGAATGTAATTTAGAGATGAATAATCGTCCTTCAAATACAATATATTGTTTTTTGCGAGAAAAAAAATCTTCACTACATATCCAATTTATATTGATTTAGTAGTGAGTGAAGAATATATTTTTTTGTTTGTTCTAAGGAATTTCAATTCTATTATCAGATGGTCCATATATGATATTAAGTGGTTTTTTCTATCATTTTTTATGAATAAAATACCTATGGAACCTATTCAAAATCCTTGAGCTGTAGATCCAATAAATTTAAATCCAATAATGAAAGAGGTTTTTGTAGAGGTCACCATTAAGCTACAAGATTTTTGAATAATTTGTCATATTTCATACATTTCATGAGTAAGTTTGATAAAAGTTTTCCCTAGGGGTCATAGTTGTATATAATGAGAAATATTAACAAATAAAAATTTGGAAAGCTATCAATTTGAGGGTCTTTATTAATTATTGAAATGTTTACTATTACCCTCGACAAAAATTCTCATTCCATTATTGATCAAACGCTTCAATGGTTGGCTGGAAATGATTTAATTTTGTTTTTTCGATCTATATTCTCATTAAATACAAATTCTTATAAATCCAAAAGACCAGGAACCGACCACATTCATTTTTCTATTTGGGATATTTACCTATAGGAAGAATCCCTTTGGCTAGTGTTGTCCTCCATCAACCTTTTGAGTTGTATGCTGGCTATATATTCTGATATGATTGAGATAATTATAAAATTTGTTGTGGATGAATTTTCTATAAAGGGTTTTTATTTTGAGATATGTATGAAATAGTTTGAAACTACATTATTGAGGTGTGAGGAGAACAATCTAGTCTTAAATTTTGAGAAATTTCAATTCATGGTCATAATATGAATTCTCCAAGGAAAAAAGTATGTACGTTGATGATTTAATTAGATAATTATAATATTTATGTGATTAAAAAATGTCCATATGCTATAAATTTAAATTTATTAGTAGTTTTCTATGACATGATTGTTTTTACCTAATGAGTTATCAATGACTTTTCTAAAAAATTAGGCCACATTTTTCATTTTTAGTCAAATGATCCACATTTTGTATCTGATGATAATTTAAAAGAATCATATAGTATACTAATTGAAAATATTACATAATCACAAACAATTAATACCCTAAAATAGAAACTTCCATTCAACATTATTTTTGAATCAAGTGATTGGGAAGTTGGGGATGTTTCAATAAAATTAAAAATATAAAATATTACATGTGATTTATTATGCCAATAAATTGAATTAAAATTACTAGAATAATTATTCAATTAATAAAAAATAGTTTTCAAATTTCATGTTTGAATTACCCATTTTTAGTCAACAAATCATTGGATTAAAAGTTATTATATTCAAAGATCATTCTACATTTAAATGTATTTTTCTAAAAGGAGTGAAACTCAAGACTTATGTGGTGGAATTTGATTATAAAATAATTTGATTTAGATATTATAGAAATTAAATGTGATGAAAATGTGTTGACTATTTACTTTTCTTGATTACCTAAAACCTAAAAATGAAACTAGGTAATGTGATCTTTCTCATAGAATACACTCCTTGCTCATTCATCTTCTCTTTCTTCTCCAACAACTTATTCATCTATGAAATCAGATATTTATCCACTATTTATTCTTGTATATGGATATGAGGATAATATTTTGTGGTTTTCCTCTTCCATGGTTAATGTTTATGGTTCAGTGGATGTGGAAAGACCTATCTCCTTCAACGGTCTCTATCAAGAGGGGCAGTGTATATAACGACCCATACTTTACATACATTGTTATTACTTCAAAATTGAATCACACTTATTAAAACATATAACAAAACCAAGAAAGGACCGTATAGGTATAGTGTCTTTAGAAACTGGGAAACATAAACAACTGGTTCATAAAGCATCTACTTTGCCTCAATTTATTTCATTATATCTAGAGTCTCTTTTTGTCATATTCTACTTAATAACCTTCTTCCTGACCTGGGGAAATAAAACATACAAAAGGGTGAGCTCAAATGATTAGTAAGGGTAAACAAAATAAATATCAATCATATCATATACATAAGAACATTACTTTTGAAAATCTTAACCTATAAAAGAGATCATAGTATCATAACATGGGATAAATCATAGAAGTGAAATGTAATCCCAATAACCATAACATAAAAACATTAAACCTTGTGGAATACACACATAATCATAGAGAATCATTTCTTATTAGTCATGACTCATTGGAAAGACTATCTTAGTGGACAAAGTCCATTTCTGAACCGATTCACCCTCATTTCAGTCCTGTTTCACTGAACTGGTATAACCTACCATTCCAGCCATGTCTATCTCATGAAATATAAAATCTTTACCCAATGCACTGGAGGGAGATATAGGTCCCACACATCTCATAATGATACCATTCTTATGTGTGTCACAAAATCTTAAATCATACATCATTGCATAATCCATGTAATAAAAATGGGATTCTTAAACAACATGACATCATAAAACAATTCATATAAGATAAAGGAATTTATAGAAATAATTCCATCACAACATAATCAAATCAATGTAATAATAGGGATAAAAACAGAACCCTTTTATTATCGTAGATGGAAAATAATTTTGATAAAACACTTGAACTCCATTCTTGAGGAAAATATCTTTTCTACATCAAAAACATTTTTCCTTTCTTAACATGTCATACAATTTTAAACTAAAAGAAGTTGATTAAAAATAAACTTGGGAACTTGTAAAGGAAGCTTCTTGGAAATAATTTTTTAAAAATCCATTCATGCCGTATATGTTAAAAAAACATTCTTCTCGTACCTTTTTCAGAAAAGTAAAAAAAGTCCCTCGTACGAAAAATGACAAAAGATTCATTTCATATCATTTACTAAAAAATCACCGAAGGGTAAAATTGGATTTAAACAACTGTTGGTGGGTGGAAATAATATTACATATTGGGGAAACATGTATGTGGATGATAAAATACACCCCTGTAAATACCAAAGTATAAACAATCTCGGATAAAAATGAGATTGGGATATTTCCCTTACCTTCGGTCTGATATGCTTTGTACGTGTCCTAACCTCCTGTATAATGATTTAAATAATGTTATTGACTTATTACAGAAACATACTTATTTTTATGATATCATATATGGTCATATTCTTAGCTTATTATTAGTAATATTTCATTACTACTTGTTATTCGGTTGTTTATTACATTTTGTTCTTATGCGTGATTTGTCGAATAAATTCTTATTCATCTCTTTAGGTTACAGATACCTCATTTAAATAATGGTATTAGGGTAATATATATCATTTTCATTCATTCAATTCATTTATATAATCATTATGAAATGAAGATCATGTAGAACGAGTCGCATCACATCGTGGAGACGGTATTCCGTACGTACACACAAGTGATGATATCGTTCCTATGATCGTGGAATTGTATTGGAGTGTGTGTATACTATTTCAGAATCAATATCACTTTATAATAGTCATTTATAGTCATTATTTAAACCATTATACCTGTCCATGTATGGTGGTGGTGGAAAATAGATTACACCACGGCGTGGAGATGGTACTCCGTACGTACGCACGCGCGGTGATTTATTTTTTTGTAGGATGGATAGATGATGAAATAGGGTTGTCTCATACATATAATAACATATCATTATATGAGTGATACTTATGTTATTACTTCATAATGAAACAACTAAAGAAGAATAAGTGTAAGAAGAAATAAAGATGAAATAATCGGTAACGGACATTACCTCTTCTTTTAAGTGCTTCTTTGAGACCTTCTTTTAGGACACTAAAATTTGTCTTTGAAGAATACCAGGACCTCTATGATGTCTCTAGGGAAGTGGAGAGGAGAATGTGGCAGGGTTTGGCCGAGCATGAAGGCTCAATGTGGTGTGAGGAAGAGAGGGAGGAGGTGCCCTTTTATAAGGGAGGAGAGGGGCACCTTTGGAATAACAAAAAATATTATTTTATTATAAAGTCATGATCGGTTTTAAATAGCTACAAATTGATTTATTTCGAGTCTAAGGTTGGGATGGGTCTAAATCATCTTATCCAATAGAATTTAGACAAGTTTAGGTTCCTATTATAACCTTATCATTTAGATTAAACATTAAGTTAAATAATTTTACTTTTACCGTGTCTTCTTGTGTTCTTATACTCTAAGGTTAATAAACATACTATATCTTGCCAAAAGAACCCCAAGTTGTTTATTATTAAACTATATAACTTTATCTAAGCCATTTGTACGAACCATAGATTTTTAGTAATAAAATAACAATTAATAATATAATATTTGTTTTAAAAACTATTTTATGTCAATTTTGACACTTTTTAGTAATTGATTTTTGTGAAAATCATAACAGAATGATAAGTTTGGAAATATTTAATTAAATCAATACTAACATGTCATATTAACCTAGAAAATTAGTGGAAATCATAAAAAGGCTCAAATTATATTTATTTGGGTATTTATAACATCACTTATGTCAATATTTCATTAATAAGATAATTACTGCATCATCGTTGTTTTACAAATAAATTAAATTATTTAATGTCTAAAAATTACAAATAAAATACAATTAGGTAGTAAATCTTTTTACATTTCTAAAGAATATTTATAGTCGAATTTATTTTATGTATAACCCTATATTAAAAATGATTTATTTATTTAACGTTGATTTTAACTATTTTAACACTTCTTTAAATAAATTTATAATAAATGTCCTAATCTAATCCAAGTGGGCCTAAATGGTCATATTTTATTCCTAAGTTTGTTTTTGGTCGAATTTCACTTGTCCAATAGAATTAGGACATGTCTTAGTGTAATAATAATATCATTTTTACTCCTAATTAACATATTTACTTTTTACCGTGGAAAAAAGGTAAAAAGTTACTATTCAACCAAAATTATTTTCATCTCATTGAACCACATTTTAGTCCTTGATATTAACTGTGTCTCTCGGATTTTCGAAATTCCACTCACAAAAGCGGTAAAATTAAGTTTTATGAAAAATTCAGTTTATTTTAACTACCACTTAGTGGTTTCACTATTCATCAAAAACTGAAAGTTTTCAGAAAAAAACCAAAATTTCACCCTAGGCTAATTTCGATATTACGAATCCAAAAATGAAGTCCATTTTTAAAAATAAAATTTATACAATTTCAAAAAGTGGTTATTACTATTCATAACAGCTAGTTTTAATAATATTTTAATAGTATATCGTTGTTTAGTGAAACTCGGTATTGCGTACGACGCAAGCTATCGTGGAAGGTCGCGATTTTGTGAAAAGCAAGCCAAGAAAGTGTTGTGTGTAGAAAAAGATTCCTTTGATGATTTATATTACATAAAAGTCTCAGGTGTTACATTCTACCCCCCCTAAAAATGAATGTCGCCCTCAAAATTCATCACTTCAAATAGATGAGGATACTTATCCCTCATCATATCCTCAAGCTCCCATGTAGATTCTTCTAATTGGTGGTTCCTCCATAAAACTTTCACCAATCGAGTGGTCTTGTTTCGTAGGACTTTTTCTCTAGGATCCAAAATTTCTATCGGTTGTTCTTCATAAGAAAGATCTTGCTCCAACGGTACAACTTCTGAGCTGATTACATATGAAGGATCAGGTATGTACTTTCTCAGTAGAGATAAATGGAACACATCGTGAACTTGAGAGAGATTTGGTGGAAGCGCCAATCAGTAAGCTACCTTCCCAACACGATCCAGTATTTCGAAAGGACCAATATATCTAGGGATAAACTTCCCCTTCTTTCCAAATCTCATAACCCTCTTCCAGGGAGATATTCGTAAGAACACATTATCACCCACTTAAAACTCTAGGTCTTTTCATCTATTGTCGGCATAACTTTTCTGTCGACTCTGAGCTGCTCTTATGTGTTGTTGAATAGATCTGACCTTTTCTGCCATTTCATCAATGAGATCGGGTCCTAATAGCTTTCTTTCCCAAACTTCATCCCAGCAAGTTGGAGTCCTGCATTTCATTCTATAGAGAGCTTCATAAGGAGCCATCTGAATACTGGAGTGAAAGATATTATTATAAAAAAAATCCACCAAAGGTAGGTGTTGATCCCAACCACCTTTTAAATCCATAGGGCAAGCTCTCAACATATCTACTAGAGTTTGAATTTTTCTCTCAGACTGGCTGTCTGTCTGAGGTTGATAAGTAGTGCTGAAACATAACTCTATATCCAGAGTATGTTGAATACTTCTCCAGAACTTTGAGGTAATCCTCGGATCCCGATCAGATATAATAGAAAGTGGTACTCCATGAAATCTTACCACTTCCTTTACATATATCCCGGCAAGCTGATCCAGAGAGAAATCCGCTCTAATAGCAATGAAGTGTGAAGATTTTGTATGATAATCAACTGTGACCCAGATAGCATTATTTCCTTTGGATGTTTTAGGAAGTCCTGTGACAAAGTCCATAGTGATGTTTTCCCATTTCCATTCATGTATGGGTAATGGTTGTAACATCCCCTTAGACTTCTATCTCTCAGCTTTAACTTGTTGACAAAACAAGCATCGAGAGACATATTCAACAACATCTCTTTTCATTCCATCCCACCAGAAGTACTCTTTCAGGTCCCTATACATCTTCGTGCTTCCAGGATAAATAGAGAATGAAGAACTATGAGCCTCATCCAGCATCTCCTTCTTTAATTCGGGGATGGGAGGAACACAAACCCGATTCCTGAACATTATTATCCCATCACAAGCACGGTTGAATTCAGGAACATTTCTCACCTTCTTTTGTAACTCGATATCTTCTTTCTGTGCCTCTTTAATCTTCACATGTATAGATGGCTGAACATTCATTTGAGAAAGATAAGATTTTCCCCCTTCCATTATAATTCCAAGATCCATCCTTTGTAAATCCATAAATATTGGATCTTCTGTGATCCTCGTCATAGAGAAACTAGCATGGCCTTGTCGACTTAATGCATCTGCCACCTTGTTTGCTTTCCCAGGGTGGTAATGAATTGAGCATTCATAATCCTTAATCAGCTTTAACCATCTTATTTTGTTCATATTCATCTCCTTTTGTGTGAAAATATACTTTAAACTTTTATGGTCAGTATAAAAGTCACCCCTTTCTCCATAAAGATAATGCCTCCAAATCTTTAATACAAAGATTACCGCAGCTAACTCTAAATAATGAGTTGGGTAATTATGCTCATGTATTTTCAACTGTCGTGAGGCATAAGCTATCACCATATCATTTTGCATAATAACACACCCCAATCCCTTCTTGGATGCATCATTGTATATCACAAACCTTTCTCCACTACAAGGCAGTGTGAGCACAGGTGCACTGGATAACCTTCTTTTCAACTCCTTGAAATTCTCTTCACATTCCTACGTCCAAACTAACTTAAATCCTTTCCGTGACAACTTGGTGAGTAGATTAGATAATGGTGAAAAATCTTTCACAAAACGTCGATAATATCCAGCCAAACTAAGAAAACTTCGGATCTCTATCACTGTTGTTGGTGTCGACCATCTTTCGATAACCTCTATTTTTGTTGGATCCACAGATATCCCCTATTTTGAGTTTATGTGACCAAAAAATGCAACTTTTTTAAGCCAAAATTCACACTTGGTAAATTTGTCATAAAGCTTCTCCTATCTCAGGGTCTTTAGTATAATTCTCAAGTGATCATCATTTTCTTCCTTTCTCTTTGAATATACAAGAATATCATCTATAAAGACTACCACAAACTGATCAAGATAGTTTTTAAAGACTCTATTCATTAGATCCATGAAGATAGTAGGGGCATTAGTAAGACCAGATGGCATCACTATATATTCATAGTGTCCATACCTTGTACATAAAGCCGTCATTGGTATATCCTCCCTTTTGACCCTTAATTGATGATACCCTGAACGAAGATCAATCTTGGAAAAGTATTGAGCTCCGCGTAGTTGGTCAAATAGGTCATCAATGCGCGGGAGAGGATATTTGTTCTTTATAGTGATCTTGTTAAGTTCTCGATAATCAATGCAGAGTCTCATTGATCCATCTTTCTTCTTAACAAAGAGAACATGTGCTCCCCAAGGTGACGCACTAGGGCGTATGAACCCCTTATCAAGATTCTCTTGGAGTTGCTTCTTCAATTCCTGAAACTCAATTGGGTCCATTCTATAAAGTGTCCTTGAAATAGGAAAAGCACCTGGTATGAGTTCTATTGAAAACTCAACTTCACGATTCGGTGGAAGACCCGACAATTCCTTCAGAAAGACATCATCAAACTCCTGTACGATGGGTATATTCTTAATTGTGAGTTTCTCACAAACCATTGAGATAAATAACCTTCATTTAGTGGAATCAAGACCCATAAGATGGAAGGAATTTCCACTGGAAGGTTATGTTCATCCTTGCATCGATAGACGATCATAGATGGATCTGGAATATGAAATGTGACTTCCCTTATTTGGAAAATGATATGAGCTCCATGTAGAGAAATCCAATAAATGCCAATAATCACATCAAATTCTACTATAGGATGGATCACAAGATTTACAGGAAGCCTTTTCCCACAAACTTCATTCGGAGAAGAATTATAAAATTTTGATGCGACTATTGTGCCATTATGGGTTTTCACAGCTAACTCAATATCTAACTATTGAGGTAATAAGGTGATATCCTTAGAAAATTCTTCAGAAATAAAGGAGTGGGTGGATTCAGAATCAAATAAAACATTTTCTACTTTATAGTAGATGGTAAGTGTAACTTTCACAACATCGTTATCGTATTTTACATCGCTAATAGAAATTGGATGTGACTTTCCTTTTTTTTAGCCTTAAGAGTTTGCTCATGTCGACCATCATCATCAGCCCTTAGATTAGGGAATTTATTGGAATAATGTACCATCTCCTTGCACTTGAAACATTGAAGTGTAGTAGGTTTATTCTGTGTATCCCTTCCTTTGTTTGCATCTTTAGACAACATCTTCCCTTCATCGCGGCATTCAAATGCCTGATGACCTTCCTTTCCACATTTGAAACATTTACTTGTCCCTTTAAGACAACTCTCTCCATGTTTCTTTCCACACTTTGAGCATAAAGGTAAATCTCATCTTTTTTTCAGTGTTCTCTTTAGATTTTCCTTTAAATTCCATTTTCCTCTTCTTATCAAATCCATATGACTGATGGGTTACTCCAATCTCCATCTCAACTTTGAGAGAACATCGAACGATTTCCTCGTAGCTATTGAAGTCCCTTATGGCTAAGGCCCTTCGAAGACTTGGTTTTAAGCCAATAAAGAATCGATCGATCTTACTCTCAGGTTAGATAATAATACCAGAAGCATACCTTGAAGGTCTTGTAAAATTTTCTTCATAGGTACCAACAGATTCATCATCCTTTTGCTTAAGTTCAAGAAAATCATTCTCCATCTTTGTTCGGAGAATACGAGGGAAGTACTTATTGAAAAATAAGTTCTTGAACTCGTCCCATTCCATGGACTCAATTTCATCCCTTTGCCTCGTATTCTTAATAAGATTCCACCATTGATCAGCATCACCCTCCAAAAGATACACTGCTATGATGACTTTATCATGCTCAGAACATTGAAGAACAGAAAATATCTTTTCAGTAGTACTAATCCATTGTTCAGCAACTAATGGATTAGTAGACCCGCTGAATGATGGTGGACACAATCTCATGAAGGATTCAACATAATATTGCTCCTTCCTTTTCTCGTTTGGAAGTCATACATGATTCATAGCTTGAGAAAGTTGTGTGAGCATGGCTATAAGATTTCTCATTCCAACTCCCAAAACATTTGTTTGCTCAGGGGGACAATCATTGCATTTCCCATCACATTCCGCATTAACACGGTTCCTTCGGGTTCCAGCCATTGACTAAAACCAAGAAGAATAGTGTGAGAAACACTAATTATAATAGGAAAAAAATATAATCAAGAATAAACTTTCATACTTAAGTTCTTATCCTAGGTTATTCATTGCCATTTCTAAAACACTAATATTGTGTTCTATGCTTAGAATTATCCTTACGGTTCTTACTAAGTCTTTCGCATCCTAGTTTCCAAAGGTTGACTATACCTTTCCTCTGATACCAACTATAACGACCCATAATTTACATACAGTGTTATTACTTCAGAATTGAAGCACACTTATTACAACATATTACAAAACCAAGAAAGGACTGTATAGGTATAGTGTCTTTAGAAACTGGGAAACATAAACAACTGGTTCATAAAGAATCTACTTTGACTCCCATTTATTTCATCAAATCTAGTGTCCCTTTTTGGCATATTCTTCTTAATAACCTTATCCCTGACCTGGGGAAATAAAACATACAAAAGGGTGAGTTCAAATACTCAGTAAGGGTAAACAAAAGAAATATCAATCATATCATATACATAATAACATAACTTTTGGAAATCTTAACCTGGAAAAGAGATCATAATATCATAAAATGGGATAAATCATATAAGAGAAATGTAATCCCAATAACCATAAAATAAAAACATAAAACTCTGTGGATTACACACATAATCATAGAGAATCATTTCTTATTATTCAATACCCATTTCCAAAACCATCTTAGTGGACAAAGTCCATTTCTGAACCAAGTCACCCTCGTTTCAGTCCTGTTTCACTAAACCGGTATAACCTACCATTCCACCCATGTCTATCTCATGAGATGTAAAATCTTTACCCAATGCATTGGAGGGAGATATAGGTCCCACCCATCTCATAATGATACCATTCTTATGTGTGCCACAAAATCTTAAATCATACATCATTTCATAACCCATGTAATAAAAATGGGATTCTTAAACAACATGACATCATAAAACAATTCATATAAGATAAAGGAATTCATAAAAATAATTCCATCACAACATAATCAAATAAATGTAATAATAGGGATAAAAACAGAAACCTTTTATTATCATAGATGGAAAATAATTTTGATAAAACACTTAAACTCCATTCTCGAGGAAAATATCCCTTCTACTTCAAAAACATTTTTCCTTTCTTAACATGTCATAAAATTTTAAACTAAAAGAATTTGATTAAAAATAAACATGGAAACTTGTAAAATAAGCTTCTTGGAAATAAGGTTTTAAAAATTCATTCATGCCGTATAAGTTAAAAAAACATTCTTCTCGTACCTTTGTCGGAAAAGTCAAAAAAAGCACCTTGTACGAAAAATGACAAACGATTCCTTTCATATCTTTTACTAAAAACTCACTGAAGGGTAAAATTGGATTTAAACAATTGTATGTGAATGGAAATAATATTACATATTGGGGAATCTTGGATGTGGACGATAAAATACACCCCAGTAAATACCAATGTATAAACAATCTCGGATAAAAATAAGATTATGATATTTCCCTTACCTTTGGTCCGATATGCTTTGTACGTGTCCGAACCTCCTGAATAATTATTTAAATAATGTTATTGACTTATTACAAAAACATTCTTATTTTCATGATATCATATATGGTCATATTCTTAGCTTATTATTAGTAATATTTCATTACTACTTGTTATTCGGGTGTTTATTACTTTTTGTTCTTATGCGTGTTTTGTCGAATAAATTCTTATTCTTCTCTTTAGGATATATATTCCTCATTTCAATAATGGTATTAGTGTAATATATATCATTTTCATTCATTAAATGCATTTATATAATCATTATGAAATGAAGATCATGTAGAATGAGTTGCATCACATCGTGGAGACGGTATTCCGTACGTACGCACGAGTGATGATATCGTTCCTATGATCGTGGAATTGTATTGGAGTGTATGTATAATATTTCATAATAAATATCACTTTATAATAGTCATCATATATAGTCATTATTTACACCATCATACCCATCCAAGTAAGGTGGTGGTGGAAAATAGATTACACCACGGCGTGGAGACGGTATTCCGTACGTACGCACGCATAGTGATTTCTTTTTCCGTAGGATGGATAGATGGTGAAATAGGGTTGTTTCATACTTATAATAACATATCAGTATATGTGTGATACTGATGTTATTACTTCATACTGAAACAACAAAATAAGAAGAAGTGGGAGAAGAAATAAAGATGAAAGAATCGGTAACGGACATTACCTCTTCTTTGAAGTGCTTCATTGAGACCTTCTTTTAGGGAACTAAAATTGGTCTTTGAAGATTACCAGGACCTCTAGGATGTATCTGGGGAAGTGGAGTGGAGAAATTGGAAGGGGTTGGCCGAGCTTGAAGGCTCAATGTGTTGTGAGGAAGAGATAGAGGAGGTACCCTTTTATAAGGGAGGAGAGGGGCAGCTTTGGATTAACAAAAAATATTATTTTATTATAAAGTCAAGTTCGGTTTTAAATAGCTCCAAATTAATTTATTTAGAGGATAAGGTGGGTATGGGTCTAAGTCCTCTCATCCAAAAGAATTTATACAATTTTAGGTTCCAATTGTAACCTTATCATTTAGATTTAACATTAAGTTAAATAATTTGAATTTTACTGTGTCCTCTTGTGTTCTTATACTATAAGGTTAATAAAATTACTATATCAATCCAAACGAACCCCAAGTTTTTTATTATTAAAATATATAACCTTATCTATGCCATTTGGACGAACCTTAGATTTTTAGGAGTAAAATAACAATTAATAATATAATATATGTTTTAAAAACTATTTTATGTCAATTTTGACACTATTTAGTAATTGATTTTTATGAAAATCATATAAGACTGATAAGTTAAAAAACCGTTAATTAAATCAATACTAACATGTCATAGTAACCTAGAAAAATTTTTTAATTCATAAAAAGTCTCAAATTATTTTTATTTGGGTATTTATAACATCAATTATGTCAATATTTTATTAAAAAGATAATTACTGCATCATCGTTGTGTCATAAATAAATTAAATTATATAATGTCTAAAAATTAAAAATAAAATACCATTATGTAACAACTCTTTTTATATTTCAAATTAATATTTATAGTCAAATTTATCTTATGTATAACCCCATATTAAAAATAATTTATTTATTAAACATTGATTTTAACTATTTTAACCCTTCCTTAAACAAATTAATTATAAATGTCCTAATCTAATCCAAGTGGGCCTAAATGGTAATATATTATTTCTAAGTTTGTTTCTGGTCGAATAAAACTTGTCCAATAGAATTAGGACAAGTTTTAGGGTAATAATAATATCATTTTTACCCTTAATTACCCTATTTACTTTTAACCGTGGTAAAAAAAGGTAAAAAGTTAATATTCACCAAAAATTATTTTCATCTCATTGAACCACATTTTAGTCCTTGATATTAACCATGTCTCTAGTATTTTCGAAATTCCACTCACAGAAGCGGTAAAATTATGTTTTATGAAAAATTCAGTTTTTTTAACTACCACTTAGTGGTTTCACTATTCATCGAAAATTGAAAGTTTTCAGAAAAAAACCAAAATTCCACCCTAGGCTAATTTTGATATTACGAATCCAAAGATGAAGTCCATTTTGAAAAATAAAATTTATAAAATTTCAAAAAGTGGTTATTACTATTCATAACGGCTAGTTTTAATAATATTTTAATAGTATATCGTTGTTTAGTGAAACTCGGTATTACGTACGATGCAAGCTATCGAGGAAGGTCATGATTTAGTGAAAAGCAAGCCAAGAAAGTGTTGTGTGTAGAAAAAGATTCTTTTGAGGATTTATATAACATAAAAGTCTCTGGTGTTATAGTGTAGGCCCGGTTGAGGGAGCCGAGTGTTCATTTGGTGGTTGCGGCACCATGGTTTGTGAATTTTGAGGGAAAATTCCAAATGGTGGATTTATATGGGAATTAACTAAGAGATTCAATACATTACCACAACCAATCATTGGTTCATACTTATGTTCGGGATAATCCACCACTGGAGTTCTTCAGGAACATTTTGGGTTCATGTGGTTTACAGCTCAATGCTGTTATTTAACCTATTTATAGGTCCTCATTTTTCATATTGATGTTTTGAAGGGAATATTTTGTTTATGTTTGGTTGAGAGAAAGTCATGGGTGTGGTTTGTAAAAAATCATAGAGTCCAAATTTTCTTGGGATACATACTTTATTAAGTACTATAGCAGAGCAGTGATATGGGTCAGTCTCTTATGTGTCTTTCTACCATTTTAAAAACATTCAATGTTAAAAATGGTGAAAATTTATATATGATATGATCTCTATGAATATAAATATAACCACTTCTTATAAGCCACTTCAATGCCCTGTATTTTTGTGTAGATAGACCTATCCACCCAGCTTCACTTGCATATTCTTTGAATGGGAGAAGTTGGTCTCAACTGGTGGAATTATTATAACATAAAGACCTTTAGAATTTATGTTCTTATCTCTTCAACCATGTCCATATAGCATATTGTTTTAGAAGGTAGAGACATCATATTCTGAAATATCCTATGGTGAAGTATTAAGAGGTTTCCCATGCAATTTCTTCATCAAAGTCGATAATAAATGTGGCCCAGTGTCTATTCATTCCAAATATTTCCACTATGAATTCCATACAAACTTGAAGACTTCTAAAAAGTGGAAATTTAAAATAAAATTCAAAATCAAAACTCATTAACATGCCCCATGAACTAGACATAGGTTCAGGACCTGCACTATAGTTGGTAGTCAAGGCAGTCATCCCATCTCGGAGTCAATCAACCTCACCTTTGTATGTTGGTCCACTAGTCCCAGATTCTCAGGTTCAAAATTGGGATCCTTCTCCTCATCAGTTTTAGAATCTGGAATGCCAAACTGAGATAAATTCAGTGGAGGTGTCTTCACCGGATGATGTAAAATATGTAGATATGGATAGTGAGTTTCTTCATAGTGCATAGGATGTTTCTTCAAGAAATAAACCCCTGTCAAAAAATATTGATGATAGTGGGAATTCACAAGTGTGCACCTCAAATATTCTTTTTTTTCTTAATTATATATAATCCATATAAAAAACATGTATGATCTAGCCTCCAATGGGAATGTTTTGTTGACGATTCTGATAACTAAGGTAACCAGTGGAAAAAATCTCTTGCTCTATAGTCTAAGAATCTCTAAAATATACCTCGGGGGCCAGGGAAGGGGCCCAACTAGGCTTAAAATCCACAAATAGTTCTCTTTAAAGATTATTATCATTGTATGGAATGTTATAGGTTTGGGTGTGAGGTCTAACAATGCCTTTGTATATAAAAAAGCCTACAATCGACAGGTATCAATGATAGTTGTGCTGGAGAAGAAACAAAAATATGATCTCAGTTCTAAATTTTCAAAACAGATTGGTTTTTCAGATTATATTCATGTGAATTCATGGTATAATAATATTTGGTCATTTTGGAAACACTTATTATCAATGGAATTAATTTAATCTTTCTTGCAACATATCAGGACCAAGGTGACCTTTGGGTGAATGAGTGTTTTTCTAACATTTTTATGAAAAGTATTATATAGATGAAATGATCTTCAGATGGTTTAATACATGTTTCATCAATCCAAAGGGTCTGGCATCGCTTATATGCTTTAATTTAAAAAATTATAGACAATAACGAGAATAAATAATGATCAATTTATTTCAGAAAAGCGTGGTAGGCCAAGAGGTCATTCAAGGAATTGAATGGGATGAAAGACCTATGTTTCTATGGAGGTAGATTTAGATTATATAATAACCTTAATGAGACAATTTTTAGGTGGTGAAGATTAGATTTTTGTCCAGAGAACTTGAAAGGTTTGGAAGATTTCCCTCTTTATACTATTAGTCAACTCCCTATGATGTTATCTGATCACTCACCAATGGCGATGATGATTAAGAAGGATCATAGTAGAATAGAGTGTTTATGTTTCTCAATCATAGTAGAGCAGAGTTCATCTATTTCACGGTATTTGGATGAACAAAATGGATTTAGAATCCAATGTTATTATTTTCATTGTAGTGTTTTGGAAAATATAAGAGGCACAAAACAAGGCGAGGGGATGTAAAATCTACTCAAATCCTCTTACACATTAATGACTGAAAATAATTTTGTGGGACCTCGTGAGTCTTCTTCCAAAGGGGAATAAATTATTTTATTTCTAACGGGTTATCGAAAACACAATTAAAAAATAAATATTTGATGAGGTACCAATATTGGAACATGGATTTTCTAGATTCCTCCAACATTAGGGTTAAATATCAACATGGATGGCTCGGGTTCATCTGGGGTTATGAAAGGTGGAGAAATTTTGAGTTATTTCATGGGTTCAATTATACATAGATTTAGCTCCTACTACAGTCTGAGAAATTCAATTGGTACATATGAAAGTTTGATGGAGAGAGGATTGAGGTTGTGCAGTTCACATAACATTGGTACTACATAGGTAGAATCTGTTTCCATATTCCTGGATTATTATATACAGGGAAAGGGTAGAACCCAATGCGATTTGATTTATATTATCAAGAACTACAGGAGGATCAGTAATCACGGGATTAATATTCGACACTCTTAAAGGGAAGGTAATTTCATAGCTGATGCACAATATAGAAATGGGGACACTAACAAGCTTATCATTGTATATTCTTATATAGGATAATTTCTAAAATATTCCAAGATCATTATTATAGAATATTCCCTAGGACTCCACCACTTTTATCCCCATTTAATTTCTTTGTTGTTTTCATATTAAATATTTTCATGAAGAATTCAATTTTTAGTTTCGATTACCTACAACAACTATTCAAACTTCTAAACCAACAATGATAAATACATTATTTCCTACTGACCAATTATTTTTTCATCTGTGAAACATTTTTCATGGTTTGTAGATTTTGAAAAGTCCCTATCTATATGTGTCATCCAATAATAACATTTACATAATAAAATAAAAAAAGTTAATTATTGATCTTAATTATTTCTTTTGGGGTGTTCTATTTATCTTTTTGAGTTGTGCTGGTAGTATTTTAAGGAGGTGTGTTCCTAAGGAGGAAATGCTGTCTATTTTAGAAATTTCTCACACTTCTCCCTTGGGTGGACACCGTGGGGGAGAGAGGATATCCCAAAAGGCCCTCCATTTAGGTTCTTATTATCTTATAATATTTAAGGATGAAAGAAGTCTACTAACAAGCTAAGATAAATGTAAAAGGATGAAGAATGTTTGTTGGGTCTATAGATCTTACAATAAATATATCTACCAGTGTTGTGAATTTCATTAATAATAATGTTCTCCATAAATTTAGAGTTCTATGATATTTCATCCTAGATAATGGAAAAAATTTAGTAATATTAAATTCCATTCATTAAGGGTAAATATTTTTGTATTCTAAGAACTAATACAACATTTCACCCATAATCTAGTCTGTAGGTAGAGATCTCGAATAATGAGTAGAAACCAATTCTTGAGAAAACTAGGTGTAATTTAGAAAAGGACAGATCATCAAAGATGGATGAGTCATTATAGTCCTACATGACTGGTTATAAAAAACTCATATGTATGTATCTATATATATTTCTCTTTGTTAATACATGTCACTTACATGTATATATATATAATGATTTATTTGGGGCAATAAAATCTATCAACTATGATTTCAAGGTTATTGGATAGAGGTGGTTGTTGAAGTCAAGTGATATGGATTAAATTTGAATATAGTCTTAGGAGAAATATATAATTTATAATTAAATATACAATTATTTTCATGTCTTTTTTATTCAAGATTGGAAATTTATGTATGGTTAGAGTGTCTTACTTTTTAATTCCAAACTAAAACATTTTCTTTGAAAAATAAAAACCAAATTGTCTAGACCATTTATTGTCTTTAATGTGCTTCTGAATGCATCTTTGTAATTGATTGGGTAGAATAATATACCATGTTTAGCCAATGGTTATATATTTAATCATTAATTTGAAGGGTAGTCAATGTTATTAGTTTCCATTTATATTCTAGAGAGTTGAGTTTTTACTATGCCTAACTAAGGAATTTAAACTCAATGCTTCATGGGAGTCAACCCATTACCGTGTTGTTTTTATTTATTTTTTAAATAATAAAAAATTCTTTATGACTACTTGGTTCTATATTTTTCTCTTATTCACTAAATATTTGTCTCCCTACATAAGATTATGAAATTTTTTTATAGTAGGACCATAAATTGTGAGGATCCATGAAGTTTCTTTGGTTGAATATTAAACAATTCTTTAATGCTTAGTAGATCTAAATTCCCTGGCTCACATGATTGACTTCCATAATCATTTTCTATGGTTATAATTTGTCATTAAGACTATATTATTGTAAATAATGTTAATTTTTTTAATTGTGTAGGAACTGTAATATTTTATAAAAAGAATATTAGTCATGATTTAGTTGGGAAGTACATTTTTATGTACTTAAAGGTAAAAATATTATGTTACAGGGAGAGTTTATGTTATTTTACAAATTTTATAATTCTTATAATTCATTATTTAAAATTGAATGAAATTAAGTGTGGAGGAATCTCACTAGATTTTTTGAAATTATTTAATAAATGGGTTAGGTTTTAATTGATTAGTTCATTTATGGTTCTTTTTATTTTTTGGAAAATCTTTGTGTATAATTTGAAATACTACTTGGCACCTTGAAGATTTATTTATCTACTTAAAAATAATGATTTCATGAAAACTAATCATACTTTTGTAAGGAATTTTTACCCATGTAGCATTCTTATACTTTTTTAAAAATCTATGTGTTGTTTTATTTGATGTTAATGATTTTACTAGATATTTATTTTATAAAAATTATACTAGAAGTTTGTGGAAAAAAATATCTTTGAATTATTGTGACCCTTGAATATGAAGTATTCACTAATAAACATAATATTTTAATGAAATTCATTGATTAACTATTTTATTCCACCTTTTAAATCAACAATGACGACAATATTGAATTTTATGTTTTTTTGATAGGGTCTTTTTAAAAATAAACAATTTTAATGACGAAAAATCCTGTTAGAATCCCTTAATTGTTTTAAAAAAGGTGTCAATTTCAATAATTTCAGCATCATTTTCAATGAGTCAAATATTTTCATGTGTTTTAATATTGTCATGACATAATGAGGTGGATATTTAATATTACTCCGTGGATTTAATTTAGGGAATCATTTTATTTCTCTCTTGAAAAAAAAATCCATAAAATTTTAGTGGAATGTTACATAACATTCAATGGTTTAAAATTAATAATTTTAATTAAATGTATTATATATTCATCTAAATGAGATATTAAATAAAAATATTAGTCCATATTGAGTCTCTTTTGTTTCATTCTTTCATTTATCAATTCATCAAGCTGATGGATGAGTTATTTGTCATGAATTTATTACTTGCACATCCCAGTAGAGTGTATATTTATTATGGATTTTTAATTATGTAAGTCACCTAATATAGAGGAAAATGGATGTTTGGAATACCATTTGGATAAAAACTAACCTTCATTTTTTTTTCAATCTTTCTAGTTTCAATATTATTTTTAAAACAGGAAATCATCATTTCTCAGATATTTTATTTTAAGGGGGTAATTATATTTTAATACTTAGAATGTCCATGGATGATTTGTTTTTTGAAAACTAATTAGTTATAGTATTTTATTTTAACCCCCCATAGATTTATTAATGAAAAATGAAAATTATTATAGTAATTTTTTAAGGAAAAGAAATTCTTAAGTGTGGATGAATTTGATGTGACATTTATTTCATGTTTTCCCACATCTATTTCGAGGATTTTTATATCTATTTAATTCTTTTTTATGTTTAAATAATATTATTTATAATTTTTTTATTTTTTAGTTATAATAATAAATCATTGATTTCATTGATAATAATGTGTATTTTCTATGTTAATTAACAAATATTAATACTTTAAATATAATTTTATCTATAAATTTTATTTTCATTGATAATTTTATATTTTATAGATACATATAATTTTAATATTTTGATTTTAGGTTTCTTTCAATGTTTAGTTGGTGTTTTTTAAATTTAACTTTCAAAATGTTATTTTATGTTTGCAAATTGGAAACATTAACTTTTTTATTTCTAATTTATTAAAGATTAATTTATTTTTTTAATTTTTTTTTATTTAATTAAATTATTAATTTATTTTATTATAAATATATCATTTTTATTAAGTTTGAATTTTAAAATTTTCAATGTAAACGTATATTTTTATTTTCTATTATAATTATTATTCTCTTGTTTTTATTATGGGTGCATCACTTTTGTGTGAGATAAAACCTCAATTGGTAATGGAATTATATTGGCCATGTAATATATATTTTTTCCACCTAGAATTTACTTAATAGAAAAATATTAATATACATGTAAGATAAATCATAGATCCACCTATAACTCACAAATGATAATTTTATCATATGTGAGATCCTTTATCTTACACGAGCTGGTCGAAAGAATATACCAAATAGTGGAACTCTAAATTTAACTAATTGATATATGAATTCAAATCGGAATGAGGATGTGTGTTTTATTCTTCCATACAATATTTGATAACACTGATAAAATCCATTTCTGACCCTTACAATACATACCACACATGTGTGTAGCATTCTAGGCTATGATCGCCATCAGAAGTTTTACCAAGGATGACTAAAACCCAAGTCGTCAGAGATTTTGGTACATACCGAATGAAGATGTTTCAGTTGATTTTATATTTTTACTATATATTTCATGTTGAGAATGATCATGTGAATTATGGATATAGGATCAATCATTTAATTCTTATGTTGTAGGAGAAGTTTTTATGTAATTGTATCAAAGGAGAAGGCTCAGACGAGTAATGTATTTTTTCTGATTATAAATTCAGTTCATTTTTAATTTTGAGTCAAATGAAAGGTACATGAAAACTAGAGTAATTATTTTATGGAAAATTGGAAGCTGACACAAGGGACGGAGTAAGTCAGTGCACACGATTTGTAAAAGATGTGAAATAAAATAGATTGTTTTTCATAAATCATGAATTCTGAAAATAAGAGATTGTCATTATTTTTTAAATTTTTTTTTAAAGAATGTGAATTTCCATGAAAACAAAACCATAATGGTGGTGTGATGGGTTGATCTGGATGAAGAGATATTTGTTAGAGAAGATTTAATTTCCTCTTATTGATTTTAATTTTTTGTTTTTATAAAATCTTATGGAATTAAAATTTCTATTTTGTATTCTACCAAAATATTATAAGGGAACAATATTGACATGTTAAAACATTACTAGTTCCTGAATAAATCCTTATGCCTATATTTTTTCACTCTCAAATCAATTCATGAATCTTTTCATATTTTTTCTATTTAAAAAATCCATAAAAATTGGTTTTGATTAATTTCATTCATGAAGTGCTTCAAAATATCCATCTTCAAAAAAGATAATGTTTTATTGAGAACCACAACAAGATTAATTGACCAACTGATTTCATCAAGAGATGATTTTATCTTTTATTAAATGATGAATTCTGTAGTTGAATGATTATGGGCTTATTTCACTCACTGGTTAATTTTCTGGCAAGGCCCATTAACTACATATAATTTCAGTTCTAGTGAAACTTTTCTACATCAATGAAATAAAATTTTTTTAAATTTTTTAATCCAGTTCCCTAACACCATTATATTGAACCTATTTCTTGTCTATCACTATCGATATATGTTTATTTTTGTTGATAATTTTGTTATCATGTTAATTCATTTTTTTTCTTTTGATTGGTATTCTCATTTTAAAAAATTCCTTCTCAGATGTTTGACACTCACTCATCACTATACTAGTAGTATGTTGGGGTTTTATTAATGTTTATTTTCACATATTAAATGAAAATAACAATCGCTAACCCTCTCTTAGAAGGTGTTTTCAATTTTAGACATCCTGATTCTCCCCAAGAGTTAATTTTGATTGCAGTTTCATTGAACAAGTGTCAATGATATCTAGTGCTCAATACATATAATATTAATGTAGTGACCATGGAATTATCTAAATGTTTCATAAGAAAGTTGATCAATAAGAGACCATTAAAAATATAACATGTACTGAAGGAATAGTATGTGTTAAAGAATCAGACATTTAGTAAAGAGGAATTATTCCTAAATGAATCAATTATAATAGTGGAAAAAAATAGAAATGGTAAATTAGTTTTAATCAATGATGGTGAACATGGATTGGAGTAAAAAATGTACATTAAAATTTGATTTAAAAACTTTTTTACTTCTCATTATTTATATTATAAAAATGTGATATATTATAGAATTAAATCTTGTTTTACTCTAGAGTGTTGAATAACATGAAATAATATAAATAAAATTCCCTTTATATGAATAAATTCTTTATTAACTAAGGATTTTATAAGAAACAAATACACTACTTTGGTTATTTAAAACATGTATAAAATATAGCTTGTTGAATTTAAATGACCATTATGAATTATAACCATTAATAATATATTATTTCTATAATCACCATTAAGATTAATATATATTAAGGGTTACGATAGTAGGAACATACCATATGGATCATATTTATGGGATATTATGAGTTTGATAACATCACTAGTATTTTCAATTCACAAAGACCACAGATATATTCAAAAACTAAAACATGATGAAAACTGTTTATTAGTGAAGTTGAAGATTATTAAGATCACGGATAAAACCATCTTCACTGAACTACTACAAGAATGCATAACCACCACACACTTTACCCTTAGGGTGTAAACTACTCTAATAATTGGTTATGTATCAATACCCTAGAATTATAAATTTTTAAATTCTCCATGTTACCAAAATAACGATTTTATACATCAATTTTAATTATTACTTTATACATATAATTATATATGAGTTGTCAAAAATTATATTTTTATATGAAGAATCATTTTTTGGGAAGAAAGGTTTTTTATTACAACCGTCTTTTTGATAAATTCAATTTTTTAAAATAAATGATATTTCAATAAAAAATTCTATTTAAATAATAAATATTTAAATATAAATTATAATATATTTTAATGAATTCAAATTTAATTTTAATAAGTTTCATTGAATTTTTGGTATCATAATAAATTATTTTATATTAAAAAATTGATTTATATACAATAGTGAAAATTCCCATATTTAATGATTTTTTTTAAAAAATAAATTTTTTAAAAAAAAATTCATATCGAAATTATAAAAATAATAATATTCCAAAAGTCTCTATGCTTGTCCAATTTTTGCATAAGAATTAAATTATTATAAACATAAATTCTATATTATGACGTAATAATATCCAAAAAATGACATAATAAATTATATAAAAGGAATCCATAACCAAATATAGTTTTCTAATTTCTAATTATGTGTCATTTAAGATTCTTTCTAAGTCTATAAATCTTCAATGAATCCTCCTAAATGTATATTATATTTTAATGTTTTAAAATCAATTTCATTTAACATGAATCACTTCAACATCACCAATGGAATTATATTAATTTATTTGGTTAATGGAATTATAAAAAAGTGAAATATACCACTCCTTCTTGTAATACATTTTAAAAACGAAAGGGAATGTTTTTGGCTTTGATTATAGTACCATATAGACACTCAAACCTAGTATTATAATTTAACAATGAATTACCCTCACATTTTCAATAAATACCCACCCATAATCATTCTCATATTCACTATAAAATCCATTTATCCTAATGTTCCTCTCTATATCCCTCTATAGTTCCCTCCCATGTTTCTCCCATTTTCTTAATGATCTCCATAAAATCTTTTATAATCACGCACTTAAGTTAAGGGATCCAACTCTATTCTTATATATTCAAGAACCTTATTTTTATTTATCATTTAAATGTAATTTTATTTTATTTTTGTGTCTTTGAAAATATCCATTTAAAATCAATATTATTTTATATGAATGGTATATAATTTATACCATGTATTTATAACCTTCAGCTAACTTGTTATAATGCTGAAGTGAAGGGATTCTCTCATTTTACTCTTTGTTCAAGAAATTTCTTTGGAAGATGCCATTTTATTACATATTTTTATTTTGGAATATGTATCCAACCAACCAATTTACATTATTTATGATTCTCGAGTGATGATATGCCACCAATTAATCACATCAATCCATTCCATTAATCTTTATATAATCATGTAATGCATTTGAAATTATCTTGTGATTTTATATAAAAAAATTTGTGTAGTGAATACACATCACCATTTCCACTCAATGGTATTATCCTAGCTCTAACTATCTTTAATTTATTAGGTAATTACATTTATGTAATCCAAACACAATAATGATGTGAATAAATGTGATGAAATATGTTCTTATGTTATATGATCTATGAAGGAAACAAACTCTCATACATGATATGAATTTTATTGGTGGGTCCAAAATTATATAGGCATACTTTGCATTGGTTTATGTTTTTTTATCAAATTTTATACCTTGTATGGTTCACATTAAGATACCTTATGAACACTATGTTATGGTATCCTGGTGTTTATCCTTGACATAATGTTTTAGGTTATTTCCACATTGGTATAATTATTTTAGGTTGTTATCATAAATCCTGATTCAATGTTAATTTTTATGATTCCTACTCTTATATTTCACCTTTATATACATTTCAATTTAGTTTCATCATGTTACGATTTTGTTATTACCATACTACGATTTACAGGTCACCCATTTCTTATATGTATCCCCTGGTTTTCCCATCCATTATTGGAAGATCAGTGGAATATAAGTGAATATTTTATATTTTTATATAATGTTGATGTACCCATGTCCTATGTTATTGGCGAATGTATTTAATTAAACAAAGACAATATGCCTCTTAATATTATTGTATTTATTAAGTTCATATTTATGTAATAAATAATTAATTATGTTTTCTATGATATGGTTATTTATATATTGTATGAATGAAAAATTAAAGGAGAAGAACTTATGGATCTATTTTTATCAAACAAGGGTATATTCCATAAAAGGAAAGAGGAATACACCTCTAATGGTAACACAAAAATAGAGTATATTGTCAAGAATATATGGAATTATTTTTTAAATTGAATAATATTTATGAATATTGTTGTGATGGATGTCAGGAAATTATGAATTTTTGTGAAAATATTATAGATTTATATAAATGAATATGGATATATGTCTCAATATGAAATATCATAACCATGGAATGAGATTTGTACCAAAATCAGTAGTATGAAAATGGTATGTGAAATATTAATTTTTTGGTAGATATTTTATTTCTACTATCGATGGACATATAGAGAGGTATTTGAGTATAATACGACTTGGATTTCTTAGGAATCCAAAAGAGAGTGCATCATGTAGCAATAAATGATTTTTCAAAAAATTGATCATTGAATGAAAAGAAGAAAAAATATTGGAAGAATGAGACAATTTTCCAAGACAATCATAATAGATATAAAATCATACTTAAATAATTTGAAGGTAAAAATAAATTCATGTAAAGCATAATGAATAACAGGGAAGAGATGAATAAAGCATGTCTATTTTGTCTAAGAAAAACTATGACAAGGCATGAGATAAATTTAACGGAAGGGGCCACATATGGAAAGTGAATCATAGTGATGGATATGAAAAAAAAAATGATGGGTTAAATAAAAATCAACATGATTCGTGTCATAATCAGGAATGAATTTGAACCAAATAAGTTAACTAATTATAAATAAATTATTAATAATATTCTATGAATATTTATTATCTCTCCAAATATAAAAATAATAATTATATTCAGTCTATTGGATGTATGTGATTGGTTCACCGAGATAAATGACATCCCCAAACACATGGATGACTCAGAATTACCCCACAACCAATGTATTAAATTTCCGTACATTTTTAATAATGTTGGAATAAATTGGAGATATGATTAATAATGTGAATTCATTAAAAAATATAGACACATTGAAAGTGTTATCAAGGAATGATACAAATTTATAAGTGGTGTTTTCATTTTAAAATACAAATAAATCAACTACTATCTTGCAAGATTTAGAATTAGAAGACTAGTTCAAGACATTGAAATGGTATTGAGTTTGTTATAAAATAAGTGAGGATTCAAATTCTATTATAATGAATCCTTTGGTTTCAAGGAAAATTGTTTTTCTATGATTAGTATCAAGAAATATTAAGTGGTATTAAACCATGAATAAATAATATAAGTGTCAACATTAAAGGGGGTGCTCTTGATTTAATTTTTTAATATAATTTGTTCTATAATCTATGATTCCAAGAAACTAAAATATGCTGAAATGAGACTCCCATAATTAAAATAAAATAAATTATTATAATATTTAGAGAATGAAATTTGTATTGATATTTTTTCAAGATTCAATGGATTTTTATCACCTTTAGTAGAGGATAAATATTCTATGAAGAAATTAAGACCTTTGATTACATGTTGTTGTTTTCAAAACAAAATATGGGCCTCATACATCCATTTGTTTGAGGACGCCCAACTGTGTGCCATGAATTCCTGTTTTATAATGGCGGGGAACATCCATCGCTTCTTTAGTGATGTTTCCACCATGATTGAAATGGGATCATGGGATATCAAACTCTCATTTAGTGGATTTTCCCCAAAATTTATTTCTTAGTCCGAGTCTCCCTTAAATATTACGATGTTGTTTGTGAAACTCTTCCCAGTGCCATATCTTGGCGGATTCTGGTTAATGATAATAATTTTGTTAGGACATTCCAAAGGGTCATGTCAGGTTAACATCCTTCAGTCAGGGTAGTAGTCAAGTTGAGCGACGATGGCATGTCATGGTGCTGGTACACTGTAACATCAGTATTTTTCCATTATAAGAGGGCTCCTAAAGGGTCCAAAAACCTGAGAGATCCTATGAAAAATGTTGTGAAATTTATGCCAGAGGCATGTCCTTGACATTTTCCATGACTTACAATGTTTAACACAGGGTATGGTGCGAGTTTAACATCTAGTGGGGATGGATTCGATTTTTTAGAACACTGACAATAGTGGATTAGAAGGGTATGTCCCTAGAAGGGAGCAACTAGACTATCTACCAGATGGATGATTCAAGACACCCGATGAGGGCAGAACCAAGATGGAATGTCCCCAAAAGTAAAGGTTTCATACTGTGAAGGCTGATATGGATACCACAAATGGTGGATTATAGTATGGTGGGTCCACAGTAAGGGGACATCAAAGTTTACTGTTGGCTGGGATAGAACCTCGAAGTGGCATCCAACAAACCCCGTGCAGAAGATAGGGATCAAAGCCCATTTATATTGAGAGGGTGAGTCATGGTATCAGGGTGTACACAATTGAAATCAACCCAAAGACATGCTAGGGTTTATTCGTGGTTAGCGGCCTGGGTGGTACAAAGAGAAATGAGACGAAAATGGATTACACATGGTTAGCTACCTGAATGGATGACATGATTTCACTGGGATGTGGCAGCCAAAGTTTAATCAGGATGGATATGGATGAAGTGGTGAAGGATGGAATGAGTAGGTATGGAACCAAGGACCGGTATGAAGGTGATAGTGTTGGGAATGTTCCTCATGTAGGTTTCCTACATATCCCAGTGGTAGGGAATTGATGTCCACGTAGTTCTAGAATTGAGAGATGACTCAACCTAGGAGGCGACTCATGATAATGAATGCGTGGATGGGGACCAAAATTAAATGGAACCAACATGTTAAGAAATGATCATCCCAAAATAAAGAGGATCAATAGAGAGATTGTGATGGGACATGGGTGGTGGTCTTGAAACTCGGGGAGACATCATACATTTCCTTATAGTAGGTAATCAGATTCCACATAGTTCAGAAGTGCGGTATAGAATCATGTTGTAACCAAAGGAAAACAACTCTAAGACATGTTGGTGATTATTCATTGTAAAAAGCCCATCACAAGAGGAACACTCTTAGATGGATGATTGTGAGGCTTATGCATGGTAAGATATTTAAGTGGATCAAGACACCTTAAGGAGGCAGATCCGGAGATGCGTCCTGAAAAGGGAATGCATCGCATTAGGAGGGTACATCCCTAGGAGGGAGCACCATTTTTTCCAATGATTTCTATTGAACCTTGAAAAAATATTCTTACATATCTGAAAGGGATCATATCCCACATAGTTCAAGAGGGAAATACATTTTAACACCATGTGAGATGAGTAGAGTTAATCGACATGAAATGGTGAGAACATATGATTGTGGGTTGATGGCTTTGAACCATAGAGAGGCTATTTATGTACCCTGATTAGGGGAATGAGATAAAATTCTACATTGTTCGGTAGTGATGGTCTTAGTGACAATGTATGGTTAGCATCCCATAAAGGATTTAATTCTCACTTCACACTCTAATCCCACGTGAGTCATGCATGGTGTGAGAAACAAGAGGTAGCAGTAGACTAGATGATCATGTCACAAATGTGCATCCATAAGGGTTGGTGTAGTGATTATCGGTAGTTATAAGACCATAGATTAAATGTGGGATTATGTGTGGTTAGAGGCCCTAAGAGAAGAATAATGGGAATCAATCTAAGGAGGGAAACTCGGGAAAAAGAAGGGTGTCCAGATATATGTGGAGGATATGGACATCAAACCTAGAATGACCCATTACAGGGTTTTGGGGATTCTGTGAGGGCTGCCCAAGGAACTAATGATGGAAAATATCATTGGGATAGAGAGAGCGGGGGGGAGAAATATATATCCCCTCTCTGATCTTCTCATAGCTACCACGCACGTAGAAATCACAGGTTAACATAATGTGTTCAGGAAGGTGTGATTGATAGTTTAACGTCCAGTAGCTTGAACGATGATAAATTACTATCCACCCCTAGGACATATAGAACATGGCTCAATCAATCATTTGTGGATGGAAGGCACAAGAAATTTCATGAAAAAGAAGTGGTTTTGGAGTGATCTATTGAGGGACTCACGTTAGCGTGGCTATGCGAAGAAGCAATAACCATTATCTTGCTTATGTAAAGACACATGAGGTAGGGAAATGCAACATGATGCGCTATACAAGGTACTTTGAAATATTTTTTTACAATCCTAAAGGGCACACATAGAATAGGGGTTCATGAAGCAAGGGGCCTCACCGATAGGGTCCTTGCAAAGCTCAGTGGCTCCCAAAGATAGGACCACACAGAGAACGTGGATTCACATAGCTCAGGGGATCATAGAGAATAGGGATTCATAGAGCCCAAGGTCTTTTAGAGAACTTGGGTCATAGAAAAATATGGCTTCACAATGGATAGGGATTACTAGAGCATAGAGACCTAGCCTAAGCATTATTTTTACATGTTCTTGGTGGGTGCTTCATGAATCATGGGTGCTTTGTGAAGTCTTGAGTACCCTAAGGGGTCTCTGTTCATTGAGATGACCCATACTCATCCTGAAGGGAATCCCTCTTCAAATAAGGGGTAATATTTATTTATGGGAATGGGTATCACAATTCCCAAGTACATCTGGGGAATCATTTTCCATGGTTGTTCGAAGACTGTAAGATTCTTCTAAATTTGGGAATTCATAAGGTGAAATTTTAGGGTATTCCCATTTGGAGTGGGGGGGGGGGTGGTAGGTATTTATTGGATTCAGGGGGCGCAATGGGATTAGGGAATTCAACAATGAAATTCACACTCCGCAATCGAAGGTAGAATCTGTCATGTTTCGTGGAACTGTAGAGCCAACAGTCACTACCTCCATGGTGGTCATAGAAACTTCCTACAACCATTAATTTCCATGGAGTTGTAGAGTTGATTTTTTCTCCCTCCTTGATAGTCTTAGTGACCATAACTCTCTATCATGTTCATTGGAGTCACGAATTTGGCAGTCATTATTCACTGCGGTGGTAATAGAGGACTTGGTTGCTTTGTGCCGGATATGGTGCTGGATGTTTTTGTGAAGATGATTTGTGAAGTAACTCATTTTTCTTTATTTTAGTATTATTCAATTATTTTATTCCATGTAATGGATTTTTGTTCCAATGAATTACCCATAAATAATGGGATCCAAGGGGAAAATTAGGGTTGGTTTCTGAGGGTAGATTGCCAAAATTAAACAGGTCACAAAGTGGGATTGCAAAGTGAGATCGCGATGCGGGTTGGGACAGCACATGTTGAGAATATAGTGAATCTCTCCACAACAAGGCACACCACTATGCTTGGGGTCCATTAACTATAAATATATATGGATGAACCTTCTTTTTTCCTCACTAATACCCACAATATCAGGTTTGAGCTCCCAATTTTTTGATTCTCCACATGCTCCGTGAACAGGATTTGCAATGAAAATTTCAGAAACCTGTGCTTAGAAAACTCTAATCATTTAATTGATGTACCATGATCATTTCCCACATTTTTTCAGGCATTGAGTCCCTAGACTCTTTGAACACACACATCATGATTCGTGTTTGCAAAGATTCTTTGTGAGAGGACTCTATGGATGAGCACTGCGAACAAGCTCTATAGATGATCTCTATTAACAACATTGAAAATAAAAATAAATCTTTTGAATAGAATTTTTAACCAAGAAGTATCTCATGAGTTCCTTTTGGATGCATATCAAAGGGAAGATATGGGGAATAATTTGGGCATCGAGGAATATGTGAAAACCCATTGAGATCATGAATCCCTAGTAGAGCTCATGTCTCAAGGTTTAAAGAACTTCCCACTCTGAAAAACACGACCATTGTATAGATTTGGTATAAGGGACAAAGTTATCATCCCTGATGTAAGTAGGGATGAGCTAGATTACTGATTCAGGACCACTCCATGCCAATACTGGTTGTTCAGGGCTGCTGTCGACCATACATGGGAGGATCACACACCTGTTGATGTTATCTGCCAATATAACCATGTCGATGACATTGAAGGGAATGCACTGAAACTTGATGTATCTCCCCCAAAATAACATGCCATTTTGAAGGCATCTTTGGGGAACTCAGAAAAGGGGTGGACCAATTAGTGGGACATATTCCAGGATGGAAACTTCATAGATGATTGGGCCTGGGCTTACTAGGTATATGCACCTTGTGAGAAGTTTGTGGAAAAGTTGAAGTGACTTGACTTATATGAGGCCTTGTGGGATTCCCAATTAAATATCTATCATCCAATGTATATGATTCCATAGTTGCTGAGAAGGTGGTCATCAAGGACCAACACTTTCCACCTCCACCATTGGGAGGTTGACATTAGCCTATTGGAACTCCACACGATTTCAAGGATTCGAATTTTCGGAAAGATTTAGGAACAATTCTTCCCCCCATAAGAAGCATGGGAGGATTTGGAGTAGATTCTGATGTTGGTGAAGGCGATAATGGACCTGGTGTCAGGCAGTGACAAATATTCGTTAAGGGAAGTCCACTTCACACTATGGTTTGATCATTTCTTAAAAATTCCTCCAAATTCAATCACTAAAGGGGAGGAGGAACCAAAGAAGCTAATAGTAAGGACTACCACTTTTTCAAAGGGATATAAGAGTATAAAAGAAAATTCCTAATAGATAATTATGGAGGAAAACCAATGGAATATAAATGGATACAATTTCAACACCAAGCACCAACTAGTGGTTAGGATGTCTGGGTTTATCTATGGACTTATCTGTGGATGGATGTTGTCAGTTAGGGATATGAACATGGGCATGAAACCATGTAAATTCATTATGGTGTCTATGCTAGTGATGGGGGAGCATGTCAACCTGGGGATCCCAATGTTGGCCAACCTATACATGTTCTATCACACATCAGTTAAGGGTAGATGCCACAATAGTTATGCATACCGCCCCATTTATTATATGCTTGGATATAGGAGAACATGGGGTCTATGAATATCTACACCATATTTGTTCTTAGTGATTAGACTTATGATCAGGCATCTTGAATGTATTCGAGAGCTTTCTGGACAAGATGACTCTACCACTCAGGAAAAACAGAGTCTGGAAGGTGGAATAATTCAACATCCATCCATTTCTGCTGCCATCGTGTGTATTCAACGATGATGGATAGGGAACTTAGGAGAATAGATCTTATCTCATGACCTTTCGAGGTGTAGCTCTAGTGCCACAAGTATTTAGTGATCCATTCAATGAGCCATACACCCTACAAAACAATGTAAGGCAGTTCCGGTGCATTAAAAGATTGACCCAGCAAGTCTTACTAGGCTTATACCGTGAGGATCATCGATACATGATGAGGTAGATAATGATCATTTTTAAACATGATGATGAGAAGATATGGAATGAGATAACACCATCTAATACAATTTTCATGTTTGTAAAAGAATACACCAAGGTATGGGAGTCGACCTAAAACAGGGATATGTTAATGCGATGAACTATCTATGTCGAAGAAGGGGATCCTCCTCCATTTAGATGATGTGGTTAGAAAACTAAAAGAATATGTCATGGTGGGCGAGCCAATACACATCTCATTGAAGGGAATGTGGTAGTGCCATTGATCTCATGTCCTGCACCGAGTGGAGGGTTGGAAACAACGATGGACCTGATGGCCCTAGCTGAGTAGGCCTAGAATAGAATAAGGACAACATGAGGGTTTCGTAGGATACCCACTGAGGTTCTTGGGAAGCGTTTTCACCACATAGATATTCCTCTAGAAGATTCCTTTTAAATGTTTGAGATAACTGTGATGTCAACAGACAATTTCTCAATCCTTCCCCAAATGTGGAATCACATCAGTCATCATGGGATGGATCTATTGAAGATCAACCAGGCCGAGGCTAGCTTTTTGGTGTCTTGGGCGGAAGGGGAACAATACATCGCCGAGATGGAATAATTTGTGCATTCTTGGAGTACTCTATATTCAATGAATAATGGGGTGAATGTACTATTTGGTCAAATAGTACCACCCCAAAAATCTACCACTGAGCTATGGGAGCTTTTCCCTTTACCTAAGGAATCTGTGGAGTCCTTTTAGGGAGAATAGGCTAATAGGGGGATCCCTTTAGAGGAAGGAGAGGTTGCGGCCTCAGAGATGGATGAGCCTGTCAAAACTATTGAGGTAATTTATAAACGACTCCTCTATGGTACATAATCAAGTTTTCATGGTTTCTCAACTAACATTTTTTCTGTGCAGGGGAGCCTCAAACTCAATACCCCTTCCCTTATGAACACGAGTAAAGCCTTGGGACCTATGCTTGGGGTGGTAGTGATTAGATAATCTAGTAGGGTTTTGACACCCATGGTGGTTCTCATAGAGTCTTTGGAGTTCCCGACCTTATATGGGGGGTCACATATTGGGATTCCAATAGAAAATACTTGAGAGAGAGACCCATTTTTTTACCACTGTAGGTCCTATCCTTCACAAAATTAATAACTTTTGTCTACTGGTCATGGCCTACAGAAACTGTATTGTTCTATCTAAATAGTTCATCAAATGGCATGGCCCAAACTAGTAAGGATGGATGGGGATTCTAGGGCTCCATTCTTAGGGGGAATGTCAGTTTTCATGTAACAAATATCTTCTTTATGATCATGGGTATGGTTACCAGCAAGAATAACCCGAAAATAATCATTGTGGAATCTTTTGATGAAGACCAGCTAAATGATATGCAACCTAGATTGCCTGACTAGACATCAGAGGAAGATTATGCTGCAGAACATCTGGAGGTGTTTCCAGTATAAAAACCTACCAACCTAGAGGACTAATATGAAACTGCTTCTGATGAAGAGGATATAAATTCTGTATCCTTTATGTAATGGAAATTTTTCAAGCACTTCATGGATAAAACCCCTTTATCAGAGTGGGTAATATATGTGGGAAGACTTCACCCTCAATTACATGAATTAAGTACTGGAGGAGTAGATCAATAGTTCCCTCACAAGCATATCTAATATTACATTGTCGAGAGGTTATGGGAGTATGCATGTGGCCGCAGTGTAGACCAGAAGTAGAGGAAGGTAGTAAAAATTTAGGGGATTCTGGAGGTTGAATAGAAGATATAACACTTATGAGTGTAGTTATATAGGTGCTCCTCTTTCATTGGTACACAAACAAGGTTTCTACCGCAATTTTAGACTTAGCTGGTAGATGCCAAGGGGAAGCTAGGGAAAGAAATCCATGAAATGGATAACATTTGAGCTGAGAGTGATCAATCGCTGATTAGGGCTAATGAACTATGCCCTACGACCAATAAGGAAGATAGGGAGATTATAAAAAGTTATAAAATTATCGAGGCCCTGCACTAAAGAGAGGTGGAGTTGGAACTCTCTATTGAGGAGGTCAATCCATCCATTGGAGGGGCCAATCCATGGGTGATATAATTTTCATGAACTTACAAACATGCATTCGTGCTTGTTTATTTATTTTAATTGATTTCATAGATATTTTACTGATTGTTTGTTTTAATTAAAAAATCTCAATCATAAATTCTGAAATTACAAACAATCAATTCCTAAGCTCACGTGGGTCATGCATGACATGAGAATGTAGGGATGACGGCATAATTATTCACTTTGTGTGTGAGAGTTCCATCCAATTGTCAGCAACAAAAGGGTCGGATGACCCTCTAGTATATTTAGGACCAGTGGCGGGGTTGTAACTGGAGAATACGGTTCATAGACAAGAATAATTCCCATTCCCATTGTACTCTTGTACACCAGTGGGATAATGCCTGGGGTGTTAGAATAAATCCTATTAAAGGGGAATGTGAAGTGTAAATCACGATACCCAGAATTTGGAACACAGTGAGAGGAAAAATGATTATGGTGTTTAACTATTGAATATATTCAAAACACAATACTTGTATCACATTATCCTGAGATGGGGAAAAACAAATGAAGGGCATCCGCTAACCATATTAAAAAACATGGGGCTTGACTCAAAATGTTGTCCAATATATTCTAGAATTTTGTCCCTAAACGTTAGGTGGGATAAAAGGTTGATAATACATGTTTTTTGGGGGACCCTATAGATGTGAAATAGGGTGAATATCTAAATTAGGGGCATGAAATGAATGGGGTGGAGTTTTGGTATGTTGAATGGAGTCCAACACTCTTAGAATTACGCCACCATGAAAAAATGCATTGGATGAGCGTATCAGTCTGAATCAAGATCAGACCTACTTCTGGGAGGGACCTACTTTGAGAGGACCTAGGATGGTATATTGTTTTACATCCAGTTAATGGGGATGATAAGCACATAGTTTAACATCATATAGTGAGGATGATTCATGTAATAGTTTAACGTTGTATGATAATGATGGTGCACATAGTTTAAGTGCATACAACCTGGACCCTACCCAACAGTTTAATGTTATGTTATATAGAATGGTAAATCCTAGTTTATGATAAATGAATTCAGACTGTGATTATGTAAAAATAACGAGGAAATTTAATGGCCATGGGGCTGGTCCTCATTCGAAATGCCTAGGTGTTGCAACATATCCCATACGGATGAGAATCAAGACAAACATAGTTCTTAAACACATTGTGTTCAACGTCCCACACTGGTGGATGAAATCCTCTCTAGTGAGGAAACTAATGAATCCCATTATCATGGGGAATCCTGAAAGTGTTTAGGGTAGAGACAATGTTTAAAGTCATACATCGAGGACATGGGTACCCCAAAGGAGAAATGTCTGTTGCAGTTCTCAACCTGACCTGAATGTTGAACAGAGATTTCCACCAACACTGCATACTCATAAAAGTGATGTTTTCCCCGAGAAGGCCAGGAAAGGCAGTTTACCATT
Source organism: Viscum album (assembly GCA_963277665.1). NCBI lineage: Eukaryota > Viridiplantae > Streptophyta > Magnoliopsida > Santalales > Viscaceae > Viscum > Viscum album. Next base: position 1,854,490,457 of record OY728145.1, read on the forward strand.
CATTGGTTGGACCCAGTGATCAGATGCCTGAATATATCTACTTATCCTGTAAGGGAATGATTCAAGCCTTACATTGTTATTTGTATATTTAATAGTTTAATGTCATGTGGTTAGGATGATAGTGTCATAGATTAAGGTAATATGGTAGGAAAAATGGGTCAAACAGTATCGTATATGGATAATACCTTACCATAACACATAATACTATGTGATCCATTCTCGATATAGGAAACATGGAGCATTTCTAGGCCTTCCCAATATAATGAGATCATGCAATGGTGAAAAGGAAATGTTAGGTGGGTAAATCCCTAAAGAACCAACATTATATCATTAAGCAAGTGAATGCATAGAGTTACAAGACAGGGGGTGTTAAGGATCTGTAAAATGGATCGGGGTATCAAACATGTGATTCGTAGCATCTGATAATTGGGATGAAATGGGAGAGGTGTGACGATGAAGGATAACTATTGACCATGTTCAAAACACACCATCCATTTCATGTTAGCCTAGATCGGAAACAAACAAATGAGTGTCAACCGTTGACATATTCAGGATGTGAGATGTGTATCAAATTTTTAATCGAAATACTTCAGGGTTTTTTCCCAGGATGGTAGGAGAGAACTGAGGCCTAGTATCCTCCCTATTAAGGGGTCCCTTTGGATGTGAAAGATAATTAAAACCGAAATGAAGTAAAGTTTGAAGCACAAACATTACCCCTATATTTTAAGTTTCATGAATGATGAGCACAAAGAGTGGTAATATATAAGGAAGTACATCATGAAATTATTATAAACCGATCATGAATTTTGATCGAAGAAGTCCTCACCACACTACAATCTTTTGGGAGAAGCCATGACAGAAGGAGCTGGGGAGGCGAAAGTTGTTTTGACTAGACCACGTATAGAATGTCTGGGCGTCTCTATGCATCTCATAAGAATAATAATCAATCCAAAAATAGTTCTTGGAGGTGTTTTGGTAGGTAGCCAATATCAAAAGAGAGTGATATCAAATTTTAAATAGGAATATTGTAATTGTTATGCAGTTTAACATTTTGAAAACATAGATGGGAAGAGTCCTAGATGAAAGATATAGATATAAGACTGTAAAGGGCCTAGTTTAATGTCATGTGCATGGGACATGCATGTACTATTATCATCATGCGGTATAGATAAAGAGTGAAGAGCTCTTAAGGGTGGTATGTGGTGTGGTTATTAAAAACCCGACATGATTGTGGAATAAAAATTCCACCCCACAACACACACTTTTGAGAGAATACACCCGATTTAATGTCCAGATTGTTGGACATTGGAACTGAGGTTCCTAGTTTAAGGATATAATGTTTAGACTATAAGGTGTGAAGAGGTGAGGTGTAGCACCATAGGGAAGACACAACGTGGGTAGGATATATGAAATCTAGACCACATCAGACATTTCTATGAATAAAGGACCCAGAAAAAAAAGGTATAGACAAGGACCATAAATTTGTGGCTAGTCCCGAAGGAAAAGTTCATGGGACTCACTGCATATCCCACAAGGGTGAGAATCTAGAAACAAGTAGTTATTAAAAGAGTAATGAGAAAACTCCAATTCCATTTGGACAATTTATTCTCAAATGAAGACATCATATGATTATGTAGTTATCAACACACAACATGGATGAAGAAGATATAGTTTAACATCATATAGAAAGGACATAAGAGATTATAGTTTATGGTCATTGATATCACCCATGAGAAATGTGGTTATTCCATGTAGGCACAAACCATACCCATATACCTAATCTCACATGAGCTATGATTGATGTGCGAAACAAGGGAGGATAAGATATTTAAAACACTTATAATAATCAGAAAGGGGTGATTGTGTGGAGTGAAATATGACCCTATGACAGTGATTATTCCTATTAATATAAAAAGGTGCACAGAGGATAACACCAGGGGTGTTGAAAATACACTTGAACATGATGGATTGGAAATGGATGTGAATCACAAGGCCAATATTTAGGTCATATGTGGGAGGGATAGTTATGGGGGATAAGTATTGACTATATTTGAAACTCAACATCCATATCATGTGAACTAAATTTGGAACAAAAAAGGGGGTCGAACGCTGACAAAATTCTCTACATAGTACCCATCTCATTATGTCGTTAGAAATCCTCTGGGACATTGGCTCAAAAAGGTAGGTGATCCATAAGGTCTAGAATCCATACAGTCTATGGGTATATTTCAGATGTGAAAGATAATGGAAACCCAAATAAATGGAGATATGAAGAACGAAAATAGATGAAAGCATGTAAATGAAAAATCCAACACTATAAGTCCTAAACCATAGTACATATATGGATGTTAATGAGTAAAAAGTAGATCAAGGGGTCCAGTTATGTGTAGACGACTCAAGCAGGGGACTAGGGGAAAAGTGAAAAATGGATTGATGAATATGGGGCTCAACCCAAATACAAAAGTTTGGGAGTTCCTACCAATTCCATAAGGATGGTAATCAAGACATATATTGTTCTAGAAATGCAATGTTGTTTAACATCATCCAGTATAAATGTAGGTTATAATGGGAGATCTCTAAAGGAAAGTAATTGGCATGGATACCATAATCCTAACATAAAGAGGACTAATGATGTCCACAACACACCGTGAATTCCCAGGAAAGGGATCTAGATTAGTGGCCAAAAGAAAGGGAATTCAGAAATATGACATGTAGTTTAATGTCATATCAGATGAAAGTGATTTTAGTTTAGGGTCCTAGAACATCGACCATAAGATATGGCCAATGAGCTATAAAGTGCATGTGACATGGAGCTGGACCCTAGGAAAAATTATTGGGTGTTTGTACATATCCCATAAAGAAGAGAATAAATCCATATGTAGTTTTGAGAATGTCATGCATTTTAATGTCATGCAGACATGACATAGGGTTGTGACCCAATTTATTGTCAGCCAACTCTGATATGGTAGGGGAAGTAATGTGCTGAGCGGGATGGGAATAGAGTGGTAAAACAAACCTGACATGAATGTGGGAAGGAGAAGTCCACACCAAACCATAAACTCCCAAGAAAATACTAAGGCCAATAGAGAGGTAAAAAATGATGAAACATGGGGCTCGACCAGAAGACAAAATGTTCGGGAATCGCTACATATCCTATGAGGGCATGAATCAAGAAATATGTAGTTATTAAAATCTTGTGTACTTTAACTTCATGTGGTACAACTGTGATAGAAAAGGTATGTTCTCAAGAGATAAACATTGGGAAGCCATTGTAAACATGATATGAATGAAAAACAAATAAGTCCACACCACACCATGTGCGGTATTCAAAGAGAACAAAACCCAATGGGAGAAACCAAAACAATGAAATATTTGGCAGGGCTGGACCCGAAGATGAAGTGTTTGATAGTTCCTAGGTCTCCTTCGAGGGTAGGAATCAAACCAAACAATGTTATTGAAGTGTCATGTAGATTAAAATCATGTAGAAATGACGATAACCTAAAAAGGGAAACAGTGTTGCAACTGAGCCCAGGATCAATGATCAGGGTGTCAATACACATCCCAAAAACGATAGGAATCAAGCCAGACTTAGTTCAAGGAATACCATTCTATTTAGAGTCATGTGTTATAGATTTGGGATGAAAATGGGATATTTAGGGGAGGAACACGATGCGGCTGTTACATGCCCGATGTGAATGGGGACCAATGAAGCCCACACCACACCACATGCTCCCAAAAAGATCAGGTCCAGGAGATCGAGCGAAAGAGATGGTCATGGAGCCTAGTCCAGACATGAAGACGAGATGTCTATGAATTACAACATAACCAGCGAGGTTATAAATCAAGATACACATAGTTCTGGAATGGTTCCTCTATACAGGTCTAGCTCATGCATGGAAACAAAAGGAAATGGATGTATCTTATTGGTTCTCCATCTTCTCTATTTGTTTTATTAGAAAAAAACATTAGAAGAGGAGTCTAGGTGTTGGTGCAGGAATCAAGCCATATACAGGCCTTGACATATAGCATGGTTGGTGACTGATGCCAAACATGATCCCCCTTAGGCAATGACACCATAATGTGGTGTTGTTTTTCCATCATGCGACCAGGATGATAGTGTCCAGTTTAAGGTCATATGACATGACCAACCTGTGCACTTTATCGTCATGCGATATGGATGTAGTTGGGATTGGGTATTCCAGAGGGGGGAACATCATGTGGTTGTAGATAAACCGTTTTGAATGAGGAGAAAAAAGTCCATATAACACACCACAAGTACCCAAGAGGAACCATAGTTTGAGATACCAAATATGGAGAAACTTGGGGTTGGTCTCAAAGATTTAATGTCCAGGCATTCATATGTATCCTGCGAGGGAAGCAATCAATCCACACATAGTTTTTGATGTGTTGTGTAGCTTAACATCATCCGATTAAGGCAAATAGGAAGGAACTAGCCCATAGAGGGAGATACACAGTGCAACTATTATAAACTCGATGTGAATGAGGACAATCGTAGTTTACATGCCACACCACGTAATCCTAGAATAATTAAGGTCAAGTGGTCGAACGAAATAGATAATTAATGGATCCTAGAACTACATAAATATATTGTTTTTTACCAGTTTTATCATGGAAATTTTTAAAAACACCACGAAAAAACTGCCACTAAATGTTTATAAAATAGATTTTGTAAATATTTTAAAATTTCTACCCAAAACAATTTATAATTTTTAGCGTCGATTTAAAAAAAATCTCTCCAAAAATGAAGATTTTGTTAATAAATAAATTTTTATTTGTTATTTATTATTTAATATAAAATATAGTTTATTAAGTATAATATTAATTTTTTATAATTTTTTAATTAGTAAATATTTATAATTATTAGTTAATAATATTTTTAATCTGATATTGTTTTTCAATATGTTGAAAAACAGATGTCGGCATCAAATGACTCTAACTTCTTATATGGGAGTCTATTTCACCTCCACAACCAGTCAAATTGAAGTTTATAAAACGACGTAAAACCAAGTGAGATATAAATCATGTGATAATTAAGGAAAAAAATATATTCAAATTTAAAAATGTTTGAAAATTGAACTCAAACTTCAAATGGCCATAAATTTTAATCCGTGTGTCTGTTTGGGCTCTTCCACATATCAAGTCAAAGCATGTGATGAGGTCTATGTCGTTTAGGTCTAGTAACAACTGTATAAGTATTTTACCACTTTTAATTCCACTAGAAATTCCCAAAAGGCCTCTGAAAAGATGTTTTAGTTACAGACCCTGTTTTCTTAAAATTTTGACTTATATAACTTTCAATTTATGTGTTCGTTCGGCATGTACCACATATCATATTATTGTTCGTTTCAAGATCATTGATTTTACAGGTTATAGTGCTGAAAAAGGAGCCCTTGATCATATTTTCTAGATATTTCAGTGTTTTAGGGTTTTTAATGTTCCTAACATTTTATGAATTAATTAATTAATTAATTATTCATTTATCTGTTAGTTAGTAATTTATGTAATATTAATTAATTAATTAATTAATAATTATTTATATATGTATTATCTATTATTTATTATTTACTATTTACTATTTATTTATTTATTTTCCATGTTATTTATTAATAAATTTATTTATTTATTTATTTAATATATAATATCTATTTATTTATTCATTATTTAGTAATTATATACGCATTAATTTTTATTTAATTTATAATTAATTTATAATTATTTATTAATTGTTAGTTTATTCTTCAATTATAATTTATTTATTTATTCTTTAATTATTTTTTATTCATTGTTAATTAATTAATTAGTAATTATTTATCAAATAATTATTAATTATTAATTAATAATTAAATATTAAATATTTAATATTAAAAAATAAATATGAAATATTAAATATTAGTTAAGAATTATCATTTTTGGATTATCAATTAACAATTATTAGTTACTATTAATTAGTAATTAGTAATTATTAATTATTACATGATTATTTATTTATTTATTTATTTATTTATTCTCAATTATTTTTTCTTTATTCTTTATTATTTATTTATTATTTATTTATTCTGTATTAGTTATACATTATTAATTTTTTTTAATTTATATAATATTAAATTATTATTTATTTGTTTATTTAATATTTATTCAGTATTAATTATTTATCATATTTTATATATTTATTTTTTATTAATTTATTCATAATTTATTAATAATTTAGAAATTTATAATTATGAATTATTAATTATGAATTATTAACCCTTATTGATAAATTATTAATTGTTCTATATTATTAATTATTATTTATTAATTAATATTTTTTAATGATTAGTTATTAATTATTAATTATTGAATTATTTTTATATTATTTATTAATTTATTAATAATTTAAATTTAATTATTATATATTAAATTACTTTTTAATTAATTTTTTATTTATATATTAGTTATACTTATTATTTGTCATATGTTCTATATTATATATTATATATTATATATAATATATTATTTGTTTATTATTTAGTGTGTATATATTTTTATATGTTATTTTTTACAATTAATATATATGTATAAGCCTATTAAATTTGATTTTTTGACCACATGAAGAGCGTGTTGGAGTTGTAAAGTCTTTAGAAAATTAGTAACAGGTAAGGGGTTCAAATCTCACCCAACACAGAAATTCAATATTTGGCATTAGCATGATAATAATAATTAAAAAATAATAAGTAAATTAAGAAAATTAATAAATAAATAATAAAGTAAATTAGTAAATAAATAAAGTAATTATGAAAATATATTAATTAATTAATTATGAAAATAAAGAATAAATAATTAATTAATAATTAATAATTAATAAATTATAATAAATAAATTATAAATAAATTTAATTAATTAAATCTGAAAAAATTAAAAAAATAATAAAATTGAAAACCAAAATAATCTAAAAACGATTTAGCGACATTTTAAACCATTGCTAAATGAATAAATTCACTTCCAAATCGTCTATGGTGGTTTTAAAAAACCGCCGCTAATTGATTATCGATACACGATTTAACTTCAATTTTCCGAAACCGTCGCAAAATGATTTAGCGATAGTTTAAACAACAGAAAAATTAAAAAAAAAGAGTCTCAAAATAAAACTTTTGGCATAGTGTAGGCTAGACTACTAGATTAAATGATTGGCTGTTTTTATGTATTCTATGAGAGCAGGAATCAGTCTAATCATAGTTCTTGGGAGGTTGTGCAGTTTAACATCATGTGGTAAGTACGAAGAAGATCTAAGATTAGGGTTCTAGAGCTCGGACTATAACGGTATGTTTACCATTTGCAATTTATCATCAAACATGACAATAATGGGCAGTTTAAGGTATTGCAGGATGGTAATGGGAAATTTCAGGTCATGCATTATGATAGTGGGCAGTTTAATGTCATTAAGGACAATAATAGGTCGTTTAACATCATGTAGGATTATTATGGGTAGTTTAATATCATGTTGGAGGATAATGGAAGTTATTCAAGATGAAAATTCCATACAGTTTAACATCATATGGTACAAAAGTGTAGATTACACTCATGATGAGTTTTGTTCCAGTAATTTAGAATTGGTGGGAGGAGTGATATGTTCACCATCCATTGTGACCACGGAGTATGCGATGTTGGGGTAAAACATGTGAAGGATATATTGTCCCTCCCTTTTGAGATCCAACATTGGCAGCTTCCTACCATGTATCATTGGAGTTTTTAGAGCCAATATTCTATCACTTTTAAGGGAAGAGCAGAGAAAAACATTCTAGTTGAAATCTCTAGATATCTTATTTTGATGCCTCTCCTGGTTGAATGTGGCATGAATACTATTCTCATCGAGGTCTTCTAAATCATCTAGATAGACTTTTTCTATTCAATATATCGTCTAATGACCATAGATGGTTGTATGGAGTGATGAAAACTAAAACTCGATGGGCAGGACTGCCTCTATTCCATACAGTAGGGAATATAGAGTCACCTACGTGGAATTATAAGTCGCTTTCTAGTTATCCCAAAGAGTGATGGGGATATTTTCTGGACAACTATTCTTTTTCTGTCCAAGCATCTTCCTCGTGATGTTAGTGAGGGTTTGGTTGAACACATTGATTTACCCATTTGATTGCCCATGACAGAAAAAAGTGTGGTTGGGCCAAATATTGTACTTATCGTACTATTTCATCATATCATATTCACAAAAGTTGGTGTTATTATCGATGAGGATAACATGAGGAAACTCAAATCGATGAATTTTAATGGATCTCACAAGACCAATGATAGTGCGGGCATTAACTTCCTTAAAAAAATTTACTTTTCATACTTGGAAAATATATCTGTAATAGGTTGGATGAACCTGCACTGGCGAGCTATAGTTGGTGGATATGGTCACATGACATCAATCCCACAGACCATAAATGGAATGTAGTACTTGGTAGTATAGAGAGGCTATAGTGGTTGATGAAGAAAACCTGCATGGATCTAGCATGTGTAGAAGATCTTGGAAAATTCGATGCAGTCATGGATTATGGTGGGCCAAAAGTAGCCCATCTTTCACATCTAATGAGAGAGTTTAGGACTTCCCTAGTGAGCTCTACAAGAACTAATATGAACATTCTACATAACCTTAGGAATCTCATCTATTTGATTGAAATGAAGGAGAATCTTATCAAACCCTCTTTTTTAGAGGATCTACTCAAGATTGGACCACTGTGGAGGGTGAACTACACTACACGCCGATGAACTCACCCACATTTGTCTTGGTCTGTCAGGAGATTGTCGTGATGGAGATACATGATAAAAGGAGTCATCCAGTTTGTGTATCTTCCAATATTGTGGTAGGGGGACTTGAATGTTCCAATGTGGAGGCATCAATGATAAGGTGTCTTACCTACTAGTTATCATCATCACCTCGAGTGGTCAGAGCAATAACCCTTCGATGAGCCACATGGATAATCAATCATCATGGTTATTCTCTGTATGAGATGCAACAAGGCTATACAAGGCATTGGCTCAGCCATTCTGCAATCAAGGAACATGAGTGACTTCTTTATGAGACCTGAACTAGGACATCAACTGGAGAGTTTGCTCTAGAAAGGGTATGAGATTTGGCATCATTATGACATAGTCACTATTGATCTTCTAGATAATAGTTCATAGTCCCCTTTCAAATTCATGTGAGGAACATCCATCTCATGGTCCAGTTCGAGAATAGGGGTGAGGGCCTGATACACATCTCGAATGTTGGTGGATCCTTCTGACAGCAAGAATGAATAAGTCAAGACAACTTGTGAAGGTGTGATGAAGAATATACATGACCCACTTTTTTGAGTTTGGTATCATTGATTCTCCTGCCAATAGGGTTCTTCAAGGTTTTGTTGATGTGAATTTACACACACAGAATGACTTGATCCATCAATAAGATTGTCTCAACTATGAATTCATGACCAAGAGACTGCTCTGTAGGGTCCGTATGGGTGGAAATGAAGTCTTCCAATGCATGTCCCTTGATATCATCCTAGGGGACAATCCTAATGTCAAAATATTGTAGAATCACTTCCCACCAAGAAAGACATCCTGTCAACATAGGGAAATTCATAATGTACTTTAGAAAATTTATATAGAACACCAGCTATATCTCATGGTACTGAAAATAATGTCACAACGTTTTGACTGTGAATACTTGTACAATGAACCTCTTCGCAATAGGGGAATATCTGGTATCTGTATCAAGGAGCATGTGGATGAGATTATATAAATTGTTCTATGTTCCCTCGTTATTCTTCTGGGCAAGAAGGTCATCGAGCGATCATTCTAGGGTGATCGCATAGAGGACCAGTGTTTTTTAGAAATGTGAGGCATCCGAACCAGAGGCTGCAGTAGGTACTACTTGATCTCCTCAAAAGAATCCTGACACTTTTCACCCCACTATTAGTCGGTACATTTATTTATAACATGGGAAAAGGGATTGCACATTCCAGAAAGATTCACTAAAAATCAACATTTGTAGGATAAGTGTACTTGGAAAACTCAGATATCTTGGAATTTTCTTGGAGGAGGCATTAAGATGATAGCCTTGATCCTCTATCGATTGATATTGTTGCCTATGTAACTGATGAAATATATGAGGAACATTCTATAGGTAACCCTGAAGGAACATATCAAGGGATTCATCTTAATATATCTAGAGCATAGGAGGCCAAATTAATATTACAATATCTCATATGGTCCTAATTATGGAAGGATTTGACCGCCATATCTTCTACATAGAATTCCACCAGGATCATATGGCCAAATTGAATAATAAGTTCATGGAACACTGGTAGGTGGATCATGAATTCATCAGAATAAAAGGAATTACATTAAAACAAAACAATCCTTGTGGTTCTCCGATGGTGGTAGATTCCTCATCATTGGGGCTATTCAAATTTGATTGTATCATGAATAACAATCAATGAAGGAGAGAAAATTTAATCCAGTAGTAATTTTGATCAATAGATCTATTGTAGGAAAAGAAAATATCATCCTTTAGATAGTGATGGTTGTGGTCCTGGAATTTTATTCAGGCTCTAATGTATTCATTCTTCTTTTTGACATGGACAATGTTGGATAACCATTTTGGGCAATGTACTTCCTTGATAAATTTGGCTTTAACGATCTTATTTACTTCGCCCACATCCATGACATTGTGAGGGTGGTGGATCATACTAGGAGGATTCTTGAACCCACGATGGTTTTCTGGGAGATTGGTTTAGTGAATAATAACATGATGATCTTATCCTAGCATCTCGTCATAGCATTAGGAAAACACAAAAAAGATGTTGATTCATGAAATCCACATATTGTGGTTATTCTTCCATATTCATGGATTCACTGATCAGTGTTAGCTTGAGATATATCACAGTGCCAATGTTTACCTGTACCAACTCAACAATGGTGGTGGATACACCCTAACAAAATGGGGGTGTGGCATCATCCAAATCCTCCTCATCATTCACAGTGAGAAGATCATTAGAAAGAGGAAATTATTATAAGTTGGATGATTCTAACGGAATACTGGTCTCAGGAGAGGTGTTAGAATCCTCATATGGGATAACTTGCACTACTGAAACCATGGTGATGAACGATGTCATTCCAATTTAAGTAAGCCTTCAACCCAAGGGTCTACATTTGATAATATCAAAGTATTAGTGGCATGTAATATATAGTGGGCTCAACCCAACCCTGTGAAACAAGAAAGTATGACATATTGTTGTTTCCATGGGGTGGACATCCAAATAACTTATAGGGTTAGGGGGCTCTAGGATCACCATGACTTATTTTTTTTGGAATATGATGTGATCCTTCAGCATTCCATAGACATAGAAACATTCTCCCCCTCATCCCGGAGACAAAAAAGTATTTCCCCAATTTCGAGGTTCTTGGTTCTAATCCATGAATCATTAGGACATGGGGGTCATCCAGGTTTGTCCATGGGTTGGCCACAATGGTTGTGTATTCAAACTCATTGTCTTGAACATACATATCCTTTCTCCTATAGTAGTCACCATCCAAGTAATTAGATTCACTAGAGGAAAAGGGATGAACATCACCTAGGAGTACACACACTCAACCATTATGGGAGTACTTGAGAAATTGGCGATATGATGTGGGGAATATGGCATACAGATGGATCTAGGGTCTACCAATCAATACATTGTAGGTGAAATCCTATGAGATAAACCTGAACACAATGTCTGAAATCAGGCCACCAAATTGGGTCTTTAGTTGGATCATTCCATGTAGTGTCTGCTCTTTTCTGTCATATCCATGACTCCTCAGACTAGAGGGATGCATATAATTTTTAGATATCTTTAGTTTTTGGAGAATCAAGTTTAGGATGATATTGATCCCAGAACCCATGTCAATGAGTAAATGAAGGACTTCTATGGAATGGAACTGACCAGTGATGTATAGTGGTTGGATGTGCGCAATATAAGAGAAACCTCATCTTCTCGTAAAAATCAGATAATGGCCTGTCATTCTATGTGTTTGATTTCATTAGCATGGAATGATTCTGTTGTTTCTACCTTTGTTTCAAACTAAAGGTGTATTATTAAATCATTTAAATGGGCATCACACATATATTTTTATTGATGTGGAGTTTCTACTATTGATAGCCTAGCAAGAATGTTTTCCAGGTTCTTAACAACATCATATTTCTATCCCAAGTGCATGTTGATACTAATAGGATCTGTGACAGGAGGTACGACATATACAATAGGTTGAACTAGAAAATTATGAATACTGCTTGGGACAACCCACTACTCACTAGTCTAACCACAAAAAATAACTACTTGTGGAAGAATAGAGGACTGTGTTCTTGACTCTTCTATATACATTTGTGATGAATCTTCCTAGTTGAGTAGCACAAACAGTGGAGGATGTGATTTTGACAAGATAGGATGAGAGGATTACATGTGTTGAGCTCTGTACTGAGCCTTCTTCCTGGACTCAGTATTTTTCATGGCATGGCTGGATTCCCTAACCAATGCATTCTGATGATTCACATATATGTGGCTTTAACGACGATGGTGTTGGATGGGGACATTAGGAGGGTTTATTTGGAGCTCTTCATCATCGGGAACCATATGATGGTTTAACAGTTCGACTGTATTGACTGATGCACATTCCTAGTCATAACATGTTGAATCCTCCATTTTGGGGTGGGTTCTATAAAAATCACCAGCTTTGGGGGAATGAAATCAGAAAAATTATGGGAAATATATGACAAATGTAAAGGGATTTGTTTTCCCTTGCATCGTTGGTGATTACTCCCTGAGAGGACGAATGAATTGATATTCATACAGAGGTTGTAGCTGATGGAAGTACAGTGATTTATGAAGTCTCGGGCTGATTTAAATGTATATGGATAATACCATGTTGCTGGGTGAATACATAGCGAGCTATCCCATCATCAAAATTTTGAGACCCATAGTTAGAAAACTACTTCCAATCACCCTCACTATCGTTGTAATGTATTATAAAAACACATTCCGCCTTTTCCAGGGCTAGACCCAATCTGACTGTATTGTTATCTACCTGGTCATAGATATAATCATTAAACACATAGAACTCCTTGATGGTGTTCTCAAGGTATCGATGATAGGTTACATAATTTGGATTAGGCCTCTTATATTCTAGCAATCATAGAATTCCCTTGTCTAAGGCTCTTTAAATATAAACAGGAACATGATCCTCATTAAATTAGTAGCATTGGTACCTCCGATATTGGAAAGGGGCTCTAGGAGCCTAGCCCTGATGAGGGTCTGGCAAAGCCTGTTGAGGAGGTGGAACCTGATTATCCCACATAGGTGGTGGTTCATTATGCGGGGGCACCAACAGATTCTGAGGTGGGCGTTGCTGAGCAAGAGGCTTCACCTGAGGTGGTGGGATTTAGAGAGGCCATATAGGCAGCTCTTAAAATATCTATTATAGCTTCTTGGGGTCTCTATTTGTGAAACAATATAACTCTCAAACTTTGTGTCTCTTATTAAAAGAGCTACAGGAGGCAAAAGACATGCAAACGTGGCTTGCTGCAAGGATTCTTCTAAATGTTCATCTTTTTTAGATAAATCTTGGAACCCGCATGGGAAGTTATGAGTATTGAGAGAAGGAACCAATTCAGTCTTCACATTCCCTACACACATCGTTTGTAGCTGATCCTGAGTTAGCTGCATATCGAGTGAATATATGGGGCCCTTCATCCTGTAGAAAAAGTCTTCGATACGCTTGTTAGGCCTCTGCTTGCATTTTAACAGGTTAGTAATACTTGACTTCTAGATCATGGAAATGAACAGGTAATGAAGCTTCCTATGAAGATCCTACCAACTAGCTATTGATCGAATGGGTAACTGTCTGCACCAGATAAATGTGGTCCCTTCAAATGTTTCGATGAAACATTGGAGATTAGCATCTTTCTATTTTGATGTAGTTCCCATAATGGGTCCACACCATGGAATAAAGTTATTCAAATGCTGCATTGGATTTCTCGCCCCATAAAAATGGGAGAAGGTAGGTTTTCCCAAACCTGGTGGTGTTGGAATATCATATACCCATGCCAGATTTGGCGTGCCATTTGGTGGGATTACCACCTATGACGTTTCACATTCCTCGAGGTGAGAAATTAGAGCATCCATCAGATAATCCCGATGAGGATTCTTGTCTTTGTGAGGGACCTGGACCATAAATGCGTTGGAAGGTTCTTCAATGTGGTAAGCGGGCATAAAGGCTCATGGAGCGGCTGGTGGAATGACCCGAGGGGATGCTCTAGAAACCTGTAGAGCGACTAGTGAGATCTATGGAGTGACTGGTGGAACCTGAGCTGGGTCCTAAGGTGGGATGTCTCATAGCTCTAGTGGATTGGGTGATGCATACTGAGGACTTTATCCATAAACTACAGCCTCTATTCTGTCTAGCTAAGCAGGGTTGTCGAGATCACCAAGAGGAAACTCAACAGGAGGAAGTTGTACCTACCCCTGCTATCCCGGTCATTGATTACCATAATCTTGATGTCATTAAATAGAATTATCCATGAGGATCTCATCAAGAATACATAAACATTCAATACGATACCGGCATACTGTGGCCTTTTTAAAATCATATTCAATATTATGCACTGAATTAGATGGATCAGTTGCCTTGAATATACTTGTGTACTCCTTACCATTACTGGGGTATCCAGTGAGAGGCAATGCCTCTAAAAGTGAGAGAAGTCCAGGAGAAGTTCTTTTTGGAGAGTGTGGAATCCTATAGGATCCACCAAGTGTTGTACTTCCCTAGCAAGATTTTCATTGTCTCCTGATCCTATTCTAGTTCCCCCTTCTGGGTATATCTCAGGGACAACCATGACTATTGTTACAATTTCTAGAGTAATACCCTCAATATCATTGGGAAAATCATGTTTTCATTGAATAAGAGTGAAATTTAGGGAAATGTACATCCCCCAACCATAGATAAAAACCAGGGGGAATCCTCCTTAATAAATCCATAGATGACGAACAAGCTTTGAACACATCACTAATAGAGGGTTTGATGATAACTGAGTGATATAGGGTGCTGAGAAACTTGATGTGTGATCAACTCAACCAGAAGGCGTTTCTAACCAATATCATTTACATTTTCCTGACATTTAGGGTAAACCAACCATAAATAGGGGAGTCATTAGTGCATCATCCCTATGGTTTGGTGGAAAACATAACCTCTTCCAAGGAGAGAGAATTCAAAATGTGGAATCCTTATGATGGAATTGGTAAGAACATCTTAGATAGATAGTCCAATATGAGGGTGTTCGACAAAATTCTCATCTTATATGTTGGATCTATCTCCTAGTTTCCCCATTCCTCAATTAGGGTTTACTGGGGAACCGACAATGGTACTGATGCAAACTATTGTGATGGTGGACTAGTCATTGGAGAATACAGTGCACTAGTTGACAATTTGCTGTGTACTAGGCTCTCTCTCCAGGATGGAACTGACTGTACCACCACATCCCTATAATACATGGTTCTTATAGCTTCATCTTGTGTGTGGGTGGTAGTAGCCGGTGACGAATCTGGATGGTTCAAATGTTCCACCAGTCCTCAGAACAATTCTACGAGATATCTTGCTGACGTAGTGGATGAAATTGGTGACGGTTGAGAGGATTTCATATAAATGCCCCAAAATGGAGTCAAATATTCACTCTCATGTATGTATCTATAGAGGCCTTTGAGGAATTACTCCATCTCACTTTTTGATAGTACAATGCTGATACTTGGGGGTCCAGCACCATACTCTGATAGAGAGGATTGGGGTGAGGGCACCATCATTTATTCGAATGCTGATTCAGAATCTAAAAAGTGAATGGGTATAATGTGAGGCTTCTTAGTATTCTTCCTTTAGTATTGATGATTCTCCTTTCTACCCCTAGGTGTTTAATTCGGGAATGATAATCTTTAGACATGTGGAAAACCTCCATAAAAGTTGGTATGAGAGTGTAGAGGACTCCCTCTTGGACGAGTTCGGGTGCAAGGAGCACCTGAGAAAAAGTCAAATAGAACACATGGAGTAACACCATGGTTTAGAGTGCTGGAGTAGGGAGAGCCTCCAATGGAGTTGATAAGAACATGTGGAGGACCTCCACGATGGCCGCCTATAGCACGAGGAGGACCTCCGCGTTGATCGTCTATGGTAGTAACGCTATGAGGAGGGCCTTCTTGCCAATCTTGTCGGACATGTGATGGATATCCATGATTGCCATTGATGAAGCAGGGAGGGCCTCCTTTGACATCATGATCTTGAGATGTACCTCCATGCTGATGGGTGACTGGGTGAGGGGGACTATCCTGTTGAGAACCTGGTATGTGGGAATAAATTTCATAAATGAGATTACGAGAAAGGGAAAGACCTTCATGCCTAGTGTCAACAAGATGGAGATAAAATCCTTTGGGATGGTGATAGTGTCATTTGGAGGACCTCTTTGATGGATGCAATAGTTGGGAGTACTTCCACTCTCTATGAAGGTGGCATAGGGAGGACATCCGAAATGAATATCATCACCATGGGTCACCCTACGATGACAGATAATTACTTTTGTAACTAAGAGATACAACCTAGCCTACTCATAGGGTAGTTGGTACCTCAATCATGACTGATCATGGATGTACCCCTACTTGGTAATAGAGAGGTTCCCCTGTTATGTAGTAACAATGGGCCAACAGCATGTGCTAATTGATGTTTTGGCCACTTGAAAAATGGAAGATGATGCCTCCTAGCGGGTATCCTCTTGATTCTGTACCTGAAATTGACGTTGAGTCATAAAAACTAGGGACAAATGTGAAAAGGTGTGAACAACCTACTCATTCACGATAAGACTAGATGGCAGCATTGATGTGGCCTGGTGGGAGCCCTCCCTGGCAGCTCCTGAGCTGAAGTCATAACTAGGGGGACTCATACATCTGTTAAATTGTTAGTATGAGGGAGTGACTTGTTAGAACGGTCAAGGGGGAGGCTAAAAAGCTATTGTAGTATGGATTCGTGAACATGGGATCCCTACAAGACCCTTTTGGGTGGTGGTGATGATGAGGCACATAAGCCTCTAAATCTTGGTGAGCCATGTCGATAGTCGGGATGACCCCATCTTTTTTGTATCAACAGAAAAGAGTAACAATCACCCTTTTTAAATAATGTTTGTAGGTAAGATGGTTCATGAGGACCCAGTAGCTATAGTCACTGGTGTTATCATAGAATATACGAATCTCAGTGGGGTCGCTGAGTTAGTAGTTCCCTAGACCCTATGTATGTGGGCAAGAGTTGATCGGTTTCCTGCAGTTGTAGCATAGGTCCTACGAAGCGAGATGATTCATCCAATAACACAGATAGTAGGAAATAAATTAATAGTTCCCTAGTGTCGTTTAGTATTCCATGGATGGATAGAAAGATCCACACTGATGACGTTGAAGACTGGGATGCCCAACGATTTTCAACCCTAAATCCGGGTGAGTTTCACACTAGGACCACTATTTGTTGGGTGGTACCTGGTGCCAGATAATTGGATCTGGTGAAATTCTTATCTTTGGATTCCTTGAACACTACTAATCATCATATTGAAGAGTTGAAATCCACATCGAGTTGGTTATTTCTATTTCTGATGCTTTCGCCGAGGCCCACACATCCATATTTTTGAGGATGTGTAGCTGTGTTCCCGGCATTCCCACTTTCCAAAGCCATATGACGTCAATAACTTCTTCAGTGTTGTTTTCTCCTTGATAGAATTGGGATAATCGGTTTTCAGCCTCTCCTTCCTTGTATTTTTACATATAATACATTTCTTATTCCTGGTCTCCCTTAAAAATTAAAACGTTGGTTGTGAAACTATTCTCGGTGACATATATCTATGGAAACTATTTAATTACTCATCTTTTTTCAGTACATTTGAAATGGTCATGTTAGGGTAGCAACCATCGGTTAGGGGAGTAGTCACGTTGATCATATTTAGCATTTTTTGAGCATTTGTGCACTATAACATCTGTATTTTTCCCTTATAAGATGGATCATTGAGGGTGTGGAAACCCAAGACATACCACATTGAATGTGGGGAAATTTATAATAGAGGCATATATCCAATTATTTCCTCTTTTTCACATGTTTAATATGGGTTATGACATAAGTTTAATATCTACCGGAGATTGATCAGACTAATTAGAACACTGAAAACAGTGGATTAGAAGGGTATGTCCCTAAGAGATAGAAATTGAAAGGTTTACCTGATGGATGGTTCAACACACCCAATGAGGGCCAACCCAAGATGGAGTGTCCTGAAAAGGGATGGTTTCCCACCATGAAGGCTGACATGGACATCTCAAAGGGTGAATGAGAGAAAGGTGTGTCCACATGAAAGGGGAATCAATGTTCTACCATTGGATGGGATTGAACCTCAAAGAGGCATCCTAAATACATCATGAATATGATAGGGATAAAATCCAATGTAATTTGAGAGGGTGAGTCATGGGATCAGGGTGTAAAAAATGGAAAAAACCTGAAGACATGATGGGTCTTACATGTGTTCAGTGGCCCAGGTGCTGAAAAGATAAATGAGATAAATTGTGTTAACACATTATTAGATTTCCAAATTGATTGTATGATTTCATTGGGATTTGTCTGCCTGAGTGAAATATTGATGGATATGTATGAAGTGTCCAAGGAATAAATAAGTAGGGATGGAACCAAGGGTTGGTTTGGAGGTGAATGTCTTGGGATTGAACCTCATGGATATTTCTTAAAATCCCAATGGTATGGAATCAAAGTCCATGTAATTATGTAATGGGGTGATGAGTCGCCTAAGGAAGAAACTCTTGAGAATGGACGCATTGATAGGAACCTGCATGAAATGAAACCACCGAGTTATGAAATGATCATACCAAAACACAAGGGATCAAGCCAGAGACTAGGACAGGACATGGGTGATGGTATTGAACCTTAGTGAGGCTTCCTACATATCCATGTGGTTGGGAATTACTGCCTACATAGTTCAGGAGTTGGGTATAGAATTGGGGTGTACTTAAATTATAGAATCCCAGAGACATGTTGGGGATTATGCATGGTTATCAACCCATCACAAGAGGGACAATATTTTTGGGATGATTGTGTAATGAGTGTGGGGATTATTCATTGTTAGCTTCCCGAGTGGATCAAGACACCTTAGGGATGTGTATCTAGGAGTTGGATCCAGAAAATCTCATATATCACATAAAGAGGGTAAAATACTATGGGGGAGCACCAATCTTTTCTGTTGATTGGGATTTAACCTAAAAGAGTCTTTATCCATACCCAAAAGGGATCAAAACCCATGTAGTTTGAGAGGGTAATACAATTTAATGTCATGTGGGATGAGAAGAGTGAACCGAGATGAAATAGATGGAATAGATAATTATGTTGTGTTGGGAATGAAACTCAATGTGGATTCCCATGCACCCTGCTTAGGAGACATGGATAAAAGTCCCAAGATTTTGATAGTGAGAGGATTTTTGATTACACATTGTTAGTATACCATAGAAGAAGTCATGTCCATTATTTACTCTACGACCATGTGAGTCATTCTTGGTGTGAGAATAAAGAGGTAGTAGTAGAACTGATGATCATTTAGCAAAGGTGTATCCATGAGGCTAGTGCAAGGTTTATGCATGTTTAGAGTCTAATATAAGAAACATGATCTTATTAATGGTTAGTGGTTCTTGAAGAGGAATTTTAAGAATCACTATGTAGAGGGAAATGTGAGGAAAGAGGAAAGAGTCCAGATATATGAGGGGGATGTGGCCATCATACCTAGAATGCCCTATCAGATGGTTTTGGGGATTTTGAGGGATGTACAAGGCACACATGATGGGAAATATTATAGGGAAAGAGAGAGTGGGAGGTAAGTAGTGCACATCCCCTCTCTGTTCTTCTTAGAGTTTCCACACACGAAACAATCACAGTCTAACGTTGTCTGTTGAGGATGGGGGTACTTGGTAGTTTAATATCCTTCAGCTCGGGTGATGAGGATTCACTCCTCACCCATCGAAAATACATAACCTAACCCAACCCATCCTTGGGGAAGGGAAGAAACAAATAATTAAATGAAATGGATATGGTTGTGGAGTGATCCATTGAGGGGCTCATGCTATCATGGATATGCGAAAATGAAATACCCATTAGCATACCTATGCGAAGAAGCAGGAGGCAGGGAAACAGAATATGAAGCACCGTCGAAGGGACATTGGAATAACATTGTACAATCCCAGATTGTTGCACGGACAAGTGGTTCATGAAGAAAGAGGCCTCATATAGAGGGGATTCGTAATGGTCAGGGGCTTAAAAATGAAAGAAGCTTACTAAGCACATGGATTCACTATGCTTAGGGCCATGCAGAACAAAGTGATTTCTAGAGCACATGGTATAACAAAGGATAGGGCTTCACAAAGGATATGGCTTCATGATGCATAACCACCCATCCTGATCATGGAGTTCATTTGTTCTTGGAGGGTGCTTCACAATTTCTCAAGTACCTGAAGGGGTATCTTTCCATCATGATGGACCATAAGATTCGCAAAGGGAACCTTTATTTGAAGAGTGGGAAATTTTGATCAAATGGAAAATGATTTCGCAATTCTCAAATACCTCAGATGATTCATTTTCCCAATTTCTTCATAGAGCAGAGAATGCTATGAAATTTGGGAATTTAGAAGGAGAAATATTTGGGTCTCCCCCTTTTAATTGGGACAATTGGGTGTTTATAGGCACTAGGGGTGTGCGATGGGATAAGGGAATTCCATGAAGATATCAGTTCTCCACAACCGGAGGTAGACTTTTTCATGATTCATAGAATTCAACAGACGACTATCACTTCCTTCATAGTGATTGTAGAGGATTCCGACATCCCTCAATTTACTCGGAGTAACAAAGGCAACTTTCACTCCCTCCACGGTGGTCATAGAGACCATAACTCTTTGTAAAATTTGTTGGAGTTGTAGAGTAAACCATAATTTTTCTCTGTGGTGGTCGTAGAGGACTTTGTAGTTTTATGCAAGCCACAGTGGTGGTGGGTTTTGTGAAGTTTCTTTATGTAGCAACCCCTTTTTCTTTATTTTAATGTTCTTTTCTTATTTTATTCCAAGGTGTGGATTTTTTCTCCAATATTGGTTTCACAAGATTATTATTAAATTTTGTATCAATTAATTAAACAAGTTCTATGACACAAACAGATTTTGAAATATTGATAATTAATTATTATATAATGAATTTAATATTGTGATTAGAAGGATATTCATGAAGAAAAAAATTCAAATGTTATATAAATTTATTTTAGTAAGAGAGTGAAATAAAAAATATTGAGATTATTTATTTAAACTATTTTTTATAAAATAAAAATTTGAATTTGTTTCCTTAAAAGATATGTTAATGACTCATTGAGAAGTGGTATGTTCCATCATTAAAAATTTATAACAACCAACCCAGGATACCCAACTCAAAACTCATGTCAACATTCCATAAGACACAAAGTGTATTACCAATCACCATGGGCTAACAATTAGTGTGTAAGAATCATAAAACACCCAATTAAGAAAAATTTCACCTATTCATTATTAATTAAAATGCGAACTCCCACATGAATGTTATATTATAACCTTATATATATTAGAATAAATTTCATTATAAATAAACGGTTTTAAAAATAAGGAAATACTAAAAAAACATAATCAATAAAATATAATAATGTAATAAACATCATAATAATTAAATCATAATTAACATAAAAAAAAATCAATATGGGTGATTAAAAACAACCAATATATATATAAAAAAATAAATGTATTGAAACATAATGTATGAATTGGGATGGAAGAAAAATTTTAGAAATAACCAAGGGACCAAAATATATACATAACATAAAATTAAAAAGTTGATACTACCTACCCATCTTGTCATTAAATGTTCTCATCCAAAACATGTCACTTTTATCAACATTAACATAATATTAGCTAATAATATTCTCTCTCATATATGTTATTTTTCATTATATATATCAATTAATTAAATGTGTAAATACACCAAGTAGGTATATGTTGGAGGTGAGAAATATATTCCCAAAAATATTCCATATCATTCCATTTGTAAATCCATTTAAAGCTAAACAATTTATGTTATTTTGAGATATAATTATGAAAATAATAAATTTTATTCTTTTATAAAAATGAATAACAATATTTAGAAGAAAAAAATATACATATAAACATTTGCACATGATAAAATAAAATAATGATAATTCTATCATGACTTGATATGGAAAACTGTTCAATATTGAAATGTTTTATGGGTATGTACAAAAGTGAATCTAAGCCCAGGAAAATCAATGTTTTGGAGTTGGTCACATAAAAAAGCTTTTATGTTCATTATTATTAATTTAATTCATGGTTTTTGAAAAATAATAATGTTTTTATCACATCATAGTCATTGTTATATGAGAAATTTCATTTATAATGCTCGTAGGGTATATGACAAATTAAAAGGTCATAATAGAAACCATTAGGATGACAATATATGTGTTATATGATAGAATTCTAAAATAATTATGTTCTATTGAATGATGATATTATTTAAAGAGACAGAAATGATATAGGCTATTAGGGTAAAGGGCTTATAAGACCTCAAAAATTCTTCTTACAGTGTTCTTCCATTGTAATATAAAAAATAGAATGTTTTGATAATTAGGCCCATAATTAGGGTATCTATATTTATACGACCCTATAGATGTACTTATAAATGGAAATTTATAACAGCCTATATACTTGAATATTATTATTAATTATTATCATGAGTCGTGTACATTGATGTATTGATGGAAACTAGGACTAAATATACTTACAGAGAGGTAGTATATGTTGGGTAAATCTTAACTGATATTGAAATAATGTAAAATGTGATAAATTTTTAGATTTTTTATTTTGTGTATTTTGGTATCTCAGGTCATTTGATAGTAATGAATAGTTTTGACATAACCAATGTCCATAGATTACTATTGGAACATTCATTTCTAATAAATTAAAGAATGTGAAATCCATAACAAAGATTTATGAAACCTGTATAAGTCAAACATGATTATAGATATTGAGACCGATGGACTATATAATATAGTTTAAATTTATATGAGTTTATATTTCATTATGGTAATAACACATTCCTCTATGGGTTTCTTGGTGGATTTTAATATTCAAACATTGGATAAGAGAATATTCTTACTAATGACATAGAGAACATGGACTAGAGGGCCATACATTAATTGTATTTGTAACCACATTTAAATTATAATTTAATTTAAAATTTTAAAGTAATATTATTATCATAAGTGGTTTAATAATTAATTATGTTTAGTTTATTTAAAAATTTCCATTGAGTATTAAATAAATAAATAAATTTTATTTTAGTAAATATAATATTTATAAATTTATCAATAATGAAATAAGTGATATTTATTTATTAAAATAATCACAATTAATCGAGGTTTGCTAAATATTTATGATGAAATGATGATCGAGTTAATTTTTTTCTTGAGAAATTATATATTAACTATTATTTAAATAAATTTAGATTTTTTTATTTAGAATTTATATTTTTTTATCTATTAGTATAAAGAATTTCATTTAAATTTTGAAAATATGTTTTTTTTATTCAGACATGGGGTTTCTATATATTATCCTATATGTAAAGTACTTATGTGCAACTACAAATCCAAATTTTGATCTATAAATACCTGATTATATAATTCTACTATTTGAATTAAAATATATCCACTTATATATATATAGAAATTTCTTGTGAAAATCCTATCAATACTGGAAGATATATTATTCTAGAATACACTTTTGAATGGATAGTGGTCATCCTTCTCCACCATGTAAAGACTATACATAACATAGATAATCCTTTTCCTAAAATAAATTTTTATGGTCATAAAAGATGAATGTGGAAAGAGTAAGAATCATCCATACTTGAATATATGGATTTCTCCAGTGAATTTTGGAGTTTCATGGAACACATATGGATCAATTAGATGGTAATTTTTTTGATACTATAGGTTATATTGATGAATAAACAAGAGTGGTAGAATTGGAATTTGGAAATAATTTTAAATATTTTATTTTATGTTAAAAGTTAATTCAACTAAAAGATTGGAATAAGGGATATTTATAGAAGTTTAGATCAAATTAATTATAATGTACTCTTCACCCATAACAAACTAAGAGGGAGAAATGGAACCCAAGAATTATGAAATAGAAGAACAAATTTTTCACACATGGAGTAATGATATGATTACAACTACTTTTCCCCAAGAGGACTAAACCCAAGATTAACCTTCCCTTTTTAACATGGATTTATAACCTGAAAATGTCCTTAATTTTCCATTGAAAAAATATCAGAAAACTAAATTTATTTGGGGATTCACAACCCAAACACACACACCATTGGAAGGGTAAGTATAACTCACACATTCTTAAAAACAAAAGAATAGAAATAATTATAACATTATATAATCCGTCAATATAAATTAAGGTTATGAATGTTGAGGTATTATGGATCCCTTGAGAGAATTATTCATAAATGATGATGTCAATAAAGTGATTGGATCGAAACTGATTTCATGAAATGGAAGAAATTTGTAGTTCCCCATAGTTTTAAGGCATTGAAAAATCATATTTTAAACTTGTATTATAAATAATATATATAGAGATTATTTAGGAAAATTATCGTTGAAATAAGATGTTTATTTCAAATAGTCTTCTTTTGATGAAATACAATCATGTAACTTCAATTAACAACTTCATATCTTTTCATTGTTTCATTCCCAAAAATTTCTTCATGTTTCTTCTTTTCATAAATGATAAATAATTTTCATGTGATTAATACTTGATATTTTATAAATAAAATAAAAAATAATAATGTTAAATTCATCAAAAAAATTAAAAATGTAGTTAATAATCAGTATTAATATCCTTTAAAATATGCATGATAATATATGATATTTACTCTTAATATTTCAATCAATTTGAATATGAAAATATCAAGATCCCAAAAATCAGTGTAAACATCCACACATTGTTAGTCCCATGTGATTCTCTTTAGATTCCTCAGAAAATAGTATAATGTATGGTCATATTGATTATATATAATTAATGACTAATTATAGAAAAAATATATGTTGAATCATATTAAAATTAGAGTTAAGAAAATTGAAATGTTATAAAAGTGTATATTTACATATTTAGAAGAACCAATAGAAACTCACGTAACCACATAGAAGAATTTGATCATGTAAGGATTTTTCATATAACCAAAATATATTCACAATAATAATTTACATAGTTAAATTTCATGTTACCAATAGTAATTACAATGAAGATTCAACATATCGAAATATCACACATAACTGAATCTATGTATCCAAAGTGATTACATTTCTAACTATATCTAACCAATACTCTCATATAGACTAATTTTTACATAACCAAAATTCTTATATAGATAAATTTTTATATAACCAAAAAAATCATGAAACTTAAAAACTAAAATAGAAAATTTTTTCACCCAGGTTTCTAGAACAGGAAAATTTTATATATAAAATTTTTATTGTTTATTGATTTTGAATTTTTGGTAGATATATAGAAAAATAACTACTCTTCATCTAATATAAACTTAAAAAACAGAGTCAACTATTTTAAAAAAGGTAACTAAGTTATTCCAAAAAATAAAGTGGATTAGAAAGGCTGTGAGATATTATAACAATTCAATATAAGAAAAAATAGTTAGGCACAAAAACACATTTCAATTAATCATGTTAGTTGAGTAAATCAAATAATGTTTAAATTTCACATGTTAGAGGGAATAAAAAATAACTATTAAATTACTCATATTATATGGAATAAATAAATAATTTTTTTCATTAATTAAATACAGTGTAGTTCATGGAGATACTCAATAAAATATCTGTTTTGATAATTAAAAAGGGGGTTTAATTTCGAAATATATACCCCCTTTTGAAATAATAAAAAATATTAAAAAAATATCAGCATGAAAATGAATAGATGTTTTAAGATAGATTTCTGTGAATGAAACAAACCCTTATAATTTCAAAATGAAATGAAAAATTATAGGGACCCGAAATCTTGATGTACATGGACATTACATTACTTTTACAGAATACTTAACACATAAAAAATATAGAAACACAGGGACCGTAATAGTTTATTGTTTTTGGAAACTCATAATATAATCTTCTAATCATGGTCAAAGATCATCAAATTCTCCCATAAAGATCTTCCCCTTTTGTTTTCTTACCTAAAACCATTCTTTATATCCTGGGGAAAAGAAAACATATAAAGGTTCAGCTAAAATTCCTAGTAAGGGTATGCATGGATAAAATAATACCAATCATATACATTTGAACTTAAAAACATGAACATAATATTTAAACATCAAAATCATGAGCAATGACATAAAACATGGAAGTACATAAGGCATAGATCTTAATGAAACATTAATCATGATAAAATATCATGTGAATAAAACATGTAATTGTGGAAAAACATTAATAAAATGATATGATTTCCATAGTATCCAAGGAATTGCTGCCAAGACCATCTTAGTGGACAAAGTCCCTTTCTGAATCGAGTTCACTCCTCGTTCCAGTCCTTTATTACTGAACCAGATTAACTTACCATTCCAGCCATGTCTATCTCATGAGATATAAATCATTACCCAATTCATTGGAGGGATATATAGGTCCCACCCATCTCTTAATGAAATCATTCATACTTGTTCCACAACATAAACATAAATCATTTATCATAACCCAAATAAAAAAAATGGGTCTCATAAACATCATCCCATCAAAACATAATCCATATAAAACAAATGGATATATTTTCTCATAATAAAAGTGAAACCATGTAAATCATAGATACATTATACTTGAAACATAAACATATTAAATAATTTCATCTTAGATGGAAAAATGTTTGTGATAAAACACATGAAATGAATTCTTGAGGAAAATATCCTTTCTTTTTCAAAAGCAATTTTTTTAACAAAACGTCATGCAATTTTAAAAGAAAAAGATTTTTTTTAAAATAGTCAGGAAATATTTTGGAGAAAGCTTCATGAAAATAAGGAATTATAAAACTATAAAAATCCTTTCATTCCGTATATGTTAAAAAACATTCACCTCGT
This sequence comes from Viscum album, assembly GCA_963277665.1. NCBI lineage: Eukaryota > Viridiplantae > Streptophyta > Magnoliopsida > Santalales > Viscaceae > Viscum > Viscum album. Next base: position 1,854,517,763 of record OY728145.1, read on the forward strand.
ACTTTTTTTAGAAAAGTTAAAAAGTACCTCGTATGGTAAACAAAAGAAAGATTCCTTCCATACGATGTGGTAAAAGTAAGAAAATGGTAAAAATGTCTTTAAATATACAGGTAAGGAAAGTAAACATTTTTTGAAAACATTTTGAGATCATATGGACATGGATAATAAACATAACCCCAGAAAATACTTACGAATAAACAATCTCGAATAAGATAGAGATTGGAATAGTTATCCCTTAACTTAGGTTTGACATGCTTCATACATATCCGAACCTCCCGTATAATGATTTAAACAGTGTCATTGACTTATTAAAGAATCATATTCATTTTTATGTTATCATATATGGTTCACTTATATCTTTATATTACCCATTCTTTTGTAAATCACATGTTAAAGCAATGTTTTTGGTAAAAAAATATTATTTATCGTACGTGTTTGGACTTGTTGTTCTTGATGTTATTATTACTTATATCATTATTTACATACATAAAGAATGTAAATCATGATTTATATATCATATATATTCATTATATATCCATCATATACATGTATTTATAATAGTACATAACATATGGATGTAAAAAATAAAATGCATTGTTCATAGAGACGGTAAACCGTGCGTACGCATGAAAGATAATTTCATTTCTATTTATTATTTTAATGAAATAGGTATATTATAATTCCAGTATAATATCATATATAATATCATTAACTACATCCATTATACATTCTACATAAGGAATTAACGAATCACATCACTTTGAGGGGGTGGTAGTCCCCACTTCCTCAAATGAGATCATCGTATTTACCCACTTTGGAAACCATAAAGGCTTGATATAATTGGGAAGTAAATAAGCATATGGAAATCATAAACATAATATATATCATATATAAATACAGTTCCATCATAATGGTCAAGATAAGAGGCGGTAGGAGAAAATCGAACAATCATCGTTTCGTGAGGCGTTAGTTTGCTATCAAAGAAACATTATGTCCTTTATCTATTAGATGGAGGAGTGTGTAAGTTTAGTTCCAATAATTCTTATAACAACATCATAGTATTTTTAGGATACTGGTTTTGTTACAAAATAATGGATTAAAAAGAGTTTAGGGGTTGGAGAAGTGGAATAAAAGAAAACAACTTAAGAGAAATTATTACCTTTAATTTGGGTAACTTCCTTTGGTTTGAACCAAAAGGAGTTATTGATGTGCCTTCTAAATTATTTAAGGCTTTTAGGGGAAGGAGAGGGATGTAATGAGATTATTTGGTCATAGTTTGGACGATCCAAAAGGCTAGAGAGGTGTGAGAAATTTCATATAATTGGTCTCCTTTTATAAGTGAGAGGAGGGGCTCTTTAGGAATGTGTGAAAACATTATTTTATTATAAACATATATTCGGTTTCAAGAGGTCCAAAACACATTAATGTTGAAGATAAGATGACTCATATTCTAAATAAAAACATTCAATAGTAATTGGATAGGTTTTGGATGATATTTTAATCATTATAATCTTATTTATTGAAATCATTTATTAATGAGGTAAATATTTCATCATTATTGTGTCATAAATAATTTAATTTATTTGATTTCTAAAAATTATAAAACAAAATACCAACATGTAGGAAATATTTTTATATTTACAATGAATATTTATAATCTAAAAGATAATTTATATATCCCCATATAAAAATTAATTACTAAAGGATTTTTGTTAATGCAAATTTTGTCTTTCCATTAAATTAATTAATCTAATGTGTCATTGTCTTTCATAAGTGGCTCAATGGGGTCCCAAAATCGACCCAAGGATGCCCATGGTCAGCCATTACTCATAAAATAATGTTTGGACAAGTGTTAAGTTAATTTTTAATTATTATAATATTCATTTAACCATGAATTACCCTATTTACCTTTAACCGTGGTAAATAAAAGTAAAAAGTTACTATTCACCAAAAATTATTATTATCTAATTGAACCACATTTTACTACTTGATATTAACCGTGTCTCTTGGATTTGGAAAATTAAACTCACAGAAGCAGTAAAATTATGTTTTATGAATAATTGCAAAAGCTCCTAGGAGGTGGGTAAAAGACGTTGAAAAGTTCAATACAATTTTTATAAATCAGAAATTATTATAAAATTACTCCAATGAATTTCATTGAACTTATATAAGTATTATGTGCCTATTATGACCTAAAATAAATTTAAATCAAATAAATTATTATTTAAATAAAATGTTCGTTTTAACCAAAAACTCAGTGTTTTCACTATTCATTAAAAATTAATGTTTTTCAGAAAAATACCCAAAATTCAGGTGAAGCTATATTTGATATTCTGAATTCAAATATGATGACAATTTTATGAAATTCAAAAAATATAAGTGGCATTAATTAATTTTAAAATCAATTCCCGTTATTAAAACAAATAGCGTGTTTTTAAGAAGCAATATCTACCAATAGATCGACATTTGTTTATGTCCAAATTCAAAGTGAAATTAATTCCAATGACCAACATTTGATTAAATGATAAAAATATATTCTAATTACAGTTTGAAACCAATTGAAAATATAAAATAACCATATAAATTATTGCGAACACAAAAGTTGTTTTTAATTAAAATATAGTGTGTGTTTACTATTCATTAAAATATGAAAGTTATCAGAATAATATGAAAAATTCATCAAAATTAAATTTTTATATCTTGATTCCAAGAAATAATTTTATTTTTTCAAATTGAACTTAAAAAAATCTCAAAAACTAGATTTAATGTTGGTGCGCCATCAAAAGGCGGCAAGACTGCATTTTTTTAAAAAAACATAATTTACCTGAAAATTTTATTTCATTATCATACCATGTTCTAGAATAAATATAAGATGAATAATAATGTTAAAAAATTCAAAATTTTGTTAATACTATTCATAACAGCTTGTCCATAATAATATTATAACAATATATCATTATTTAATGAAACCCGGAATTGCGTACTGCACATGCTATCGAGGAAGGTCACGATTGCTTGTAATGCAAGCCAAGTCAGGGTTGCGTGTGAAGCAGGACTCCTTCGTTGTTTCATATAACAGAATCCAACCATATTTCATTTATACATTGAGTATATATATATGTATATAGACACTCAATGTTGCGTATAATAACTACTATCAAAATTATGTGTAACAAGATCCAAGAATAGTGTTTGCATATACTTCAAGCTAATACGGTGTTGCATGTAGTGCAAGGTAATCTTGGTGTAGTGTACAACACAAGACATCAATGAAATTGAAATAATATTTTTCATAAAATCTCGGGGTGTTACAAAAATATACCCCCATTTAATTATATATTTTGAAAAAGTGTGAGAATTGTTAAAAATCTAGTTATATATAAGAGTATAAATTATTATTTGGAAAAATAATTTAGAATCCTTAAAGAATAAATAAAAATAATTATATTGTAAGAAAATTGTGCTCTATATATTGAGAAGATGTAAATAGATATTTTTAAAACTATATAATGGTCCATACATTACATACAAAGATATTGCATCTTATTAGATGAATATTCAATCCACTTTACAAACACATTCTTGATGAACGTAACATCTTAGTGTCATTGAAAAAATGAATACACACAATACGGATTTATATAATAGATCTACATTTTCCCCAACTTATTTATTCATAACTATCACCTATATTAGACATATCTTACATAAAAATTTTCTTTATATCCAAGGGAAACGTATCATAAAAAATTTGATCTCAGGTGCCCAATAAGGATAAACATGGAGGATATCAATGATCATTTAAACATAATATTATTATAGAGTTATGACTACATGAGAATAACATTTGGAAAACAGGCCTTGTGAATAAATGATAATAATAACGAGTTATGAAATAAGTAAATGTAATTTATTAATAAGAATCTTAAATAAATCAAAGAAAATGAGTCATTAATGAATAACATTAGCAAAAGACATGAGTTTTTGGAACAAACATAATCATTGAAAATAATTTCAATATTATTAAAGAATCATTTATAATACAATCATAGAGGAATGTTTTCAGTCACTAAAACATCGCAGTAGTCAAGGTTTACTATGATGACATTAATATATGATAAATACCTTTAATGAATGAGGATTACTCCCCATTTCAGTAATGTTTATCTTATGAGATATCAATTTTTACCCAATGAATTAGTAGGATATATAATTTTGGACCCAAGCATCATATAATTAATATCATAAAAATGTGTTCCAAATGATCATTCCACGTTTATCAAATATGAGTCCATGAAAATAAATGGTTTCATAAACTATTTATCAAATCATAATTCTTGTAAAAGAAATTTGTTTCATAAAAAATTAATAATTTCATCCTAGCATTACCTTTGGAAAACGAAGTGTTTAAATGAAAATCGGACAATAATAAAAAAACCATATAGTGAATGTATAAATTTGAAATCATTAGAACATATAACTAATAAACCATAGGTAACATAAAATGATGTTATAATACATTAAAATGTATTTAAAATATCGGTTAATGTATTTCTTGAGGGACATAAATTTTCACTTTCAAATTATATAGTAAAGAAATTATAATTTTCCAAAAATATTAAGGAAAATGTTTCATTGAAAATAACATTGAAAATTTATAAATAAACCATGAAGTCATTGAGTGGTCATTATGGTGGGAAATTAATTTCATTCCATCTATATTAAATGAAATAATTACATTATATTTTTTTGTAAAAGTCAATAAGTACCTCATTCATAAATTGAAAAGTAGATTAATTTTATTTTATTTTTATAAAAAAATAAATAATTAGTAAAAATTAATTTAAATAGTCATTAGATAATATTAAAAATATTCTTGAAAACATTTTCATAAATCAAGGACATGGACGATAAAATAATTTTGACCAAATAAGAAATAGTGATGGTTTTCCTTAAAAACTTTTTTAGGTATCTTGAGTACTTAAACAATGTAAAATTTATGGGAAACAAGTAGTCTATAAAAATAACTATGGGAGAACAAAATGAAATTTATTCATTAGTAGAGAATCTTATAATCAATTCATTTAAATTTCAAGCATAAAAAATCTTGATTAAAATAAAATGAAAAAATAAAACCTTTTCAACTTTGGTATCTTTTGAATGATAATCCCCATGAATGAAATAAAATTATATGGATATTTATATACCAAATTTTCATGGATTTAATAAAAAATCATGGGATTTATATACACCACATAATCAAAACAAGTGGTGAATATAGAATTTATTATATTGAAATATATGTGAGAATAAAATACATTACCTAAAGTATCGACATTATTCATACAAATTGAAAAATGAAGTATAAAAAATATAAATTTATTATTATTGTATTCTCAGAAATTAAATTGATTTATCATACCTTTTATGACTTACCTGTGACATCTTATCAACTATTCAAGGCTATGCGTGATAATTGCTTCAATTTTCAAGCATTTCTCAATTTGACAGTCCTGGTCCTTGTACTTTGATCATGGATCCATCATTTATATAATGTTAATATTGAAATATATACCATATATATTCATTATATATATATACATATGTATATATGTTCATACAACAAATTTATATGTAGAAAAATGAATTATACCATTCATGGGGACGGTAGTCTATACGTACAGATAAACGTTAATTTGAATTTTTGAAATATGGAATAAGAGAAAGGTAAATAATAATTCACCATTATCGAATAATTATTATATTAAATAAATAACAGATATTCATGAAATCCATACTTATTATTACACATGTAATGAATATATGAAAAATGAATCACATCACATCATAGAGTTTGTAGTCCACACATACACATAAACGACGTTATCATTTTCTAATGATTTGGAAGGTAATAAGATAGATATTATATTACCCTTAAAAAATAATAATTACTTCTTAAATATAATATATATACTATAAACCCAATATAATAACCATTTATGAATGATAGTATTGGAAAACAATTTTTATCATTACGTCGTGATGGTATGACGTATGTATGCACGAGTGATACTATCGCATCCAATTTGATGAGAAAGAGGGAGGAAAATGGTTATTTAATTATAATATTAACATTTTATAATATTTATGATGATTATTTTTTAATTAATTTAGAATATAATATATTTATATGATGTAAAATAATAATTTTAAGGTAGAGTTCAGTTCATGAGATTACCACTTCTTTGAAACACCATTTATAAATATTTCCATAAGGATTCTATGGATGATATTTTGGGAAATAAAAAACCAATAGAATATGAATAATTGGATGGAGAACATAATTTTTTAGGGTTTTTTTGAATATATAATGTTCAACATGGTCTTGATAATTAAAAATAGTTGTTCCCTTTTATATTAAAGTTGAACGGAACTCTTTGGTTTTCATTAATGCTAAAATATAAATAATTCTATTCCCTAGAAAGATTCATCCATTTTGATTGGTATTTAAATATACAGTATCCTGGAGTTTAATTGAGATTATCAAATAAATTTTTATTGTTTTATATTGTGTTTCAAATCATACCTTTTATTTTAACAGCATAGTTTTCCAATTTTACCCTTAACTGTGGTAATTCCTTTTTCACTCTTGAAGAGTTATAATATTAAATATATGGAAAAAAGGCCCATAAATGGAACATTAATAAAATTTAATACCATATACTATCATTTTTGTCCTCACAATTTTTTTTCTTTTTAATCAGCTTAATAAAACATTATTTTGATAAAATATCATTAATGTTAATTTTGAAGCGATTTATTTAATTTGAATTAAAATACACAAAAAAAGTTGTAATTAAAATATAATCCTTTAGGACAATATTTACATATCATAATCATATATAAAATTCATGTAACAATAGAGGTAATTCATATCATATCACATTTAATATTTTTAAAACTATTCAATAAATTTTTCTATTAATTGAATAAATACTCTATTAGCATTGCCCACATATTTAAAGTAATTATTTAATCACTATAAATAAGTTATAAATTACAACAATGAAGATAATTGTTATATTCAAAATTGACTATTAATATTCATTTATAAAAAGTTTATTTCCTTTGAGAATACACCAGAGTTATTTAAAAATAAGGGAGTGACATTTTGTATGTTCTTATATTAAATATTATATTTGTCATTTTCAAAGGCATTTCTCTATTTAAAAAGATATTTTTAGGATAAAGTGATAATTTTCAAAATACATTCTTCTATTAAAAATTATGATTAAAAATTATGGCTACATCACATTATTTTATCATAGATTAACTCGATTTACACTTTACCGAGGTGATATATTTTTCCATAGTAACATTTCATATTGACCAAATATTAATGGGAGGAAATTACCATTTTGGAAAATCAGGATATAAAATATTTAATAAAATTTTCAATAATAAATTACTATAAGTGGAAGAAATTAATTTTAAAAATAATTGGAAAAATGTGATGAAAACATATTTTGAGAAAAATATATTTTAAGCATAAAAGAATGTTTGTTCTCAGAGAATTATTAAAAATAATTTATATAAAGATACATTTTTATTGAAAATATAATGTATTAAATTAATTTAAATCATTCACCAAAATTTATTAATTTAATTAATTATGGGAAAAAAAATTTCACATAAAAACAATTTTTTAGAAAAAATGATAGTTTTAATATAAAAACCGTTTGTATTCAAAATTCAAAAATAAAATTGGTTCCCAAGAAAATAAAATGAATATTATTATTATAATAGAAGTAAGTTTATATTGAAACCATTTTATAAAAAAATTGGTCATTTCACATCCTTAAATCAAAAATTCAATTTTCAATAAAAAATGATATTTTTCATTATTCAAAGGAAAATCAATAATTTTAGAAAAATCTCTAAAATTCACCCTGAGATAATTTTTATATGATTATTTAAAAAGATAATTTAATTTTTTGAAATAATATTTTTTATGGGGTGAAATATTAAACATTATATTTTCTCATAAAAATAATTATAAATCATTTTAAAGGAAATCTATTTTTTATAAATAATATAACATTACTAAAAATTGAATTATTATTTCCTTAAAATTAATAAATAAATATAAATTAAGTATAATATTATTATATATTTAATAAATTAATTAATTCTATTTATACCTAACAATCCAATAGTTAAGAGATAACTTTCACATATTATTTTAAAAGTATACCGCAATTCCATTAAATTCAGTTTTTCATTTATCAAATTCTATAAAAGATTTAAAATTATTTGAAGAGAAATATATTATAAAATATAGGTTTGTAACATCCCCTATTTAGAAAATTATTCCCTTTAAATTTGATCTTATGCTTGGAAATCAAGGTATTGAAATTAGAAATTCCATTTTAGGAAAACCTGCATCCTAAAAAAGGGTTAATAGAATATCCCCTTGAAAAGAGGGATATGAAAATATGATGTTCATCTATAATAAAAAATAAACAGGAATCCAAATATGATAAATTTATTGGTATGTAAAAATATGGACAGGGATGGAATGTAATATTCAAACATCACTGATCAAAGGAAAGTGAATGATCATTAGAATTTTAACAACCACTAAACATTAAAGAGAATATGTGAGAAATAGACAATCAATTCATCAGAAATGAATATAATATGAAAATCTTTTTATCTCATGATTCTTTTTCTAAATTTTATTGATTCTTTTCAACCATGATACAAAACATGATAAAATATAAATACGTTATTTATTTTATTTTCATAATAATATTATTATCATTTGGTTTTTCCTCAATCAATATCCACTTATTCTCTTATTCAAAGAAATGAATATTATATTTTCATCCCTGATGAAATAAGTAAACTTCTAATGGATCATAATTTTTTTTAAATAATGATAATTCATTCATTATATCTCCATACACCATAAAATCCAAAATGGTTCACATAATTTATTCAATATGTTTAAGGAACCAACCTTAAACATAACATAATATTGAATTTTATTCAAAAATTATCTTTCTTCCACTTTAGCAATATTTTCAAGATTATAGTTTAATAGAATTTGCTCATTACTCATACATTACAATTAAATATAATAAAAATTTGACAATTTTGATTACAAAACATTTTTCACATAAAATAAAACTGTTAAAGTAATTTTTTATTTTTTTTATGGAAAATAATCATGACATCGATACTGACTTCTAAATTCCAATACAAATACATATACAATTTGGAAAATATTTTAAAACAAGGGCTAAATAGAAAAATATTGTCATAGTACATAGAAATAAAGAAAATAGTTATTATAGTAAAAACATATAAAATAATCTATCCTTTACCTTTATCTTCATTTTTTTTAAGTTTGGGTCCAAAGCCACATTTTATTATGTAAAGAAAATTCTATTTAGACTATGTAGAGGGAGACCCATAACATAGCCTGAAGGCCTAAGGAAAAGTGGCCTGAATACTAGGCTTGAAAGCCCATTTTTTGGCCCAAAGGGCCCCTCTTTGAATTGTAATGCTACAATACCTGAGATACTACAGTACATGCTACAATACAGCCACCACAACAGTTCCTACTACAATGCCTCTATTGCTTTAGTGTCACTACCACTACAGTACTGCCCATACTACAGTACTACTATAGTGCCCTTTCAAAAACAAAAAAAAAATTCTATTCATAAAACCCTTTCAAAAACATTTTAATTGGAATAACTATTCAACCATTATCAAATATAATCCTTACCCATTGAATGATAGAGGTATAATATGGATCAACCATTGAAAAATATATATTGAGAACACCTATGAGCTATATTAGAGATAAAACCACCATATAAGCTTTATCAAGCTCACCCATTTTTAAGGATCTATAATGGGGATCAAACCTTCATAAAATATATTGTATAGTAACACTATTTCCAAAACATATGGACTATTAATTTTTGGTTATAAATATACTAAACAAATGAAAATATGATGTATAAAATGCTCATGGAGGTATCAGGTCCATCTGTAGATCTTTTAGACCCCAGTACACATAGACACATATTGTGAACAAAATATAGGGTTGTACGGTTTGGAGAAACCATGAATCCCATCCCATATGGTTTCCTTAAACCGTATAGTTGTAGATAGTGGGCACCTAGGGGAAACCCAATTTTTCTAAAACCATGTTTCCTAGGGTTCATGACTATGAAGTGCAGCTGTATTTTTTGACAGATCCCATTTTCAAGATCAACATATAGTTAGACAATCTATGTCCTTAACCATGTGGGGTGACCTCGTAAAGCAGTATATTATAGGGTGTTGGTGAAAAAATTTTCTAACATCATGACCAACAATGTCCAATTATTTTTGTGTGTGAAATTACAAATTTTCCCCTTTTAAATTATTTAAACAGTTTCTTCCCTTCTGCAATAATTTTTCTAATGAATGATTCTCTCCCATTACCTATGAGATCCCATCATTCAAGAGATAGGTTTCAAAATACCACCTTTGTCTTCATCCATTTCTCTCATCGTAAAATCCATTAGAAAGGTATATGGGAGATATTAAATCTGCTAACATCTATTTCAACATATTCTTCCAGTCCTTTTAACTATTTCGGTGAAATAACATTCACCCCATTTCTAGCTGATTTTCAGATTTCTTCAACTTCTTCCATCCAATGTCAAATCAAAGGTAGAAGATTGATAAGAAATAATCTAAGAGGTTATGAAAGGTTTTCTAGGCCCTTTCCATTCAATTTATTTCCCTATATAAATTATATCATTGTGTTTTGGGCTAGATCCTTCTAGTATCACCTCAATTTGTCAAATTAAATTAAATTTGAATGTCTTACCATGCCATTGGTGACCTGAGTGAGAGGTGAATCGTCCCTTTTGGTTGATCACCATGTTATATGCCATAAAATTGGGTGTTCTTAAATTATAATATTTAATTTATCCTTTTCTTGTGTTTGTTGAATATTACTAATTGATATTTTCTTTATTTTGAATACCTTGTGCTATACATTGATTTTTTAGTGAGATAAACCTTGTGGTATGACATTTAATCCCATTCCACTAATGAATATTGGGCTAAATTTATTTTTGAAAATTCGTATGTTATATATATTATGTCATAGATGATAGTTCTCAATGGGTTTTCGATGAAAAATATAAATTTTCAAAATAAATTCTTGAACAAATGAAATGGTACATTTATAAATATTATATATATATATATATATATTCTCATTCTTGTTCAGATGATTCAACTTAGAATTGATGGTGATATAATATGTTACAATTTAAGGGTCCCGTATAAGGACTCTCATACTTTGGTTAGATTTTTTTTAATTCATTGTAAACATTTCAACAGTTACATCAACTATGACTGAGATGGGATCTCTATACGTTATCTATTTTTTCCACTCGAAGTGTGAAACAAGTTACCTAGGGGACACCAAATGGATGGGATCAATGAAATGATTGGTAGTACCATGCCATGAGAGAGACTCATACCCCTATATGTGAAAACAGTTATAGACATGGTCGTTTTTTAGTGTTTCAATTTTATCTCATCATACAATGAGTGATACCTTGAGTTCATCGTTGGGTCATCTTATATAGACTCATTGGAATTGTACTTTTACTGATATATAGAGTGATACATAGAAATTAACATTAAATTACTAGGGATGGGCTCTTGTTTTGTTGATATATTTTATAAAGGAATTTAAAATGAATTAAAAAGGTAACAATTATTATAAAAATAGAAATGATCTGTTGGTATTGGATATGTAGTATTGTGTCCTCTAAGACAAATCATAATCTTGGGGATAATACATATTCTTACACTATACCCAACTAAAATTACCATTGCAGAATATCTTGGTTTATAAACACTAGATTAGTCCAAATTAATTAAATTGGATAGGTCTGAAAGTGAAACCGAGTCCAATATATTTATTTATTATTTTATATATAATTTCAATTATTAAAGAACACTATTAATTTTACAATGCATGAAAAAAATGGATTAGATACCTTGGGTGCCGAAATTATAGTGACACGTGCTTAACATAAATTTATATTATATCATTCTATATTAATATTCAATACATTAAAAAACATACATGACCGTGGATCATAATAGTTTAGTATCATTGGAAACATAGAAACCAAATCTTCAATACTACCAAATGATATTCAATATATCCCATAAAGATCTCCACCATTAGCAGTTCTACCTAACACATTTCATTATAATATGGGGAATGATAACCTAAGAATGTTGGGAGATCAAATTCTCAGTAAGGATAATTAAATAAAACACATAATAGTAAGATGAAAAATAGTGTATGGAATATTTTCTTAACATTTGAAGATCATACCCTCTATATTACATATCATCATAAGGATTAGAAGTTCATAATTAATAGATCATTAAATAATTAAGAGCATAAGTACTATAATAATAACATAGGATTAAGACATGTAATTTGTGGAATATATATAAGAATAAAAAATCTTATGTCCAGGCTAACAACCAAGTCCTTTAAAACATGTTAGTCTTTTGCTATGACCCTTGTACCAATTTCAGTCTTGGGCTGACAACCCACGCACCCAAATAATTTTAATCTTTGGATACAACCCATGTACCTTATTATTTTTGGGCTTGGGCTAAAACCCATATATTCTCTAACTTTTAGTCTTTGGATGGAACCCATGTAACTACTTTTTTTTAGGTTTGGGCTATAACCCTTATACATTCTTATTTCAGGCTTAGAATAAAACCCATGTTCCTTATTATTTTTTATCTTAGTCTACAACACATGTAACTTTTTTTTGGTATTGGGATTCATCCTAAATACCCATTGAGCTCATATAAAACATATAATTACCTAATGAATTATAGGGAGATTTTGGTCTCACCCATCTCATAATAAAATCATTCATACATGTGGCACAATATAATAAAACTTTCATCATATCATGACTCATAAAAAGAGATAATTTTGACAAAAAACCCATAATAAACCATTACATAAAATGTGTAACATTAAATTTCCTCAAATAATAACCTATGAAAATAATTAGGTTTCATAATAACTTTATGAAATTTTAACCCTTGAAAAGAATTGGGTTTCCAAAGAATGAACCCCATGGAAGTAAAATAGGTTTCATAAGAATCATTCGTTAAAAACATAAACCATTCATGAAATAATATGAATGGAACCTTTGTATAATTTCATATAATTTAAGGATTAACATGAATGGATGTTATCGTAGATGTAAAATAACATGGAAGTATATTTTGAAAACATTTCATCAGGTAAATAACATTTATTACTTGATAAAGACTCTTTAAAACATAAAACCTTTTTAAAACCATTTTCCATAAATAAAAATATAAAATAAGATTGATGAACTTTTGAAAACCATTTACTTGAAAATATATTTAAAAAAATCATAAAAATCATCCTTTTAAAAATGAAAATAAATCATTAAAGAATTGATGGTGGGTAAATTCATACCTGTCATAGGAGATAAAAATAACACTCTATTTTTCAAAGTAAAAACGCATGAAAAATGCCTTTTTCAGAAAGTGACAACAAGATTTATTTTAAAACATTCAACAATGGTAAAAATTTCTATAATACTTTTAAGGTTAATATTATAATAATTTTGAAAACCCTTTTTAGAAAACATGGTTTTTAAGGAACAAATATTTTTGACTAAATAGATTAAAAAGTCAGGCTTTCATTAGAACAAATTCATTAATATATTATATACAAAATAGTAGAAAATATGATACCAATAAATTAATATAACTAGAAATATTAGAATAGAATAAAAATCATGAGTGTTCTCGGGATATTGATCGTAATATTTCATCAATGGAAGAATAATCATAAATAATCTCAAAAAGAAATGAGATTGTTTCAATAAACTCTTTCCACGTTGTAACTTTGAACCATATTTGTCATTTAAAAAAAAGGTTATTAAATTAACCTTAAAATATTAGTAAATTAAGGATATTCTGTATGTAACATTTCCAAGGTAGTATATACACCTTGTAGAAAAATATATGTGCATAACATAGCATGTGCCTCTAAGAAGGAAAATTTAGACAAAACTATCTTACAAATTTCATTTCTTTTGAAACATATGTTTCCTCTAGTAATGGGGATGAACTTGTTTAATTAATGTTCAAACATTCCAATCAGTTTCTAATGGGTTTTTTCGTAGAACCGGAAACATAAAATGATTCTATATCCTTTTGGACATATTTTCCAAAGGTAGGTGCTCATTAGTTATGGACTAATGAGGCTTAAGAATTTTCATTAGTTGAGAGAATGGGAGGTCGGACTCATCACACATTTTTGGGGGGAATTTTTGTCTACTACGAGACTCTCTTTATAAATTTATGTTATGTTCGTGATTCATTCTTACACTTACAACTATAATAATGAGCTTTCCTTAAGATATGACAATCAATGATTGATATGTATGAGATTTATAGAATCTTTTATATTTATTTGAGGTTCTTCATTGATAGAGAATCGTATTTATTTGTTAGATATTATTAGTCAATGGTATCCTTAAACACATTATATAATGATCTCTTGGTCATTATGATAAACATACTGGTTTGAAAGCCACTCAGCGAGGCAATTGAAGTTTATTGTTGTTCAAAAGGACATGGAGTATTTTAGAGATGGGATCGTACCCGCAGATGGGCTACCTACGTATCCGGGTTAGAAAAGGAATCATAATCCACGTAGTTCAAGAATTAAGATATAGTTTAATATCATATAAGATGGATGTGAATTAATGTGTGATGGGCTTAACCCTCAGAAAGGCATCCTGCGTACTCTACTTTTAAGGTAGATATCAATTTTTACATAGTTCGATTGGGAATAGTGTGGCTTACGTATGATTAACGACCCAAAGAGATGTGTCATGGTTACTTTTACAATCTATGCTCATGTGAGTCATGCTTTGTGTGAGAAACATGAGGCTTCAGTAAACCTAAAAATTTGGGCCACAAAAAATGTGGTCACAAGGATGGATAAGGGGCTTATGTATGTATGATTTCCCAAATAGATAAAGATCAAGACTTAATTTAGAGAAGAATCCCATAAACAAAGACCATAAAGGTATATGTGCTTTATGGATATTTGGACGCCCTAACTTGGGACTTACTCCTAAGGAGGATTCCCAAATTAGTAGGGGACTTCTGATTGGTTTTTATTCCTAAGAAGGAATAACAAATCAAAATAAATTAAGACTAGTTATGAGAAATTATTACAGGGGATTATTCTTGAGAAGGAAGCCCAAGTTATACTTGAGAACTGGGGATTACTCTTGAGAAGGAGTCCCAGCTTTAGGGACTTGAGAATTGGGGCTTACTCTAGAGAAGGAGTCCTATGTTAAGGGACTTGAGAACTAGGTCTTACTCCTGAGAAGGAGGTCTAGGTTAAGGGAATTCGGGATTTGTGGATTACTCCTAAGGATAATGCCCATATTTTGGTACTTGGACTGGGACTTACTCCTGAAAAGGAGGCACATGTTATGAAATTATGAATGGGGATTATTCTTGAAAAGGAGTCCCAGATTAGGGAATTATGATTGGGATTACTGTTGAGAAGGAGGCCAAGATTAGGGGAACTTGAAGACTGGGGATTACTTCTGAAGAGGATACCCATATTTGGGAACATGGGGCTTACTCCTAAGGAGCCTTCCCATGAAAATGGGACTTGGGTCTTACTTTTAAAGAGGATGCCCAAAAAATCTTCTCATCTTAAATGATGAGGTTGAATTAATGAAATCTCTAACCTTTGTGACATAAAGATATGTAAATTAGTAGGTTTTGAGAAATATTCCATAGAATTCCTTTCATATATGGAATCCAACCAAGGAATCATGACATAAATGGTTTTGAAGAGGATTCTTAAGGATAAATATTGAAGAGGAAAGGTGGATTTTAATAAAAGAGATGAACGGACAAGAGGGGCACCCAAAAGAAGGTAGGCACGCAGGTCCTGTTTGGGTGTGGAGGTCATGGTCACGTAGGTATACCAGCGCGACGTAGATGTACTTGCACAATGGTCAACTCATATGGTAATACTTGGGCGAGGCTTGGCTCAAGCACTTAGTATTATCCCTAAAGGCTTTTAAATACCAGGTGTGCAAGTTCTGTTGAAGGGATAAGGTAGAGAAAAAGTGTCTTCAATTCCCTGAAGGGTTAGACACATAGGCGCGTAGGTGTTGACGAATTTCAGAACTTAGGCCTTGTTCCCCCTCCATAGATCTTCTGTTCTAGGTAAGAAATTATCTTAGAAGTGTTCGAAAGGCTTTCAGAAGAGACTTTGGCACTGAGAGCTCAAATCTAAATTTCTGGATTTTACGTCCTCTAAATGGGGGGCCCAAAGGGGGTATTTATAGGCTACTGAAGAACGTGGGAGGAAATCCAATAGGGAATTCAAGCTACCTAAGCACCCAATATGTGTCGCGCAGGTACCGTACGCTACCATAATGGAACTTGCGTGGGCCATGCTCAAAGAAATCCTTGTTCATGCCTTTGCCAAATTTTGATATTTCTTCAATGGATGAATCAATTTGTGTTAAGGTATTTCCCTTTTAATTTGTTATTCTCTGTGATAGAAATGATCATCAACAAAAATCCCCCATTAGAGTTGGATCCGAAAGGAAAGAGGATGTGACTCTGAGGTAAAGAAAAAAACCAAGTAAATGTGGCGCGTAGGTTTTGAGAGTGCAGATAACATCATGTAGGTGAGAGGCGTACAGGCTTCACCACATTGGGGTGTGGCCTGGCCTATGAATATGCGGTCATTCTTGCACAGAGCACCCTGGTTTCAAAACACATCTCTCTCACAACGAAGGTTTCTCTCGTCGTGCAAGTATACTAATTTTATGCGATTTTATTGCTTCTGTTTCTGTTACGCTGCTACAAAGGTATTTTGACCTACGTGGTGATACCTGAATGACACAGTTACCACTACGTGCCAAAATTGGACTTACGCACCTTAATTCCTTAGACATTTTTTCACTTTTCATCACAAATTTTATGAAAAATCAACTCAGTTAAGAGTTAATTATTCTACTCTAGTGAAAATTCAATGGCTCCTCAAAGAATTGTAATGGCTGATGAACTATCTAGAAAGAAGATTGATGACATGATAAATGTTTTTGCCATGATTACTTTGAGGTCTATGACAGAAATTTCCCAGATTTGGACAAATACTTGAAGAAGTATCATGTTAATTTCCCACAGAGCATCTAATTTCCTCTATATGGGCATGGTCATCTGCAAGGATTCAATATTCCAGATATAAAGAACTATATGTCCGAGATGCAGCCACATTGATACACCTTTATTTTGGTTATGATGTGCATTAAGAGCAACAAAAATGATGCGAAATGTCTAATTTTTTATCCATTCCATTTATTTTAAGATACTAAAATGGAAAACCATGGGATGATATATTTTCTGCTACCGGTTGATGGGGAGAAGACTATCATGTCATGAGAAACAATATATGAAAATGGTACTCTCTCCAAATGTATCTTTACATCAAATTCACCATTCTCAAATCCTTGTATCCATCTTCCATGTCTCTTGGATAGAAACAGAGTCACTGTTTTATCAGCAAGAAATTTTCTCAAATCACACTCAAAAATATTCTTTTACAATTGTTCCAAAATAGCCGGTATTCCTGCATCTCATATTGTATCCAGTTGAATGAATGAATTCCAAGTGGTTGCTGATGAATCTAGGAATTCCGTAAATCAAATGAAGAGTTTGGTTAAAATTCCTTGTAATTCATGAAAAAGAGAAGAGGCTCCAGTCTGTGGATATCCTTCTAACTTTTATGCATCAATGAACAATACTTTCATATACAATCATTTGTGCTTGCACTATTTTTCTTCCTGCTTTAAATATTTACCTAATCCAATGGGCCTAGTAATCATAGTTTGATTTTTTTCAAGGATTATAAAAATAACCCTACATACTTTTAATCATTTTAATTTCTCAATACTTCCTATATCATACAAACTATATATTTAATGAGAAGGGACGTGACATTTGTTCAGAGTTCCCATGTCTTTTGTGGGAGGTTTAAATCCATGCACAAAGGACATAAAAATGCTAATGATTAAGGTCAAAATATATTTGACTGAATGGATTAAAATTGACTCAATTCTTTGATAATTTATCTGCAAACATATTACCTCAGACAAGTATGGGGGAAAACATGTAAATTATGACGTAAAAAATTTTAAATCAGAGGAATGATATGAGAAAAGGGCTAAAAGTCATTAGAAAAAGTATTTCCAAATAATTAGGTTTCCACTATTTAACAAACCTGTTAGGGGGTTGAATTATGCAGGGCCACCTGAGGACATTGTTTTCATAGTTAAATAATAGCATCTTTTGGCTGATGGGAATGTTATGTAGACTGTTTATGCAGGGCCACCTAAGGGAACATGGTGCTTTGTTAGGAAAAAGAACTCTCAGAAATTTTACATATATATTGCTAAAAATCCATTGAATGTTTGTGGAGATTCAAATTTTCCAAAGCATTCAGTCTCCTGTATGGAAAGAGGTATATGAATATAGAGATGATATTTCCAATCAAGATTATCAAAGAATTTGATGAATGTCACTCTTGCGAAGGTCTGACCCAAACATAGGGAAGGGAAATATAAACCATAGACATGAATACTTTCAGATCATGAAAACAATTATGGGATAAATATGTTATGGATGGATATTTTTGCGGATCCTTACATATTATCATTAAGGCCGATAAGGACAGAAAGTGGGTTTTCTCCCAAGAATTAAATTACCACAATTTGGAAAACCCGTTAGGGGGTTGAATTATGTAGGGCCACCTAAGGGTATTGGCTGCATAGTCATATAATAGCATCTTTTGGATAACAGGTCTGTTATGTAGACTCTTTATACAAGGCTTCCTAAGGGAACGTGTTGTATGGTCAAGAAAAAGAACTATCTGGTATTAGACATTTTGTGACCAGAAGTCAAGGAAAGGGTGATGGAGATCTTGAAGTATTTAAGGATAGGAGTGTGACACATGAAAAATGAGTATTGTCCAATGCATGAAGGAAATACACAGACCAATGCTAACCATAATCTTGTTGTGGCTGGTTCCTGGAATAAGGTGTTGGACTTCACTACATATACCATAAGTATGGGAATCATGCCATAGTATTTCTTGAAATAAAGTTTTACGTCATGTGGGATGAGAGTGTATGATATCTTAGTTTAGGGTCATAGAGCTCGGACCATAATAAGGAATAAACATTGTGCATTTTATGAACCAGATGTGAATGAAGACCAGGGTTTTCATACCACATTCATGTTTTCATAGGGGGACTTTTCAGCCAAGGGACTGAAAGTGGAATTTGGGGTTTGGCCCAATGACTTGGGGCTAGATTTGAGGGATGATCGAACATTTCTACGTATACTATAAGGATGGGAATCAAGCTGCACATAGTTCCTGAAGTACCCTTTGTATATATTTGGTTCATACAAGTGAAGGGTGAAAGGGGGACTTTAGTGCAATGATGGACTGAACCAAGATAAAAGGTTCGATCATTTCCATGTATGAATGTAGTCTTTGGAATATAACATGATTAATGATCAATGTAAATAATTATTCCCTCTCAGGTAATGGTGTCAAAGAATGTTGTAGTTTATTACCATACAAGACAAAAAGTGTGAACAGTTTAACGTCATATAGCAAGGATGATGGTGAGCCAATGTAAAGTGTATTGTTTCTGGGGGTTGTTTCATGAATCAAAATCATATGAAACAATGGTGAACCGATGTGAAGAGATAGGTTTTGGGATTGAACCTCAAGAGGTTTCCTATGTACCTAGCCTAGAAGGCAAGGATAAAAGTCTGCATAGTTCAATTAAAGAATGAATTGGTGATCAAGTTGTTCTTGAGGACAACAACATAAAAAATGGTGTTGGGACTTACACATGGTTAGCAGCCTAGAGAGGGTGATATGGTTGATGTTTACTCTAAGCTCACGTGATTTATACTTGGTGTGAGAAACAAGAGGTAGAAACAACTTTAACGATGTGCAGTTTAATGTCATATAGGACATATTAAGGGAATATGCAGTTTAAAGTCATGAAATGAGGACTATTGGTGTTGTACAGTTTAGTGACATGTAGTAGGGAAAAGATACAGTTTAATGGCATGTAGGACGTATTATGGGACTTTGTTCAGTTTTACATCATGTAGGATGAATGAGCAGTATAGTTTTATGTCATGTAAGACAAATGTACGGACATAATTTGATGTCATATTGGATGTGAACATAGTTTTTCATCATGTATTTCAATAAGGGTGTTGTACAGTTTAGCATCCTATAGCTAAGACGATGAGGAAAATACATTTTAACATCATGTTGGACGAAAGGGGGACTGTGCAGTTTTATGTCTTGAATTATGGACAAAAGAGGACCTAGTTTAATGTCATGTTGAACGTATTAGGGACTTTTTCACAGTTTAACATCATGTTGGACGACGTCACAGTTTAAGTCCATGTTGGATGATGGAACAGTTTAACGACATGTTGGACGATGGTGAAAATAGTTTATGGTCATATGCATGGACAATTGATTACGCAATTTATTATGTTGCTGGACGTGAGGGACTTCTGTACAGTTTAGGTCATGTAGCTAGGATGTCACAGTTTAACGTCATGTTGGACATAAGGGACTATAATGTTTAAAGTCTTATTGCAAGGAAAAAATAGTTTAATGACATTTTGGATGATGGTGTGAATAGTTTCAGGTCATATTCATGTAATGTAGATGTATTTGTATTACAAAAAATAATTCTTCATAAATCTGGCTTTGGATGGAGTCGTAATGAGTTCTCCATCCATTAAGATTAAGGAATAAGCTCTATTGGAGTAGAACTTATGTATTGGGTAAGGTCCTTCCCATTCTGGATCTTTCTTGGGTGGTTTCTTTCCTAGAATCATAGGAGTTCTGAGAACCAATACCAATTCTCCTTGAATGAATGAATGAAGATGAACTTTTTTGATGAAATATCAGGTTATTCAATTCTTATAGACATTCATGTGGTGCAAGGTGCACAATATTTTCTCGTCTAATCATTCTAATTCATCCAATCACTTTTGAGATTGTTCATCTGTAGATGGCTGATCACAAATAGCTACACTGACTGAGGGTAATTGAACCTCAATGGGAAAGGCTACTTTTATTCCATATACCAATGAATATGGGTAGACCGCGTTGCAGTATGGGTGGTGGTCCAATAATCCCATAAAGCATGAAAGAGTTTATCAGGCCATGATTTCATATCTTTACCCAACATCTATTGCAGTATGTTTGAATGACAATTGTTGAAGGCTTCTATTTAGCCATTGGCTGCTGCATGATACTAAGAGGAATGGTTGGATTTGATGTTTTTTTCTTAATACAACATCCTTACCTCGGATGAACAGATGTTGGTTCCATTTTCCATCAATATGGTATGAGGGACACCAAATATAGTAATGATGTTTGACTTTATGAAGCTAACAATGCTTTTAGTACTAACTTCCTTGAGTGGTATTTCCTCTTCCCATTTAGAAAATAAGTCAGTAGTAGTAAGAATGTACATAAATTGCTTGGATGTTGATGAAGGATAAGGTCCTACTACATCCATTCCCCATGTGTAAAATGTCCACGAGAACATAGTTGTATGAAGAACCTCTGGGGGTTGATGAATGATGTTGGCATATACTTGGAAAGAATGACACTTCTTTGTGAAATCAACACAATCTTGTATCATTTAAGGCCAAAAGAATCCAAGACTTCAAATTTGATCAGATTGCCTATGTCCAGGTTAGTTGGCACCACAGACTCCTGCATGCACTTTTTCCATGATAGCCATTGTCTTTTCACTATCAATTCTTCAGAAGAGAATTCCATCAAAAACCCATTTTGTAGTGATGTTTATCTAGGTGATCTGGGAAATCATAGAGTAAAATTAACCACACATTGACGGATTTGTTCTTTCCTGGATATATCAGTTGGAATTGTTCCCTGTTGAAGGTATTCTATAATAGGTGTCATCCATCCTGTAGTATGACCATATGGTTTAGTAATGGAACTAATTTCATTGATTTCCCCTATTTTAGCTTTAACATAAAGTGAAATTGTACGACAGTGGGTAGTAATGATGAATGTCTCGTCCTGATTTGAATCATCCAGATTTGTGGCTATATTAACCAATGCATCTACTTGAGAATTTTGTGATTACGGGACATAAGAAAATGTTGGTTCCAAATGATATTCTTCCATTAACTCTCTGAAATAATCATAAAAAGAAATTACCTCTTATTTTATGATGGTATAATCCCCATTAATTTGTTTGATTACCAAGTCTGAATCACCTTTCACTTTAATGGGATTCACTTATGCTTGAAGAGACAACTCTAATCCTGCAATGAGAGCTTGGTATTCTATTACATTATTTTTACCACCTACCAACAATGAGAAAAAATAAGGTAGCACTTCCTTTTCCGTGGAAATAATTATAATTCATAATCCAACTTTGTTGAATTTAGGATCTTCCATTTTCTTCCTTGTTGGACTTCTGGAAGCACCATCACAGTAAATTTATCATGTTTAAAGATTGTATTTAATTGAAAAGACTTCTTCAATGGGAAGTTCAATATCTAATGATGTATCTTCTTCTGAAGGGTGTTCAACAAAGAAATCAGCCAGAGCTGGGCCCTTTATTGCCTTTTGAGACACATATTGGATATCAAATTGCTGAAAAATAACTACCCACCATGCTAGTCATCCTGTAAGAATTGGATGACTATGCATGAATTTGAGCAGGTTATTGCGAGATACAAATTGGAGCTCATGATGTTGCAGGTAGTGTCTCAACTTTTGAACTTCAATGATTAATGCCGGGAAGCACTTTTCAATACTTTAATATCAGGTTTCTTCATCAAGTATAGTCCGACTGAGATAGTAAAGCTTGTTTTCATTCCCAACATCATCATTATAGGAAAGGAAGGGACCCAATGATCACTCTAAGGATGTCACATAAAGAATAAGAGGTCTTCCTTCAACAAGTGGAATTAATATCGATGGAATCAAGAGATATTTCTTGAGAATATCAAATGATTCTTGAAAATTCTTCAGTTCACTAGTAGGTGACTCCCTTATCCATCAATTTAGTGAAGGGAAAACTTTTTTCCTTCCAAATTGGTGATGAAATGCTGAATACATGCTTAGTGTCCTTGAATTCCTCTCAATTATTTCTAATTTAGATGAGGTGACATACCATGGATTGACTTTTTCTTCTCAGGATCGACTTCGATACCACGATGGCATACAAAAAAGATGAGAAATTGTCTTGAGGTTACCCCAAAAGAACATTTCATTGGGTTCATCTTCAAATTGTATTGTCAATGTTTGAGGAATATGACTTCCAAATCAGCCAAGTTATTATAACGTTGTTTGGATTTTACCACCAAATCATCCACATAGCATTCAACAAATTTCCCTAAAAAGGGTTTGAAGTTACAGTACATGGCATGTTGATATGTTGTACCAGCATTCTTCTGGACAAAATACATTACTCGATAACAAAACACACCCTGAGGGGTTATGAAGGCTATAGATTCTTCATCTTCTAGATCCATTTAGATTTGATTATACCTAGAATATCCATCCATGAAGGAAAGTGCTTAATAGCTAGCTGTTGCATCAATCATGAGTTCGGTAATTAGAACTGGAAAATCATCCTTAGGAGAATGCCGATTAAGATTTATGAAATCAATGAAAATTTTCCATACTTATTTCTCACAGGGACAATATTATCCAGAAATTTGGGATATTGAACTTCTCTACTGAATTTAGCTTTGATAATCTTATCCATCTCAGCATCAATTTTGGAAGCATAATTTTGGTGTGTTCTTCTTGCGGCTTTCTTGAATCCTCGATGTTCTTCTGGAAAACCCAAATGATGAGTAGCAACATCAGGATCAATCTTTGGCATCTATGTATAATTCCATGCAAATATATCTCGATTATGCTTTAAAAATGAAATATACATTTCTTTCTCCTCAAGAGTCATTGCCGCATTAATTAATGTGGGGTGTGGATCTTATTTTGTACCCAGATTTATTTCTCTGAGTTCATCCATAGTAGTAGAGATACCCTCTTCAAAAGCTGGAGGAGCATCCTTGATAACATTCTCTTCTTCTTAAACATGTGTTACTTGTTCTATTTCTACTTGCATAGTATATGATGAATCATAATTTCCATGATCAAGAGAGATGTTAAAATTTGAAAATCTTGATGAACAGGCTTCTATTTATGACCCTATTGATGATGAAGTGTCTTCCTTG
Organism: Viscum album; assembly: GCA_963277665.1. Classification (NCBI taxonomy): domain Eukaryota; kingdom Viridiplantae; phylum Streptophyta; class Magnoliopsida; order Santalales; family Viscaceae; genus Viscum; species Viscum album. The sequence continues at coordinate 1,854,542,243 of OY728145.1, forward strand.
GGTAATAAAGTGCATATGATGGATTGTGAAGTGACATCATAATTCACCTATGACATTTCTATAACTTTTTCTAGCCTGGTTGGTGATGTATATACTTGCTAGATTTCAGCGGATGAAATGAAGACATCTCCATTTGATATTTAATCTTTACCTAGTGAATCACTAACTTCTCCCATGCTGTCTGGCCTGATTTCTATAATTGACATTTTGGAAGATTCCATAATAGTATTTGGATTCGGGTCTATCATATCAATTTTACTCATAAACAACACATAATCTGTACTCAAATGTGTGAATGGGTTTACTAGAATCTTTTCCAAAACATATGGAGCATTTACCTTGGTAACCTCCCTTATTGTGGATTTCTCCTAGCCCTTCATGTGATAGAATTCCACCTCAATATATTGAGATTCACATGTTTTGAAGGTGGATTTATCACCATACAATGTCCAAATTTGACCATCAAAAAAATATTTGAGACATTGATGGTATGATGAAGGGATAAATGCATGTTGATGTAGCCAAGGTCTTCCAAGAAAAATTTTGAATGATGTATTGTTATCAAAAACCATGAAATCTGAATTGGATACAAGGTATCCAAACATAGTTCTGAGTGTAATCTCACCCAATGGATCTTGTTAATTTTTATCATATCCTTGCAACATTAGGGTAGAAGGAGATAAATCATATTCTATGATGCCCAATCGACGAAGTGTATGAATGGGGATGAGACTGACTCCTGAACCATTATCAATGAAATCTATTCGGATGTCCACACCATTGACCTTTCCAGATAAATACAAAGTTCTAATGTGTCCATGCACAACATCATCCTTATCTTCATGTGTGAATGATATCATAGCATGGCATTATGTAGGATCATTCTCTACATGGTAGACTTCAGCTGCGGCAATTTCAGTTGTGAATTCTTGAGGACATGACAATGCATCAATGAATTCCTCTAGAAGATCCTTGGATAGATTCAATGAATCATGAATTAATATATTGGCCGGTACGTGGGCCAAATGGTTAAAGACATCATATTTTTGATCCAAAGGTATGTGTTTTCCAATAGAAACATGTGGTTTCATAGGTTCCTTAGAAGATGATGCTTTAGAAATAGTTACATCTTGTATCGGGGTAGGATTTGGAAATAATCCTGGTTTTAGATGATTAAACTGACTACGTCTATTTACTTGCTAAGAGGAAGAAGATGAAACCTCTAACTGATCCTCCAGAATAACTATACCAGGTCTGAATCTGCCTTGCGTGGAAGAATTTGCTTGTCCTTGTTGAGCCTGCTGAAGGGCTCTACCACGATTTTCAGCTGCATACAGAGTTTTATTAGGGTTAGAATTGGAATAGTGGATTCTGGAATATCCATTTCTTCCTCTGTTTCCTAGTCCTTTGGAACTCCCTCTAATTCCTCTGTTTGATACAGGTATATCATGCTCATCTAGATCGAAGTTGTGACTTTCATAAGGATTTGTTAAATTAATAATGTAACAGAACCAAAGATCAACTCATCATCTGATGAAGATTCTGCCTGATTATCCCGTTCAAGCTATGCTATTTGGCAGGGCGGTGCCCATGTCTTTCAAGTAAATGTCATAAAATCTTCTATGGTCAAAGACAACGTGGTATTTGACATGAATTCATCTTCTTCTGATTGTTCCCCTTTCTTTGAATTAGTCTGTTTCATTGAGGATTTTACCTCTGAAGAAGAGAGTTTTACTTTTTCATTCATAGCTGAAGACACAATTGGATTCTTCAATTGCGTTCACAAAATGGCATGATTTCTGTTGATTGTTTTTATGACCATCCAATCATCATATTTATGCACATTTCTGTTTTTGACTTCTTGCCACTCCCCTTCTTCCTCTGGATTTGTAGCAGTAACACATGCTACCTGAGCTGAATAACTATTCAATTTGACTTTCCCTGAGTCCACCATCTTTTGAAGGAGGATTTTGAAGACAAAAAACTCCTAAATGGGATGCTCCAACATCTGATAAAATGTGAAATAATTCTGACTATCTTCAAATCCTTTTTTTAGGACTTTTGGGAATTGGAAATTGAACCAAATTATTTTCTAGAGCCATAATTAAGTAACCAGGAACTTTTTCATTTCGGAAATAATAAACATTGCTCTTCAGATCATTAAATTATTTCCATCTTTGATCTCTTTGATCATCTTGACAAAATGGCCTTTGTTTTTGTCACTCAGGAGGTGGAGCCCTTCGATAAGATGAAGGTTTTAAAGTAGAAACAGGTTCGAGTGCTTGTTTAAGCGTAATTGCAGCGTTCTCTAATTTAACCATTCTCCTTCATGGAGTTGAGGTAATTAAATGAGTTTTATCCTTAGTCCTTGTAAGAGAATCTTCAATCTGGTGAGTGATCAAAGTAAGGTCTCAAAACCGTCCTGTGTATTTCACAGGGATCAATGGTGTGGGTAATTCATCATTCAAATTTTCCACACAAATTGGAAACAATTCTTTTTGAGGGAGTGCTAAAATTAGGGAATATGTTAATCCCTTCCAGCGAGCAATGAAATTTGAAACTCTTTCATTCTCCCTTTGTATAAATTTGTATGATCAAAAACTATTGTCTTAGGAAATGTTGAGCTGAATTGAAGAAAGAATTTTTGACGGAGATCCTCCTACCTAGTAATTGACTGGGATTGCAAGCTTTTATACCAGACAAAAGAAGGATCTTGTTATGACTGTACAATACACCTGAGCTAAACTACTTCTTGTTTCTGAGGGGTTCCCATCATAGGATCCCAACGAGAATCAAAACGTGTTAAGTGTTGCTCTGGGTCTCCCGATCAATTAAATATTAGGAATGTGGTACTTGAAAAATTTGATGTGGGAGGAATTGCATCAACCCATTCAGGGTAAGCTCTATTTTATGGTTGAATAGGTGCACACTTTTTTTTCCATAGCTTCCAACCGAGCTGTTAATGACTCAATGATATTCATTAATGTTTTAGAAACATCTGGTTGAGATTGGACCTGTGTAGGTGCAATAACTGGAGATTGGATAGGTGTAGCGACTGGGACTACCACAAATGGTAGTATTGCTGGTTGTTGTTGTGTATAACTCATAGGGCTAAACCAGTGAGGGTGTAATGGTAAAGGAGGATATTCTCGACACATCTAAGTAGCCCTAACAAATTCCCTTGACTGACTGACTCTAACACACTTAGGAGGAAGACTAATTTTAATTAGTTCTACATTCAACATCCTTAATTTTTTTATTTATGTCTCTTGTTGTGCGAATATTTTCTCTAGTTATAGTGATTGACCTTCTCTAGAGGAAGGCTATATAAGCTGATTCTTCCCTTTCCCCTTGTTGGATTCCTTTCGAAGAGGGGTATGTTGGTTATTTTAAGGGATACCCAGATTCTTGGTAAGCTGTTGATTTCTTGTACGCACACCTTCTTCATTTGTGTCTGTGTGTACCACTTCTTGAGAAGGAACTTCCACATCTGATCCCTCTGAGGGGGCCTCATGTTGTAGAGGATCAGAAAAAATAGCACTGATGACATTTATTGATGCATAACACATTGCATCCATTATTTTATAATTTCAGAAATATTGACTTCTTCAATGTCCTTGATGAGACACTTCCTTCTATTGAGTTGATCCCTCAAGAACTTCTTAACGAACTATAATTTGGAGGGAATATCCTTATAATTCGGCTATTCTTTCCACTTGGGGATTCTTCCCTAATTGAGAGAAGACTGAATTTCTCTGAGGAAGTGATTGAGTATGTGAAAAAGTCCCTAGTCCGGTGGACTAGGGCAGTTCTTATTCAACTCCTCGAATCATATTTTCTTTTTCCAAGGGTTGGGCTTATAGAGTCCCTTGTCTGGCAAGCTGGGGTGGTTCTTGAGCTGCTTCATCTAAGAAATTCTTAAAAGATCTTCTGATCTTGTGGACATTAGTCTGAAAATTGGTTGGATGCATCAACCTAAATTCACTAAAATCACCTTGTTCAAATGACCATTGGATGATTTCTAACACTTATGTCACTTGATGATGTGCACGCTCTAAACGATTAGCATGTTCGATGTTCTCATTTTCCTGATGCAAAAGTAATTCGACAAATTTTTCTCTGTATTCCTGATTTTGAGAAGAACTAGTTGAGGCCTGTTCTTGAGAAAGCCTTTTATTACAAAAAAACCAATTGGTTGTGGCCAGCCATGGGCAGTAAAATTGCATGAGACCATTTTCAGCAGGCTTTGTTGACTGGAGAGTACAGTGAAATGTAGTGCTCCATGGACACCCCATCCCCTGATATGAATACCAGATGGGTGATTGAATATTTACTAGTGCATCCTTCTTAGTTATCCAAGTCATGAATGCTGAAGTGATATATGCTGCTTTTCAGCCTTCATATATCAAGAAACAGAGAGAGAGGATAAATAAATTTAGCGTTGTAACCCATCTATTATCATGACATGATTATCATTTTATTATAACATAATATTTTATTTTTCAATTGACAAAGAGTTTTCCACATTTTGAGATTAATATCATTAATACAATCTTCCATCAACATTTCTGGAATGTCATTATGAGAGTCAACCAAAGGGAAAAACATGACTGTTACTTCACCTTTCTTCACCTGTTTGATCATATTCAGCACTTCCCGTTTATCATTCAATGAATATTCCTCTAGCTGATTAGACCAAATTTGGAACTTATTTGTTGCTTCATTAGATTCAATAATATTGGTAGATAATTCATTTACAAAATTAGAATATGCATGACCCATGAGAGGTTCAGGGAATGACCTACACCCCAGGATACCTTCTTGTTGTGAAAGTATTTCACCTGCTAGCAGTAAACCATCATACATGACTGGATTCACATTAGAAAATTCCTCAAGATAAGAGGGATTCCTTGTTACTACATTTTCCATTAGTGAATTTTCTAGGAAATTAGAATTACTACTATAGAGATTACATTCACAACAAAATTCATCATCATGGGGAGGACCACCATGGTGGGTTACCGCAAAAAATGAAACCTTTAGCTCCTTATTCATCTGGACACACATTGGGTTCTTGAGGCTCTCATCAAAAGTTCATACATTGAGATTGACCAGGATTTCATGAAGTAAGCCTTGATGAGGAAGTTTCTGATGTAGACCATCAGAATTAATGTCCCCACTATTGGGAAATTAGAGAGTAGAATCTTGAGTTGCAACAGATAATTGTCTGAGTGCATCTAGAACTCCATCACCGAGCAAGGCCTTAATACAGAATGGCTCTTGATTTCATAATTGTTCTGGACAGATCTTCTTCATAGACGCCTTATTACTCACATTAGGAACCACTTGTTGGTGAAAGTGGTTATTATGGGCAGCTGTCTGTGCCTGCTTAGGAGAAATAATCAGGTTGGGCTGATTATCTCCACTCAAATTAGGTGTATGTGCCTAACTTGGTTGTCCATATGACATGGGGGATTATGCCCCCACAAGCCTCTTGAACTGGAACAGAGGTGTGTATCTGTTCCGGAGTGATCAGTTTATGTTTCACTCCACTAGTAGGGACATATTTTCATTTCATTCCCTGTGATGCTGTTGAAGATGTTATAATATCCTAGAAGGAATCCAGAATATGAGCAAGGATTTTCTTCTTCTCCTTCACCATTGTCAGAATGTGCTTGGTGACTTCAGCTACCATAATGGGAATATATGTCCATTCTGTGCTTGGAGTAGGTGTGTGTTCCTGGTCCGGTCTTACTTTTCCTGTCCGAGAGCTCTGACAGTACTTATGTTTGGGGGCATAGAGTTGAGTCTGCCTCTTGTTTGTTATTGTGGATTTCAATTTTACTTCTCCAGGTGCTACCAAACTAGACTGTCGGTAGGCCTGATTAATACTAGAATGTGTATGTGCCTGCTGATTGAACTCCGCCAAACGTGGTTTATGAACTTCCTTAAATACTAGCAGAAGAGAGTGTTGGAAGGATTGATGAGTGTAACCAGGTGTATCTGCATGTTTACTAGTTGTCAACACATTAGGTTGGTCGGCTTCATCATATGTAGTCAGGTGAGCCTGCTGACTAACAGATGATTTATAAATAGGTGTCTATTTCTTTCTATAGTACTCCACTGGAATTGCCTGGTGGGAATGATGTGTTGCTTCTAGACGAGTCTGTTGGATAGTGGAATTAAAATAGACGAGTGTGTGTGCTCGCTCGTTGCTTTCCACCAAGTTAGGTTGGTGGACTTCTCTGTAAATGGATGAGATAAGAACCTGCTCCCTATCGACCGGTCCTCGCCTCTGGTGGTTCATCTCACCTGCTTGGGTTCAAGGAACCTGAGCCGAACGCCTGGAGACGACACCCTCATCATGTTGAGGGCGCACTGTCGCACGAGTCTAGCGACGACTATTGTTGGGATCCCTCAGTAAGGACACTTGTCTCCTGAATTAAGGTCTTGAGTTTCCTTCTCATTCACCTCCTCATACTATAGGAGGGTCTGGTTGTTGTGTTCCGATGATAAGAACCTAAAATGTTTGGAGACAGTGGTTAGCACCGCCTATTTCTTGATCACTGGTCGTCGCTGTCCAGACAGCAAGGGTGAGTAATTGACTTGGAAGGATTTTAGATAATCCTACAGAGTTAGAATTCTACCGTGTCGATGGTATTGTTTAACTAGTGAATTTGATACCTAGTGTTGAATACGCTGTGTAGGTGATGTCATCCTCATAGTGGACGATGATCTAGCAGGTGTAGCCGAAGAGGTATTCACTTCAAAGGCATTTAGAGGTGTGAACTTAAGTGAAGCTGTTTCTGTAATGCAGATGATCTTGGAAAAGATTTCAAGTTCGATATAATAGATATAATCAAGATATGTACAAACACTACATCTTTTGGATGAGCGCATATGTTATTGATTGTTTTGTTGGCCTTCTCATTGATTTTAAATAGGGGCCTAACAAATAATTAAAACATCATTTTAACTTGGTTAAGGATTCATGTCAGGTTCACCATTTTTTATTTCCTCTTGAAATGGGGATGACCTTGTTTACTTAAGGTTCAAACATACCAATCGGTTTCTAATGGGTTTGTTTGTAGAACCGGAGACATCCAATAATTCTGTATCCATTTCAACCTACTTTCCAAAGGTAGGTGTTCATTATTTATGGACCAATGTGGCTTAAGAATTTGCATTGGTCGAGAGGATTGGAGGTCGGGCTCATAACACCTTTTTGGGTGGAATTATTGTCTACTATGGGACTCTCTTTATATATTTATGTTATGTTCGTGAATCCTTATTACACTGCCAAGTATGAAAATGAGATTTTTATAAGGTTTTACAATCAATGATTGATATGTATGATATTTTGAGAATCTTTTATATGTATTTGAGGATCTTAATCAATAGAGAATCATCTGTATTTGTTAGAGATTTTTATTCAATGGCATATCTCCCAATATTATAGAAAGATCTTTTGGTCATTATGATAACGATATTGGTTTTTAAGCCTTTCAGCGGGGCACTTCAAGTTTATTGCCATTCAGAAAGACATGGAGTATTTCAGGGTTGGGATCATACCCATAGATGGGATACCTAGATATCCTTATTAAAAAATGAATTAGAACCCAAGTAGTTCAATAATTAAGATTTAGTTTAACGTAATATGGGATGGATGGGAATTAATGGGGGATGGGATTGAACCTCAAAAATGCTTCCTACGTACTCTAATTTTAAGGTAGATATCATAGTCCCTGAAATTCAGTTGGGAATTGTGGGTCTTACGTATGATTAATATCCCAAAGAGATGTGTCATGTTTACTTTTACACTCTAAGCTCACGTGAGTCATGATATATGTGAGAAAAAAGAGGAATTAGTAAACCTGAAAATTTTTTCCAAGAAAGATGCGGTCACAAGTAATTATATAGGGCTTATATATGTATAATTTCCCAAATAGATAAAGATCGGGACTTACATTAGACGATAATCCCGGAAACAAGGTCCATAATGGTATATGTTCTTTATCGATATTTGGATGCTCTAACTTGGGGCTTACACCTGAGGAGGATGACTAAATTAGGAGGGGATTTGTGATTGGGTTTTATTCCTGAGAAGAAATCCCAAATAAAATTATTTTAAGACTGGATAAGAGAAATTATGACCAGGGCTTATACCTAAGAAGGAGGCCCAAGTTAGACTTGTGAACTGGGGAATACTCTTGAGAAGGAGGATCAGGTTAAGGGACTAGAGAACAGAGGCTTACTCTTGAGATGGAGGCCCAGGTTAATGGACTTGAGAACTAGGGTTTACTCCTAATAATGAGGCCCAGGTTAAGGGAATTTGGGATTTGGGGCCAACTCCTAAAGAGGATTCCCATATTTGGGAACATAGACTGGGATTTACCCCTGAAAAGGAGGCTTAGGTTAGGAAATTATGACTGGGGATTATTCCTAAAAAGGTGGCCCATGTTAGGGAATTATGATAGGGTCTCACTTGTATGGTCCCAGATTTTTTCATGTATTATTTTAATATTATATGTGAATTAATTCCTGACTAGACTCTGAGAAGGCATGTAGTTCCGAGACCCGGTGATCCTGGAAAAAATGTTTGAATTTAATTTAATAATTAAATAACATGTGCATGCTGTTTTCCTAAAAACGTTGAATAACTCCCGAACGGGTTCTCAGATCAGAAATATGAGGGTACTATTGCGTTCGATAAAGTGATTTTACCTTAGTAGAGGGCTAACATCGGCCGGCGCAGGCCGGTGGTGAAATCTGGATATTCATGTCATATGTTCTATTGACATATACTGTGTGGAGCTTACAATATCCTTCCTTTGTGTTATTTTCCATTGTTGTATTTCCTTTGTGGATTAGGGGTGTCCTACTGGGTGTTGTTATACACACCCATGCACGGGCTTTTCCTACACTTGTCGTGCCTTGTGCAGACGAGCGATCCATTGACAGGTTTCGGGGCGGACCAGGACAGGATGGTACTCAGTGAGATCAGATAGGCCATGATGTGTCACTACGGATACAGACTATAGTCCCAACACCTTTCTTTATAGGTTGGAATTTGGTACAGACTCTCTTTTCGTGGGATTGCACTTTTGGCCCAGGGTTTTACTTTCTTGTACTTTACATCATGTCGTACTCTATTGGTTGGGTTTTAGTGTATGCATGCATCTTTTCCATTTTTAGTAGTTTTTACTTTTCAGCTTTGTGGGTATGGAACTGTGTGTGTGTACAGGTTTATAGGAAATGCCTCCCATGTTAGTATCATGCCTACTCGGGGATAGTCACCAGCCTATGGCTTATTGGAGGTGGGTATGGGGAGTTGCAGCTCGGGCCACACTAGGACGGGTCATGATAGAGTGGTAGCAGAGGTGGTCGGTTCTACCTTTGGTCCAAGAGTCTGTGAGTTTTTTTGGGGAAACAATGTTTAGTGTTTTGAGTTTGGCTTTCTGGCCAGGGACCCCAGTGTTGATGCGGGCGGCGACGTATCCATTCACCAGGACTCTGATAACATTCTTTTCCACTCATAACATGATAACACTAGTTTCAAAGGAAAATAATGGTACATGCATCATATAGGAATGGGTTGTGGTTTCCATGTCCTTCTTGAGTCAGCTCTCCAGTTATATTCGATGACTGAGATACATCTTGTTTCTTTAACACGATCCCTCTATGGCGCGGACCCGGTATGATCCAGAAGCTCAATCATGAGGATGAACCCCTTAGTGATGAAGGTTCCATTCGGGGAGCAGATCCCCCAGTTTTACCATTAGGCGGTGTGGTAGTTATCTCGCCACCTATGAAGCAGTTTTTAGAGCCTGATGTACCAGTGGAGGAGGAGCGCAGTATGAGTGCTCTCCATTAGTTTCAGAGAAATAGAAACCTCAGTTTTCAAGGCAATCTTGACCCTCGGGTAGAAGATGAATGGCTTGAGGCAGTGACCAGATTCTTTCATTTGTTCAGAACACCAGTAGACCAGATGGTGATCCTGACAGCTGGTAGTTGTCATTAGCGAGTGAGCTGGAATAGAGACCTCGGCAGTAGGGAGCTGACATCAGTGACCCAGGCATGAGAAATGTTTTTAGAGGAGATCCCAGGATAGGGGATCTACCGTACAGGGTTCGCAGGGCGCATCTAGCCAGCCGCGAGAGTGGTGATGCTACTCATGTGATGGTAGGGGACATCTCGCTCAAGATTGTCCGACCCGCCGTACTACTGACACGGGAGTAGTGGATGAACCACCGAGGTTGAGGCAATGTGTAGAGCAGACAGATATACTGGGCGATGAGTGTGGTAGAGGAGCTGGGAGAGTAGCTGGAGGTGGTCGGCATTTTGACCATTTACCACCACCAACCTCAAGAGGTCCACCCCAGGCTTGGGGAGCTGGTGAATAGCGGTAGGGGTTGCTGCAGGCGGCAGAGGATTATGACCTAGGTACTCCTGGGATGATTAGAGGTACAATATCTATCTTTTATACTTTGGATGCCATAATGATAGACACAGGGTATAGTCATTCCTTTCTGGCTTCTTATCTTGTTCGAGACCTTGAGATTCCAGATGAGTTGTAGACTTGACCCTTATTCTTAGAAACACCAAAAGGAGAAGACTTAGAAATCACACACCTCTATAGACCATGTGACCTGACCCTTGGAGGTGAGTTTTTTGGTTAGAACCTCTTGGTGGTAGCGTCGAGGCCTTGCGTTGTCATTCTTGGTATGGATTGGCTATCCATAGTTCATGCCACGATCGACTGTTTTAGGAAAAAGTTGTGGTGTGTCCGCAGTGATGGAACAAGGTTCTCTTTTGTCGGAGAAATAGGGACCCAGGCAGCGCAGGATCAACTAGTACGTAGGAAGGTCAAACCAATATCCTATCAGTTGGCTGGCCTAGCACTTGGGGAAGTAGATATTACGAGTTTCCAGTTTCCAGTAGTAGTGACTGAGTACGAGGATGTCATTTCGAAGGATGTCCCCAGACTACCTCCCCATCGGGAGATAGACTTCTACATTGAGTTGCAACCCAGGAAGACACTGATATCAGCATCACCATATCGGATGGCTCCTGCAGAGCTTCGTGAGTTGAGGGTGCAGCTAGAAGACTTGTAGGAGAAGGGCTTTTTGAGACCCAACGTTTCACCCAGGGCATCCCCATGGCAGTTTTCCATGATGGCATAAGGGAGATTGTGACTATGTGTGGATTACCGGGGCTTGAATCAGGTGACCATGAAGAACTGATATCCACTACCAAGGATCGATGACCTCTTAGACCAGTTATGAGTGGCACGATGTTTCTTTATGGGTGATCTACGGTCAGGATATCAGCAGTTGCGAGTACAGTAAGAGGATGTACCGAAGACGACATTTAGATGCCGCTACAATCCCTATGAGTACTTTGTGATGCCCTTAGGCATGACGAATGCCCCAGTAGTGTTCATGGGACTCATGAACTGGATCTTTCAGCCCTATCTTGATCGGTTCGTAGTAGTCTTCATCGATGATATCATTGTGCACTCTGTGTCCGAGGATGAGCACACGAGACACCCAAGGATGGTTCTAGACACACTCTGAGAGCACTAGTTGTATGGGAAACTCTCAAAATGTCAGTTATGGATACAGGAGGACCACTTTCAGGGACACGTTATCTCAGCAAATGGTGTAGTAGTTTACCCAACCAAGGTTGAGGTAGTTCTAGCATGGGAGCCAACCCAGAGCGTGAAGGAGGTGCAGAGATTCCTTGGGATGGCAGGCTACTATCAGGGATTAATTCTTGATTTCTCGTGGATTTCAGAACCCATGACAGCATTGACCCGAAAGGGGTATCCTTTCATGTGGACCAAGAGATTCCAGCAGGCTTTCCAGCAGTTGAGACAGAGTCTGACGAGCACCCTGATCATGATATTACCGGAGGAGGGTGTCGAGTATGTATTGTTTTGCGACATGTCATGAACTTGGCTTGGTTGTGTCCTTATGTAGATGTAAGGGGCGATTTCCTATGGCTCACACCATTTGAGGCCCCATGAGCAGAACTACTCTACCCATGATCCTCAGTTTGCAGCAGTAGTATTCACATTGAAGATGTGGCGGCACAACCTGATGGGTGAGCAGTTTTCCATCTACTCTGATCACAAGAGTCTCAGATATATCATTTCTCAGAGGGATCTGAAATTGAGACAATGATTATGGCTTGAGTTCCTCCAGGATTATGAATTTGAGACCATTTACACACCTGGGAAGTGGAACGTTGTGGCAGATGCACTCAGTAGAAAATCCAGTCCACAGTTGCTGGATGAGGCGACGAGGTAGTTGGACTCCTTATTGTTATCCTTCATGGATAGATATGAGGGAGCCTACCTTCAATCGATGGTTATTAACCCTCTACACTTAAACAATGTCAGGGAAGCACAATTCGAGGATGCTAGCTGTGAGAATCTACGTGATCAGATATTCATAGGTGTTGCGGATGATGGATATTCAGAAGGCGGGGATCACGTTGATCTTTTCAGAGGGTGTAGAGTAGTATGAATAACGTTGCGGGAGGTGGTTATAAGGGAGTACCATATATCCCCTTTGTTGGGGGATCCAGGCCTGTAAATGATGTATCCGGACCTCTGACGTCAGTTCTGGTGGCCAGGAATGAAACAGATTGTGGCAGAGTTTGTTTCATGGTTCCTTTCTTGTGAGCAAGTAAAGGCTGAGCACCAAGTTCCAGCAGGCATGACTCATCCCCTTTAGGATCCAGAGTGTAAGTGGGATGGAATATCCATGGACATTGTGATGGGATTACCACGTACGTCCATAGGACACGATGCCATCTGGGTGATCGTTGATCGACTCACCAATTCGGACCACTTCCTAGCCATACGAGAGAATAGTTTAGTGGAGATCATGGGATGCCTCTACGGCAAGATAATATCCATCGTGGGAAAGTTATTCCCTTGTTGCGTGTCTGGTGGCAGCACGAGAATCTCCAAGAGAGCACATGGGAGCGGGAGGATCAGATTTGTGTGAAATACCCACATCTTTTTGAGTAGCCTTTCTTTTGGATTTTCAGAGATGTAAAATCCCTAAGGTGGGTGTTATGTAAGGTCACGTATTTTTCCTTGTATTATTTTAATATTATATAGTAATTAATTCGAGACCAGGATCTGAGAAGGCGTGCAATTCCGAGGCCCGGTGAGCCAGGAACAAATGTTTGAATTTCATTTAATAATTAAATAACGTGCATGTGCATTTTTCCTAAAAAAAGTGGAATAACTCCAGAATGGGTGCTCAGATAAGAAATCTGAGGTCATCATTGCGTTCGGAACAACTATTTTACCTTAGCTGAGGCCTAATATCAGCCGATGCAGGCTAGTGGAAAAATATGGATATTCTTGTTATATGTTCTGTAGACATATACTTTGTGTTGATGACTGTATCCTTTCTTTATTGAATTTTCCGGTGTTGTATTTCCTTTTTGGTTTAGGGGTGTCCTACTGGGCACTGTTAAACTCACCCCTACACGGGCTTTGCCCGCACGTGTCGTGTCTTGTGCAGACGAGTGAGCCTTTAATAGGATTCTAGGCGGACCATGATAGGATGGTACTCAGTGAGATCAGATAGGGTGAGGTGTGTCCCTACAGCTACAAACTGCAGTCCCATCACCTTTCATTACTGGTTGGACATTGTTACAGACTCTCTTTTGGTGGGATTGTACTTTTTTCCATGGGTTTTACATTCTTTTACTTTACTTCCTGTCATACTCTGTTGGTTGGGTTTTTCGTGTATGCATGCATCTTTTCCATTTTTAGTAGTTTTTAATTTTCATCTTTGTGGGCTTGGAAATGAGTTTGCATGTGTACAGGTTTATAGACAATGCCTCCCATATTACTAGCATGCCTACCCGATGCTAGTCACCATCCCATGGGTTTTTTGAGGCGGGATTCGGGAGTTCCGGTTCGGGCCCCAATGGGAGGGGTCGTGACATTACTCTTGAGATGGAGGCCCAGGATTAAGGGAACTTGAAGACTAGGGCTTACTCCTGAAGAGGATGCCCATATTTGGGAACATGGGGCTTATTCCTGAGGAGGATGCCAATAAAAAGGGGTCTTGTGGATTTCTCATAAAGAGGATTCCCAAAAAATCTTCTAATATTAAAGGATGAGGTTGAATGAATGAAATCTCTTACCTTAGTGACATAATGATATGTAAATCACTAGGTCTTGAGAAATGTTCCACAACATTCCTTTCAGATAAGGAATCCAACTAAAGAATCATTCTATAAATTGATTTGAAGAGGATAATAAATGATAAATCTTGAAGTGGAAAGGTGGATTTGAACAAAATAGATTAATGGATAGGAGGGGCGGCCAAATGATGGTAGGCGCGCAGGTCAGGTTTTGGCAAGCAGGTCATGGTCATGCAGGTATACATGAGCGACACATGTGTATTTGCGCAACAGTCAACCCATAGGGTAATTCTTTGGAGAGGCTTGGCTCAAGCCCTTATTATTATCCCAAAATACTATTAAATCATTGGCGCACAAGTTCTGTTGAAGGGATAAGGCGGCACACATGTGTCTTCAATTCCCTGAAGGGTTATACACTTAGGCGTGGAGGTGTTTTGGAATTTCATCACTTAGTCCTTGTTCCCCGGTTTAGATATTCCGATTTAGGTAATAAATTACCATATAAGTGTTCAGAAGGCTTTGAGAAGAGACTAGGGTGCCAAGAGCTCAAATCTGAATTTCTGGATTTTTCATCCTCCAAATGGGGGGTCCATAGGGGGTATTTATAGGCTACTGAAGAACCTGGGAAAAAATAAAATAGGGTCCGCAAGACACATGAAGGTCCAATATGTGGCATGCAGGTACCATAAACGACCATAATGGAACTTGTGTGACCAATGCTCAATGAAATAGGTGTTCATGCCTTTACCAATTTTTTATATTTCATCAAAGGATGAATCACTTTGGGTTAATGTATTTCCCTTTTCATTTGTTAGACTATGTGATGGAACCGAGAATCAACAACAAAAAACTCATGAAAGGAATATCATAGAATTGATATGTAATTATATATAAATTTAAGAATATTAATCATATTATATATCCATTTTCAGTATATAAACCACGTAAAAGGAATGAGTGGTGAACATGGCATGTATAACATGGAAATAAAATGTGAGAGTAAATCCCTTTACCTTATGACTTGACTCTTGTCATATTTGTACAAGATTAATACATAATAAATGAAATTTTATTATAAATAATTTATATAATAATACTCTGACATCTATTTCCATTTATGTTTTTTATAATGGCCTTATATTACCCTCTAGTTTACAATTCAATGTTAAGCTTTCACATCGAGTAATATCCGCTTTGTTTTTCACATGTGTCTTAATTTGTTATATCTTTGATCCTTATACTTATATCATGATATACTGAATGTAAAATATGGTATAAAAATAATTAATATTCATTATGTGTGTATTATAATAATCTATTGAATATATAATATGAAATAGAATATAACATTCTAGGAAATAGCAAGTTGAATGTACGCATAAATGATGTTTTTGTTATTATTATCATATTGAAAGAATTAATGAAAATAATATATATATTATTTTTTTAGTAGTATTATTATATCATATGTTACATATATGTTTACTAAACTCATCCTTATTAAATTCCATGTAGCCTGTGAATGAATCACATCCCTTTGAAGGTGTGGTAGTCCGTTTTCCTCAAAAAAAATTATCATATTTACACAAAATCTAAAGTAAATATATGTGTGTTTTAAAAGGAATAATTAATCTAAAATTAATAATAAATTTAAAATATGAAAATTATAAATATATTTTCCATCATAATTTCCACCATGATAGGTGGTAAATGAAAAATTAGCATTCATCGTTTAGTGTGGAAGAAGTTCACTACACACATAAACAATATGTTCATTACCCATTGGATGGTGGTGTGTGTAAGTTTAGGTAGAGAAATTATAAAAAAACATACTACTATATTAAGGATACATATTTTGAAATAAAATCATATAATAATGATGTTGGAGGGGTAAGAGAAAGAAGATAAATAAAAAGGGCATGAGAGAAATCGTTACCTCTTAACTGGGTCACTCCTTCTGGTTTGTGCAGAAAGGCTTCCGCGGATATGTTAATTCCAAAGGGGGGATTCTAGGAGTAAAGGAGGTTTGTTGGCAGGTGTATTGGGCAGATATTTACCTAAAATCAGTTTTTTGTGATATGTGAAGGAGATGGAGAGGTGGTGGCATTTTATAGGGATGGGAAAATACACACTTGGCATTTTTTTAACAAGTTAGGTGTACCCATATTTTTACCTAAAAATGTAATAACAAACAAATTAACTCAATACTTTAAGGTTAATGGATGAATAATTTCCATAAAATGGGATTTTACAAATTTATAGGTCGTTCTGGGTCTTAATTGTAAGGTTTAGTAATTTATTAACCTAATTTTTCATTTATTCATTGTAATTAATTTTAATATCTTTCACTAATCAATTTTCCCAATTTTTTGACATTATTAGACATTATAAATTATTCTGATTCCAAATATAGAATCCCTTTTTTCAAATTATAATCACATAATTGGTAGAAAATAATTTAAAAATAACCCCTTTCACGGGACGACACTACTAGTTTTTAAAGTAAAAACATCAAAATGTTAGCTATGTTTTGATACAAAATTTCAGAATGAAAGAGGTTAAAATGAACTAAATTTGATTAATTGATTAATATATGGTCTTATTAAATTTTTAATAAAAATTAAAATATAATTTAACCTTATAAATAAATTATATGAAAATTAAATTATGAATTAAAATTATGTATTTGTCACAATTCAGCCCAAAAAAAGTTTTTGTAAAAAATCCCAAAATTTTCTGTCATCTAATTTCGTAATTATAATTTAAAAAATTAATTTTATATTATCAAATTTAATTTATAGTTATTTCTTAAAATTAATTTTATTTTTTTCATTGAAGGACATGAGAAGTCATATATGAGAAAATATTTTTTTTAAACATAGAAGACTAACAAAAAATTTCTTCTACCATTATAAATATGTTTTATTTAAATAAAAACATTATAAAAATATTTTAATATCAGCTATCACTATCAAAATTACTATTTTTAATGGCTAGGTTATATTTATATCATTTACAAAATTATAATACTAAAAATAAATTTCTTAGAAACTCATTTTTACGTGTAATGTATTCCAAGTTGGTGTTGCATGTTGCATATAAAAATTCAGTATTGTGTTTGTCATACACCAAGTCATAAGCTAATATTAATTTTCTCTGTAGATTAAGCTAAAATTTATGTTGCGTATAGTGAACGATTTACATGGTGTTGTGAATAACGAAAGGAAAACATATAAATTTAATATCAAATAAACTATCTTCAGCGTTTCATGAAATGAAAAATATCAAAAGGAATAAATTAATTTAAAAAATAATTCAAAAATCTTGGAGTGTTACATTTTACCCTCAATAAAATTAATTTCCTCCTCAAAATTCATCATGGATATCGAAGGTTTAATATTTGAATGATTCACTCATAGAAACACACATTGTAAAAATGAATATTAAAATGTATTTTAAAAAGGTAATGTTGGAACCATAATGGTTACCCAATATAACATATTACAAGGTTTCAATACAGGGAAACATACGTGGGTATTGAAAACATAGACATAGAAGAAAAATCTAACTATCATGTTCTAATAGAGAGTGATAGAGAAAAATATCAAGAGAAAATTAACAATTAGAAAGACATAAAACTACGATGAACTAAGGGGCCATCTAATTCTTTAAAAACATGGGTATTAGAATAATTTTTTTGGTATCAGGAACATTTTTCCTAAAGTTACATAATTTTCATAAAATATTATACTTGTGTGATTTCAGAACAACTTCATCCTTTTTTATTCCAATATCTATTTCACAACTTTCTCCAAAATGGAAGGTTAATTTTTCATTCATTATGTACTAATAGATCATGAGACCCATGATATTCCATCTCATTTTCATTAGTTACCACCAACATAAGGTAGTCTAAGAAAAATATACAATATCCATAAATTCTCATATGGAGAGATCACACATTAATATTATTAACTTCATCTAAAGTTTAACTTATACTTTACATAGATTGATAACTTTATAACCCATCCAAAAGATGAAAATTAAAATATTTAGAAAGAATGTAATGAAATTTTCTTATCATTAATCCCCCATATATAAAAAACAACAACTTTTTTACAACATTTGAAACATTAGAATAACCTCATCGTATATTCCCTACAAACATAGTAATAAACTTTATTACAATAAAATATTTTGGAAACAAGAATGATTTCTAATTCCAATGATTACTAAATATATAATTTAAATCCAAGAAGTTGTAAACATCAGCCTTGATGAAATAGATCATTTTTCCAATATTTGGTACTAGGGATTTCATAACATCCAATTACTTATTCATATCGAACATATCATTATCCATAGATAATTATCTCATTTTCACGAATTAATTATGTGTTACCATCCATTAAAAAAATATACCATTTCATGGAAATCATTTTTATATGCCTTCATAAACATTATACATGACCTTTTCAATAATTAGTGAAATATTATTCTGAAAATACTGATACATTTCACGATTCATAATCTTTCAATTCCAAAGCATAAATACTTCTTTAATCCAACCTTATTCTTAAACCATTATCAAGGCTTCATCAACTTAGTCTACAATACCTCTTTCATAGAAAATATTATATGAATAATGTCTTAGGGATTCTCATACTCTATATAATCATGATTTCTATGTTTAATGTAATCAATTCTAGATGAACAAAATATAACTTTCACATATCGTTCATGGTCTCTTCATCATTAGAAAAAAAACATCCATTATACCACCTTACCGATTCCCTTCTAAAGCCTTCCACAAAAGAATTTTTTTTTTATAAACCCCATTATTTCCATATTTAATGTAGTCATTAATTGATAATACCTTATGGATGCTAACATTACAATCCATTCCATTAATTGAAATATTCATTTTCCCCATGAAGTCACTTAATTTATATTCTTCTTTTTAACATTCAAAACATATTTTTGTTCCTATAATAAATTCACTTAGGTGACTATTTACACATTTTTTACATAACTAAAACCAAATATTATTTCCTCCATGGTCTCTATTACCCCATCTCTCATCAAACTCCTTCTTTATCTTCCATGGTGAGTCTCACAGTTACTTAAGGTGAATATTCTTAATCATTTTCATATAAAAATAATTAGGAATGATCAAAACATCTTTCACCCCACTCATAATCCTCCATTTTTCTCAACAAAAATTACCCATCACATTCAATGTTAAATCGGTTCCTTCTTGTGCCCTCCATTGAGAAAATTAAAAAGCATAATGTGACCATTACTTATCATAACAAATAACTACATGGTCATGAAATGAATTGATTGTATAATGTATAAATCATGAAACATTTCTTAATCTATGACACCCTAGGTTCGTACTAGGAAATTCATAGAAAATTTATATTTAAATATATCATGACTATTCATGGAGAGTTTATTAATTCACAAATAATATCCCCCAGGTGTTTTAAACCAGGTGTGCTGCAAGGCCCATTATTACATACCAGATTACCTCGAGGCAGGCCCAAAGCATCTTGTTAAAGTTGTAACCCCAAAGTACATCTGTTCTAGAGCCACATATATTTATTTTATCCAGACAAGGTTGTATTTATTTGAAACCACACAATTTATCCTTTTCCAATCCACGACATTCTTATAAAAATTACCTCATCCTTATACTTATCCATTGTTAAATACCTGGATATATCCTAATATATATACCTAGGGATCTCACTAAAGTATTCTCATCACAGATTCCAGTGGATTACTAAACCATTCCTTTTATTAAAACTATGGAGACTCAAGATTAACATACAAGGATATTAAATCATTCTAGATTATTATATTTTACATTACAAAAATATAAGCCTGAGGATCATAATAGATAATTTTCATAGGAAACTATGAAATGAAATTTTCTATCCTGGTGAAATATCATCAAAATCTCCCATAACGATATACACAAATACAAATTATACCTAAAAACATTCATTACAACTTGTGGAATGGAAACAAAAGAAGGGGTGATCTCAAATTCCCTGTAAGGGAAAATAAAAGAAATTACTAAGCATGACATGAACAAAAACATATGACACATGAACATACAATTTGAATATTAAACACTGCATATTATAGATCATAATAATTATTGGCAGTTTATAAGTAATAGATTATAAAATAATTAAGACCATAAATCATCATAGAATAAAAATGGATAATGCATGGAATTTGTGGCATACATAAAATAACATAAAATCTTATGTCAAGGATTCCTAAAAAATCCATTATAACTTGTTTTGTTTTGGCTATGACCCATGTACCTACTTTAGGATTAGGATAAAAACCTATATACCCTCTTAATTATAATCTTGTGTATAACCCATGTACCTTATTTTTTTGGGATTGGGATACAACACAGTTATAATCTTATTTTCGGGCATTGGATACAACCTCAGTACCAACTTTTTTTCGGTCATGTGATAAAACCTGTGTTTCATTTGACCTGATATACAACTTATCATTACCCAATGAATTGGATATATATATATAGGTCCCTCCCATCTCATAATAAAATAATTCATATGTGTTCCATAATATAAAAAAACTTTCATTAGATCGTGACCTATAAATAGATATATGTTTTTTAAAACCAATATCATAACCCAAGAAATTAAATTGATATCATTAATATTTCATCACATCATAACCTATTAAAATACATATGTTTCATAATTAAATAATGAAGGAATAACCCATGAAAGTAAGTGTGTTTCAAAATCATAAAACCAATGATTGTGAAATGGGTTACATAAACATCATTCCCTCAGAACATAGACCATTCAAGAAAGAATATGAATGAAATCTTTGTATTTTTTCCTAAAAGGGCTTGAGTGACCTAAACATAAGTCATCATATATGGAAAAAAACTTTGATGGATATTATGAAAACATTTATTTAGGTAAACGTCCTTCATTCTTTGAAAAGGTATTTTTAGAACATAATACAATTTTGAAACAACTTTCAAGAGAATCATATATTATATGCTTGAAAACAATTTGAAATCCATTTTATTGAAAATATACTTTAAAATGAATTTTGTTAGAAATTATAATTTTAAACATGAAAATAAATATTTAATGAATTAATGGTGGGAAAATACATACACGTCATACAATGTTAAAATAACATTTTCATTTTCATGATTAAATTTTTAGAAAAAGGTTAAAATAGTCAAAATATCTTTCTAAAAAGATTTATTTGGAAATTTTAAAATTCCTCGATCAGAATAAGATAAGAAAACTCAATTGAAAATTTTAAAAAAGTGTAAAATGTCTTTCAATTTTTTGGATAATATTAAAATATTATTGGAATCACTTTTTTGAAAAAAATGGTTTTGATGGAACATATATTTCTGACTAAAGAGAGGGCAATGTAGGGATTTCTTAAAAACACATTATTAACAATCATATATACCTAATAGTGGATAAAATAATATCAATACATGAATATATCATGAATAATCATAAGAAATGAAAATTTAGGAGTGTTCTCAAGAGATTAAACATAAGATTTCATTAATATAAGCATAATCATATGTAGTCTCTAAAAGTGATGAGATTATTTCAATAAACTCTTACCACCTGGTAACACTGAACCGTATAACTCATTTATGAAAATGAAATAAAATTAATATTAAAATATAATTAATACAAGGATATTTATGATATTTCATTTCAAAGGATGTATATACATCTCATGGAAAAATATATGTACATAACATGACATGTGTCTCTAAGAATGTAAATTGAGATAAAAATATCATAATGATTTGGGATATTTTGAATCATAAAACAAAAAAATGTAATATAATAGAATTTAAATGCAATAACCCATAATTTTTATATTAATATTCATATAATAAAGTCATTGGAGGTATATACACAACACAAAATGAATTAGTGGTGAACATGGGATGTATCTAATGAATGTAAAAAGTGAGATGAAATCCCATTACCATGTGTCTTGACTCTCATTGTACTCATAAATGATTACAATATAATAAATGTAATTTTATTATATATCCATTATATAATAATTTTATTATATATATATCCAATAATTTTTTTACTATGACATTATATTACCCTCTTGTTGACAATTATATGATATGGTTTCACTTTAGGTAAAATCCGCTTTGTTATTTGCATGTATCTTAATTTTTTATATTTTGATGACTACAGATATATAATGACCTAAATTATGTAAACAATGATATTATTATCATTTATATTAATTATAAATTTATTATAATAGTCTACATAATATAGAAGTAATAAATTGAATACACCGTTCATTGAGATGGTAAAACTTATGTATGCATGAATGTTGTTTTCTTTTATATTATAGTATTGAAGAAAATAATTAAAATGACTTATATGTATTATATATATATAATTATTCTAGTATTATTATTATTTCATATATATGATATAATATAAAAAACCATCCTTAATACATAATGTGTTGTGTGTTAATGAAGCACATCCCTTTGAGTGCGCAGTAGTCTACATTTCCTCAAAAGAAATTATCATATTTACACTAAATGAAAGTAAAAAATATATGTGTTTTAAAATTAATAAATTATAATAATGATGTAATAATTATAAAATATAAAATATAGAGTCATAGTTTCCATCACAGTTTCCACCATGAGAGTTTGTAAAGAAAAAATGGGCAATCATCATTTAGTGAGGTGGTAGTTTTCCCACACATAAACAGTATGATAATTATCTATTAGGTATAGATGTGTGAATTTTTAGGGATTGAAAATATCATTAAGCAATCATAGTATATTTAATATACTTTTTTTATAAATTACTAGTATAAAGTGAGTTTATCGGATGGAGAATGAAATTTAAATAAAAGAGATTGAGAGAAGTTGGTACGACTTAATATGGTAAATCATTTTGATTTTTTCCAAAAGTATTCCTTGGAATTATTTCTTCCCAATGTAAGGATTATATAAGGAATGTATATATGTTAGTATTTATATTGATTAGAACTTTTCTGACCCTAAGTGGTTTTATAGGTGTGAATAAGAGGGAGAAATTGTGGACTTTTATAAAGAATGGAAATGACACCCTTGGCATTTTTAAAAACAAGTTCGGTGTACCCTGGTTTTTATATAATAGAAGTCATAAAAAACACAATAATAGAATGTTCATGGAAGGATAATTTCTATAAAATGGGTTTTGGAAAAGTGAATATGTCGTTTTGGTTGTTAAATGTAAGATTTAGTGCTTTATTAACCAATTTTTTTAGAAAGCTGTTGTAATTAATTTTAATCACATTCACTGACATTTTCTGTACAAAACAATGTCGAAATTATTAGAAATTATAAATTATTATTATGTAAAATACCCAATAAAATTTTACAAATTATAATAACATATTTGGAATAAATTAATTTAAAAATAATCTCGTAGACGAGACGACAGTATGGGTTTTTTAAGTCAAAACATCCAAACTTTTGCTTTGTTTTTCTATCCAATTTAAAGTGAAATAGATTTCAATTGAATAAATAGTTTTAACTAATAAAAATATGATCTAATAAATCCTTGCAACTCAATTAAAAAATAATTTAAAATTATAAATAAATTAGATGAAATGGTAGTTTTTAATTAAAATATTATATTTTTTTATTATTAATCCAAAAAACATGTTTCTCAGAAAAATCCAAAAAATTTTACATAAAACAATTTTGAAAGTATAAATTCAAAAATGAAGTTTATTTTATAAAATTTAATTTTTAAATTATTCTAAAAATAATTTTATTCTTTTTAACAAAAGGAAATTAAAAGTTGTTTCTTACATAAATAATATTTTTAAATATATAAGGATATAATCAAAATGTTATGTATTTCATTATCAATGTGTTTTATTTAAATAAAAACATTATAAAAAATATTTTAAAAATACTTATGACTATTAATATTACTATATTTAACTGATATATTATAATTATATCATTTAAATTATTATAATAATAAATCAGTGTGTCGTATAAACTCAATGTTGTCTGTTATGTACTCAATGTCGCAGGCTTACCTAAATTTTCCATGTAGAGAAAGATAAAATTTATGTTTCATGTTGTGATTAATTAACTTGAAGTTGCGTAAAACACAATACAAACATAGTTCTTTAATATAAAATAAGTTATTTTTAGTGTTTCAGGAAATTAATAATATCCAAAAGATTAAATTAATTTATAAAAACTCATGGTGTTACAGGCCTACTGAGATTTCTATCTTACACCCTTCTTGGGAACCTTTTGTACTAGAGTAGACTTTATGGTTGTAGCTATAGATAAAGGGAGGAATCTTTCTTCAAATGATAGATTTAATTTCATTACCTAAAAACCCTATTCATGAGAAGGTAGTCTCTCTCATTTTTGAATTTTTTATATAATTTTGGTAGCATGGTGTATATGATTATATAATCTTCCCCTTACATAGTCAATTTTTGTAGCTACATCACCATGATCATCATTTGTCATATCTTTTTTTGTTCATCTTCTTTTTTATGTTATTTTAGTTGGAATGTATTATTTTTATTATTTCTACTTCTATTTATTGTGTATTATTGTTTCTTATGATTCCAATTATATCTTATATCATATACATATCTTTATTACTGATCAAAAATCCAAAAATGAGGTCATATTCTTCCCTTGGGAACTTACAAGGCCCTTACTTCTATTCATAATACCACTACCATTCAGGGGGTGAAACTTGTGGTCCTATGGCCACTGTCTCTATGCATATTAACTTGGAATCTAGGATGAGAGTATACTATTATATCGATCTCACCAATTAGATAAAATGGGGGTCAATTAGTCAGTTAAAATTTACTAGATTCACCCATTTTTCATATAATTCTCATGTACCATATCATGAATCAAAATTTATAATCATTCACTTTTTCATCATGAAACCCTTTTGAAAAACACTTTTAAACATATATAAAAAACATTTTCCAATATTAAAATACATTTTTACTATTAGAAAAAAATTTCATTTCCAAAATACATGTAAATGTAAAATTATATTTGTCTTCAAGAAAAAATAAAATAATCCTAAAGAATCTAGAAATAAAATAATGGTTATGGTGGGGAAAATTAAATTTTCACTGTATACCATAAAACATAAAATTATTTTATTTCTTTTTTGTCAAAATGATCCTTATAAAACACATAAAAATATTCCATTTAAAAACCTTTAAGATAATTTTTTAATTGAAATAAAATTTCATTTTAAAAAATTTATTTCTATTCAAAAACATGGAAATGTAATAGAAAGAGTTGGGAGGAAAACATTAAATGATTATTTTTTTAAAGGTAAATCTCCTTATCAGTTTTGAGATATTTGAATCGTAATCCCCTTGAATGAATTAAATTATAAAATAAATTAAATAAAATCATAATAGTGAAAATATTTATATAAAATGTCAATGGGGTTGTATATACTCTTTTAAAATGAATATATATAGCACCCCGAGATTTTATAAGATATATTCATTGTAATTTCTTTCATATCTTCTATTGTATGCTACACCAAGATTATCTTTTTCTATCCGCAACACTATATATGCTTGCAGTATACACAACACTAATCTTGGATCATGTTACCCACAATTTCAAGTTCGTTTGATGGAAGTTATTTTACGCAACATTTAGTGTACATATGTATTAAATGTATAAATGAAATATGGTTGGATTCTATTATACACAAAAACAAATGAATCTTTCACTACATGAAACCCTGACATGGATTTCATTACATTCAATATAGACCTTTCATGATAGTGTGTGTTGTAAGCAATATTGACTTTCACTAAACAACGATATGTTATTAAAATATTATATAAACTAGCTGTTATGAATAGTAATACCCAATTTTTGATATTTGATAAATTTTTTCATTCAAAATGGACTTCATTTTTGGATTCAAGAATGTCCACATTATCCTAGGGTGAATTTTTAGTATTTTTCTGAAAACATTTAATTTTTGATGAATAGTGAAAACACATAGTTACTATTTAGAAACCAAAATCCTATTTAAATAATTATTTATTTTATTTAAATTTATTTAAGGTAAAAATTGATACATAATACCTATATATTTTTAATTTAATTAATTGGATTCATTGAATAATAATTTTAGATATATTAAAATTTTATTAAACTTTTCACCATCTTTTACCCACCTCATAGGGGAATTTGAAAATTAACATAAAACATAATTTTACCACTTCTGTGACTGAAATATTAAAAATCTTAGAGACATGGGAAATATAAAAGAGTAAAATTTGGTCCAATAATATAAAAATAATTTTTGGTAAATAGTTACTTTTTACTTTTATTTACCACGATTAAAAGTAAATAGGTTAATTATGGGTAAAATAATATTATTATTACCCTAACACATGTCCTAATTCTATTGGATAAGTGAAATTCGACAAAAAAACAACCTTAGGTATAAAATATTTCCCTTTTGGTCCACATGGATTAAATTTAGACATTTACTATTATTTTATTTAAAAAATATTTAAAATAGTTAAAATCAAAGTTTAATAACTAAAACATTTTTAATATAGGGTTATACAGAAGATAAATTCGACAATAAATAAACATTAGAAATCTAAAACTATTTCCTACCTTCTTTTATTTTATTTATAATTTTTAGTCATTAAATAATTTAATTTATTTATGACACAATGGTGATGCAGTAATTACCTAAATAATGAAATATTAAAATAATTAATATTATAAACACCCAAATATATGTATTTTGAGACTTTTTATGAATTAAACTAATTTTATAGGATGCTATGACATGTTATTATTTATTTAATTAACTTTTATAGAAATAATCATGCTGTTAGGATTTAAAAAAAATCAATTACCAAATAGTGTCAAAATTGAAATAAAATATTTTTTTAAAAAAATATTATATTATTATTTTTTATTCTATTAATAGAAAACTATTGATTGGTGAAATGACTCAGATATGGTTATATATATTAATAATTAACCACTTGGGGTTCTTTTTGTTTGTTATATTATGTTTATTAACCATATAGTGTAAGAAAAGAAGAATACATGGTAAAAGTTAAATAATTTAACTTAGAGTTAAATCTAAATGATAATGTTAAAATAGAAACATAAAAATGTCTAAAACCTGTTGGGTGAGTTTTTTTCGACCCATACTCATTTTATCTTTGAAATAAATCAATTTTGAACTATTATAAACTTAATATTACATTATTATAAAATAATATTTTATGTTTTTCCTTAGGTGCTGCTCTCCTCCCTTATAAAAGGGAACCTCCTCCCTCTTCACTTTACACAATTTTGAGCCTTCATGCTTGGCCAAACCCTACCCATTTCCATTCTAGACTTCCCTGGAAACATTATAGAGGTTCTGGTCTTCTCAAAACATCAACTGTAGTTCCTTAAAAGGAGGCTTAGAAGAGGTGAGTCGAAGAAGAGGTAATCTCTTCTACCGATTCATTCATGTTTTCTTTCTTCTTCAATTTATTCTTCCTTAGTTGTTTCATTATAAAGTAATAAAATCAGTATCACCAATATAATGATATGTTATTATAAATATGAAAAAACGCCATTTCACAGTTTATCCATCCTACAGAAAATGAAATCATCGCGCGTACGTACGTATGGAATACCGTCTCCACGCCGTGGTGTAATCTGTTTTTCCACCACCACCTTACATGGCTGGGTATAATGGTGTAAATAATAACTATATATAGTTATTATATAATTATACTTATTATGAGCTATTATAACATCAACTCCAATTCAATTCAATAAGTATTGGAATGATATCATCGCTCCTGCGTACGCGCGGATTACAGTCTCCACGACGCGATGAGATTAATTCTCCATGTTAATCCTTTCAAGAATAATTATAAAGTATATATAATGAATAGTAATTAAATATATGACATGATAAATCTATTGGATTTATTTATATATATATGGAATCTACTTACTTCCATTCAAGTCAATAAGGAAAGGAAAACAATGTTCATGTGTACGTACGACCTACCGTCTCCATAAACGGTGTATTTCATTTAATTTATCTATCTGTTATATATATATATATACTGAATATATATGATATATAAATCATGATTTAAATTATGGATTTATTTAAATCATGATATAATTAATAATAATATCAAGAACAACAAGTTCAAACATGTACGATAAATAAAACGATTTGACCTAAAAAGCAGCATTAACATGGAATTTACAAAAAAACGGGTAATATAAATTCATAAGTGAACAATATATATGATATCATAACAATTAATATGATTTGGTAATAAGTCAATTTAATTATTTAAATCATTATACAGGAGGTTAGGATACGCACGAAGCATATCAGACCTAAGGTATTGGATAACTATTCCAATCTCGTTCTTATAAGAGATTGTTTATTCATAAGAATTTACTGGGGTTATATTTTTCATCCATGTCCATAGAAAAATGTTTTTCATAAAGTGTTTAATATTTGTACATTTACATTTGTAGTCATGTTTACCCCTCTTTGAATTTTACTTTTTGATATGGAATGAATCTTTCTTTTGTTTACCATATGTGGTACTTTTTTACTTTTCCGTTAAAAGTATGAGGAGAATGTTTTTTTAAACTATATGGAATGAATGGATTTTTACAATTTTATAATGCCTTATTTTCATGAAGAAAACACTACAATATTTCATGAATATTTTCAACAAAATCATTTTCTTTTAAAATTGCGTGGGAATTTGTGAAAAGAAGATGATTTTGAAGAATCAAGAATATTTTCATCAAGAATTAATTTCACGTCTTTTATCAAAAATATTTTCCATCTAAGATAACATTATTTGATATGTTTATGTTTCAAGTATAATGTCTCTATGATTTACATGGTTTCACTTCTCTTATGATTAAGTGATATCCATTTGTTTTATATGGATTATGTTATGATGGGATGATATTTATGAAACAAATTTTATTCTTTGGGTAATGATCAATTATATATGTTTATGTTGTGGCAAAAGTAAGAATAAATTCATTATGAGATTGGCGGGACCTATATCTCACTCCAATGAATTTGGTAAATTTTTATATCTCATCATATAGACATGGTTGGAACATTAAGTTAATTTGGTTTAGTAATACAGGACTGGAATGAAAAGTGAACTCGATTCAGAAGGGGACTTTGTCCACTAAGATGGTCTTGGCAGCAATGACTTGGCTACTATGGAAATAATATCACATTATTAATGGTTTTCCACAATTACATGTTTTATTCCCATGCTATTTTATTAGGATTAATGTTCATTGATTATCTATTCCTTATGAACTTCCATGTTTTATGTCATTGATCAAGAATTTTATGTTTACACATTATGTTCATGTTTTAATTTCAAATGTATATGGTTTGTTTTATTTTCTCCATGCATACCCTTACTGAGCATTTTATATCACCCTTTATATGTCTTCTTTTACCTGAGAATTAAAGAATTCTTTTAGGTAAGAAAACAAAAGGGGAAGATAATTATGGTTGATGTTGAAAATATTTCACCATGATTAGAAGATTATGTTTCGAGTTTCCAAATACACTAAACTATTAAAGTCCTTGAGTGTTAGTTCTTTTTTTGTTTTTATTATTCTCCAACATTAATGTAATGTCAAGGTACATCAAGAAATGGGTCTCTATAGTTGGTATCAGAGGAAAGGTTTAGTTAAACTTTTGAAACTAGGATGTTAAAACTATTGTGAGATCCCTAGAGATATTTATAAGGTATGTCTAGGGATTTCCCTAACGTTAAGATTAAGTATAGGTTATAGTCCTAGAATTATGGTAACGATATTAGAATTATACATCAGATGTTAGATATTGAAGGTACTCCCCCTTGATTAAAATTTTTACCTCTTACACTATTCTTTTTGGGTTTTATGAAATGATAGGAAACAAGAGGATTCATGTTAATGGAGAATATGGTGGACAATGGAATGATATTTTTTGTGAGCAACCAAACGAAACGAGATTTGGATATCGAAACATCGTTATTATTCCTAATCATAAATCTCATAATATGATCAATAATATCAACATTGGTAAGATTCCTAACTCCGATAATAAGAAAAGGATGGAGTTTCATGATTATCATAGAGGAAAGAAAGTTAATTCTCCCTCACGTAAATTATGTGGGAAGTGGCATCAAGGAGAATGTTTCAAAAGAATTGGAAGATGCTTTGGGTGTGGAAAAGACGGACACAAATCCAGTAATTGTAAATTAAAAGGTTTAGTTAACACCATTGACAAGGATAATAGTATTCCTAAGAGATCAATAATGGTTAAATGTTTTAAATTTAGAATGCACGGGTATTATGCAAACCAATTACCTAAGGGAAAATTTCATGAAGAGAATCAGCATGGTCATATGGGTAGTATTTATGTTAATGATGATAAAGAGACTATAAATGATATATGAGATGAAAGAAATGATGAAGCTCAGTCAGTGGTTTAAGAAGGGAATGGAATTATTTTATATTTATCAAGAATAATTTCTATTACTATGGAATAAAGAAAAATCTAAGGATTGTTACCCTGTTGTCTTTCCATGAGTTTTTGAAAGTATATGTTGAATGGTACCGGTAACGATGAAAGGTTATTCAGATATTTTGGGAATGCACATAATATGTGCATAAATAAGGGATAAGGATATAATGAATTGTTTGATAGTATTAATGAAATCATGAATGATATAAGGACAATGTGATATCACGGTTTGAGTATATATAATTTTTGGAAATTTGGTATGATGAAAGAGTTACCTTTTGACAGCATTTATGTTTTCACTGTGGTTCTATGATAATTTATGTTTCAATATAATAAATGATTAAGGTATTCACATGTATGGAATGTTATAAACAATATATTTCTTATGATATATGGGGTATAAATGATGGTATTCACTTGCCTATTATGTGAACTTTCCAGTAATAGTTTTCATTATACTATGATATTGAAAAGATGTATTTTGGATAGGTCAAAAGATTTGAATGGATTATGTTAAACATCAGATAATATTGTTTAAGGATAGAATTTTTTTTGATATAATTATTGTAATTTTATAATACTTTAGTTTTAGATAAAGGACAACCTGCAGGACGGGTGACAACCCGTCGCTTCGGAAAAGGCTGCAGGAATCAAACCCATAACCGAAGTGCGACAGGCCTTTATCTCCTACCACTGGCCAACATGAAGTCCTTTGTTAGTAGAAATTAGTTTTATATTTTTAAGCGGTATGATAGATGATTTATAAGTCGATTTTTGGAACCATATACGATTAATCTCACCGTAGATGGACTTATGTATATAATTATTGCTAAAATTATGTTTGAGATAGATTAAATGACTTATTATTCTATCACATGATCTGCTAACACTTCACGGAAGACAAATTCAACTTCATTTCTTTAAGAGATAAAGTGAAAATTCTTCAATGCTCGGAAAACAGTGAGAATGTACCAAAATCAAGTAACTATTTCGTTAAATTCAAAAACATTCTTCAACAAATGATGTTGAAAACAAATATTTTGTCATAATGCTCTTATATCTGATGAATCAGATGGTACCTTAGATCATCACAAAATTATGGCCTTCTGATTGATGGATTTTTCATAGCCATGTCCCCTTCCACTCTCTATCAGAACTAGATGGTTAGATTTCTCTTCCATATCCATATTTTAACTATGTTCTCCTATGTGGAAACCCAATGATAAGTTAATTTGGGTAACCATTACTTTTCATACATTAGTATTTAAAATTAAGCTTTAGTATTCCTTTTCACAATGTGGGTTTCTATTAAAGAAACTTTCAAGTAGTAAATTATATATAACCCTGATGAATTTTGAGGGAGAAATTTTTTTTATGGGTGGTAGAATGAAAGACCCCTAGATTTTAGAAGATATATTCTTTTTAATTTCTTTCATATATTCTGTTTTACGCTACACAATGATTATCTTGCACTATATGCAACACTGTATTAGCTTGCAGTATACGCAACACTATTCTTGGATCGTGTTACATACAATTTCAGGTTCATTTGGTAGAAGTTATTCTATGCAACATTGACTGTATATATATATATATATTCAATGTGTATATAAAATATGGATGGATTATACTATTGGTAAAAACAAATGAATTGTGCCCTACACAAAACCCTGACTTGGCTTTCATTACACGCAATCATGACATTCCACGATAACGTGTGTTGTACGCAATACTGAGTTCCACTAAATAACGATATGTTATTAAAATACTATATAAACTAGATGTTATGAATAGTAATACCCACATTTAGAAATTTTATAAATTTTATCTTTCAAAATGGACTTTATTTTTGGATTCATAATATCGAAATTAGACTCGGGAGAATTTGTGGTATTTTTCTTATAACATTAAATTTTTGATGAATAGTGAAAAAACTGGGTTAGAATTTAAAAACTGACTTTTTATTTAAATAATTATCTATTTTATCTAAATTTATTTTCTATCCAAATTGATTCATAATAACTATATAAGTTCAATTTAATTAATTGGAGTCATTGTATAATAATTTTATATAAATAAAAATTTTATTGAACATTTCACTGTCTTTTACCCACCTCCTAGGAGAATTTGAAAATTTACATAAAACATAATTTTAGCACTTCTGTGAGTGGAATATTGAAAATTTCAGATAAATAGTTAAAATCAAGGAATAAAATGTGGTTCAATAAGATTAAAATAATTTTTCATGAATACTAACTTTTTACTTTTATTTACCACGATTAAATGTAAATAAGGTAATTAAGGGTAAAATGATATTATTATTACCCTAACACATGTCCTAATTATATTGGATAAGTGTAATTATACAAAACACAAACTTAGGAGTAAAATATTACACTTTAGGTCCACTTGTATTAGATTATGATACTTATTATTATTTTATTTAACAAAGTGTAAAAATAGTTAAAATCTATCATTAATAACTAAAAAAATTTTATTATAGGGTTATTATTGAGATAAATTCAACAATAAATATTAATTAGAAATATAAAAAAATTTCTTACCTAATTGTATTTTATTTATAATTTTTAAACATTAAATAATTTAATTTATTTTTGACACAATGGTGATAAAGTAATTACCTAAATAATGAAATATTTAAATAATTGATATTATAAAAACAAAAAAAAAATTTATTTGAGACTTTTTATGTATTAAATAAATTTTAGAGGTTAATATGACATGTTATTAGTAATTTAATAAAATTATTATCTACTAATAATGCGGTTATGATTTAAAAAAAAATCAATTACCAAATAGTGTCAAAATTGACATAAAATATTTTTTAAAACCGATATTATATTATTTATTGTTATTCTATTCATTAAAATCTAAGGCTCAGCTAAATGACTTATATAATGTTATATATATTAATAATTATCCATAATGTGGTTTTTTTGGCTTGTTATAGTAATTTTATTAACCATATACTCTAATAAAACAAGAAGACACGACAAAAGGTAAATTATTTAACATAGAGCATAATCTAAATGATAAGATTAAAATAGTAACCGAACATGATAAAACCTATTGGATGAGAGGATTTCGACACATCCCCACTTTATATTCGAAATAAATCAATCTGGAGCTATTATAAACCAAATTATACTTTATTATAAAATAATATTTCATTTTTTTTCTAAGGTGCCCCTCTCATGCCTTATAAAAGGGCACATCCTCTCTCTTCTCATTACACAATTTTGAGATTTCAATCTCGGCCAGAACCTTCCCATAGACCTTCTCAACATCCCTAGAAACGTTATAGAGGTTCTTGTCTCCTCAAAGGAAAATTATAGTGCCTTAAGAGGAAGCCTAAAAGAGGTGTGTCAAAGAAGAGGTAATCTCTTCTACCGATTCATTCAAGTGTTCATTCTTCTTCAACTACTTCTTATTTAGTTGTTTCATTATAAAGTGATGACATAAGTATAAATAATATACTGATATGTCATTATAAATATGAAACCACCCCATTTCACCTTTTATCCGTCCTACGGAAAATGAAATCACTGCGCGTGCGTATGTACAAAATATCGTCTCCACGCCATGGTGTAATCTATTTTTAAACCACCACCTTAATTGGATGAGTATAATGGTGTAAATAATAACTATATATTGTAATTATAACATCATACAGATTATGAGATATTATATTATTGACTCCAATTCAATTCAAATAGTATGGGAATGATATCATCGCTCGTGCGTACGTACGGATTACTGTCTCCACGATGCGATGAGATTCATTCTCTATGTTAACCATTCAAGAATAATTATAAAGTATGTATAATAAATAATAATGAAATATATGACATGATAAAGCTACTGGATTTATGTATATATATATGTCATCTAATTACTTACATTCAAGTCAATAAGGAAAGGAAACCAACGTTCATGCGTATGTACGACCTACCATCTCCATGAATGGGGTATTTCATTTAATTTATCTATCTATTACATATATATATTCTGAATATATATTATATATAAATCATGATTTAAATTATGGAAGTAAGTAAAAAATGTTATATGTAATAATAATATCATGAAAAACAAGTCCAAACAGGTACGATAAATAAAATGATTTTACCCCAAACACTACTTTAACATGGAATTTACAAAAGAATGGGTAATATAAAGTCATAAGTGAACCATATATGATATCATAACAATGAATATGATTCTATAATAAGTAAATTACAATATTTAAATCATTATACATGAGGTTAGGATACGTACGAAGAATATTATACCTATCGTAATGGATAACTATTTCAATCTCGTTCTTATCCGAGATTGATTATTAGCAACTATTTACTGGGGTTATATTTTTCATCCATGTCCATAAACAAAGTTTTTAATAATGTTTTTAATATTCTTCCATGTGATTTTAGAGTCATTTTTACCTCTATTTGATGTTTACTTTGTGTTATGGAATGAATATTTCTTTTGATTACGATATGTGGTACTTATTGACTTTTCCTTTAAAAGTATGAGGAGAATGTTTTTTTAACTTATACGACATGAACGAATCTTTACGGTTTTATAATGCCTTATTTTCATGAACCTTAATCTAGAATATTTCATGACTATTTTCAATAAAATCATTTTATTTTTAAATTGCATGGCATTTTGTGAAAAGAAAATGATTTTGAAATAGAAAGGATATTTGCATCAAGAAATCATTTCAAGTGTTTTATCAAAACTATTTTCCATCTAAGATGAAATTATTTAATATGTTTATCTTTCAAGTTAATGTATCTATGATTTACATTATTTAACTTTTCTTATGATGGAATGATATCCATTTTTTTATATAGATTATGTTATGATGGGATGATGTTTATAAAACACATTTTATTCTTTGGGTTATGAAGAATGATGTATGTGTATTTTGTGGAAAACGTAAGAATGGTTTAATTATGAGATGGGTGAGACCTATATCTCCCTCCAATTCATTGGGTAATGATTTATATCTTATGAGATAGAAATTACTAGAATGTTAAGTTAATCGGGTTCAGATATACATGACAGGAATGAGAAGTGAACTCATTTAAGAAGGTGATTTTTTCCTCTATTATGGACATGGAAGTAATGACTTGGATACTATGGAAGTCATGTCCGGTGATTAACGGTTTTATCCAATTAAATGTTCTATTACTATGCTATTTTATCAGGATTAATGATCATTTTTGAACTATTCCTTATGAACTTCCATGATTTATGTCATCGCTCAAGATTTTGATGTTTAAACATTATGTTCATGTTTTAATTTCAAATGTATATGGTTTGTTTTATTTTCTCCATGCATACCCTTACTAAGCATTTGATCTCACCCATTATATGTTTTATTTTCCCCAGGATTTAATTAATGGTTATAGGTATGAATACAAAAGGGAATGATCTTTATGGGAGATCTTGAAGATCTTTCACCAAGATTAGATGATTATGTTCCGTGTTTCCAAAGACACTAAACTATTACGGTCCATGAGTGTTCTTTCTTGTTTTTTTACTTATTCCGCAAATGTAATTTACTTTCCAGGTAAGTCATGATATGGGTCTCTATAATATAGGTTCAAAACATAAGAATAATCCTCTATCAACGTAAATTGAGATGAAGTCCCTTACCTTGAGTTTGATTTGTCATATATGTTCTTTAACATGCAAAATAATAAACATATGTTAATTATTACAATTTCTTATAATATTTTTCATGTTTATTATTCATTTTAATTCACTTATTAACTTTTCATATACAACTAATCAATCAAATAAATTTATGTCGAGTGTTTCGATGATATTTTCCTTATGCACCAAATAGGAAATTGGTATGTTTATTAATGGTCAAGGAGGTCATTACTTCAACATTTATGGAATAACAATAATTATATAACTATAATATTTAAAAATAAATTCTACTTTTTAAATACAATAATGGAATATGTCATTAAAAATGAACTAAAATGAAATTTGGGAGATGGTAGGTCTTACATACGCATGAGTAACTTTTTTATTTTTTAAGGATCATTATGAAAAGAAGATAATTAATCTATAGTATAAAAACACTATTGACCATTAGATATTTGAGACCAATGATTAAATTATTCCAAAAGTAGTTATATAGTCATCTATTTGAAAAAATGATGCCATAAATTAACTTTTTAACCTAGTTCTTGAATACCCGATGTTAAATACACTCATCGAATATTTTTAATGTCTCATATTTCAAGAAATGACATTAAATGTTTCTTTTTGGAATTAGTTTTTCAAATAAATGATGTAAAAAATTATTACAATGTTTTATATTATTTATCAATCTTCAATTTTAGTAGACATGGAGTGAAAATTGACTTACAAATCAAATGTTATGGATGTCAGAAGTTAAAAATGGTAATAAATGACTTTTAACGTATTTTTTTCAACAACCTACTCTAAAATCTTATTTTTGAATCGTTTTTTAAATAAAAAAACATAAAAAATCATTACCAAGTTGTACATTATTTTTTAATATAAATTTTGAATTGTTATTAACTGAAAAACTATTACAGATAAAATGTAATGAATGTCAAATGTTGAACTTCTCTAAGAAAATTGTTGGAGAAGTCTAACTTCGGACGTCCATAAATTTTGATCTGTAAGTTTGTTTAATCTCAATGACTAGTAAAATCAAATATAATGAAATCGGATACAAATTTAAAATTATTTTTAATGAAAGTTATTTGAAAAAATTATTCCAAAAAGGTACTTTAAACATTAATTCTTCAAAAAACTGATGGTAGATGTATTTAATGAAGTCTTTTATTATCGGGTTTTATGGACCCTAGGTCAAAAGGAAAAATATTGAATACACAGCTTCGGTAATTCAATTTTTTCACATTGATAATTTCAATTTTTTTAATCACACATAAATTTTAATACATCCCTACCATAAATATTTTCATTTGCTATATATAAATTCACATAATATTTCTTTCAACATTTTTTAATTTTTTGATCCAATTAAAATTTCAAAACATCTTCAATAGATTATTTGTAAATGGTACTTATTATCATAATTTAATTTAATTATTATTGTTTTTATTATTTATAAAAATATTGATATTTTTATATGATGATGAATAATTCTTCCGACTAAGATACAAAGATAAATCATTCATATTAGATTCACCAACTAAGATAAAAAATTCATTCCCAATAATTGTTTAATTGATCTATATTTTCATTAATGCCTGAGTTCATCATAAAAAAGATGAAAATTAATGAAAACATATATCAAATAAATGTAAACAAATAACTGAATTCCAATTATAAAAAATATCTAAGATTATTATTTTTTCTTATCATTTGATGAGTAATTATTAGTTCTTATTTCTCATGTTTTATTGAAGTGAGTTGTATCTATCAGAACATAAAGAGGCACCACATAAAAAGGCTATAAATTTTAATCCAAAAGTTCATTTTAGCTCCTTGAACAATATAGTCAATGATTTGGAAACAAAATACATTCTAGTATTCATTGTTTCTTTGTTTTAACATCTATTTTTACTAAAACAAACATGACAAATATATTTTCTCAATATTAAATTATTTTTTTTCTAAAAAAGATGTTGAAGAACAAATGTTCTAGACTATTAGTGTCATTTTTATCAAAAAAAACACCAAAGCTCCCTCATTACACTAACTTAGATGTAATTTTCTTTTGAATCGATGTTGAAGACCCATGGGGGATAAATGTTTGATATTGTTTTTTTTAAATACTGATGTTGAAGACTGGCAAAATAGAGTGTAGGTGTAGATTATTTTAGAAACCATTGTTGAAAATTCCTCTAACAAGCTTTATAACTTATTTTTTATTTATGGTTTACAAAACCCAATGTATATGCCTTCATTTTTAACTCCACCTTTGTATACATAAGTTAAAAATAGAAATTAAAATGTAAAAAACAATTGATCTGGAAATACCTTTTTCAAATAATGAATATTATATCAATATATAATAATAATTATATACTAAATATCATATTTTTTATTAATATATATATATATATATATATTTATATATTCCATGTGTTGTGGTGATTAAAAATAATAATCACATCACTTCATGAGGAATTATTCAATACGTGTAGGAAGGACATTATCATTTTTCAGTTAAGGAAATAAATGTTATATTACAATTTAATGGTGATAAATACATCATATGTATTATTATAATGTAATTTATATCACATATATATAGTAAATATTATTTATTAACTTCTATGTAATGTGGTAGTGAAAACCCAATCAAATCGCTTCGTGAGGCATTAGTCCTTTTTAGACACAAGAGACCATATCGTATCCACTAGAGATTGGAATGTAAGAAGTTATATGTGATATTATAAATAAATATTTATAAATATTTCCCCAATATCCAATATATACTTTAAATCATTCATTATAACTAGTTGAGAGAGTTGATTATGGAAAACGATTGACATTAGTTCACCAAGCAGTACTCTCCCATACAGAAGAATGATGAGTCTGTGTCCCATTTAAGAAAGAGGAGATTGATTTATGTTATTAAATTAGATTGAAAAAATCAAATTATGTGGGAGATAATGGTTATATTATATAATCATAATTTAATAATAATTTAAGGATATTAATGATGAAATAAAATAAAGATTCTCGGTTAAGCATAACGCCTCTTCTTTTGGAAGCCTCCTTATGTAAGTACCAAAAGAGTTTATTGGATGAATTTATGATAAAATTAATGGATCTAAGTATTGGGGAGGAAATTAAGGAATATATTTTTGTTTTTCATGTTAAACGATTTTTGAAGTTGTTATGAAGAGTGTTGATGAGGTTACCATTTATAAATGAAGTTAGTGGCATACTTATAATTTTTTAAATTAAAAAGGTGTACCCATGTTTTTACCATTAGAAAATGATAAAAAAGGACTATAATAGAGTCTTAGACATGAAATTTTATAAATATGGTCATAAGATATTTTTTATACAAAATTTTAGGTCATCTTAAACCTTACATGCTTATTTCAATGCCCAATAAATCCAATTATCCCTTAACCATCATAATTATTATTTTTAACTATTTTTATTATTAATTGTGGTAAAAAATTAAGATTAACATATTAGATTTTCTAAATTATTATTATTAATGATAAGTAATCCTTCCTAAAAAATTAATTCACATCTACAAAAAATTTTATTTTAAAATTCAACCTGTATACGTGATGAAATAGAAGGTTTTTCAGAAGTGTCTTTTTTGAAGAAAAAGATGGTTCTATATTAACTATAAAATTTATAATATAATTTTATGAATATAAATGATTTTTTATTGATATATAATTTAGAAATTTTATTTAAAATATTCATCATTTTTATTTATCTTAACTAATAAAAATTTGGAAATTCAATGCACTTTAAAAAAAATTCAGAAATATCATTTTTTAACCAAAAAAACATTAAATAAAATAAAATATGAAGTTTATTAAAATGTAATTAAATGATTTTTATAATAATAAATATTACTTATTTTACATTAAATCATATTAAAAACATAATGTAACTTTCAAATTACTTATTTTATTGAAAAAATTACTTGTTTTGTAAAATCTGTATTTTTCAATGTTTACTGGAACATAAAAATTAAAGAAATGAAACATTTTACTAAAATTAAATTTTGATATGATTATTTCAAGATAAAATTTTCATAATTTAAAATAAATCTTACAATAATTTTAAAAATTAAATAAAATATTTTTCCCTGAGACGTAAAAATGAATTTTTTTTGTAGAAAAAATTGTTTTGAAGATTAAATTAAATTTACTAAAAATTCAATGATTAATTTTGACGATTTTATCAATAATTCGTATTGGTTATGAAATATAAATATATATACATATATGTGTGTGTCATAAATTATTTAATATTTTTAATACAAACCAATTTAATGTATATGTTATGACTATCATATATTTCATGGGTCGTTTATGCTTAGTGTTTCATGTAACATATGATATCAAACCTAATTTTATTATTTTAAAATATTATGGTGTTTCATCATCACTAAATTTCATAATTTTTTTCCTTACAATTCCATATTTATATCAGTAATCAAAGGGTGGATATTTTAACATACTCTTTATGTAAACACACGTCTTAAAACGGGTTACAAAAAATTTCACTTTAAATTAGGGAAAGGGAAATATTATTGTAATCACATAACCTGGTTTCCAAATTGGTTAAAATTTTTGGAAGGTAAAGATATGTAAATAAAATATGATATTTAATAACTGTGGAGAGTGATAAAGATATTATATCATATGTAAGCGAATATTGAATAAAATATTAAGGACCTTAAATCCATAAATCATTGATGACTTGAAAGACCACTAGTATCATTGGAAATGAACATAATATGTTAAAATTTTAATTTTTAAAATCATTTTAATAGTTTTTAGAAATTTATTTACCATATATACATAATAAATAATGAAATATACTTACATTTATTGTTTAATGCCTTTAATTTAACATTTTTTACAACTTTAAATTCTTTTGACCAGCAAGGTGTATCCAAGATGAATTTTTCATATATCAGAAAATATAATAGACTTTTAATACCTAATTTAATAAAAAAATCGATAAGCATATTTTCCTCATATAATATAATATTATCCAAATCCAAATATGTAATAAAAATTTAATATTTTTAAAAATATATTGATCCACTTCTGAAGCATCATTAATTTGATTATCATAAAATCACTTTTCAATCGCACAATTATCTATATGATTAAACATATTTGATGGAATGAAAATTTATAATCATTTTTGAAATATTTTACTTAAAAATTAGTATTTTTATACCAACTAAGAAATCTCAAAAGGCCTGTGGTAGGAATTTCACCATTATCTTTTTTCTGTTGTGGGTTTATGCCCCCATGATCTTTCTGATTGTGATGGGTCGTCTCATTACCATCGAGCAGTCATTTTTCATTATATTTTATCATTCATAAATTATCATGAATAGGATGAACATTATTAAAAATAAACATAATAATAAAAAAAAATAGAAACCATAATGTTTATTAATAGGTTAAATGTCATGACAAAAAAAATTAAAGGCATTCTCCATGTTAAACAAAAACATTACATATAAATAAACTGAAAAATGAATATCCCAAAATATCATTAATCACATTATTATATAATCACTTAAATCCTTATGAATAGGTGTCTAAACATTGAACATATGACTAACGATAAAAAATTACCAAGTACCCTAGAGTTGTCCCCACTTAACTAGATAGTCCAACATCGACTGTAGTGGTAGAAAATGATTTTTATTCACTTTTATATTTTCAGTCATGATATCTACCACCCTAAATAAGAATCTTATGATACACATTGTAATAATTTCCCAACTCATATTATCTAAAAAATATCACTGTTAACTGCATATTTGTTATCTCATTAATTTATTTTTCAGGAATCCATTAATTGTAGTCCAAAACCCCATGACCAAACTTACCTCATTAATAACACATTACATATCTAAAAAAAACTCACCAAAATATAGTTTTCTTTAAATATAGCATGTTTTATGCTTTCCTCTAGAATCCATAGTTGGTTTCTTGTCCATTTATAACCACATGGATGATTTCATAATATTACAACCTTGGTAATGATATAATAAGTCTTTTCATATTCATTATTATATTGTAATTAAAAGAGACAATATTTTTAATAACTTATATGATAAATCTAGTTTTATAGTTAAAAATATTGTTTTTATAAAAAAAATATTTTTAGAATATTTTGAAAGGGAATTTATTTTAAATCGATATTTTTACGCTTTTATATGTTCTATTTGAAAAAAGTAAATTTTTTTTAATGAGGATAACAATTTTACATTTATTGAATTTTTGTTATTTTTATGATAAATTTAACATTTTAATGGATAGTGAAAAGTATTACATTTTAATTCAGAGATTCTTTTTAATCTAATTTATTTATATTGTTATATTATCTTATTAATTATTATAAAGTATAATAAGTTTATTTTTTTATTATTTAATCCAATGTAGTTAATTGGAATATATTTCA
Organism: Viscum album; assembly: GCA_963277665.1. Taxonomy (NCBI): domain Eukaryota; kingdom Viridiplantae; phylum Streptophyta; class Magnoliopsida; order Santalales; family Viscaceae; genus Viscum; species Viscum album. The sequence continues at coordinate 1,854,585,247 of OY728145.1, forward strand.
CATTGAAATTGTATATAAAAACATTGTGAACATTTGAACATTTTTACTTTTCGAACCTGATTTCTCTTTCCATCAATGATTTTATTTTTTAATAAATTTCTTCTAATATTTTTTTTTAATTTTAAAAGGTTATTCAATATTTTGAATAATATGATCAAAATTATGTAAATTGGTCACTTTTTTTAACATTATTAATATTAACTTTTGTAATATTTCTATTACAATAGTATGGGTAAATTTTGTAACTAAAGGTAAAAATTATACTATAACTAATATACAATCACACATAAAATTGTCCCAATTTCATTGGATGAGGGTATTTTTACAAAAATAAACCTTTTACTGAATTTATATACTCCGAATTCCACTTAGGTTTTAATAATACATTTATAATATCATATTCAATGAGAATACAAATTTTGTCACACCCTTGTTTTTAACAAGTAATGTATTTTTAATATGTAGTTATAAAAATGATATCTTTGATTAAAATATTATTTATAAATATAATATGTTTATCTATAACATGGTAATTTATTTATATTTTTTATGAAGTAAATAATTAAATTAAATTATGAAAAATTGATGATGTTGTATTTGATTAAATAAAAAATGAATCAAATGAATTCTATTATAACTATTAAAATAAATATAATTTTTAAAAATTGATGCAATAAAAAAATTATACCACTTATACATGTATAGGATGATTTAATTGAGTTTTTTAAAACACATATAGTTTTTATTATATTTTAAAAAATTAAATTATTTAATAATGTCAAAATTGACATTTATGATATTTCAAAATAAATAATATTTAAATAAATTATAGAAATTTTAAATGACACAAAATTCATAAAATGTAGGTATAGTTATTATAATATCATAAATGACACATTTATTTCCCTTTTAGAATCTTATTGTAATTATATTAACCCTCCAAGTTTAAATTACTTGATAAAATGGTAATAGCTAAAAAGGGTTAAAACAAAAAGATAAGGATTAAAAAATATTCAAAAAATTTCTAAATTTTAAAGAATGATTTTATCTTGACCCCTAATCATCATATATTCTAAATAAGTCACTTTGGAACTATTTTTAATATTAAATAAATTTATATTAATTTAATATTTTGAAGAATTCAAAGAGTACCCATAGCTTATCCTATAAAATAAAATCAATTATTCTAAATTCCATACACTTAAAAAACTATTTTCATCACACAATATATTCAAAACCCCATTCCTTGAATCCCCAAACACATTATATAGGCCTTATTATATTTGAAAATTTATCCATATAGGTGTTAATATTCAAATAAAAGGAGATCATCTGAAGATGATTTATCGTTTTTAATTAAGTATTTTTGTTTTAGTTCTTATTACACTTCAATAAATTATTCTTCATTCCTAAGGAAACAATAAATATAGTATCCTAAATATACTTATATTTTATTATGATAATAAAATCACCTAAATCCATCTTCACTACCATCAAACAGGAAAAGAATTAATCGTTTGTGTGTACGTGTGAACTATCACCTCCCCGAAGTGATATAATTAGTTTTCCATAACAATATATCAATACTAGTTATAATGAAGTAATTTAGATTTATATGTTATATTAATGACATATTTATCATTATAAGTGAATAATATATCAACTACATTATTAATTTTGATGCACATAAAAGGATAACGTGATTCTTACATACGTGCGTACATGTGAATTATCACCTCCATGCAATGATGTGATTTATTTTTGAATACTATATCACTTTGATAATATATATAAGTATAATAAATTGATTAATATGTTTTTAATTATGTTATTATAATTATGGGAATAGAAAATAAAAAATTCCTTTTTTCCATAACTTTCAATGAAAAATGAAAAATGTTACTCATGCATTTGGATGAATTACTGTCTCCATTATTGTAATGTAGTATATTTTCATATCCATATGTAGTGGAGGGAGTTAAAAGTATAAATCATGTACAAAGAATATTATTATGTCATGGATATTATATAGAATATGATGTATGAATGACCACTTTTTACTATAAACAACATATCAAATCCATTTTCGGCTCATATCAGGAATATCCCCAAAACCCCCAATGCAAACTTACATAATGATGTAAATGTTATAACATAGTAATAATTCATATAAGGGGAATAATAAAATTTTAAACTATTTTCAATATATTAAATAACTACCATATGTTTATTATTTAATAATATAAAGAAAATATTTTACAAATCATACTGAAGGTAAGGGACTTCGTCTCAATCAACTTTTAGCGTGACGTATTTTGAGGTCATAAAACTACCTTATTTTTAAGGTGTATAAACAAACCATTTGAATTTTAATTTCATTCAATGTCTTTAAATCAGAATATTTCTATATGGATTGTTTTGAATTTTTTACAAATGATAAAAGTAATGTTCTTTTTTTATGTATATGATGAAAAAACATCTCTACTAGTGTGACTGTTATTTGATATTTTGATTCCTCTATAGCCCTTAATGTTTTTAAAGGAAATTAAATCACTTATTTATATTTTTTCAGAATTTTGGTATTGAAAATGGTATTCAAAATTTATTTATTATTTTGATATCATAAAATTATTTCATGAGATATCAAATGAAATTTTATGAGTGAAATGAAGAAAATATAAATCATTTTTATGTTATGATTCTATTATATTATATTTAATTTTGATGGGACATTATGTGATAAACCAATGATGGGTGGGTTTGTTATATCCTCTAATTAATCGTGCATGGAATATGATAGTATGATTATTTTATTTTGTAAGAGTGACATGTATAGAAGTTGACCTCGTGGTTATTTCATTTAAGTACAATTATGTAACATGTTACCTATATGTGTTATACATGATTCCTATGGTTTTAATGAAAGTATTATGATTAAAAAATGGTAACAATTGGGTTTTTTACGGATATAATTTTACTAATTCTTAAAGGTGATGTTTATTACATTATGATAAATTATTCATGGTTTACATGTTTTCCCAAGACCAATAGTTTTCCACTTTTTGTATCCCTTACTGAACTTTTTATGCTCATCCCATGTTTTCAAATTATTTCAAATGGATTTAAGGTTGAATAGATAAAAGGATAGGATCAGGGGAGAAATAATGATGATTAAACATGAAAAGAAACCGTGTTTAATTTAAAAAAAATTATTCTATAATTAATGGATAATGAGTATAAGTGTATAAATTGTAATATTTGAGTTCTTATTATTGATTATTGGATTAATTATCTAAAACACTATACATTAAAATATCTTCAATGAGAAAAATGGAAAATTATGAACTTAGTTCATGAGTATGTGTTGTTTTATGGATGACTCCTTATAGTTAGTACCAAAGGTTGATATAACTTTAGAGGTTTGGGTAATATAAAAAACATACCCTTAAATGATTTTCCATTATGGTAATGTTAAAATGTTATATCATTTAAATATTTCCATGTTTTTTCATATAGATATTTCTATTAGGAATAGTTTTCTATAGAGAAAAAAGGGAAGCTACATTGGGAAGGAATCAAGAGGAAAACATCATTCCAAATCAACATCCTAATATGGTTCATATCATAAATGGGAAGATTGTTATAGTGATGGACCAGTTGACTAAGGAAATAAATAGTGGTGGTATCCATGAAAGAGGGAAACTATATCTACCCCGTAGTAAAATGATTATACTATTGAATTTTATGAGGCAACATATTCTATTATTTCATTGATCATATGACCCAATTCTTGCTAAAGGATGGACTAAATCCATAGAAAATATATTTGATTTCATGTGATACACATATCACCAAATGGTAACTCTTTCAATTTTAATTTTGAATGTGAAGATGATCAATAGTTGAAAATGGTTAAAAATATCAATGGAATTAATGATTTTGATGCCATAAAATGGGAGGAATTTAAGAATATATTCCTTGAGAAATATTTTCATAAGTTGTAATAATGATGTAAAAGAAATTCTTGGAATTGATTCAAAAGGAGGAATATTTGATGGTTTCACATGAATAAAATTTCACCATTTTGGAAAAGTGCAAACCAAATTTTTATCATGGATCTTGATAGTCAGATAAATCAGTTTTACTCGAGATTGAATCCATGATATAAATGTGAATTAGCATATCGTGAGTTCAAATTCTATGAGAAACTTGTCTGATGTACTGAGAAGGTAGAATTGGAGTTTTTTATGATCATGTTTCCCATAAAAGTATGAAAAAGAAGAGACCATGGTGGAAAGAAATGGGAAATAATTCATAAAATAAGTTTATAGTTAAGAAAACTAAATTACCATCTTATGAGAAGTGTGGTAAAAATAATCCTATAGAAATTTTTTCAAAGATTGTGATGTGCATTATATATGGTAACACTCATCATATTTCACATAACTAGAAAAGTGATGATAAAAAAGCAAAAAAAATCCAGTGATAAGATGTTTTAGTTGTAATAAGTTAGGGAATTATGCCAATGTGAATCCAAAGCTTACTACCCTGGGTGGACGCCAAAAAGAGCAGAACTAGAAGGGAATCAAAAATAATTTTATACTGTTACAATTGATGTGGTACAATCAAATGAAGTAGTGATAGGTATGTTATTGGGTTTTTAAAAAATATTCCAATACTCTATTTGACTCTAGATCATCACATTCTTAAATTTCATAGAACATCACAAATAATTTGGAAATATTACCTCATGAATATGGTATATAAATTTTTGTAAAAACTCTAGGTGGATGTATTAAATAAAATAATATTTATATGAATATTTATATTATCATTGGTGGGATGGCCTTTCCAGCAAATTATTTTGAACATTCACTAATTGATTTCAATATAATTTTGTGTATGGATTTGGAATTAAGTTTATCATGATCAAATATATTGAAATTAAAATACTATTTTTTAAATGTTTTCATACCATTTATAACATACCATGATGTAGAGATATTGATGAATTATGGGAGTAAAGGTTATCTAGAACATGTTATTGAAAAGAAAGAAACATTTATGATTAGTGACATTCAAGTAGTGAATGAATTTACATAGGTTTTTACTAATTAATTTCTTAGTGTGATTTTTAATTAGGTTGTTTAATTTAATTCAAATTTATTACTTAATGCTATAAATATTTCTAAATGGCCTTATCAAATGTATCAAGTAATACTAGAGGAATTGAAAAAAATTTATAATAATATTTTGATAAATGATTCATTTGACCTAAAACAAAACCATAGTGTTCACATGTTTTATTTTTTTAAAAGAACGATGGTACCATGTGTGTTTTTTTATTTTATAGCCTTGAATAACATCATCATTAAGAAAAACAATCCTTCACCTCAAATCTAGGAATTTTTTTATCATCTCTAGGGAGATCTTCATATTTTCAAAGGTTGGTTTGATGTCTGAGTACTATCAAATGAAGCTCAAGGATTATGAAATTCCAATGATACTATTCCAAATGAGATATGAGAATTGTGATTTTTTTGAGTTGTTCTTTGGGTTTTCTAATGTAGATTATGTATTTATAAATCTCATGAATGAAGTCTTTCATAATTTTTTGTATACATTTTGGGTTGTGTTTATAGATGTTATTTTGGTATATTATAAAATCCAGGAGGAACATAAAGGGAACATAAGAATATTTTTTAAAAACCATAAATAATAATAAACTATATGGAATATTTAGAAAGTGTTAATTTTGGTTTCAACAAAGTTCATTCCATGGACATATTGTATTTAAATATGGTATAACTATTTAACCTTTTAAAAAAGTTTTTAAACAATTTACAAGACCTAATGAAGGTCACATAAATTTATAGCTTTCTTCATTAAATGTTATTAGTTGTGCCTTAATGAAAATGCATAATTTAATATCTTATACTTCACCTCAAGTGAAACCAAATGAGTTAAATTATTATGAACATTATTTGAAATTAGTTGTTGTTGTTTTTGATTAAAAAATTTAGTTCCATCATTTGTATGGTGTAATGTGTGAAATATATATTAATCATGTAGGTTTTAAGAATATATTATGTTATATATAATACAACATTAGATAGATTAGATGGCTATAACGAAATAAGTTTTATGATTATACGATTCATTACAGTCTTGGAAAAGAAAATAATTTGGCCAATTCTTTGAGTAAAAATTAATGAAATATTAACCATGTTACATTTGGAAATGAGCCATTGTTGAATAAAATCATATATTTTGGCATGTAAGTTGTTCGTGTAGAAAATTATTTTATTTAGATTGAGGTCTTAGTGTAATAATCTCTGTCAGTCAAAATTATGAAATCATATAAGGAATATAGTGAGTTGTAGAAAACGGTAGAATTGGTTCCAAATTATTTGTTCCTTTAATTTGACATTTATAAATATTGATATTTAAGATTTGAAAAGAGATTATTTCTGCCATGTGATTCATGGTTGAAGAAAAAGTTATTATCTGACGCTCATAGTTCTCTATTTACTGATTATCCAGGCAGCACTATGTTGTAGAGATCCCTTCAAAAGTATTACTGGTGTGATGAAATGAAAAGGGAAATTTCTGAAATTAACATAGACTATTTTAATTTTCAATAGGTTAATGTAGAATTAAAATAGCTAAAGGAGGATGATTTGTCATTTACTAATGCCAGAGTGGATATTGGAAAATATAACATTGAATTTTGTAGTGGGATTATGAACTAATTCTCGAGGTAACAATGTGATTTGGGTTATTGATGATAGATTGGATAAATTTACTATTTTAATTACATTTAATGACACACTCTCTCTTGAAAAACATTATATTTTGAATGTTAAATAGATATTTAGGTTACATGGATCATCACTCTCTATTGTATATGATCATGATCTTAGGTTAACTTTTTAGTTTTTGAAAGGCCTTTCAATAAAATTTGGTACTTAAAAAAATTTCAATATAACTTTTCATCCTCAATCAGATGGGAAGTTAGAACGAAAAATTATGATGTTGGTGGATAATCTATGTTCATGTTCGATGGATTACCAAGGATGTTGGGATCAACATCTTTCATTGTCTTAATGTTTTTATAATAATTGTTTTCATTCCAGTATACCGATGGCACCATTTGAAGAATTATATGGGAAACATTATCAAACTCCAGCATTTTGGGATGATGTAGGTTAAATATTGTTGATGAGAGTAAAATTTTTATAGTAAATAATAGATTAAATTCACATAATTCAATTACACATTAGGACAACCCACAACCGACAAAAATGTTATGCATATAACTGGACGAAGGGTCTTTATTTCGATGTTTGTCATCATGTATTTGTCAACATTTCTCTTTGGAATTTTGTGATATGTTTTGGTAAGAAGGGGAAACTAATTCTATGGTTCATTAGTCCCAATTAAATCCATGATAAAGTTAGATCAGTTGTCTACCGAGTTGATTTACCTATGATTTTATCCCATATACTCAATGTTTTTCATGTTTCAATGTTATGAAATTATATTTCAGATCCATATCATGTTTCGAGTCCACATATAGTTTAGTTGTAAGAGAATCATTTATATAAGTAACAAACATTCTATGTTATTGACCATAGAGAACAAGTTCTGAGTAATAAGTTGATTTATGAAGTTATGTTTTTTTTGTAGAAACCTCATAGTTGAAGAGGCCACAAGGTAATCTGAAAATACATTGAAAGAAAGGTTCCCCACTTGTTTAATAAGTGAATAAAATTGCGAGGATTAAATTTATTAAGGGGGAAGAATGTAACAACCTATGTAATAATATAATATGTATTTTCATATGTATTATTTTATAGTAATTAAAAGAGACAATATTTTCAATAATGTATATTATAAATATTATTTTATGGTTAAAAACATTGTTTTCATAAAAAAACATTTAATCACATTTTACTAGAGAACCAATTTTCAATATTTTGTTACCTGATTATATGTTAATTTGAAAACATTAACTTGTTATTTGGAATATGGACATAAAAATATACATTTCTTGAATTTTAGGTATATTTCTGATATACTTGATATTTTGAGGAATTTTGACAAATACTGTAGTTTAATTTAAAACTGTTTTTTGTAAGATATATTTATATTGTTAGATTATAATAGTAATTGTTTTGAAATAATAATTGTATAATTTTTTATCAATTAATCGACCTTATTTCATTGGAATAAATTCCAGATTCAAATTGGTATAAAAACATTGTGATCTTTCAAATGTTTTAACATTAAAAACATATTTTTCCATTATATCTATGGGATTGATATTTAACTGATTTTAGAAAATTATGAGTTTAAAATTTGGAAAAACTGACTGAATATTTGTAGTCATATTTTAAAATTATATAAATAGACCCCTTTTATTTTTAGACATTGTGAATTGTAATTATGTAATATTTTTGTTGCCACAGTTAATGGTAAATTGTGTAATTAGTGGAATAAATAATATTATAACTAATATAAAATCATCCTAAAACATTTTAAAATTTAATTAGATGAGTTTATTTCAACCAAAATCAATGTTGTCCTGATTTTATATCCTTTGGAAGCCATTTGTGTGTGAATAAGGCATTTATATTATTATATTAAAAGAAAAGGTAAATTTTGAGACACCCTTATATTTAACATGTATTTTAAATACAGGGTTATAAAGTTCATTCCATATAAGAAATTATTCATTATAAATATATTATGTTTATATAAATCGTGGTAATTTATTTATAATTTTTATGAAATAAATAATGAAATTAAATGTTGAAAAAATGATGATGACGCAATTGCTTAAATAATGAAGGATTAAAATAATTGATATTATATACATTAAAATACAAATAATTTACATAATTTATGCCATAAAATAATTTTATGGTTGACATTTACATGCTATGGATAAATTAATTTATATTTTTATAGTCAATTGGTGAATAGTGTCAAAATTGATGTTTTTGAGAGTTATAAAATAACATTTTATTAAATGATTTAAAATTTATAAAAATAAAATATTTGGTCTAAAAGTTGGAAAAATTATTATATATCATAAATAACTCATTTATTTGTCGTTTGGAATGTTATGGTTATTATATTAACCCAATAAATTTAAATTAATTGATAAAACAATAAGAGTTAAAAAAGTGTTAAAAAGGACAATGATTAAAAATTATAAAAACATCTCTAATTTTAATTATATGATTTTATTTTGGCACATTAATATCCTTGATTCTAAATAAATCAATTTGGACCCTTTTTTAAATGATATATAATTTTTATTAATTTAATATTTTTAATAATTCCTAGAGTACCCCTCCTCTCCCCAACATAGGGCATCTATTATTATCTATTATGTACACTTAAAACCACATTTTTTAATAGATATCTACCCAAAACCATTCCTAGAATCTATAACCACATTCTAAAGGCCATAGTTTATGAATAAAACCCACGTTAGAGATATTTAGGTGTTTATCAAAGGTGATCATCCGAAAAAGATTTATCATTTTTATTTATGTATGTCTAATTTATTTCTTATAACACATCCTTAAAAAATACTTCATCCACGATATAAAAATAATCCCATAATCCAAAATATATTGATATTTTATTATGTTAATATAATCCATGATATCCATATTCACTTCCATTAAATGGGAATATAATTAATCATTAGTGAATAGGTGTGAACTATCCCCTCCACAAAGTGATATAATTGATTTTCCATAACCATATCTCAATACTAGTTACTATGATGAAATTAATGTTTATTTATGATATTAATAACATATTTATATTTATCATTGTAATAATATATCAATTACATACTTCCTTTCAATGAATATAAAAATGATAATGTATTCCATGCGTACATGTGAACTTCATCTCCACGAAGTGATGTGAATTTTTTTTAATCACTACTTCACATCAATAATATATATAAATAAATTTATATTAATAAAAAATATGAATTTTATCATGATAATTGTTTAAATATAAAATAATACATACTTTTTTTCCATAACCATCAATGAAAAATGGAAAACGTTACTCATACGTACGTATGACTTGCCGTATCCATGATTTTAATATAGTGCATTTTTCATATCCATATATAATAGATGGATTAAAATTTATAATTCATGTATATAATTGATTATTATTTAATGAATATTATTCTATAAATAGTGGAATAATGGCCAACTTTGATTATACACATCATGAAAAGTATATTTTGGAATCATATATGGAATATCGTAAAAATGACTTATGTGAACATAAATATATAATTAATTGTTATGACATGGTAAGAAGTCATATAAAATAAATAATAAACTGTAAAAAAGTTCTCAATAAAGTAAATATTTAACCTATGATCATTATTCTTAAAAAAAGAACACACACGATGAATCAGACTCGAGGTATGGGACTTCATCTCAATCCACTTCAATTGAGACATATCTTGATGTTTTACGACCACATTTTCTAAAGGTGTATAAAAAACCATTTTGAGTTTAATTTAATTAACAGTTTTTAAAAAGTGATCTTTCTATATTTAGTGTTTTAATTTATTTACAAACCACAAAAGAAATGTTTTTTAACATATATGGCCATAATGACTTCTCTGCTGCCATTCCAGTTATTTGACATTTGTCTTCCTCTACAATACATTATTATTTTAAAAGAAAAATAAATTATTTATTTCAATTTTTGTAAAATTTTGGTATTGAAAATATTTTTAAATTCTATTTATTTTTTCAATATATTGAAATGATTACTTTTGATTGTAAGTGAAATTTTATGAGTGAAATAATGAAAATTGTAATCTTTTATATGTTAGAATTATATAATGCGACCTAGACATTTGAAAGTTGGTTATGTGATAAAGTAAGGATTGGTGGCTATGTGATACCCCAGGGATTGGTGGTTACGTTATAACCTCTAATATATTGGTTAAGGAAGAAGACCGTATATTTATTCAATTTTGTAAGAGTGACATGTAAGGAAGTCGACTGCATGGTAATACAATTTATGTATAATTATGTCCCATTCTACCTTTATATGTTGCTTATTACTTCAATTGGGATTATGGTAAAAAATTATTAAAAATGGTAATAAATAATTTTTTCAACGAGAGTATTTACTACAGTATTATTGTAAATAATTATTACTTTGTGATAATGTATTCATCAATTATATATTTTCACATGACTAATAGTTTTCCCTCTTTGTGTAAACCTCATAGAGATTTTTATGATCATCCCTTGTTTTAATTTTTTTCATATAATTTAAGGGATAATAGAGACAAATATGGGATCAATGAAAAAATTATAATTATTTTACATAAAAATAAACCATATTTCATTTTAACGGTTTTTGTTTAAAAAAATGATAATGAGTAGAAGTGTCTACATTGTAACATTTGAGAAGTATTATAGGAATTATCGAATGATTATCCAAAACACAAAAAAAAATCAGAAATGGGAAGGATGTAAAATTTATTCCATAAGTCATGATTATGTAATTTCTTAAGGTTGAGGCCTTATACTTGTTGTTGTTATATTGTGGCAAATTATTTTTAGAAAACTATATCTAATAATTATAAACAAAATAAAAAAAATATCTCATATATTTTTAATTTCTCATATATCGAAATTTATTTTAAACATTGTTTTTATATTGACTGAAATAAATTAATTTTTCTGCCAGTGTCTCAAATAAAATCAGGCACATGGTCAATTTAGTGTAGTTTACTCCATACACGATTTTGGAATATTTATCCTTTTTCTTTAATTCAATAAAATTTTTCTCCCTCTTATGGAGAATATCCTTAGGTAAATATGTTTTGAGGAATATATTCTTAATTTTAACTCAATCCATAAAATCAATAGCATCTCTTACTTTGGAATTATTAACCATATACCACATTCTAATAGCTTCACCTACAAAATGGTAAATTTAAAGGGTTACCTTTTTAAATTAAAAAGGTCCCATTACATCAAATATATTATCCAAGGAATCTATCAATCCATTAGCAACCATATGGTCACATGATTCAATGAATGAATGATTATGTTTTCTCATAAAATTCCCACTATAGATATGTTCCATCATAGAATATCAGGTTCCACTCATGAATGGATATCACTACATCATATAACTTTTTTATATCGATCCATCACTACAATAAACTATTATATAAGAATGGAAAACATATATGGACACTTATTTGAAATGATATTTCCTCTCGGTGACTCCCAACTATGGATTCCCATTTTCCTTTAATAAAATCCTTTTTAGTGGATATATTTTAGCTAGAGAAACATGGTAATATTAAAATTAATATTCATTTTAACATAATAATCAGGTAAAAATTTTCAAGTGTATTTAAATAAAAAAATAGTAATCAATAAAGTTATATAAACCAACATTTTAAACCAACAATAAGTAACTAGAATTAAACAATAAATAATCTTGAGTTTTATTGAATAATTCCATTTATTTTACGTTGAGGATCCTATTGGTTTATATTTCTTGATAATTAGGTGATAATTGGTGTGTTTAAAAACAATATAATACAAAGGGAATACTTCCATTTGTTATCCATTTTACCATAATACAAGCTTATAAAAATACGGTATGATCTTTTAACATGGAAAATATTAATGAAATTAATCATTACTTCTTCCTTTCCATTACTAGAAATTAAACACTATGAACTTTTTAAAAAATGTGATGAGAGAAACAAGATCAGTAAGGTGCATAAAAATAATGATACCCATTAGACCAGTAAAAAATATTAAAATTCATTGACTATTTTATTTTTTCTATAAATTTCCAGAAAATATGATGTAAAAACTTTTCATGTAAAAATCAAACACAATTTTATCTCTAAAAATCCATTAAAACTCATAACAAGTAATAAATAAACCTTTTATGGAAACATAGATAATCATATTCATAAAAACATTTTAAAACCATTAAAATTGTAATATCCATATTTTGGATGTCTAATATAATCACTAGCCAATTAATTAAAGATCTATAATGGGGATAACCACTCATATGAGCCATATAGGTCTCACTTGTGAGATATAATGGGGCTCAACCCATTATATAGGCTATATTAGGCTATACCATTTTTTATAAACCATAAAGGGTCTCTACCCTTCATATAAGCTATATCATCTTCTCCAGTGGGATTTAATGGGGATCAAACCATCATATATGCTATATCAGGCTCACAAATTTTCCACTAAATTATCAATTATCATACTATGAATAAAGGATTTCAAACCTTCTCTTTTTCTTCATAACACCATTTTAAAAATCAATGTTAATCCCATATAGAAAAACCATCTCAGATATTGAAATACATGTTTATTTTTAAAAAAAAAATTATTTCTAAAATTCAATTTAAGGGAATGAGTATTTTTATTGAATAACACATAAAGTCTTGAAAATAAATCCATAATTCAAATAATGGTATGGATGTGTGAAAAGTCATTGTTAGTGCATACATAAAAATTAAACATTCTTTTTTCATTTTGTTAAACAATTCTTTATAAATCAAGTTATATGAATTATTCTGAAAAAACATTAACATAATGTCAAAAAATACATAAAATTTCAATTATAAATATTTTATTTCTCTGTAAAAACATTTATAAAAACATTTTGTAAACATGGACATGGAAGATAAAGAGATGCAATGAAAACATTAAAATATGATATTTTAAATGAAAAGTCACTTATGACTTTGGAAATTTGTAAACCATAATACCTATAAAATAAAAACATTAAAAAACATTAATGAAAATTTAATAGATAAATTTATGATATAAAATATAAAAGTTTTTGTATGAACATGTCAGAAAATAATATAGGTGCATAAAATCAAAATATTCACTAATGATTGGAAATTGATATAAATTCAATTACATTGAGTCTAACTTGTCACAAATGTTAATTATAATCATGAAAAACAAATAAATAATAATTATTTACTTTTTTTTATAACCTTTGTAAAATTTATTATACCTTTTATTTCAATTATTTTAATGTTTTATACAATTATTTAATCAATTATGTTAATGTCAGGTGTTTCGATGATATTGGTCTTATGTGTCAAAAAAGACTTCGGTATGTTGACTATTGGACAAAGTGGTTATTATTTAAAAATATATAGAATAATAATCATATATTTATTTTATTTATTAATCAATTTTTATTTTCTAGAATCAATCATGAATGATGGCTATGAAAAATGAACTAAGTTACAATCATGGAAGTTGTAGGTCATACGTAAGCATGAAACCTATATCCATTTTTCAATTATCATTATATATAGAATGAATAAATTTTTTCATCATTAATAATGATAATAATATCGTAAATACAATATTATTTCATTAAATATACCTATATATATCATCCATGTTTTGTGGTGATGAAAAAAAGAACCACATCTCTTCATGGAGGTATTAGTCTACTCGTACACGAACGACGTTATCATTTTTTAGTGTAAGATAAAATATGATATATTATCTATTAAAGAAAGATAAATATATCAGGATAATAATTAATATTTCATTTATATTACATATATTCATTAAATATATCCTTAAACCCTTCTATGTAAAGAGTTAGTGAAAAATTATTCACATCACTTTCTGAGGTTATAGTCCATCTTACACACGAGTGATGTTATTAGATCCACCAATGAATTGAAATTTATAAGGTATATGTGATATCATAACCTTATAAGTATTAATTTTTTTCAATTATAATATATATAAATTAAAAAAATCATTACAAAAACCCATGATATGTGATTATTGAAAAAAATGACATTGGTAGACATGGTGGTAGTCTGGTGTACACATGAATGATGATTTCATATCCCATTTAATGGAATATGTGACCAATTTAGGTTATAAAATTAACATTAGAAAATATTATTATATGAAATATATTGGTGTTATTACAGAATAATAATTTAATAACAATGGAAGGACATGGAATAATAAATAAAATAATGACACTAAGTTATGCACCATACCACCACTTCAGGAAACCTTCTTAGGTAAGCACCAAAATCCATACTAGAATATATTCATGCACAAAATAAGAGATATAAGTATTTGGTAGATACATAATGAAGATATATAGGCTTTTATGTTCTTACCCATAGAGACTATATGTTTTGGAGAGAGGAGGGGTTATCCTTTTATAATAAAGTTTAGTGGCACACATCAAATGTTTGGAAAGAAAAAGGTGTACCAGTGTTTTTCAAAAGATAAAAGGATGAAAAATGTGACATTATTTAAAAATAGAAAATATAATGTTTCAAATTTTTATAAAATAAATTTTATTCTAGTTGTTAGGTCATATTAACTATTATCATTTTAGCTTAAATGGTGGTAAATCCATTTGTTCCTTAATTGTGGTATTTATGTTTTTAAATTTTCAAAATTCATTATGGTGAAAAATTATCCTGACAATATTAGATAATATAAATTTCGTTAATTCAAAATAAATAATCCATCTTACCAAATTCATTTCACATATGTGGATGATTTTAATTTAAAATTAAACATTAAAACGCGGTGAAAATGTTGGTTTTCATGATGTGTATTTTTCAAAAAAAATATGATTTTATATTAAATATATAAATGAAAATAATCTTTTTATTAATATAAATTAATATTTGTTGATGTATAATATATAATTTTAATTAAAATATTCTCCATAATGTATTATTTTAATTAATTAAAATAGATAAATTTTATGAACTTTATAATAAATTTAGGAGAAATCCTGTTCTTAAACCATAAAACATATATTAAAATCCTATATAGATTTGATTCAAAATTAATTAATTTTGTTAAATATAACTAGAAAATAACTATATTTCATTTAATAATGTACAAAACCAAATTATACTTTTAAATTACATAATTAAATTAAAATAAATGATCATTTTACTGGAATTGGTAAATTTCACTATTCATTGAAAAATCAATATTTTTAAACAAAATTCCCAAACATCAACATAAGTAAATTTTGTTATTATAATTTCAGAATATCAGTTCATTTTATAATATAAGTTTTTTAAAATTTCAAAAAAAATAATTATAATATTTTCTCATATAAAACAATAAAAATCATTTAAAAAGCTTATTTTTGAATGAAAAATTTACTTAATAAAAAATTATTGAATATTTAATACTTGTTTATATTAAATAAGATATATATATATATTTCATAATGTATTTAATACTATTCATACATTAAAATTTAGTGGTTATTTTATAAGGGTCATATATTTCATGGGTTGTTTAAGACCTATGTTGGATATTGAATACACTATCAAACATATAGTTATTAATTTAAAATATCTGGGTGTTTAAACTTATATCATTAAATAAATGTTTAACCTTAATTATTTAACAAAATTGTTAAAATTATATAGGGGGTTACTAGATTTCCAAAATCATCTTAACATGAATCCACAAATATCAAAAAGTTACACCAAATTTTCACACACCAAATATATAAATACCATAGACATTTAATATATTGAAAATTTATAATAACCAACACATTCATGAATCCTTAACAAAAACATACTAACTTTTTAAAAATAACGCTTTCATCATTCCTCAAATAAAGCCAATTTGATATTAAATAACTAAAATTTCCAAGGTCATCAAAATTATCCATTTTAGATTATCCATATTATTGGATGGAGTAGATACTCAAGAGAGGGTTAAATTAAGTTCCAATTAAAAATTTCTATAAAAATCCCCCAATTTAAATAACAAGATAAACTATAGTGAATTTTTAATACAGTAAAGGGTCTGTTAGGATCTCAAGAGATTGATTAGTTCTCAGTTAATCTAATCTGAAGATTAGATTAGCTTTTGAAACTAACATAATACATTAAAATAAATAACAACACTTGGTTGATTTACTATCATAGTTATATTAAAAAATGTTTCTATTTAATATACATAGCTGCGGAATATTGAATATAGATTATAAGAAAATAAACAAGGACAAAAGTTTTAACCAAGAGGTTCAGTCTCAAGTTGAGACTTAGTCCTCTCAAACAATTGATATAAACATTTATCCACACCCTAGATTGGTGTAAACAACAGTACACAGACTCTACAGGTCCTCATACCTATACCAAAATTCTATGTGGGAAAACACAAATAATAGCACACATGTTATCCAGGTCAAACTTGACCTCTACCACTATCCACACTAGGAAACAAGAGTGTAAGGGAAAGATTGAGCGATGATTTAGAAATCTTCCAGTTCAGCACAGGAGACAGTGTGTGTTTAAAATACAGAACACAAACACTGCTCAAAATGAGAATAAATGAAACAAAATATACGTAAAAAATTTGAGATGAGTTTAGAAAACCATATGTGTTTTGAGTGAAGGTCTGGACTCCTCATATTGAATGAAGATGAATCTTTGTGTCCTTCTTTAGAAGTTGTAAGGAAAACAAAGTGTCGTGGTTTTATTCCTTCACATCTAGTATAGGTGTTTAGCTTGAGTAAGAGAGTATTCATTGTAACACTTGAGCTTCTTCTTTTATACTTCTTCTTGATGGGTATGACTGTTCTTTGAGTTCTTCTCATGTTATTCCTTTTGAATTTCACTTCAGGTGTCACACACTTGCACACATATTCCTCTCACTTTCTTCATCAGGTTGATCTTCCTTTTATAACTTCAGCTCTGAGAATGGGAATGATTACCTTTTTACAGGTACGAGGTAAAGTTCATTGATATTCCAACAACCCTCATTAATTAATATCATATGCATTAGAAACATGAAATATGACCATTGCCAAATAAACAAATATAATAGAGTGTATAGGTATAGTGACTGGTTTTCATCGGTAGCTCCTGGTATCAGTGAGCTTGTAGCGGTGGATATGTGTCAGTAGGTCTGTATCGGTAGTTGTTACTCTTTGTAATAATAGCTCTATGTATCAGTATCTATTTTTTATCGGTATCACCTCCTATCGGTATACTTTGTAGTGGTAGCCATCATTCTGTATTAGCAGACTTGTGTCGGTAGTTATTTGTCAGTGTCTGTCTGTATCGGTGGACATTGTATTTGTATTGGTGGACTTCATATCTTTAACTATCTGTCTATGTGTTTGTATCAGTATCTATGTATCAGTGACCTTGTGGTATCAGTCGACTTGTGCTTACCAGTGGACTTATTCTATCTATATCTCAGATATAATAGTGACTATCTGCATATCTGTGACCTTATCCATATCAGTAGACTTTTGTAATGGTGTATATAGACTTATCGGTAGCTGTTGTGCATACCGGTGACCTTATGCATACCATTGGACTTAGATTATCAGTAGTCATTCTATAAAAAACATATCTAGATTGAGTTAGAGTTATTTGAAAGCATTTATAAACATAGATAAACATTGATTAACAAATTCCAATGATTATTTTGAATTTTTTTCAAAATAAGAATATGAAGTCATAGATTGAATGATTTAATATATATAAACATTATTTGGGATTATCAAATCATATTAAAGAAATATTGGGATTATCAAAACATATTAAAGCATAATTGGGATTATAAAAACATATTAATGCATAATTGGGATTATCAAAACAGGTGAGGTAAACAATACCCCCTTTTTGATAATCACAAATTATGATATTATAATCCTAAATAATTAGTAATGTTTCAGAGAATATAATATTAAATGCAATTTTATCAGAGGTAACAAATGTACTAGAATTATAAAACAAATGTGTCATAGGTAAAATTGAATGGTTCTTCATATCATAATTACTCTCCTTTGTATTATATGTACCTCTTTATATTATTTCTCCCATGTATACATTATTTCTCCCCCTGTATACATTATTTATCCCCTTTAGATATTATTTTTCTCATTTAGATATTATTTATCCCCAATTGTGATTAGAAAAAAGTGGGAAACAAACATGAGAAATGTAACAGAAAGTAAGAGAGAATGAAATCAGTTATACATTACTTGAGGAAAAAATACATAGAAATACAGAATTAAACCAAAAATAATACAAGTGATACCTATAAAATATCATAGACACTAATCAATCCACCTCCATAATGTCCTCTTTGGATGTGGCTATAGGTTTTGTGGTAGACTCGGGCTGGGTAGCTTCAATAGAAGGCTTGGGAATTCTAGAAAGCACTACTGGAGGTTGAGCAACAGAAATGTTTTTTAGCTAGTAGTGGGTACTCCTTGGAGTAATCAAATGTGTCAAGATTTGGATAGCCATAGCCGGTGTCATCTGAGAAATAGAGGAAGACTGTGTAGAGGCAGGCAGAGTTGTAGGTGCAATGATTGGAGTACATTCCACATGCAAAAATGGCAGTAACAGATTCCTAAAGTCCATCATGATCCCCATCCTCTTTCCATAGCAGAAATGAAGACATCCTTATTCTCCATAAATTTTTCAAGAGTTGGAGTCAAATCCCTTATCTTGATTACTTGTTCTTTGAAGGCCTAAGTGACTTGGGGGTAGTTTCAGGTTTTCTAACAGAATATTGAAATGATTATTCAACTGATGCTTAGTATATATCCATTGGAAATAGAATTCGACTTTGTCTTTGACCCCTTTTGGAGAAGCAGTGGCCTCTCCCATAAAATTCTGAACAATATTTTTGATATCCCTAGTGGTAGTCACCACATGGGTCAAAGAAGTAGAGTCTATAGAGCCACTGGTAGAAGACTGTCCAACCTCTGCTCTTATCATAGCTCGAATTTGATCAATTTCCAAAGAAGTCCTGGTAGAACTCAGAGGTGCAACAGTAAAGGCTATTATTTCCTTAAAGGATTTAGTCATCCCACATATGAGATTTTTTACATGTGAGTCCTGGGTGCTGATGTGATGTTCCATGGAAGTCATAAATTCCTCAAAAATTGATACAATCTGGCGAACTACATTTTTCACAAAAGACAAGTCTTTGTCTTCTTGAGATTTAGAGCTCATATAGGATTCCAGAGAGAAAACTGACTTCATTAGAGATTTAACATCCTCTTCCCATCTTGAAATTTGATTCTGGCAGGTCTTGAATTCATTCATCATCTCCTCAATAGTGGTTGACACAATACATCCAAGAGAGAGTTCAAATGAGTTTTATATTTTTCTCAGTTCTTATATAAAATATATCATTAAATATTCAACAGATACAGTCCAGGTCTCCATCAACTTTTCCTTTAAAGATTCAAGATTAGCCTTATTAACCATATTTTCTTGCACAACAATAGGTGATCTTTCAGACACAATACTAGACACATAATCATTCATAACAGATTGAATGGATGATATTAATTAGGTTTCCATTCTTCTTATCTCTTCCACAAAATAGGTCTTAACATCAATCTTTAACTGATCTAGATCACCTTTTCATATCAAATCCTCAGGTAAAAGCTCAGAATGAAAATTATAGTTATCTAGTGGTCTATTGATGGGTGTCTCATCTTTAGAGTTAGGATAGTCCAATCCACAAACTAAAAAACCAGGTTCTTCATCCCAGTCTCCAATCACATTAGCTATTGAAATAGTTCCATGACTGGTAGGATGCTCCACCTCAATCTTTGCATTCTTCTATATATGTAAATCAATAGCACCCCCAGCAGATCGGTCTTGATCAAAAGAATTTTCCACAACCATTTCCAATTCAAGAGTAGGAGGCTCATCAATAATAGGTGTAGTTCTCTCTACTTCAACAATTTCTTTAGCAGGAATTGAGAGTGTCCAATCAGTGGACTGAGACTCCAGCAAGCAGAAGTAGATGCTTTAGTTTCATATTTTCATTCTTCCTCATTCTTTGGAGCTGGCTGATCTACCTCATCAATAGGGGCTTCCAGCACTTTTTCGTTTCCATATGATATAACATCAGAAACAAGACTTGGAGGAATGTTCGGATCCCTTCCATCATCTATAGAGGTATCATCCTCATCTATATCATTACTATACTGGGGTTACTCTTCATCAGGTACTAGACCTGGAACCCTTACATCCTTAGGCCTAAAAATATGGTCCACAAGATTAAACTTATCATAAAGCGTCCCTTCATCACTGACCCATTCTCTTCTACATGTATTCCAATTGATCTTCATGTATTTACAAATAGTTCTTGTTATGAAAAAATTGTTCGATACCACCACTGTCTCATCCCGAGACTCAGCAACACCTTCACGTTGATCCTAACCGAAATTAACTTTTAAATTAATAGAGCATTAGTTTTTGACATTGTCCTGGTCATATCCTCAATTTGAATCATTAAATTTCTACACAGATTCACCTTAACACCATTTCTTAGCAAATGCAACAAACATATATCGTGGTATTTCAAATTTTCAAAGTCCCCTCTTCTTGGACTTATCATATGTTGAACTAACTTGAACAATAATCTATTTTCTCCATCCATCTATACAACCACTACTTTTCATGGTGTGCCATATCCTGTTAATTACTCCAAAGTGGATTCATTTTCAATGATGTTACCATTATGAGGTACTGATTTTGAGAAATACCCAAACTCTTCTTCATGTGAAACTCTCAGGCACTCAACCCACTCAGTAGAAGCAAAAGATAATGTCTTGCAATTTACAACTGATATCATTCTGTTCTCAACCTCTGATTTCTCAAAACGAACAACCTCATAGACTTAATTTACTAGCTTTGGATAATAAGGACCATTGTTATTCAAGAAGCACTCTACACATTTATGATCTTCTAGTACTTATAGAACTAATGACTTATTGGTCATCAACCATTCTGCACATAGATATTTCTCAACTACTACTTCCCTTTAGATGAGGTGTAGATTTGTAGGATTCTTTACCTCATTTCCACTACTAGACTCTCCTTTGAGACTCTTGGCATTCATCTCATCAACCTTTTTGATGACTGATGGTCTCTTCATTCTTTCCATTCTAGAATCGCGAGGATTAGGGTTCAAGAGAAATGATGATTTGGAATCTATGGCTTGAAGGTAAAGGGTTTGAGGTGGATTGAGAGAGGTAAAGACTTATGTTTTATCATTTAAAAATCACAAAATAAATAACACATAATAAATATAATACAAACGATACAGATTTTGGCGGCTAAAGATTTGATGTTTAAAAAGGGTGCAAACTAACCGTAATACATACCGGTGAGGATTCTTAATAGTGAGGTATTTTTATCGGTGAGGCCCACTAACAGTGAGGTTTATCAGTGAGGTTCATACCAGTGAGGTATAACAGTGAGGTCTATACTGGTGAGGTTTCTAGAGGTGGGGATTTGTCTAGTAGTGAGGTCAGGATAACAGTGATGATTGGCTAACTGTGAGGATTAGGCTAACAGTGAGGTTTGTCTAACGGTGAGGATTAGGATAACATTGAGGTTTGGATTCTACAAAGTTTATCATTCCTAACAGATTTATGATGTATCTTAAACTATCTGAACATAAATCCTTTGTGAAAATGTCCTCTAATTGATGTTTAGTACCTATAAATTCAAGAGTTATATCACCATTTTTGTAATGATCTCTCCAAAAATGGTGCCTAAAATCATTTTATTTGGTCCTAGAGTGAGACACATGATTCTTTGAGATATTAGTCACACTAGTGTTATCACAGTTTATAGATACCTGTCTAAACTGATATCTGTAGTCCAATATTGTATGTTTCGTCCACATAATTTGTGCACAACAATTACTAGCAGCAATATATTCGACTTCAGAAGTAGTCAATGAAACTGAATTCTACATTTTACTAACACCATGATACTAAGGACATACATAGAGTATGACATGTTCCAGAAGTGCTCTTTCTAACTAACTTGCAACCAGCAAAGTCAGCATCTGAATAACTTATTAAATAAAATGATTGGCCTTTTGGATAAAATAATCCTAAGTTAGTAGTATTTTTAAGATATTTTAAAATTGTTTTAACATCAAGAAGGTGTTACTATTTTGGATTGACTTCAAATCATGCCCACATACACAAACCAAACTTAATATTAGTTTGACTATCCATAAGGTATAGTAGACTCCCAATCATACCTCTATAGTTGGTTTGATCCACTAGTTTTCCAGTTTCATCACCATCTTACTTTCAATTAGTACTCATAGGTGTATCACTTTCCTTAATAAAATTCAAACCAGAATGTTTTCAAGGATCCTTTGAATATATACATTGATTTAATATATTACCATTTTTATTTTAAAAAACTTTAAATCCAAGATAATATTCAAGTTCTCCTATTAAACTCATTGCGAAATCATTTTTCATACTCTTTGAAAAATCAATATACAATGTATATTTAGAAGATCTGAAAATAATATAATCAATAAATATTTTTACTATCAAAACATCTTGGGAAATTATTTTAATAAAGAGAGTTGGATCAGCACTCCCATTATAAAAAACTTTTTAAATAAGAAAATTACTTAGTCTATCATACCAATGTTTTGGAGCTTGTTTTACACAATAAAAATCATTATAGAGTTTAAAAACATGATTTGGAAAATGAGGATTAGTAAATCCAGGTGGTTGTTCAACAAAAAAATATTTAATTATAAAACCTTTTAGAAAAGCACATTTAATATCCATTTGATATAACTTGAAATTCAAATTTGGGGCATAGGAAAGTAGAATCCTAATAGATTCTAATCTAACTACAGGTTCCAAGGATTCCTTAGAGTCTATTCCTTCCTATTGACTATATCCTTGTGCAACTAGCCTTTCTTTGTTTCTATATATATTTAATAATTGATCAACATTATTTCTAAAAACAAATTTGGTTCCTATGTTTAAAGTGTATTTAGGTCTTTCAACTAATTAATAAACTTTGTTTCATTCAAATTGATTTACATTTTCTTGCAAAGTCATTACCCAAAATTCATCATCGATTTCATCATTGATATTTTTAGGTTCTAACTATGAAATAAAGGCTTGATGTTCAACCTGGTTTCATAGAGAAGCTCAAGTCTGTGTACCTCTATCAAGATTACCTAAAACAGCATCTAAAGGATTACTCTTTATAATCCTAGTTGATCTAGTCATGTTAGGACTAAAAGTTTTAGGTTCATCTGTATGCTCGGGGTCACTAAAAGCAGATTTTGGAATATTTCCAGAACTGGTTGTCATTGAAACAGGTTCACTAATTATATCATTAAGTTCCAAAATACAAATATCTTCTTCATTATTTTCATGAGAAGACTTAGGTTCATGCGGATCAGGTTCATCAAATTTTATGTGAATATATTCGTCAACAAATTTGGTCCCTTTTTAAAGACTCTATAAGATTTTCTGGTTATAAGGAAACCTGAAAAGATTCCCTCGTCACTTTTAGAGTAAAACATGTCAATATTATCCTTAGTATTAAGATTAAAGAATTTTCAACCCAAAAAATCTGAAATAACTAACTTTAGGATTCCTATTATTCCACAGTTCATAAGGGGTCTTCTTAAGAATATGTCTAATCAAAACACTATTTATAATATAAAAATATGTATTCACAGCTTCATCATAAAAATAAATAGGTAGGTCATACTCATTTAGCATAGTCCTTGAAATTACTTGAAAGGTCTTATTCCTTCTTTCTACTACGCCATTATATTGAGGTGTCCTTGGGGTATAGAAATTATGATTCTAGCCATTATGTGAGAAATATATTTCAAAATCATGATTTTCAAACTCATGACAATGATCACTTCGTAGGTTCTTAACATTATTTCCACTATGGTTCTCTACAGACGTAGAATACTAAATAAAATAAGAACAAGGTTCACTTTTGTGAGCAAGAAAGTATACCCAAGTGTATATAGAAAAGTCATCTACTAAGACATATACATAGTTCTTACCATTTAAATTGGAAACTCTATAAGGTCCAAACAAGTCCAATTGAACCAAATCGATATGTTGAGAAGTTGAAACTTATATCGCTGATTTGAATGAATCATTATGTTGCTTTCCCTTTTGACAGGGAGTACAATCTTTGTCTGATGGAAATTTTAGTTGAGGTAGGGCTCTAACTAAATTTTTCTATGTTCGTTTCTTAAGTGAATGAACATCTCTGTGTCCTAAAACTCTGTTCTATAGCGAAGAATCTTAATGAAAAGCATTTCAATAGGTAACCTTTTGTTTTTCTAAGGAATTTAAATCTAAAACATAAACCTTTTAGTTTCTCAACGAAAAAAATTCTAAAAAAATTTTAGAATTAAAAACATTACAAGCATCATTTTCAAATTTAACATTGAATCCATCATAAAACAACTGAGAAATTCTTAAAATGTTGTGTTTTAATCTATCAACAAATAATAATTTTGAAATTAAAACTGAATTGGTGTTACCAATCTGGCATAAGCTGTCAATTTTCCTTATGAATTATCACGAAAAGTGACATGTACTCCATCATCCTTGATTAAACATTTGAAACATGATTAATCACCAGTCATATTCCTTGAACATCCACAGCCCAATTACCATATCTTCTTATAAGAACTCTTCAAGAATTTATCATACAAAATAGGTTTAAACAGAAAAGGATTTTGGTACCCATATTTTCATAGGTCCAGATAGGTTATCAAGAAAATCTTTTGGTACCCAGATTTTTCTAATGGGTCTCATATAATCAATATACTCAACAAAACATTGAAATATAATCATTATTTGACCTATAACTATGTTAATATCTAGTTGAGACATAAGAATTTCTAGAGTTGGAACTAACAACATATTGTCCCGATTTTGGAATAAAATTATTCTTTACAAGCTGTCTCTATCCAGGTTGATAACCTAAACCAATAGTATATTTTGCCGCAACTTGTTTTCAAATCATTTTAGTTATAGTATTCTTTACATTGATGAACTTCACAAAAAAATTTCTCTTTTGTTCATTAGATAGTTTATGTTTATTATTCTCCTTTAACAGTTGAGCATTATTTTCCTTTCCTATACCATGATCAGATTTAACAGTACAAGTTAAAGCATAATGTTTCTTTAATGTCTTGTACTTATCTTTCTTCTCATTAAAAGTATCTTTTAACATATTTTAGTATTCAAATAACTTTGATTTAGTGATATTATTTTCACTATTTGAATCACTTTCATTTCTAGAATAATAATAATTCAGCGTAGGGGAAAAATGTTCCTTAGATGTTTTAGTCATAAAATACATGTTGGCATGATTATTTTCCGAATCAAGAAGCCCCATATTCACTTGTGTTGTATTCTAACGCACTCCATTTTGCCTTTAAATCTTTATTATATTTTTTTGTCCTTGTAGTTGTATTTCTTCTTGTAATTCAATTTTGGACTACCAGATTTTATATGTCCTTTCCTTTTGCATCCATAATAGACTATCTTATTATCCTGATCATCATTCTTCAAATATTTATTCCAATCACCTCATTGGTCATACTTACCATTATAATTTTGTTTTATGAAAAATTTATTCTTTCTATAGAATTTCTTTAATCTCTTGGCTATTCGAGCTATCTCTTCATCGCTATCTGAATATGGACCTCCACTTATTGAGATTTCAGTAGGTATGTGAACTTTCCCATTATCCTTTCTCATTAAGGTAGTTAAATTGAATACCATTGACTTCCTCTTTGGCACACCATATTCCTCTCTGTTTACCTTTGTCTCTTATTCATACATCATCAACTTACCAATTAGCTCCTTAATAGGTGGTGAACTTATGTCACACGATTCTCTTATTATGACTGATGTGCCTCTCCATCTTTCTGGAAGACGTCTAAGTAATCTCATGATTTGCTGCTTTGTAGGAACCATTTTTTCATGTGATCTCATTGTATTTAATTTTTTTTTAACTTGAGATACATGTAAGAAATAGGTTCATCATGATTCATTTTATTGTTGTCATATTTAATAGTGTAGGTATTCAATCTAATTTCCTTAACATTGGTTTTTACCTTATGAGAAACACCCAAAGTATAGAAAATTTTAGAAGATGTTTTACAAGGTGATATTTGATTAAATTCTTCATCTCTTGAAGCACAGTACAAAGAATTCATTTCATTACAATTATTATTATACGAAGCTTTCTTAGGTTCATCCCATGTAGTTCTTTGAGTTTCTAGAATATTACACTGAGTCTCTATAGCATTTAAGATGAGAAATCCCATACATTCTAAATGAATTTTCATTTTCAGTTTCCATTGGGTATAATTAACACCATTTAAGAAAGGCGGCATGTTGGAAGCATCACCTTCTAGTCTATTATCTATAATTATATTTTTTAAAATATATTGAAAGAGATAAAATTTTTAAATAACAGAAATTAATGATCTTTTAGATACAACTAAAATCATAGTTTTAAAATAAGGTGTTTGGAAATCCATTATTAATAAACAACCTCTGATACCAAATGTTGGTCGGAGTGGATACTCAAGAGGGCGGTGAATTTTTTTCCAATTAAAAATTTCATTTAAAAATATTTCTATTTAAAATCCATGAATTTAAATAAAAAGCTAAACTGTAGTAAATTTGTAATTTAGTAAAGTGTCAGTTAGATTCTCTAGAGATTGATTAGTTCTCAGTTAATCTAATTTGGAGATTATATTATCTTTTGACACTAACCTAATGCTTTACAATAAATACAACCACATGCTAGTTTAACTATTAGAGTTACCTTAAAATAGATTTGTATTTAAAGTAATTAGCACTTGAATATTCAATATAGATTTAAAGAAAATAAACAAGAACAACTATTTTAACCAAGAGGGTCAGTCTCAAGCAGAGACTATGTCCTATCAAACAGTTTATATAAACATTGATCCACACCCTAGATCAGGGTAAACAACAGTACACAGACTGTCAAGGTCCCCAGAACTCTACCACAGTTCTACGTGGGAAGACAAAGACAATATAAAAAATGCTATCCAAGTCACACTTGACCTCTACCACTATCCATAGTGGGAAAAAAGAGAGTAAGAGAAAAATTGAGTGAGGATTTAGAAATCCTCCAGTTCAGCACATGAGACAATGTGAGTATAAAATACACAACACACACACACTGCTTCAAATGTGAATAAATGAAACACAATAGAGGTAAACTAGTATAGATGAGTTTATAATGCTATATGTGTATTTAATGAATCTTTGGAATCCTTGGATTGAATGGGGATGAAGCTTTGAGTCCTTCTTTAGAATTTGTAGGGAAAACAGAGTGTCGTGGTTCTGTTCCTTCACTACTAGTGTAGGAGTTCAGGTCGAGTAAGAGAGTATTCTTTGTAACACTTTATTTTCTTCTATGAAACATATTATTGACGTTTATGACTGTTCTTTGAGTTCTTCTCATGTTCTTATTTATGAATTTCACTTCAGGTGTCACACACATGCATGTATATTCCTCTAACATTATTCATTAGCTTGATAATCCTTTTATACCATCATCTCCAGAAATGGAAATGATTACCTTTTTACAGGTATGAGGAACCAGTCCCTGACATGCCAACAAACCACATTAATTAATAGCAGATGCATTAATAACATCTAACATGACCGTTTGTAAGTAGACAATTATAATAGAGTTTAGAGTTACAGTGACTGGTTTTTAATCGGCAGCTCCTGGTATCAGTGAGAATGTAGTGGTAGACTTGAGTTAGTAGGTATGTATCGGAAGCTGTTACTTTTTTTGTAACAGTAGCTCTATGTATCGGTAGCTCTTTTGTATCGGTAGCTCCTTCTATCGGTAACACATTCTATCAGTAGAATTCATAGCAGTAGCTGTCTATCTATATCAGCAGACTTGTATCGGTAGCTGTCCTTCAGTGTCTATCTGTATTAGTGAACTTTTTATTTGTATCGGTGGACTTCATATCAGTTATTGTCTATATGTCTGTTTGTATCAGTAGCTATGTACTAGTGACCTTGTTGTATTAGCCGACTTGTACATACCCGTATACTTATTCTATTAGTAGCTCAGTTGTAACGGTGACTATCTGCATACCGGTGACCTTATCCATATTGGTAGACTTTTGTACCGGTGTACTTAGCCTTATCGATAGTTCTTGTGCATACCAGTGACCTTATTCATACCACTGTACATACTCTATCAGTAGATTTTCTTTGCAAAAAATATCCATATTGAGTTAGAATTATTTCAAAGCATGTATAAACATAGATAAACATTGATTAAAAAATTCCAATGAATATTTTTATATTTTTGTCAAAATAAGAATATGATGTCATAGATTGAACGAATTAATATATACATAAACATTATTTTGTATTATCAAATCAAATTAAAGCATAATTAGGATTATCAAAACATATTAAAGAATAATTGGGATTATCAAAACATATTAAAGAATAAATCGGATTATTAAAATATGTGAGTTCAACACTTATCAATCATATCTTTAACCCAAATAAACATAATTTTATTAACATTTTGAAAAAATTAAATGATATATTTACATAAAATATATTTATACATAAAATATAATGTCCTATTTAAACAATTTTATAATCAATATTATTGTTCAATATATTGTTGAAAATCCATAACGTGATCCTCTATAGAATAATCCATATATTTTTTACAATAAATATTACTAGAATATCATTAATAAACATTATTATACGATTCCCAAATATAAACACTACTATAATTACACTTCAATATTAAAACATTAACTAGTCTTTATCATCTTACTTCTTAATACATCATTACATTTAGATTTCATTCATATTATATTCATCATCAATAGTGAAACATTTACTTATACAATATTACTAATCCTCTCCATGATTGTTCCCCCTAAGACATTTATGTTTTTAATATATATAATTTACACATCTAAAACATTCAATTAACAATGATACCTTACGGTTAAAACTATTATCATCCTTTACATTATATGAACATGTTATTTTTTATGTTCCCAATCAGGATCTAAGTATCATTGATAGGGGGAGGGGGTGAATCAATTACATCTTTTTACTTTAAATGTTTCCACTTTTTGAAACAACCATCACCTCATGTTAAAGAGTTTTTTCCCTGATGAACACACACAACCACAGGAACACAAGATTTACAAGGTTCACTACTCAAAATGAGTAGCTACGTCCTTGGTATGGTATTGAAACAATCCAGTACCACACAATCCACTAGAAAAAAATCTTTTGATGTGGAATACAAGGAGTATGGTATACCCTTACACTCATGTAGCACTTTGAAAACAATCCAATAGTGCATATGCTCTCTCTTAGCACAAATAGGGTAATACAATGGATCAGTGCTTCTTAATGAGCTTACAAAAATCAAATCTTTTAAATCAAATCTTCACATTCCTAGCCAGAAGCTGGCAGGAACCCGTGGAGTAAATCATATTGTTTTCCCACTTCCACTTGAACGACCAACACTTGCGCGCCTACAACTCGTGCGCCTCTTAACAACCCTCAACATGTGCGCCCAACTATCAACTTGTAAACCCAGAGATGAATGATAATTTTCATGTATTGAGCCTTAAAATATTAAGAGGTGAGTCGTCTATTTATAGGCATTATTGTGACTTGTGTGACCTATTCTTGCACACCAATACTAGCATGCTGCTTTATCACTGGCGCACCCTTCCATCACTTGCATGATAATTTCATTCATTTGTCATATTTTGACACGATGATGTTGGAATATTACTTGCGCACAACATGCATTTGCATGCCAAGACTTGTCCACCAATACTTGCACGACACTCTTGAACTCCGTGACACTTTCTAACTTGTGTGCCACTTTATTTCCATTGTAATATTTTTATTGTATGATATTTGAAATAGGACTTGCGTGACACTTCACTTTCACGTTAATACTTGCGTTGCACCATTTGCGTGCCACCACTTGCTTGTCAATACTCGCGGGACACTTTTTTTACTTTTCCATATTTCTGAAATAATGCTTTTTGAAATATGACTTGCATGCCTCTATATCATTTGTTGGCTTCCACATGCGTGCCACCAATTGCACGCCTTCTTCTTGCCTTTTTCATTTTTGGATAGTATGATATTGAAATGTGTTTTTTCCAAAAAAAACTTCTTTAATCTCTCTATCCTTCATAGGGCTACCACCAAAAGTTCTCCAAAAATGTGAAGAATGTAAAATAAAAACTATCAAAGCATTGTCTGATTTATAGGTCCTTTACATAGTGAATTGATTTGGCATTTTGACAAAAAAAGACAACACTCTTTAACATCAAAGTTTTCTTACTTCATTATACATCCAACTTGGTCCAAACAATATCCCCCATTGGATTTTATTTTAAACCATGATTCATAAATCAATGAACTCTGTAACCTTATGAAATGGATTACTTATCAAAAATTCTAAGCCTACGTCAGCTAACTCATTGTTAGAAACAAGAATGATTGACAGCCAGAACTATTCTGTCCAAAAGTAGTGACTATGAAATCTCATGAGGGTACCTCCTTAGCCTTCTTCGGGTCATCTTTCAAGATTCTACCTCATCATTCTTCACATCGTCTACTTTACTGGAAAACACCATTGTTTCCTACAACCACACCAACAAACAGTTAGAATATTTTACACACATACATGCTGGATTCACAGCTTACCCACAACTCCCCCTTTATGCATGCTTCCATAAGGATAGATTTATGAAACAATTCTACCCCTTAAAAAAACTATCAATAGGTACGATGAGAGAGGGGGAAAAACACGTACCTTAACCTTGATGAGAAGGAGGTTGGACACCCATTTTCAACCTCAATTTTGAAAATGGTTCCTTCGGTAATGGTTTTATAAATATATCAGCAACTTATTCAGATGTAGGAACATACTCTAGCCTCAATTCATTCTTCTCCACTGGCTCTTTGATGAAGTGGTACTTTATATCAATGTGTTTTGAATGATAATGTTGTACTAGATTTATTGTAAGATTGATTGCACTATGATTATCCCAACCCAATAGCAATGGTCGCTTTACGTCAACAAGTATAACTTCTAGCTGAGTATTCATCCACATTAGTTGAGTTGAAGATTGATTAGCAGAAACATAATCAGCTTCAGCTGTGCTAAGATTTACTGAATTCTATTTCTTGGTATGCCAACTAACACAAATTTTCCTCAGAATTAAAACTCCACCAGATGTGGATCTTCGATCAACAACATTTCCTGCCCAATCCACATTAGAATACCTGAATATATCAATATTTCCAGATATATCATACCTAATTCCAAAATTTGTTGTTCAATTGATATATCTGAGAATTATTTTTTCGGCAATCAATTGTGATTCATTAGGAGAACACTGAAATCTATCACATAAAGTGATAGCATTGACGACGGCAGGTCTTGAGGCAGTAAAATACAACATACTTCCAACTAGCTTTCAAAAATCTTTGTAATCAACTTCCTTGACTTCCCATCATTAGACAACTTGGTTCCCACTGAAATTGTTGTGGAAACTGGTTTTGAATTTTCCATTCCAAACTTATTCAGAAGATCCTTAGTATACTATTATTATGATAGAAAAATGCGATTCATATTCTGTGAAATTTTTATCCCAATAAAGTACTTCATTTGTCCTAGCATGGACATCTCAAAAAACTTCTTCATCTCCTCAGAAAAATTTTCACATGATATTTCATCATTTCCAGAAAATATAATATCATCGACATAAACAACAATGATCAGTGAAAACTCCTGACATTCATTGATGTAGAGAATGTTGTCAACTCACCCTTTATTAAAGTTCATATTCTTTTATCAAGTATCTAATTTATAATACCATGCTCTCGGATCCAGTTTTAGCCCATATAAATCCTTCTTCAACCAAAAAACATAACTTTCATCCTTTCCAATAACAAATAAACAAGGTTGATCAATGAAAACATCCTCATCAATTTCACCATTCAAGAATGCGGATTTTACATACATTTGAAAGATTTTGTATCCTCGTTGCACAGAAATATGAAGAAAGATTCTGATTATTTCTAATCTTTCCACTAGAGAAAAGGTTTCATCAAAATCAATGCATTTAATATGTGAATACCCTTTTCAAACCAATATTTCTTTGTTTCTTTTTACATTACCTTCTTCATTCACCATGTTCTGGAAAACCCACATTGTACCAATAATGTTCTTGTTGTCCGGCTTGAGTACAAGTTCCCAAGTATCATTCTATTCTATCTGATCAAGCTCATCATTCATAGCATAAACCCATTTTGGATTCTCAAATGATTTATTTACATAATTCGTTTCAACATTTGAATAAAGAGAACTATGCGATATAACATTTGGGGTTCTTCTTGTTTGGACCCTCTGATTTTTATCTCCAATAATATTTTGAGCCTTCACTTGATTCCTCAACCTAGGATGAGTTGTTTGAACACCATCCTCATACCTTGAGATCTCTAAGTTAGATTCCTCTTCTTGATTAGGATAAACAATGTCTGAAGCATGATCAGAATTGTTGACAAAATATTCTCTCTCATTCTCGACTTCGACATTAACAGTTGAATACCTTTCATTATCATCATTTTCAACAACTTTTACATCTAAAGAATTAATAATTCTTCATGTTTCATTATTGAGGAATCTATATCCTCTTCCTTCTAGAGCATAGCCACGAAAAATTCCATCATCTCATCCTTGCTCATAATTTTCCAGGTTTCCACCTTTCTTCTTTATAATACATGGACTCCCAAAGACTCTCTACTGTTTCAGACATGGAGCTTTTCCATAGAACATTTCATATGGAGTCATATATAAGTTTGGCATGTAGAAACATCGGTGCGGAATATACACAACAGTGCTCATGGATGGCCTCCAATAGTAATGAGAAAGACTATGTTCAAGTAACAGAGTTCTCCCCATTCCCACCAGCCATCAATTCTTTCTTTCATCCACCCAATTTTGTTGAGGTGTGTGTGGTGAACTGAACACATGGCGAATTCCATGATTCTCCGGATAAATTTCAAACTCTTCATTCTTATACTCACCACTATTATTAGTTCTCAAATTATTTACTGAATAATCACATTCCTTCTATGATTTACTTCTGGAACTCTTAAACATTGTTAGAGCATATGACTTATGTCTCATGTACATAACACTAGTAATGCAAGTAAAGTCATCAATGAAATTAATAACGTACTTATCTCCATTTGAAGAATGATTTCTCATTGGTCCACATATATCTTAGTGTATGAGTTCCAAGGGTGATTTTGAGTTAATTTAAACACTCTTGTTTATAGAATTATTAATCTTAACTTTCGCACAAATAGTACAACACCAATCTCTTTCTCTTGATTAATCATGCATATCCCGAATACTGTCTAGCTTTGATAACTGGCACATATTTCTCTTACACATGTGCCCCAGCCTTTTATGCCATTATTTATTTTCATCCACCAGACACATGTAACAAGAGTTCTACACATCAAAATCTTGGAACATATTAACTCTTTTACACTGTCCTCTTGTAACTATATTTCCATCATTTTCAGTTTTCACAACAAATACATATTTTTTGAATATTACATTTTTTACCTTATCATAGAGTTGTGACACACATAAAAGGTTATGTTTCAGCCCATCAACATATAGTGTTTTCCTGGATTTCATATTTTTTTCCAATAATGGACAATCCAACACCTTTGATCATTAGAGATTCATCATTTCCAAATGTCATTGTTCCTTCTTTGAAGTCTTTCACATTCTTCAGCAGCTTTAAGTCTCCTATTATATGAGAGGAACATCCACTATCAAGAATCCATGGACGTTCTCCTTTTGTAGCTTTCAAAGAAGCTTCGTCAACAATGGATTTTTTTCTTCCTTTTCCTTCACTTTTCGTTGTGCTTCCTCCAATTTACTAGCCAATTCATTGTGTTCTGGCCAGACCACCAGGAAATCTTTCTTTTCATACTTATCCCACCTGTCTCTTTTAGCTTTTAAAAAGTCTAGCTTTTGAGAATTATTAAGAATGTTTTGTTGCTCTAGTAACACACCAAGGTAGCCATTGGGAGGATTTCTAGGTTGATCACATCTTTCAAAAATAGTTTCCAGTGATTGGAACCTATTCTCAACTTTCACACCAGTCTTCTCAGATATCTTCTTATAATTATTTGGTGAGTTTATATTTTGAACATATTGAATCCCCCTCAACCTTTGTCTTTAAAAACATGTGGAATAGTATTAATGTTGTTGATTAAACCAACACATGTTTGTAGTATGTCCTAATCCACCACAATACTAGCAGTAACTCTAGAATGAATATTTTCCTTTGAAACTTCTATACTGATCGAAGATGTGAACATGCATGACAACAGAATTCTTAATAGAACTATGTTTACCATAAACCTTTCTATTTTAAATCATAAATTTCTTTTTCAGCTTAGATTTCTTTTCAGACTTTTCAGTACCAAAAGTAGTAGAAATCTTTCAAGACACACGATTTTTATGTACTTTTGATTTTTCAGCATTACTGACTTTGGCCACATGCATAGCCTTTCCAACATTGTTCCTATTAGAACCAATTCCATCTTTCCTCTCAACTTTTCAAGGTAAATTCTGTGAACCCGTCATTGGATCATTATTACTTGAACATTCCCCAACATCTAAGATAAAATGTTTGAAACTGACATCCATTTCATTAGCTTTGGACAGTTTTTGTTGGAACAGTTCACACTATTCTTCTTTTAATTTCAACATTACTTCAAGATGATCATTATGATTCTTTTCAATATGAATATAATTTTTAGATCATCAATATATTATTCCATATTTATTTTCACCTCAGGAAAACAATGTTGATTGTTTAATGTGGAAATTTCATTTATTAACTTTTTGTTTTCCTTCTCAAGCCTTTTCATATTCCTCAAACATTCATTCAACACTACATTCGGATAATATTAATGTTGAGTTTATTTTTCATCAAAACTGTTGCTCCTGTAAACTTAATTATTCACTAATATAATAAAGATATTCTCTCAAGCTTTCTCAGTATATGATTTCTCAGATTCAGCTTCACTATCATCTTTTTCATCTCTGGATAAAAAGTTTCTTCTTTTTTATTTTAATAATTTTTTATCCTTACCCTTTGACAAATATTTATATTTGTTAGTTTGTTTCTTCCATGACCTCCTTGGGCATCTCTCATCATCATCACTATATTATTATTTATTCTTTTGAGGACAGTTAGTCACAAGGTTACCAACAACTCCACATTAAAAACATTTCAAGGGAAGATTCCCTTTGTATTTCCCTATACCTCTTTTCACATTTTTAGAAAACAAGGATAAAATCTCAACAAAATTTTTCATACCTCATCTATAGAATCAGAGTCACCATCATCATCATTAATAAGAGTCTTCATTGACTTATATCACTTTGATGCCTTGAATGACTTTCCTCTGTCTGCTTTTGTTTTGGTATTCATAGTCTTCTCCCTTCTCATTTAATAAGTAATGAGAGTGATATAAAATTCATCCAGAGATAATATCTCAGGTTCATTATCATCCAATGAAGAAACTTTAGCATCAATTTTTTCTGGAAGAATTCTCAAGATCTTTTTGAAAACTATAGAATCCTCCAAGATTTCACCAAGACATCTAATTTTACTAACAATATCATTTATCATGGTAAAGAAATCCCCAATAGATTCAGATTCTACCATTTTCAAGTATTCATACTTTAGTCTCCAGATTTATATTTTATCCTTCTTCACTTTTGTATTTACTTCATTGATGTTCTTTAGTTTGTCCCAGATTCCTTTGGCTATAGCAACACCTTTCACTCTAGCAAAATTCACTCTCAGAAAGAGATGAAAGTATTGAATTTTTATATCTTCTATCATTCTCATGATTCTTCTTTTCAACAGAAGTAAGAGAAACCATGTCATAAATAGAATGAAATCTATTTTTTGTAGATTCGTGAACATAATATCCAAGATTCATAAGATATTGCATCATTTTATCATTCCAGATGTGAGAGTTCATTCCATAAAAAATCGGAATCCCCTTACTGTTCACGCAATTTAGATTCTCCAACACAACTTCTCTTCAAACACTCTAGAAATGAATAAATGAAGCCAACCTACCTCTGATACCAATTGAAGTTCCCAGCCAAGATCCAAGTATCACTGAGAGGGGGAGGGGGTGAATCAGTGATATATTTTTACATTTTATGTTTCCCCTTTTTGAAACAACATTCACCTCCTGTTAAAGTGTTTCTTCCCTGCTGAACACACACAACCTCCAGAACACAGTATTTACAAGGTTTACTACTCAACAAGAGTAGCTATGTCCTTGGTATGGTATCGAAACAATACAGTACCACAAAATACACTAGTAAACATTCCTT
This sequence comes from Viscum album, assembly GCA_963277665.1. Classification (NCBI taxonomy): domain Eukaryota; kingdom Viridiplantae; phylum Streptophyta; class Magnoliopsida; order Santalales; family Viscaceae; genus Viscum; species Viscum album. The sequence goes on from OY728145.1 coordinate 1,854,622,682, forward strand.
TGATGTGGAATAAAATGACTACAATAAATTGTTACACTCATGCATCACATTGAAAGTAATCCAATAGTGTGTGTTCTACCTCTTATCACAAATGGGGTAATACAATGGATCATTACTTCTTAATGATCTTACAAAAATAAAATATTTTAGAGAAATTCTTCACGTTCCTACCGAGAAGCTGGCAGGAACCCATGGAGAAAAACAACTTGCATGCCCACTTCCACTTGCGTGACCAACACTTGCGTGCCTAAAACTTGCACGCCTCTTACCAACCATCAACCTGTGCACCCACCTCTATACTTGCGCGACAACTGCTCAAAGATAATTCTCAAGTATTGAGACTTAAATAATGAGGAGGCATGTTGTCTATTTATAGGCATTCTTGTGACTTGCGCAACCAAGAATTTTTCACTAATACTTGTGCATCGCTTCATCATATGCACACCGCTTTATCACGTGCATGCCCATCCATCACTAGCATGAAACTTTCTTTCATTTGTCATATTTTGATATGATAATGTTGGAATATGACTTTCACGAAACATTCACTTGTGCGGCAAGACTTGCATGCCAATACTTGCATGACACTATTGACATGCACGCCACATTCTAACTTGCACTCCGCTTTATTTCCTTTGTAATATTTTTATTGAATGATCTTTGAAATAGGACATGCACGTCACGTCACTTGCACGTCAATACATGCACCCCACAATTTTTGTTCTACCACTTGTGCACCAATACATGTGTGAAACTTTCTTTCTTTTTCCATATTCCTGAAATAATGCTTTTTGAAATATGACTTGTGCGCCTCTACAGCACTTTCATTCCTCCACTTGCGCACCTTCTTCTTGTGTTTGTCATTTTTGGATAGTATGATATTGAAATGTGTTTTTCCAAAACACTTCTTTACTCTCTCTATCCTTCATACGGCTTTCACTACAAGTTCTCCAAAACTGTGATGGTTGTAAAATAAAAATTAGCAAAGCATCGTTTGATTTATATGTCCTTTACAAAGTTAATTGATTTAGGTTTTTGAAAACACAAGACAACACTCTGTAAAATCAAACATTTCTTACTAAATTATCCATCCAACTTGGTCCCAACAAGTTTTACCCTATAATATAATACTTATTGTCCTCATTTTCCAATCACATAACATCTTGTCATTCCTCTTAGATAATCATTTGAGATTTTTCCCACATTCTAAATGCATACGAAGATTAATCTTATTACCTCTGTGGTCTTTATGGAAATCCACCATTCCCTTTTTGGTGATATTTGAAAATCATCAAAATTCATGTTTTTAACCATATTTGGGATAGATTGTCAGTAATAATCACAATAGAATTAAACTCAATAATCATTCCGTTTGATTTATAATAATCACCATCTTTTTTATAACACTTAGTTTTATAATTATTCCTCTTGGGTTGTTTCGTTGACTAATACAAATATTATAGTGTTAGAAACAACAATCACAGTAAGAACTCACATAATCACGAAAAACCATTTATATGATGTATAAAACAATTCAACTTATTCTCAATCAATGAAACATTAGGTTTAATATATGGAATTTTTAATCATTACTAAATATTTTCTATGTTATCACGTACATAGACTTATCCTCTGAGCCTTCACTAAACTTCAATATTCACAATCTCTTGATGTTGAATAAAACAATCCTATAATACAAACTATAATTACACAGACTTTTTATACATAGATATTACATATTATTAAATGTATATTCAATATAATTTAAAAATAAATTCTTAAATACTGTAAAGGTTTCATGTCATTGGATACTTAGATTCATAAAAAACTACTTCATAAACGATTTGACCCTTCTCCCACATTTATCTTCACAAAATATACCGTTTTTAGACATATATACCTAAAAATTATCTTCATATGTTTGATAATGGAAAAATATTAAAAAGGGTGAGTATAGATTCTTAGTAAGGGTAAACAACGGGGTATCAATTATCACTAAAACATAACATGATCATGGTGGTATAAAACCAGGAGCTTATTATTTGAAAACAATGCACTACATATAAAATATCGCAGTAATGATTTATGGAATAAATCATGGAAGATTATAATACATTAATCTTAATGAAATAAAATAATATTTTTATAGAGAGTATAGTATTTTCATGATATAAGAGTTTGTGGTGTAACACCCCAAAATTCTAAAGTAAGAAACTTATATTTGATAACATGCATGACACATGACACCAATCACATAATGGATTATAATACTCTAATAATGTAAAATATATTTAATATTTTATATATATTCAATAAGTTTTATATTTTTTAATACATGAAACACTAATATAGATTAATTTACGCACCTGAGAAACCATCATCGATGGGTTTTGTTACACGCAAGACTAAGATATACCAAACAATAACATATTATTTAAATATTATTATTTAAATATTATTATTTAATATAATAAGATATAAAATTTCCATTATGATTAGTACTAAATAACTTATGAAAAATATGGTTTACAAAAAAAAATCATTGGTTAAAATATAATTTGAAATGAATATAAGGGCTAATTGAATATAAAAACAATTTTTTTAGAAAACTAATTTTAATATCACAAATGTGTTTTACCTAATAAACTAATATAATTAAAATTATTGATTGAAAATAATTTAATATATATATATTATTCAATATAATATTTTTGATATTAATCTAAAATATTTGATAATAATAAGATAAAAACAAACCTTATTTTAGATAGAAAAACATATATTCTTATAAAGGTTAATCTACCCCCATTTAATGGAGAACCTATTTTAAATATGAATTTATAAATATAAATTCATTTTATATGTAAAAATTATTTTTAAACATATTATTTAGTTTAGGGTGGATATTTGATATTTTTTTGAAACATTTCAATTATTAAAGAATAATTAAAAATATTGTATTTTAGTTCAAAACTATATTTTTGTTTATTTTATTTATAAGGTTAAACTATATTTTTAATTGGGTTTTAAGAATAAATAGATGAAATATTTATGAAATAATACAATTTATGTTATTGTAATCAATTTAAATTTAAAATTTACTATAAAAACAATGATCTCTTTTAATAAATTTACTTTAAAACTCGCAATTAAATCCCATCTAAGATATTAAATTTAAATTAATTTCTTCCTCATCCATGATTTGAATTTGGAAAACTGGATTCTATATTTGGAATATACATAATTTATAATATCTAATAATTCTAAATTTATTTTTCAAAAATGTAACGCCCCGACCCTAGATACCCAGAGTCGGTACATTATTACATAACATTGGCATGATCACAAAGGATCATGTCTCGAAAGACCAATTAGTTTAGTAGTCTTGGAAACAGTACATATATTCTTAAGTCATAAATTACATCAAAAGGTAAAAAACTACAACAACATCTTGTCTTCATATCCCCTCATACTATCCCTACAGGTCATTCATAAATTACTTCTTCACATCTTGGGAAAAATAAAACATTGAAAGGGGTGAGATCAGATGCTCATTAAGGATAACAATATAGCAGAAGCATTCATAGATAAGAATAAACACTTAAAGAAATTTATAACTAAAACAAAAGCCTTTTAAACATGAACTTCAGCATAATATGGAAAAGATAAAATGAAATAATTTCATTTACTTATTCACATGGATAATATACTAGTCGAACAATCACATGCAATATCAATAACCACTTTCATAATGATGAAATACATAATTCCAGACTATCATAACCACATAGCCAAGACCTCATGCCAAGACTACAAATAAGATTTTGTCAAGGCCTTGTGCCAAGACACTAGTTTGTCTAATGAGACCTACCAATGCATAGAGGATCTATATTGGGCTCCACCTGTCACTTACTAAGTCCAATTCATTCCTCATATGAACAGGTTTAAACATAACATAAACATTCATATTAAAACTAGCATACGAAATGTCAATACTTTAACAACAAACCATGAGTGGTATAAAAATAGCACATCCGCAGTCAAACATAACTCATTCGATACAATATGGAATATTGTACTGTATCATATTAACCTCAATCAAGAATAATGGAGGATATTGACATAGATGAAAATTATCATCAAAACTATTTGAAAGAAATATCACCATTTTCTTGAAATCATTTAAAAGTCACACTATTTATCAAGATGCCATTTAAAAATATATTTATTAATCAAAGTGTCCCATACCACTTTGAAACTTTTAAAATGAGTATTAATTTTAAAACATTAATTTCCATATAAATAAATCCATAAAATCATTTTTAAAACATGGACATTAATGAGCACGATTTAGAATAATAAGTCTTTAAAACATTTAAAAATGGTATTTTAGTTAGAGTTTCTAACCAAAAGAGAGGCACTTGAATACAAATAATTGAGGTAATCAAAACTTTTTAATATCATGAGAATAAAGGAATATATGATATACTATGTCTAAGTACATTATATACACCACATAAAAGTGATTTGGTGTATAATAACAAAGAAGTCTCAATGGAATGTAAATTGAGATGAAATCTCTCATAAAGGATGTATCCTCAGCATAAGAATAAATCAATGACAAAATTATGTGTGACAAATATAAATAAAATAAATATGAATGGATATTCATTTTAAAACAATCAATGGACATTCACACATATTCTAGTAAAAACAGCACCAATGAATTGGATGTTTATCTCAACAAATCGAGATTGAGTAAAAATTTCTCTTATCAAGTTCATACCGATGACTATAGAATTTATCAATGGAGTGATTATGTGTATAAAATTATATCCATAGAAAGGGGAGTGGAAATTATGACATAATCAAATGAATAGTGATTCCACACATAATCTTGGAGTAAAATAATCAATGATGTATGCGTAAAGCCGAATGAGTGGAAATTGAAATTTCAAATTCCCTTATCGATTTGGTAACATATGAAACATGCACCCATGAAAGAAGGATCATACAATGATTATGTAAATATAAATTAATTAAATCATATTACACAATAAATACAAACATGGGAAATACTCAATCACATACAATAAATAAGCGGTGAATAATGGAAATCTCACGGATTTAAAAGTGAGATAAGAAACCCCTTACTTTGTACCTTTTCCTCGGTCGGCGGTTGGTTAAACTCCTGTATAATGGTGAAATATTTTTTATTTAATTATACAAGAACCATTTACATTAATATGATATCATATATGATCTTTTAACATTGATTTTTTTATAATATCTTAGTATTATCGTCATTTCGAGTGTTAACTTACTCATTTTCCATTATATTCCTTGTTACGTAAGTCGTGTTTGTTATGGATAGGTTGTATATTATTCATATCCATAATTATATCAAGTCCTTAAACATTATTTTTAAATCATCAAATAAAAATTATACTTGAATGGATATGATGGAGATTGAATCTCATCCCTTTCGTGGAGACGGTAGTCCGTACGTACGCACGAGCGATAATATCATTTTTTTTGTTAAAATAATATATAATTGGATGATATATCATATAGACAGAATAATTATCATGTTATATTTATTATATACATGAATTAAACATCATTATTATACCCATCCACATAATAATTTTTTGAATGACAATTACACCATGACGTGGAGACGGTAAGCCGTATGTATGCACGTATGGTGACATGTCATTCAAAGGATGGATAGAATACTGAATATGGTTGTACCATTTTTTAATAATATTATAGTATATAGGAGATACTGGATTCATTATTTACGAATGGGAATAACAAATAATGAATAATTTGAAGAAGAAAAGAATTTGAAAAAAGTTGGTAAAAACATTACCACTTCTTCGGGTTCTTCCTTTTGATTTGATAAAAAAGGGAATCTTAGGTTGGCTTTATGATCAAAATAAGGCCTCTAGGTTGTAGTGAGGGATGTTTAGAGAGTATTGGGGTAGGGGATGTCCGATCCAAAAGGCTTTGAAAGTGTGAAGTAATTAGAAGGGGGAGTGCCCCTTTATAAGAGGGGTGCGGGGAACCTTTGGAAAAGCTAGAAATATTATTTTATAATAAATTCATATTCCATTTCTAATGGCTAAAAAGTTGATTATTTAAAGGTTAAGGTGGGTGTAGGTTGAAAACCACTCAAAAGGTATAATTTAGACAGGTTTGGGTCATTATATTAACCATATCTTTAAGTATTAACTCTTAGTTAATTAGTTTCACGTTTACAATGTCTCTTTGTATTTTTATATTATATGGTTAATAAACATACTATATACATCCATGACACCACCAAGTGGTCCATTAATGATAAAACTATCACGATATAAGTCTCTTGGACGAACCTTATATTTTTAGGAATTTAATATCAATTAATAATTTTATATTTGTTTTAAAAACTCTTTTATGTCAATTTTGACACTATTCAATAGTAGATTTTTTGTAAAAAACATAACAGAATGATTACTTCGAAAACATTCAATTAAATAAATCCTAATATGTCATATTATCCATGAAAATTAGTGTAATTCATTAAATGTTTCAAATTATATTTATTTGGGTATTTATAATATCAAATATTTTAACTTTTCACTATTATGGTAATTACTACATCATCATTGTGTCATAAATAAATTAAATTATTTAAAGTCTAAAAATTATAAATAAAATATCATTATGTAGGAAATATTTTTATATTTCTAATAAATATTTATAATATAATTTATCGTATGTTTATCCCTATATTAAAAATGTTTTAGAAAATAAACCTTGATTTTAACTCTTTTAACTCTTCTTTGAATTAAATAATAATAAATGTCCTAATCAAATAAAAGTGGACCTAAATGATAATATTTTATTCCTAAGGTTGTTTATGGCCGATATAAGTTTGTACAATAGAATTAGGACTTGTGTTATGGTAATATTAATATCATTTTACCCTTAATTACCTTATTTACTTTTAACCGTGGTATATAAAATTAAAAAGATACTATTCAAAAAAAATTATTTTCATCTCAATGAACAAAATTTTACTCCTTGATATTAACTGTGTCTCTCGGAATTTCGAAATTCCACTCACAGAAGCGGTAAAATTATGTTTTATGAAAAATTCAGTTATTAACTTCCACTTAGTGGTTTCACTATTCATCAAAAAATTAATGTTTCAAGAAAAATACCAAAAATTAGGCCTAAGATATATTTGATATTATGAATTCAAAAATGATTTCTATTTTACCAAATTCAAAACATATCAGTTGAATTAATTAATTTTAAAATTAATTCTCGTCGTCAAAACAAATAGCGTGTTTTTAAGAGATAATAATTATCAAAAGATTTACACTTGTTTATGTCTGGTTTAAATGTGAAATCTCATCCAATGACCAACATTGTATTAAATGATAAAAATATATTCTAAATATACATTAAAACCACTCAAATTAATAAATTATCACTATTAATTATTTCAATTAAAATATTTGTTTTTAATTAAAATTTAGTAACTTTCACTATTTATCAAAATATGAAAGTTATTCGAAAAGTACCAAAATTTCACCCTAAGATAATTTCAATATAACGAATCCAAAACTGAATTCCATTTCGAAAGATAAAATTTATAAAATTTCAAAAATCATGTATTACTATTCATAACGTCTAGTTTGATTGGTTGTGGTGTGTTAGAATCATGAAGTTGCGTACAATCCACGTTATTTCATTATTCAAATGGAAACGTACCAGGGAATCTTGGGGTGTTACGTTATCCCCTCCTTCAATAAATTGCATCCTCGCAACTTTTTTAAAATTGGGCTTGAGAATATAATGGAATGTACCACATCGGGAAAAGAGTCAATAAAACTATAACTTTAAAAGAAAGGAAGAGAGGTATAAAGGTCACCTAAGATAACCCATACTAGGATTCCATGTAGGAAAACAAGGATTTGGACGATAAACTAAGTGTTCAGTTCTGATGGAGAGGGATAGAAAACATGATCAGGAGAAATTTAACAATAAGAAAATCACAAACTTGTGTTGGGACAAACAGTCCATAGTCTCCCAGTAGGAAAAGTAAACGGACAACATTTTTTTGTTTTATGTTACATTACATAAGGATGAGGAATTCCTTTATGATATTGACTAAGAACATAAAGAGATATACTTAGTTTTTAAGTAGAGTTTCATTCTTTAATAACATTTTACCACTGACTCATTTTTTGATCAATGAGTATTCAAGAATACTTGTTCACAATGGAAGAGCTAGAATAAACTTCTATACATGATCCACGTAGGATAAACTATAAATTTACCTAGTCATTAGAGATTAAGAAAAACCAAAATGGTTAGTATAATATCTGATGACCCCCCAAATGGATATTCCATTAGCGAAAAAAAACACTAATCATAATTTATAAAATTAAACCATCAATACCCCAATGTTAAATAAATACCATTGAATAATCAATTTCCCTTAAAAGCCTTCAATATAATCCAAACTAATATTGAAACTCAAAACTTATAAAAACGTTGTCTTCCACGTTAAATTGTATCTCCAAATGACATTAATTACTCTTAAAGTCACATACTTACAAGTAATTAACCTAATAATTTCCATATACAACCCAAATCACTATAAATCCAAAATAAAAACATAGATAAAAATCCACAATTACTCCTCAAATAAAATCCCATACTATTCTATTTTCTATACAACTAAGAGAACAACTTCCAAAATAACATTTATCACTGAATTACCAAATCAATTTCCTGTACTATGGGTATTCATTTGATAATACATAAGATCCCAAATCAAATTATTAATGATCAATAAAATCATTTAACTAAAAATAATAGTCACACTAACCAGGGACTTCACGTACTCTAGTGGTAGGTAATAAATCCCAATCGCACTTTGGTTGTGGGTTCGATTCCCACTGCTTTTTCTAACGCGACGGGTTGTCACACGGTCTATGTGTTGTCCTTTTTAAATAAACTATGTTTTATAACATTACCAAAATGAGATAAATTCCTCAAAATAACTATAACCTAATTTAACCACAAATCTAATCTCATACCTTGCATTTTCATCCCAATTTATAATAACTTATAATTGCCTCAAACCCAATGATCATATAATTCCAAATAGTTATTTATAACTATATTCACAAGAGAGAAGATCATTCTTCCTCAAATATCACTCTCACAAGGAAAACTACAGGGTTAAAAATACAAGAAAAAATTATTCCAAAGTAAACCCATCAACAAAGAGCACTAATACTTTTTAAACATTTCTCCAACCATTTATTTCCACATAGCTTCTTCTTTGACCATGAAAATATCCTATATAATAGGCCATTCACTCGGGTAATGGCCAGGTCCCCTACATTTATGAAAAATGACTGTAAATGGACTCTTGGGACCATTTTTATCTTTTTCTATTGTACTCTTCATTTTTATTCAGCAATTCTTCAATTTATGTCCTTCCTTCCCGCACGTAAATCATTTCTTTGTCCCATTGAGACACTTTCTTGGGTGTCTGCTTCTACATTTCCTACATGATGGAAATTGAGGATTCCATTCTCCATGGTCTCCACTACTGGAGGTCTTATCATTCATCACCTTTCGCTTCTTTGTTGAGTCTGGGAATTGGTTAACATATATATATTGTTGATCATATTTTTGGAAAATTGATTTGGCATAAAGACAATATCATTTACGCCTATCAACATTCCATTTTATTTCTCATTTCCACCATCGTTCCCACCTTGTACATCATTCTCAATGTCACTATGACTTCCTTGGAATCCAGCCATTGACTAAAACCAGAAATCATTGTGTGAGTAACAGTAGTCATAAAATCATTTAGATATTAACATGTCACCATATTCTCAAATTGAAACAAATTAGGATAATCCAATGTCATTTACAATCATCTTATATATTTAATACTTCAAATTGGTTAGTAAAGAAAATGTAAAGTATCCTAAGCATATCCCTTAGGAGTGTCGTAACCAAGAGTGCAGTAAGGCCCATTGTCGTGCACCAGTTCCCGTTCGATTCTAGCTCAAAGAGGACTTTTCAGGTTTTACCCCTAGGTACATCTGTGCCAGAGCCGCCTCTACCTACTTGTATCAAGACAGGGATGTATTTCTTGGAAAACTCAAAAAATCTCTACAATACCAAAATTCTAGGAAGTTATTCTATACTAATTATCAAAGTTCCTCTTAGGTCTACGTGCTCTAATTAGAGTTTTTCTAAATCTAGCTTCCATGGTTCGTACTAAACTTCCTCTGATACCAACTATAACACCCCGACCCTAGATACCCAGAGTCGGTGCATTATTAAATTACATTGGAATGATCACAAAGGATCATGTCTCGAAATACCGATTAGTTTAGTAGTCTTGAAAACACTAGATATATTCATATGTCTTACATTACATCATAAGGTAAAAAAACTACAACAACATCTTGTCTTCACATCCCCTCATACTAGTTATGCAGGTCATTTATAAATTAATTATTCACATCGTAAGAAAAATAAAACATTGAAAGTGGTGACCTCAGATGCTCAGTAAGGATAACAATATAGCAGAAGCATTCATAGATATGCATAAACACTTAATGAAATTTATAATTAAAACATAATCCTTTTAAACATGAACTTCAGCATAATATAGAAAATATAAAATGAAATAATTCCATTTAATTATTCACATGGATATTCTACTAGTCGAACAACCACATGCAATATCAATAACCACTTTCATAATGATGGAATGCATAATGCCGGACTATCATAACCACATATCCAAGTCCTCGTGCAAAGACTATAAATACGATTTTGTCAAGGCCTTATTCCAAGACACTAGTATGACTCATGAGACATACCGATGCATCGAGGAGCTATAGTGGGCTCCATTCATCACTTACTATGTCCAATGCATTCCTCATATGAACAGGTTTAAACATAACATAAACATTCGTATTAAAACTAGCACACAAAATGTCAATACTTTAACCACAAACGATGAATGGTATAAAAATAGTACATCCACAGTCAAACATAACTCATTCGATACAATATAAAATATTGTATTGTATCATATTATCCAAAATTGAGAATAATGAAGAATATTGACAAAGATGAAAATAATCATCAAAACTATTTGAGAGAAATAACCCCCTTTTTCTTGAAATCATTTAAAGGTCATACTATTTGTCAAGAAGCCATTTAAAAATATATTTTTGAATCAAAGTGTCCCATACCACATTGAATCTTTTAAATGGAGTTTTAATTTTAAAACTTTAATGTCCATATAAATAAATCCTTAAAACCATTTTTAATAAATGGACATTAATGAGAAAGATTTAGAAGAATATGTCTTTAAAACATTTAAAAATTGTATTTTAGTTAGAGTTTCTAACCAAAATAGAGACACTTGAATACAAATAATTGAGGTAATAAAAACTTTGTAATATAATCAGAATAATGGGATTCATGATATACTATGTCAAAGTACATTATATACACCACATAAAAGTGATTTGGTGTATAATAATAAAAAAGTCTCAATGGAATGTAAATTGAGATAAAATCACTCATAAAGGCCATATCCTTAGCTTAAGGATAAATCAACGACATAATTATGTGTGAAAAATATAAATACACTAAATATGATTCAATATTTAGAGTAAAAAAATCAAAGGACATTCACACATATTCTAGTAAAAACAACACCAATGAATTGGATGTTTATCTCATCAAATCGAGATTGAGTAAAAATTACTCTTATCAAGTTCATTCCGATGACTTGAGAATTTATAAATGGAGTGATTATGTGTATAAAAAGTATATCCACAGAAAGGGGATTAGAAATTATGAGATAATCAGATGAATAGTTATTTCACACATAATCTTGGAGTAAAATAATCAATGAAGAATGCGTAAAGCCGAATGAGTGGAAATTGAAATTTTAAATTCCCTTATTGATTTGGTAACTTATGAAACATGCACCCGTGAATGAAGGATCATACAATGATGATGTAAATATACATGAATTAAAGTATATTACTCAATGGATACAAACATGGCAAATACACACACTGCATACAATAAATACGTGGTGAATAATGGAAATCTCACAGATTTAAAAGTAAGATAAGAAACCCCTTACTTTTTACTTTTTCCTTGGTCGAAGGTAGGTTAAAATAATGTATAATGGTGAAATAATTTTTATTGAATTATAAATGAATCATTTACATTAATATGATATCATATATGATCTTTTAACATTGATTTGTTTATAATATCTTAGTATTATCGTCATTTCGGATGTTAACATACTGGTTTTCTGTTATATTATTTGTTACGTAAGTTGTGTTTGTTATGGATAGGTTTTATCTAATTCATATCCAGAATTATATCAAGTCCTTAAACATTATTTTTAAATCATAAAATGATAACTATACTTGAATGGATACGATGGAGAATGAATCTCATCGCTTTCGTGGAGACGGTAGTCAGTACGTACGCACAAGCGGCAATATCATTCTTTTGATGTTAAAATAATATATAATTTGATGGTATATCATATATACATAATAATTATCATGCTATAATTACTATTTACATGAATTACACATCATTATTATACCCATTCAAATAATAATTTATTGAATGACAATTACACCACGACGTGGAGACAGTAAGCCGTACGTACGCACGTATGGTGACATGTCATTCAAAGGATGGATAGAATACTGAATATGGATGTACCATATTTATAATAATATTATATTATATAGGAGATACTGGATACATTATTTTAGAATGGTAATAATAATGAAAGAAGAAGTTGAAAAAGAAAAGAATTTGAAAAAGGGTGGTAAAAACAATATCTCTTCTTCGGGTTCTTCATTTTGATTTGATCAAAAGGGCTCCGTAGGTTGGATTTCTGATAAAACTAAGGCCTCTAGGTTGTATTTATGGAAGTGTATATAGTATTTGGGTAGGGTTTGTCCGATTCAAAAGGCTTTTAAGGTGTGAAACACTGAGAAGGGTGAGTTCCCTTTTATAAGAGGGGTGAGAGGAACCTTTGGAAAAGCTAGAAATATTATTTTATAATAAATTCATATTCAGATTCTAATATCTAAAAAGTGTATTATTTAAAATATAAGGTGGGGATAGGTCTAAAACCACTCAACTAATAGAATTTAAACAGTTTTGTGTCAATATATTAACCTTATCTTTAAGTATTAACTCTAAGTTAATTAGTTTCACTTTTACAATGTCTCTTTCTATTTTTATATAATATGGTTAATAAACATACTATATATATAAAAGAGACCTCAAAGTTGTCGATTAATGATACAACTATCTTGATATAAGTCTCTTGGTTGAACCTTTTATTTTTAGTAATTTAATATCAATTAATAATATAATATTTGTTTTAAAAACTCTTTTAATTCAATTTTGACACTATTCAATAGTTCATTTTTTGTAAAAATCATAACAGATTGATTACTTCGAACAAAGTCAATTAAATCAGTAAATATATGTCATATTATTATATAAAATTAGTTTAATTCATTAAAACTCTCATATTATATTTATTAGGTATTTATAATATCAATTATTTTAATTTTTTACAATTATGGTAATTACTGCATTATCATTGTGTCAAAAATAAATTAAATTATTTAATGTCAAAAAATTATAAATAAAGTATATTATGTGGGAAATGTTTTTATATTTATAATGAATCCTTATAATCGAATTTATCTTATGTGTAACCCTATATTAAAAATGTTTTAGTAAATAAATATTGATTTTAACTCTTTTAACTCTTCTTTGAATTAAATAATAATAAATGTCCTAATCTAATCCAAGTGGAACTAAATGATAATATGTTATTCCTAAGGTTGTTTTTGGTCGATATACACTTGTCCAATAGAATTATGACATGTGTTAGTGTAATATGAATATCATTTTTACCCTTAATTACCCTATTTACTTTTAACCGTGGTAAATAAAAGTAAAAAGTTACTATTCACCAAAAATTATTTTCATCTCAATGAACGACATTTTACTCCATGATATTAACCGTGTCTTTCAAGGTTTCGAAATTCCACTCATAGAATAGGTAAAATTATCTTTTATTAAAAAATAAGTTTTTTAACTACCACATAGTGGTTCCACTATTCATCAAAAAATTAATGTTTCCAAAAAAATACCAAAAATTAGGCTGAAGCTATATTTGATATTATGAATTCAAAAAAGATTTTTATTTTACCAAATTCAATACATATCAGTTTCATTAATTAATTTTAAAATTAATTTTCATCATCAAAACAAATATCGTGTTTTTAAGAGATAATAACTATCAAAAGATTGACACTTGTATATGTTTCTTCCCAACTAATAGGTTTTAGACTAGTTTATGTCACTTTATTAAATTTATCATTTAGATTTAACATTTATTTAAATAGTATGCTCCACCTGCGTCCAAACCTCGGGCGGAGTATGCCAAAAGATCTGTCTCACTTAGAGGAACTCAACAATGCTGACGGCACGTCAATCGGACGTCCGTCCCAGGGGCCCAGGGTCTGGTCAGACCAAGGCCTAGAACAGGGACAACCAGGGTGAGCCGAACTGGGTTGGGTCAGCCCAGGCTAGGTCGGGCAGGGTCGATCCGACCCGGTCGGTAGAGCACACCAAATGGAACTCTTTAAGGTGGAGATGTGGATCCTCACCGGTAGACCATGGAAATGAGGGAGAAGATGAATTAAAGACGATTTGAGCTCGAAGGAATTCAAGGGAAAATCTAAAGAGGCCACTGAAAATAAGATGAGCTTTCTCCATAAAATGATCTTATTAGTAATTTGGATATACTAATTGAATTTTATCAATACATTATTATTAAAAATGATCTTCCCTTTTCTGTGCATTTTTTTTAGTTTAATAATAATATAAATATATATTATATTTACAAGTTAAATTAATATAATTAATCAATAAAATACACTAACAAATAATAAATAATATTAATAAAACTAATGTTTTATTAAATTATATAAAAATAACAATACCTTATAAAAAATATAAACTAATTATTATATGGTCTAAATTGTTCTTAATTTTCTATTTTCCCCTTCTATTTCCAAAACAACCTAAGGTTTTTTATTTTTTAAATCCAACATTAAAAATTTAAGACTAATTTTATAACTCAAGGGATTCGCCCCAAAACCAATTAATTCTTGTTTAGTCCATTTCTTCCAACATGGAACATGGCTGTTGACTGATAGAATTATCATGGAATTTGGATGAGTTTAAAAAAACGAGCTTTTGAAGCTATGGGAGGAGGGTGCTACTCAATTCACCACACTTGAAAAACCAATTGGTTCTGTCAATACATTCCCATATAAATTTTTTCATTCCCTCCACTCATCCTGGGAAGAATTACCCTTGATTCAGGGGTCTTTTGAGCTTATTGAGATAGTGTATAAAGTGTCATACCATTAATCAATTCTTCCATTGTTTTCATCAGAACATTATGTTGTTCATGTTTAATGCAATTAAAAAAACACTTTATTTTTTTTTGGTATTTTAGTATTGAAAATGGATTTTTAAAATAAAAGGGTATTTTTTTCTAAAAGTGTTTTTTATATGGGTTTGAAAGAGTTTTTCAAATGGTTTTATTATTATACATTATATATTCCAATTGATAGTATCAACAGATGCATTTTTTTCACAACTTATTAATCTAATGGGTAGAGTGTTTGTAACGACCCGAAGTTTTTCAAGAATAATATAGAAAATATAAATAATAAGAAAATATACCATAAAACTAATATAATAAAAGGGGAATATATATCCATGGATAATAAAGAATAAATAATCAGATAGAAAAAAATAACTATTTTTATATTTTCTTATTATTAAATAAAAATTCAAATTTTAATAAATTCAGTATATGAATAAAATCAAGAAACTTAATGAAAACTCATTTTCAATTAGAAAATGTAATTTCACCCTAGGCTAATTTCGATATTCTGAGTCCAAAAATGAAGTCCATTTTGAAAAATAAAATTTATAAAATTTCAAAAAGTGGTTATTACTATTCATAACGGCTTTTTATTCAGTTTTAAAATATGATTTAAATTTATTTCTTATTCTCATATATACATATTTTAAATATTTAGATTTTTTATATATTTTTATTTGATTAAATAATGTTTTTTAATTGTATGATACTCATAAAGATTTATCAAACCTTGTTTTTGATAAACACTAAAATAATTTTAGATAATTTCTCTAAGCTTTTTAGTTCGCAATCTCTATTTAATAAACCAAAAATTTTGACCCTGTAAAAATTTATATTGTTGAAGGACAAATTGGTCAATTGACCATTAGGCTTATAAGACATATATAAAGGTAACTTGGGACATAAACATACTTAAGTGGAATAACCATACGGTCGACTTCCACACATATCACTTAACCAAATTTGGTTCTTTTATTGCTTCTATAACATCATTCAGAATAAACTATGAAATATAAGAAAAATGTTGGATAAAATTGTAAAAATATATTCTAATTATACTTTAAAACACATACCTAAAGAATTCGACTTTGATTCTCCAAAAGAAGCCTTCAGATTGCCTCCAAAACAATGGGAGAACTCTATTTGACCATAATAGAACCAAAATCTCTTATAATCAAATTTTGAGAACTCTTATTTGGATAATACATAAAATAGTTACAAAACAATTCCATACCCACATTATAGAGGTTTCTTTAGGTGGAATACCATGATGAAAGGTGTTTAGTAAATAAAAATAAAAGAAAGGAACTTGAAATATAAAAAATGAAAAGGGGAATTTACCTCTTCAAGTAATATTACTTTAGAGCCTCTTTTGTTTTCTCAATTATTTAATCGTTTGATATATTTTTCATATAACTTTAGTTTTCAATGTCATCATAGAGGAAAATACATAATATTGAAGGGTGTGTGCCTTGAGAAAAACTATGTGTTACCTAGGGACACGACATGTACTAGACATGGTCTCGGCGGCCCCTGTTGTTAGTTATACGACCGTCTACACGGATTACCCTTACACGGCGTGTTCCGAAGTATATCGGATTTTTTACCAAAAAAATTGATATTTTAATCAAGATAAATGTGAATAAAAAATTACCAAAGGGGTATCTTCAAAATTTTATTGTTCTGGAGATTAAATGAAAAAGTAGGTATTTCTATTCATACCGGCTAGTTTGATTGGTTTTGGTGTGTTAGAATCTCAAAGTTGCGTACAATGCACGTCATTGCATTATTCAAAGGGAAACGTACCATGGAAGCTTAGGGTGTTACAAAAAATATTAGTTAAAGTAATTAATATTTATTATAATTTTTAAGGTAAAAAACAATCTTAATAAAATACTAAACCATTTTGTTCAGGGACCAAATGTTCCATACACTTGTAAAAAAACCCATTTAATGTCCATAATTCGGCCATTAAACGTCCTTTATTGAGTTTTTATTACTTTTTATGTAAAAATGTGGGTACACCTAAATTATTTTTAAAAATACCAAGTCTGTCCTTTTCCTCTGTTATAAATAAAAACCACATTTCCCCATTCCACACACCTATAAAAATGATTAGGATAGAAACATATCTGAACTTATAGTTTCCCAACATCCCTCCCCCTAACCTTGAGGCCTCCTATTGGGATGAAATCCTTCTAGATAATGTTTTTGGTCGAAACCAAAAGATGATTCCTGATTAAGAGGTAACATATTCTCTCAAACTCTCTCATTTAATTTCCATTCAACAAACTATAAAAAATACCCATTCCATGATTGTATAAGAACACCAAGATCCTCAATATTCTTGGAATATTTTTTCTAAGGGGTCGACCAAAAATTACACACACTTTCATTTAATTGGTAACAAACTTACTTTTTCTATGTGCGACGAACTATTACCTCATTAAATGCTGGTTCTTCATTTTTTTTCTTTACCACCTATCATTGTGGCCATTATGATGAAAACTCTATTTATATTTGTTATATATGATATTTATAATTTATTTAATCTTCTTAATGTTTTATTTAGACCATACTTATATGAATTATGACATTTGTAAATACAATTATTTTGTTTGATGAAGTGCTCAATAACACCCACTCAATGATATATTACTCATCAAAACCATACATGGAATATATGTAGGATGGTTTTAAAAAACGTATGAGACATATATAACATAGATATGACAAAATAATTATAATATACATATGTATCATTTAATTTTTAATTTTATGACACAAAAATTAAATAAATGTAGTGTTCATTTGTATATATGGCCTACAGTCTCCATGAACGATACACTTCATTTATTATCTCCAAATATTATGGATTATTTTAAATAAAATTTTAATTAATACATAAGATAATTAATTCATGGTTGAAATTATTTATATGATTAAATTATGATATTATAAATATGGAAAAAATATAACAAATCAAAATATATTAGAGGAATACTACGAAATTTACCCCTAAAAGAGATAAAATTATAAAAACAAACCATTGTTATAAGATAATATATGATATTATAAACATAATTTTTGTTCTGTTATTAGTTAGTAACATATTTTAAACCAATATACCAGAGGAAAAATACCACACAACACAATGAACATTATTTTATAAGGTTTCATCTCAATTTACATTCCAGTGAGACTTATATTTGTTATGCACCAATTCACTTTTATTTGGTCTCTATTTCACCTTTTTAAATGATATATCATCAAACAACTTATTATAATGATATTATAAGATTCATTTAATTTAGAGGGTATTATTATTTAATGATTCTAGTGGTATAGGACACTTTATAAAGCTAAAAGTTAATTTTTCCTCAAGAATGTTTTAATGTCACCAACCCTTATTGATACTTATAATCCATTGAGACATTATTGATAAATCCATATTCTTTATTCAATGTTGATATTTGATAATGAATTTTTTTAATTATATTAGGAATTATTTGGACATGCAATTCATGGGTTTGGTACTATTTAAGGAAAACCCTACTGGTCTGGGACTGGTTAATGCAAGCCCATCGATGCATCAACAGTCTCATGAGATGTATTAGTTGGAAAAATTAGAAAAGTATACACTATAACTTGATGGTAAAGGTATCATGTACCCAGTTAACATGAATTACTATAATTAAGGATATCTTTAATTGATAATTCTTTATTATTATTTATCCATGACATTTTTCATCAACATATATTTTGATGCATTTCATTTTCTGTTCATTGATTAAATCAAATGTGTTTTCTACTTATAAATATTACATATTTATATTTCCTTATCTATTAATTTGAATATAATGGTATATTAGTTACCTTCCTTTTCATGATAATTTTTCTTTATTTTTTCATTATTTATCTCTCTTTAATTAATCATGGAATTCCATTGATCACACACTTATTATGTTTCCATTCTCTAGGTTATGAAGAATAAATTTTATAATAAGTGTTCATGGATGAATTTAATTCCATTTTATTATGTATCATGTTTTTATTTCTTATTTCCCACTATATTATTAGTATTGTGTATGTATAAAGCTTTATAATACTCCTATATTGATCATTCCTTCGAGATTTATTTCTTTGTAATCTTACAATAGTTATAAAGTAATGCACGAGATCTAGGCTTCTGGGGTCGGGGTGTTACAATTAGTATCAAAGGAAGTTTAGAATCATCCTTGAAAACTAGATTTATAAAACATATATTTGGGAACCAAGCCCTAATATAGACATATAGTATATGTATACAAGAACATCATATAGTTTTGGAATAATGGTAATTATGTGGGTATTCCTAGAAATACATCCTTACCTAGATACTATATGAGGAGGTGGTTCTTGAATATATATACATAAGAGTCATAACACCTACATGGTCTTCCTAGATAGACTTAGGGAAACCAGGTACATGACAATGGGCCTTACTATGCCCCAAGTTTGACACTCCTGAGGGATAAGCTTAGGCTAAATCCCATTTTCATTTCTTACCACCATGAATGATTTCAAATTAAATATCACCATGATCTAACCAAAGTTTATGATTTTAGGATTCAAAATGAATAAATTTATGTTATGTGTTATACTATATTTAGATTTATTCAACGTTCACAACTTTATGAGATAATTAAGTGGATGCTATTTTTTAGAAAAGGCACCTAGAAAGAATAATGAAGTCAATACTCAAAAAAAATGTAGCAGTTTCCCTAATGAGAATGTTAATTAATCTTGTACTAGAACAGATAAATTTTTATATATATTAGGAAATATTATTCATCATATGATAAATAAAATTTCCCAATTAGAGAATATTATTCCATAGAGTGAATCACCGATGCAGGATCTCTTTGTGCTGCTGAAGCCCCCATCATTTTGTGGGACTACTAATATAATTATAGAGGATCCCTGCATTAAGTCTCTGGATTATATACTTAAAAACATGGAATTAAGTAAAAATTATAATGTTACACTTTTAGTCTATTTTATCCACGGTGACTCTGAGCAGTGGTGGTCTCTAATCTAGAATATAGGGGAGGTAGATGATATTTAACTCACAAAATGAAGACTCTTTAAGGATAAATTCTTTGATAAATACATTCCTCATGATTAAAAAACTAATATGAAGAAGATATTTTTTTCATTAAATTTAATGGAGAAAATAGAGTGTTCTGTATTATGATGCTACCATTATAAGGTTATATATGTATGATACAGATTATATATGTAACACGGAGTGCAAGATCATCCACTTTTTTGAAAGTCATAAGACAAATCATAAAAGGGAGTTGGTCTCTAAAAATGTTCTCATCATATGAAGAGATAGTCTTATGTTCCATCAAAATAGAAAAGGAATTATTGAGATCTTATGTATTCATGGGAAACCAAGAGAAGAAGAAATCACTTGAACACCTAGAAAAATATAATGAGTCAAATAATATGAAGTGAAATAAATATTTTAAAACATGTGGTAACTATGGAATGAATCACCCTATTAAATGATTAAAAATATATGGATTTTTATATTAATGTAGACAAAATGGTCACCAAGGAAAATAATTTTAAGGAAAGAAGGAAAACAATGATATTCATTGTTACAACTACTTGGAGATGGGTCACTACCCAAATTAATTACCCAAATTTCAAGATAATATACCTCTAATGAATCTAAGAGATGAAGGTCAATTATATTTTATTGACACAAGTAAAGTGGAATGATTAATATTCATGTTTATTTGGATATTTGAGTAATGTAGTAGAAGTATTTTATTAGTGATGTAAAGGTTATAAGAATAATTAAATATATAAGTATTGTATTGTAGTAACTTTTCATCAATGATTAAAAAGTATCTGTTAAACAGTACTAATAAACCAAAAAAGTGATTTAGTATAATGAACAACTTGTTGTCAAATACATGATTGAGGGAAAGATAATATTTAATATTTACCTTATGTTGATTTAATTTTTGACAATGTTATGATTCATATGACTAATGTAAGATGGATACTACTAAATTCCATGGAAATGATTCTAATATGATGGATTATTATCTTTTATAAAGGATTTCCATTTATTAAATGTTTCAACTTGATATTTGGACACGGTATTATAGATTTATGTATTACCTAACCATATAAGAAGAAAAATAGAAACAGTTCAAGGAACAACCATAGGATAATATTTTTTTATAGAAATATATATTTAATTATATTATAGAGATGGATATAATTACACATGTATTGAAAAAAAAAACGTTTATTGAGACAAAAATGTGGTCATATTATCATCATTTTTTATGACATAGTTGAAATTTAATCATATCTATGATTTATTATTTTTTGGCCAGAAATAATCATTTGAACATGTTCTCAAGCAGCCTCCATCATAACTTGATTGTTCTATTTTTTCACCTATATCCAAGTTTCCATTTCCCACCCACATTATCCTACTTGGGAACCTGGTTACATGAGTGTTGTACATTAATTTCTATATTATTAAGAATATGGGATGTTAAACCTTTTATGATGTGGGTCTTTCAAAAATAATTTATTTTTAATCCCACTATAACCAATATCATGATTAAATTGCGAGGACACAATTTATTTATGTTGCAGAGAATATAACACCCCAAAATTTTAAAATAAGAACCTTATATTTGATAGTGAGGTAGACACATGGCGTCAAGTGTGTAAGGGGATAAAATACCCTAATAAATTTAAATATTTTTTATATTATAAATAGATTAAATATATTTTTTATTATTCAATTCATGCAACACTGAGTTATCTTGTGTTACATACAATAAAGTACTTCTTTGATGGTTTGCATTACTCGCAAGACTGAGTTTTCCTGAAAAATAACATATTATTAAAATATTATTTATTAATATAATAAGATATAAACTAGAAATTATGAATATAATTAAATAACATATGAAAATTTTGGTTTAAAATAATATAAAATTATTTTATTTTTTTTAACTTAATTTGAAATGAATATAAGAACCAATTGAATACAAAGAAAATTTTTTTATAGAAAACTATTATTAAACTCACAATGGAATTTTACCATAATAAATGAAATTAATTACAATTAGTGAGTAAAATTAATGTATTATATATATATATTATATTTTATATAATATTTTTAAATTAATCTAATATATTTTATAATCATTATAAAAGAATATGCATTATTTGACACATAAAAACCTATAATTTTATAAAGGAATTTTTACCACCATTTAATGGAGAACCCATTTTAAATATGAATTTTGACACTTTATTTTATTTAATATTTCAAAATAAATATCATATTTAATATTTAAATAAAAGAATTAGTTTAGGGTGAATTTTTGATAATTTTTTGATCATTTTATTTTTTTAATGAATAATTAAAAATAAAGAATTTTAGTACAAAACATTTTTTCATATTATTTATTTATATTGTGAAATATATTATCTATACTAAACATGGCTTCCTCCTTGCCTACGTGTCACCATTTCCATCTTCCACATCACCAAGCATTCCAATTTTCTCTACTTCCAATTCCCTATCCCATGACACAATTCTGTCTCCCCCTCCTGCGCTACACCTCCATTCCATCAGGGTTTCTCCTAGGGCTCCCGCCGGCCTCCGTAGATCCCCTCTGACGATCCACTCAAATAGTCCGCTCTCCCGGTGACCTTCCCGATCAACCTCCGCCTACACTCCTCCTCCTCCACACCTCCACCTCTCTGTGCTCCACCTTCTTTCCCATCAAGCTTTCTCCTGGGGTTCCCGTATCTCTCCGTGACTCCCCAATCTGGAGCCTCTCCGCAATTCCCATCTCCCAGTCCCCTTTACAATCATCTGCCGCCTCATCGTACTCCATCTCAGTGTTCTCCGCCTCCGACACCTCTTCCTTCGGCACCTCTGCTCCCCTCCACTCATCAACTCCCCTCTATAGAAACATCTTCGCCTATGCCTCCCCTCTTCCTTCGCCTCTGACCTCCTCCACGAATAACTACTCAGCCTCCATATCCTTCTACTCTATATTCTCCACCACTGGATGCTCCGAATCCGGCTCCTCCTCGGCCTCATCCGCATCTGGTTTCTCTGGCTCTGTGTAGCCTACCTCCGGATCCTCGAGATGCACCTCATAGGGTTCCAGGTAATAATCTTCTCCTCTGAGCTATAAGGCGCACGAGGGCTCTGACTGTTGCTACATCTATCATCCTATAGATTACACAAATCTCATCAACCAATCTTCATTTTCCCTATCCTCACATTCAACATCCTATTATCTTCTTTGTAGCCTATTTGTATCATTTTTCTCTCATTTGAATTTTTTAATATCCCTCAATTCATATGAAATTCACAGTCTATAATGGGATACAGTGTTTTTCAACTGGTGCGTACTCACTATTTTCTGGATTTTTTTTAGTTCTCTCCAATATATAGTATATCCAGTTTCATATGTGTTTTTCAAACATAATGACACGACATCTCCTATTTTGATTCACACATTACTACATATACTTCTATTACTCAACCAGTATCTCAATTAACCTGGATTTTGCAGGATGAAATCTGCTCAACCAATTTGCGGGCTATAATATAGTGCTTTAACTAAAGGTATCAAGTACCTTTTTTATGTATATTTGTTTCAACAGGTGCCTACTCATAGTTTTCTAGATTTTTTAGTTCTCTCCACGATATAGTATGTCCAGCTTCATATGAGTTTTTCAAACATTATGAAACTACAACTCCTATTTTGATTCACCCATTACTACATATACTTCTATTGCTCAGTCAGCCTCTCTATTAAACTGAAATCTACAGGTTGAAATCTACTCAACCAATTTGCGAGCTATAATATAGTACTTCAACCCTAGTTATCAAGTACTTTTTTATGTATATTTGTTTCAATTGTTGTTTTTTGTTATCATTATTATTATTTTTAACACTATTTTCTCATATTATCTGGGTTTTTTATTTCATTTTCAATTCCATTGACTACAATTTCCTTTTTTCCAAGTTATATCATTATAACAGATTACTAATAGAATTGTTTCATCTATTCCTATATATGTAGTTTCTCATCATTCCTTCATTGTATATAATATAATTCCATGAGATTTATTATATATTTTTTGTAAATATATTAAATGATTTGTTATATTTAATTATATGTTTTTAGATTTTACTTCATCTATAGTTTTATCTAAAATGTAATGTGTTACCTTTACACCCCTCATTCTATATTTCTAATTATTGTCTCATTATGTTATGCATGTCCTGCCAAATGCATTCTAATTTCCCACATCCATGTATGTGTGTAATTTTGTGTATGTTGATGTAGATTTAAGTTGTAGTTAGTCTTACTTCTTCTAAATGTGTTCACCTTCAATAAAGTGATCCTGCTTATTTCTATACAGGTATACCTCTCCATCCCATCAATTCAAAACATGCTCTACTTATAACTATTTATTGAAGATGTTTATGTTCATTGTTTCCACTATGTTGTAACTAGTATTTCACATAGGTGGTTGCAAGGCTGTTGAAGTGCACAGATCTATGCTTTACAAATAGAACGTTTCATATAAATGCAATGTCTTTCAACCTGATAAAATATGAAGCTCTAATTTAATGCTTTTTCTAGAATCCTAGGGTAAGATAATAGTTCTATCATTATAAAATTAGTGTGTATGCGACATAGTTTAAGTGAACTCTGATCCACTTGTGAACCTTTTTTTCTTTAAAGTATTTTTTCTAAGCCATGTTTCATGTTTGCAGCTAAAAGTTAATTTTACAAGGTTTATGATTGGCCACCTTCTAGGAGTTGCAGGTGCTATAGAAGCTATTTTAGTAGTGAAGGTATTGCATATATCCCTCTCTGTTTTATTATTATGATGCATGTTGCTTATGTTGTGGGGACCTGATAACATGCCATGTTTGTTACTACAAATATCTAATCAGCAATATAAATTAACAACAACCCATTTAAACAGAAGTAAAGAAAAGAGTTGAAATAAATTGAACATATGGAATTTGTCGTAAGTTTTTTAACTTTAACATTTACCTTATATTATCTTTTCTAATTAATGAATTTTGTTTGTGGGAAAATAGAATTGAATCAACTAATTGAAATAATGTTCTGCAAATGATTAACCAATCTGGTTAGCATGCGGGTTAATAAATTTTCGTTAATTGTTGTCCGATTTCAGTTTGGAACATAGGATGACTCTGTGCCAATATTTAAACAAAAGGTAATTCTGAATAATTATATGAACTCTACATGCCTTATAGATTTATTGTATTCTTTCTATGATTTGGATATAGTGTAAACTATAATTGATATTTTAGATTTTTTTAGTGAAGTGGAAGCATTTCATTGAGTAGTGGATATTGTGTTATTTAATTGAGCTGTTAATCGTTTTTATAGCATTCTACAATATGTGATGTTTTTTATATACAGGTTTTTTGATCATTGATAGTTAAAGATGTTCAGTTATCCATTAATTTTAGGATTCTCTAATTTTAACTTTTGTGTGAAGGTTCAATAGCAACTTGGGTTTGGGGTGTATTGCAAGGAACTCTATGCAGATATTCAAAGTATGTGTTTCTGTAATGTTATGAATTACGTTTTTATAGGCTCATTGGATGGTTTATATGAATTAAATTACACAACACATGGAGATTGGATATCTTAGACTTTATTTTTTGACTATAAAAACCAATCCTGTGCGGTTATTAGTGATATTATCTTATGAATATTTAATATTTGAAAGAATGTATTGCAGTGTGTCATTGTTATTAAAAGGTAACACCTTATTAACTATTCAGTCGACTATTCTACATTAAATTATTGCACATGTATTTATGAACCTGCAAGACTGCTACGACATAGCTAGACCTTAGGGATTTTATTTCGGTCTTTTTTCAGCTCTATTTCAGTTCAGTTCAGTTCATGTGTTGGAGTCCATGTTGTGTTCTGTTACAGTTCAGTTCCTAATTTGGGTGCATTTGTTTTTGTTATTTTTTAGTTCAATTCAAGAGACTATCCTTACATTCATCATTTTTTTCTACTCAAAATGTTCTGGTTTACAGGTGAAAATTTAGCACAGTATGCTGGGCAGGGGAGGGATGAGGAGGGGGGACAAGGAGGGGGGAGTAAATGGTCGGAAAATATTTTAGTTAGTGGGGTGGGGAGGGGAGGGGAGGGACTGGGCATGTTGGAGGGGAGGGGAGGGGAGGATGAGGGAAGGGGGGAGGGTGCTGCTAGGGGAAGAGGTTGGGGAGGGGGAGGGGAGGTGAGGGGAAGATGAGGGGAGGGAGGGGAGGAGAGGAGAGGATGAGGGTAGGGGGGAGGCGGCTGGGCAGGATGGATGGGAGGGGAGGATGAGGGCAGGGGGGAGGGGGCTACTAGTGGAAGAGGATTGTCTTGGGAGTGTGGTATATTTTTAATGTAGATTGCTTAATTTCATTCATTGTATTTCAAAAATAGGAGCAATAAATAGTGTTATTTATATTTTATTATTTGGAATTTTTGATAGAGCACATTTCAGTATGAATTATATGTAGGTTGATTATAAATTTTACATACTGGATGATTTTCATACAACATGCTTTTCATTCTGAACGATTTTCATACAGCATGTGAAGTCTACATTGGTTATATTCAATCGAGGAAAGTAATGGAGTATTTTGGTAAAAAAGAAAGTCATTTAACAATTTATTCTATTCTTATTTGTAACCATATCACCCCTTTCACATAAGCACACACCTAGCGATTTTTATCTAATGACATGAGCTTAAAATTTTCAATTTTCTTTGCAATATCAGATTTAAAATTACATTGAAAAAATTAAATTTATTTATAGAATCTATTATAATTATATTATTATCTATTTTTTTGGTTACAAAAGTATAAATTTATTTCTAAACCTGATTTGTTTTCCTCTCAGGGATTCAAAACACTCGTGGAGAATCCCATGGTAGAGGTAATTAAGTAGTACTGGAATGGTGAGATTTGTTTTTTTATAGGTTCAAATTTTCTTATCTATATCTTCTGTTATATTTAAATTCATATATATTTTACTATTACATAGTTATTAAATTATTTCTAACAATGATTCATTTGATTATCTGGGCTTTAAAACACTAATGGTGTATCCCATGGTGGAGGTGTCTTAGTGCTGCTAGAATGGTGAGTATGGTTTTTAATGTATTCAAAAAATTTATTTATGGATTTTGTTATATTTATATTTCAATATAGAATTTTGAAATTTCTGTTTTCTAGAAGATAAACTCTGGATAGGTAATGTCCCTTATTGAATCATGGTTATTCCATACATGACTTTATAGTTTTTGGTTTTACAAAATGTCACAAAAATTTTGGTTGGATCATCCATAAGTTAGTTCTTTTTCAATGATCATGGAAATGTATTGTAGTATATGTTGAAATTTGGGGACTGGTGGTGATGTAGTTCTCACAAGAGAGAATTAATATCTTCTTAACTACAGGTAAATGAAGCTATATGTATGATTTCCCAGATTACTCATATATGGTCGCATGAACAGTTTTTCCCCATTCTGTTGTTTTTCTGGAAATGTTCTTCAATTTCAAATATGTTTTATTTTATTTCCTTAAACAAATTACAGAATCTTTATTTTGTTTTATTTTCCATAATGTTTATATGTATGTTTTCCAGGATTACTCATATATAGATAATTCTGTATTTCTTTCTCAAGTGTTTCCCAAGTCCTCATAAATCATTTTGTTACAGCTTACATATGAAAAATTATTTTTATATTTTTGATTCATAAGTTTTTCCATATTTCTTATGATCTCCATATTAGGTTGATATGGATGCTTTCGTATTTGTATTCAGTATGTACTAAATAAATCACTATTCATTAAACTTCTATGTGTTTGGCTAATGATGTACTATTTCATTCCATAAAACTTATGCATGGAGATTCCATAAATGATATGATTATAGATTCTATTTTATTATTGGATTAATACCCTAATGAGTTCATTCCATTATTTTTGTGGTTCCTTTCCCTCATTTGGTTCCAATGATTTTACTACTTACATTTTCCAATATGTTTATCTTTTATTTTATTAGAACATAGGATGGAATTATTCATTGTTAATGTCCTTGTATTAATATATCTAGAAGGCTTTGTATGTAGCATTGAATCATATGGTAAATCCTAACCTTCTATCTTCATCATTATTTCCTTTTTATAGGTAATGTTATGTTGCATCTTGCATGTAGGCTTCATTTCTTATCCCTTATCCAAAATATGTTGGAGGTTAGTCTTGTTTCATTAAGTGTGTGTGTCTTTCCTAACCCATATTGTGAAGTTCAACATACTTGTTTTATGGAAGAATCTACCACCTGGGCCATTTTAGATCAACGATGATAGTTTCATGGAGACAAGATTGATTAATATTGATTCTGTTTTCTAATACTCATTTAAAAGATACATGTAATCATAAAGTAAAGAAAAATTATTGTGGGAAATGTTTGGCTATCGTCTAATATAAATTCAGGGTTTTCCACTGATTTCATTTTTATCTGCTTAGTTTAATTAGTTTTTTTACGAAATTATGTTTTCCATTCATTTTATTTCATTACACCCTACACATAAATTTTTTCACTTCATTTCGCATTACATTATATCATTTTTTCCACTGCATCCCCCTATTAAATTTCATTTCTTCCATTCCAATTCCACCTACTTTTTGTTATATTGTATTAATATATTTTTGAATCTTTCTAAATTTTCACTTCATTTTCCTTAGAATGGTGTCATTTAGTGAGGGTCTTGGTATTTTTAGAGCCATTTATACATCAAGAGGTTGCATTATGTGATCATTCTCATACTTTGTGCCACTCTCAAGGTTAGTTTTTATTCAAATTCCTTCATGTTTATTATAGGCTACTCGATAAACGTCACATGTTGGCCAGAAGATACACTCTGGATAGGTAATTTCCCTGCTTGAAATAGGGTTATTACATACATGACTTTATAGTTTTCAATTTTACAAAATTTCACAAAAATTTTGGTTGTATCAACTATAAGTTAGTTCTTTATCAATGATCATGGAAATGTGTTGTAGTATATGTTGAAAATAGGAAACTAGTGGCGATATCGTTCTCACAAGAGAGACTGATGATCTTCTTAGCTACAGTTAAATGAAGTTATATGTAAGTTGTCCCAGATTACTCATATAGAGCCACATGAACAGTTTTTCCCCATTCTGTTGTTTTTCTGGTAATGTTTTTCAATTTCAAATGTGTTTCATTTTATTTCCATAAACATTTTACAGTTTCTTTATTCTGTTTTATTTTCTAGACTATTTATATGTATGTTTTCCTAGATTACTCATATATAGCTAATTTTTCATTTCTTTTTCAAGTGTTTCCCAAGACCTCATAAATAATTTTGTTACAGATTACATATGCAAAATTATTTTTATATTTTTCATGCATAAGTGTTTCTATATTTCTTATGATGTCCATATTAGGTTGATATAGATTCTTTCGTATATATATTTTGTATGTACTAAATTAATCCCTATTCATTGAGCTTTTATGTGTTTGGCTAATGATGTACTATTTTATTTCATAAAACATATGCTTACAGAATCCATAAAATATATGATTATAGATTCCATTTTCTTCTTGTATTAATGCTTTATTGAATTCATTCCATTACTTATGTGGTTCCTTTCTCTCATTTCTTTCCTATTATTTTACTACTTATATATTCCAAAATGTTTATCTTTTATTTTATTAGAACATAAGATGGAAATATTCCCAGTTAATGTCCTTGTATTAATATATCTAGAAGGGTGGGTATGTAGCATTCTATCATAAGGTAAAACCTAACCTTCTATCGTCATCATTATTTCCTTTTGATAGGTAATTTTAAGTTACATCTTTCACGTAGACTTCAATGCTTATCCCTTATCCAAAATATGTTGGTGGTTAGTATGGTGTCATTAAGTGCGTGTGTTTTTCCTAACCTATATTGTGAAGTTCAACATACCTGTTTTATGGAAGAATCTACCACCTGAGCCATTTTAGATCAGTGATGATAGTATCAAGGAGACGAGCTAAATTGAGATGGATTCTGTTTGATAATACTCATTTAAAAGATACATGTAAGCATGAAGTGAAGTAAAATTATTGGGGGAAATGTTTGGTCATCGTCCAATATAGATTCAGTTTTTTTCACTGATTTCATTTTCATTTCCTCATTTTTATCTGTTTTGTTACGAAATTATGTTTTCCATGCATTTTATTTCATTACACCCTACACATAATTTTTTTCACTTCATTTCCCATTACATTTTATCATTTCTTCCACTGCATCCCCCCTATTGAATATCATTTCTTTCATTCAAATTCCACCTACATTTCCTTATATAGTTTTACTCTATTTTTGAATCTTTCTATATTTTTACTGCATTTCCTTAGTATGGTGTCATTTAGTGTGTGTCATGGGATTTTAAGAGGCTTTGATACATCAAGAGGTTTCATTTTGTGATCATTTTCATCCTGTGTGCCACTCTCAAGGTTAGATTTTATTCAAATTCCTTCATGTTTATTACAGGCTACTGGATAAACTTCACCTTTTATTTTTGAAGATGACATCCTACTGGATAACACCTCACCTTATATTTCTACAGATGCCCTCTCATTTAAAAATTTTGTGACTCTCTTTAACTCCACTGGGATAGGCTACTAGAATTATGGTTTTGTTTACCAATTTATAAATGAAATTCTGTTTTATTATGATTGTTGACATAAGTGGATGTGTTTTTGTTCATTTTATTTAGCAGGAACAACGTTCAGATGCTGTCTCTTGGTTCCAAATTCTGATATTCCTAGGTTTGTTCCAATTGGTTATTTCAAAGGGAGGATCTAGATGTAGATTTCTATTATATATTTCAAATGTTCAGCTATGAGAGGGTGTTTTATATTCAATTCCTGCATTTGAACTTCTTGGATGTTATTAAAAGGATATGTTTTTTCACTGTTTTCTCCCTATTATTTTCATCATTATTGTATGGAATGTACTGTGCTATTTTGGAAAGAATTTTTGTGATTTATATGGATCCATGAGGTATGGTATATCACTGATGTACTGAGATGAGTACCTATAATTTCAGTTTCTTTTAAATGAAAAATTAGTTACTTTTTAAAATTTCTGTAATTTCTTGACCATTGTATTATAAGAAATAAATTAACTATGTTATCTTAAATAACGAGATGTTATTAAAGAAGAATACAAGTAAGATATATGTAAAATAGTTATAAATATGTAGTGGAATTCATGCTATGTAACACATTGACATGATTTATTTACCCTACATTTTATCTTACATTAACCTTACATGAAATGATATCATGTAACATAAAACAATAGATCATTTTTGGACTTTTAAATAAAATAGACCACATTATTCAGAATTCTCTCATTTACGTATTTTTTTACCTAATAGAATTTAATGTCAAATGTAAACATATTGGAACCTATATGTTTACATAATATTGTTTATTAATTTTCATTCTATTTCACCATTGGTTCCGTCGTTAGTTTTATACAGAAAGCTGCTCAGTATTTAAATTTTGTTCTACTAATCCTATACTTTTTATTCCTTATTTTGTATGTCAGTTTCTTTTCAAATATGTTCAATATTAATATAAATTATTATGTTTTATAAATAGTAATCTATAGTTAATAATAAGAGTTATTTAATAGTTTCATGCATCGTACGGGTGGAGTACTAGTAATATTTATGATTGGTTTTAATGTTTTAAATATGTAATATATTTATCAATTAAAAAAATTTATTTCATTGGTATCAATTTCACTTTGAAATTGACTAGAAAAACATAAAAAAATGTTTGGACATTTTTACCTTAAAGATTTGCATTGTTGTCCCGTCTATGAGATTAAATGTCAATTAGTTTTTGTAACTTATTTGATTTGAATTTAGAAAAACAGATTCCATATTTTCAAAAAATTTAATTTATAATTTATAATAATACCTAATTTTTTTTGGACCAATATTATTTGTGAATTTAATTAAATGTAATTAAAATTATTAAGGAAAATTAATCATAATAAAGGACTAAACATTTATCTTATTGGATGAAATGACCTATACACATGTATAACAACCATTATATGGAAATATCTCGGGCGTTAACCTTAAATTAGTTTGTTTTGTTTGATTTTTATGAATTGTTTTGGGAAAAAACATGGGTACACCTAACATCTTTTCAAAAATACTATGTGAGTTGTTTTCCTCCCCTATAAAATGCCATCACCTCTCCCCATTACTCAGAAATATAATAAACAAATGTAAAACCATTATCTAGCCATATGTTTAACCAAAATGCCTCCCCTAAACCTTTAATCCTCCCATTAGGAAGAAATCCTTCCAAGGAAGCCTTTTGGTATAAGCCAAAAGAAACTACCCGATTAAGTGGTATCGTCTTCTCCCAAGATCTCTTGTTTCATTCCCATTTTCCACCCCCTAAAATATCATTCCTACATGACTATATAACAAATATTGTATAATAAATATACCATGCTGTTTTTATTATATGGGTTTTATCTACACTTACACACACTCCCAACTCATGGTCAATGAACATATCGTTTTTGTGTACATCGAGCTACTATCTCATGAAATGATGATTATTAATTTGTTCTTTACCACCTATCATGGTGTCCATTATTATGGACAATATAATTATAATTTATAAATATTATATTTATAATTTATTTATGATTCTGGAATTTTTATTTATAACATACTGTTATACTTTCCATCATATGTAAATATGAAAATTTTATTTGGGGAAGTGTGGACTACCAGCCCTCAATGTGATATGGTTAATTCATTCCATAAATGGAACATATAAAGGATTATTTTAAAAAAATTATTTAACATATATACCATATATATGATAACGTTATTATTATATACATACCTATCATTTATTTTTCATTCATCTAATATGAAAAAGAAATGAAAATAGCCTTCATGCCTACGTAAGACCAATCGCCTTCCAGAATGATGCACTTAATTTCTAATCATGAAATACTTTGGACTATTACAAATAAAAATCAAATGAATATATAATATAATTAAGTCATGGTTTAAATTATTTATGTAGAGACCCGTATCTTGACGTACATTGACATTACATTACTTTTGCGGAATACTTAATACAAAACAAAAATACACACACAAGGATCGTAATAGTTTAGTGTCTTTGGAAACTCGGAACGTAATCTTCTAATCCTGGTGAAAGATCTTAAAAATCTCCCATAAAGATCTTCCTTTTTTTTACCTAAAACCTTTCTTTATATCCTGGGGAAAAGAAAACATAAAAGGGTGAGCTCAAATGCTCAGTAAGGGTAAACAAAAGAAATATCAATCACATAATTTTCATAAGAACCTAACATTTTTGGAAATCTTAACCTGCAAAAGAGAGCATAATTTCATAACATGGGATAAATCATAGTAGTGAAAATGAAACCATAACTTAAAACATTACTCATTGTGGCATACACACATAATCATAGAGAATCATTTCTTGTTAGTCAAGACTCATTGCCAAGACTATCTTAGTGGACAAAGTCCCTTTCTGAATCGAGTAATCCTCGTTTCAGTCCTGTTTCACTGAACCGGTATAACCTACCATTCCAGCCATGTCTATCTCATGAGATATGAAATCTTTACCCAATGCATTGGAGGGAGATATAGGTCCCACCCATCTCTTAATGAATCCTTTCTTATGTGTCCCACAAAATCATAAATCATACATCATTTCATAACCCATGTAATA
Source organism: Viscum album (assembly GCA_963277665.1). NCBI lineage: Eukaryota > Viridiplantae > Streptophyta > Magnoliopsida > Santalales > Viscaceae > Viscum > Viscum album. The sequence goes on from OY728145.1 coordinate 1,854,657,177, forward strand.
AAAATGGGATTCTTAAACAACATGACATCATAAAACCATTCATATAAGATAAAGGAATTCATAAACATAATTCCATCACAACATAGTCAAATCAATGTAAAAATATGGATAGAAACAGAACCCTTTATTATCTTATGTGGAAAATAATTTTGATAAAACACTTGAATTGAATTCTTGAGGAAAATATCCTTTCTTCTTCAAAATCAATTTCTTTTCTCAAAACATCGTGCAATTTTAAAAGAAAGAGATTTTATTGAAAATAGTCATGAAATCTTTTAGAGGAAGCTTCATGAAAATAAGGCTTTATAAAACAGTATAAATCCGTTCGTGCCGTATAAGTTAAAAAAAACATTCTTCGTACTTTTGTCGGAAAAGTCAAAAAGTACCTCGTACGAAAAACGAAAAACGATTCCTTTCATATCCTTTACTAAAAACTCATAGAAGGGTAAAATTGGATTTAAACAATTGTAGGTGGATGGAAATAATATTACATATTGAGGGAACATGGATGTGGATGATAAAATACACCCCAGTAAATATTTACGAATAAACAATCTCGGATAAAAATGAGATTGTGATATTTCCCTTACCTTAGGTCCGACTTGCTTTGTAAGTGTCCGAACCTCCTGTATAATGATTTAAATCATGTTATTGACTTATTACAGAATCATATTCATTGTTATGATATCATATATGGTTCACTTATGACATTATATTACCCGTTCTTTTGTAAACTCCATGTTAAAGAAGCGTTTTGGGTAAAATCGTTTCATTTATCGTAGGTGTTTTGACTTGTTGTTCTTGACATCATTATTACTTATATCATGATTTAATTACTTCCAGAATATAAAATATGATTTGTATATCATATATATTCAGTATATATATATAAATAATAGGTAGATAAATAAAATGAAAAACACCGTTCATGGAGACGGTAGTCCGTACGTACGCATGAACGCTGTTTTTATTTCCTTATTGTCTTGAAATGGAAGTAAGTAGATGACATACACATGTATATATATACATAAATACAGTAGCTTTATAATGTCATATATTTAATTATTATTTCTTATATATACATTATAATCATTCTTAAATGGTTAACATGGAGAATGAATCTCATCGCGTCGTGGAGACGGTAGTCCGTACGTACGCACGAGCGATGATATCATTTCTATAAATATTGAATTGAATTGGAGTGGATTATACAATATATCAGAATCAATATGATGTTGTAATAACTATGTATAGTTATTCTTTACACCATTATACCCATCCATGTAAGGTGGCGGTGGAAAATAGATTACACCACGGCATGGAGACGGTATTCCGTACGTACGCACGCGCGGTGATTTCTTTTTCCGTAGGATGGATAGATGGTGAAATAGGGTTGTTTCATACTTATAATAACATATCAGTATATGAGTGATACTGATGTTATTACTTCATAATGAAACAACCTAATAAGAAGAAGTGGAAGAAGAAATAAAGATGAAAGAATTGGTAATGGTAATTACCTCTTCTTCGAAGTGCCTCTTTGAGACCTCCTCTTAGGGCACTAGAATTGGTCTTTAAGGAAGACCAGAACCTCTAGGATGTTTCTAGGGAAGTGGAGAAGGGATTTTGTCAGGGGTTGGCCGAGCTTGAGTGCTCAAATTGGTGTGAGGAGGAGGGGGAGGAGGTGTCCTTTTATAAGGGAGGAGAGGGGCACCTTAGGAATTCTTAAAAATATTAATTTATAATAAATCTAACCCCACTTAAAAACCTCCAAAAAATGACTCATATTCGAAGATTAGATGATATAGGGTTGTAATATCATCAACCAATTAAATTTAGACATGTTTGGATATTATTTTAAACCTTATCAATTAGATTTAACTCTAAGTTAAATAATTTAACTTTTACCGTGTCTTTTTGTTTTCTTTCACTATATGGTTAATAAACTTATTATAACATGCCAAACGTACCCCAAATTGTATATTATTAATACATATATCCTTATCTAAGTCATTTGGCCGAACCTTAGATTTTTAGGAATAAAATAACAATTAGTAATATAATATTTGATTTAAAAACTATTTTGTGTCAATTTTGACACTATTTGATATATGATTTTTGTGAAAGTCATAACAGAATTATATGTTCGAACCAAGTTTATTAAATCATCACTAATATATCATAGTAACCTAGAAAATTAGTGGAATTCATAAAAAGTCTAAAATTACATTTATTTTGGTATTTATATTATCAATTATGTCAATATTTCATTAATAAGATAATTACTGCATCATCTTTGTGTCATAAATAAATTATATTATTTGATGTCTAAAAATTACAAATAAAATACCATCATGTAGGAAATCTTTTTAGCTTTCTAATGAATATTTATAGTCTAATGTATCTTATGTATAACCCCATATTAAAAATGATTTACGTATTAAACTTTGATTTTACCTATTTTAACCCTTCTTTAAATAAATTAATAATAAATGTCCTAATCTAATCCAAGTGGGCCTAAATGGTCATATTTTATTCCTAAGTTTGTTTTTGGTGGAATTACACTTGTCCAATAGAATTAGGACATGTGTTAGGGTAATATTAATATCATATTTACCCTTAGTTACCCTATTTACTATTAACCGTGGTAAAAAAAGTAAAAAGTTACTATTCACCAAAAAATTATTTTCATCTCATTGAACCACATTTTAGTCCTTGATATTAACCGTGTCTCTCGGATTTTCTAAATTCCATTCACAGAAGCGGTAAAATTATGTTTTATGCAAAATTCAGTTTTTAACCTACCACTTAGTAGTTTCACTATTCATCAAAAATTGATGTTTTTCAGAACAATGCCAAAATTTCATCCCAAGCTATATTTCATATTCCGAATTTAAAAATGAAGTCTATTTTACCAAATTCATAACATAAAATTTGCATTAATTAATTTTATAATTAAATCCCGCTGTTAAAACAAATAGCGTGTTTTTAAGAAACAATATCTATCAAAAGATTGACACTTGTTTATGTCTAGTTTAAATGTGAAATTACATACAAGGACCAACATTGTATTAAATTGTTAAAATATATTCTAAATATACTTTAAAACCACTCAAATTAATGATTTATCACTATTAATTATTCCGATTAAAAAAGTTGTTTTTAATTATAATTTAGTAATTTTCACTATTCATCAGAATATGAAAGTTATCCGAAATGTACCAAAATTTCACCTTAGGCTAAATTCGATACTCCGAAGCCAAAAATGAAGTTCATTTTGAGAAATAAGATTTACAGAATTTTAAAAAGTTGTTATTACTATTCATACCGGCTAGTTTTAATAATATTTTAATAGCATATCGTTGTTTAGTGAAACTCGGTATTGCGTATTACACACGCTATCGAGGAAGGTCGCGATTGCGTGTAATGCAAGGCAAGTCAAGGATTTGTGTTGTGCAAGCTCCTTTTGGTGTAGCGTACAACACAAGACTTTAATAAAATTAAAAAGAATATTTTTTTATAAAATCTTGGGCTGTTACATTCTACCCCCCTTAAAATGAATTTCGCCCTCGAAATTCGTCGGGGTAATAAATGGTTTACTATTCGAAAGTTTCTTTAATAGAAACCCACATCGTAAAAGGGAATACCAAAACTTGGCTTTAAAAACTAAAGTATGAAATGTAACGATTACCCAAATAAACTAATCACTGGGTTTCCACATAGGTGAAAATATGGATATGGAAGAGAAATCTAACCATCATGTTCTGATGGAGAGTGGTAGAGAACATGGCTATGGAAAAGCCAGTAATCACAAATCCATAGATTTGTGATGATATAAGGTACCATCTGATTCATCAGGTATAAGATCACTAGGACAACATTTTTGGTTTTCAAGATCATTTCCCTAAAGTTGAAAATTTGCTTAGAATAAATACTTGCTTTATTTTGGTACAATCTCACTTTTGTTCGTGCCTTGAACAATTTCTACTTCATCTCTTAAATAAATGAAGTTGAATTTGTTATTCGTGAAGTGTTAGCAGATCATGTGATAGAATGACGGGTCATTCCATCTGTCTCAAACAAAAGGTAAGAAAAAGTTATTAAATATACATAAGTCATTCTATAGTGAGATTAATCATATATAGTTCCTAAAATGGACTTATACTTCATATATCATACTGCTTAATATAATAAAACTAGTTTCTACTAAACAGGGACTTCCTGTAGGTCAGTGGTAGGCGATAAAGGCCAGTCGCACTTCGGTTGTGGGTTCGATTCCTACAGCCTTGTCCGAAGCGATGGGATGTCGCCCGTCCTACAGGTTGTCCTTTTTATAAAACTATATTACTATAACATCCCATCAATAATATCGAAAAAACTTCTATCCTTAAACAATACTAACTTATGTCCAACATAATCCATTCCAATCTTTAGGCTTATCCATAATACTGCAGTCCATTCTCATAACATAGTGGAAACGATTACCAGAGATTTAATACCATCGTTGATCCCCATATATCATAAGATATGTTATGTTGGTCACATTCCAAACATTCAAAGGCCTTAATCTTGTACTCTCTTGAATACCCATTGAACCTTATTGAAAACACGAATTCTATTAAAAGTTAACTCTTTCCACATACCAAAATCCTCAAAATTATATATACTAACACCATGATATCACTTAGTCCTTATATCAATCATGAGCTCATAAATACTATTAAACATTTCATTTTCTCGTCTTCATTATGCGCATATCATCTTATTTCCAAAAAATATCTCAATCACTTTGAATACCACATCAGTAAATATTGCAATACTCAATGATACAACATTATTTTGGAATCCCATTACATAAACACTTAATCATTCCACCACATCGTTGTCATATTCAACATTTCCAATAGTGATCGCATGTGATTTCCCTTTGTCCTTTGCCTTCAGTGGTTTCTCATGTTGATCATCACTAACCCTTGGATTAGGGCAATTATTAGCATAATGCCCCATTTCCTTGCACTTGAAGCATTGAAGTGTTGGTGGTGCGTTCTCTGCAGTGTTTACTTTATTCACATCATTAGAAACCCTTTTTCCATTACTTCGACACTCAGCTGCTCGATGACCTTCTTTTCCACACTTAAAACATTTTCTAGTCCCTTTAAGACAATCTCCACCATGCTTCTTTCCACACTTTGTGCATAAGGAAACATTCATCTTCTTTTCCCCATTATTCTGAGATTTCTCCTTGAACTCCATCTTTCGTTTCGTGTCAAAACCATGAGATGGATATGTAACACCAACTTCCATTTCTACCTTGATAGCACAACGCACAATTTCTTCATAGCTACTGAAGTCTCTTATAGCTAATGCCCTTCGAAGACTTGGTTTTAAGCCACTGAAAAATCGATCAACTTTACTTTCAGGTTGGATGATAATGCCAGATGCATACCTTGCAAGTCTTGTAAAATTCACTTCGTATATACCAACAGATTCATCATCCTTCTGTTTCAGCTCAAGAAACTCCTTTTCCATCTTCGTTCGAAGAATACGAGGGAAGTACTTACTGAAAAACAAGTTCTTGAACTCGTCCCATTCCATGGACTCAATTTCATCTCTTGGCCTCGTATTCTTGATAAGATTCCACCATTGATCAGCTTCACCTTCCAAACGATATACTGCTAAGATGACTTTATCATGTTCAGATCATTGAAGAACTGAAAATATCTTTTCAGTAGTACTAATCCATTGTTCAGCAACTAATGGATCAGTAGACCCACTGAAAGAAGGTGGACGTTGCCTCATGAAGGACTCAATAGAATATTGTTCCCTTCTCTGCTCATTTGGAAGTCCAGAATGATTCATAGCTTGTGTAAGTATAGCAATAAGATTTTGCGCTCCATCTCCCATAACATTTGTTTGTTCAGGAGGGAAATCATTGCATTGTCCATTGCATTGATCAACACGGTTCCTTCGGGTTCCATCCATCGTCTAAAACCCATAAAGAATAGTGTGAGAGGCAAAAATCATGCTAGGGAAAACAACATAATAAAGGGGGAGTACCTTCAATATCCAACATCTTAGGTTTAATTCTATGATCGTTAGCGTAATTCTAATACTATAACCTATACGTATACTTAACTTTAGAGACATCCCTAGACATACCTTAGAAATATCTCTAGGGATCTCACTAACGTTTTCGCATCCTAGTTTCCAATGGTTGACTAAACCTTTCCTCTGATACCAACTGTAGAGACCCGTATCTTGACGTACATTGACATTACATTACTTTTGCGGAATACTTAATACATAACAAACATACACACACAAGGATCGTAATAGTTTAGTGTCTTTGGAAACTCGGAACGTAATCTTCTAATCCTGGTGAAAGATCTTAAAAATATCCCATAAAGATCTTCCTTTTTTTACCTAAAACATTTCTTTATATCCTGGGGAAAAGAAAACATAAAAGGGTGAGCTCAAATGCTCAGTAAGGGTAAACAAAAGAAATATCAATCACATAATTTTCATAAGAACCTAACATTTTTGGAAATCTTAACCTGCAAAAGAGAGCATAATTTCATAACATGGGATAAATCATAGTAGTGAAAATGAAACCATAACATAAAACATTACTCATTGTGGCATACACACATAATCATAGATAATCATTTCTTGTTAGTCAAGACTCATTGCCAAGACTATCTTAGTGGAAAAAGTCCCTTTCTGAATCGAGTAATCCTCGTTTCAGTCCTGTTTCACTGAACCGGTATAACCTACCATTCCAGCCATGTCTATCTCATGAGATATGAAATCTTTACCCAATGCATTGGAGGGAGATATAGGTCACACCCATCTCTTAATGAATCCTTTCTTATGTGTGCCACAAAATCATAAATCATACATCATTGCATAACCCATGTAATAAAAATGGGATTCTTAAACAACATGACATCATAAAACCATTCATATAAGATAAAGGAATTCATAAACATAATTCCATCACAACATAGTCAAATCAATGTAAAAATATGGATATAAACAGAACCCTTTATTATCTTATATGGAAAATAATTTTGATAAAACACTTGAATTGAATTCTTGAGGAAAATATCCTTTCTTCTTCAAAATCAATTTCTTTTCTCAAAACATCGTGCAATTTTAAAAGAGATTTTATTGAAAATAGTCATGAAATCTTTTAGAGGAAGCTTCATGAAAATAAGGCTTTATAAAACAGTATAAATCCGTTCGTGCCGTATAAGTTAAAAAAAACATTCTTCGTACTTTTGTCGGAAAAGTCAAAAAGTACCTCGTACGAAAAATGAAAAAATATTCCTTTCATATCCTTTACTAAAAACTCATAGAAGGGTAAAATTGGATTTAAACAATTGTAGGTGGATGGAAATAATATTACATATTGAGGTAACATGGATGTGGATGATAAAATACACCCCAGTAAATACTTACGAATAAACAATCTCGGATAAAAATGAGATTGTGATATTTCCCTTACCTTAGGTCCGACTTGCTTTGTAAGTGTCCGAACCTCCTGTATAATGATTTAAATCATGTTATTGACTTATTACAGAATCATATTCATTGTTATGATATCATATATGGTTCACTTATGACATTATATTACCCGTTCTTTTGTAAACTCCATGTTAAAGAAGCGTTTTGGGTAAAATCGTTTCATTTATCGTAGGTGTTTTGACTTGTTGTTCTTGACATCATTATTACTTATATCATGATTTACTTACTTCCAGAATATAAAATATGATTTGTATATCATATATATTCAGTATATATATATAAATAATAGGTAGATAAATAAAATGAAAAACACCGTTCATGGAGACGGTAGTCCGTACGTACGCATGAACGCTGTTTTTCTTTCCTTATTGTCTTGAAATGGAAGTAAGTAGATGACATACATATGTATATATATACATAAATCCAGTAGCTTTATAATGTCATATATTTCATTATTATTTCTTATATATACATTATAATCATTCTTAAATGGTTAACATGGAGAATGAATCTCATCGCGTCGTGGAGACGGTAGTCCGTACGTACGCACGAGCGATGATATCATTTCTATAAATATTGAATTGAATTGGAGTGGATTATACAATATATCAGAATCAATATGATGTTGTAATAACTATGTATAGTTATTCTTTACACCATTATACCCATCCATGTAAGGTGGCGGTGGAAAATAGATTACACCACGGCGTGGAGACGGTATTCCGTACGTACGCACGCGCGGTGATTTCTTTTTCCGTAGGATGGATAGATGGTGAAATAGGGTTGTTTCATACTTATAATAACATATCAGTATATGAGTGATACTGATGTTATTACTTCATAATGAAAAAACCTAAGAAGAAGAAGTGGAAGAAGAAATAAAGATGAAAGAATTGGTAATGGTAATTACCTCTTCTTCGAAGTGCCTCTTTAAGACCTCCTCTTAGGGCACTAGAATTGGTCTTTGAGGAAGACCAGAACCTCTAGGATGTTGCTAGGGAAGTGGAGAAGGGATTTTTTCAGGGGTTGGCCGAGCTTGAGTGCTCAAATTGGTGTGAGGAGGAGGGGGAGTAGGTGTCCTTTTATAAGGGAGGAGAGGGGCACCTTAGGAATTCTTAAAAATATTAATTTATAATAAATCTAACCCCACTTAAAAACCTCCAAAAAATGACTCATATTCGAAGATTAGATGCGATAGGGTTGTAATCTCATCAACCAATTAAATTTAGACATGTTTGGATATTATTTTAAACCTTATCAATTAGATTTAACTCTAAGTTAAATAATTTAACTTTTACCGTGTCTTTTTGTTTTCTTTCACTATATGGTTAATAAACTTACTATAACATGCCAAAAGAACCCCAAATTGTATATTATTAATAAATATATCCTTATCTAAGTCATTTGGCCGAACCTTATATTTTTAGGAATAAAATAACAATTAGTAATATAATATTTGATTTAAAAACTATTTTGTGTCAATTTTGACACTATTTGATATATGATTTTTGTGAAAGTCATAACAGAATTATATGTTCGAACCAAGTTGATTAAATCCTCACTAATATATCATAGTAACCTAGAAAATTAGTGGAATTCATAAAAAGTCTAAAATTACATTTATTTTGGTATTTATATTATCAATTATGTCAATATTTCATTAATAAGATAATTACTGCATCATCTTTGTGTCATAAATAAATTATATTATTTGATGTCTAAAAATTACAAATAAAATACCATCATGTAGGAAATCTTTTTAGCTTTCTAATGAATATTTATAGTCTAATTTATCTTATGTATAACCCCATATTAAAAATGATTTACGTATTAAACTTTGATTTTAACTATTTTAACCCTTCTTTAAATAAATTAATAATAAATGTCCTAATCTAATCCAAGTGGGCCTAAATGGTCATATATTATTCCTAAGTTTGTTTTTTGGTCGCATTACACTTGTCCAATAGAATTAGGACATGTTTTAGGGTAATATTAATATCATATTTACCCTTAGATACCCTATTTACTATTAACCGTGGTAAAAAAAGTAAAAAGTTACTATTCACCAAAAAAATATTTTCATCTCATTGAACCACATTTTAATCCTTGATATTAACCGTGTCTCTCGGATTTTCGAAATTCCATTCACAGAAGCGGTAAAATTAAGTTTTATGCAAAATTCAGTTTTTAACCTACCACTTAGTAGTTTCACTATTCATCAAAAATTGATGTTTTTCAGAACAATGCCAAAATTTCATCCCAAGCTATATTTCATATTCCGAATTTAAAAATGAAGTCTATTTTACCAAATTCATAACATAAAAGTTGCATTAATTAATTTTATAATTAAATCCCGCTGTTAAAACAAATAGCGTGTTTTTAAGAAACAATATCTATCAAAAGATTGACACTTGTTTATGTCTAGTTTAAATGTGAAATTACATACAAGGACCAACATTGTATTAAATTGTTAAAATATATTCTAAATATACTTTAAAACCACTCAAATTAATGATTTATCACTATTAATTATTCCGATTAAAAAAGTTGTTTTTAATTATAATTTAGTAATTTTCACTATTCATCAGAATATGAAAGTTATCCGAAATGTACCAAAATTTCACCTTAGGCTAAATTCGATACTCCGAAGCCAAAAATGAAGTTCATTTTGAAAAATAAGATTTACAGAATTTTAAAAAGTTGTTATTACTATTCATACCGGCTAGTTTTAATATTATTTTAATAGCATATCGTTGTTTAGTGAAACTCGGTATTGCGTATTACACACGCTATCGAGGAAGGTCGCGATTGCGTGTAATGAAAGGCAAGTCAAGGATGCGTGTTGTGCAAGCTCCTTTTGGTGTAGCGTACAACACGAGACTTTAATAAAATTAAAAAGAATATTTTTTTATAAAATCTTGGGCTGTTACAATTTAGGTGTTGAAATCATTATCTATGAAATTGGAAAATCAAGTAAAAATTCAAAACATACTTGTGGAAAACTAGGCAATTAACAACCATATTAGTTATAATAATTAAAATATAATATTTTAAGTTGTTAATATATGATATCATAAGAATAATTATGGTTATTTTATTTGTCAGTAAAATAATTTAAACCAATTTATAGGAAGATAAATATGCCACAAAAAATAAATGTTAAGGTACGGTGTTTCGTCTCAATTATGATTCCATTGAGTTTTTTTATTATGCACCAAATCACTTTAATTTGGTGTATACACGATCCTTTGACGTAATATATCATGAATATAATTACTATAATGATATTATATGTTTAAATTAATTCATGAGTAATTATTATTTAAAATTTTAATGTGTTATGCGACACATTGGATTGTTTAATGTTATTTTTTTTCTTAAGAATGTTTCAATGTCAAAAGGCTTTGTTGTTACTAACCCTCCATTGAGGTATTGCTGATAAATCCATACTCTTTTTCAATATGATATTTTATACGGATCATTATTTATTCAATATATGAGTAATTTATTGGATATAAAATACATGTTTTGGGAACTATTTCAGGAAATACCTATGGGTTGGGGAACAATTAATGAAATCCCCTTTGATGCATTAGTAGTCTCATGAGATGAATTAGTTGAACAATTATGAAAATTTTAAAATGTCTCATGAGGGTAAAGGTGTCATATTCATGGGAAACATGGAATTATATAATTAATAAATTCCTTGATTAAAAATTTTGTATTATTAATTATCGATGAGTCTTTTCGTTGGCATATATATGGATGCATTTGATTTTAACTTCATTGATTAAATGGAAAATGTATTCATCTTCAATTTTTTTAATACTGATATTACCATATCTATTTATTTTAATGAAATTTTATATAATTGGTATACCTTTAAATATTAATTTATTTACATTCCTTCATTATTGGTTCCACTTTACTTAAACTTATTATGAATTTGATATCGCCCATATTATGGTTCCTTTCCCCATGTTATAAAGAAGAAATATTCAAATGAACATTCAAGGATATAGTTTATTCAATTTTATTATGTATTATTTTGGTATTTACTATTTCCAAATATATTATGGGTAACATGTAAATATCACGACTTCCAGGAATGCTAAACTAATCATTCCTTCCGGGTTTAATTCCTTATAACCATACCAATGTAATAAAGTAATCCACTAGATAATGGCTTTTAGGCTCAAATAATTACATGTGATATACACATATTCAGATAAAATAATTACCATATTAGTCAAGGATTATTTCCGTAACTGTCCTATTGTAATTAGTTACTCACAAAACCATCATAGTATTCATGGTTCAATCCTAAGTCTATCCTTGTGGTCAAAGTAACTTAATTAAGTTTTTTCACTCCACATTCCAATCATGCTTATATAATTAGAAATCAATCATTAACCAATTAAATAGAGAATTATATAAATCAAGACCCAACCATTACGTAATTTAAATTATATAAATTTTTTCTATAATATCATAAATCATTCATACTATCATAATCAATGAAAAAATTGGTTTTCATAATCATTTATCCATAGTATAACGTATGGAAAAAAAATTTGTTTCTTAAAAATTTCATCATAGAATAACCCATGGAAAAGGAATGTGTTTCATATAAATATTATCATCATAAACATAATACAACAATATAATGGATAAGAAATATATAATTGGATCATAGCCCCTGTAAATAATAGTTAATATCAAAAGATGTTATCATAATTTAAAAATTCCTTTAATAGGTTAGTTTTATCATTTCCTAAGAAAAAATCAATTTTATATTTCAAATTAATTAATTAAAATCTATAATTTCAAAAACAAATTAAGGATTGAAATTTAATTTAAAATAAAAATTAAAAAATTTAATTTAAGAATCAATGATATGGGTGATCATGATGATGGGAAATGTCGTTTAGGCCATATAAATTAAAAGAAAACACACTTTTCATAATATTTTAAAGATAAAAAATACATCATATATAAAATGAAAAGTATTTTAATTTTATAATATCTTTTAAATGTAAATAATTTTTAAAAATTAATAAAAAAAATAATTGGATAATAGGGAAAATATTCATGAAAAAAATATCTAGAATTAATTGATATGTAAGAGAATGGTTTATCAACCAAATAGAGAAATAATGTTAGTTTTTCTCAGAAGAATTTTTTCGTCATCATGAACAAATTAATAGATAAAAATGAATTGAAAATAAAAAATCTCTAAAAACGACCATGGATAATAGAATTAATGTTTCTTCTCATATAATAACATATAATTCCCCCAAATGTAAATTCAATCTTAAACAATCTTGATTAAGATATTCCAAAAACATGATACCCTTACAACATCAGTAACTTTTGAATCAAAATTTCCATGAAATAAAGAACACTAGATTGATATGTGTGTCACATAATTTTAATGATATTAATCATAATATATATTCTTGAGTAGTTTGTACAGTACATAACAAAAACATGTAGAAAATATGGCATGTATCCCACAAAAAATAAAAGTGAGATGAAAATTCCTTACCTCAAGTTTCACATTTAATTATACATGTTAGAAAATCATGAATAATAAATTTAAATTCTATATGGCTGTATTTTAGAACCATTATCATATATATCATTCCATATATTATTTAATTATGACATCATATCACCAATTTATTAATAATTTGTTATTAAAATCATTTTTTGTGTGATAATTGCTTTGTCTTTCAAGCATTTTCCAGTTTGGAAGTCCTCATCCTTGTATATTGATCATGGTCACATAATTTACATAATGATAATAATGATATATATATATTCATAGTCTTACATAAAATTTATATATAGAAAAATAAATTAAATCGCTTATGAAGAAAATAGGTCACACATACACATGAACACTATTTTTACTTTTTTAAAAAATGGAAAAATGAAAGGAAAATAAAAATTTACCTTCAATGAATCATTATTATATCATATAATTCATATATATTTATCAAATCCATCCTTATTACATTCCATGTATAGAAAATATGAAAATTGATTCACATCGCTTTATGGACGTTGTATTCCACATGTATGCACGGGAAAAATTATCATTTTCCAATGATTAAGAAGTTAATAAGTAAGATATGATATTATCATTTCATAAGCATAAATTTTTTATAAAAATAGAATATAAAAATTAAAACCGTCATATTAAACATCCAATAAATATAGTGATGGAAAATGAATTGTATTATTTTTGGATATGGAAAGCCAACATTACTTTAACTATCCAATTGATGATAAAGAGGGTGGATAATGTGTTTTAAACTAATAATATCATTTAAATATATTTTTTATATTGATTTTTTTTATTTAATTAATTTTTTATAATATTTATAAGAGGTAAAATAATAATTAAGAAGGAAGTGATCAGTTAAGGTGATTGGATCTTCATTAAAACTACTCCTCTAGATATCAACATAATGAACCTAGGGTTGTGTTTTTAGGATGAAAAAACCTCCAAAATAAGTATAAAGGATTTTAAAATTGATTTTATCATGGTTCAATTGATATAGAATGTTTAATGTATTGTGTATAATAAAAAATTTTGGTTCCCTTTTGTAATAGTATAGAGGGCCACAAATTGGATTTCATAAACTATTAATATAATATAAATTAATTATCAAGAAAAATGATTCCAAATGGACAATTATTTTATGATAAGGTGTAATGGGGTTGAAATATCATCAACTAATAAAATTTGAATATGAAATTGTCGTGTTTTTAACATTATCCTTTGTTTTTTTTCCTTTAGTTAACCTATTATAATCTAAACCTCTGTAATATATTTTTCAGTCGTTAAGGGTAATAATTTTATATATAATGTAAAAAATGGTTAATAAATGGAAAATTGTTGAAATTTTAAACAGTATATTATCCTATTTTTTCAATTTCCAATTGTTGATTATTTTTAAATAATGTAATAATACAGTAATTTGATAAAATATCATTAATGTCAATTTTGACACTATATATCTAATTGTACATCGAAGACATAAATAAAAATTTGGAATTAAAATATAGTCTATTAATAAAAAATTAATATTTCATAATAATTTATAAATTTTATGTAACACTATTACACATTCATATAATACACATTTTAATTTTTTAAAATTATTTGTTTAATTTTTCATAATTGACTAAATACTATATTAGTGTTTCACACATATTATGAAGATATTTAATCCCTGAAAATTATAAATAAATTACCATCATGAGGATAATGTCATTAATCATAACATAAATCTAAATATTTATTCATATATAGTTTCGTTCAACACTATATATTGTTATTTTTAATGCATAACAACCTTAAAATTTAATATCCATTACAAATAATCATTCTTAATGAAATTCATGCATAAAATTCCATTAAAAAAATTTACATCTATTCAGTGTTGGATTAGCATAAAAATCATTACATTCATTTATATTATAAATGATAAATAATATTTATTTGACACCTCTTTGATATTCTATATATTTATATTTTTCATGAATAACATCCTTAAAATTTAATGTCCATTACAAATATTCATTCCTAAAGAAATGAATTCATGTGACTTCCTTAAAAAACATTAGAGTTATTCAGTGTTGATTTTGCAGAAAATTGATGACATTAATTTATTTTATAAATGAAAAATAATATTCATTTTATAAATCTAAGATATTCTATAAAATAAAAAAATTATACAATGGAATTAACTATAAAAATTATTAGTATAGAAAATAATCAATAATAATATCCTGGAAAAATACTTTAATAATATACATTAATAAGTCTTCATATTTAATACTTATTTTAATTTGAATATAAAATGTTCTAAAATTTCAAAATAGATATCCATATAATCTTAATCCAATGTGAATCTCATTTAATTCTTTTTAAAACATTCTAAAATATGTTCTCATAGTATCTAAATAATTATTTACTAATTTTTAGAAAATAAGAAAATAAAGATGAAAAAAATAAACATAAATAAAATTGAAATGTGAAATAAGAGTAAATTTATAGATGTATAACAACCTATAGAAATTCTTATAATAATTATTGTGAATTTTATATTATAGGAAATTATCGAAAGTCAAAAATGTTTATGTAGCCTGAATTTACCTAATAGAATTTTACATAAACAAAATTACTTATGTAGAAAATTTTATATGTCAAAGTTTACCAGTAAACAAAATCTACGTAACTAATGTTCTTATATAAAAAATATATATGTAACCAAAGTTATCACGTAGCTAAATTTATACATAAAAAAATCACATGTAGATAATTTTTTATATAATCAAAATTCTTACATATCTAAATATTTATAAATATAATTAGCACACAGATCAATTTATCAAAACAAAGTTATTATGTAGTAAAATTTCACATATCCAAAATTCTAAGTTTACAGATTTTAAAATCATTTCAAATATGATAGAAATTAACAATTCATAACAAAATGTAACCTCAATAAACTTATATATAAATTAAGGATATTATAGAAAATATATACGAAAAAAATAAATGAATGTTTTGACTATATGAGATTTTATAGGAACCCAACCTAAGAGAAAATAATAAATCAGATCACACATTTAAAATATAATTTTTAGTGGAAATGAAAATAATGTTTCAATTACTAATGTCCAGGGAGATTTAAAATAATGATTAAATTATTAACTAAGATGTAATTAAACAAATAATGTTTTGTAATAATAAAATCATAATCCTTAGAATTCTTTGGGATCAGAGGGTTTTCTGATTATGTATTATTTTGATGATTTCACTATTATCAAAGAATATGTGGCATGTCCTATTTGAGATTATTTCAGGGTAAGTCCTTCAATAAGAACTAATTCAGTTGATATTTTTTATCTATTTCAATAAGTCAACCATCCTAATAGATTTGGTCTAATTCAACCTATTATCATGTGTAATTTTTCTTATAATGTGTTTGATATCATTCAAAACAAAATGAAGAAAAAGGTGTTGGATATCTGTATGGTAATTTTTCTTCCTATATTTCTCTTCATTTATCTATTGAAAAATAATGTTTCATCAATGGGAGTCGAATTCATGGATCTATAGGGCACACATATGAAATAATTAATTATATTGAGAGGAAATTTCTTTGGACCAACATGATGATTACGATTTATATAGAGAATTCCTATGATCGGTTAGATTGGTCCTTCATTATGAAAGTTCATAGAATGTGTGGTTATTCTGAATGGTTTTGTGACCTTTAATTTAGGTTATTCTCCTCTACTTGATTCTCTATTTCTCTAAATGTGAAGTGATATAGTATTCTTAAATCCCCTAGGGTGTTGTGATAAAGTGATTGTATCTATTCATGTATTTTCATTCTAACTCATGATGTTTTAAATAAAACCCATAAAAATAGATTTTAGGATGGTTTAACTCATCCTTTTAAACAGATTTATGGATTATATGGTATTTTCCCTACTTTATTTAAAGTTGATATGTTGTTTTCATCAATGGTATTACAAATTATATTAAAAAATTTAGACAAAATCTATTTGATTATTGTTTAAAAGATGGTCAAAGTGTTAATGCTACCATGCGTTTAATATTTATCTCAATAAAGTTATCTTCTAATAGACCCATTATTATTCTAAAGAGTATTGGTTTTTATTTTAAAATATTTCCTTTGGTGTATTTGTGTTCTCGTATATCTTATCGGAGGGTCCAAATTAGTCATTTTGAAAACATTATTGCTAGAATTTTTGGAATAATCTTGAGTTGGAAAATTTAGCTTCACTTTTTTGTGGTGGTAGGATTACTCTGTTTAATAGTGCTTTATCATCTATTCCATTACATTATTTCTCTATGTGTAGTCCCCCAAATTTTTTTCTTAATAAAATTGAAATATATTTTAGTAGTTTCATTTGGCATTCACATCATTAATGTCGTCATATTTTCTCTAGTTAGAAACATCATAAAAGACCTTTTCTAGAGGTGGAATCAATATCAATGTTATTAAAGATATCTTGAGGGGTTTATATGAAAAAATTTGTTTGGAGGTAATATCTAGGGCCTCTAGATAGTCTTATTATATCAGAAGGAAGAATGTAGATTTCCATTTTATTGGGAAAATAGTTTTTATTATTCTCATCTCTATAAATAATTTAAGTGACTTGTTCCTCCTATTATATAGATTTATCTGTGGTTTTTTTGGTGTAGTGACAGTTATTTATTGAAAGATAATTGGGCTGGGGATATTTTATTTTTAACTAGCTATCCAGTTCTGGATATTTATCTCTAGTAGGAATATTCCTATCATTGGTTCACAGATGTTGTGCTCAATGTGGATCATAAAGATTTTCATAGCAATTTTTTTTAGAGGACTCTGATTTTTTGTACATAACTTTTTATTCTTCTAGGAAACATTCTTTTTTATTTTTCCATAATATGACTCTCCCAACCTATAATTTGGATAGTTTGGGTCATATTCTCTAGTATATATACATTTGTCCTAAATATATATTTCACCTTTGGAGGATCTATAATGATTCTATCCATATTGATGATAATATTAATTGTATTAGAATTACTTTTGCTTTGAAGTTTCATCCGGAAACTATTTTCCATTTATTTTCTCATAATGAATAAACTAATAATTTTTTGTCTCACGATGTTGGTTTACCGATTACTATGGGAAGAAAGAATTTGGTGGTTTATTTTCTTATTACATGCTATGATACTCTAACTCATGACTACCATAAGAAAAGGTGTGGATTCTTATCTCTATCGCAGCATGCTGAATTTTATGGGAATTAAGGCAAAGAAAATTCATCGGGGACCTCATTCTTCACTCCGCTATATAAGAACTAAATTTCTCCATTTCTCCATTTCTTTTGTAAGACATTGAAAAGAAATTTATTTTCCTCGGGTTCATCTCCCACTTCATGCTACTATTAGTTTAGAAGTGGAGATTTCTTGTGGATATAGAGACTTCAATGTTTAGGTTTGATAGATTCCACCATCCATGGTCTTATGTAGAAAATGGATTGTTCTTATCTCCAAGGAATCATATGAGGAGGAGGTGTTTTTCGCGACTTTAATGGTTCTGTAATTTTGGATTTATCGTTGTTTTTTGTTGAGGGATCTTCTATTTTCAATGAGGCATTGACCTTACTTCTTGGTCTCAATTTATGCATGGATCTTTCTATTTATCTAACTAATGTTGACCTTTATTATTAAATAGTCGTCAATTCCATGAAAGGTCTATACGAATGTCCTTGAAATACTATTTATCCCATCTAAAACTGCATTTTCATAATTCATTAGAGATTGAGGGCTCCTCATACATGGCGAGAGGGTAATATAGTAGTGTGTTTCCTTAGTTCTAAAAGAATATCTAATAAAATTCTTATAGTTTTTTTATAATTTTTTATCTCACTATTTATTTTTCTTTTGTTATATAAGGGAATACCCTCAGTATCCATCACTTTATGCCATTATGACATTTTCCATTATTTAGTTTGTGTATTTTTTTCCTTTCTTCCATATAAATAAAATATTCCAATTATCAGTAATAATGTGGTTCAAGGATCCAACAAACAAAATATACATCAGAATCCTTGGATCAAATGAAGGTATAAAAAGAGGTTTCAAATGAATCCCCAATGAATAAATAACTCCAATGAGAGGTAATTATTGACCATGAGTCAAATTAATTATAAATTATATGTGATAATATAATATCATGGATTCCAATGTTACCTTTTCATTTTGTTTGGGGGATAAATAAGAAGAAGTTTATGAGAATGCATTGTTAGACTTGAATCTAACTTCTTTTTTTGAACTCAAATAATTTTTCTATCATCAAATATTTCACGTAATAATTTTTAATAATTTTTAATTAATTTATTGATACACATATTTCATATTGGCATATCATTGTCAAAATTTCATTATATTAAATTAAAATTAATTTTTATATCATCATTCCCCATAAGATGATTCTAAAAATATAAATAATATATAAAGAATGATCAGAGGTTCCATTTAGTGGCGATAAGGGTTATGGAAAGATGAAATATTTACACGCTGTGAGAAAAAAAGTTCACAATGGGTAACAAATATGACAACATCTGGATTATCTGTAAGATACACATATCAAAAAACAAAAATCACCATATGGAGTCATTAATTATCCATGTGTTAGCAGATGGGACAAGAACATAGATCTAAATAATACATGACGTGTAACCCTCATACAATCCAGGTAATCCCATATGGTTCACCAAATAATTTTCACATAAAATATTGGGTCAACGTACACGTCATATGTCCAGCGTCGTGGTTGGTTTGTTGGATTCATGTCACTATCTTCTCCGCTTTGACAGTGCTGATGAGTTGGCCTCTGCATAGTCCAAAGGTTTGTGCACTTATGATGGTTCCCATTGCTTTCTTTTTAGATGGGGATATGAGTTCCACTGGAATCGTGACCCATCGACTACTGTGTTCTGGGTTAGATTCCTGAATCTCCCCCTTCTTTTCCAAAATCCAGCTATTCTGGTGATGTTGGGTAACCTTGTCGGGAGGTTCCTTGATTTCGATGGAAGTTCTCGGTTTTTTTGCCACCTGATTGCTCCTTGGATCTGCATGGAAGATGATGTCTCAAAGACTCACATGGACTCATTCTGGATTGAGGTAGGTGTTGAGTTCAGATAATATAAAACTGTGTTTTTTGAAAGCTATACAGACTTTTTTTGTTCTTGTTCTCTTCTGGGGCACCTTCATCATGTCTGCCATTCAACAAGTTTTTTTCCTAAGGTTGGACATTCTACGTGTAGTGTCCGCTCCAGAAGTAGTGTTCCTCTTCCTTTGGAGGCTCAGCTGTATATCCCCGACTCAATGGTGGATGGTACAGAGGTGAGGGAAGGTAGAGCCTGTATGCCCCTGCTATTATAGCCACCATTTTAGAAAATGCAGGAGTTCCTCGTATGAATGGCCATATTAGGGATCCCCCACTGGCAAGACAAAGTTGGTTCACTCTGATATTAGGGAAATTCAGGGTGCCTCTGATCCTAGTAAGGGAAGGATATGGAATGAAATTCCAAAGGTGGCTGATGTGTTTGATCAGCTGAAACAAAACCTGGGTTTACCATTGAATGATCCTAAAGCTAATAAGGAAAAACAGGTCTGCACTGTTTCTAAGCATCCATCTGCTATTGGGTCTACAGTGGAGATGAAGCAACTCACTCCATGTAGGAATGAATTTTCTGTAATTGAGTCTATAAAGGAGGCCGAACATTCTGGAAATTCAAAGGAGGTGCCTCTGTTGTATATCTAGGTTCCCTCCCCTGACAAAGGGCGGCCTGAGGAGGGCAGGGTGGTCGAGCCTACTAAGATATAGAAATTTCCAAGGGTTGCTGATGCATTATATATTATAGGGAGTCCGGATGAGGTGATTGTGTTGGCTCCCTTGTACCCAAACATTTTCCAACCCTCATCCTCTCTAAAGGATGCATCTTCAGAGGATAACAAATGGTTCCCCACTGAGCTGAGAATGAAGTTTGGGCTCAAGGACCCCACTGAAGGCCCGAGGGTTGAGCTAAAGAACCTCTTTTATTGTCTGGTGGGTCATGATCAGGTAATGTTACATGAGGAGGATGATTCACGTGCTGATAGCTTTATCCAAATATGAGCAGAAAACTGGGATCATTTCCAAGGGAATGGTCCGCATAGCCATAGAATGAAGAAGGGGATCAAAGGAAAGAGAGACTCCGGAAAATGAATTGTGGTTCAGGGGAAAAATTAAAGGGGCATAAATACTATTCTTACATGCTAGATTCAATGGAAAACAGGTCGGCCAAGAAGGGTGGAAGCAAGGAAAGAAAGGCCATGCAAGGAAAATATAACAGCGGTCTAAGTAGAGAACCAGTGGGAATAAATGAAGAGGTAGGGGAATGCATGAAGCTCATTTTTCACTCCATGGAAGAAATGATATAGAAACACATGAGGCTTAATGCCTCATTCAAGGAAATTTATAGAATTTATGAAAGAAGGCTGCAATTTGAGGCCACTGTGGAGCATGAAATGTGGATAGACAAGAAAGATTTTATAATTTCTCGGGGTTTTAATCAAGGGAAAATATCTCTGGAATAATTCATTCGGACAATGGATAGGATGATCTCACATCTCGAAGAAATTCTCAGGGAGGATTCAAACACAAAGGTTAGCACTTTGCACTGGGAATTATATAAAGTGGCTGATTCAAATAACCTTTGTCAGTTGTTTAACAATTTTGTGAGGTCCTTTATCACGTATTGGTTTTGGTTCTTTGAACGATGGATTCCCACTTGTCCTTAAAGTGGATTTTTAATAAAAAATTATATTTTTAGTAACGTACACGTCATACAACTTGTAAAGACTTCAAATATTTCAACCCTAAATTAATGGGCCTATACACAATGTATCCTATTTAAAAAAATTATAACTTGTTATGTTATAAATGGTGTACATGACTATCCACCAATGAATGTCTCATAGAGTCACAAAACATGATATGAATTTCTTTTAGTTTGTTAGTACAAGCAATGTTTTCACCCACTAATCAATAGAATTTAATTTTTCAAAGAATTAATTAATTACTAAATTAAAACCAAACATCGTTTACAGTAGTTTTCAAGCTAGAATATATGATATTTTTAATATAATATAAATTTTTAATTAATTAAATATAACTATTTGACCATAATGGTTGACTAATTTTCTAAAATACATGAATGATTCATTGATCACATTGGTTAACATATGTCCATGTGTCATAAAAGTATCATTTATTATGAAATATTATTAACTATGAAATACCAATCTCGATAACCATATGAATATTCATTTATTATGATATTCTAGTATTTTATACAAAAATAAATATGGTGTAGTTATTTACAATATGTTTATCTACCAATACACACTTTTTATTTATTTAATTTAAATTTTTTTGAATTTTTAGAAATTATAGATGAAAAAATATATGGGATTTTTTGGAGAAGATAAAATAAATTAATGAATTATTTAATAATATATTTATTTATAATAATTAAATTAAATTTTATCATAATAAATGGAAAAAATTTATATGAAATCCTGATATTGTTAAATTATGTATTCATTGAATGTGTGGATGGTCGTGAGCTAGAAATCACCAATGTATGCGATCTGTTTCATTGTATTCAATAATTATTTCATAAATTGTTAGAACTTATTTTATTTAATTGGAATAATATAATATGTTTCATTATAACTTCTATTATTAAGGGTTATGTGTTATGAAAATTTACTAAATATAAAAACCAAAACTAATCCATTGAATCATCTCAATTTTGTTGGAGTATAATCTTATGTAATAGTAGAACCTATCTAGTGATTTTAGGTTGTTTAATTTTCAGAGTTAGGAAAAATCCATTGAAGTTGTTTTATTAGAGTATAAGTGGAATTTTTTGACAGAAACCATGATATATATTTTATGTAGTTTTCCTTTGGACAAGGGGTTACTTATCACCCTCGATATAAAATATGATTTAGAGTATCTCATGATAATGCCAATTTTTTTATTTTTTTATTTAAATTATTAATTATTTATGGATGATTTATCACTTTAACAAAGTCAATGAATTAATAATATAGAATAATGGAATTTAAATAAATTATATTATATGTAAATTTATTATAGGCACGGTTAATCACATAAGTAAGATTTCACTAAACATTAATACACATAAAATCTGATAAATTTCAATTGTATGAATATTTAATAAAAGTACCTCAAATAAAAATATTATTTTATTAATCATGTAAAAAACATATTTTATTTAAGACTCATTTAAATCTATATTTTTTTGAGCAAGTTCTTTTGTGTTTTGGGGGGGGATATGGGTGTTCTGAAGGCCCTAAGTGGAAGGATTTGAGGAAGTGGGTTAATTTTAGGTTGAAGAGCATGAAATAATCCACAAACTAGTTAACGGGATCCACCATCTAGCCATTGGAGTCTAAAAAATATGTATCTTAGTTGTTGATCTCACTAGACAAGAGGGTGTAGTAAAAGCTATCCTGTGGGGTATGACATTCCTATGTATATACCACCAATTTTTATAGAATATTTTTTAAAAAATCTTATATTTATCATTTTTTCTTTTTACCTTTGATATAAAATATCTAGGACACCTCCTTGGTATAATTGGAGTCCTCCCCCCTCTTATAACTTTTATCATTGACATCTAAACACCATATCATTCCAATTTTCTTTATTCGGTATATTCTTATCCACTCGGAAATGATTTAATTCTTTCCCCCTTCATAAAAAATTCATAAATACATGTTTTATTGGGTATATATAAGGTTTTTTATTTTAAATGAAAAATTAATCCATTTTTTATAGAATTATCACCAGATTTGATGGAATCAACTTCTACAAAAGCATTTCACCAAAAGAGTTTTCGGTAGTGGTTCCTCTCATGTGTGTTTGATCTTGGCCAATATTTTGGGTGTCTTTTATTCTATTCATTGATCATAGGTTATAATTTATGTTTAATTGGGTTTTATTCTGGGATTTGGTTGGGTAAATGGACATGGATGGTGACCCTTAGCTTTGAATCATCATTTCAAATGAGGTAGTAAATGCATGACATTAGAGAATATTTTATTATGAGTTACTATAATGATTTTTTCTGAATGTGGCAATACATGAGAAACCATGGTGGGATGATTGATCACATGAGGTGTATGTGTATATCCATGAAATGTTATTGTCTTTCTTAAATATGGGTTTTTTTCATGATTATATAGATTGACCTGACATGATGCTGATATGTCATTTTCATTTGGTTATATATATGATTTTCTTATATTTTTTGAAGCTTAGTATATAGGTCAAGCCTAATGGACCTTCCCCTAGGATGTATTTGTTAGGTGTGAGGTCAATGTGTGTTAGACTTTCCCTCCCATAGAGATATTTCAACCTTGTTTATGACTATACCTCACTTGAGGGGTATTATTAAGGAGGACGAATAATGTTTATTCTTTCATTGTGTTGGAGTTGGTAGAGCTGGTCTTCGGGGACCCAATTGATGTTTGGTACTTGTGGTATATATACTTTTTGTTTTATTTGAGCCCAGTTTTATTTTAATTTATTCACATTAATAACTCTTTTACTAATTTTGAGGTTCTATAGAGTTGTTATACAATGTCTTGTACTACCTTCATACTTATGAACTTTATTGAGATTATAGATTTTATTCCCATGGATATATTTAATGGAAAGGGCCTGGTGTTGGATGGTTAAGAAGGATTAATATTAAGAAATAGAACTTTCATAGTGTACCCAATGTTGGAGGTTTTTTTGGATAGTTATTAGTGGTTTATCTTTCTCTTTAGATTCAATTTTTTAGTTTCTATTGTATACTTTACATGAAATAATTTCACTACAAGGGTTATAATTTTTTTGTATATTTTGATTTACTCAAATGGTTGTGGATTAATTCCTTTCTATTTGATGATTTATATATCATAATTTTATATGTTAAAATTTCTACCTTGAAACAAGTGCATATATCCATACATATTTACTTTATCCCGCTCTGTTAGTCGACAACCTACTGTGTATAGGGATGCACACATGATGTTGTGTGGAACCCCCCCACCCAAAACTTAGGCCCAATGGTTTAGAATAATTTCTCACAAATTTGTATTGGACGACAATGTTCACTAACTTTTTTAATCTTTTTCCATTGATTAAAAATGTATCAACATGAGATAATATAGTTTGGAACTTTGGAATGGGAATTATTTAAGTGTCTAGAAATCACTGTATAGTGGACCTTAGTGTTTCCATAATAGGGGTGATTTTTTATGTTACCATTGATAAAACAACCATTGGGTGAATCCCATGAAGTTGATATGTGGATTTATGTGAATTGGTGTGTGTTCATAAATCATGCTAGAATCAGATATTCAAATTCCATATATTAAATAAATGAATTAGATAGATCCCACATTATAATGACATGATCTTGCACTTTCAAACTCAGATCATATAAATGCATTGTATATACATTTTTTAAATAAAAGATAAATAAAAATACACATAGAATTTTCATTTCCAAAAACATAACCAGTCTAGGTTATATACAATTCGATACAAACCTTACTGCATTACAAAATGGTACAAAAAAATAATATAAGAGAATTTTAATTCCCGAAATATTTAATTAAATATAATTTTATCAAAATGATACTAATCCTATAGAAAAAAATTTCAAAACATAGGGTGATCATTTAATATTCCATGTAAGTGGCTTTGAAAATGTTAGTGAATCATTTTAATTTTTTCATTCAAATAAACATATATATGTATATATACATACATGTATATTTCTAAAACATTGAAATCAGAATTATTTAGAAATCACTTATTTAATTAAATAATTATATTTTAAATTGTTTCTAGGATTTATCCATCAAAAATAATATTACATGGAAGGAAATTTTGGATACTTGGCATACTATAATAAAACCATAAGTCCACTAGTCATAACCCATATGGAACAATGTTACCTTATGACTTAGGGTTCACAGAAAACAACATTGAAATCATTATACTGGTGCCAATTTTTAAAACACCTTTTATAGACCATATTTTCCTAATCATTACCGAAAATGTTTCAATAATATATTAATTCATTTATTTTATTTAAAATAAAATAACCTTCATTAAACCATTTCATAAGTATTTCCTTGAGAATTTTAAAAACCATTTTCAGAGAATCCCATGCGTGAAATTACCATCATTATTTATAAATAATAAATAAAATGGATAATGTAGTTGGGGTTTGGCTTTGTTGTAAGAACCCTATAATCCTACATGAAAAATGGGGGTTCAAAATGAATTGGGCGCAGGGTGTTGTTGCAGTACTGTAGAGTACTATAGCAGCAATGGCACTATAGAAATGGCAGGTCATTGTAGTGGCGGTAGAGAACATTAGCGGCAGTGGGTATGGTGTGGGACTGCAGCATGTGGGTACTATAGTAGTACTTTTCACAGAATGGGGCTTGGGCCTATGGGCCATGTAATGGGATAAATTCCCACTGGGCCTTCAGGCTATGTTATGTGTCTCCCTCTACATAGTTAAAGAGGTATTTTCTTTTATTTAATAATAAATTAGGTTTCGACCCCAACCTTTAAAAAATAAATAAAATGGATAATGAAAAAAATGCACACTTGATCAAAAAAATACATAAAAAATTTATCTTCTTAAAATAATCATAATCAATAAATAATTATTTGTCACACATAAAACTATAAAATAAAAATTTAAAATAAAACATTTTAATGCTTTAAGAATTATACGTACTTAATAATTTCCATGTAATCATTAAAATTGAAATCATGAATTTATTATTAATTCATGGTATGTTGATGGTGTTAATAATGAATGGCCTTGTATAATTGACAATGTGACATTATCATAATTTATTTATAATTATATTTCTTTAATTTATTAATTTTCAAATGAAAAAAATCATTTATTAAAAAACAGGGTGTTACATTATTCCCCGATTGAAGAGAATTGCACCCTCATGGTTCATTCGTCAGACTTGGGAAAATTATAAATTTTCATATTCAGAATTAATAAGAACTAAAACTACTATACTTATAGACTCTACTGTTATGCCACATCAAATAACTAAATTAATCTAGTTCAATGCTCTAATACCAATTATAATGACCCAACCATGCACATTCAAACACTAGTCATATAAATGCAGTATATATTTTTATACTATAAAAGATATATAAAAACACATATAGCAGTTTCATTTCCTTGAACATTACCATTCTAGGTTCCATAGAATTAGATACAAACCATAATACATTATGAAGCGGTACTACAAAAAAAAAATAAAAGAAGATGATTCACATGTTCTAACTCTTTAATTGAAGCAAACATCATCATAAATAATACTAAATAATTACAAAAAGGATTCTAAAATAGAGGGTGAGCATTTACTATGCCTAGTATGTGTTATTAAAAATGTCAATAAAAACATACTTTTTTATTTTAAAAAAATTATATATGTATATATACTAACATGTATATTTTAAAAAATTGCAATCTATATGACTAAAAATTGTTAATTTCATAAAATTAATATATTTGAATAGATTATTAGGATTTTTCAATTGAAAATAATATTTTTTTGGTTGGTTATTTTTGGTACTTGGTAGACCACAATAAAACCATTAGGCCACTACATTTAACTCATATGGAACAAATTTCCCTTAAGACTTATGGGTTTACACCCCATAAAATTATATGCATTATACTAGTACCAATTTTTTATTACACTTTTGATGGACAGTCCATTCTCAATCCTAAACAAAAATATTTCTGAAATTCATAATTTGTTTTAAAAAAAATTACTTACCTTATACAATGTCAAAATAATTTCCTAGAGAATTTCCAAAACCATTTTTTGGATAATCCCATGCTTGATATAATTGCCCTTATAAATCATATACAACATTGATAGTGGAATAAACGCACACATAAAAAAATGCATATATAATTTATCTTATTAAAATAATCATAATCAATAAATTATTATGTTTTCACATAAAATAATAAATGAATAATTTTAAATAAAACATTTTAAATATTTTATAATTCCATGTAATTAATAATTTGTGAAGTAAACCATAAAATTTAAATCATGAATTTATTATGAATTCAAGGTATGTCGATGTTATGAATAATTCCTGGACATGACCATACAAAAATGCTACATTATCATAATTTATTTATGATTCCATTTACATAAAATATTAGTGTTTAAATAAAAAATATATTTTATATTAACATGGGGTGTTATACATGTAATTAAAGTTCAATTAATATCGTGATATGATCATTTTTAATTAACTTTTTTATTTTATCCTGTTGTATTCTATTCTTAAGTGTATATGTATGGATATGACTAATGTGAAGATAATGGAGGAATGATTTTGGTTTTAGGTAGTTCTTTGTTGTTTTATTCCTGTTCCAATGGGAATCCAATTAGGTTGAACCATGTTGTGATGCATCATGTGTACCCATGATTGGATATTGATTTTTTTTCATAATCTACTATAATTTTATAATGTTTAATATAGAATTTCAGGAATATACACCACATAATTAAACATGTGTGTTTATTTTATTTCTTTTAAAACCTCATTAAAAAATATTAACCTATGAAGATATAATAAAAAAAATTATATCTTATATAATTTGAAGTCACTATGATAATTTAATATTGTAATTCCATCTAAACTTTCACCAAATGGGAATCAAAATCGGTGATCATTTTTACAACAGACTATTGCCTCGCAAACCGATGCAATTCCTTTTCCATCACAACCTTTAATGGTTAGATTTAATGCAATATTTAACACACACACACATATATATATATATTATTTATTATTTTATTATTATTTTATTATTATATCACATATACCTTCTTTCAATCAATTCCATGGTGTAAATGATATTTTCACTTCTTTGTATGGTGGACCACCGCCTCCCGAAGGGATGTGATTCATTTTCGATTATGATTTACAAGGACAGTATTAAGGTTAAAATTAATGAATGTATTTAATATTTATGACCTAAATATAATTATTTAAATATAAATATTATGTAATTTATTAACTTTCAATTCATTGGAAAATAATTATTTCACCCATGCATACGTGTTGATTGTCGCCTCCACGTAGTGATGTGAAATGTTTTTCATTTAATATTTGTGTGGATAGTAATAAGGATTTATTTTATAATAAAAATTAAATTTATGAAATAATAATGGTTCTTTAAAGATTAATTTATTTTTATTTTCCTTTCATTCTAATGATCAATAAATATTGACACAACGTTCATGTGTATGTACAACATATCATCTCTTAGAATAGTGTAATCCATTTTCAATATATTTTATTAATATATTACTAAAAATTCATATATATTGAGTGTATATGATATTTTTATCAGTTTTAAAATTATGGATATTATTTAACCATGATAAAATTAAATAGAAAAATTTCATGAACAAAAATATACATGAAAAAAGGAAATTACCTTTGTAAACCATGATTTTAACAATGAATTTTTAATAAATAATAAATAAATTAAATTAATAAATTAACATATTCTATTTAATATATTAATATTCATCTATACAATATATAAAATAATTATTTTGTAATTAAATTTTAGTTTTTGACACATACGAAGGAAGTCGAACCTGCGGAATGGGTTTTTCATCTAACTTTTACTTATGTGATACACTTGTCAAATTCACCATGTATTCCATTATATGTAGTATATATAGTACGATTTAGTTTTTATATATTGAAAATATTTTTATTCTTACTATTTATTTTTTTTATTTTATGTCTTGTATTTTTTTGGATTTTGATTCATAATTTAGTAAAGTGATAAGGGTTTTTTTAAAATCTATTCATTATTAAGAACTGTTTATGTTTGTTTCTCCCTTAGGGGAATGATTTTGTATTAATTTCTTAAAAATTTATATTAATCCAATATTTTTTATTTATTAACATTTAAATTGATAGTACCAGTTTCATCTTTTTGGTTCTAAAATTAATTGAGAAAATGTTTCTGAGAGCATTCGACTTCATTTCTCTCATCAGACGAAAGTCATTTTTCATCCAAAAGAATGTTTTATTAAAAAATTTTCAAAATGTATTTTACAATACCTAAATTAATTGTTAAATATATTTTTTAATTTATTTTAATTTAATCTTCCTATAATTTCCCAAATAATTCTTTTTTTCTTTTATCAAAAATGTGAAAGGACTCTTTGTTTAAAAGTGTACAAGACAAGTAGAATTTTCTACCATCATGACCGCTGAATTTTTTAAATAATATTTAAAAAGTTTAAAATTATTATTTTTAATTAAATTTATTTCCAAAATATTTTTTCTCATTGTTTAAAAATATTATCTAATTTAATAGTTTAAATTCCAAAAAAATGATTTTAATAAATTAAGGTATTTATATTCATAAAAAACAAAAACCCTTTATGTTACTTATGTTCTAATGAGTGTATTTTTTAATGATAACATCCTTATTTTCTATTTTTAGGTTTTATTTTATATTTTGAATAAGGATGTAAAATTTTATTACCAATCACCATATTACTCTCGATGGTTAATGACTATGTTTACATGATTTCGGTAAGTATTAACATTTTGTATGTCAGTTTTTTAATAAGAATGTCTATGTTGAAAATATTTCAAACCTTTTATTTATTAAATTAATTGGAATTATTATGTGATGAATAGTTCCCAGTTACAGATATCCACTGAATTCAATAACAAATCTCCTAAGATAAATAATTAGGCCAAATTAAAAGAGTTTCTAATCAAATATTAAAACATCATTATGAATGGTCTTGATAGTATTTTGTATATGTTTGGTATTATCCATTCCCTCGTTAGGAGATTAGTTATTGATATACATGAGATTATTTGATTAGTTTTAATTTCAATGTATATGTTTTAATCTTATATGATTATTTATATGGCTTTATTTAATCATCATTTATTTCTTAGATATTACATTATGTATAATGATTAAATGGAATGTGTTTCAAATATATATTTTTCCATATTTATTGTGTTTACTTATTCATGATATCTCTAATGTATAATTACCCTTACTGTGCATTTGAGATCACCCATTTTTGTCTTATTTTACCAATGATACTAGGAAGTGTTTTTTGATTGATATGTTGATTTATAATATGAGGAATTTTGGTTTTCTAAATGAAAACACTAGGTTTATTTGTTGTTTTAATATATAATGTGAGTTTCAAGTATTTATATAGTTTACTATGACTACTAAACTATTCAGTACTTTGTGATGTGATTCCTTGAATCTGGTGATAGTGTTATAATGTAACCACCTACTCAGGGATACTAGAGCTCGACCATTCATAGTTTCTAATAGAAGAAGTTTAGAAGAAATTTTGGGAACTATATTTTGGACAACATAGATTAGAGAATATAAAAATATGATGAAAATTGATGATATGTATGGAATAATGTCCTAATGTTTTAGTTAGGTGGATATTCATTGGATTTTTTATGAAATACATCCTTTTTTTATACAAAAAAATCAATTGTGTTAAATGTAGATATACCTAAGGGTATTAACGTTGAAAAGGGATCATGAAGATTGACTTGATCTGTACATGGTAAACGTTAATGGTACATAAGGCATACCTAGTTTGAAACATCCTGGGGATATTCTTGGGTTAATCCACATTTTATATATTTACCATCATGAAGAATTGAAATAGATGATAATAATGAATAACCTATATTAAATGTAATGTGTAATGATTTAGACATCCTATAAATTATTCATCAAGCCTATTTGATTCACCACATTGATTACAGTTTCCCAAAAAATAAATTTTAGTATTAGTTAATAGATAAAAAAGAAATGGAATTATGTTAACGTTAAATAAGATAGACTATTTCTCGATGAGAAACCAAAGGAAATGATGAGTGGGGTGAATGCAATTTGATTATTCCTAATATTTTAATACAAAATATGATTAAAAACATTCACCTAAACAAATTATTAGAATCAAAAAATAAGAGATGGATGTTTTCCAATATGAGCTTGAATAGTGGAGACCATTGAGCAATGAAGGCTTGATTTTATTTATATTAGGTATGTGGAAGGTGAAACCCAAGATATTGTACCAATAAAACAATAAAATTTGTAATTTTTTGAAAATGTAGGAGAAAAAAAATTAATTATTGATGAAACAAGAAATATATTTTTATATAATGGACTAGAATAGCTTTCTATTAAATGTAATTTTTATTGTAGAATGTTTATAATATGGAATGTATTTGAATTATTCAAATAAAATTCCTATGTTGAAATCATGAAAGGGCAATAATAAAGGTGGTATGAGTAATGGTTATATTTATAATAATTAATTGACTACAAATGATATATGAAATGATGGAAGTATTAAGGATTAAGAAAATGTATCCTAGTTTATGTTTTAATAGTGATGCTGAATGATAAATGTTTTTGAATTTTTATTCATTAATAATGTTATAGGATTATTTTATAAATTAAATTATGGTGAAAAGATTTATGAAATGTATAAGATTATAATATTGTACTTTTTATATATGGATTTGAGAGTATATATTGAATTGTATTGTGGACTGGGAAAATTTTATCAGTAGAAAGTTTATCTATTTTGGAATCACATGATTGATGGAAGAAAACAGTTAACATGTTAAAAATGTTGAGATAATAATGATAAATATATGTTTATAGGATAATATTTTCCATAATGAAATTAGTTAGTTATTTTATGAATTATATTATTATTGTTTCATTTAATAACACGTGTATATTTATTTAATGTATTCAAAAATATAAGATTTCATTTTTGGAGGCCTATAATGTTTCATTGTGGTTTTATTTTTATTAATGTATTCACAGATCTAGAATGTGAAATAAATAAAAATATATATTTTCTAGGATATATAATGTTGATTTAGTGACCTTCTAAATTTGGTCAGACATATTTCAGATGAGTATTAAGGTTATCCAATTTTGAAATTTATTAAGATGAATTTTTGAAGCTATAATTACGGTGTTAGAGGTTAATGTATTTTATTTTATAACTTTTTCTAACCACTTTAGTTTTAGTAGTGATATGAGAAATATATGGTTACACATTTCAGGATCTTAAGATCCATTAAAATTTAGTTTCAGTTCCTCAAGACTAAAAAATTCAACATTGATATTCAATTCATAGATTTGGAAATGAATTATAAGAAAAATGAGGAAATTATACATAAAAATATATTAAGTATATTTTATAGTTATATCTATCATGATTGTTAAATAATTTCTCAAATTTTTTAAAAGGATCTTGAAACAAAAAAAATTATATTAACATAATATCCAATGAATCAAATGTCATTTTTACAAATTATTTTTTTATTGTTTTGATGTCCAAAAAATTACATTGATCACTCGCCATTTTTATCAATGATATCTATCACTCTTTTTAATTATTTAATATTTTCCTCCATTTCAATATCATTGCATCAAAAAAATATTCCCTTACATGGAACCCTAGTCACCTATCTTTCAACATAGAATGTTTCTTACCTTTTTATCATATCAAGAGGATGTTCAATAAACCCTTTCTATAATGGGGGTTTCCAATAATGTTATTTTCATGACTCGCCATCACCAGGACAAGAGAAGGGACAGAAAACTGCCAGACCCTTCCATCATCATGTTGATGGAGAGATAATGACCCTAGATTTCTGCCATCAATTTTCCCCTATGTGGAGACTCACACCTAGGGTATATAATCACATGTAATATAAAGGGAATTAACATTTTTATTAAGTATGACCTGGATATAAGATGGTAAAACCTAAACAAATCCAAAAAATGAAAGTAAAAGAAAATCCAAAACCCATAGCCATATTCATGTTAAAAGATAAAACCAAATAAGGTACCAGAAAATTCTAAAAGGAAAGTACCAAAAGAAAAGAAACCAAAATAGTAACATTCTCGAAATCTAAGCTAGTATGGTCCCTCATGGTCCCCGAAGTCCTTCTGGAAACATGAATAAAAAATTTTATACGTAGGGTGAGTATACAGCCATATGCAATATGGAAAACCAAAAGCTCTAATGCCCAAGTGGGGAGGCATTATAATTCCCCATGAGAAAAGGATATAACCATATCATCTAACAAGTAAACTATCCACCCAAACCTCACAAAGCCACACTCCCCAAATAAATCATGTCAGGTAATGTATTATTAATAACACATTGATGTTTGGTTACCCGGAACCGCATCCCCGCTATTTATTGAAGACATACTATGCATCAGACCTCCCCTACCATTATTCACTACAGTCCCACAACCACCCCATTGAAAACATTTTGGGCCACCACAAAGATGAATCCCACCTGCAGACACCTAGTCCATAAAAACCACACAAATCCCCACCCACAGACACCCGGGCCACAACAACCATTGTCACAATTGAAGACACATGGGCCTCATCTTGAAAGCACTTGGGAAATAATCATGACTGTACAATCCTAGGGAAACCACCACAATGTACCCTTACCAAAGAATCATAGGTTATATTGGACCTCAGGTCATTACATACTGCATGATGATTAATGTGCAACTTTGGAGAGGGAGAAAAAAAGAACTAATAACCATTCACCCAATAGGATGTGGGATAAAACTCCCACCCCCATGAAATGGAGGTGTTTAGCACGAAGTGATCATGTTGTGTGGGGGGAGAATAAGAAACAAAAAACTACAATTATACATATAGATAAAAAATCACTCATCTCAACCTAAGGTTTCGAAAACACCCTATACACAAACACCCTCGTTACAATTCATTCATAGAAAAGCAGAACACCCATAACTAGAGCACAACTAATTCCATGAATATAATTCCCATTTTAACCCATTGTTGTTATGATATTCTAGTGATTCAATTTAAATAATTATTCAGTACTGGGAAACTAATAAAAATATCCACAATCCCATGAAATAAAAACAACCAAGTAGTAACTTAAGAATTCACACCCAATTAATTTGTAAAGTTACAACAACAAGAGGGTTCTGTGAGATCCCTCAAAAAAACTGGAACGAAACCAAGCCCCATCATACGGCCCCACATGGCCTTAGGTCCACACCCAACAACTCAACAACAAGGTATCCTATACCAATCAATGTCATCCCACAATGAGTCAATAGAACAACCATACACATCACTAGAATAGTTAAATGGAGTTATCAAATTTAATCAAACAATTCATTAAGTTTTTTCTTTACTTTTGGTTAACTAAGTTGATCAAAATAGGATTCGTGTTCATCTGGAATCCATTATAACAATCGACTTTATTTGATACACAAGTTTATATTTTACCTCAATTCAATCACATGATTATCTAGAAAATATTGGTTGTTTAGTGAACAAGTATGGAACCCCAACAGCCAGGGTTTTTAGTGGACATAATCCCGTAATAATTCAAAACCAATAGTTATATATAACATAGTAATAAAACATCATCAAACACAACCCTAAATTATTTAAAAAAACATTTATTATATTTATTAAGGTTTGGTTTCATCTATCCCTGAATTAAAAATATCATACCCTCCCCACATGACACACAATAAAGAGAAAAAAGGAAAAAACCTACATGGGTGATCAATGATCGATGTTTTTTCCATGCACCATGAACTAGGGATGCATGAATTGTAGGGAAAGAAGTCCAAGGACACCAAGATTGAGTATAAAATGACCCAGCATCATGTTATTACTATCCTCGAGAAGATGGACATTAAAAACAACAAGGAAAGGAAAAGAGACTAGCCAACATGAAGAAATGAAATCTGTGCAATAAAAGGTGAGATCTTGGAGATATGGGATATGAAATCATGAATGGATTTAAAGTTAGATCATGGTTTCTATGCATAGTTTTATATTTTCACATGATGGAATTAATCATTATTTTTTAATTATCCTTATAGTGGTGGCGACAACGGTTGTGAGTTAAGGGATTTTTTTAAATGGACAAAAATGCATAATAAGGGAGAATTGGAAAGTACGGAAAAAAGAGGTGTCACTGAGGAAAAAGTCTCATGTTTTTGTAATTCAAGGGTTTCCGAGCTCTGGGGGGATTTTATATATCATTTATAGGCTTTAAATTACATTGAAAGGGGTATTAGAACACTTTTACGTCAAAGGATACGTTGTAGGAGAGGAACTATAAAAAGTCGGAAACTGGAAAAAAAGTGTGTGAAACTATTTAGTGAGACAACATAATGGTACCACTATCAATGTGCCACTGTTTTAGTGTGTGATCACTACAGTACAACTGTTTCGGTGTGCAACTCTGCTGGTGTGACCGTGACGGTGCCACTGTCACAGTGATGCTGTGAGGAGTGCCCCCATTTTGGTGGAACCGTTTAGCAGAACAATGTTTTTGGATAACACTTTAATGAGTCAATGATAGTCCCTAGGATACCCCAAACACTAGAAGTTTGGAAAATTAATGAACGTGGAGGGTCTAGTTCATTACATCAGATACCCCTCAAACAATTATCATTCTAAATAATCTAAGAGTATTCCTAAAAAAAGATAGGGGGACTGAAAAAACCCCCACACAATATTCCTCTCATGAGTAAACCTCCTTGGCATATAGAATCATCTCTCCATCATACTGATCTTCTGTAAAGGAACTAACACTCCCCTTCCTTAACAGGTGAAACAAACATGTGAAGGTCATATCGTCTCGTCACATGGATTAGGGAGTCCCTTTCTCAATGTCCTGATATTATCTGCTTTGGGCTGCACTGACTCTCCCACATGGGTTTAATCACGTCCACATTAATGCACCTCAATTAGGGATCCAGTCCTCCACTCCCCATATTTTGGACTCTTCACACACATCCAGAGAACAAGGGAGACATCCCTTCTCGTAGTTAACAAGTTCAAGAATTATATCATAGTCATGAACAAAGAAACACAGATAAAAATCATAAAATATCTGGGTACTAGCAGTGCGTATGTGCCTCTCATTCCCATGTACTCTCCTCAAGGCCCCGATTCCTCCAAAACACATGAACCAAGTGAAGGGTTCATCTACGAAGCACACTCTCTCTATGATATTAGATCCTCACTAGTCACTCTACAAATTTCACATCATACTTGACATCCATCATTCCCCAGTTGAGGAAATTTGAATCATCATGTAGACGTCGATGGACGTCAGACAAATGGAAGATGTTCTGCACCCCCAGTAGCGGTGGTGGAAGTGAAAACTAATAATCCACTTCGTTGACCCATCGCAAAACCTCGAATTGTCCAAAAAACTATGTAGAATTCTAACTCCACTACTGAACCCATGTTTCAAATTATGAGGGGAGACCTTCAAGAACACATGGTCCCTGATCTCAAAATCCAAGGGTCCCCTCCTATGATTTGTATAAGACTTCTTCTGGTTTGGTGCCACCTTCATCATTTCCACTATAAGCCGAACCTTCTATGTCATTCTCTGCATCCCCTTTAGGCCAGGACCACCTTCTTACCCAACCTCTGTCCAGCACATGGGGGAATGACAGAGTCTTCAATACAGGGCTTCGAATAGAGCTAGACCAATGGTAGGGTGATTGCAGTTGTTTTATGAAAACTACACCAGTGGAAAGTGTCACATCAATGATCCTCTAAATCCTAGAATAGATTCCATAAAAATATCCTCCATCATCTGGATGGTTAGATCCACTTTCCCATATGTCTGGGGTTGTAATGCAGTGTTGAGGCATATCTAGGTTCCAAAAGCATGTTTCAATCCTTTCCAGACCAATGAGGTAAACTGTGTTTCCCGATTCGTGACTATGGACCTCAAAACACAATTCAACCACAACACCTCATCCACGTACCTCATTTCTAAGGCATCCACCGCACTCGACACCTTTATTGTCCGGAAGTGAGATTATATTGTCAGTCGGTCCACCACTACCCACATAGCATCTCAACCTCCTTGAACTTAGGGCAGTCTCATGAGGAAATCCACAGACATGACATCCCACATCCACATGGGGAAATATATAGGCTACAATAGACCAGTCGGAACACGGTTATTAGCCTTCAAATGATGGAACATGAGGCACGTTTACATGAACCCCACCACTGCATGTTTCACCCCAAGCCCCCAAAACTAACTCCTCAATCCGCACTACATTTTGGAAACACCTGGTTGTACAACTAGGGGTGCTTTGTGGAACTCACCCAGAAATATCTTGTGCATTTATATAGGGTTGAACAACTTCCCATGAAATTGCATTCGATCTGATCTATCTTCCAACCATACTTATAGAGAATTTACCTAGCTAAGATGATCACGCATCACATTAGCCTCTATTTCCCAAACTAAAACTCCTCTAACTTTTCAATCATAGAGGACAACACCTTCATCTTGAACATACAACCTCTATCATCCTCCACCCTTACATATAGGTGTAGTGTAGCCAACTTTCCCACCACCTTCCAACCATCTACTGATTCTTGAACCAAATCTTTGTGTGACTTCCTAATCAAGGCATCAACCACTATATTCCCCTTTCTTAAGTTGTAAGAAATCTCAAAGTCATAGTCCTGATGAAATTATATCCACCTTTGATATCGCAAGTTCTAATCCCAATGGGAGAAGATATACCTCAATATATTTTGATCCCCGAATACCCCAAAGAGTTATGAAACGAGGTAATGAAACCACAACATCATTGAAAACACGAAATGTTAAAGATCCATATCATGAGTGGCATAGTTACACTCATGGGGACATAACTTCCTAAACCCATAAGAGATCACACACTATTGTTGCATCATCATAAAAACCAAGCCTAGGACCAATGCATCACAGAAAACTTCTAATGCTACCACATATTATAGCAACCTTAGAAATGGGGAAGTAACCAACTTTTCTTTCAGATAGATGAAGGTTTCTGGGCACTAGTTACTCCTTATGAAACATGGTCATTCTTTGTTAAGTTTATCAAAGCTACTGCAACTTTGGAAAAGTTGGGAACATATTTTCAGTTGTAACTTACTATACTGAGTAAACAATGAACCTATGCCACGTTATTGGGAAATTCACAAGAAACAAATGCTTCTACCTTTGATTAAGGCACTTCTATTCCCTGCTCGGACACCACGAGCCCAAGGAAGTTCACCTATCATGCCAAAAAATTGGCACTTGGATATCTTCCCGTGGAGATGGTGCTTTCAGAGGGCCTCTAAAATTGTCCTCAAGTGCTCATCATGATCCACCTCTAATATTGAGTAGATCAGGATGTCGTCAATCAATATGACTATGAAATAGTCCATATATTCCCTAAAGAAATATTTCATATGCCCCATGAACACGGCTAGTGCCTCCTTAATGCCGAACGATAATACCACGAGCTCAAAGTGACTATATCTGCACCTGAAGGCAGACATTGAGATGTCACCCTTCTTCACCCTCAACTAGTGACATCTTGACCATAGGTCTATCATGGAGAACCATCATGCCACCTTCATATGTTAAAATAGTTCATCGAACCTCGGGAGGGGGTAAAGGTTCTTAATCATCACATGTTTCAGCCTCTACTAGTCTATACATAGCCTGAGACCACCATCTGCCTTCTTTGCGAATAAGACTGGAGCACCACGTGGTGACACCCCCGATTAGATAAAACCCTTCTTAATGAGATCATAAATCTGATTCTTTAACACCTGAATCATAGAAGGAACCATCCGATACATGGCACCAAAATTGGATAGGAACCGGTTTTCAAGTCTATCCCAAACTCAACATCACATTGAGGGGGTAGTGTCACCACCTCTCCAGAGAGGACATCTAGGAACTCGCTGATGATCCATGGGACTTAAACAATCCCCATATCTTCCAAATCCATAGCCATCTCAGCTAACAAGTAAATAAGGTGCTCCACTCACTATCTTCCCTTTCTGAAACTTCTCTTGCCGACTAAAATCACGCATTATCTGCCCATATCTGAAAACACAACCCTTTTTTGGAAGTATTAGTTAATATAACACATAGATAACAACCAATAAATCACCCTCGCCTATCCCCTCTTCCCCTTGGATATTGGAAGCCTCCCCGACCACGCCCGGGTTGAGGTCCCTGAGGACCACACTGAAGCTAGCCTCCTCCTGCAATGTCTACTCTCAGAGGAGAGGGAGTTCCCTATCCCTACTGTTGCTGCTGAAAGGGCGTATCTGACAATTGCTTCTACTGGGGTGGGCATTGAACCTGCCCACCACCATTGTACAACACTCGGTTTATGAACTTACACCAAAGGTGACCATGGCTTCCACAAATGATGCATCATAGTCCTGGGCCTGAAGAGAAAGTGTGAGGACTAGGAGATCGAAACTGAAACTGTTGGGGCCTACTCCCCACAAACCAAAACCATAAAGGGACATACATTGGAGTCCTGCTACTGATGGCCTTCCACTTTGACAAGCCCAACTAGCTCCCCTCTCACAGAGCACCTCCCAATGTGTGCATCCTATCCTACACTTCATCCTTCTCTTGGACTTCCATGTAAGTCCATAGGGTGAAGGGATTAACAGAATACCGAAGAGAAGGTTAGAGTGCCTCCTGTAAACATCTCACCTGAGACTCCTCATTCAGAAAATGGTCCAGGGAAAAACCAATAAGATTCTTGAACAGATCCCTCACTGATATACTCCACTGCTGAAGGGAGATTAGCTTCTACCTCCTCTCATCCTTCATCATAGAATAATGGAATTCTTCCCGGAACTCCTTCTAGATGTCATCCCACAAAATCACACTCTTCATCCTCTCTCTATGGTTGAGCGTCCACCATTGACATGCTGCACCCCTCATCAGACTAACTACCAATGGAACCCAGAACTCTGCTGTAGCCTAGATAAAGCTGAAATCTATCACCAAATCCTCGATCCATATTTTAGTCTCCAAGTTAGAGATGTGGCCATCAATCTTCTTGAGGGTCTACCGCAGAAAGGACTAAAGCGTCTTCTTCCACTAGTCGTCCTCCTCCTCTCAATCTGTCCTCTGTTAATCTTCCAAATCAGAATCTTGGGCCTTGATCCCCCACATTACTTGTGGTCATCATCTAGGTTCCATATCTTCAAAGTAAACAATGAATTCCTAATATTGATTACTGTAGAAGATTTCTTTCAAATATTTCTTTGGATTTCTATTCATTTGAATTCCTAGAACTCCTAGAACACACAAGAACACAAGTAATTATTATTCATATACCATTACTAGGGTCTCTAACCTATAATCAGTGTAGCCACACATGGTTTTTTGGTAGGAATAGAGTCCTTTCATCGGATCATGGGGGGCCCAAAAATATTATGTCATTTCCGGTCTTCGTAGGCTTTTTGATGCACCAAGATTGCCTAATAATATTTTCCTACCATCCCACGCAATCATTACTATGCCTTACCCAGAGCTCCATATTATCTTTAAACCAGCACCTTTTACAAAAAAAATTCATGACCCACCTTCACCAAGATGGGATAAGGGATAAAAAACTGCAAGACCCTTCCTTCTTCAAGTTGAATGAGATATGATGACCCCTGATTCCCGCCTTCAATAGGCCTGGAGTCATTATCCAATATATTCTCATTTTTATTTAACTAAAAATGTAAAATTAAACTTTATTTTAATGTTTATGAAAACAATAGAATTTTCCAAAATTATTACTACCCACTATTTTAAATATTATTTTTACAAGTTTTAAATTGATAATTCCGTATAAATGTTTTTAAATTATATTTCTAAAAAATATTTTAAAATGAAAAAAATATTTTCCTTAAAAATATTTTAATGGAATTTTTGTTAGTGTTTATATTCATTAGTGACATCAAACATTTATTATACTAATGATACATTTAGGATATGTTGTATTAATATCCTAATTATTCTTTATTTTGATATTTTATGATCAGTTCAAATGATTATGTACAATTTTATAATAATTTACCATATTAATCATGACGAGTTTGGGTAATGTTTATTTTAATGAGGTAAGTATTAAAAAATTTTAAGTTATTTTTTCAATATGAATGTTTATTTTTATTACGGTTCACCAATTTTATATAATTTATTCATTAAACTTATTAATTTATTGTAGGGGTATGGATATAGATATCCCCTCGATTCATCGAAAAGTATCAAAATAAAAATCATTTGGCCTAATTAGAAGTGTTTCCAACAAAAAATTTATATTATCTTGTGAATGGTATTGACAATATGTTTCAGATGTTTCGAATTTTTCATTACATAATTTTGAGGTCAATTATTTATTTCAATAGGATAATTTTATTAGCAAGAATATCCACGGATAGGTTTCAATCCAATGTGAATATTTATATGGATTTATTTGATCGTTATTTATTTCTTCCTTATTATGATAAGTTTTCTTTAAAGGAATGTGTTTCTGTTATTTTCTATTAAATATTTATTTTGATTATTTATTCATGGAATCATCCACTATACCCTTGACCTTATTGTGTATCTGATCTCATCAGTTTGTTATTATTTGTTTTCCTATGGATACAGGGAAGTGTTTTGGGATTTTTTTGGATGGATACACTATGAGGAACAATAGTGTTATCATGGAAACATTTTTTGAATTTTATTTTTTAAATGTACTGTTAATTTAAAGTATCTATCTATTTTAACAAGAAAAATAAACTATTCAGTTCATTGATATTTCATTCCTTGTATCTAGTGACACTATAATAAAAGATTCATTTGTTATAGGTTACTGGGGTCAGGGTATTGACAAAAAATTATTTCTTGTTACTCTTTAATAACTTTTTATAAGCTGTATTATTATAATAATTTATAAAACTTATGATAAGTAAAACTAAAAAAAATAAATATGTCTATTCTTATTATATTATAATGATGGTACATCTAAATAACTTCACAGTATTTGATTATTTATTAAATGCCCTTGTTTGGTATGGTTTAACCACCAACATGTACAATGATATACTGTTAGTTCATAGTTTACTATGACAATTTAATTTCTACTAATATATGATATATTTTATTTTATAATGATTTGATTTTTACTTTTTAAATGATAACATTAGTTTTAACTCATTATTTAAGATACCAACACCAATTAAGGAAAAACACTGAAACATGATCATCATTGATTTAATATTAATTGATAATAACCAAAAATCAAATTAATTGGAATCATAAAATTATTAAATATCTTTTACAATTCCATTTATGATTTTAAAATGATGACCTTTATGACATGAATGAAGAACAAAACGATAAATATGAATCGGGTTAAAAAGTATCATGATTTTAGAAATCTAATAACGAAAATAGAAAATGACTAACTAAGACTCATGTAGAAAATAATTATAAATAATTTTTATAAAAGGTTATAGATATGAAAATTTTCATAAATTAGTGAATAATATATTTATTATTTTATATGATGGGAGATCAAATTTCTACTAAGTAGATATCAATATACGGGTTTTTACTTATTAAATATTATTCCATTGATTCTCAATCTTTTTTTGTGAAAATATATTAATTAAATATTATTTTAAAAATATTTTTTCCTTAATTATAATTTTTTTTTATTAAATACAAAATCAGTATTTTATAATTTTAAATATTATAAAACACTTTTATCATTTTATGTAGAAAATACTTCTTACTAACTCACTATATTTTAACTATATATTCTATTCTAGTGGTTGTAATTTTATATTTACAATTTCATTTGAAACATAAAAAATATTCTACATATTTAATTAAATATAATCATGGTATAAATCACTCTCTACCATGTTGTAATTTTGATATAAACATGATATATTCTTTTGGTTTGAACGGTATTTTTATGGTTATTTTCTAGTTAAGTTATATTAGATATTTATTTATATAATTATTTAAATATATCAAACTATTTTATGACTAGTCTTATTT
The DNA here is from genome assembly GCA_963277665.1 of Viscum album. Taxonomy (NCBI): domain Eukaryota; kingdom Viridiplantae; phylum Streptophyta; class Magnoliopsida; order Santalales; family Viscaceae; genus Viscum; species Viscum album. The sequence continues at coordinate 1,854,701,410 of OY728145.1, forward strand.
TATATTAAAAAAATTTATCTACATTTAATTATTGTAAATTTATCTCCAAATTTCTTTTTTTTTGTGGTGTAAAAATTGACTAATGATCTTTTAATAGTTCCAGAATTATGAAATAACATAAATTGAAAATATTTTTTTATTTATTTGATTTATCTATATATTTAGATCATATATTCATAGAATTTTTATGTTTATAAATATTATATGTTTTTCTACATTAAATTAAATTACATGAAAATCTTAGAAGGTAATTTTGATGCCTCAAGAAGTGTAAAAATTTCAACAATTTTTCAATTAATTTTTCAGTATTTTTTGTTTTGTTTCTTTAACATTTTTTGAACATATATCTTAATATACACAAAACATTTAAGATATTTTATATTAGATAAAAATATCAAAAAATTATATTCCTTATAGTTTCGGTAAAAAAAATTACTTAAGACATTTATACTATTTAAAAAATAACTAAATATTGTGTGCGAATATCTGCCAGAAATTATGAAATACTATTAATTATCTCCTACTTCCAGCTAGTTTCCTTGATATAAGAACTCTTTATATCCTTATCTCTAATATTATGTCTCTTTGTTATTCTAATTGAAGATAAATTAGTAAATTCCACGTTTTAATATGGACAATTTCCAATTTTTTATGTCTCTTGTAGCAGATATCTATTTCTAATGGAAGATCCTTATTTCCAATAGTTGATCAATTAAATTCTAATGGTAGAATATGATTCATGTAAAATGGTAGATTAAGTCTCTAAATATCCAAATATAGATGAAATATTAGTCCAATGGTAGATTCTGTCCCCAAATATCTATTTGTTCATCACTCTCATTTAATGGTCGATGATATTTTGTTCAATGGTATATCATTTTCCGATCAATGGTAAATCACATTGAAGAAAATGGTAGATCTCTATTCTCTAACATAAATGGTATATCATCATTTTAAAATATATGTAGAAATTTAGAAAATACCAATGGTATATTCTCTTCATTTGATGGTAGATTAGAAACAATTTCAACGCCTCACTTCCAGCGGTGACATTATCCACCATGATAATAGCACCGCATGACTAGTGGTAGATCTTTAATTCCACTGGTAATACTTATAACACCCCCTGATTCCATGATACATTTCCCTTTGAATAATTCAGTAGCTTGCGTTGTGCGCAACTTGGAGTTTTAACACACCACGACCAATCGAAATAGCTGTAATCAATAGTAATACCCACATTTGGAAATTTTATAAATTTTATTTTTTAAAATGGACTTAATCTTTGGATTCAAAATATCAAATTATGCATAGGGTGAATTTTTTGGTACTTTTATGAAATCTTTCCATTTTTTATAAATAGTGAAAAACATTATGTTATTGTTTAAAAATGGTTTTTTATTGAAATAATTAGTTATTTTATTTTCATTTATTTCATGTCACAATAGATACATAATACCTATATATGTACAATGTAATTCATTATATTCATTTTATAATATGTTTAGATATATAAGATTTTGTTGAACATTTTACCGTATTTTACCCACCTTCTAGGGGGATTCACAAATTTTCATAAAACATAATTTTACCTCTTCTGTGAGTTGAATTTCAAAAATTAGAGAGACGTGTTAGAAATCGGTAAGTAAAATGTGGTTCAATAAGATGAAAATCAAATTTGGCGAATGGAATCTTTTGACATTCATTTACCATGATTAAAAGTTTTTAGGGTAATTAGTGGTACAAATGATATTATAATTAGCTTAACACATGTCCTAATTCTATTGGGTAAGTGTAATTCAACCAAATAAAACTATAGGAATACAATATTGTCCTTTTGTACAACATATATTAGATTATGACCTTTATTATTATTTTATTTAAAGAATATTTAAGAGTTAAATAACTAAACCATTCTTAGTATAGGGATACAAAAAATATAAATTAGACTATAAATATTCATTAGAAAAAACGAAATATTTCCTAAATAATGTTATTTTATTTATTATTTTTATAAATTAAATAATTTAATTTATTTATGACACAATGTTGATGCAGTAATTACCTTAATAATGAAATATTAAACTAATTGATATTATAAATATCCAAATAAATGTAAATTTGGACTTGTCAAGAATTCCACAAATTGTATAGGTTACTATGACATGTTAGAGTTTATTAAATAATTTATATTTTATGTGATAAAGTTTTTATGGATTTCAAAAAAATCATATACTAAATAGTGTTAAAATTGACGTAGTTGAGTTTTTAAAACAAATACTACATTATTAATTGAATTAATGTTCCTAAAAATATAAATATTGGCCAACAGACATAGATAAGGTTATATATATTAATAATTAACCACTTTAGGTTCTCTTGGTAGTTTATAGTATGTTTATTTACCATATAATATAAAAATACAAAGAGACGTGGTTAATGTCAAACTATTTAATTTAGAGTTAAATCTAAAAGATAAGGTTAATATGGTGTCATAAACCTATATACAACCAATATTTTAGATTATTTAGACCCAACCCCACCATAGACTCTAAATTAATCATTTTGGATCCATTATAAACTTATAATTATTTTATTATAAAATAATATTTCAAGCTTTTCCTAAAGTGACCATCACCTCTATTATAGAAGGGTATTTCCCGATCTCTTAATTTCACACCTCCAATGTCATTTGGCTCGGCCAACCCCTACCAAAATATCCTCCCAACATGCCTAAAATTATCCTAGAGTCCTTAAAATGATCATACAGCCAACCTATGGATCCCTTTTGATCAACTCAAAAGGAAACACCCGAAGAAGAGGTAATAATTTCCCCACCCTCTTTCAAGTTCTTTTATTATTCCACTTCCTCTTTCTTTGTTATTTCAATACCAAAATAATACCTCCAATGCCTTCTAAATAATGTGATTTTATTATAAATATTTTACAAAAATATTAGTTATTCTATCAATCCTATAAATGACAATGTCACCATACGTGCATACGTACGGCTTACCGTCTCCACGTCGTGGTGTAGTTTATTATTCAAAAACTTCATTATTTGGATGGGTATAATAATAAGTATAAATAATTTAATTTATAAATATAACATGTTAATGATTATTTATATATTATATACCATCCAATTTCAAATTATTTTACAATAAATTTAATGATATTGTCGCTCGTGCGTACGTACGGATTATCGTCTCCACGAATGCGATGAGATTCATTCCCCATCGTAATAATTCAAAAATAATTTTCATTTTATGATTAAAAAAATGTTTATGAACACAATATAATTCTATATATGAATCATATACATCATATCCATAAAAACATGGAATACATCACCATTCATATAAAGGGAAAAAATATGTTAACACGAAAAATGATTATAATATAAAAATATTATTAACAAAGCAATATTATAATATCATATATGATATAATATTTCTGTATATGATTCTTATATAATTTAATAATAGTGATTTAACTATTATATAGGAGTTTAACATACCATTGAATATGGAAAAGTACGAGGTAAGGGTCAATTCTACAATCTCTTACTTATCTGAGGTTGTTAATAGGTAAATATCTACTAGAACCTCTTCATCATTCACATCTATGATTTCTAAAATGTATTTAAAAACATTTTTAATATTTCATATACTATGTGAAAAAGTCATTTATACAAATATTTTACCACATATGTTTTTAAATTATTCTTTCCTTCATTTTCCAAACAAGTTACTTTTTGAACTTCTCGACAAAATTATGGTAAGAATGTCTTTTTTTAACTTATACAGTGGGTGGAGCTATTATACACCACTATAACATCATTGAAGCTTCACATAAAATATTATAAAAATATTTTCAAAGTAAAGGCTTTATTTTAAAATTATATTACTTTTAAATGACTTAAAAATATAAAGAGATATTTTCTACAACAACTTTTGATTTCATCTATGTAAACAACCATTAATGGATTTTAAGCCTGTTTGAAGTTGATTTATTATGATACAAATATTCCATATTATTTGAAGGTTTTTTGATATTTTTTACAGTTGATGTGTTATTTTTACACTATCTGTGGTCTATGGATAACTTGTTGACATTATGTATGTTTTATTAATAAGAATGTTTATTTTAGGTTTAAAACTTTTCATATGTGGAATGGGTTGGACTTATTAAGTGACGAGTGGAGCCCGCTATAGCTCCTTGATGTGTCGGCAGTTCTCATGAGACAAACTAATGTCTTGGCACAATTCCATGAAAAAATCTTATTTGTATTCTTGGCACAAGTCCTTGAATATGTGGTTAGAAAGTCTGGCACTATGCATTCTAACCTTATGAAATTGGTTATTGATATTACATGTGATTATTATACTACTAGAATATCCATGTGAATAAGTAAATGACATTATTTGATTAATCTTTACCATATTATGATGAAGTTTAAGATTAAAAGGCTTGTTTATTAGTCTTATACATTGCATTAAATGTTTATGCTCATTCTTGAAATTTTCCTCTATATTATTATCCTTACTGAGCATATGATCTCACCCCTTTCTATATTTTATTTTTTCCAGGATGGAAAAACGTTTTTTATGACTGACCTGTATGGATTTTCTAAGGGATCAGTGTGGTCAATGGATACAATGTTGTTGTTGTTTTTCATTTAATAATGTTTTTTAAAACTTATGAATATAGCTAGTACTTCCAAGGCTACTAAACATATAGGTCTTTCGGTATTTTGATTCGTTGTGATCATGTCAATGTTATGTAATAATTCACCAACTTTAGATAGCTGGTGTTGGGGCGTTAAAACACTACCCATGATGGTAGTACTATAGCACCAATTCTTTAATAATAGCATTATTAATTTTTACTACTTCCATTTAAAATATCTATAATACTGTCAGATAGTTTTATTTTTCTAGAATAAATTTCCATGATATGTTTTTTATCATTTTTAATATTTTAACTAACTATATGATTATATTTATTATTTTATGTGTTTTATAAATTAATAAAACTAATATAGTTATATTTATATATAATAAAATCTATGAAATGTTTTATTATAATATTTTAATTTAATCTATTTTAGATATGTTTTAAATCTTATTCATATTTCATACGTAAATATTATAACACATTTATGTTTTATTATTTTGAGTTAATTACTTTGACATAAAATTTACTAAATTATTACTTAATGTAAAATAATTTTTTTCAAAAACATTTTATAATATATAAAAAAATAAAATAAAATTTTAAAATACATGCTTTAATATATTAACATGTATTAAAAAAAAATTAAAAATATTACTATTTTTATGGGATAGACCTAACTTGTTATTATTATTAAATGGGTAATTCAAAATGATTTAATTCATCTTTTTCTTTTTGAATACAAACGAATTTTGTTACTGATATTCATTAAATTAATATCACTCTCGGGGGAAATTTGGTTTTTCTAATATGAATTAATTAATTTGACTTTGGATTGAAACCTTATAAAAAATATTTATAAAACACTCGAAGTATTCATGAATAAACACACATTGACTACATGTGATAATAATCGACGTAATACATGTGATCTTGTACATATTTATTATATCATTGTGATGAACACTCATGGAATGAAAAAATATCCTTCAACAATGTTCCCAATTAAGATATGTATTATTCCATTACTAGAATTCCCAATTCACATTTTCATCATCATTTGAATAGAATTCATCAACTGTTTCATTACCCGCAATTTAGGTTTCTTCTTTCGAGTTGTATTATTTGTTATATATTATATTTTTGGGTAGCGTTATTCACATAATCCATTCTCAAACAAGTTATACTAACTCTAATAGGTATTAACATGGTTATAAAAACCTAAACAATAATCAAAACACATGGGTTGTGGATAATTATATAGAAATCATGGATTTTCATATCATCCCATAAAAGGCTTTGTGTGTAGGTATTGGTATACTCTTTAGAAAGTCCTGTATTGGGATTCCCCCAATATAAAGCTATGAGTTTAGATTGTTCCCTTGTAAAAGTCACTCTTTCCCTTTCATAGAGGGTTCAATTATCCATTGTTTGGTGTGTGATTAGTAGGATTAGTGTCATTTAGATCTGAACTACTATAACATTCTTTGTGTTTATCATGCCCTTACCTTAAAAATTACATAATCTTGAATTAAGTAAATAATTAACATTGAGAATCTTTTGAGGTTTATATATTTAGATAATTAGGTCATAACCTGTACATAACAACTTGAATATTACATATAGAAACTTTTACTTAGTATACATTTCTCTCCTGAAATAAAAATTCTACAAAATGATATGTTTAGTTCCATGTAATAGACTTCCTGAATTTTCTTTGATCCCATCCTTGACCCTATTCATATTTAACTCCTGTAGAAAAAATTTCAAAAACATGTGATGATAATAAAAAGCTCAGTAAGGGAAACAAAATAAGGAAATAAAATATTAGACCATGGATACATACAAATAATAATAATCTTCCTTTTCAATCATAAAACATAATATCTTTAACATAACTAACAAAATCAGATGATTTTTCAATAACACAATGAAACCATCAATCATAAAGATTACTTGTGGAAACCATATCATACTTACATTATAGTTATCATATCTATATAGGGAGTTACATTTTTAATACCAATCATAGTATATTCCCTAAATCTCTTAGGATAGACAGTAACGTTTACCTATATCATGTTACCCCATTAAGTGGATAGCTATCTTGGGCTCACCCACACTAAGATTATCACGGAACCACCTATATATGTAAAAAATTCATAATAACAATAACATATTAATAAAACATAAAAAAATAATAAAATAAAGATAACATATCCACATTTCATAAAAATATATCATTTCTAGATATTTACATAATGAATGCTTTATCAAACCATTTTCAAAACCATTTAAAACATTTAATAAAGGTATTTTTAAATCAAATTTTCCAATACAAATTTGAATGATTTGAATGTAATTTTAATTTCAAATAATTAATGTCCATTTAAATAAATCCTTAAAAACATTTTTAAAACAAGGTTATTAATGATAAATGTTTATAAGAATAAATCTTTAAAACATTTAAAGATGTATTTTAGTTAAAGAGTCCCTAACCATATGAGAGACTCTTGAATACAAATAATTGTGGAATAACATTTATTAAAGATTATAATATCATGAGAATAATGAGATTCAATATATAATATTTAAAATGGAAGTATATACACTATATAAAAGTGAATTTGTGTATAATAATAATTAAGTCTGAATATAATGTAAATTGAGACAATTTCTCTTGGAAAGATCGTATCCTTAGATTAATGACAAATAAATGTCATAATTATGTGTGAAAAATATGAATTCAAAAAATATAAGTGGATATTAAGTGTAAAAAAATAAGATCTCATTCACACATATTCATAGCATAACATAATCAAGAAGTATACCAATGAAATGAAATTGGGTTAAGATATTCTCTTACAGAAATTTGACAGACTAACGGTGTCAATTTAAAATTCCGAAATTGTGTTGATGATGGATAAAATGGACTCTTGTCACATGGATATACAATATAAATCAATAACAAAATATATTTACATATCCTAACATAAAAAAATAGAAATTTAAATGAAATGATAGAAAATAAGTCTTTAAATAAATGTGAAGGGTAAAAAGTTCCCTTATAAAGATCGTACATATTATGTTTCAATTTATCAATTGGGATATTATGTTTATAAAAACTATATCCACACCAAGGGGAGTGTACATTAAAATATTAATAAAAACAGTGATTCCACGTATAATTATATAAATAAATAATTAAGAATTAGAATATTAAACCAAAGATTGAAAATTCAGTTAAAAACATCCCTTACCGATTTGGTAACTTACGAAACATAAACCCCATGAAAAAAGGATCAAACAGTGAAGATGTAAATAACCATAAATTAAATTATATTACAAAAACTAATACAATCACGTTCAGTAAATACACCCCAAAAAGGAAATAGTGGCAAATATAGCTTGAATCTCATGAGAATAAAAAGTGAGATGAAAACCACATACCTTGTGTATGACTTGTCTTGTTAATTCTTTCTCTCCATGAATAATAAATAAATCATAATTTTAATTCCCTCATAACCTTTTTAAATTTTACTATTACTTTTATACGACTTATTACCTTGCTCTAATAATCATATAATTATTCATGTTCATATCGGCCTTTTTGTCGATGTTCGGTACTTGAGTCAAAAATTACCTTGTTATAATTACAAATTGTCCATGTTGTCAAAAGTCCATTATCTCCAGAATTATATTCATCATTTAGATATCATATATATCATATATATCAATTATATATGTATTTATAATATTCCATATCATTTTTATATTATAAATGAAATGCACCATTCATAGAGACGGTAAGTAGTACGTACGCAAGAATGCTACTTTCATTTAATTTTTTCATTTTTAAGGAATGAAAACCAAATGATATGTAGGTATATAATTATTCTATAATAATATCATATTTTATTTAAATTAAATATTTTCATTAACACCATCCTTTATACATTCCATATATGGCATTAACGAGTCATATCACTTTGAGGGGGTGGTAGTCCGCACGTCCTCAAATGAAATTATCGTATTTACCCATTATGGAAACCATAAAGGTATGATATAAATATAAAATAAAGTAGAATAGAGAAAATATAAATATAATAAATATCACATATAAATATAGTTCAATCTTAAAGGCCACCATTAGAGGCAGTAAAAGATAATTGAATGATCATTATTTCGTTAGGCAGGTATTCACCGTCCAAAGAAACAGTATGTCTGAATCCATTAAATAGATGTGTGTGGATTTCTATTTAAAAACCTCCTCATAAAAACAAAATAGTATATTTAGGATAATTTTTTTTATTTAAACAAGGAATAAGATGAGAATGGGGAGTGGATAAAGAAAATAAAATAAAATAACTTTAGAGAATGTGTTACCTTTAAATCGGGTAAGTCCCTTCGGTTTAAACCATAATAATTCCTTAAATTTCATTATGACCTTTGTATGGCCTCTTGGTGGAATATATGGATGTTGATAGAATTTTTTAGAATAGGTTTAATGATCCATGGGGATTTATATGAGTGAGTAATGGGTTATAGGTGGCGTCCTTTTATAAGAGGGAGAAGAGTTACTTTAAGAATGTTTGAAAATATTACATTATTATAAACTGAATTTTGATTTAAAAAGGTCCCCAACTAGTTTGATTTGATTATAAGGTGATTATTCATCTAAATCCTCTTATCCAATGTGTTCTAGACATTTTTAGGTCATAAAAATAACCTTATCATTTAGCTTTAACATTTAGTTAACAAATTTAACTTTTACCATGTCATATTGTATATTCACACTATATGGTTAATATATTTATTATAAAATTACAAGAGATCAAAAATTGATCACTAGTGACATCTGGAAAATTATATTTTTAATTTTTCTAAATATTATACTTTTTGGAGTATTTTATCATTTAATAAATATTTAATTGTTTTAAAAACTCTTTTAGGTCAATTTATATACTATTCATATCAACACTTTTAAAAAACCTATAACAACATAATTATTTCGAACAACCTACATTAATCCAAATTTAAAAAGTTATAATTATCCAAAAAAATTATGGATGGTCTAAAAATATTCCAATGAAATTTATTTTAATATTTATACACTAATTTATTTAGAACATTCATTAATGAGGTAATCATTACATCATCATTGTGTTGTAAATAAATTTATCTATTTTATGTATAAAATTTATTAATAAAATACCATTATGTAGGAAATAGTTAAATATTTATAATTACTATTTATAGTCAAAAATATCTCTTATATAACCCATTATAAAAATTGGTTTACTAAAATATATTTTCAAATGTTACATTTTCCTTAATTTTAAATTAATTTTTATAAATTGTCCTATTAACTTAGAAGGGATCCATGGGGTCAAAAAATCAACTCAATAACTCCCATTGTTGGACATATATCCAAATATAGGATTAGAGAACATGTTAGGGTAATTTAATATTTTTACAATATTATTTTTTACCCTTATTGACCAGATTTACCCTTTAACCTTGGTCAATAAAATATTAAATGAAGTTATTATTCATAATAAGTAACATTAAATATAAATATTTACAAAATATTGAACTCTTGATTCCAAATATAGAATCAATTTTTCCATATTAAAAACAAATAAATTTCATTATTAATTTAAAATTAATTATCGTTGTCAAAATAAAAATATGTTTTTTTGAGAAATAATAACTATCGAAAGATTGACACTAATTTATGTTCCATTTCAATGTGAAAATACTTAAAATGAACAAAATTGTATTAAATGGTAATAATATAATCTAATTACACTTTAAAATAAACTAAAAATTTAATCTAACCATATAAATAAATTATTTTAAAACGATGTTTGAAATTAAAATGCAGTATATTTCACTATTTATTAAAAATTGAACTTTATCAGAAAAATACAAAAAAAATAATTAATGTAAATTATGATATACTTCTTCTCAATAAGAAGTTATTTCTGTCAAATGGAACATATAGAAGTAACAATAACATGATTTAAAAAGGGTTCGACATCAAAAGATGGTGAATCGTCCTTTTAAAAAATATTAGAGTATTTCGTGCATAAAATTTGGATTTATTCTTATTTTAAGACTCTAAAATTAATTGGATAAATATAAAGACAATTAAAAAACATGTATAATCATTTTTTCTTTAGTTAATTTCATTCCTACAAATATAATGGCTAGGCATTATCAACCATTTAAAATAATATTATATTTTTGTATTTTTTCAGTATGACTCAGCATTGTGTGCAACACGAGATTTCGCCATAGAGCATAGCAACCCACTTAAGAAAAAATTACTATTTAATTCACACATATTAATAAATATGAAAAAAAATCATATTCTATATTTACTTGGGATGTTACAACCTTCCCCTTGTTGGAATTGTGTCCTCACAATGTTAAAATTGGGCTTGGAAACTTCATTGAAATTACAACATTAGAAAAAATAGTCTACAAAACTATCACTTTAAAAGAAAGAAATATAATTTAAGACGTCACCATAGATAACCCATAATATGATTCCATGTAAGAAAACATCGATATGGGGGAGTAACTAAATGTCAAGTTCTGATTGATTGTGATAGAAAAAATGATTAGAAGAAGTTTAACCACCAGAAAATAACAAACATTTGATGGGTTAAATTGTATTTGATTCCCCGGTAAGAAAATTAAACTACAATGTTTTTTGTTTTAAGATCCCTTTAAAAAGATGAATAATTATTTTATGATATTTACTAAGAATATATGTAAATATACTTAATTTTCATGTAGAGTCTTATCCTTTAAGAATTTTCTAACAAAATCACATCTTTTATAAAAACGATGAGTATTAATGATGACTTGGTCACATTTGATGTTCTAGAATTAACATTTAGAGAATCACATAATCCACAAAAGATGAACTATATATTTCCCTTTTATTTAGACATTAACCAAAATAGTTATTTCAAGATCATATGATCCCCAAAATAGATCATCTTTTATAGAAAAAATTACTACTCAATATACCTAAAATTGAACAAACAATACACATATTTCTGTAAATATCATTAAATACAAAACTGTCCATAATATTCTTAAATGTAATCCAAAATGTTATTGTAACCTAAAACATATAAGGATTTTATCACATAGTCTTCCTCAAAAATATTAACATTTATCTCCAAATAACATCGGCTACTCTTGAAGTCTCATATTGAAGTGTAATTAACATAATCATATATTCTCTATGATAGGTTAATAATTTCCTTAAATAAACCAAATCACCATATGTACATAATAAAAACAAATATTCTTCCAAAATAAAATTTCAAAAATTACTTTTCAAATGAGATCCCATAGTATTCTACTTTTTTTGGTCATAGAGTGTTTCCCTAAAAGAGAGAACGTCTTCCAAAATAACTATTACCAATTAATAAGCAAATCATTTTCCTATACTAAGGATATCTATTTGATAAAACATAAGTTCCCAAATGAACTTATTATTGATCAATAAAATCATTTTATGAAAAAGAATAAGTCATAATAACTAGGGATTTCATGTAGGCCAGTGGTAGGCGATATGCCATTTTCACCCTTCGGTTGGTGTTTTGATTCTTGCGGCCTTACCAGACACAATGAGTTTTCACCCAACATGTTTTTTGTACCTTTTTATAAAACTAAAAAATAACCCTATCATGATTTAACCTCAATAGTTTTCTTATACCTCTCATTTTCATCCCAATTGATAATTTCCTATATATCATAATTCATGAAGTCACATATATTTTTAGATTTTTTACCTCCATAAAATAACATTATTCCCAATGAAAGAACATTGTACCATGATCATGGTGTCCATCGGGATTCATCTTCATCATTTTCACGTAGATATATGGTCTATACATTGAAAAAATGAGTTAGATATCCTTCAAAATCGTCTGCTTCATTTATCCAAATACACCTCATACAAATATGGTCCTATGGGTGCTCACAGAAAAATAGTTTTAGAAAATAATCATGTATGACACATAAATTAAAAACATCTGAAAAATATTCGTTTTATAAAACAGTCAGACCATGTCTGAGTTGAAACATTCAATCAATGTTCCTTTCCAAATTCTATAATTATGTAGTGAAAGGATATAATTTCTAAGAAAATATAAATAGGTTGTGCAAGGGTATCCTTCATTAACACCTTTTTCGAAATCCAAATATGAATCAAAATCTAATGATAATGAAAAATATTTTAAAATACATTGATAATATTTATCTTTATAGAAAATATGATAATATTGAGAAAATAGGATTTGATTAAATCCAAACAATGATCCATGATGGTATTAAGGTATACAATAGATGTTTTATATCTCAAACAATTACTGGAAAGTGAGTGGTATGTTGTAGAATGTTTCTGAATTATATGGACATGACTTTACAATAATTATTGTAAGCAAATAATCAGGAAGAGAAAGGAATTTCTTTTGAGATCATCCTTTTTCCATGTTTTATAGACATTACATGAATAGAATAAGTTAAAAAAAATAAGGATTTAACTTATTTATTAGACATAGAGACTAACCATGTGTCTAACAAAAACTCATAATCCCAAAAGTGGTCTACACCAACCTCTAATACCAGCTATAATCCATGACCTTAAACATTACATAATCTTGAATTATATAAATAATTCACATTGAGGATATTTTCAGGTTTATAGAATTATAAAATTAGGTCATAACTTTTACATAACAACTTGAATATTACTTGTAGACACATCAGCATAGTATCCATTTTTTTATAAAATAAAAATTCTATAAAAAGAAACATATCTAGTTCTATGTTTCAGACATCATGAATTTTTCATGATCCCATCCTTGACCATATTCAACTTTATTTCATGTGGAAATCATTTTAAAAATATGGGATTAGCATAAAAATATCATTAAGGGATATAAAATAAGTACAGACAACATTAGACCATGAATAGATAAAAACCAAAATAATCAAACATTTCAATCTTAAAACATAATTTATTTTACATACCTCAAAAAATTATATGATTTATTAATAACACATTGAAACCATAAATAATAAAGGTAAATTGTGGCACCCATATCATACATACATTGTTGTTATCATAGCTACATAGAGAGTTACATTTGGAATACCCATCACAGTATATTATATTAATGTTTTAGGAGAAACATTAACTTTTACCTCTGTCACATTACCCAATGCATTGGTTAGCTATCTCGATATCACCCCCTACGATTATCAAGTAACCACACGTATATGTAAACAATTATGAATAACCATAACATATTCATATCACATAAAACAAGTATAAATGAAATATTACATTTCCACATTGCAATCACATTATATAATTTAAAGATATTCACATAATCAAAGCTTCTTCTAACCATTTTCAAAGACATTTAAAATTTTTAATAAATATTTATTAAAATCAAAGTGACTTATAAAACATTGAATCATTTAAATGAAATTTAAATTTAAAAACATTCATGTCCATATAAATAAATATTTACAACCATTCTTAAAAACATTATCATTAATGAGAATGATTTAGATGAATAAATCATTAAAACATTTCAAATGATATATTAGTTAAAGAGTTCCTAACTAAATGAGATACTCTTGAATACAAATAATTGAGGAATAACACTAATAGAAGCTTATAATATCATGAGAATAAGGAGATTAATGATATTATATTTCAAAGGTATGTATATACATCGTATAAAAGTGAATTTGTGTATAACAAAATATAAGTCTCAATGGAATGTATATTGAGACAAATTCCCTTGCAAAGATAATATCTATAGATTATGGACAAATAAAGGACATAATTATCTGCGAAAAATAAGAATAAACCCAATATAAGTGGATATTAATTGTAAAAAAAATCATAGGTCATTTACATATATTCATATCATGACATAATCAATAAGTATAAGTTTAACCAAATGAATTGAAATTGGGTGAAGAAGTTCTCTTACACACATTCGACAGAGTAACAGTGTCGCTTTAAAATTCATAAATTGAGTTGATGAGAGAGAAAAGAGTATCTCATTACATGGAAATAAAATTTAAATAAATAAGTATATTGAATAACATATCCCATGATAAGAAAATATAAATTTAAAATACATAACTTAAAAGAAGTCTTTAACTAAAATAGATGGGTGAAAAGTTCCCTTACAACGATCATATATATGATTATAGAATTTATCCATTGGGAGATTATTTGTATATAATTATATCCACACATATTGGAGAGTAAATTAAAACATAAATAAATAAATATCTATTCCACACAAAATCATAGCATGACATAATAAATAAATAGAGGATTTAACCAAAGAATGTAAATTTGGTTAAAAAGTTCCCTCATCGATTTGGTAGTTTACGAAACATACACCACATGAAATAAGGGTCTTGAAATGAAGATTTAAATGCAAATAAATTAAATTATGTTACAAAAAAATTCAATAATTGGAATTTCATACACCACACAAATGGAAATAGTGGAAAATATACAATTAATCTCACAAGAATAAAAAGTGAGATGAAACCTCTTACATTGTGTCTTAATTGTCTTGTCCATTCCTTATCTCCCTGAATAATAAACATAACTTAATATTACTTACATCATTACCTTTTTAATATTTATTATTACTTTAATTTCACTTCTTAAATTTCTCTAATAATAATATAATTTTTCAAGTTTATATCGGTCTTTTTTCAATGTTCAATACTTATGTCAAAAATTAACTTGTTATAATTACAAATTTTCCATGTTGTCAAAAGTCCAATATCTTCAGTATTATATTCATGAGATAGAAATCATATAATATATATATATATATATATATATATATTATATATATTTGTTTTTAATATTCCATATCTTTTTGATGTAGTATATTAAATGCACCATTCATGGAGATGGTAAGTCGTACGAACGCGTGAATGCTACTTTCATTTCATTTTTTTAATTTTTAAGGAATGAAAACAAAATGATACACATTTATTTTATTATTAAATTATAATATAATATTTTATATTTGTTATACATTTTCATTAACACAATCCTTTATATGTTCAATTTATGTTATTAACAAGTCATATAACATTGAGGGGGTTGTAGTTCACACTTCCTCAAATGAAATTATCATATTTAACCATTATGGAAACCATAAATGTATGATATTAATGGAAATTAAATAATCATAAATAAAATATTAATATAATATATATCACATGTAAATACATTTCCAACTTAATGTCCACCATAAGAGGTGGTAGGAGATAATTGAACAATCATCGTTTTTTGAAGCAGTAATTCGTTATCCACCAAACAGTATGTTTATACCCATTAGATGAAGGTGTGTGGATGCGTAGTTCAAGTAATAATAATAAAAACCCTTATATATTTATGAAACAATTTTTTTATGTAAAAATGGAATAAGAAGAGAATATGGAGTGGATAAGGAAAATAAATGAACAGAACTTTAGAGAAGACATAACCTTTAAATCGAGTAACTCCCTTCAGTTTGAACCAAAAGGCTTTCTTGAATTGACTTATTCCCAACGTAATGCCTCTAGGAGTAATATAGGGATGTTGGGAGCTTATTGGAATAGAGATTTGATGATCCAAGGGGCTTGTGAGGTGTGAGTAATGGGTTAGAGGTGGTGTCCTTTTATAAGAAGAGGACGGGCACTTTAGGAATGTTTGAAAATATTTTTTATTTTAAATATAATTTCGATTTCAAAATGTCCCAAAATTGTTTACTTCGAATATAATGTGATTTTTGTTTGAAATAAAATCATCCAATGGGTTTTCATCACATTTGGGCCTAAAAATAATCTTATCCTTTATCTTTAACATTTAGTTATCTAATTTAACTTTTACCATGTCCTATTGTATATTCATACAATGTGGGTAATATATTTACTATAAAATGCCAGGAGAACCAAAATAGATCATTAATAAGATTTGTGACATTATTTTGGTCATTTTTCTAAATCTTTTAATTTTTGGAATGTATTATCATTTAATAAAGTATTAATTTTTTTTAAAACTCATTTGTGCCAATTTGTAAACTATTCGTATTAAAACATTTAAAAACCCAATAACAACTTGATTATTTCAAAAAAAAATACATTAATCCAAATGTAACAAGTTATTATCATCCATATAATTATATTATGGTAGAAAAAGCTTCAAAATAAATTGATTTTAATAGATATAATCTCATTTATTTAAAAATTTATTAATGAGGTAATCATTACAGAATCATTATGTTATAAATTAATTTATTTATTTATGTCCAAAAATTATAAAGAAAATACAATGAAGTAGGAAATATTTTTTTATTTTTAATTACTATTCATAGTGTAACATATCACTTATATAAACGATTATAAAAAATATTTACTATAAGATATTTGTTTATGTTATATTTTCAATAACATTAAACTAATTTTTATAGTGTTATTTTAACATACAAGTGGCTCCATGGGTTCCCAAAATCTCCCAAGGATTCCCATGGTCTGAAAAGTAACAACCAATCTGATTAAAAGATTTGTTAGGTAAATTTAATATAGTTATGAAATTATTTTTTACCCTTATTTAAAAAATATATCCTCTAACCATGGTAAATAAAATATTTACTGAATTTATTATTCCTAATGTCTAAAAATAAATGTAACATATTTACACCATTAGGAAATCCTAATTCTAAGTATGGAATCCATTTTTCCAAATTCAAAATAAAGAAGTTGAAAAAATTAATTTTAAAATTGATTCCCGTTGTAAAAAAATCGTGTTTTTTAAAAAGAATAACTATCAAAAGATTAAAACTTGTTTATGCGAAATTTCAAAGAGAAAGATATTCCATGAAAAAATAGGATTAAATAGTAAAAATATAATCTAATTAATCTTGAAAAATAATTAAAAATATAATCTGATCATATAAATATATTATATTAAAATGTGTTTTTGAATTAAAATGCAGTATTTTTCACTATTCATTAAAAATTGAACTTTATCAGAAAAATACCAAAAATTTACCCAATGTAAATTATGACGATCCTATTTTAAATATGAATTTCATTTTTTTCAAATTGATCAAAAAAATATGAAAAAAACTAGATTTAAAAAGTGTTCTTCCTCTAAAGGTGGTAAATCGGACTATTAAAGAATACAATATTATTTCATGATCAAAATTGGATCCATTATTATTTAAATCCAATAAATTTTTTTGGATAAATGTAAGGAAATTTAACAAACATGTATAATAATATTTTAGTTAGTTCTATTAATTCCAACAATTAAAATGGCTAGGCAATAACTACCATTTAAATTAATTTTATATTTTTCTATTTTTTCAGTATGACTCAACATTGTGTACAACATGAGATTTCGAAGAAACCCATTATTGCATATCAGGTACTCCATCAAACATAGAATCCCCATTAAAGAAAAATTAAAATATAATTCAAATATATAAATCATTATGAAAATATCATATTATTAATTTACCTAGGATGTTACAGTGTTTATATCATTAATTTTTTACATACACTCTTCACACATCGAAAATAATAATTATTAAATAAATATATTTTTTAATTTTTATAAACTATGTAATTTTTTCATTACTATTTAATATCTCTAATAATTATAAAATTTAATAACCCCCCCACAAACACACCTTTAGTCCTTTTAACATAAATTTATATGACCTAAAAATTGGTATCAAATGTTCACTCATTAAAGGATTGATAGCTTCTTAGATATTTCTAATTTTATACCAACCATTGGATATCATTGGTAAAACATACATAAGGATTTATAAGATTTATTAATATTTTACACATATATTCACTTAGTAGAAAATAGATACCCATTTAGGAATCATTAGTTCCTCTTGGTTATCAATTAAATAATTTTTCTAGAATTTATGTTTATATTTTTTATTTCAGAAACCTTGTATCTCAGTCCTTAACAAAACTATGAAAATATCATTTTTAATTTGATGGAAACTAAAAAGATTGAATTCTTGAATCTGTTTAGACCAACTCATTTCAATTAAAGTGATTATAGATATTCGCACAACAGAATGTGGGTATTTTTTTTAAAAAAAATATAGTTAATCAATATTGGACCATCATGGATAAAAATTATAAAATACAAGAAATCGACCACGAAACTATGACTATAAATGGTGTTTTAAAATATTTTTTAAACTAAATTAATGAATTATATCTATTTATTTCGTATTAGGTTTTTTATAGCCATATATCTTCGGGTATAAATTCTTCTAACATTTTGAGGGCATTAAAATCCACTCATCAAGGAACTCATAAATTGTAAATAATTTATCCTAGCATTTATAAGGATGAATTTCAAGTGTTTAGAATCTCTGACCACTATTGTGTGAATGATATGTTCAACATATTCAAAACGATCATAAACAGAAAGGCCACACTTATTAAAACAATGAATAAGGATGTAATTATATAAAGAATTCTTCAACCCTTACCAAATAAGTGGAATTCAAGTAAATTTTCCATTGAGGGAAATTGTTTCTTTTTCACAATACTCTCAATACATTAAAATTGGGTCTATATTATAATACGATCATGAATTAAATAACAATGAGCTTAACTACTTTGGTAAAATAATGGTATATTCATTTGAATATAAATATGATTCTGGTAATTATTCTAGTAATTACTTATATTCATATAACCTAGAGAATGAAGATGATCTAAATTAATTCTATAAATTCATTAAAGGATTCATAAAAAATCATACAACCAAAATGGATGAAGAGAAAATAATGTGATATTGGAATTATTTAAAAATAAAATGTAATAAAGGTAAGTAGAAAATTATATGTTATGAATACAAGAAACATTGACATACCAAATATTGCTATCAAAATTTATAACAATAAGGGAAATATAAAAATATTAAAAAAGAAATTAAACATGGGTATCATATTATTGGGAGCTGAATTGAATAATCTTATGTTAGTTAATAATCGTGATGTTAAAAAGAGACTGGTAACCTTGCTCTGATAGGAAAAACCATATGGTAATTGACCATTTTAAGATATGGAAAAACCTTCTAGTTTTTTTAATGAAAAAATAAAAAAAGGGATTAATTCCATTAATTATGATTCTTATACTAAATCACTTTCTAGTTTCAATCAGGAAAATTCCAAATTTAAAATAATTTAGTGATTTGTTTGTTGAATTTATTATGTAAATTGAAAATAATTTTTAAAAATATTATATTTGATCAAAGGATCATAAAAAGGATTCAAAATAATAGAGAAATATTATTTTAAAAAATGAATAATTGAACAATTCTATTTATGGATTTAGTAAAAATATTGAATATTAGAAAAATGAAAAAGAATATTATAGGCTTCAAACTAAAAATAAAAATTTTCAAAATTATTCTTTGTATAAAAAATTAAAACAATATGATGATCTTAATATTTTTCATAAAAAATTGTCAATCTCAAAAAGAAATTTTTAAATTTCAATGAAATGAAATCAACCTTTTTCATTGGAAAGAAAAATTATTATAAAATAGTATTAATGATAAAAATAAGTAAACATAATTTTGTATTTGGTTATTGTAATCAAATTCATTATATGTAATGATCCACTTATATTAAATCTTATACTAGTAAGGTTTCTATAGTTATTTATTTTCAATTTTGATTATAAGGAAATTATGACAATGAATATTCTCTAAGGTTTATTCGATCACTTGGTATTACTATATTTTCTATATATGAGAATTTAAATACTAATGTACCATGTAATAAATTTTTTAATTATAATAGGATTCTAAAAAAAATTAGTAACCTGATTAGGCCCAAAATAGCAGGACTACAAAAATAATTGTGTTTGATTTTTTATAGGACTATGCCACATGTTATTTATAGTTTAATCTAATTATTGGTACTCTCTATATAATGTTTCATTTCATTCAATTAAAGATATTATTTTTGATTTTTTCTTATAACTTATAATCATTTTATACAAGTGGAACATTTTGAAATAAATTATAAATTCAAAGGATGATTCTCTTCTATTGAATATTATATTCCTTTTAAGGGGATATTTTACTATTTTGATTATTATTTTAGGAATGTTATTTAATTTATTTTGATATGGAATGTGTTTAGGGTGAGTTTTTTAATCACCGTATTCTATAGAGTTAAAAATTTTAATTTATTTTTTCATATTCCTAAAGTTTAAAATTGGGATAATTGATTAGTTTCTGATTATATATGTTTAAATTTCATTAATAGTTACTTTTTTCTCATTTAAAAATTGGTTATGAAATTTTTCATCTTTTTAATCAAACAAAAAGTTCGTTATATTTTTTCATTTTCATACATGTATCTTATATTTTTTATTACAAATAAAATTATTAATTTATGTATTTAAATATTAGAACCCCCTCTTATCTGTTTACATGAAAATCACCTTTTACTATCTCATTGTGTATTAGTTATATCTTGAGTGATATTGAGAATAATTTTGTAATTACTCCTTAATTTTAGATATAATGGTTTAATAAGAATTTTATTTATCTACATTGAACTCAAAATATATCTTTAGCATATTCTAATTTTGATTTTAACATGGCACGTTATTTGGTTATGAACATTTTTTTCTACTTATTGTGTTTTTAATTATTCTTGGTAATTATTTTATAAATTAAATTATATAGATATAAATCTTATTATACTTGTTCTATTAAATATAAAACACATTTCAATTAAATTCATTGGATTAAATATAACTATATTTTTAATTGGTTCAAACAATACCCAAATATCAATAAATCGTTCTTGAATAATGGAATTTTTAAAATTGAACCTCAGTATTAATTTCATTGATATCTCTCTCAATTCACTTTTTTATAAAAAATGTGTCTTATTTTATAAATATAATAAATTTTTTAAATTAAATTCAACTACATGAAAATAAAAATAAGTTATTTAGATGCCTTAAAAATGAAAAAGTTCTACAATTTTTTAATTACATTTTCAGTAGTATTTTTTGTGTATTCTTTAGTTTTTCAATCTTATCACATTAGATAATTGTCATATTGAAGATATTTTTTATTCATTGGAGTGATATATAAGTTTTATTAAATTAATACATAGGTACTAACATCTAATTATATCATTTAGGATATTTAAAAATTCATCAGAAATTGTGTGAGAATATTTACATGAAATGATGAAATATTGTTCATCATGTCCTTCCTCCAACTGATTTCATCCATGGAAGCACTCTCTATATCCTTAAATAAAATATTAGTTATATATTTCAATTATCTTTAAGGAATGGTATATTATTTCACTATTTCCAATGGTAGATTTTCAATTTTTTTCAAGTTTCCAATGGTTGATATTTAATTACCATGGTATATTTGTTTACGTCCCCCAGAAAATTATGTTTCAAAAATAATGGTAGATTGAGTCTCGAAATATCCAATGGTATATAAACTTTTAATCTAATGGTAGATTAAATATATGAAAAACCAATTTTATATCACTTTAAATTCAATGTTATATCACTTTCATTTCAATGGTAGATCCCATTCAGTTCACTAGTAGATAACTTTCAACAGCATTTTAGATATATATTTAATTATATTCTTAAATATCTATTTAACTATAGTGGAAGATATTTTCAAACTACCAATGGTATATGATATTCCTATGATGGTAGATCAAAAACGGTTGTAGTGACTCACAAATAGTGGTATCACATTCTATCGTAACGGTAGCACTGTAAAACTAGACGTACATTGTTTACTCAACTAGTAATACACCGTTTTATGGTAGCGGCACAACACCTGTTATTAAATGGAATAAATAGAAAATTTCCACTATAACAAGTTCAAATATCTATACTACCTCTAGATAATTATATTATTTTATTAAAAAATTTGAAGTTCCATTTTTCATCCTTTTATAAATTTTTTTACCTGCATGTTTATTTTAATTATTTTATGTATTTTATTAATTTAAATTTTTAATATATATATATATATATATATATATTGTAAAATTGATGAGAATTTTTATTGTAATATTCTAATTTGTTTTAAATATCTATTAAAACTTATTCATTATTATTATCTATCTCTTTAAGCACATAAATGTTTTCATATTTGGATTTAATTTAATACACTTACTCTTTCCTAAATTTGAAAATAATGAAGAAAACATTATCTGGATACATTTTATGGTATTTAAATAAATTTAATTAATTACTAAATTACACACTTTATTAAAATAAAATTTTATTTAATTTTTTTTCAAATATACTTTTGCTTTGTATGGTAATATCATGGCTTGTTATTATCATTTAATAGATAACTCAAATTGGTTTGAATCAGTATTTTGTTTTTTAATTTAAAATAATTTTTTAACCATTATTATTTAAAATTATATTCGTCCCCATGGATAATTTTATTATTTGAATTAGTAACAAATATTTATTTTTGATAAATATATTTTAAATATTCAATATAAAGAACTCAAAGGATACTTGTAGGAATGCATGAACACCACATGATATAATACACATAGAAATATAAGTTATCTTGAACACTATATTAAAAAATTTTATGGTAAAATATCAAGGGACGAGAATTTCATATTAAACTGAATTTTTCTTGTAGAGACATAATATACCTTTGCTGGAACGCCCAATGTACATTATCTGCATCTATTCGAATGGCCTACATCAATATCTTCATCGCTAGAAATTATTCTTTCTTCTATCATGTTGTATTATTTGTTATTAAATTTCAATATGGGTAGTTTTTTTAACATAATCCTTTCTCAGACAAGTTACACTACCAAAAAATGGTATTCCTTTAGTTATACACACTTGAATAAAAAAATAACACTTTGTTTATGGATTCTCAAATAGAAAGCTTGGTATTCTATCAGATCCTGTAAATGACTGGATTTTCATGTTTTGGGATTCTCCCCCCAAAAAATACTTGGTTGGTATTTGTCCTATATAAAATTCTATATTTATATTGGTCTGTTGTAAAAAATAGATCTATCATTCATAGTGGGTTCCATACTTTATTTTATTGGTTTTGAAGAGTATATGTAAAATCATTTAGATCTGAACTACAATAAAATTTTTGGTATTAATATATTTAATTTTCTTCATACACTCTTCACACCTCCACTATAATTATTATTTAGTGAAATAATTTTTAAATAATTTCAACTACCTAATTCTAAAATGATTATATAATAACTCTGATAATTTTACGAAGACATATTCACCCTCTATAGTCTTTTTGGCATCAATGTATATGGCCAATCTTCACTCATTATAACAAATGAATATTTATAATTGTATTTAAATCTTCTTTTTTTTATGGTTCTATAGTAATTTCATCGTATATTCATTATTATATGATTATTACGTTAATTTTTATTTATCATGCATCATTATTTTCCTCAATTTTCAATTCCTTGAGAAATGATTATATTAATAAACATGTTTTCAATTTTATGATGTACTTTTACACCGTAGAAATATTATATTATGATTTTCTCATTGGTCAATATATTTATGTTTTCAATTAAATATTTTTATTTTTAATGGATTTTTACTCAAATGTTTCTAATGATATAATTGTCAATTTTCTTTATTTTCAATTCCATTAGATAAGTTTTATATGTCACAATATATTTAATTTTATATAGTGTATTCAATTATATATTTACATCACATGTAATAAATATATTTCATTTTATCATATTAAAATTTCATGGGTTCCCGCTCATATTCACTATATTTTAACATTACCATTGGGGTTTGTGGCAAACTGGGGGCGCATGCCACTGGTTCGAAGACTCGTGGCTTTTGTGGTAGGAGGGGTACACATGGCAGGTGGTGGACTATTGTGTCCCTCTTTTTCTGAGTGCAGCCCGTAAGGATTAGCTTGATTTTTCATGTGCCTGGAGCCGGTGATGACCAACTGCGCTTATTGTCACCCGCATACACAGTCCACGGGTGACCCTAGTCAACACGGTGCCCCGCTGGGGTCGTGGGTCTCTAGTGAAGTGGCCCAATCGTCCATAGCATCAGTCGCACTAGCAAGCCACCAGGGTGTTCTACTCTATCTAGCCACCATCACGGCCAGCAGCCTACTCCTGCCGTCTGTAATACGGTTGAAGCATGCCGCTACCATCGCCACGCACTATCGCTGACAGCCCCGATGTGTCGGAAGATCTTTCAGCGGACTACCAGACACGGTCTAGTGGTGTGTTCATGACACCCGACGTGCATACGGCCTTCGGGGAGCATCCTCTTTATCATAAAGCCTTTGATTCTACCTTGTCGTCACTTTAGAAAAATCGTTCACTTGGAGCACAAAACGGGGGGGTTCAGGACGATTTTTATGTCAGCCCGCACCCTCAGAGTTAGAATTTTTACAGATGGAGGTGGTTTCGGGAGTTATCGTTCAATTGTTACATTCCATGATTTGAACCCCAAAAATAAAACCCCAAGGATGAAACATCATCCCACATAAATGCAAGAATCATGGGTCAACATGTTCGTGGGTTGACCCATGTTCGTCATTTCTAGAAATGGATGTGGAATAAAAAACAAATTGAAAAGACCTACCTCTTCTATGTTCGTTGTCGCACGTCCTTCCTCAATGGGTTAAGACATTGAACTCACTTTTCATCTCTCACCTTTGAAAGACGTGATGAATAAAATGAAGTTTCACTAGCGTTATTTGTTCTTTGATGGGGTGGAAGTCCATCTATGGTTCTCTATTAAATCCTCCAAATTTTAAATCCATATTTTATGCATAGTGTCGAACTATAAATAAGATCACGTAGCAACATTCCCATTATGATGTGGCATCGTGTCGTTACACAGTTTTTTTATGAAATATTATCGCTGTTATGCATCATTAAAGTGTTATTACACTGTGAGTTTAATTAATCATTTATGAGACTCATTTATATGAATTTTCATCGCTCTATCACCGTCCCACGGTGTCGCCTTCCTCCAATCTAAAGTGGGAATGAAAATAAAATAATTCTTTTAAATTATTTTATAATTTTTCTCGAAAAAGTATGAAAAATAGAATTTTTTTAGTCCCATTCCAGAAGAAGTCAAGTCATTTATAAGAGGATACTGGTAATTTGAATTCAATGGTTCCCTCATATTTTTTATCTGAGTGGTGGTTATAATGATAGAAAATCCTTCTCGCGCGTTTACTAAACGTTCCTTAAAAAAGGTTCAAAATTCAATTCTATGCTCTCGGGACATCAGAATCTTGTGCCATCAAATTTTATGATCTCGAAATTATTCCATATAAATAAAAAAATACAAGAAAATTCCAAGACTTTACATTCTCCCCACCTTATGGATTTACATCCCCAAAAATTAAAACAAAAACTAAATAAAAATATGGGGGAATTGAGCATGAATTTGAGCCTCCCTATCCCATGTGCTCTCCTGGAGATTATCATGACTCCATCGTACTCACACTAGATGGATCGATAGTATGCATAGGATCCACTGATGTCGATCCAATATCTCTAATGGGAACTCTTCAAATGCCATCCCATCTTCAATTTCCATACCGCCCCAGTCGATGACGTGTGATGGATCATGCAAGTTCTTCTTCGTATACGACACATGGAAAACATCATGCACCTGTTGCATCTTTGGCGGAAGAGCTAGGTGGTATTCCACCTCTCTAACTATGCTCTGCATCTAAAAAACACTAATAAACCTCGATGATAGATTACCACCCTTTCCAAATATCTACAATCCTCACTCGGTTGAGACACAAATTACACATGATCTCCTCCTCAAACTCCAAGGGTATCCTTCTCTAGTTGGAAGAAGACTTTTGTCTTCTCTGTACATTCCTTATTTACTCTTAGATGATCTGCACCTTCTTGGTGGTATCCCATACTAACATTATACCCATGAGTGCTGATTCCCCTGGGTCTGCCTAGCGTATGGTTTATTTGAAATCCCTATTGTACAAGACATCAAACGGTGCCATGCCAACGGTGGAGTGATAGCTATTGTTTTATAAAAACTCCACTAGTTAAAGTTATTCATACCTACTGCAGCCAAAGTCATGGAATCAAGAACAAAACATGTCCTCCAAGTTCTGTATGGTCTACTCTGTATGATCATCTGACTGTGGATGAAAGTTGTGTCAAATTTTGCCACGTCCCAAGCACCTCTTATAAACCCTTACAAAACTGGGATGTAAAGCGGGAATCACAATTTGAGACCATCGTCGAAGGTACCATGTGAATTTGTACTATCTCCTTCATGTAGAGGCGTCCCAATCCCTCCACTGATCCCTAGTCCTAGATGGGTAGGATGTTAGACTGCATAGTGAGTTGGTGAGAAATCACCCAAATAGATTCATGAGCTCAGTAAGTACATGGTAAATACGTCAAAATTTCCATCGAGATATCAACCCATTTCCTCTCTGGTACCTCGAGTGGATGAGTCGAGCATACCAGAACCTAGAAATCGACCTTCACTTGCTAAAAAATAAGGCATCGTGAAACGAATGCAGCCACTACATTCTTCATCCTTGGCGACTAGTATGGACGTGGACGATCCTGGTACATCCTTTCAACTATATCATGTACTGTCAGTGGGTAATTATGTAACTCCATCAAAATATCCTCCCACAACACCAATGTTACTAAGACACACCCTCTAAAAAGAATGATATGCTCACAACCTATTGAAAATACATCAGGCGCCCATCATATGGGTATCTGATCATGTCGGTAATCGCTATCAACATCCCCAAGTTGTGCCTCCCTAATTTGTTGTATGAGTGGGGGAGTAACAACCATTGATTGGAGGTAAACAACTTCACCAACCTCTATGAGTGATATCTGTGTCATGGCTAACTACTCTATTGCCTCACTCAGGAACTGAAACCCTGACATCCTGCTGAGCGCGCCTACCACCACATTCCCCTTTCTAGGAGTATATTATATCTCAAAATCATAGTCCTGGAGTAACTTTATCCATCACTATTGTCTCATTTTTAGGTCTTTATGGTATAAGATATACCTGAAACTCTTTTGGTCAAATTAAACGGTGAACCTCTCAACCATCAAGTAGTGCCTCCACATATTCAAGGAAAAGACCACTAGTTCTAACTCTAGGTCATGGCTCACGTAGTTCTTCTCATGATGCCTCATATATTGTGAGTCTTAAGAGATAACCACTTTATACAATATCAATACATGACCTATTCTAGTCCTTAATGCGTCACAGTAAACTACAAACCTCATGCACTCCTCAGGTAGTCTGAAGATGGGGGCACTAGTCAGTCTCTGCCTCAACTCCTAGAAAATTTGTTGGCATTTCTCTGTCCACACAATGGGTTGTCCCCCAAATGTCAGTGATGATAAGGGTGCTGCTACTCTATGGAAGTAGGAAATAAACCTCTGATAGTAACCATCCATCCCCAAGAAGTTCTGCACCTCAGTCATGCTCCTAGGTAGATCCCAAGCAAGAACTACCTCTATATTCACCAGATCTATTGCATATCCATCCTCCGTGATGACATGTCCCTAAAAGTGGACATCTTGTATCCATAACAAACACTTATAGAGATTACCATAATGATAGAACCCTCAGAGTGTATCCAAGAGTATTCGTAGGTGTGTATCATGCTTCTCTGCTGATACTGAATACAGCAAGATGATATCGATGAAGGCCCAATGAACTAGTTGATCTAGGGGTGGAAGATCCTGTTTATCAGGCCAATGAACACTACTGGGGTGTTTTTTATGTCGAAGGGCATCACCAGAAACTCTTAGTGGTCGTAACAGCACCTAAAGGCTATGTTTAGTACATCCACATCCCATACCTGAAGATGGTGGTATCCTGATCTGAGTTCTATCATCAAGAAAAAATTCACCCCCTTTACTTGGTTGAAGAGGTCATCAATTCCTGTAAGTGGGTACTTGTTCTTCACGGTCACCTGGTTTAGGTGCCCTAAGTTCACGCACAACCTAAAAACCCCATCTTCCTTCTTGGAAGAAATCATCAGGGCTACCCATGGTGAAACACAGGGTCTTATGAACACTTTATCTTGCAAGTCCCTTATCTGTACCCTAATCTTGCAATTCCCTTCAGTATCTATTCAATATACCATGTGGATATCATGTCGTATCTTGTTTTAGGTTGATACAGATGTCTACACCTTTATGAGGAGGTAGTCTTGGAACCTCCTTAGGAAAAATATCCTCATACTCATCCACCACTACAAGAAAAACATGGACTCCTCTCCTCCACTTCGTTGATGGTGAGGCTAGCCAAATAATGAGTGATCCGTGACACCCTCCTCTGAGAGAGTCTGTCCTATTCTGCATGGGTTTCCTTTTCACCGGTGAAAGAAAACATGGTCACATCTATGCATAAAGATTGCATTATATGCCTAAAATAGTCGATCTGAGCATAGAATTTGGATAATCGTTCTATACCCAAGATGACATCATTGGGTCTCAACGCTACTACCAGGAGATCTCAGTAGAAGCTCTCACCTCAATAAGTAATCTCACACTTCCATCACTAGCGTGTAATCATCGAATCATCTCCTGTATGAGTCTCTAGCAGTAAGGATCGAGGTAATGGCCCCACCAGAATCTACAACCTCCAAATGAAAGTTGTGTAAAGGATTTAGTAACTAGAACCTATGTATTTATGTACAACATCTAGGGTGGAGAAGACACATATAATTACTCAAATAATCTCTAGAGCATTGTGGTCATAATCCTCTTCTACCTAGATCTAAGCTCACCGCTATCCACCTACTCCTTAAGGTCAGGGTGGACCATGTAGGGGTGGTGGCCATAAAATCCCCAACTACCACCCACTGCCTACTGCTCAGCCAGCTCCCCAGCCATGTCTGCCGCCTAGGGGACCTCCTCCCTCAAACCATTGTCGCTACCTCGGCGGCCCCTCTACCATATGTCGTTCATCTATACGGCGGGTCAGGCAGTCACATGCCATGTGTCCCTACCCACCTCATGCATAGCACCGTGTGGCTCCCAACCGACTCCCTCCAGACTATGATCCCCACACCACCGACCCTGAGTCATGGGTTCATCCTTGAAAAGACCTAGTTTTCTTGGTCATACACATCTAATGTTTTCTTCCCACCGAAGACTCTGTCTCTTGGGGTCTACTAGAGCCTCTAGCTGTCAGTGCATGATTTGGAAAGAATCTCTCAATTAGAAGGTCTCAGTCTAGCACCCTGCCCTGGGTAGTGATTCTGAGAGACAACAGTATCATGTTTCCCTAGTGTAGGTGAATAAGCTAAGGAATGTGCACGGAGCACGACATTACGGGAAAAAACTCCTCACGAAAAGCCTCTCTAAGTCAACACAAGTGAGGTTCCCCTCATAGTGAGTATGGATTGTCATGCTCCACCATCTCCCTGCTGATCCATACAAGACGCTCACCCCCAAGATCTCCATTTGGTCAGGAGATGTCCTCATAAAGTGAAATACCCACTTCTCATCCTCCATCTAGTCCTCACCAACCTGAGGATCTATCTCTCCCATGAACCTAGGTGGTATTTTTCTTTGAAAATCTTTCAGGCCAATGATACTACAAACATCTTCTATCGGAACTGCCAGTAGTGGTTGCTAACAATCGGCTGGTGGTAGCACTGGTGCATCACAATGTGGGTCATCTCTAGAACTATCCCCTAAATGGATGCAACATCCCTAAGCGGACTATCCTCATGACCTCATATCTAGATCCTACTAGGTTGTCTACATGGATTCATCCTGATATAGTTCAAGACGCACCATGAGTAGAAGGTTATACCTGGTGAGCATACTCTTGTTAAAAAATAAGGAGACACTTGTGAAAATGGTGTTTTAATGTATTGAATCAAAAACAGAATTCAAAGTCCTGGTTCATGGATACATCG
This sequence comes from Viscum album, assembly GCA_963277665.1. NCBI lineage: Eukaryota > Viridiplantae > Streptophyta > Magnoliopsida > Santalales > Viscaceae > Viscum > Viscum album. The sequence goes on from OY728145.1 coordinate 1,854,732,161, forward strand.
GCCACTGCACCAACATTGGTCTCCATGAATCTAAACGTCAAACTTGTAACACTTAAAACTATTTTCCCAAAACAAAGCATCAAACGTTCGGTATTTTAGGGGAAACTGACTGCCCATTTATACCACTTTTTCATGACCTGTGCCATAGGGCCTATTCCATGACTACCCCAAGCCTTCCTCCCGATGGCCAAGGACTGGAAACTACTGCCGAAGACATCAAGATGCAAGTGGGAGGAATTTTCCAATGTACCTGTACTCACATTCACACACCATACCACATACCAGGATGCTAAAAAACGGAAAAACAAGTACCACTAAACCAAAGCTGGGTGTAAGTAAAACTAAATGTAAGTGGACCGGAATGAAAACCCAACAGGGAATTTAAAACAACAAGTACAAAATGTAAACTATGATGGAAATCTATAGTAAACCCCACCTGATCATAAGATTAATAAAGATACGTGAAGATGAAGTAGTATTTCATGTTTGTCTGGTCCCACTGGGCCCCACCAATTCCTAGGCCACCATGTACACCATCGAATCATCCCTTAGTCCTGCCACCCTGAGAACCCCTGTTGAAGTGTTTGTTTTCTACACCAGACACAAAACATTTGGGAGAAACACGTGCATGGGTTAGTAACAAAGTACTCAATATGGACACCAAAACAAAACGGTAAGTCCAAAAAGAAATTCCTCAATGAAAATTAGGAAACAGAATACATATCACACTAGGTATATTCTCGGGTAGTATAAGTAGCATCAACAGTCACAAATGACGATCTCCTTAGCCGATAGAGAACTCCTCTAATTTCGAGTACAATGGGTATTTGAGGTCACACAGAGCCACATCCAACTAACCATGGACTTTTGTGGTACTAATCCCTGATTAGTACCATGGGTATGCTGGGTCACACAAGGCCATACCCCACTGTGGGATGGTCAAGTCACACAGAACTGCTTCCCACCTTGGATGAACTTAGGTAATCCCCTTATCAAGTACTATGGGTTTACCGGGTCACATAGAGCTGCTTCCCATTGTTGGAGTGTTGGGTCACACATATCCTCTTACCACAAGTCCATTATGAAGTTGTATTCAAGCCTCATCTAGCCGAAAAGTTCTATAGGTAGCGCAATTGGAAGAACTACTCCTAAAGCCATTTTTCATATCACAAAATCCATTAAAAACACCACAAAATATTCCAAAAGATTTCCCTCCAAGAGAGGGTCCCATTTCCAAAAATGGCATGTCAACCGGACGTGTGGTATGAAAGATACAGATGTTTTAGTAACAATTGGACCAGTTATGATGGGGCCCATTCTGACCTAGTCGAACCGACCCAACCAACATGTCCTCAGGATTTCACATACCCTAGTTCATTTAGACATACTAGACCTGGCCTGGTAGGGGTCAATGTCATTCAGGATTGGCCTAGATAGTGGGCAAGGTCTAATATTCCTTGCTGGACATAGCCCGATTTGGCTGTGGGTCCAGCCTATTAGGTCACCCAGTTACCCGGTCTTGTCCAGCCCGACCCAAAGGGCCACGGGTCTGTCCTGTCGGTGTGAGTCAGGACTTCGGGCGTGGGTCCAGCCAATTAGGTTTGCGACCCGCTGGTCCGGTGACCGGCCGCATTAGCAGCAGGTGGGGTGTTCCTAAGGCGTGGCAGACAACAACTCCCTTCTATTTCTGATCACAACCAGCAAAGACGAGCCCACAAGGACCAAGAATCTCCTTCAGGTACCTACAACAGGTGATGATCGGTCGCCATCAATGTCACCTATGGACTCAGTCCACAGGTAGTCTTGGGTCATCGCGGCGCCATGCTGTCGCTGCAGCTCTCCAGTGACATGGACCATTCAGTTGTTGCTTCTGCCACACCAGAGTGCTATCAGGGTGTGCTCCTCCTGGTCGGTGGCATGCTCACTCCATCTAGCATGTGGTTGGTGTGTGTCGCCATCGCTACCGCGCGATACCACTGTCGGCACTGGTGTATTGGAAAAACATTCAGCGAACCACCAGATGTAGTCTGGTGGTCCATTCTTCGCACCATCCATGACTACGGCCTCCGGGGAGCATCCTCTTTACCTCGAAGCCTTCAATTAAAACTTTTCATTTCTTCAGAAAAATCATTCACCAGGAGTGCACAAATGGGGGTGGAGGTGGGGGGGTCTGGGCCTTTGTTCATGTCAGCCCACACCTACCAAGTTAGAAGTTTTGAATATGGGGGAGGTTTTGGGAGTCATTATTCAGTCGTTAAATTCCATGATTTGCACCTCGAAATTAAAACCTTGAGAATTATACACCATGCCGCATAAACGCACGAATCACCAGTCAACATATTCATTGATTGACGAGAGTTTTTCATTTCTATAAATATATGGGGAAGAACAAGGGAAAACCCCTACCTCTTTGAGGTTCATTGAGGGATATTCATCCTCTTGGGGTAATGATGTTGGTGTCTTTTCTCGGCTCCGACCATCGAAAGGCGCGACGAAGAAGATGAACTTCCTCCAGCTTTCTTTGTTCGTCACTCTGGTGGAAGTCCATCAGAGGTTATTCGGAGAATCCTCCAAAAAATTCATATTTCCCCTAGTGTGTCAAACTATAAATAGGATCATGTTGTATCGTTCCCATTATGATATGATTTTTCACCATTAAGCTATTTTATTTAAAAAATAGCATCACTATTAGGCATCATTAAACTGTAGTTATGTTGAGATTTTAATGAGTCATTGATGAGCCTCATTAATTTGCATAATCGCCACTATGATGCCACCCCATAGTGTCGATATCTACCACTCAAAAGCAAGAATGATAATAAAATAATTATCTTAAATTATTTTATTACTTTTCTCAGAAAAGTTTAAAAAATAACTTTTCCACTCATCCCTTGACGAACATAGTTATGCCATTTCTAGGTGAATCCTGATGTTCTAAATTCAAAGATACCCTTTTATTTTTGATTAGTGTGACCATTTGAATGATAGAAAATCATGCTTTCACATTTACTAAAGGTGACTTAAAAACGTTCATTATTTTGTTCCAGGCTCTCAAGACCTCATAATCATGTGCCGTCAAATTTTGTGGTTTTGAAATAATTCAATATAAATAAACAAAATTCACATAAATTCTAAGATGTTACATATTCTCTATTTATTACATTATTATTCATCTCATATAGTTTTATTTTGAGGGATTACGCTTTCATAAATTCTAATATGGTTTTTGTCTAAGGTAATCATACAATATTTATCAATATGATTTTTATTTCAAATTCTTTTCCTCTATAAACACACTATTTTTTTCCTTTTATTTAAGGGGTTTTACCAATATTCTAAATATAAAATGATTCATTTTTTTATTTACATAAACATAACTCTTTATCTATAAATTTCTAGTTAAAGGTATTTTTATAGGAAAAACTATTTGATTCATTGATCATGGAATTATATAAAAAAATATACTTGATAGTGTAATATAGGTTTTTTTATTAAAATGAAAATTGTGTTTTTTATTTTATATAATATCCATCCAATCATATGATAAATACATTATACATATTTAGTGATTAATGGAAATATTTTTAGTTATCCCCATGATTCATTGATGGTTATCATTAGAGAAAAAATCTTGTGTATTTTATTGTTTTCCTTTTAGAATTGAATATCTCTTAAACATAAGGAATTAATGACAAGATCAGGATTTTTTGGTAGATAGAATAGAATTACATGAAAAACATTATGCATTTCATCACTAAGGAACCAATTATTTTTTCCCATGCATTTTCATATTAATATTTCAACCTTGTATATGTTGCGAGCCATGATTCTTTTGATATTGGAATTTTTTTGGTTATCTATATCACCATATTATTTATTCTCATCTTATTAACACTTATGATCTTTGATTGTCATATTTTTTTATCACTGATTATCATTTTTTATCACTAATTATTTTTTTTCTTTTTTAACAATTTATAATGAAATGTATTGAAAATTATATATCTAATCGAACTACTTTTGTGGCAAATTTTGTGGGAGATGTTGAAGAATTATTAAATAAAAAATATTTTTATATATAGTGGAAGAATTTCTATTTTATGAGATATATATAGAAATTTTTTAAAAGTTTCTCTTACTCTATAAAACAGTAATGCTAAATGGCATATCTATTATATATAACCCCATATGTTTAGTTGATTCTGTAATTATTTATAATTAAAATCGGGGTGCCTAGATTAATTTCGTATATGGTATATAATGAATTTTTTTTTATTCACTTATGTTTCTCGATGGGATGTTCTAGGGAAATATACTAAGTATAAAAGGATTTTTTTTGTTAACATTTGGAAATTGGATTTCATTTGATGAAGGTAATTTAAGATTTAAAAATATCATTAAGGGTTGATAAGTTATAATTGAAGTTGATTTCAAAGGAACAGATAAACCATTAGTATTGGTTTTGGATATATTAGATACTCTATGTGGTTAAAGGATTAGGATAAGTGATAATTATTAAAATCCCTAGGGGATAAGTCTATGGGATTTATGTAACTATTTGATAACGTCCAATATTTAGAGTAAAATATTGATTATGTCATTCTCTAAGATATAATTTCTCTATTTAGATAATACAAGTGGATTTATGCTCTATAAAAGATTCTCCTATGTGTAATAAAACTAAATCGGTTTTTTTTTGTTAACTCAATCTTCATCTGGTGCATAATCAGTAGACCTAAATATACCCCTGTATTTATACTATTATGGGTTATTCATTGGTTAATAAAAATTCTCTGTAAAAAAGTTTATGAGGGGTATAATATGTTTAGGTTAGATTACATAACATAGAATTAACATGGATAAACTATATTCAATCATAAATATTTATAAGTTGATATATGTTAATAACTTTAGATTTATTCCATCTAAACTCATAGTTTTTACTCATTAAATATTTTAAATTATGGCCCTAAATTTTATTTCATTTTATGTTACGGTTTTATCATGGAGAAACAATGTAAAAAATATATATCATGTAGAATATGGGGATTTTTTAAATGAGTAACCTAATGGGGTAAGAGTTGGAGTGTACAGACATGGGATTATGCCAAACCCACTACCATGAATTATAATTGATAATTGGAAAATAGTTGAGTTCCCAAATGATTTAAAGAAGATAATTATTGAGCCTTATATAGGTTTACATGATGAAGATAATTTTTTAATGAATATTCAACATACTATGTGTCATAAATGAGTGAAGAATCACACAATGTAATTCCTCAATGGAATAAAAAAATGTTTCAAATGTAGTAGGATTATCCATTGAGATGGTTATTGTTGATTTTGGAAAATGAGATCATCCAATAAAATAATATTTATAAAATTATTAACTAATGCACCATCCAAACTTCAATACATTAAATTCTAGTAGCTAGGGAACTGGGTAAATAAATTCCCCGGCCCTTGACTTCTTGGGATTATGGGCATCGGTGAATTCCTCAACTAACGAAATAACCCTATTATTTCATGTGGGTCATGAAAATAAAGTGTAAAAGTTATAATCACCATACATATCATATTTAGTGGTTTTGAATCTTTTTTCTCCACCTATGTAAGTCTGCGAATCTTTCTAATATTATTAAATTATCACTCTAATGTTTCAATAATCGAAGAAAACTTATACTTGTATTAATATTTTACCCCAAGTTATTGAATCTGAATATTTTCTTCATGTAAATATTATATTTCATCCTTCGGATAAATTTATTATGATTTATGAAATTGATTGGTTCTATCCACATAGATGAAAAATTATTGGGAATCAGGATATAACATTTTATATCCATGGTAGAAATACTATTACTGTAATGAGGATTATAAGAACCCTTTTGAAAATAATTATATAATTGGGAATTGATACATAATAATAATAGAATATTTTCAAAAATGGTTGGATAAAATGTATTTTTATGGTTATGAATATTTAGATAATAATGAAATGTTTCAAATTCTGTAAAGATGATATATTTCTAAAATTTATACAACTATTCAAATATGTCTTTTATAAATACTCTTCCATTTTAATTGGTGAGTGATAATTAATGTTTTGAGGATTAAATTTACATAAAGTGGGAGAATAGAAGTCCTTGAGATTTTAAATTATAAATTTCATTATATTAAAAATGTTTTAACATTGTGTGATACACAGAACAATAAACTACAAAAAACTATTGAACACTATTTAACTGTTAAAAATTAACCATATAGTAGGTAGGTAAAAATTTATGTAGCTAAATAGTAAAATATATGTAAAAATTAAAATAAATATCATCACTATGGAAAATTCATCAATAAATTAAATTATTGTAGCTAAATAACTAATTATATTGGTTTATTATTTAAAGTGTCACATTTCTAAAAAATGGATAATTTTGTGTTCTATAAAAAAAATAAATATATTATGTATTAAAAATATTATTTATATTTAAATTATTTCAACACAAATTTGATTAGTAATTAATAATAAATAAAAATATAAAAAATAAATATTTTTAAAAAATATTTTTTGGAAAATATAGTTTTTTTTATTTTTATTTAATGATATGTTCTCAAATTATAGATCTGTAATTTGAAAAAAAAATTAAAGTTTATAAAAAATTTATTAAGATGATTTTTTAATTTTTTTAATTTTTGTTTATTTTTATGTTAATTGTGGAAAATAATATTTTTAATGAAATTTAGATATTACTAATTTATCAATATATAATAAAAAGATATATGTTTATAAAACCATTTAATTGACGATGGTTGTATTTATTGAGTAAATATATACATTTCAATATAATATTATGAATTTATATAAGTAATGATTAACAATAATTGAATTATAGTGACATTTTCCAATATAAGAAATTGAATTAGTATTTTTAATTACTTATTATTATGGTAAAAAATTTGTATTAAAATGAAATCCAATTAAATAATGTTTTTTAACATAAAATATTTTTTTCGTGAAAATAAAATGAATTTATTCTTTCATCCAACACATAATTTTTAATGTTAAAAATATACATTTTAAAAAAATTTGTGTTCATGTTATGAAGTAATATATTTAAAACTATTTTTCTTACACATAGAATTTTTTTGTTCAAATGGTTTTCATATTTGGAGTTAGTAGTTAAAAGAAATTTATTAAGGGTAATTTTATTTTCAATCATTAAATGCAAATTACCTAGTTAAAAACCAATTACAATTGTTAAATGGAGAATTGTAAAAGTAAAATTCAAAGTGTAATGGATTTAAACAAAAGTTTAATTGTTTTTATAAAATTAGTGGTTGAGGTAGTAGAGACCTTATATATCCCCCAACATTATGGTTTATAATTTTAGTATCCACATGATATGTAAATAATTTTTTCACATTATATTAAATTTAAAATATTTACAAAAATGTGATTCTCCTCACTTATAAAAGTGGCATCTCGCACCATATTTTATTCAACATTTTTTATAATTGAGAAAATTACCTTATGTATTCCAATAAAATATTATTTCACACACTTATTCTCTTAGTAAAAGTAAAATTTTTTAATCCATCCCTTCCCAAGGATTCATTCTATGAAATTCCCATATCCTTGATGTGAGAATATGAAAAACATAATTTCATCATATTCAAGTATTGATTTTAATAATTTATTTTCACCATTAATATATGAATAAATGAATTTTTTTACATAATTTTATTCTGAAAATGGAATAAATATTGACCAAATATACTATTTCCTCTTAAGGAAAACAAAAAATACATTCTTGAATGTGTCCAAACTACCGCGTCTATAAACAATCACACTTTGTTTTACTATAGAATATTACATATAAGGAAATTATAGTAAATATAATATATAATTATGTTTTTTATAACCAATTTTTCATACATAAATAAAAAAACATAATATAAATTTCTCACATTCATTAGAAAATGATATCATCAACCATACGTACGTGCAGACTTCCACCTCCATGGGACAATTGATATCTATTTTTTAATTACATCAGCTCCTTTTATGGATGATCATGATAATGTTTTTAATGTATATGTGTGGTGTTTATTAAATTATTAGGTTTATAGTAAGATAAACTGGACAACCCATTAACGATATACACAAAAAGAAACAAGGTAAATTAAACTGTCCATAAGAGAATTATAAGGGGAAAATTATTTATTCATACAACATAATAAGAAAAAAAAATGTATACTATTATTAAAAATATTCTATTTCATTATATATCTATATAATAAAAACTAAATAATTTCATTATTCTTCTGGAATAAGGATTTCACAACAAAATCACTTCCTAATAATCCATAAATTATTATATAGTCTTTGTTTGGTTGGTTTTACCACCAAATTGAATGATGATATAAAATTATATCCTGGATTACAACAGAAAATTAATTAAGAAAAATATATGATATAAATTATCTTATAATAATTTGTTTTTTAGTTTTTAATGGTAACATTAATATTAAACTCGACAGGTTTTGATTCCAATGTCTGTTTTGTTAAATAACTGAAACATTCTCATCGACGATTTCGTATTCAAGGATCATATCAAAAAATAAAATATAATAAAATTATAATATTAAAAATAATGATAAATAAAAGTTAATTTTAATACCACTTATTATATAATAATGATTAAATTTCAGATAATAATGTTGAAAAAATCGTAATTATGAATCTATTTCAAAACGATCAAGATTACTCAGACAAAATATAGATAATAGATTATAAATAAATAATATAAATATAGATAATATTTATAAATTATGTTTACAAAATTATATTCATAAAAATATGTTAAATGTGTGATTAGGATAAATTGATTTTTTTTATCAGAAGTTTGAGAGTATTTTGATTTATTAAGAATAATGGAACAGTTGTTTACATTATTTTCATAGAAAAAGTTTCAATATTTCCTATTGGAACATTATTATACAATGATTAATTCATTATAGCTAATGAATTCATGGTATTTTATTTAACACTCCTTTTATATGGTTCTATAATTCTTTCTCATAACCACTTTATTGAATGATTATTACAAAAAAGAATATTGTACATGGTTTAGTTGACTCAAATTTCAATTATGTGTACCATAATTACGTTATAAATCATGTTTTCTATAGTATGGTGTATTTTATAACCCTATAAAATTTCATATCATGATTTTTTAATTAATCATGGAACTAAATTTTTCAATTTAAATTAGATCCTTCAAGTGGTGTTGATTTGAATGTTTTTAAATTTCTATGTGGTATTTTTTTCTATTTTCAATTACAAGGGATATTTTTTATATTGTGATCCAATTTTTATTTTACATGTTATATTTATTTACCTTCATTATTCATGTATAATTAATATCTTATATTTCATTTAATTTTAATTATAAGTTATCCATTTTATAATGTTTTGATTCTAACATTACAATTTTAATATGGGTTTTTGCCTGCCAATTTTTCTTCATTGAGATATAACTTTTACTAACAAATTATTCCACTTTTTAGTTTATATATTTTTCATAGTTATATTTTTATTCATCTAATTATATTTTATTTTGGTGGAATAAGCTTTAAGAATATCAATTATTTCATTTTTCCTTTCCTAAACATTTTTTGTGTATATAAATAATATTTCCTTTCAGTTTTTCTCTTTTTAAACACTCTATATTTCCTTCTTTTGATTTAATTATGATTACCTATATGTAATGTGTCAATTTATTGGTGTCTTTGTTATATTAACAAATACCAGTTTTCATATACTATTTATTAGGGATTTATATAGAAAAATCTATTCCATTTTTTGTATAGAGGAATATTGAATATAATTTACTTGTTGGTCCAATATAGATATTACTTGGATAATAATTAATTTAAGTAATGTGTTTTAATGCTTCTAAATTCCTTAATATACTGAATACATTTGACATAGTTAGAGATGGGTGGTTCCCAGTTTGTATATCCACTAAATTCATTAATTGGTCTAATTAGTCAAACTATCAAGGGTATTTTGGTGTATACATTCCTATAACGGAATATTTCTTAAACAGAAGTTCGTGAAGATATGATCTAGATATCTAAGATAATTAGTTCACCATTTAGAACGTGAAACTAGATATTTGGGAATATCCATTTCATCTATAAGGAACCACCAATTTTTATCAATTAGTAGATTCTCCGTCCGGAATGAATCACCAATTCGATGTATCAAGTAACCAGTATGAATTTATAATTGATGATTTTCATATATAGGGTAAATCACCTATAATTTGTCAAATAACCAAACATCTCTCCCTTAACAATCAATACTAAACTCTGCATGAATTATCATGCTAGATATATACTCATGTTAGCATGGAGTGTTACCCATTTCATGGGTTAAGTAGCCTTGTCATGATGGGATTTTTGCGCATTATCAAGCTAGATATACTTATTTGTTCTTATAGTGGATTACCCATCCCAACTGAGAAGTAACCATGTAATTCAAGACTCTATGTGAATTCTAATGCTAGATCCTCTTACATTATCCCATGGAATAATGCCCATTCTAAGGGAAAAAGTATCCAATATACATACATCATGTTAATGTTCATGTAATCCAGCTGGTTTGAAATCACCATGAATTCCAAACATGTTATCATATTCAATATTGGTTAGTTAATTCAAAAAATAAAAATTATCAATCCATTCATTACATTACGTTATGTAACAAATTATCAAAATAATTTTAACAATCAAATTTATCATAACAATTAATCCCAATTAGAATCCATATTTCGTTATATCTATATCCCATTACATCATTAGGATAAAACTGATTACAAGAAAATTTATCACATTCTTGTCAAGTGAATCCTTCAAATAATAATTACAGTATTCGCATTCTAAGAAATGATAAGTTTCACAATAAGAAGATAGCGCTATAAAAACTATTTTGAACCATTGATATAGGCTATATAACTATTTTTATTCCCTATACAAATGGTTATATGTACCATGGGTAGTTTGTTCATTGATATGGGTCTATACCAATGGTTTTGATGAAAACTGTTAGAATTAACCATGGAAAATTTTGAGTACAAATGTTTTACATTAAACCATTAGTAAGAATATATAGGAAGGGTTCATATAAACCATTTTTATAGGTTTTTTTCCAAGTATATCCCTACATATCTATCTAGTATCTCCTATCAATCAATTCCCCAACATGTAAATAAAATACCAACCATCGTACACATTACACCGAGTGCTCATATTGTATATATATCACTTAACCAACTGATTAATATATAAATTATTTTAAAATCATTCATAATAATATAACATATATATATATATTATCCACAAAACTGAACATGTTTTGTCATTAAACCCTATAAATACATTTTTCTATTTACTATAAACTCAAAAATAGTTGTGATCAATATCTCACTCATCATAACGACTTTCATAACAATCATTACCTACGTCAAAACTTTCTTCAACAACATCATCAAAATCATCATTTGGTGAATCATTATTTTGACCACCACATGGATAATAATTTACATTACAAGATACATAATATAAAATGTGAAATTATATATATATATAACAAAACCTGTTAGATCATATTATGGATGCAACGGACATAAAGATCTCATTAATTTCAAGAAATCATGATGAAAAATGTTGCACTTTCGGACTCTTGTATAGATATATTTTACCCTTGGATTCATTAGTATGATATTTTTTAAGCTCGGTGATGCAAGATATTTGTTAGTAACTTAATGAGGGAAAAACATAGTGGATATGAAACTATTTGTAGGTCACTATCGGGAACTCCCCTAGTGCTCCTCACCATAAAATTATCACAAATGATAATTTGGGGGAACTTTGTAATATTATTCTCATTTAGAGCCTCTAATGCTCAATACTATAAATGTAATTAATATATTTAATTATAAATTAAGATTCAAAATTTTAAATTGAAATAATAAGACAAAAAATATTTTCTTCTATTTCTTTCATTTATATAACATCTAACTTTCTTCCACCTACTCATAAAAAATAATTTTATCGAGGCCCGTGACCTTCATTTCTCAATAGGTAATAAAAAAGAAATTTATCCTCCCATCCTGATGTATTATATTGTTAGCCAAAGTCAAAATTTACTTCATGTTATCCATGTTTTTTATAATTTTTTATGAATTATTTAAACAAAAAAATTCATATAATTATTATGAAATAAATTTTTCAAAAAATATTAAGGTTGTAGAATAAATTAAACTCGTTACACTACCCATAAATGATCATTTCATTATATTTTATAGTTGTAGGGTCATCAAATATTGGAAAACCCAATAAAAATTGTCCACTCCACTCTTACAACTAATATATATCAAAATTTTATATGAATGCTAAAATATCCTAGCTTCCATAAACCATGTCACCAACACAGAATGACAATTGGAAATTTTATATAGATTAGGTGATTAAAATATAAGTTTATAAAAATAAAATTAAAACATATATTTGAATTTAATAAATTTTCATTACAATATGTTATCCAATGAATTCCACTTGATTTCATTAATGATATCCCTCCATTAGACTTGTGAAACTCGAAGGATATCATTTGACTTAGGTATCATCGCTATGAAACATATATATTGTCTAATGATTTTAACTATAATTTGGATAACTACATTTTAATATACCTTCTATTGTGTTTTAAGGTTCCAGTATCCATGGATATTAGTGAAACCATGTGATATATTAGAATATCCAAGTAAATTGGATAAAATAAAAAATTAGAATGAATAAAAGATTTGAGTACAGCGGAAGCATTCTTGGATGGTATAACCAACTTGGATTTTAGTTGTAAATAATGTGTCATAATTACTTTATATAATCAAAATTACATTTCCAAGGAAAATAATTTATTACATTATGAGATTAAAATTATTAAACCCGAATTGGAGGATCTTCACATGTAGTTTATAATTAAATTAAGAGCAGTTATAGAAATAACTCAATGTGTAATTTAATTTTCGTTGATGATCTAGTTAATGAGATCTTGTCACAATGTTGTTTCCCTATAGGACCCAACTAAAAAATCCCTATAGAATTGTTCCATAAGTGGACCTCAATATCTGAATTATCCTATAGAATAATTGGGTTCTTGTATGATTGATATAATGATCTATTATTGGATTGAGAGACAAAGAGAGGAGTTAACTCTAGAAATACTGATCTCTCTATATGGATTGAGTGATTCTCACTATATCCATTTTGATGAATATTTGGAAGAAGATGTAACTAGGTATTTATTATTGCATGTTTATGTTTATAAAATTAAACACTAAACCCATTACATGTTTAAAATTCTTAGTGTACCTCATATAAAATTATAAAAATAGTGTTATAATTATTAATATATTGACATGTGAACTACCTTTAAGAATATATAAACAAATGTCTTTTATTTTATTTCCATGTATATAGTTTAACTAAAAATTCATTCAACCATCAACATTTATCTGTCAACTAATAATGATAATTATTTAATAAATTTCAATACATTATTCGAGAAAAAATATAATAAATATTAAATTTACAAACATACAAAAATTGTTATTATTATTATATTAAAAACATATTATTTCAAATAAAATGTTATTAAATTATCAAAATCAACTAAACATGACTGAATATTATTTTTTCTATCTATAGAAACTAATTACTATAATTTAACTCATATTAATGATACACTAAGTGCGTGACCATATAGGCCTGTTTCTCACTATAATTAAGCATATCCACATAAATTCAATGTCTATAATCTAGAATCATAGCAAGGAATCTATAGAAAATGAACATAATGTCGTGATAACATTAAACATATCAAGAATGTATATCATGACATATAAACCCTTTATAGTTATATTTATAATCAATAAGGCTTAATGCCAGTTCCATAAACTATTTTTATAAGTTACTCATTATTTTAAATTCCAAAAAATGAACAAACACACCAAACACCATGTCCATGTATTTATATAAGAAGTTATATTTCTTTCAAATGGCATGATATATCAACTCACATCAAGGGAAAGAATGAATATATCATTTCTCGCATTATATACTAATACAATGTCACACATGACATACCCAACATATCATCCATCCCCATGAGAATAAATTGTCACATTTTTCATCATTAAATTGATGTACATGAGTAAAAATATTCATTAATGTTTATAACACGGTCTATGGATATATAAACACATCTGTAGATAAGAAAATCCAATGACACATGGAAGTGTGGATTCCCTATTAATATGATTGTTCTTGTAACCTCTTATATTAGTGATTTACAATAAAAAGACACTGACAAGTCATCCTAATTTATTTCGAGCCTCCTATGCATGGTAACCTATGTCATATGTGTCTCTTCATAAAATATCATATGTACATCGAATATATAATCAATAACACGGTGGTGATACCTCTATATTTTCATCACAGTAGGGAACTATCATTACCTTTCAGTGTGACATATATTATTTAGAAAAATATAATATGAAAATATCATGAATATGATAAATAATAACATGATAAGAAAATTAATTAATAATGAAATTGTTTAATCATGTACAAATTAAGTTGGCTCTCGGACAAAAACTCATGATTTTTCCCACTTCTTCTAAAGAGAACTAACAATAACATCTAGTATGTTAGCTATCACATTATACACATTCCTCAGTCGAAATAAATCATTGGAAAATAAATTTTTCATTGTTTATTTAGTTGATACTCTACTAACTGTAACTAAACATCATTGAGAAAAATCCCTAAATAGATGAAATTTCATGATTATGTGTTTTTCATTTGGTGCGACCTTATCACTATAGATAGATCCCCCACTATAGTGTTATCATAAAAAATTGTGATTTGGTATTTTCTACTATGAAATAAATCATTCTCTGGAATAATTTGTTGCATATATATTTCTTCTTTTTCCACATTGGAATATTAAATATACTCACTCTACTGTAGAATTTGTAACATCTAATTATTTTTAAATCATTAAGCTCACATAACCTATATTGAGAAAAAATATATATCTAGAGTAAAAATAAAACATTATTTTCTATTGGAACAATATAATAAATATAACACCTAGTGGAATATCTTGATCTACACCATATTCCATGAACATATCCTTAGTCCACCTTAAATATGAAAGAGTTGTCTTAATAGTTTTATAATGTTGTTCATGTATATCCCCTTAATATATAGCTACCAAGAGAAATTAATATAAAATATTAATCCTCTTATATGACATGGTATAAATGAAAAAAATCCAATATCATATGTGTTTGGGGTCCAACTAATTTATTCTCTTTCCTGTTATGCCTAAGTAAACATTTTCTTGGAATATTATATACCATGTGACCCTTTATTGCATCCTCTATTATGTTATTACATATTGAATATAATTAGTATATGGTAAATATATATACATTGAATTATCCCAACTAGAATATGGGATCTATCACACATGATACCAGCCCCTAGAATTTTGTTCACTTCACCAATTTACTTCATAGATAATCATTTTCTCAACTATGAGCTAAATAATTTTAGGTCTGGAATATTTTTTCTAATTATTAATTTATCAAAAACATTCACAACATTGAAAATAATTGTAGTACCACTGAACCAGTAGTAAACAATTTGATCTCATTCATTATAGACGAAACCAAATTATTTTTTAGATTCATTGAATTGAATGTTCTATGACATGGATGGTTTTATTAATCCATAAACCAATCATTAAAATTTCGTTACATTTTATAATTTCACGGAGTTACAAAAAGATCTGGTTCTATCATAGATATGTCCTCCTAATGGTTAACATTAGGTAATTTCGTTTTGGAATCTGTTTTCCAAATCTCATTGTCATGGTAAACTGTGCTGAAAATAAAAGTTTTAATGGATTTAAACTTTCTAACTGGATAATATATTGAATCATAGACAATGAATTGATTTTTTTATAAACCCTATAACTAGTAATCATGTGTTATCATTATTTACATTACACTCAATGGCCCTTTTTATATGGAAGATCCATTTAAAACTAATAAATTTTACATAAATCGTTGAATTAATCAAAACCCAGACTTGTTTTTTGATACATTGAAGTTATCTCATTATTCATGGATTATTTCCATCTTGAATCTTCTAGGTTATCTAATTACTCATTTTAGTATAGAGGATCATTATTTTCAATCAATAATGAGTCACCATCATCAGTGAAAAAAACACCATATCTCTCTAGCTCCCTTACCTCTCTAGTTCTTCTATGTAGTACTTATGTATCAATAACTACTTTTATAGGGTCCTGTGAAATATTTTCGTGTATCAGCCCTTTTTATCTTGATCATTAACTTCATTAATGTCAATATTTCTCCTACTATTCTTGTTATGGATTTGATTCCTCTCAATAAAAATAGATTGTCTTGATAAAGTTTTAATCTTTTCTAAATTGTTTTATAGATAAAATCCTATTGTTTCATTTGGGTAACCTATAAAGATAAACATCACACCATTGGGTTCATGTTTGTTTCTTGATTAGCCTAATTAAATTCCTCCCATCCTCGTGCATGAATATGACAAGAAATAGGATTCTTTTGACTGTATAAATCAACGTGAATATTATTTTATGATTTATATGGTATTTATTTTTAATAAGTATAATGTTTTATTTAATTCATATCATAAAATAATTATAAATCATTTAAGACTAATCTATGACCTTACCATGCCAAAAAATGTATAATTCCTCATATAACTAACACTTTTCAACTATGGTGTATATAGTGAAGTGAAAGGATATAAAGACACAGACTCTCATATAATGTATTAGAAGTATTTTTTGTGATGTTAAAAAACTAAATGTGTTAAAAAATTTCTTTATCCTCTTGCCAATATGATTCTAAATATCATTCATGAACTCTTTGATCTTCTTGAAGGATTCCAACTTATACCTCATCATTTATAAATAACCACGCCATCTTAAGCCACTAGTAAAATAAATTCAGCATGAGAATCTATATCTATATTTCTATCTAAAATGTTCTTCATGCATCGGTGCTTACAATTTCTAGATACTCTATAGACCATTTTACTTGACCATAAAATAACGGTTTTTTCATCCTTCCTTTTAAAAAATCATGATATATTTATGGTGGTTTTAGCTCAAAATATTCTAAATAACCATCTTAGTTGATCTTTATTAAATTATTCTTCCATACATTACCAAGATGATGATACAACATATGGGTGTCATATGAGTCTTTCCTATTAGTTTCATTATCAATTACCAAGATTTTGATTTTATAATTTAGAACATAATGACTGTTATCGAACATTTCCATGCCAAATAATTAATACATCCTCATATACAAATGAAGAAGAAATAATGTTCTTATTAAAACATGGAAAATAATAAATATTCATTAAAACAAAATTTAATCTTTTATGAAATTTGATATGTAAGTCTCTAAGGGATATATTATACATCCTTTCTCAATTGGTAACTTTAGTATCAACATTGCCTCTTGAAACCATTAAAAATCTACTTTGTTATTGTATTTTAATAAAAATATGGGAATAAAAAGAAGTATCTAATACATATGTTCAATAAATTAGAATATTACACTTGATAATTAACATACATAATACATACCCTACATCTTTTCTTGGGTGAAATTATCCTTCTAGTAACCTTTCATGCCCCATGAAAGACTTATATCATTATGTTCCTTCCCTTACCTCTGGAACATCTTCATCTTATAGGGATAGTGTTCTTTATACTTAGACAGTAAATGAATATTTGGACTCAATTAAATTTTTTATTTCATCTTATTCACCATTAGAACACGGGTATTGTCACAACCCCTGACTTTATTAACTATCATATAGGAGTAAGATGTTTTGATATTGTTGTCTCATTATTTTTCATTTTATCATTCCCCATAAATGTAGATATATTATTAGGAACTGTAGAAAAAATTATATTTGTCTATTGTTATGGATATTAAAATCTAAGATGACCAGATGGTTAATGTATCCATTAATCATGACTATGTAAACCCTTGATGTCACAGACTCTCAAAGATTACATATAAATAGTATATTGGAGATCATAAATATCTTTGATCTCACCATCTCTAGATATAGATCTTGAATGTGAGGAATAAAATTATATGAATCCATATCCACTTATTTCATTATAATATCATTTCACATAGAGGATGAAATAAACCATTGTTTATCCATTTCATCATCCATATCCATGAAATAGAGAGATACCTTTTCCTCACTAGCCTCTTTATAAAGAGAATTTGGAAGTGAGGTTTCATAAATATAAAATTTCTATTCATAGTGTACTATAACATGATATCACCTATACCATTCCTAGAAATTCACATTGGTGAGAAGGTTTAACATCTCAAGTATTGATTTCTATGATATTTTCAATGTCTTATTCTTTTCCATTACTAGAAATTAAAATCATATAATTAGTACATTGTTTTATTATAAAAAATAATTAATAAATTTAGATTTCATTAATATCTAAAAAAAATTATCAAACATAATAATTTGAGACTTTAATTTTGGAATATCTATCCCATTACATATTATAGTGGATATGATGAAAATTCCATTTATCATTACATATAATCAGCCCTGAAATGTTATTTGAAATTTTCTAGGTAGGTGTAATATTCCAAAATACATAACTCATTGTTCCTTGGTCTCTGAATTGGAGTCTCAAGTCCTAAAATCCAATATTAAGTGATTTTCCTATATTTTTCCCCTTAGGGGCACCATGTACATCATGTGTGGTCAACCATTTATGAAAACCATTTTATGTCAAACTAAAAAAATAAAGTTAAAATTTACTTTATAATTTAAATAAAGAAAGATTGTGTTGGTCAAAAACATTGAACTTTGAGTTTTATTTTAACATATGTAGTGGAAGGGTCTTTAGAAAAAATATTTTTTTGGGGAATTTTTATCCTTTTGTGTAAATACTAATTTATCGTTTCTTGTTCCTTTTTAATATTAAGTGGACTATGCTTACGTGATTAACCAGGTCTCATTAAACATTTACACATAATAATATTACATCTTATTTCATCTTTCATACTTTTAAATTCTTTTATTATGTGATCATGGAATATTCACAAACATAAAACAATTAACAATTAAAATGATAGAAATAAATATAATAATTTTGATCATGATATTATCTAATGGTTAGTTTATATAGCTTATGGTAAATTAACCCTCGACCCAAGGGAAAAACACCTTGAACTGTAACTTGGTTTTTGTTATAGAATTACTCATTTGATTCTATGTATTTCTTTGATTTGATTCACCTAAAATATTTTACTTGAACTACCTCTACTCCCCTGGGAGCTCCATCCATACAAATTCATTTACAACACAAAGGTGATGGGATCCAATAGATTTGATAATGTTGTCCTACATAAAAGAGACTGTGTGAATGTAGAGCCTTATATAATAAGTAAGGGATGAATCTAATTATATAAATCATTATTTAACTAAAATAAATTAAAAAACCCAATCACATACAAATGGATGGTCAAATTTTATGATCAACCCAAAAATATGCAATGAGAAAATATTTTCAGTCGTTTTATAAATAAAGTTTATCCATTCATTAATTAAGATATTATTCCAAAAGATAGTCAAATTAATTCAATTAAACTTAATTCCATCCAACCATATTTAACTCACAAATATATATAATGTTTTGAAAAAATAAATTTCATTTATAATTACTGCACTAAAAAAGTGTAGTTCGAGAAAACTATGTGTGTTCATTGAAAATTTTGACCTTGAAATTAATTAAATATATAATTGACAATCCAATGAAATGGAATGTACATATAAATAAACAACCTAAGAAACAAATAATCCATAGGTTTAATTATATAATGTGTTATTCTCCTCGTGATATTTTTATAACACTTCCTACAATTGACTACACTGTGTGTAGTATTCTTTTACGGTGTGTATACGTCTTCTTCTTGTTTCTATACACATGATTTGAAATTGGGAATGTTACCTTCCTATTGACACCCTTGAGATACACACTATATATTCCAACCTACAGGGCATGTGACCTCTATGTTTAATAACATATATATCCCCATGTCTGGTATTTGATACCCGACTCACTAAGACACCCTGTGTTCTCACACATGAAAATTATAGGGACTTAAGGTCATGTAAAGTGGGTATAGGTCTTGTAGTACTTCTAGCCATGTTTTAATTTGTTTGGATCTACACAAAAATAAATTTTATTATCCTAACTGGTATCTAACTAGGTTATATATTCATCCATTATAATGAGATATAGATATAATAAAAAAGTATTCAGTGTGTGAATATAAGAAGTACACACTATGTAGATATATTTCTTCTAGAAAACCCTTCATCACCTCCATATCCTCTGAATCGAATGATTCTTCTTTTTCTTAATCATTAACTAATTTCTAGTTATATTGTCAAGAATAAATAAAGGAAGATATAATGATGTTCATATATTAAAACAATTAACTTTTTATTAATTGAAACTAAAATCATATTCAACCAATAAAAAAATAATAAATAAATATAAATTAAATATGTGACTGCTCTGATAGAAATTTTAGATTCTCAGAGTAGTGGAAGATTGCTTTTATTGTATGACCAACTCTTAATGTGACATCCATAAATACAAACTTCTGAACCTGGTGCTAAAAACAGAAAATTTTAATTTATGGATTTGATACAAATAATGGTTACCAAATATATTTTACCTCAAAAAACATACAGTATCAAAATGAAATATTGGATCACTTAAATACACAATGTCATTTTCTTGTTTTAGTTTTAGAGAATTTTGAAATAAACATAAAAACTTTGGTTCATAAATAATTAGTTCAGAATGGTTTGTTTATTATACCACTAGAATATTCATATCTAGGAACCCATATAGGTATAACAATCCTAAACCAGTCTTTTTATATTGGAGAAATGAAATATAATAAAAGGGTGAGCTCAGATGTTCATTAAGGGTGACCATGAAAGATATAAAATAAAGATCATATGAAATCATAAGAAAATTATATTGTAATGAATTTGTGGAGATAAATTATAATGTTCATACAGAATCTGAAAAATATCATAAACCTTAGTAATGGAATAAAACATTATCATTTAAAAGGAAATGATTCATAAAAATAATAAATCATTGTATCTTAATCATAAACCATATTATCTTATCAATAATCTATGTGGCCACATAAAAAATATAGAAACCATTTAATTTGTGAATTTTAAGTATAAATATCATTGAATTAGGGATCAATACCCCTTTACTTCAATAGATCAAACACATTGACTTGTTTCTCTTAGTGTACCAAGAAATTATACTTATATCCCTTAACATACCAATCCCATAAACATATTTACCTTTACTATCTCATGAGATATAATGCATTAACCAATTAATTGGATAGATGTATAGGTCTCACCAATTACATAGTGAAAACCATACATAAGTGCTCCACAATATAATAAAAATTTAATCATTTCAGAATGAAATAACTGAAATGGGATTCATAAAAATTTCATTATTACATAACACATATAAAAAAATAAGATTCATAAACATCATTCTACTATGAACATAAACCATCAAAAAATGATAAGGATGGTATACTTTGATCACATTCCTATTAATGAATAAGTATCATTAAATACTATTATCTTAGATGTAAAATTATTTTGAATGGTCTCATGAAATAATACGTGAATAATATAACCTTTCAATTTTAAAATCGTTTCTTTTTATTAACAAAATACAAAATTATAATGAAAAAATTGTTCTTCAAAAATAAAATTTTATAATTCAATAGTCAGATTTAATTAATTATGGTGTCATGAAGATGATAAAATATTCCCATTTCATATATGTTTAAAAAACAGTCCATTTATATTTTTTACAGAGTCACAAAGAACCTCGTTTTGAAAATTACAAAAACATTACGTTGAAAACATTTTTTAAAAAGTAAAACAAGGGGAAAACTGCCTTTAATCTATTTTTGGAGAATATATAGACAATTGTTTTAATCCTTTTTTAGATAATATGCACATGAAATATAAATATTCTATAGTGGGGACTTAATAATAAATAATCCCGAATAGTGATGAGATTGCAAAATAAACCCTTACCACTTGTGTAATTATTGAATCATAGGACTAGTGAATAAAAACAATTTAGATGGATATATATATTTATCCCATAATAATTATATGAATATTCATAAATTACATTCATGGTTATTATATACAATACACAAAAGAAACACTTAATGTATGAGGTATGTGTCCCATAGAAATAAAAGTCAGACAAAATATCATACCTTATTCCGAACTCGCCATATACATTCATTGTATTATTAAATAAAAAATGGTTTAATTATTTAATTTCATAAGAACCTTTTTAATGTTAATTATTTATTCATTATAATATATTATCCTGTAATGAAAATTTATTAGTCATTTATGTTCACATTGAACATTTTAGAGATATTTGGATCATAGGTTCAAAATGATGTAGGTTGGTTAAATATTGTCAAATAGGTCATTATTAAATAATATCCTAAATATTCACCATAAAATAATTATCAATTTTTACATAAACCGTAATTCTAAATACAACTAAAAATGTAGTTATGAATAATGATGTATGTTACAATCATAGAGCCGGTAATCTATACATATGAATGAGTAACATTTCTATATTTTAATAATCGTTATGGAAATTGGTTAAGTATTATTTCATCAATAATGAATTACAAAAATATCATATTTAACATATTTCATCTTTAAATATTGTTTTATATATCATCTATAAAAAATATTATCTTTATTATACATTAGTTCATGATTTATTACATGAGAGTACACATGATAAAACCTATAAGATCATAAATTTTAGTATATTTTAGAATTAGGTAAATCACATAACAATATAAAAAATATATTCTTTTTTGAAAACTATATAAAAATTCCCGCATATAAAACTACATGACATAACCTGGGGAAATACATAGGAATGTGGATCCTAGTAAGGGAATAAAGATGTAATAACCTCTAGAAAATTATAATCACTAGGTGAAACTAATATAAATGTAGAATAAAATGAGTGAGAATCAAAAACAATAAAATTTATACTTGATATAGCATGAGAATACGAAAGAAAACATGGGAAATATGGAAACAACCTAAAATTTTCATCATAAACATAGGTCATGGTTAACTACCAAGAAATAATGATGGAAAAATTCCCATAAAATAGACTGGTTTAATTTTTATCCAACCATGATGTAACATTAGACTAAACATTATAGAATTCATTGGAGTGCTATATAATTCTAGGTGCACCCATCGCATTCATTTTATTTTCATTCTTTACTGTGCCACATAGATCATAAAACATTGAATAATTTTTCATAACCTTTTATTCCATGATTATGTAGTGTGGAGTAAATACATGCAAGTCCCAAATCAGAATATATAAGTTCAAAATAGTGAACACCCTTGATTGGAAATGGGTACGGGTATTCAATACCAATTTTTTGTCATGGAATATATCAGTGGAATTTAGACCGGATGGAAGTGTCGCATAACAATTCATGAAAATGTTTAATGGGATGGAAAGGGGTAAATCATTATTATTAAATTAAATATATAGTAATAGTGACATGGAAAAACATATCCCATCAATATTAATTGGAAATTTAAGGCACAAAATAATTAATAAACATATCGAATGGGGAGAAGGAAATGATCTGTTACATTGATGGGGTGGCTCAAAATTCTTGGGAATAGATTTATGATAACTTGATTGAACCTTTTAAATTCAATAGAGATAGGATTGAAGAGTAAGGGTGTTGTCCATGGATATTTTTAGTGAAGAAAAATCGGTTATTTTGTGGCTTTATATCAGAAATGAGTGGGGGAATTGTTTATCATTTCTCAAGAATTGTTTTTGGACTTTATATAAAAAATTATACAAAACCCAAAACCATCCCATGTTTTATTCCATGTTTCCAATCAAATGGTAGTGGTTTTAATTATTTTAATAGAAAAAGATCTGAAATTAATAAAATATTAACCTTGATGAAGTGTAAGGGAATCATACTCTTAAAGAAATTATTTCAAAACCTTAAAATATATTAGTAGTTTTGGAGGATTCATATATGATTTATAAAATTTTAAAAATAAAAATAAAATCACATTATTTTAATAGAAAAATATATATTTATTTGTTTTTTCCATTTTAATAATTTTATAAAACACTTGATGGGTCATTATTATTTCTTGATACACATTGTATATTTATACGGTGTTTGATTTTTAACGGAAAATTTTATTAGCTCATAAGATTATGAATAATTTACCAATGGATTATTCTGATTCTCTGATACCAAAAATATTATTCATTTTATTAAAATAAATTTTTATATATGTTTATTTTTACTTTTTAGATAATAATATGAATTTAATGATAAATGACGTGTAATGACTATAAGAGCTTTTGAACCCTTATAAAAAATTTATTAACATCATAAAATTTATATGATAATTTATATGTAATAAAAATTATTTAATAATAATATTCTAATAAAATATTATATATTTAAAAAATCTATTAATTCATCCAAACAAACATCTTATTTCAAATCGAATATAGAATAATTATACCATTTCTATTTTGTTTTATAAAAATCAAAATCATTTATAAAGTAGGGATGATAAGAAAATATGAGAATTAATCGATTGAAAATAATATATATATATATATATATTAATATTGTTATGTACTTGATTCATATTCATTTAATAAACCCTAATATTCATAAGGTGATGGTTCTAAATGGGGATACTTTCTAGTGGTGGTTTGGCGTGCATGGTTTCGATCATCACTTCCATTGTATATATCAATTTGGAGTTGTTAGAACCCTGTAATTATAGTAATTAAATGAGAATTATTTCAAATCTATATTATCAATTGTAATGACTCTTAACTATCTTTTAAATATGATATTATATAAAAAACCCAAATAATTTAATACTTTTTCTATATCCATGAGGTAAAAAAAATCATTTAATTAAATCACTAGGAGAGTTATATTTATAGTAGTTTGGGTTTTTATAATCGTCCCCCTTCAAAAATTTCACCCTGGAATTTTTTTCCAAACTAAAATAGTTTAGGGTAATTATTTTACATCACTTCCTCTTTTAACCATGTTTATTCTTCAAAATTATGGCTTCTCCATAGAAATTTCACTAGGTAAATTGTCTTATTTCGTAAAAGATTGCCTTTCAGATCTAAGTTCTTCACCAGCTTCTCCTCAAAAGAGATATCATTTTCTAATGTCTCTATCTATGGATTTAGTAAAATTGATGTTTCTGTTATTTACTTTTTTAGGAGGGATAAATGGAATACATCATGTAATTTAGATAGGTTAGGTGGGAGATATATTCGATAGGCCACTACTCTGATGTGATCAAGCATCACAAGGGGGGTTGATGTATCTTGGACTAAAGTTTCCCTTCTTCCAAAATCCCATGACTTTCTTCCGTGTAAATATTTATATGAATACCATATCTCTAAAATCCAAATTCATGGTTTTATCTTTTATTTTTTTATAGCTCTTTTATTGAATCCATGCAGCCTTGATGCGTTACTGAATGGTATTAAACTTTTCCACCATTTCTTCAGCCATTTTAGGAACTATTAGTTTTTATTCCCCAAAATTATCCTGACATGTGGGTGTTCTTCACATCTTCCTATAAATGGGTTTATAGTGATCCATTTGGGTTATTTACTAGAAAATATTATTATATGAGAACTATACCAGAATAAGATGTTGATCCCATTCTACATTTAAGTAAATTGAGTATCCTATCAACGTGTCCTCAAGTGTGTGAATATTTTGTTCAGATTGGACATTAGTTTGAGGGTGATGAGACATTTAAATTTCATCTTAGTATTTAGTGAATTTTTGAGACTCTTCCAAAACATAGAGGTAAATATTTTTTCTCTATCTGATAAAATAGATAGTGGTGTTTGGTTCAGACTCACCACTACTATAACGTATATCCTTTCACTTTGATTGAGTGTGAAATACACTCAATTCTCATTGAATTGAGAAGTATTTTTAAGAAAATCTACCACAACACATATTTCATTCTTTACTATTTATTTCTTTAGAAGACTAGTGATAGAGTCTATGGTGATGTTTCAAATTTTTTTGTAGGCATGGGTAATTATTTCATCATCCCCTTGTATTTTTTCCTTGAAACATTACCTTAATGACGTATAAGACATCCTGATGAATATTCTATAATATAAATAATTAAATTCTCCGACCAATAGTGATCATATATATCTACACTCATATTTGGGATTCTTAGGTTGATAGAGATGATAGAGCTATATGTATCTTCCAACTTTTCTTTCATTAATTTACAATTTTATGGTTTACATGGTCTTGAACCAAATCATAAAACTCATTCTTCATTGACATTGAACTCTAAGGATTACCCTTTAAATTTTAGTTCCAACATTCCTATGTCGTTCCACATTATATCTTTGAGAAACTTTTATAATATATAGAATGGGAAATTGAGAAATAATTTTTTAAAGGATAGTTGATATCCATTCTTTTATGATACCCATGTCCATTCTTTCCAAATCTAAGAAGATTGAATCCCTCTCAATTGTCATCAATGATAGAATTGATTGATCATTTCTACTTAGAGAATCTATATCATTATTCACTTTCCCATGATAGCAGCGAATTGAGAAATCATAGTCCTTGATTTTATCTAACCATCTTCTTTGGTATATATTCAACACTTTTTTGAGTGAATATATACTTCCAAATTTTTTCATCCGTTTTTATTTCAAACATCTCCCCAAAGAGATAATTCTTTCCTATTTACAATGTAAACATAACTAAACCCATATCTAGATCATATTTTGGGTATTTTTATGAACATTTATCTTCCATGAAGAATAGGCTATCACTTTTTCAATCTTCATTAACAAGAACCCCAATCCCTTCTAAGAAGCATCATAGATTACCACGAAAATCACTCCACTTGTTGGTAGAGTGAGTATAATTGTAGTGATAATCCTCCTTTTCATATTCGTGAATATCAATTCACATCATTCCATAAGAACATGAATCCCTACAAAATTATCTTAGTTAGAGTTTTTGAAAATCACGATAAATTTCTCACAAATTGTTGAAAGTACCCAGCTAATACAAGCATACTACAAATATCTGTTACAAATTTTGGCCTCAACAATCCTTAAATTGCGTCTATATTTTTTGGTTCCACAAATATATCATTTATTATTATAATATTCCCCATTAATTATAATTATTTAAAATTGAACACAAATTTTTTGTACATGGCATAAATATCATCCTTTTGTGATGTCATTAACATAGTACTCAGATTCTCTTCATTCTCCAATAATATTTTGAAGTACATTAGAATACTATATATAAATAAAAATAAAATTTTGAAAAAAAATATATATATATATATATATATATAATGTAGTCATCATGTACCTGGATATTTTTGGAACAATAGTGTGATCGAATGGAATTACTATGAACTCATATTGTGTACCTTGTACAAAAATTAGTCTTAGGGATATCCACATACTTCACATTAACATGGTAATATTTCAACCATAGATATACATTAGAGAATTTTTTTTATCCATGTAGTTGACTGAACGGGTCATTAATGCAGGGTAGACAATGCATATTCATTATCATGGTCTTGTTCAAGTCTTGATGATTAATGAAAAGGAACATTTCCACATCCTTCTTCTTAGTGAAGTGGACTGGTGAACCCTAAATTGATGAATTTGGGTGTACGAACCATTTATCCAGATTCTCCTATAATTGTTTATTTTTCTCCAGATGTTTCACAATATATATTATATATGGAGTATTCGATAAAAACCCTATTTTTGAAATGATTAAATTTCAACCTCTCGACTTGGAGAATGGCCACGTAATTCCTTGGGAAACACATTATTGTATTACCTCATCATGGGAATGTATTTATTTATGATCATTTCCTTAAAATAAATCATTTTATTAATATATGATCTCTTATAGGGAAATAATATCCATTCTTTAGATTTTGTTGTAATAGGAGATTTATCCCTATCTATTCACTTGTGTTGAATCAAGGGTCAATTACTAATATGAAGAGGGATTTACTTCACTCTGAAATTTATGTTGTATCTATATAGGGAAAGAAAATACATAGAAAAAATTACAAAAAATTATACTAAAGGGGTTATGAAAAGTTTCACTGGGAATTTCATCCATCAAACGTTTTTAGGGGAGCTGGTATATTCTATAGATGTAATAATTCCACCATATATTGTTTTCTCTGATAACATTACTTCCATGATTTGTGGTGATGTTTTACTAGTTCTAATAAATATTTGTGAAATAAAGGAATGAGTAAAAGTATAATAAAAAAGTATGATCACTATTCTTGAATGAATAACTAACATTCTTTTCCCCAATTCATTATCAGGATCCATCTTAGTGATTATAATGGAAACAACATTCCATTTCTACCTTGGAGCTTCTTGGTTGTCTTAGAAAAACCATGGCTTTGTGAATTAGTTTTAAAATATCCCTAGATCCATGAATTTTATGTAATGAAAATTTTATTGAGGGTTGATATGAGCATTCATTTCTTCTCTCATAGTAGGGGTTTTCTCTAATTAATAATCACTATGTAGGTGTCATTTCTTCTAACACCTAAAGAATTCCCTCACCCCCTTACAAAATATCTTGGATATTTCTTTCCACACCTTTGACATGAGGGATGGTAAAATTTCTCAATATTGTTATATTATTCTATATTACTGCTACAATTGACAACACATTCCTATTCTTTTCCATGTGATACCATTTAGATTCACTGATCACCATTTAAATGTTAAGGTCGCATCTGATAATTTCTTCATAGATATCCATGTCTTAGATCACCAGAGATTTTCATAGACTTCATTTTATCCCGAAAAAGAAGTTTTAAACCTTATATTAGAGGGTAATGATAATATTATATGTGTATCATTATTTTCTTTTGAATTTTTCCTCATACTCGACTATATATTTCTAATTTTATTTATTGAGGGAATAGAAATCTCCTTTAATGTTAATTCAGATAGTATGAGGAAAATATTTATCAAAAAAACTTTTTCCTTAATTTCTTCCACTCAATAACTTCAGTCCCTTTCATGGAATTCATTTTCTTAATGAGTGTCCACCACTAACCAGCTTCTCTCTCTTTATGATAAATTGTTATTAGAAACATTTATTTCATTTAACATTAAAGGATGGATAATATCTTCCCGATGGATTTGATCCATTGTTTTGCAATTAATGTATCTGATAATCCATTGAAATTTAGTGGCCGTTGTTCTATAATTCGCTCAATTGAAGATGTTTTATTATTAGTAGTATTTGGGTGATTCTCTTGATATAATATCTATTTCTAACTTGTGCTGGTAGAGTGATTATCATCACAAATTATTTGATTCACACTCCCATTGGATTGCACATCTCATTGGGGTAGTCATAAAATTTCCAATCACATTGATTATTTACATAATTACCTATTTTTCTAGAAATTGGATAGAATAAATAGAAAATTGGGTATATGTATTTTTAAACTATTAAACAAATTGAATTGAGTCTAATGACCTCAAAGAGATAAATTATAAATTACATGTATTTTTATAACTTATTAATTTCTTTGTTTCAATATATTGTATACATGATTTATTTCATTAAAAATATTCTTGTTTCTATTTTTTGTTCCCTTAACATTGGTATATAATGAGATTATTAATTTACCAAAGCATAACTCTTGGGAGTGTCAAACTAGGTATTACAAGGCCCATTATTGTAACCAGTTCTCAGTTGACTCTATCTCAACATTGTGATTTTTGGTTTGACCCTAATGTATATATGTTTCATAGACACATCCAACTCTAGAATCCAAAAAGAGATGTATTTTCTTGATAAACTATTTACTCTATACTTAGCAAAATTTATGGATTTATTTTCATTCCTAGTTATTTACCTAAGTGATTCTATAGAGTTTTCTAATCTGAATCCTAAAAATAATTAAGCACTTCCTTTGATACAAACTATAACAAAACCATAAATTATTACAAATTAATTACGGAATTATTATATTAGATTAAATACAATACAACCCAAGTGATCAATAATTTTATTTTGTTTATGAATTAGGTATATTACATACAAACATAAAATAATAAATATTCTATCTTTATTGAAAACATCTTTAACATGAACTTATACAAAAACTATTTGTGATAACCTGGGAAAATTCATATGTAAGGGGTCAGATATAAATCCATGTAAGGGAATAAATTTTTAAAAACATGAATAAAATAATATATTTTAGAATATATAAATATCAATTGGGTATAAAGAGATTGATAATCCTAAACATTAATAACGAGACATGATATTTCATGATAATAAAAAAGGATACAGGGAAATATTGTAATAACATTAAACACTTTATCATAAACATAGGTCAACAATAACTGTTAAAAATCATTATTTAATAATTACCATTAAATAATAATTTTTAATTCCAACCCCAATATGACTTCTCGTGAGACTAAACATTACCCAATGCATTGGAGTGCTAAACAATTCTGGGTTCACCCATTACATTCATCTCATTCTCATGCTTAAGTATGAAACATAGATCATAAAACATGTAATCATTATCATAACTTTATATTCAATGATAAATAATTCAGCAATAAATTCATGTATGTACCCAATAAAATGATTATACATTCATAAATTTTAACATTATTGATTTGAAATGGGTACAGGTTTTCACTACACGATTTTTTTTCATAGGAAATCGTGGTGTACTGTCGACATCATAACAGTGTCGCTTAAATATTCATAAAATTGGTTGATTAGAGAGAAAGATGTATCTAGAAATTTTTAAATTAAATGGAATGTAATATGTACATGTACAAACATAACCCAATCATAGTAATTGTAAATTTGAGGCATAACATAATTAGCAAACATAAAAAAAGAGGAGAAGGGAATGATCCCTTACAATTAGAGTGCAGTTCCAAATTTCGTAGAGGAGATTCTTACAAGATTGGGGAAACCATGGGAGGACTCTGGAGAGGGGAGGGTTGAGTAAGGATGTGATGTATTTATTTTTAGTGAAGCTAAAAAGGATATTATGTGGGTTTATATTCGAAATGAGTTTATAGTTATTTATCATTTCTCAAACATAGGTTTTGGAATCAATATAATAAAATAACCAGAACCAGAAGCTAGTCGATGTTTTTTACCATGTTTTATACCAAAGGTGATTTTATTCATTTTTTCATATGTACAAGTGTCTAACGTAAAGTAATTATACCATTTTTGATGAGGAAGTGAGTCATGCTCTTAAATAAATGATTTTAAAAACGTAAAATATATTAACGGTATTATATGATTCATAAAGGCTTTATAATATCAATTAAATAAACATAAAATCACATTATATTAAAGTGAAACACATATTTGTTCATTTACACCCTTTACATTATTTACTAATTCACTTTTAGGTCATTATTATGTCATAATTAACACCAAATATATTTATTTTATTTTATTTTAATGAGAAAAATTTACTAGCTTAGAAAATTATGGAAACTTCACCATTGGATAGTTTTGAAATTTTGATTCCAAAAAGAAAATTTATTTTATTAGAAAATTATAAACATTTTTACTTTCAATTTTAATATAATAATCAACATAAATTTATAAATTATGGGGTTTTACTGTAAGATTTTTTAAACCCTTATGCAAATTATAATTGACTTTATAAATATTATATGCCCATATAAATTTAATAAAAAATATTTAATAATAATATTTTATTAATTTATTATATATTTAATAAATCAATAAATTCCTTAATGTGAATTTTTTTAATTTAAATTTATTATTTATAAAAAATATTATTTTTGTGTTACTGCATAAAAATAAAATTCGTATATAAAGTAATGATAATAATAAAATATAAACATTATTCTTTTGGAAATTAAATATACAAATTCATATTATTTTTTCCTGATATATATCCCTTTAATACAATAGAAAACTCTCTAGTGAAAAGGTTTGTGACAGTGAGACTTCCATGGGGTGGTTCGAGAAACATGGTTTGGGTCATGATCTTAGTGAGATTTAACATCTCCTGTAAACAGTTTCTCTCATGCTTATGTTAATGGATCTCAGCTTCAGAATGGTAAAGATAAAATCCTTGTGTTTTTATATCCCTCAGAATATATAATAAATGTGAGTAAAAGTGTAATATGCTACTGGTTGTGTCCATAACTCCCTTTTTCTGTTTTAATTTGATTTTTAAAAACACTATATTTATAATAATCATATGATCATTTTTCAATGGATATATTATCAATGGTAACGATTCTAAATGGTATTTTAAATCGAATGTGATATAATAAAACCAATTAATTTCATGTGTTTTCTATATTCATAATGTATAATAATCAATTTAATTAAATCAAAAATAGAATTTTATTTATAACTGTTTGGTTTGTTATAGTATCCTTGTTATGTGGTGATGAAAAACAAATTACATCGCTTCATGGATATGGTAGTTACCAAATATGCATGATTAAAATAATAATTTTTCAGTTCATGGAATGGTATGGATGTAAATGTTATATTATATTTTTAGAAATATTAATATTTTATAAATTTTAAATAAAAATATTAATTTCATCATTATAACAAGTCTTTATAGATGGTGATGGAAATTGAATTACATCGGTTTGTTTGGAAGTAGCTACCTTACACAAAAATGTTGAATAATTCCCCCACTTTATGGTTTTTTGAGATGGATATAGGTTTTGATTTTAAAATAATAAATCTCATTATATTTATTATATTTTTTTATTTTTTTTGTTGAATATGATTTTAAGGAATCGTAAGAGGAAACAAAACTAAAATAAGAGGATAAATTTTATACCTCTTGTTTGGAAAACCATATTTCATAAATACCATAATACATATAAGGATGGTTTTATACCTAAAATAAGTACTCAATATTTTGATTATAGATTCTAAGAAGGTATTTTCAGAGGTATTTTTTTTAAAATCATGGTTTATTAAGTGAGAATTAATGAGAATATTATGCTCCCTTTTATAGTAAAATAGAGGGGAACTCTTCAAATTTCTCAAAATATAAAATTATTAAATTAATAGTCAATTATAAATGGATCCAAAGTGATTTATATGGAATATAATATATTTTTGGGATAAAAAATATCATATAATAATATTTATATAATTATTGATAATATTTATACCCTTATTGTATGGTTACAACCCCCATTTATCTTCATTAACACCTATAGTGACAACATGAATTTTTACTATTTTAGGGACAATATAGATACTATAAAGTAGAAGAAGAAACATAAATGGAACATGGTTCATATTTAAAACATTATCCTAATCACTTCATTTAACATAATATTTTGATAAATTTTATATCATTTAATGAAATATTATTTACAATAAAATCTCCATAATGTTAATTTCATGAACTATTATTTATTTTGACATTAATAAAATCTATAAAACATAAAAAATTAAGCAAATTATTTATTATATCTTTAACATATCAGGTTAATAAATAATTTTTTTATTATATTATTTATCTCAAATTATATTTATTGTCATTTTTATATATTTTATTTTATTTTATTATTAATTAATGATTAATACATCCGTATTATATGGGATTTTAATGTCCTTATTTAATCAAAATAAATTAAAAATAAATTTCATGATGAATATAAATACATTTTTTCAAAATAAAAATTATCCTCTTACATTTCTTATAGATAATACCCCATTAATAATATATTTGTCATCAAAAATATGAGGGCATCAAGTTTGACGTTTAATTAAATAAAATATTATAAAAGTTTTAATCTAATCCAAGTCGCCCCAAAATATAATAAATTCATCCATTGGATGATTATGGATAGCATATAAGTATAAAAATGTATATATGAATTTTTAAGGGAATTGTGTGGTGCTGATCATTTTATTTTTAACCATTATTTACCTGATTTTCATGTTACCATGGTAACAAAAATTACCATGGTTACTCTTAATATTGACCAAAAATAAATCATTAAATTAAATATATTAGAAAAAAATGATTCCAAATATATAATTCATTTTTTAAAATTGTAATAAACCAAAATTATAAATTTTAATTGACAATTAATAATCTATAACGCAGCAAAAATAGTTTTCTTAAAAATTTATCCTTTTAAATATAAATTATTTTTATAATATATTCAAGTATAAAATCCATTTAAAATCATAAATTATTTATTTAAAATGAAAATTATATTTTTAAATATTGATAAAACCCCAAAATATAATTTTAATTTTTAAATAATTTAAAATAAAAAAATGTTCCAAAGAAAATCAATTTTTTTACCATTCATTGAAAATTTTATATTTTATGAAAATTATATAAAATTTATTATAAGATAAATTTTACATGATGAATTCAAGAATATAACTCATTTTTTCAAATAAATGTTTTGTAAATTCTGGAAATTAATTGTACTATTAACTCGTAAAAAGAAAGAGAAAATCATTTTTTATGAAAAATTATTTTTAACAATAAACGTACTTTGATAATAAATAAGAGATTATTTCAAAAGAATTATAGAATAAATTTATATTGGGTAGTTAATTTATATTTATTTAATAAATTATTTTTTCCTATACAAACCTGTCAATTTAATATCTACGTTATAACGGTCACATTTAAATAATTATATTTTGTCGATCCATTATGATCGGTGTTGTGTATCTTGTATGCTATTTAACATAGTAATTCCTTTTAAAATATCAGTGTAATACATTTCTCCCCGCACCTTTATGAAATTTCATCCACGCATTTTTAATTTAGTCTCATTAAACACGGTTCTGACTTTTCAAAATACCTTTGTTGAAATTTGGCATTGTAAAAAAGGTCAATATAACATATGCATAAAAGGGGAAAAATAAATAATAGTGATAATATTTAATGAATCATAACTAGTTTACCATATAATAAAACATTAGTGGGAAGTGAAATAGATATGAAATGTAAAACTAACTCCCAAGGATTGATAGAGAGTGATAGGGAACATGTTCAGGAAAAAGTTATCCATAAAAAACATTAATTATATGATGAGTAAAAAGACAACTTGTTTATTGCTAATAAATAAAAATGGTTGAAATATTAATTCAAGATCATTTTCTAAGATTTCAGTAACTACATTACCTATTAGTATAATAAATTAAGTAAATATTCATAATTTACAATTTTAGTTTCATAATTTAATTAAACTCCAACCCAATCTCATCTTTTTTTCTAAACGATGTGTATATAAGAAGAAGTTTTCTTTCTAAAATAACTAAAATCAACTTATAATGGATTTTATAATAAAAACATAATAAAAAAATATATCACTCATATATTTAGGCATTAAAAATACCAAAATGGATAGTACACGATAACGTGGTTCCAAAAAGAATAAATTTTATTACATAGAAAAAAATATTAATCTCTAAAATCCAATTTTAATACACAAAGATCAACAAAGATCATTTAATAGTAACAATACTCAAAACTCGTCAAAATATTCTTGGATAATATTGAATCAAAAAAATTAGAATGTTTTGATCACATAGTCTCCTGAAATAAATTTATTATTTATCTCCCATAATGTACATACCATAATCATATAATCTCCATGATACACTAACCATTTCTATAAATAACAAGAATCTCAATAAATCCTTATTAAAATATTTTATTCACCCAAAAACTATTTAACAATTATTCATCAAAAAAATTTCTATAAAATTCTATTTATATTAATTATATTAGTTATCCAAAATAGTGAATGTCTTAACAAATAAAATTAATCACTAAACACCAAATCAATTTCCAATCAGATGGTTATCTATACAATAAACACTATGATCCCAAAAATAAATTAAATTAAATCTTCCTTATCTTTTTAATAAATAAAAATAATTTCACACTAACCAGGACATCACATAGGTTAGTGGCAGATGATGCACCTTTATCTCCCTTTTCTTTTATGTTCATTCCTCGCTGCCATACTGGATGTGACGAGTTGTCACCTATCCCAAATATTGTTCTTTTTATAAAACTATAATCTTAATAATAATCCCCAAAATGTAAGAAACATCCTCAAAAATTAACTTATAATATTCCCTATTAAATATTTTTTTTTACCTCACTGGTTATCTCATACCAATCATTTTGAATACTAAAAATGTGATAACTCATAATTACTTCAAAATCAAAGATCAGATAAGACCTAAAGGTTCTCCATACCATTCAAAGTATTTTTGAAAGGTATTCATGATAAAATAATACTTAACATTATACCCATGGGTTATATAAAACTAAACATAAAAAATCTATCCCTATATTCTATTAATCATATCAAAATTTCATTTGATAAATACAAAAATGGTGTGTCTAGGATATTGAACTTATGATCAGCCTCAAACTTATAGAACCATGATTCTATCGATAAATATTAAGATACATCCTCAAAAAAACATCTTAATCTCAATTTTTGTAAGCAATGATCTCATAGAAACTTTAACATACCAAAACCAACAATTGTGATTTGTTTTTAAAAATATAAACATTAAATTTATGGATTTAAAACTTATAAATGTGAAAAAAGATTACACCATTAAAAGAACAGTTTCCAAAGGAAAAATTGGATCACTTACATACCAATGGACTTTCTAGGTTTATAGTTGTATATAATATTGAAAAACTCTTAACAACATAGGACCATAAAAAACTTTTTCATAATGTTCAGCATCATCACCCATTGAAATATTCACATATAGTAACCCTCTTTTTTATAACATACTTATGATCTTCATTCATGTCCTGGGGAAATGAATCATAAGAAAATGGTGATCTCATATTCTCATTAAGGGTAACCATGGGATATATTAATTTATCATCACGTCAATGAATTATATAAGAGAATTTTAATGAGATCTTTTCCATAATATACAGAGTTCATACTCAATCTAAAAAATATCATAAACATAAGATATGGAATAAAAGAATAATATATCATATGATATGAATCATAAAAAATATAATTTAACATTCCAAAATCATGAACCATAATTTCATGTCATAAATGTGTGTGGAATCATTACAAATATATAATCCATTTCCTATGTCAATGACAACAACCAATTCAATCATATTATTCATCAACACTTGTTTCAGATAATGGATCAATCACATCGACTTGTTTCCCATAACGATCTATCACATAGACTTAATTCCCTTAAATCTCTCCTGAGATATATTACATTACCCAATAAATTGGGGATAGAAATAAATCCCATAAATAAAATAGTGAAAACAATACATATTAGTGGAACAAGACCATAAATACTTCATCATATCATAACACATTAAAACAAATGGGTTTCAAAATCATTTTAACATAACAAAACTACAACAACCCAACTATTTCATAAATTAATATTTCATCATTATGATGATAAAAAACATAAAATAATTAGATGAAAAAGATACATAGGATTAGTGCCTTGTGAAAATTATGATTATACATAACCTTTACGAAATAAAATTTAAACATTTATATAATTCCATTTTTCCTAGCTTCTTATTGTCCCTTGGATTCTCCTTGGTATAAGTACTCACCTTAGGATATACATAAAATAATGGGGTGAGCTAAAATCCGAGTAAGGGGATAAATAAAAACAATATAATTTAGGGTGGGAATAATTATAACATCATCACAATAATTATGAGATTAATTGTTATCTAAAGGCATGGATTGTGGAAATGAATAAAAAGAAAACATTGTGTATTGGTGGTCAAACACCACACATAGTTGGGAAAAAATAAAACTTCATGTTCAAACATATTTTATTTTATCTCATGAGATACATCATTTAAAAAAATAATTATAGTGACATATAATTATAGTATCACCTATCACATCATAAAATTTACATTTCTCAATATAATTTGGGTTTCACATGTCACATCATAACATTTACATTATCATGCATGCCCCATAGAATGTATATCAATCATAGACATAAAATAGCCCAAGTAATGAAATGTGTTTAATTTTATAAAGGTTAAACTAATAAACGTTTTGTTCCAAAATGAATGATGTAATACCATATTTTATATAATATTCAGAAACATTGAGTGATAATAAAACAATCTGAATAAGTAGAACATGTTCTTTTTTTAAAGAAGATATTGTTTGAAAGATATATTTTTTCGTAAAATCTTGTTGAAAACATGTATATCCCATTAAAAGTAATATAATGATCAATAAATGATATTTAAAGGTTATAAATAATGAAAATGGTGTGAAATACGGATACCCAAAGAAATAGAGTTGGGTTTAATATTTCCCCTTACCATATGTCTGAACGCTTTCTTCGATTTAATATCCTGGATAATAAAATTAGATTTATTAATTTTCAAATACAGAACGTTTTGTGATAACCTGGGAAAATTCATATGTAAGGGGTGAGATATAAATCCATGTAAGGGAATAAATTTTTAAAAACATGAATAAAATAATATATTTTAGAATATAGAAATATCAATTGGGTATAAAGAGATTGATTATCCTAAACATTAATAACGAGACATGATATTTCATGATAATAAAAGAGGATACAGGGAAATATTGTAATAACATTAAACACTTTATCATAAACATAGGTCAACAATAACTGTTAAAAATCATTATTTATTAATTACCATTAAATAATAATGTTTAATTCCCAACCCAATATGACTTCTCGTGAGACTAAATATTACCCAACGCATTGGAGTGCTAAACAATTATGGGTTCACCCATTACATTCATCTCATTCTCATGCTTAAGTATGCAACATAGATCATAAAACATGTAATAATTTTCATGACTTTATATTCAATGATAAATAATTCAGTAATAAATTCTTGTATGTACCCAATAAAATGATTATACATTCATAAATTTTAACATCATTGATTTTAAATGGGTACGGGTTTTCACTACACGATTTTTTTTTCATAGGAAATCGTGGTGGACTGTCGACATCATAACAGTGTCTCTTAAAAATTCATAAAATTTTTTGATTAGAGAGAAAGATGTATCTAGTAATTTTTAAATTAAATGGAATGTAATAAGTACATTTAGAAACATAACCCAATCATAGTAATTGTAAATTTGAAGCATAACATAATTAACAAACATAAAAAAAAGAGGAGAAGGGAATGATCCCTTACATTGAGAGTGCAGTTCCAAATTTCGTAGAGGAGATTCTTACAAGATTAAGGAATCCATGGGAGGACTCTAGAGAGGGGAGGGTAGAGTAAGGATGTGATGTATTTATTTTTAGGAGAAGCTAAAAAGGATATTATGTGGGTTTATATCCGAAATGAGTTTATAGTTATTTATCATTTCTCAAACATAGGTTTTGGAATCAATATAATAAAATAACCAAAACCAGAATCTAGTCAATGTTTTTTACCATGTTTTATACCAAATGTGATTTTATTAATTTTTTCATATGTACAAGTGTCTAACATAATGTAATAATACCATTTTTGATGAGTAAGTGAGTCATGCTCTTAAATAAATAATTTTAAAAACGTAAAATATACTAACGGTATTATTTGATTCATAAAGGCTTTATAATATCAATTAAATAAACATAAAATCACATTATATTAAAGTGAAACACATATTTGTTCATTTACAACCTTTACATTATTTATTAATTCACTTTAAGGTCATTATTATGTCATAATTAACACCAAATATATTTATTGTATTTTATTTTTATGAGAAAAATTTACTACCTCAAAAAATTATGGAAACATCACCATTGGATAGTTTTGAAGTTATGATTCCAAAAAGAAAATTAATTTTATAAGAAAATTATAAACATTTTTACTTTCAATTTTAATATAATAATCAACATATATTTATAAATTATGGGGTTTTACTCTAGGATTTTTTAAACCCTTTTGCAAATTATAATTGACTTTATAAATATTATATGCCCATATATATTTAATAAAAAATATTTAATAATAATATTTTATTAACTTATTATATATTTAATAAATCAATAAATTCCTTAATGTGAATTTTTGT
Source organism: Viscum album (assembly GCA_963277665.1). Taxonomy (NCBI): domain Eukaryota; kingdom Viridiplantae; phylum Streptophyta; class Magnoliopsida; order Santalales; family Viscaceae; genus Viscum; species Viscum album. The sequence continues at coordinate 1,854,772,731 of OY728145.1, forward strand.
AATTTAAATTTAATATTTATAAAAAATATTCTTTTTGTGTTACTGCATAAAAATAAAATTCATATATAAAGTAATGATAATAATAAAATATAAACATTATTCTTTTGGAAATTAAATATACAAATTCATATTATTTTTTCCTGATATATATCCCTTTAATACAATAGAAAACACTCTAGTGAAAAGTTTTGTGACAGTGAGACTTCCATGGGGTGGTTCGAGAAACATGGTTTCGGTCATGATCTTAGTGAGATTTAACATCTCTTGTAAACAGTTTCTATCGTGCATAAGTTAATGGATCTCAGCTTCAGAATGGTAAAGATAAAAGCCTTGTGTTTTTATATCCCTCAGAATATATAATAAATGGGATTAAAAGTGTAATATTCTACTGGTTGTGTCCATAACTCCCTTTTTCTGTTTCAATTTGAATTGTAAAAACACTATATTTATAATAATCATATGATCATTTTTCAATGGATATATTATCAATGGTAACGATTATAAATTGTATTTTAAATCGAATGTGATATAATAAAACTAATTAATTTCATGTGTTTTCTATATTCATAATGTATAATAATCAATTTAATTAAATCAAAAATAGAATTTTATTTATAACTGTTTGGTTTGTTACAGTATCCTTGTTATATGGTGATTAAAAACAAATTACATCGCTTCATGGATATTGTAGTTACAATATATGCATGATTGAAATTATAATTTTTCAGTTCATGGAATTGTATGGATGTAAATGATATATTATATTTTTAGAAATATTAATATTTTATTAATTTTAAATAAAAATATTGATTTCATCATTATAACAAGTCATTCTAGATGGTGATGGAAATTGAATTACATCGGTTTGTTTGGAAGTAGTTACCTTACACACAAATGTTGAATAATTCCCCCACTTTATGGTTTTTGGAGATGGATATAGGTTTTGATTTTAAAATAATAAATCTCATTATATTTTTTTTATTTTTTTAATTTTTTTTTGTTGAATATGATTTTAAGGAATTGTAATTGGAAACAAAACTAAAATAAGAGGATAAATTGTATACCTCTTCTTTGGAAAACCTTATTTCATAAATACCATAATACATATAAGGATGGTTTTATACCTAAAATAAGTACTCAATATTTTGATTATAGATTCTAAGAAGGTATTTTCAGAGGTATTTTTTTAAAATAATGGTTTATTAAGTGAGAATTAATGAGAATATTATGCTCCCTTTTATAGTGAAATAGAGGGGATCTCTTCAAATTTCTCAAAATATAAAATTATTAAATTAATAGTCAATTATAAATGGATCCAAAGTGATTTATATGGAATATAATATATTTTTGGGCTAAAAAATATCATATAATAATATTTATATAATTATTGACAATATTTATACCCTTATTGTATGGTTACAACCCCCATTTATCTTCATTAACACCTATAGTGACAACATGAATTTTTACTATTTTAGGGACAATATAGATACTATAAAGTAGAAAAAGAAACATAAATGGAACATGGTTCATATTTAAAACATTATCCTAATCACTTAATTTAACATAATATTTTGATAAATTTTATATCATTTAATGAAATATTATTTACAATTAAATATCCATAATGTTAATTTCATGAACTATTCTTTATTTTTACATTAATAAAATCTATAAAAAATAAAAATTTAAACAAATTATTTATAATATCCTTAATATATCATGTTAATAAATAATATTTTTATTATATTATTTATCTCAAATTATATTTATTGTCATTTTTATATATTTTATTTTATTTTATTATTAATTAATGATTAATACATCAGTATTATATGGGATTTTAAGGTACTTATTTATTCATAATAAATTAAAAATAAATTTCATGATGAATATAAATACATTTTTTTCAAAATAAAAATTATCCTCTTACCTTTCTTATAGATAATACCCCATTAAAAATATATTTGTCATCAAAAATATAAGGGCATCAAGTTTGACGTTTCATTAAATAAAATATTATAAATGTTTTAATCTAATCCAAGTGGCCCCAAAATATAATAAATTCATCCATTGGATGATTATGGATAGCATATAAGTATAAAAATGTATATATTCATTTTAAGGGAATTGTGTAGTCCTGATAATTTTATTTTTAACCATTATTTACCTGATTTTCCTATTACCATGGTAACAAAAATTACCATGGTTACTCTTAATATTGACCAAAAATAAATCATTAAATTAAATATATTAGAAAAAAATGATTCCAAATATATAATTCATTTTTTAAAATTGAAATAAACAAAAATTTTAAATATTAATTTACAATTAATCATCTATAACGCAGAAAAAAATAGTTTTCTTAAAAATTTATCTTTTAAAATATATATTGTTTTTATAATATATTCAAGTATAAAATCCATTTTAAATCATAAATTATTTATTTAAAATGAAAATTATCTTTGTAAATATTGATAAAACCCCAAAATATAATTTTAATTTTTAAATAATTTAAAATAAAAAAGGTTCCAATGAAAATCAATTTTTTTACCATTCATTGAAAAATATATATTTTATGAAAATTATATAAAATTTATTATAAGATAAATTTTACATGATGAATTCAAGAATATAACTCATTTTTTCAAATAAATTTTCTGTAAATTCTGGAAATTAATTGTACTATTAACTGGTAAAAAGCAAGAGAAAATCATTTATTATGAAAAGGTATTTTTAACAATAAACGTACTTTGATAATAAATAAGAGATTATTTCAAAAGAATTATTGAATAAATTTATATTGGGTAGTTAATTTATATTTATTTAGTAAATTATTTTTTCCTATACAAATCTGTCAATTTAATATCTACGTTATAACGGTCACATTTAAATAATTATATTTTGTCGATCCATTATGCTCGGTGTTGTGTATCTTGTATTCTATTTAACATAGTATTTCCTTTTAAAATATCAGTGTAATACATTTCTCCCTGCACCATTATGAAATTTCATCCATGCATTTTTAATTTAGTCTCATTAAACACGGTTCTGACTTTTCAAAATACCTTTGTTGAAATTTAACATTGTAAAAAAGGTCAATATAACATATGCATAAAAGGGGAAAAATAAATAATAGTGATAATATTAAATGAATCATAACTAGTTTACCATATAATAAAACATTAGTGGGAAGTGAAATAGATATGAAATGTAAAACTAACTCCCATGGATTGATAGAGAGTGATAGGGAACATGTTCAGGAAAAAGTTAACCATAAAAAACAGTAATTATATGATGAGTTAAAAGACAACTTGTTTATTGTTAATAAATGAAAATGGTTGAAATATTAATTCAAGATCATTTTCCCTGATTTCAGTAACTACATTACCTCTTAGTATAATAAATTATGTAAATATTCATAATTTACAATTTTGGTTTCATAATTTAATTAAACTCCAACCCAATCTCATCTTTTTTTCTAAACGATGTGTATATAAGAAGAATTTTGCTTTCTAAAAGAACTAAAATCAACTTATAATGGATTTTATAATAAAAACATAATAAAAAAATATATCACTCATATATTTTGGCATTAAAAATACCGAAATGGATAGTACACAATAACGTGGTTCCAAAAAGAATAAATTTTATTACAAGGAAAACAACATTAATCTCTAAAATCCAATTTTAATACACAAAGATCAACAAAGATCATTTAATAGTAACAATACTCAAAACTCGTCAAAATATTCTTGGATAATATTGAGTCAAAAAAATTATAATGTTTTGATCACATAGTCTCCTGAAATAAATTTATTATTTATCTCCCATAATGTGCATACCATAATCATATAATTTCCATGATACACTAACAATTTCTATAAATAACAAGAATCTCAATAAATCCTTATTAAAATATTTTATTCACCCAAAAACTATTTAACAATTATTCATCAAAAAAATTTCTATAAAATTCTATTTATATTAATTATATTAGTTATCCAAAATAGTGAATGTCTTAACAAATAAAATTAATCACTAAACACCAAATCAATTTCCAATCAGATGGTTATCTATACAATAAACAATATGATCCCAAAAATAAATTAAATTAAATCTTCATTATCTTTTTAATAAATAAAAATAATTTCACACTAACCAGGACATCACATATGTTAGTGGCAGGTGATGAACCTTTGTCTCCCTTTTCTTTTATGTTCATGCCTCGATGCCATACAGGATGTGACGACTTATCACCTATCCCGAAGATTGTTCTTTTTATAAAACTATAATCTTAATAATAATCCTCTAAAATGTAAGAAACATCCTCAAAAATTAACTTATAATATTCCCTGTTAAAGAAATGTTTTTACCTCACTGGTTATCTCATACCAATCATTTTTAATACTAAAAATGTGATAACTCATAATTACTTCAAAATAAAAGATCAGATAAGACCTAAAGGTTCTCTATACCATTCAAAGTATTTCTGAAAGGTATTCATGATAAAATAATACTTACATTATACCCATGGTTTATATAAAACTAAACATAAAAAATTTATCCCTATATTCTATTAATCACATCAAAATTTCATTTCATAAATACAAAAATGGTGTGTCTAGGATATTGAACTTATGATCAGCCTCAATCTTATAAAACCATGATTCTATAGATAAATATTAAGATAAAACCTCATAAAAACATCTTAATCTCAATTTCTGTAAACAATGATCTCATAGAAACTTTAACATACCAAAACCCACAATTGTGATTTGTTTTTAAAAATATAAACAGTAAATTTATGGATTTAAAACTTATAAATGTGAAAAAAGATTACACCATTAAAAGAACAGTTTCCAAATGAAAAATTGGATCACTTATATACCAATGGACTTTCTAGGTTTAGAGTTCTATATAATATTGAAAAACTCTTAACAACATAGGATCATAAAAAACTTTTTCATAATGTTCAGCATCATCACCCATTGACATATTCACATATTGTAACCCTCATTTTTATGACATACTTATGACCTTTATTCATGGCCTGGGGAAATGAATCATAAGAAAATGGTGTTCTCATATTCTCATTAAGGGTAACCATGGGATATATTAATTTATCATCACGTCAATGAATTATATAAGAGAATTTTAATGAGATCTTTTCCATAACATACAGATATCATACTCAATCTAAAAAATATCATAAACATAAGATATGGAATAAAAGAATAATATATCATATGATATGAATCATAATAAATAGAATTTAACATTCCAAAATCATGAACCATAATTTCATGTCATAAATGTATGTGGAATCATTACAAATATATAATCAAATTCCTATGTCAATGACAACAACCAATTCAATCATATTAGTCATCAACACTTGTATCGGATAATGGATCAATCACATCGACTTGTTTCCCATAACGATCTAGCACATAGACTTAATTCCCTTAAATCTCTCCTGAGATATATTACCTTACCCAATAAATTGGGGATAGAAATAAATGCCACAAATAAAATAGTGAAAGCAATACATATTAGTGGAACAAGACCATAAATACTTCATCATATCATAACACATTAAAACAAATGGGTTTCAAAATCATTTTAACTTAACAAAACTACAGCAACCCAACTATTTCATACATTAATATTTCATCATTATGATGATAAAAAACATAAAATAATTAGATGAAAAGGATACATAGGATTAGTGTCTTGTGAAAAATATGATTATACATAACCTTTACAAAATAAAATTTAAACATTTATTTTATTCCTTTTTTCCTAGCTTCTTAAGATCCCCTAGATTCTCTTTGGTATAAGTACTCACCTTAGGATATACATAAAATAATGGGGTGAGCTAAAATCCGAGTAAGGGAATAAATAAAAAAATATAATTTAGGGTGAGAATAATTATAACATTATCACAATAATCATGAGATTAATTGTTATCTAAAGGCATGGATTGTGGAAATGAATAAAAAGAAAACGTTGTGTATTGGTGGTCAAACACCACACATAGTTGGGAAAAAATAAAGCTTCATATTCAAACATATTTTATTTTTTCTCATGAGATACATCATTTAAAAAAATAATTATAGTGATATATAATTATAGTATCACCTATCACATCATAAAATTTACATTTCTCAATATAATTTGGGTTTCACCTATCACATCATAACATTTACATTATCATGCATTCCCCATAGAATTTATATCAATCATAGACATAAAATAGCCCAAGTAATGAAATGGGTTTAATTTTAGAAAGGTTAAACTAATAAAAGTTTTGTTCCAAAATGAATGAGGTAATACCATATTTTATATAATAATCAGAAACCTTGAGTGACAATAAAACAATCTCAATAAGTAGAATATGTTCTTTTTTAAAAGAAGATATTGTTTCAAATATATATTTTTTCGTAAACTCATGTTGAAAACATGTATATCCCATTAAAAGTAATATAATGATGAATAAATGATATTTAAAGGTTATAAATAATGAAAATGGTGTGAAATAGGGATACCCAAATAAATAGAGTAGGGTTTAATATTTCCCCTTACTATATGTCTGAATGCTTTCTTTGATTTAATATCCTGGATAAAAAAATTAGATTTATTAATTTTCAAATACAGAACGTTTTGTGATAACCTGGGAAAATTCATATGTAAGGGGTGAGATATAAATCCATGTAAGGGAATAAATTTTTAAAAACATCAATAAAATAATATATTTTAGAATATAGAAATATCAATTGGGTATAAAGAGATTGATAATCCAAAACATTAATAACGAGACATGATATTTCATGATAATAAAAAAGGATACATGAAAATATTGTAATAACATTAAACACTTTATCATAAACATAGGTCAACAATAACTGTTAAAAAACATTATTTAATAATTACCATTAAATAATAATGTTTAATTCCAAACCCAATATGACTTCTCGTGAGACTAAACATTACCCAACGCATTGGGGTGCTAAACAATTCTGGTTTCACCCATTACATTCATCTCATTCTCATGGTTAAGTATGCAACATAGATCATAAAACATGTAATAATTTTCATAACTTTATATTAAATTATAAATAATTCAGCAATAAATTCATGTGTGTACCCAATAAAATGATTATACATTCATAAATTTTAACATTATTGATTTGAAATGGGTACGGGTTTTCACTACACGATTTTTTTCATAGGAAATCGTGGTGGACTATCGACATCAAAATAGTGCCGCTTAAAAATTCATAAAATTGGTTGATTAGAGAGAAACATGTATCTAGTAATTTTTAAATTAAATCGAATGTAATAAGTACATGTAGTAACATAACCCGATCATAGTAATTGTAAATTTGAGGCATAACATAATAAACAAACATAAAAAAAAGTGGGGAAAGGAATGATCCCTTACATTGAGAGTGCAGTTCCAAATTTCATAGAGGAGATTCTTACAAGATTGGGGAAACCATTGGAGGACTCTAGAGAGGGGAGGGTAGAGTAAGGATGTGATGTATTTATTTTTAGTGAAGCTAAAAAGGATATTATGTGGGTTTATATCCGAAATGAGTTTATAGTTATTTATCATTTCTCAAACATAGGTTTTGGAATCAATATAATAAAATAACCAAAACCAGAATCTAGTCAATGTTTTTTTACCATGTTTTATACCAATGGTGATTTTATTCATTTTTTCATATGTACAAGTGTCTAACATAATGTAATAATACCATTTTTGATGATGAAGTGAGTCATGCTCTTAAATAAATGATTTTAAAAATGTAAAATATATAAACGATATTATTTGATTCATAAAGGCTTTATAATATCAATTAAATAAACATAAAATCACATTATATTAAATTGAAACACATATTTGTTCATTTACACCCTTTACATTATTTATTAATTCAATTTTAGGTCATTATTATGTCATAATTAACACCAAATATATTTATTGTATTTTATTTTTACGAGAAAAATTTACTAGCTCAGAAAATTATGGAAACTTCACCATTGGATAGTTTTGAAATTATGATTCCAAAAAAAATTAATTTTATAAGATAATTATAAACATTTTTACTTTCAATTTTAATATAATAATCAACATATATTTATAAATTATGGGTTTTTACTGTAAGATTTTTTAAACCCTTATGCAAATTATAATTGACTTTATAAATATTATATTCCCATATATATTTAATAAAAAATATTTTATAAAAATATTTTATTAATTTATTATATATTTAATAAATCAATAAATTCCTTAATGTGAATTTTTGTAATTTAAATTTAATATTTATAAAAAATATTATTTTTGTGTTACTGCATAAAAATAAAATTCATATATAAAGTAATGATAATAATAAAATATAAACATTATTCTTTTGGAAATTAAATATACAAATTCATATTATTTTTTCCTGATATATATCCCTTTAATACAATAGAAAACTCTCTAGTGAAAAGGTTTGTGACAGTGAGACTTCCATGGGGTGGTTCGAGAAACATGGTTTGGGTCATGATCTTAGTGAGATTTAACATCTCCTGTAAACAGTTTCTCTCATGCTTAAGTTAATAGATCTCAGCTTCAGAATGGTAATGATAAAAGCCTTGTGTTGTTATATCCCTCAGAATATATAATAAATGGGATTAAAAGTGTAATATGCTACTGGTTGTGTCCATAACTCCCTTTTTCTGTTTCAATTTGATTTGTAAAAACACTATATTTATAATAATCATATGATCATTTTTCAATGGATATATTATCAATGGTAACGATTATAAATGGTATTTTAAATCGAATGTGATATAATAAAACCAATTAATTTCATGTGTTTTCTATATTCATAATTTATAATAATCAATTTAATTAAATCAAAAATAGATTTTTATTTATAACTATTTGGTTTGTTACAGTATCCTTGTTATATGGTGATGAAAAACAAATTACATCGATTCATGGATATGGTAGTTACCATATATGCATGATTGAAATTATAATTTTTCAGTTCCTGGAATGGTATTGATGTAAATGAAATATTATATTTTTAGAAATAATAATATTTTATTAATTTTAAATAAAAATATTCATTTCATCATTATAACAAGTCTTTCTAGATGGTGATGGAAATTGAATTACATCGGTCTGTTTGGAAGTAGCTACCTTACACACAAATGTTGAATAATTCCCCCACTTTATGGTTTTTGGAGATGTATATAGGTTTTGATTTTAAAATAATAAATCTCATTATATTTATTATATTTTTTTTATTTTTTTTGTTGAATATGATTTTAAGGAATCGTAAGAGGAAACAAAACTAAAATAAGAGGATAAATTTTATACCTCTTGTTTGGAAAACCTTATTTCATAAATACCATAATACATATAAGGATGGTTTTATACCTAAAATAAGTACTCAATATTTTGATTATAGATTCTAAGAAGGTATTTTCACAGGTATTTTTATAAAATAATGGTTTATTAAGTGAGAATTAATGAGAATATTATGCTCCCTTTTATAGTAAAATAGAGGGGAACTCTTCAAATTTCTCAAAATATAACATTATTAAATTAATAGTCAATTATCAATGGATCCAAAGTGATTTATATGGAATATAATATATTTTTGGGCTAAAAAATATCATATAATAATATTTATATAATTATTGACAATATTTATACCCTTATTGTATGGTTACAACCCCCATTTATCTTCATTAACACCTATAGTGAAAACATGAATTTTTACTATTTTAGGGACAATATAGATACTATAAAGTAGAAAAAGAAACATAAATGGAACATGGTTCATATTTAAAACATTATCCTAATCACTTCATTTAACATAATATTTTGATAAATTTTATATCATTTAATGAAATATTATTTACAATAAAATATCCATAATGTTTATTTCATGAACTATTCTTTATTTTGACATTAATAAAATCAATGAAACATAAAAAATTAAATAAATTATTTATTATATCCTTAACATATCATGTTAATAAATAATTTTTTTATTATATTATTTATCTCAAATTATATTTATTGTCATTTTTATATATTTTATTTTATTTTATTAATACTTAATGATTAATACATCAGTATTATATGGGATTTTAAGGTACTTATTTATTCACAATAAATTAATAATAAATTTCATGATGAATATAAATACATTTTTTTCAAAATGAAAATTATCCTCTTACATTTCTTATAGATAATACCACATTAAAAATATATTTGTCATAAAAATATGAGGGCATCAAGTTTGACGTTTCATTAAATAAAATATTATAAAAGTTTTAATCTAATCCAAGTGGACCCAAAATATAATAAATTCATCCATTGGATGATTATGGATAGCATATAAGTATAAAAATGTATATATTCATTTTTAAGGGAATTGTGTAGTCCTGATCATTTTATTTTTAACCATTGTTTACCTGATTTTCTTATTACCATGGTAACAAAAATTACCAAGGTTACTCTTAATATTGACCAAAAATAAATCATTAAATTAAATATAATAGAAAAAAATGATTCCAAATATATAATTCATTTTTTAAAATTGAAATAAACAGAAATTATAAATTTTAATTTACAATTAATCATCTATAACGCAGAAAAAATAGTTTTCTTAAAAATTTATCCTTTTAAATATAAATTGTTTTTATAATATATTCAAGTATAAAATCCATTTAAAATCATAAATTATTTATTTAAAATGAAAATTATCTTTGTAAATATTTATAAAACCCAAAATATAATTTTAATTTTTAAATAATTTAAAATAAAAAAACGTTCCAATGAAAATCAATTTTTTTACGATTCATTGAAAAATAGATATTTTATGAAAATTATATAAAATTTATTATAAGATAAATTTTACATGATGAATTCTAGAATATAACTCATTTTTTCAAATAAATTTTCTTTAAATTCTGGAAATTAATTGTACTATTAATTGGTTAAAAGCAAGAGAAAATCATTTTTTATGAAAACGTATTTTTAACAATAAACGTAATTTGATAATAAATAAGAGATTATTTCAAAAGAATTATTGAATAAATTTATATTGGGTAGTTAATTTATATTTATTTAATAAATTATTTTTTCCTATACAAACCTGTCAATTTAATATCTACGTTATAATGGTCACATTTAAATAATTATATTTTGTCGATCCATTATGCTCGGTGTTGTGTATCTTGTATGCTATTTAACATAGTAATTCCTTTTAAAATATCAGTGTAACACATTTCTCCCTGCACCTTTATGAAATTTCATCCACGCATTTTTAATTTAGTCTCATTAAACAAGGTTCTGACTTTTCAAAATACCTTTGTTGAAATTTAACATTGTAAAAAAGGTCAATATAACATATGCATAAAAGGGGAAAAATAAATAATAGTGATACTATTTAATGTATCATAACTAGTTTACCATATAATAAAACATTAGTGGGAAGTGAAATAGATATGAAATGTAAAACTAACTCCCAAGGATTGATAGAGAGTGATAGGGAACATGTTTAGGAAAAAGTTAACCATAAAAAACAGTAATTATATGTTGAGTTAAATGACAACTTTTTTATTGGTAATAAATGAAAATGGTTGAAATATTAATTCAAGATCATTTTCCAAGATTTCAGTAACTACATTACCTATTATTATAATAAATTAAGTAAATATTCATAATTTACAATTTTAGTTTCATAATTTAATTAAACTCCAACCCAATCTCATGTTTTTTTCTAAACGATGTGTATATAAGAAGAAGTTTGCTCTCTAAGAGAACTAAAATCAACTTATAATGGATTTTATAACAAAAACATAATAAAAAATATATCACTCATATATTTAGGCATTAAAAATACCAAAATGGATAGTACACGATAACGTGGTTCCAAAAAGAATAAATGTTATTACATGGAAAACAACATTAATCTCTAAAATCCAATTTTAATACATAAAGATCAACAAAGATCATTTAATAGTAACAATACTCAAAACTCGTCAAAATATTCTTGGATAATATTGAATCAAAAAAATTAGAATGTATTGATCACATTGTCTCCTGAAATAAATTTATTATTTATCTCCCATAATGTGCATACCATAATCATATAATATCCATGATACACTAACAATTTCTATAAATAACAAGAATCTCAATAAATCCTTATTAAAATATTTTATTCACCCAAAAACTATTTAACAATTATTCATCAAAAAAATTTCTATAAAATTCTATTTATATTAATTGTATTAGTTATCCAAAATAGTGAATATATTAACAAATAAAATTAATCACTAAAAACAAAATAATTTTCCAATCAGATGGTTATCTATACAATAAACAATATGATCCCAAAAATAAATTAAATTAAATCTTCCTTATCTTTTTAATAAATAAAATTAATTTCACACTAACCAGGACATCACATAGGTTAGTGGCAGGTGATGCACCTTTGTCTCCCTTTTCTTTTATGTTCATGCCTTGCTTCCATACTGAATGTGACGAGTTATCACCTATCCCGAAGATTGTTCTTTTTATAAAACTATAATCTTAATAATAATCCCCAAAATGTAAGAAACATCCTCAAAAATTAACTTATAATATTCCCTGATAAATAAGTTTTTTTACCTCACTGGTTATCTCATACCAATCATTTTGAATACTAAAAATGTGATAACTCATAATTACTTCAAAATCAAAGATCAGGTAAGACCTAAAGTTTCTCCATACCATTCCAAGTATTTTTGAAAGGTATTCATGATAAAATAATACTTAACATTATACCCATGGTTTATATAAAACTAAACATAAAACATTTATCCCTATATTCTATTAATCACATCAAAATTTCATTTCATAAATACAAAAATGGTGTGTCTACAATATTGAACTTATGATCAGCCTCAAACTTATAAAACCATGATTCTATCGATAAATATTAATATACATCCTCATAAAAACATCTTAATATCAATTTCTGTAAACAATGATCTCATAGAAACTTTAACATACCAAAACCCACAATTGTGATTTGTTTTTAAAAATATAAACATTAAATTTATGGATTTAAAACTTATAAATGTGAAAAAAGATTACACCATTAAAAGAACAGTTTCCAAATGAAAAATTGGATCAATTGCATACCAATGGACTTTCTAGGTTTAGAGTTGTATATAATATTGAAAAACTCTTAACAACATAGGATCGTAAAAAACTTTTTCATAATGTTCAGCATCATCACCCATTGAAATATTCAAATATAGTAACCCACATTTTTATAACATACTTATGACCTTTATTCATGGCCTGGGAAAATGAATCATAAGAAAATGGTGATCTCATATTCTCATTAAGGGTAACCATGGGATATATTAATTTATCATCACGTCAATGAATTATATAAGAGAATTTTAATGAGATCTTTTCCATAACACACAGAGTTCATACTCAATCTAAAAAATATCATAAACATAAGATGTGGAATAAAAGAATAATATATCATATGATATGAATCATAATAAATAGAATTTAACAATCTAAAATCATGAACCATAATCTCATGTCATAAATGTGTGTAGAATCATTAAAAATATATAATCCAATTCCTATGTCAAAGAAAACAACAAATTCAATCATATTAGTCATCAACACTTGTTTCGGATAATGGTTCAATCACATCGACTTGTTTCCCTTAACAATCTAGCACATAGACTTAATTCCCTTAAATCTCTCCTGAGATATATTACTTTACCCAATAAATTGGGGATAGAAGTAAATCACACAAATAAAATAGTGAAAAAAAAAATACATATTAGTGGAACAAGACCATAAATACTTCATCATATCATAACACATTAAAACAAATGGGTTTCAAAATCATTTTAACATAACAAAACTACAGCAACCCAACTATTTCATACATTAATATTTCATCATTATGATGATAAAAAATATAAAATAATTAGATGAAAAAGATACATAGGATTAGTGCCTTGTGAAAATTATGATTATACATAACCTTTAGAAAATAGAATTTAAACATTTATTTAATTCCTTTTTCATAGCTTCTTATTGTCCCTTGGATTCTCCTTGGTATAAGTACTCACCTTAGAATATACATAAAATAATGGGGTGATCTAAAATCCGAGTAAGGCGATAAATAAAAACAATATAATTTATGGTGAGAATAATTATAACATCATCACAATAATCGTGAGAGTAATTGTTATCTAAAGGCATGGATTGTGGAAATGAATAAAATGAAAACATTGTGTATTGGTGGTCAAACACCACACATAGTTGGGAAAAAATAAAGCTTCATGTTCAAACATATTTTATTTTTTCTCATGAGATACATCATTTAAAAAAATAATTATAGTGATATATAATTATAGTATCACCTATCACATCATAAAATTTACATTTCTCAATATAATTTGGGTTTCACATGTCACATCATAACATTTACATTATCGTGCATGCCCCATAGAATGTATATCAATCATAGACATAAAATAGCCCAAGTAATTAAATGGGTTTAATTTTATCAAGGTTAAACTATTAAACATTTTGTTCCAAAATGAATGATGTAATACCATATTTTATATAATAATCAGCAACCTTGAGTGATAATAAAACAATCTCAATAGGTAGAACATGTTCTTTTTTTAAAGAAGATATTTTTTGAAAGATATATTTTTTCGTAAACTCATGTTGAAAACATGTATATCCCATTAAAAGTAATATAATGATGAATAAATGATATTTAAAGGATATAAATAATGAAAATAGTGTGAAATAGGGATACCCAAAGAAATAGAGTTGGGTTTAATATTTCCCCTTACCATATGTCTGAACGCTTTCTTCGATTTAATATCCTAGATAATAAAATTAGATTTATTAATTTTCAAATAAAGAACGTTTTATACTACATTAGACTCCGTATAATTTTATTAATATCATTTATTTCCTCTAAGATGAGTTATGGAGTTTAATTTCGTCATTTGGGAGCGTTCTTTTACAAGGTTTTCATGATCAATTTTCTTGTACAAATGAATGGAAGATCATGTAAAATAAGGATAAATATCCAGAATTTTTATTATATGATATTAATGATATTACAAAAAATTAAATGATCTTATAAGGAATTTTTTATATAGTATGACAGTGAATCCTTAGATAAATGTTAATGACGATCATTTTTGGTTAATTTTGGGGGGTTTTGATTACAACGAAGTCATTAATTTTATCATTTATGATTTTGTATATATGTAAGATAAATAACATGGAGAGGGATAAAAATAAATTTAGAAATATTTTTCATCCATTATAATGGTTTTGCTGACATCCGTGATGTAATGAAATTAAAATGAAAGTGCATCACCCATGATGTCGGTAAATTGACAGATCACGGGTGATGATTTCATTTTAATAATAAAAGAGAGAGAGGTTGGATTTTAAGTATGTATATTGCATTAAAATGATACAATTAGAGTATATTAATGGTAATAGAGTTATCATTAAATTTTTTTGTGGAGTTTATGAGATAATAATAAAAGAAAACCAAATTAAAATAAATTCAAAGAAAAAAGGGAGAAGTCTTTACCTCTTCAATATATCCTCCTTGAGAACAACCGTAGGGAATAAAAATTTGTCCTTTTGATTAGACCAATATCTCATAGACATTTATAAGGTCCTAGGTAAGAGTATTGGTAAGAATTTATAAAGTTTCATAGCTTTAGAGGTGTGATGGGAAGAGGGGTGAGGGGTGGTATTTATATTATAGGAGAGGGGTGTTTTCTTATTATTATATTCATTTGATTAATATTTTGGCCCAATTATATGATTAGTTTTAATGTTATCTATAAATATGTAAAAATAATTTTGTAGAGTTATATATTTTGGTCTTACATCAGCATTAACTATTAAATGACTACATAATTCATGTATTGAGCTTTTATTGTAAACTATCATATTTTACAATTCATAAAAAATTTAAGTACTTCATAAAAATCCCAAAAATTGTAGTAACTATATTCAACATGTAGAATTCCATAATGAGATCCATTTTATGAAAATAATTAAATAAATAATAATACATTATTTTTTAATTTAAATAACTATTTACTTAGAAAATACATATTTTAATATAACAACTGATTTTATAGCACTATGAAAAATATTATTTAAGGTATCATAAAAGTATCCTAAAATAACAAGACAAAAAAATAATAATTTATAAACATATTTTATGAAGTTAAATTTTCTTTAATATTAATAAATTAATTATAAAATTATTATTAAATATTTATGACATAAAAAATATAAAAGAACTAGATTATTAATTTTTAAAACATTTATTTACCAATACAATGATATAATTATACCATAAATTCATTTATAAGATGCCTAAATTTTATTTATAATTTCATGGTTGAGACTGTTATTAATTTTTTTACTTTAATATTTATGAGGTTTATATTACTATTCCTTGGGCCATGTTATGTTACATCGGTATTGTTTACTTAACATCTTGAAATAATTATTATTTCATTAATTATTTAGTAATAATGTATTTTTATGGTCATTAATTTATTTAATGTGATTTTTAAATTTTAAAATTACTAAAAAAAATTATAAATTCAATTGATAAAAGATTGAATCATTACATTCTTCCCCCCATTCAAATTTATCACATGAAATTTTTTTTACATAAATTCATGAGGATACTTCTCTTTTATTTCCTCCTCCAATTCACAACGTGTTTCTTCATACTTTTTGTTCCTCCACAAAACACTCAAAATGTGGGTTGTCTTGTTTTTTAGAAATGTATCTCTCTAATTCAGAATCTTTATTGGCTTATCCTCATAAGATAGATTATCTTCCAGTTACACTACCAATGATTTCAGCACATGTGAGGGATCTGATATATAATACCTCAATAGTGATACGAGGAACATACCATAAACATAAGCTATATTTGGCAGAATTGAATTCCGAAAGTCCTTGGATCCAATTTTATCATTGATCTAAAAGGGGCCAATGTACCTTGGGAATCGATTCCCTTTATTTACAAACAAAAGGACTCTTCTATGGTGATATTTGAAGGATAAATTTATCTACAACATCAAACTCCAAGTGCCTTAAATGTCTTTCATCGTAGCTCTCTTTCCAAAGGTGGGTATCATTGATGTGTTGATGGATGGATTGAGAGTTCTATGTCATTTCTAACCTAAGATTATGTCCAAGTAGATTTCATTCTCCAACTTTATCCCAATGGAATGGATTTCTACATTTTTTTTCATATATATATTTAAATAGATCCATCTAAATACTAGAGTATAAGCTATTATTATATGGTAACTCATACAATGGGAGATGATGATCTCATCTACATTTTAATTATAAACAGAAGGATCATATCATCACTTCAAGAATCTGAATATTCCTTTTACATTATCCATTAGTTTATATGTGATAGGTTTTGGTGAAATTTAATTCCGTACTCAAAGAATTTTGAAGACTCCTCCAGAATTTATATGTGAACCTGGGATCATGATCTGAGAAAATCGAGAGTGTAACCCCAAAAATCCCACTACATCATTCTCAAATATATTTTCACTTTTATTAAGAGTGATATCTTCCCAAATAGTGATAATTGTTGGTAGTCTTGTTGAGTCAATCCACCACAACCTATATTTCATTATTTCCTTTATATGTCTTTGGGAGACCCATGATAATGTCCATAGTGACGTTATACCATTTCCATGGGGTTATAGGAAATGGTTTCATCCTCCCTTGGGACTTCATAATTTCCCTCTTCTTTAACTTGCTAACATAACAAGAACCTTCATATATACTCCACAATCTCTATGCTCATGTTAACCCACCAAAAGTGTTCTCGAAGACCTTGGTACATCTTGGTACTCAGATGATGGATAAGGAATGTTAAGATTTGTGAATTACCTAATAGCTCCTTTATCCCAGTTTATAAAGGCAAAACAATCCTCATTAAAAACCAAATCACACCATCATCATTGGTATGGAAATCTTTTATTTTCTCATCATTTTCTATATTATCCTATTTTAATCTCTCTGGATCATTTTTTTGTGATTCCATAATATTCTCTTCGATCGATGGTTGGGAAATAATTTGGGCAAGTTAGGATTTATTCCACTATATTATGATTTCCAAATCCATTTTTTTATTTCCATGAAGATAAGTTACTTCTCAATATGAAACATAGATATAGTAGCATGTTCTCTTCTACTAACTGCATTAGATACCTTTTTTTCCATTCTAGGATTATAATGAATAGATAAATCTTTGTTGTTGATTAGATCTAACAATATAATTTTTCACAATGTGGGATATTATTGTGTGAATATATTATTTAATATATTTTTGTAATTATATGTGTCACACTTTCCCACTATAGAGGTAGTACTGCTAGATTTTCAAAGAAATAATCATAAATGTGAGCTCTAGATAATGTGTTGGGTAGTTTTGATCTTGGATATTCAAATTTTTTAAATCATAGATGATTGTATTATCATTATTTATTAGTAATCAAGCCAATACTTCCTTGGAAGAATCGTTTTATATGACAAAATGTTCTCCACAATTCATTAATGTAATAATAAGTGTAGTTATTAGCCTCTTTATTAGCTCCTTGATGTTTTCCTCACATTCTTCGGTCCAAAAATATTGTCCCACAATACCTGTTATCCTAGATATTGTGATTTACAATCATGAGAAATTTCTCAAAAAACAAAGATATTACCCTGATAATCTAATAAAACTAAGGATTTTGATGACACCGGACGGTCTGGATCATTCCCCAATTGTGTTTGTTTATGAAGGTTCCACAAAAATTCCCTCACTTTTGATCACATGTCATCATAATATGACTTTTTGTATTCCAACGTAACACTTTTTGAACATGGTGAACAATTTATCCTTTATTAATGTCACCTACACAGTCTTTATATGTTCTTCATGTTCCTATTTTATCTTGGAGTTTATGAGAATACCATCAACAAACAAAACTAAATTATTTTGAGGTAATTTCTAAAGACAATTCATCAAATATAATGAGATTTCAGAAGAATTAGTAACTCCAATGGGAATCACCAAAAACTAATAGTAATCATACCTTATATGGAAGAATTCATATGAATATCTTCTTTATTCACGTTTAGCTATTGATATATGGAAGGAAGCTCTACCTTTTTGATGTTCTGATCTCATCACAACTGATCAAACAAGTCATCAATCCTTCGAGGAGGATACTATTTATTTTTTGTGAGGGTACATGTTCATTATGGGGATCTTTTTGTGTTACCGGAAATTGATACGCAGCAGCATCAATCAATCCTTCTTCATGGAAAAGTGAATTGGAACACCCCAAGGGGATTCACATTGGCATATGAACCCATTTTCCAAATGCTCATGAAACTGCTTCTTTAAATCCTCCATTTAAAATAGATCCTTCCTATAGGAACACTTTCAGATAAGAGTAGCTCCGAGTATGAGTTCTATTGAACACTCTATGTCACGATTCGGGGGAATCCTAGGTAACTCTTCAGTAAATACAACACAGTATTCCCTCATAGTGGTAATTTCCCCTTGGATGATATATTCCTTTGAATCGATCATTTGATAAAGGTATTCTTCTTCATAGAGAATGAACACCCACCCCATTGAAGGATTTTCAATATATATTCATGATCTTCCTTGAATTTATAGAGGATCATGGGATGTTTTAGAGTATGAAAATATGTTTCCTTTTTCCTAATAGTTTATATGTTGTCAAAATAATGAGAGACAATCCATTCCTGTTATATTATCAAATTCCAGTAATTAAACTATCATGATATTCTCTTGAAGAAACTTCCTACATATGCCCATAAGAGAAAATTCTAACAATTGGGTTGAATTCATTTCACCACTTTGGGTTTTTATAGCTACCTCTACTTCAATTTTTTGAGGCATTAATTTAATAGTTAAAAAAACTTGCATGATATAAAGGAATGCATATAACTAGAATTAGATACGTCTTTTTCCATTCATAAATGAATAGGAAGTGTACCTTGTATGATTTTTTTTATTGTTCTCCACTTTAGAAATAGTGGTGTTATATTACTTCCCATTATCCATTTTCATTAGTGGATACTTATATTTATTACCCTCAAGGAATCAAGGTTTAGTGCATTATCTTTCTTATGTACCTTTCCCCCTATAGTTGTAGCATTGGACCATGGGTGGTGCTCTCCATTCCTTAACCATGTTGTCATGTTTCCTCTTCTATTTTCAACATTCATGATCTTGGTGGCATTCACTACCACACCTGAGGCATTTCCACATCCCTATTAGGTAGTCCCCATGATGTTTCTTCCCACATTTGTTTACATGTGGCTGGTTGATTTTTTATTCCACCTTTCTCATTTTATCCTCTGGCTTGAACCTCCAATTTTATTCCTTATCACCATAGCCTTGGGACCGTTCTCCAAACTCCATATTCACTTTAAAATTACATCAAAAAATTTCTTGATAACTATAAATGTCTCATATTCCTAAATACATTAAAGGGTGTGGTTTTAATCCACTATATAATCTATCATTTTTATATAATATTTTATAACAAAACCTAAATCATACCTTCTAATCATTGTGTAATTTTCTTAATATGCTATAATAGATTCTCCTCCAATTTTCTTAAACTCTATGAATTTTATCTCCGTATTTTTATGAAGTGTTCGAGGTAAATACCTATTAAAAACATTATCTTATAAAATTTCCACACCATCACTTCAATTTCATCTTTTGGCTTGTTATTCTTAACCAATTAACACTATTGGTAAACCTCTCCATCTAAATGATAAACGATGAGAGACACCTTCTCCATATTAGAATCGTAAAGTACAGAAAAGATCTTCTCCATTGTTTTGACCCCCAGTTTAGTGACTTGTGGATCAGAAGATCCACTAAACACTGGTGGCCATTTTCGCATAAAGGACTAGATAGCCAGTTCATCCCACTTAGGTGAAGGAGGACATTAAACATTATTCAGGTTATTATTCATAACCTAAGAGAACATGGTAATAATATACATGAAATTTGTAACTACATCTCCCAAATCATTGGGAATGTCGTTTGGGATATCATTGCATTGTCCCTATCATGGGTTTTTGGCCTATTTTCTCTTGGTTTACACCATTTTCTAAAATAGATAAGGTTAGAACAAAAAATTAGTCAACAAGTCATGAATAAGTTATTTATTTATTTTTTGAAATTAAGCCTAATGGTATATCATGTGGGATCCCTATGTTTATCATTTTTTCTTCTTTTATTACATATAACTAGTCTCATACTAAAGGTTTTCACAATGGTTATCTAATCCTAATTCCCAAGTTAATTATCTCGTACTGTGATACCAACTATAGTGACCCTGATTTTTCTTTAATTACTATGAAATCTTTTTAATTACTAACAACATAAAATAATTAGGTGACCAGGATCCAAAGGTTTAGTGTCTAGGTAAAATTTGGACCATACAAAAAATTAAAAAAAACAAAACATAAAAATTTATTGAATTCATTATTCTCGAGCTTCTTATTGGCCATTAAATTCTCCTCTGTACAAGTAGTCACCTGATCATATACCTAAAATAAGTGTGTGAGCTAAAATCCATGTAATGGGATATATAAATACAATATAATTTTAGGTGATCACTACAATAATATCATCATCATAATCATGAGAGGAACCATTAGTTAATGGCATGGAATGTGGAAATGAATTAAAATGAAACATCATGTCTTAGTGGTCAAATACCACACATATTTGTTTTGGAAGCTAGGTTTAGGTTTATGTATATTTAACATTTTATCATTAGATACATCACATTACACAATGCATTATAGTGCTATATAATTCTTGGTGCACCCGTCACATCATAACATTTACATTATCATGCATGCCATATAGAACATATATCAATATTGGTCATAACATAACCCATGGAAAGTAATTTGTTTCACTTCATAAATCATACATTCATAAACATTGTGTTCCCAAATGAAAGATTGAATAACATAATTGATATTAGAATCATAAACCATGAGTGAATAAGACACAATATCAAGAAGTAAAAGGTGTCTTTTTTTGAAAGAAGAGTTCTTTTGGAAAATATTTTGTTTTTCATAAACTCATGTAAAAACTATGTATATCCCAAAGAAGTTATTATAACAATAAGAAAATAATATAGAAGGAATATCCATATAATATATGGGGTTAAAGAGAGATAACCCATATAAGAAGAGTTGTGTTGCATAATTCCTCTTACCTTATGTCGGAACACATTAATCACTTTAATATCCTAGATAATCAAATTAAATTCAGTAATTTACCAATCCATAAACATTTATGCACACATTAGATTCATTATAGTATTATTGAGATTATTTATGGACACATAATGAGTTTTTTGTTTAATTCCATCATTTATGATTGTTCTTTTTCGTTGTTTTCATGATCAGTTAGCGTGTATAATGAATGGAATATTGTGTAAAATGTGGATAAATATCCATAATTTTTTTAGATGTTATTAATTATATTCCAAAATTTTAAATTATCTTATAAGTAATCTGGTTATATTGTATGATGATGAATCAACAGGTAAAAGTTAACAATGATATTTTTAGGCCAATTTTGGAAGTCTTTCGATTACAACGAACTCATTTTCTTTTATCATTTAGTATTTCATATATATGTTACTTATAGAAAATAAATATTTTTATAACATACATTTTGAAATATTTTTCAACCATTATATTGGTTTTATTAACATTTTTTAAGATGTTAAATAAAAATTAATGTGTATCACCTATGATGTCGGTAAATTCACACATCACAGGTGACGATTTAACTTTAATAAAGAGAGAGAGAGGGTGGAGTTTGATAATGTATATTCTATTAGAATTAAATAATTAAATTATAAGTTAATGGAGTTATCATGTCATTTGGATGAGGGGGATTTGATTAGAGAGAACGAAAATAAAATTAAATTAAAATGAAACTAATTAAAAAAGGAAGAAGACTTTATCTCTTAAATCTATACTCCTTTAGAACCTCCTTTGAGGAAATGTTTTTGGTATTTTCATGAGACCAAGATACCTTGGATTTGGGGAAGGGTCTTTGGAAGGTTATTAGTTATAATTTGGGTAAGGAGCAGGTTTTAGAAGTTTGAGGATAAGAGTGGGTGGGGAAGGTATTTATAGAGAAGGAGATGGGTGTTTCCTTATTATTATATTCATTATTTTATTATTTTGGGTTAATACTATGAATAATTTGAGCATTATATAAAAAAATTAAAATAATTAATGGGTTTTCGAGATTTTTGGCTTACATCATCTTTACATCATCTATGAATATATAATTCATGTATTTAACTTTTATTAAAAATTATTATATTTTACTATTCATGAAAAAAGTCAAGTATTAAAGAAAAATATAAAAAATTTGGACAAATAATTTTTCAACATGTAGAATTAAAAAAACAAATTCTTTTTTATTATAATAATTTTCGATATATGACTAATTTAATATTAAAATAAAATCACCATTTACATGGAAAATATAGATTTAATAATTATAACAGATTTAATAACACCATGAAAAAAATTACATATGGTATTATACAATTCTATTCATATCATAATAAATCAAAATACTAATTAATAAATAATTTTTTTGAAAATAAAGGTTCTATAAACTTATTAAATTAATCGTAAATTTGTAATTATATATTTATGACTTAAAAAACATCCAACACTTGATTAAGAATTTTTAAAATATTTATTTACTTAAACAATGATATAATTATACCATAAATTAATTTATAAGATTACTAAATTTTATTTTTAATTTCATTTATGATGAAACTAAACATTTGGTGACTTTACTATTCATAAGGGTCATATTAATATTCCTAAGGTCATGTTACAATTTCATTGGTATCAGTTTCTTAACTTCTATAAATACTTCTTATTTCATTAATTATTCATTTATAAAGTCTTTTAATAATCTATAGAAGATTTATTGTGATTTATAATATATGAAATTACTATAAAAAGTGATCAATTTCATTGATAAAAATTTTAGTCATTACAATAACTCAGGGAAAATAAATGGGATTCATAAACCGCATACTATCATAAACATAAACCATCAATATAAATATTAGAGATGGTATCCTTGAAAATATCCCAATTAATGCATAGTTAACTTAATATAATTTTCTCTTAGATGAAAATTGATTTTGAAATATCGGTAAGAATAATTCTTGAAGAAAATAACCATTCCATTGTGTAATCATCTATTTTTTTAATGTGTGATTATAAAGTAAAATATTTTATGAAAATAACCATTTAATATTATTAAGTAAGATTAAAAGAATTATAGAATAATGGTTGTGATAAACCCTTCTAATGTTGTATAAGGTAAAAAAAGCAACCTTTATTTCTATCTGAAAAGTCACAATGAAACTCGTTTAGAAAAAAATATTCACATCAAATAGTTATTTAAAAATTAAAACATGTGTAAAAGTTATTTTTATTAATGTTAGGATAATGGAAAAAACTAAACACTTTATTAAAAAATAATGACATGGAAGGGAAACATTCCCATGTGGATACTTAAATGTAAACAATCATGAATAATGATGATATTTGAAATAAACCCTTACCAATTTGGTAACTTTTTTATCATAAGCATCATAAAATAATGATATTTATATGGATGTTTAGATCCCATAATTTTCAGGGAAATAATTATAAAATACAATCATGGGTATTATATACACCATATAAAAGATACAAGTAATTAATGAGGCATGTTCCCTAAAGAAATACATGTTATATTGAAATCCCATTACCTTGAGTCACACTCATCATGTAAATTCATAATATTTATAAATAATAAAAATATATTTTTTATTTAATTTATTAATAACATTATTCACATTTTTATTCCTTTTATAATTCTTATTACTATGTTATACTTATTATTTAATCATTTATGTTCACATTAGACGTTTTACTGATATTTGGATCATAAGTTAAAAATGATTTATATAGGTTTGATTTGGTCAATGTGGTCATTAATACATCATATCTACAAAAATAATCATGAAATAATAATAATTTATTTACATAAATTATACTTTTAAGTACTAATATTAAATATTGTTATGAAAAATGAACTACATTACAATCATTGAGGTGATATGTCATACGTACACATAAGTAATGTTTCAATTTTTAAATGTTAATTATGGAAAGAATTTATGTATTATATTATAATTATAGGATGAAAATAATATAATATATATAAATTTAATATCTTGAATATAATTATATATATAATCTCTGTGATGTGGCTATGAAAAATGATTCACATCGCTTTGTGGAGATAGTGATAGAAAAGGAATTACATCAGTTCATGAGGTGGTAATACACCTTAAACATGAATAATCAAATATTATCTAATTTGACGGAATTTTTATATAATTATCCTATACTTTTCCATGGATCATTACATTATTTAAGCATAATTAAACTTCAAATTACCAACTAATTATCATAAAGTCTAGTGCCTTAAAGATTAGATAAATAATTATCCGTCATGATTCCAAATTAGGAGCATATTTTATTTAATCTCCATAAAGATCTCCTAACATACTTTGGTCCCTTAGATAAACATATCATAATCTAGGGATAACACGAACAATGGGATGAGCTAAAATCCCAATATGTTAATAAATATAAGAATAAAACATAACACATGGGATAGATTCCATAACATAATGATATAAAAAGGCATTTAAAATGATTAAATATAAGTAATAATAACATGGGATCATATAATAATGGATTCCTAGTAATTCATAAGCAATATAAAAAATCCATTTATCACGTGTCAATGCATGTTTAAGATAGATGATCATGATTCAAGGATTACAAACAAAACTGTTGGACAAGGAGAATGAGTCAAGGTTAACCACCAAGATCATTGCACATAATGTCTCGTGATACTAAATATACCCAATGAATTGGAGAAATTTTTTAGGGACCCATAATAACATGTTGATTATTTTTTTTCCTTGTAAATAATCATTCATAAATAATTAATCACAAACATTAAGGTACCCATGGAAAAAATTGTGTGTTATAATCTTGTCAAAAGGAATATCAAAAGAGATTGTCATAATGCTACAAATTAATTGAAGGATTTAAATCATAAATGGTAATTAATAAGATAATATATGAATAGATCATGGTAGGTTATTTCAATATGAAGTGAAAATAGTGTTTAAGAAACTTTAGAAAAAAACATTTTAGTATGACTTATGGGAAAATTTTCAAGATTCATTAAAATGGAAAATGTATAATGTTTGTATAAAATTAAAATTCAAAAAATATAGTTTTTAATGATAAAAATGAGTGATATTATTAAAATAATATTGTATTAAAAACTATATAGTGTGAATTTTATAATGAGTAGGAAATTGGGATGTTCCCTTAAATCGAGTTTGCTTATCGGGAAGAATTAAGTAGGGAACCATTTAGAAACCTCAATAGCCCCGAAAACGAAGGATGTGAAGATTTATATAAAAGAGTTTTGAACATATAAAAACAATTTATTATATGTAGATTAAAATAAAATAAAATTTTATATGGGTAAAAAGGGATAAAAAATTATGTTGAAGGAATAATGGAGGTTCTGGTAGAATACCTTACCTTAAACTTGATGGTGTTTTTAACATGATATAAAAGGTTTTTGATAATCAAATTATATTCATTAATTAATAATTAAAATACCCATTCTACATTTTATTAATTATTATAATTTTATTAAGCTAATTTATGTCTTTTTTTATGGGTTAATAGGTTCAATTTCATCATTTAGGAGAATTGGTTTCTTTGGTTATCAGGATCGGTTTACTTGTATACATAGATGAAAGGTCATATAATGTGTGGGTAATTATCAAAAATTGAACATATATGTTATTAATTATCTTATAGAGTTTAAATTTGTATTATATATAATTTTTTTTTCAGGGAATTCAGATGAATCATTAGATAAATATTTAACGATAATAATTTGGGTTTATTTGGAGGTTTTCGATCACGGTAAACTCATTTTGTTTTATAATTTAGTATCATGTGTAAAAATTGATTCTAGAACATTAAATAAGATATAATAAATATATTATGATATATTTAAACCATAAAATTTTTTCATGACCATCCTTTAAAATGGTAATGGATTTTGAAAATTACATCCTCTTAGAATTTTATTAATTATTACATCACAGATGATGTATTCATTTCAGTGTAATAGGACGGGGAAAGAGATATGATGATGAATTATTCAATTATAATAACAAAATTATTGTATATATAATCTAATATAGTTATCATACCATTTTTATGAGGTTAAGTGAGGAGATAAAGTGAAAATAAATGTACATAAGAATAAATTAAAAGAAAAGGAATCTGGTTTAACCTATGGATTCCTTCTTCTTGAGAATATCCTTAATATATTGGTTTTGGCCATTAATTAAAAAATATTTTTTTGGAGGTTGTGTATGGTATTGGGATAATATTTTAGAATAATTTGGACTTGTCTCAAGTCATGTGATGTGTGAGGACAAGAGGTGGTGAGTGATTGTTTTTAAATAGGAGGAGAGGGGTCTTTTCCAAATGTTTATTTTATTAGTTTATTATTTTTGTCAAGATAAGAAATAATCCTAATTATTGAGACTTAATAATTTAATTATATCATTTTATATAGAAAAAAATATTATTACATAATCCATGACTCAATGAATAATTTATTTAACTAATAATGTATATACACTGTAAATTACATCATTTTCTATTCATCAAAAATTCCAGTATTTGAGAAATATCCCAAAACTACACCATAACCATTATTCAAATTTAAGAATTAAAAAGTGAAAAACATTTCATTAAAATAAAATTCTAAATATGAGATATTTTAATTTGAATTAAAATCATTATTTTTTTGGAAAATAATGATTATAAACTTATAACTTCTTTTATAAAACTTTGAAAAATTAATTAATCTCTCATAAAATTATCTCATAATCATAAGACTTGTAAATATTAAATTAGGAATAAAATTTTTAAAAATAAATATTATTTAAAATTATAAAATTAGTCATAAAAATATTATTCAATATTTATAACCTACAATAATACCAATAATTAATTAATATTTTTTTAAATACTTATTTACTTATAATATGATTTAATTATATATTATTACCATTTATAATATGATTAAATTTTATTCATACTTGAATATGTGAGTTTATTATTCCATTGTCTACTTAACTATTCCTTAGGGTAACTTTACTATTCCAAAGGTCATGTTACTATTTTATTAGTATAGGTTCCCTATCTTCTTGAAATGACTTTTATTTCTTTAATTATTCATTTTTTAATTTTTAATTTGTTCTTAATGAGATTTTTTATAATTTTACTATATTACATAATTATAATATAGTGATTTCATTGATAAAAGTTTGGTTTCATTACATTCTTCCCCCCTTATGGAATTCCACCATTCAAATTTCTTTTTACAAAACAAGGTGAAAACATGTGTGGGTACTTTTCCTTCATCGTTTCCTCTTCTTCCCATGTTTCCTATTCATATTTATGGTTCTTCCATAGTACTTTGAGAAGGTGATTAGTCTAGTTTCATTGAACAATATCTCTATGATTCAAGATATTTATCGGCTACTCCACATAAGAAAGATGATTTTCCAACTATACCGCCTCTAGTTTAGTATATGTGAAGGATTCAGTATATATATTCTCAAGAGGGATACATGTAATACATCATGTACTTGAGACATTGTTGGAAGAAATTCTAGTTGATAGGCCCTAACTTCGACATGATCAAGGATCTCTAAGTGAATGCTTTATTTGGGACGTAGCATAGCTTTCTTCCCAAATCGCAGGATCCTTTTCCACAAGGACATGTATTGGAATAACATGTCTCTTATATTAAACTCTAGGTCAGGTTGAATATTATCTTCATAGCTGTTCTGTCAACTTTGGGTTTCCTTTATAAGGCCTCGGCCTTAAACATTACATAATCATGAACTATGTTAATAATTTACATTAAATATCTTTTCAGGTTAAGTTTTTTAGAGAATCAGTCAATAACTATTACATTACATCTCCAATATTACAACATATATATTTATACTCAATATACATTTTTTATAAAATCAAAAATCATAAAAGAAAACAAGAATTATTATCTTGATATAAATCTTCTAGATTTATTCATTTCTCTTTCCATGCCTTATATCCTATGAAAACAAATCAAAAACAAGGGATGAGCTTAAACAACTCAGTCAGGGTTATAAAATAAAGAATGAAAACATTAGTCCACCAATACATAAAAAATAATCTCTTTAAAAAAATCATGAAATCATATGATTTAAGAGTAACACATAGAAATCATAAATCACAAAGGTAACATGTTGCTTCCAGAACATACACACATTGTAGCTTTCATAGCTACATAGGGAGTAATATTTGGAATAACCATAATAGTATATTCCCAAAATATAATAGGAGAAACATTAACATTTACCTCAATCAATTTACCCAATGCATTGGAGATCTATATAGGGATTTCCCGACCTAGGGTTATCTCGGAACCACCCTTATACATAAACAACAACCAAGAAACATATCATATTCATAACAAATAAAACAAACATAATAGAAAGATAACATTACCACATTTCAATCACAACATATCATTTAGATATATTTACATATCCAATACAACATCAAACCATTTCCAATACCAAAATATGTAAAAGAGTATAGGGTATTTATTTTCCTTTAAAAAAAAATTCATCTTGTTATGGAATCCAAATATCAAATAACGCTCATGGCGGTGGAAAGGTATTTGTCACTGCGTATGTGAAAAATAAACATTCCCTTTGTCGTTTAGTAAAATGCTATGGAGAAAAATATTCCCTTTAAACGAAATGAAAATTAAAATGGTTTTATACACTGTATAAAAGAAAGTCATGTATATATCAAAATATGTCTCAATGAAAAGATATTGAGATGAAATCCCTTTCCTCGTGTCTGACTTGACTCATTAATTCTATAATCTCATTTAAATCATGAAATTGTCTTTGGTTTTAACCAAAAGGAATTATTGAATTGCCTTCTTCAAAGGGGAAGTATTTTAGAAGGAAGAGTGGGATGTCAAGGGCATTTTGTAGTAGAGTCTGGAAAAGCCAAGAGGCTTGAGAGGTGTGAGTAATTGGTTAGTGGTGGTGGAATTTTATAAGTGGGAGGAGGGGCTCTATACAAAAGTTTGAATGTATTATTTTATTATATAATCAATTTATATTTCAAAAGGTCCAAAATTTATTTAATTCAATGATAATGTGTATATAAGTTGAAATAAAATCATCCAATAAGAATCAGATAGGTTTTGGATATTTTTTAATATTTATCATTATTATATAAACCTTTGTTAACTTATTTATCTATTACAATGTCCTATTTTATATTCATACTATATGGTTAATATATATACTATAAAATTCCAAGCGACCCAAAATAAATCATTATTAAAATTTTTAATGTCATATATGTTATTTGGATAAATCGTATATTTTTTGGAATGTTTTATCATCTAATAAAATGTGGATTGATTTAAAAAATCGTTTTTGTCAATTTATATACTATTCATATCAAGACTTTAAAATACCTATAACCACTTGATTATTTTAAAAAAACTACATTAATTCACTTATAACAAGTTATAGTCCTCCATAAAATTCATGTATGGAAAAAATTATTCATAATAAATTTATTTTTACACTAATAGTCTCATTTATTTAAAACATTCATTAATTTGGTAATCATTACCTAATCATTGTGTCATAAATAAAATTATTTATATGATTCCTAAAAATTATAAATAAAATACCATGATATATGAAATATTTTTATATTTATAGTGACTATGATAGTCAAAAATATCCTTTATGTAACCATTTATAAAAATTTATTTACTAAGAGATATATTTTTATTTTATATTTTCTTTAACTATAAATAAGTTTTTATAAAGATTCCTTTTCACTTAAAAGTGGCTCCATGGGGTCCTAAAATCGACCCAAGGATGCCCATATCCTGACATGTATCATTAAACAGGGTTGGTACATTTGTTAGGGTAATTTAATATTATTATAATATTATTTTTACCTAGAATTTCCTTATTTACCTTTAACTACGGTAAATAAAAATCAAAAGTTACTATTCATTAAAAAGTATTTTCATCCAATTGAACCACATTTTACTTATTGATTAAAACCATGAATGTTGGATTTTTGAAATTAAATAAACATAAGTGGTAAAATTTCATTTAAATGAAAAAATCAGTTTTTTAACTGTTATGTAGTGTTTTTCACTCTTCATAAAAAATTTATCATTTTTAGAAAAATACCAAAAATTCACAAGAAGCTAATATGGATATTCCAAATTAAAAAATAATTCCCATTTTACTACATTCAAAACAATGATGTTTCGTTAATTAAATTAAACTTAATTTTCATTGTCAAAACTAGAAAGTGTGTTTTTAAGAAATAATAACTATCAAAATATTTACATTTGTGTATGTCCAATTTCAAAGTGAAATTACTTTCAATGACCAACATTGGATTAAATGGTATAAATATAATCCAATAAGACTTTAAAATAAATTGAATGGAATGTCTAATTATATAAATAATTTATATGAAAAGACATTTTGGACTTAAAATGCGGTATTTTGCACTATTCCTTAAAAATTAATTTTATCTGAAAAATAAAAAAAAAAATTACCCAAAGTAGATTTTGATTTCCCACTTATAAATTAGAAGATATATTTTTCAAATTTAATATAAATAATTTATAGAAACTATATTTAAAAGTGGTTATCCATCAAAAGGCAATAAATTGACCTTTTAATTAATATTAGAGTACTTATGCTTAAAATTGGATTCATTCACATTTTAAGCCTCTAACATTTCATGGATAAATGTAAATACATTTTACAAATATGTATAATCATATTTTAGTTAGTTATGTTCATTCCTATCAATAAAATGGATAGTTGTTAACGATTTTTAAAATAATATTCTAGTATTTATTTTTTCAGTATGACACAGCATTGTGTGCAACATATGATTTCAGAAAACCCCCATATTGTGTGTTGGGTATTCCATCATACATAGCATAACCTTTAAATTAAAATAAATATTCAATTCACAAATATTAATAAATATTAAAATATCATATTCTTTATTTACCTGAGATGTTACATCCTTCCTCCATTTGAGAATTGCATCCCTTCATCTCTATTCACATATCAAATAAGTGGGGGTATTTATCCCTCATAGCATTTTCAGATTCAAATGTTGCCTCTTCAACTATATGGTTTTTTAACAAAACTTTTACCTGATTGATGACCTTATTCCTCAACACTTTCTCTCTATGGTCAAGAATATCGACTGGTTGCTCCACATTAGAAATATTCTCTTCCAACTAAACTACATATGGACTAAGAACATGAGATGGATCCAGGATATACTTTCTCAACATTGAAACAATAAAAAAAATTTGTACACGAGATAAAATAGAAGGTAAATCAACTATATAGGGAACTGATCCAAATTTCTCTAGGATTTCATAGGGTCCAATGAACCTAAGACTCATATTTCCCTTCTTACATGAACGCATCACACTTTTCCATGGAGAAACATTAAGAAAGACAAGATCAACTACCTCGAAAGAAAGATCATTCCTATTGTTATCCACATAATATTTTTGCCTTCTTTGTGCAGTTGTCATGTGCTTTTGAATCAACTAATATTTTTCTATTATATCTACTACCAATTCTGGCCCCATCTGTTTCATTTCACCCACTTAATCCCAAAGAGTTGGAGTTCGACACTGGTTCCCATATAATGCTTCAAATGGAGCCATCTTTATATTGGAATGGAACTATTATTATATGAAAACTCAACCAAATAAAGCTATTGGAACCAAATTCCCTCTAAATCCATTAATTAATAACATAACATTTCTCCTATAGTCTGAATTGTTCTTTCGAACTACCCATCTAATTGAGCATGAAAAGATGTACTAAAATTTAATTCATAACCCAACGACATATGAAGTAATATCAAAATGTTAAAAGTAAACCTGGGATCATGATCATATAAAATAAAGTGGAGAAATCCATAAATCCTGACTATCTCTTTAACATACAACCAAGAAGGTTGATCTAGAGATCAAGTATCATGTATTATAAGGAAATGAGAAGATTTAGTCAATCGATCAACAATAACCCAAATTTCATTATTCACTCGAGAAGTCTTGGGTAATCATATGATGAAACACATGGAAATAGTTTCCCATTTCTACAATGGCACTAATAAAGGTTGATGAATCCATTTTGGTAACTGTCACTCTACTTTAACCTATTGACAAGTCAAACACTTCACGGTAAAGTAGAGTGACAGTTACCAAGATGTATTAAGATCTATTTAATGACTGTCACTCTAATTTAACCTCATAGTTCACTATTTTTAGTGCATCCAAGAAGTACTAAGATGTACATAGATATATGTACTAATATGTACTAAGATCTATGTACATCTTAGTACTTCTTGGATGAACTGAAAATAGTGAACTATGAGGTTCACATAATAACTCATTCTTCAACTATGGATTAAAAGGCACACATAATCTCTTCCCTAATATCAAAATACTATCATTATCATTGTTAAATTCATTCAGCTTACCCTTTAGAACCAACTCTACCTTTTTTACAACTCATTATCTTCCTTCCATGCTTTCTTAAATATTTCTGATAGAGATAATTTCACTAACACCTTAAAAAATAGTAATTCGTTGCGCCAAAAACTTTTATGACAAATTTCATCAAATATTTCATTAATGGATATTGTTCCAAATGTAAAAAGGAAAATGTAGCATTATATTTTCTACACAAAGCATCAGTCACTTTATTTTCCCTTCTTGGATGGTAATGAATTGGGAAATCATAATTCTTGATTAATTCTAGGCATCTCCTCTGTCTCATTTTCAATTCTTTATGAGTGAATATATACTTTAAACTTTTGTGGTCAGTATATATTTAATATTTTACTCCATACAAGTGATATCTCAAAATTTTTAAAGAAAAAAATAGTAATTAATTCCAAATCTTGTGTAAAGAAATTTAACTCATGAGGTTTCAACTCACGTGAAGGATAATCTATTAATAGATCATTCTGTATTAGGACACAACCAAGTCCTTTCAATGAAGCATCAATGTAGATAAAAAACTCACCATTTATGGAAGAAAAATCCAAAACATGACCACTTTCCAATCTTCATTTCGATTCTTGAAAACAATCATCACCTTTTTTTCTCTAGATGAACTTAACTCTTTTTTGAGTTAACATAGTCAGTGTGATAGATAACCATACAAATTTTTCAACAAAACTTCGGTAATAACATTATAAACAAAGAAAACTACGGATCTCAGTTATATTTGTGTGTATTTTCCAATCTTCAACACATTGTTTTTAGAAAAATCATTAGTTTTTCCATTTTTTGAAATAATGTGACCATGGAATGAATTTATTTTTAACCAAAACTCTCACTTACTGAATTTCCCAAATAGTTTCTTTTGTTTTAAAGTTTTTGAGACAACTATTAAATGACATTCATGTTCCTCTTTACTTTTGGAATAAACTAAAATATATCAAATAAATAAAACTACACACTTATCCTGGAACACAAGGAAAATTCTATTTATAAGATCATTGAATACAATAGGTGCATTAGTTAACCCAAAATGCATAACAAAAAATTTATAATGGATATATATAGCATGAAACATAGTATTTAGAATGTCTTCTTCCTTTACTATCATCTAATAATACCACTAACTCAAGTCAATATTTGTAAAATACTAATCTCCCTAGACCTGATCAAACAAATCATCGATATGAGGCAACGCATGCTTGTTCTTAACAGATATTCAATGATATATAATCAATTAAAAGTCTCATTGATCTTTCTTTATTTTTAACAAAAAAGATAGGACCACCCCATGGTGATGTTCTAGGTTGAATGAAACTTTTATCTAATAACTCCTTCATTTTCTTCTTTAACACTAAAACTTCAATTTGAGCCATTTTCTATGGGGATTTTGAAATTGGCTTAGCATTAGGTGGTAAGTCAAAAGTAAATTCAACATCATGATTAGGTATTATACCAGAAAACTCATCTGGTAAAACATCAAGATACTCATTTAACACTGGAAAATCATTAATATGAACAATTCCTTTGTTTTCAAAAATATGTGTAAGGTAGCATTCATTACCATCTTTTCCTAGTTTCTCAGCTTCTTGATATGTTATCAAAAGAAAGTGTTCATTCTTGTACACAAATTGTAATTAATTCTGAAAAAAAAACTCTCTAACTCAACAGTCAATCATAACATGATAAACGGGAAGCCAATCCATACCAAAAATAACATCAAATACTACTAGTGAAAAAACAATAAGGTCTTAGGGTAGATTCATTCCGCACACAAGGACATAAAGGTTCTTATAATATTTTTTGTCTCAACATTTCCTCCCACTATTTTTACCATAAGTTAAGGATCCATATTTTGAGAGAGAATTCATAATATACTAGAAAACATCTCATAAATGAAAAAATGTATAGACACTAAAGCAAACAACACATTGGCATAATATTAATAAACAAACAATGTGCCTGATACAACATCATTCGATGGCCCAATATATGCTGAAGTAGTTTCAAGGGATTTCACCACCACTTTCTTCATGTAGTCGGGATTTTTTCCCTCTATTGAGTTATTCATTGGACATTGATTTGCATTATGACCCATTTCATTTCACTTAAAACATTTTACTGACTATAAATCATATTTTGTCTTACTCTTAACCTATTCTTTTCCATTGCAATTACACGCTTTATATCCCATTTTACAATATCTATTGAACATAAATGAATTCAAAATACATTCCCCAATGTTATTTTTACCATAGTATTCACATACTAAAATTTTATGATTCTAATCATCAGACTTTTTGGAAGAGTTCTTACCTTTCATCTGTCACCTCATCCTCTTCTTCTGTTTATTTTTGAAGAAATCTTGATCATAGACAAAATCCATTTCCACCTTCTCAACACATCGAATGAGTTTTTCATAACTTTTGAACTCAAGAGAATTTAATGACCTTCAATACATTGGCTTTAATATTGAGTAAAAAATTGTTGATTATACTATCATGATCTTGTATGAAATTTGGAGCATACCATGACAGTCGATTGACTTTTTCT
The DNA here is from genome assembly GCA_963277665.1 of Viscum album. Classification (NCBI taxonomy): domain Eukaryota; kingdom Viridiplantae; phylum Streptophyta; class Magnoliopsida; order Santalales; family Viscaceae; genus Viscum; species Viscum album. The sequence continues at coordinate 1,854,809,291 of OY728145.1, forward strand.
TCATAGGCAGCCACTGAGTCATCCTATTGCGACAATTTCAGGAATTTGTTTCCATCCCAAGACAAAAGACCTTAGGAAAATATTTCTCATGAAACATACCTTTGAATTCATCCCAATAAAGTGCATTAATCTCTTCATTATCTATAATTTTTCCCAATGGACCACCAATGTTCGGCCTCACCTTCAAATTGGTAAACAATGAGACCAGCCTTCTGATGTAATAAAGACCCCATGACATCAAGAATATTCTCAAATGCATTAACCAACACTTCCACTAGAATAGAGTCTTATGATACTATGAATGATGGAGTATGTTTCCTCAAGAAATGCTCCACTACTGACATGTTCCTTTGTGGTTGATCTGTATGACCACATTCATGGATACCACCACCATTTATAAATAGATTCAACTATTAAATCACTTCAACAAACTGCTCAGTTCTGATACTGACCATCTCATGTTGCTGATTTGGAAGGTTGTTTTCCTACTGATTTCATCCCATCATAGCTTCCATGTTTCCTCTACAGAAACATGTTAAGAAATAAAAAATAATGTAGGTGAATAAACATGGTAATATGTAAATGTTATCATTTTAATCTTAACAAAAATTAATTTATGGATATTAATTTAAAAATATCCTAACTCTTTAAGTTATCTAAAATGACCTCTGATACAAAAAATTAGGACCTAGACTTAAACATTATGAAATCATGTATTAATTTAATAATTCTTATTGATGGTCATTTAGGTTTAGAGTTTTAGATAATTATTCCATTAATATTACATTATATCTCAAATACTACAAATTACACTTTTTTACTCAGTATCTATTTTTTCATTAAATAAAAACTCTTAAAAGAAAACAAGAATTATTTTCTTGATATAAGTCTTCTTGAGTTATTATTTTATCTAACCATCCATTATTTCTAATGATAATCATTTCCAAAACATGGGATGAGCATAAAAATCTCAGTAAGGGTTATAAAATAAAGAATGAAAACATTAGTCCATCAATACATACAAAACATAAGATCCTTAACATATCTCATGAAATCATATGATTTATGAAAAACATATAGAAATCATAAAACATAAATGTAACTTGTGGCATTCATAACATACTTACATGGTAGCCTTCACAGCTACATTGGGAGTTATATTTGGAATTCCCATCATAGTATATTTACTAAATATCTTAGGAGAAACATTAATGTAAATATCCATCATGTTACCCAATGCATTGGAGATCTATCTTGGGCTCACCTACCCTAGGGTTATCTTAGAACCACCTATATGCGTAAAAAATTCCCAATAACCATATCATATTCATAACAAGTAAAACAAACATAAAGAAAAGATAATATTTCCACATTTCAATCACAATATATCATTTAAATATATTGACCTGACCAATCCATCATCAAAACAATTTTCAATGCCAAAATACCTGAAAGAGTATATGGTATTTATTTTCCTTTTAAAAATGTTATATCTTAATAAGAATTCCAAATATCAAATAATTCTCTCGTTGGCAGAAAGGTCGTTGTCACTGCGTATGTTAAAAAGAAACATTCCCTTTGTCATTTTGTAAAACGATTCATAGAAAGAGATTATCTTTGAATTGAATTAATATTCATAGAGGTTTATAAACCATATAAAATAAATTTTTTTTAAATAAAAATATTCTTCAATGAAAGGTGATGGAGATGAATTCTATTACCTCATTACCGACTTGACTCTTTTGTTCTTTAATCTCCTTTAAATCAGGTAACTCTCTTTGGTTTGAACCTAAAGGCTTTCATGAATAGACTTCTTCCTAAGGAAAGTATTCTAGGAGGAAGAGAGGAAGGTTGGGAGCTTATTGGAGTAGAGTTTTGGTGAGCCAGTTGTCTTGAGTGGAGTAAGTAATGGGTTTGTTGGTGGTGGCCTTTTAGAAGAGGGAGGAGGTGCTCTTTAGGAAAGGATGAATGTATAATTTTTTTATAAAATGATTTTATGTTTTAGAAGTTCATATCTTATTTATTTTGAAGATAATTTACATATAAGTCAAAATTAAATCATCTAATAAGAATTGGAGAGGTTTTTCAAATTTTTTAAGCATTACTTTTTATTTAACCTTTTGTTAACTTGTTTAACTTTTACAGTGTCCTCTTATATATTCAAAATATATGATTAATATATTTATAGAACAATGCAAAGTGACCTAAAATAAAGCATTAATTACATTAGAAACATTATATATTTCATTTGAATGATTATTAGAATTTTAGGACTATTTTATCATTTAATAAAATATTGATTGATTTAAAAACTCATTTATGTCAATTTATAAACTATTCATATCAAGACTTTTAAAAAAAATCTATAACAACTTAATTATTTCTATAAAACTACATTAATTCATAGAAAAAAAGTTATAATCATCTATAAAATTCATGGATGGCCTAAAATGTTTAAATATAAATTTTTATTAATATTTATAATCATGTTTATTTAAAACATCCATTAATGAGGTAATCATTACATCATCATTATGTCATAAATAAAATTATTTATATGATGTCTAAAAATTATATATAAAATACGCTGATGTAGGAAATATTTTTAGAATTATAATGACTATTTATATTCTAATATATCACTTATATAAACAGTTTTAAAAAAATTACTATAGGTATATGTTTAGGTTATATTTTCCTTAACATTAAATTAATTTTTATAAAGTGTTGTTCTTCACTAACAAGTTCTTCAATGGGGTCCCAAAATCAACCCAAGGATGAAAATGGTCTGACATGTATCATATAATAGGGGTAGAATGCATGTTAATATAATTTAATACTATTATAATATTATTTTTACCTTTAATTGTACTATTTACCTTTAACTGTTATAAAAAATTCAAAAGATACCATTCATCATAACTTATTTTCATCCTATTAATCAACATTTTATATACTGATGAAAAACATGTATGTCAGATTATTGAAACTCAAATCATAGAAGCGGTAAAATTTCATTTAAATGAAATGGTTTTTTTATCTATTATGCTGTGTTTTTCACAATTCATCAAAAATTTAACATTTTCATAACAATACCAAAAATTCACCCAAAGAAAATTTTGATATTCCAAATTCAAAAATTAATTCAATTTTACTAAATTCAAAGAATATAATTATCATAAATTAATTTAATATTAATTTTTTTGTCAAAATGAGAATGCGAGTTTTTAAGAAATAATAACTATCAAAAAATTGACATTTGTTTATGTCTAACATCAAAATGAAATTACTTCCAATGAAAAACATTGGATAATACTGTAAAACATTAATCTAATTACACATTAAATACAATTTAATGGAAAATATAAATATATAAATAAATCAAATTAAAATACTGTTTTAACATAAAATGCAGTATTTTTCAATATTCATTAAAAAATGAACTTTTTTTGAAAAATACCAAAAATTTAGCCAATGTAAACTATGATATACCGCTTCTAAAGAAGAAGTATATTTTGACAAATTAAAAATGTAAAATTGACAAAAACTATATTTAAAAAGGTTTCTCCATCAAAAGGTGGTAAATCAACCATTTCAAGAATATTAGAGTATCTGTGCTTAAAATTGGATTCATTCAAATTTTAAGTCAATAACTTTTATTAGATAAATTTAAAAACATTTTACAAACATGTATAATCATATTTTAGTTAGTTATGTTCATTCTTGAAAATACAATAGCTAGGTGTTAACTACGTTTTAAAATAATAAATATTATAATATTGTTTTCCTGTATGACTCAGCATTATGTGCAACATGAGATTTAGAACAAACCCATTGTTGAGTGTAGGGTACGACATCGAAAATAAAATCCCCTTTAATGTAAAATAATCATTTATCTCACAAATATTAATATATTAGAAAATATCATATTCTATATTTACCTAGGATGTTACATCCTTCCCCCTTTTGGGAATTGCGTCCCCGAAATTCTATTCAATTATAAAATAAGTGGGGGTATTTATCCCTGATAGCTTTTTCATATTCCCATGTTGCCTCTTAAAGAATATTGTTCTTTCACAAAAAATTTACTTGATGGACTAACTTATTACGAAACACTTTCTCTCTGAAGTCGTGAATTTGGACTGGTTGTTCCTCATATTCTCTTCCAAATAAACTATATGTGTACTCAAAACATGAGATGGGTCTGGTATATACTTTCAAAACATTGAAACATTAAAAACATTGTGTACATGGGATAAACATGGAGGTAAAGCCACTATGTAGGCAACTGATCCAACTTTATCTAAGATTTCATAGGTTCTAATAAACCTCAGACTCAGATTTCCCTTCTTACCAAATCACATTAGACTCTTCCATGGAGAAACATTGAGAAAGGGATGATCACCTACCTCAAAATAAATATCATTCTATGGTTATCTTTATAACATTTCTACCTGCTCTGAGCTATTATCTTGTTCTTCTGAATCATATAATGCCTCAAGTGGAGTTCGACACTTATCTCCATATAATGCCACAACTGGATCCTTTTTTATACTGGAATGAAAACAGTTATTATAAAAAAAATCAAGCAAATAAATATGTTGGTCCCAAATTCCCTAGTAATCCATTGAAGAAGAATGTATTATATCTTCTAAAGATTGAATTTTGATTTCTGACTTCCCATTTGATTGTGGATGAAATGTTGTACTAAAATTTAATTCAGTACCCAATAACTTCATAAGGCCTTTCCATAAATTATAAGTGAACTGGGGATCATGATCATATACAATGGAGAGGGGAACTCTATAAAACATGAAAATCTATTTAACATAAAATCGAAAATGTTGATCTAGAGACAAAGTATCTTGAATAGGAATGAAATGAACAAAGTTAGTCAATCGATCAACAATAACCTAGATTGAATTATTACCTTGTGAATTCATTAGTAATCCCATGATGAAATCTACGGACACATTTTCCCATTTCCACTATGGCACCGGTAAAGACTGAAGTTTCCCTTTTGGTAACGATCGTTCTACGTTAACCTATTGACAAGATAAACAATTCACCGTAATGTCAGCAATATCTCATTTCATTCCATCCCAACAGCAATACTCTCGAATATCCCAATACATCTTAGTACTATCGGGATGAAGTAATAACATAGAACTATGAGCTTCACACAACAACTCATTCTTCCACTGTAAATCACAAGGCACGCATAATATCCTCCCAAATCAAAAAATGCAATCATTGTCAATGTTAAAATCATACATCTTACCCTTCTGAACCAACTCTACCATTTTCTACAACTCAATTCCTTCCTTCTGTGCTTTCTTAATTCTATCTGATAGAGATGATTTCACTAACACCTGAAAAAAATAGTGGAATTTCTTGCACCAACAACTTCGATGCCAAAGTTCATCAAATCTTTATTCAAAGGATATTTTTTCAAATGTAAAATGGCAAATTTAGCATTAATTTTTCAACCCAATGCATCGGCAACATTATTTTTTTTATATGATAATGAATTGTGAAATCATGGCCCTTTATTAATTCTATCCATCTCCTCCATCACATGTTTAATTATTTCTGAGTGAATATCTACTTAAAACATTTATGGTCAGTATATATTTAACAATTTACTCCATACAGATTATGAATCCAAATTTTTAAAGAAAACACAATAGCACCTAATTCAAAATCATGTGTAGGGTAATTTAACTCATGAGGTTTCAACTGACGTGAAGCATAAGCAATTACTTGATCATTCTGCATTAGGAAAAAACCAAGTCCTTTCAATGAAGAATCACTTTAGATAACAAATTCCCCATAAATGGTATTTAAATCCAAAACTAGATCATTCACTAATATTCTTTTCAATTACTGAAAAAAATCATCACAATATGTTTTCCAAGAAACATTTAACACCTTTTTGAGTTAACATAGTTAGTGGGATAGATAACCATGCATAATTTTCAAAAAACCTCCAGTAATAACATACTAAACCAAGAAAAATATTTATCATGGTTATATTTGTGGGTCTTCACTGTTATTCAACAACTTTTTTTTGAAGTATCAACAGTTTTTCCATTTTTTGAAACCATGTGACCAAGGAATTAATTTTGATATAACCAAAACTCACACATTCCAAATTTCCCATATAGTAACTTTTATTTTACGTTTTTTCATACAAACCTTAAATGACATTCAAGTTCCTCTTTACTTTTAGAATAAACAAAAATATCATCAATAAACACAACCCAAAACTTATCCATAAACCCAAGGTAATTCTATTCATAAGATCCATGAGTATTATAGGTGTATTGGTCAACCCAAAATACATAAATAAAAATTTATAATGGCCATATCGAGTATAAAACGTAGTCTTTGTAATGTTTACACCCTTTTTGTCAAATAATTGTTCCCTGATCTCATGTCAATCTTTGAAAAATACTGATCTCCCTCGAGCAGATCAAAGAAATCATCAAAATGAGGCAAAGAATACTTTTTCTTAAATGTGATGTTATTCAATTCTCTATAATCAAAGAAAAATATCATTGAACTATATTTATTTTTAACAAAAAAGATAGGAGAACCCCATGGTCACGTGCAAGGTTGAATGAATCCTTTATCTTATAACTTCTGAAATTTCTTATTTTACTCGAAAAGTGAAATTTGAGCCATTCAATAAGGGTGTTTTGAAATTATCTTAGCATCAGGAACTAAGTCAACAGTAAATTCAACGTCCCAATAAAGTATTTTACTTGGAAACTTATCAAGAAAAACATCAAGATAATCATTTACCACTCGCACCACATTAATCATAATAGTTCCTTTGTTTTCAATAATATGTGAGAGGTACATTAATTTCCATCTTTTAATAGTTTCTCAGCTTCCTAATATGTTACCCAATATAAGGGTTCAATTTTGTACACTCAATAAAATTATTTCTAAAAAGAAACCTTTTTTACTGTAGTAAATCTTAGCATGATAAACAGAAAGACAATCCATACCCAAAATAACATCAAACTCTACTAAAGGCAAAACAATAAGGTTTGCAGGTTGATTCAATCCACAGACAAGGATGTGAAGGTCCTTATAATTTCTTTTTGTCTCAATATTTCCTCTTGATGTTTTTAGTATAAGTTTACAATTCATATCTTGATATGGAATTCCCAATTTTTAAGAAAACTTCTCAGAAATAAAAAAATGTGTAGACCCTGAATCAAATAACACATTGGCATAATCTGAATAAACAAAAGTGTACCTTATAAAACTTCATTTGATGTCCAAACATCTGCTAAAGTAGTTGAAAAGGATTTCACCACCCCTTTATTCTTGTAGTCTAGCTTCTTTCCCTATGTTGAGGTCTTATTTGGACACTTATTTTCCTAATGACCTATTTCATTTCACTTAAAACATTTTACTGACTATAAATCAGATTGTGTCTTACAATTACCGTATTCTTTATTAGTGAAATTATTAGCCCTATATCCCATTTTACTACATCGGTATCATTTACTAGAATTCAAAATATATTCTACAACATGGTTTTTACACAATTTTTCCCAAACTGTAAACATATGTTTCATACCATCAAACGTTTTTGAAGAGTTTTTACCTTTAATCTGCCACATAATCCTCTTATACAATTGTTTTTTAAAGAACACCTGATCATTGAAAAACTTTATTTCCAACTTCTTTGCACATCGAATATGTATTTCATAACTTTTTAACTCACGAGATGAAAAATCCCTTTGGTACATTGGAATTTATCCTGAGTAAAAAATATTGATTTTACTATCAAATCTAACATGAAATTTTGAGCATACCGTTCTAATCGAGGTAATTTTTCATCATAAGTAGCAAATGAGTCATCCTCCTACCTCAATTGGATGAATTGTTTTTCCATCCTAAGACTAAAAACCTTAGGAAGATATTTCCCAAGAAACATACCATTGAATTCATCCCAATCAAGAGCATCAATCTCAGACTATTTCTGATATGTTTCAACATTGACCACCACTGATCGGCTTCACCTTCAAATTGGTAAACAACAAAACTAAGTTTTTGATGTTCTAAACACCCCATGAAATCAAAAATATTCTTTGGTCCATTAATTTACCCTTCATCTAGAAAATGGTAAGATAATCCTTTGAATTATGGGGGATGTTGCCTCATCTAATTCTCCACTTCTGACATGTTCTATTGTGTTTGATCTGGCTGATCTCGTGCATTGATACCACAACCATTTATACCCTGAGTCAAATGTTCCATCACTGCAACAAACTATTTAGTTCTGATTCTTACCATCTCAGGTTCATGATTTGGAAGATTTTTTTCTTTTTGATGTCGTCTCATCATAACTTCCATGTTTCCTCTTCTGAAAACAATTCTAAATACAGAAATAACTTATGCGAAGTAACTTGGTAATCTGTAAATTCTATATAATTTCAATATGCACGTAAATTATTTTATGGATATTAATTTTACAATATATTAAAACCTAAATTTTTCAAAATCGTCTATTGATGCCAACATTATGGCCCTAGACATAAATATTATATACTCTTGAATTATATTAGTAATTCACATTGTGGATATTTTCATGCTTATATTTTTAGAGAATTAGACCATAACTATTACATTACATCTTAAATATAATAGAGTAGACATTTCTACTCAGTATCCATTTTCTAAATAAAATAAAAACTCTTAAAACAAAACATGGTTTCTTTTCTTAATATAAATCTTCTCGAATTCTTCTTTTCTCTTTCAATACGTTATATCTTATGAAAAAGATTTAAAAACTTGGGATGAGCATAAAAATCTCAATAAGGGTTATAGAATAAAGAATGAAAACAGTAGTCCACCAATATATACAAAACATAATCTCTTTAACAAAGCTCAGTAAATCATATGATTTATGAATAACATGTAGAAATTAATATCATAATGGTAACTTGTGGAATATATAACATATATATGTTTTAACTTTCACAGCTACATATGAAGTTAAACTTGGAATACCCGTCATATTATATTCCCTAAATCACTTAGGAGAAACATTAATATTTTCATCAATCACATTACCCAATGCATTGGAGAGATATCTTAGGCTCACCTGCCCATGTTTTATCTCGAAACCACTTGTATATGTAAACAATGTTGAAGAACCATATCATATTAATAATACATAAAACAAACATAAAGGAAAGATAGCATCTCCACATTTAAATCACAATATATCATTTAAATATATTGACATAACCATTCCATTATCAAAAAAATTTTCAATACAAAAATATATAAAACAATATATGGTATATATTTTACTTTTAAAAAAATTACAACTTTTTAAGGATTCCAAATGTCAAATAATGCTCGCGGAGGGTGAATGGTCATTATCACCGCGTAGGTCAAAAGGAAACATTCCCTATTATCGTTTAGTGAAACGCTTTTTAGAAAAATATTCCCTTTGAATGAAATGAAAAGTCATAGGGTTTTATACACTGTACAAAATAAATTCATGTATAAATCAAAATATGCCTCAATGAAAGGATATTGAGATGAATTCCCTTACCTCATGTCCGACTTGACTTGTTCGTTCTTTAATCTCCTTTAAATAGGGTAACTCCCTTTGGTTTGAACCAAAATACTTTCTTGATTTCCCTTCCACCTAGGGGAAGGGTTCTAGTAGAAAAATTGGGATGTTTGGAGCATCATGGTGTTGTGATTTGATAATCCAAGAGGCTTTAGAGGTGTGAGTAATGGGTTAGAGGTTGTGGCCATTTATAAAAGGGAGGATGGGCTCTTTAAAAAAGATTGAATGTATTATTTTATTATAAAATAATTTTTGATATCAAAAGGTCCAAAACTTATTTAATTAGATGATACAATGAATATCAGTTGAAAAAAAATCTTTCAATAAAAATTTGACAGGTTTTGGATATTTTTTAATCCTTTTCATTTTTCTTTAACCCTTTGTTAACTTATTTAACTTTTACCATAACCTCTTATATATTCTTAATATATGGTCAATATATTAACTATAAAATTTTAAGAGACCCAAAAATGGATCATTAATGAAATTTTTAAAATAATATATGTCATTTTTCCAAATATTAGATTTTTAAGACTATTTTATCATATAAGAAAATATTGATTGATTGTTTTTAAAAAAATTATTTATATAATGTCTAAATATTATAAATAAAATACAATGAAGTAGAAACTAATTTTATCTTTCTAAGGTCTATATATAGATAAAAATATTACTTATATATCCTTTTATAAAAAACATAGAAAGAGATATATATTTATTTTTTATTTTCCTTATCATTAAATTAATTTTTATAAAATGTCATTTTCACATACAAGTGGCTCCATGGGGTCACAATATCGACCCAAGAATGACCATGGCCAGACATGTATTATCCTATAGGGTCTGGACATATGATAGTGTTATTTAATATTATTATAATATTTTTTTACCTTGAATTACCTTCTTTTTCCTTTAAACATTGTAAATAAAAATATAAAGTTACTATTCACAAAAAAATTATTTTCAACCTATTGAAATACATTTTACTTATTGAATAAAACCATGTATGTCACATTTTTTAAATTCAATTCACATAAGTGGTAAATTTTCATTTAAATGAAAAAGTCGATTTCTTAACTACTACGTAGTGTTTTCACTATTAATTAAAAATTGAATGGTTTCTGAAAAATTCCAAAAAATCACTGAAAAATAATTTTGATATTATGAATTAAAAAATGATGTCAATTTTACTAAATTAAAAACATATAATCTTCATTAATTAATCTAAGATTAATTTCTGTTGTCAAAACTAGAAATCATGTATTTAAGAAATAATAACTATCAAAATATTGACATTTCTTTGTGTCCAATTTCAATGTGAAAATACATCCAATGACCAACATTGGATTAAATGGTAAAAATATAAACCAATTACACATTAAAAATATTTTAAAGGAAAACCTAACTATGTAAATAAGTCGTATGAAAATACAGTTTTGACGTGAAATTTAGTATTTTTTACTATTCATTAAAAAATGTACTTTATCAAAAAATTACCATAAATTTACTCAAAGTGAATTTTTATATCCCTCTTAAAAAGAAGAAGTTTATTTTTTAAAAAAAATCAACATATAAAAGTGACCACAAATAGTTTTAAAAATGGTTCACCATCAATATTCGATAAATTGACCTTTTAAAAAATATTACAGTATTAATGCTTAAAGTTTGATTCATTCAAAATTTAAGCCACTACCATTTATTGGATAAATGTAAAAAAATTTACAAACAAGATTAATAATATTGTAGTCAGTTATGTTCATTCCCGCCAATACAAAGTCTAGGTGATAACTTCATTTTAAAATAATATTATATTTTTATATTTTCTTTCAGTATGACTCATCATTATGTGCAACATGATATTTCATAAAAACCTGTTGTTGTGTGTCAGGTACACCATCAAACATTGCATCCCCTTTAATGTAAAATTAATTTTTAAGTGACAAATATTAATAAATATGGAAATATCATATTCTTTATTTACCGAGGATGATACATCCTTCCCCCTTTTGGGAATTTTGTCCCCGCAATTCTATTCACTTATCAAATAAGTGGGGGTATTTATCCCTCATAGAATATTCAAATTCCAATGCTTCATATTCAACCGTATGGTTTTCCAAAAACTTTTACCAGATGGATTACCATATTCCACAACACATCCTCTCCATGGTTAAGAATATGGACTAGTTGTTCCTCATAAGATAGATTCTCATCCAACTGAACTACCTCTGGAATCAAAAGATGAGATGTATCTGACATATACATTCTCAACACTAAAACATGAAAAACATTGTGTATCTGGGTTAAAATTTGAGGTAAATACACAATCTAGGAAACTGATTCAAAATTCTCTAGAATTTCATAGGTTCTAAGGAATATCAAACTCATATTTCCCGTCTTACCAAAACGCTTGACAGTTTTCCATGTTGAAACTTTTAGAAAAAATGATCACCTAACTATAAAGAAAGATAATTCCGTTTGTTATCCGCATAACGTTTCTAACTGCTCTGAGATATTATCATGTGCTTCGGAATCAAATAATCTTTTTTACATCCCTTCTACCAATTCTATCCTTAACAGTTCCATTTCACCTACTTCATCCCAAAACATTGGAGTTCGACACTGCTTCCCATATAATGCCACAACTGGATCCATTTGTATACTGAAATGAAAACTATTATTATAAGAAAACTCAAACAATGAAATATATTGGACCCAAATTCCCTGTAAATCGATTGAAGAAGCACGTAGCATATCATCCAATGTCTAAATTGTTCTTTTTGACAGCCCATCTGATTGTGAATGAAATGTTGTACTAAAATTTAATTCAATACCAAACGACTTTTGAAGGCATCCTAAAAATTTAGAAATGAACCTAGGATCACGATCAGACACAATGGAGAGGGGGACACAATGCATAATGACTATCTCTTTAACATCCATCCAAGATATTTGATCTAGAGACAAAGTATTTCAAATAGGAAAAAAATGAGAAGATTTATTCAACCAATCAAAAATAACCCAGATTTCATTATTACCTGGAGAAGTGTTTAGTAATCCCATGAAAAAATCTATGGACACATTTTCACATTTCTATTACAGAACCAGTAAATGATGAAGTATCCCTTTTGGTAACTTCCACTATTCTTTAACATGTTGACAAGTCAAACACTTCACAGTAATGTTAGAAATATCTCTTTTCATTCCATCCCACCATTAATACTATTGAGGATCTCTATACATCTTAGTAATATTGGGATGAAATGAAAAAGGAGAACTATTATCTTCACATAACTTCTCATTCTGAAATTTGAATCACAAGTCACACATAATCTATTTCCAAATCTCAAAATAAAATCTTTATCAATGTAAAAATCATGCAACATACCCTTCTGAACCAACTCTACCTTTTTCTGAAACTCATTTTCTTACTTCTATGATAGCTTAATTTTGTCTGATAAAGATGATTTCACTAACTCCTAAATCAAAAAAAAAAGAATAATTTCCTACATCAACAACATCTTTTCCAATGTTCAACAAATCTCTAATCAAAGGATCTTGTTTGAAATGAAAAAAAAGTCTATTGTAGCACTACGTTTTTTTACTCAAAGCATCTACCATTTTATTTTCCTTTCATGGATAATAATGAATTGTGAAATCATAATCCTTGATTAATTATAGCCATCTCATTTGTCTTATGTTAAAATTTTATGATTATATATTTACTTCAATCTTGTGTGGGGGTATATATTTAACATTTTACTCCATACAGACGATTCCTCCAAATTTTTAAAGCAAAAACAACAGCAGCTAATTCCAAATCATGTGTAGGGTGATTTAACTCATGAGGTTTCAACTGATGTGAAGTAAAATCAATTACTTGATCATTCTCCATTAAGACACAACCAAACCCTTTCAATGAAGAATCATTGTAGATAACAAATTCACAATCTATGGATGGTAAATCCAAAACCGGATAATTCACCAATCTTCTATTCAATTCATGAAAACAATCATTACATTTTTTGTCCAGATAAACATAACACCTTTTCGAGTTAACTTATTCTGTGTTCTAGCTAACAGTGAAAAATTTTCAACAAACCCCCTCTAATAACCTGCTTAACAATGAAAACTATGTATCTCAGATATATTTTTGGGTCTTGCCTATTCTTCAAAAACATTTGTTTTATAAGGATTAGTAGTTAAACCATTTTTTGAAAGAATGTGACCAAATAATAAAATTCTTTGTAACAAAAAAACACTTGATGAATTTCCCAAATTGTTTATTTTATATTAAAGTTTTAAAGAAAGCACTTTAATGACTTTCAAGTTCTGATATACTTTTGGAATAAACCAAAATATCATCAATAAACAAAAAAACATATCTAGGAACTCATAGAAAATTGTATTTATAAGATCCATGAAAATAGCATGTGCATTGGTTAAACCAAAAGGAATGACTACAAATTCATAATTTCCATATCTAATAAATAACAAATTATTTGGAATTTCTAGTTCCTTTACATTTAGCTGATGGTACCCCGGCCTCAACTCAATCTTTGTAAAATACTATTCTCCTAGAGTTATTTTAACAAATCATCAATATGAAGCAAAGGATACATATTCTTAATAGTGATGTTATTAAATGATTTATAGTCAATGGAAAGTCTCATTGAACTATCAATATTTTTTAAAAAAAGAAAGGAGAACCCCATAGTGATGTGTTGGTTCGAATAAAACCTTTATATAATAACTCCTACAATTTCATCATTAACTCTAAATGTTTACTTTGATCTATTTGGTTAAGGGGGTTTGAAATTGGCTTAGCATGAGGAACTATGTCAACAATAAATTCTACTTCTTGATCATGTCTTATACCCGGAAACACAAATGTAAAAACATCAAGATACTCATTTACCACTGGCATGTCATTAATCTCAATAGTTTCTTTGTTTTCAAAAATATGTTCAAGGTAAAATTCATTTCCATCTTGTACTAGTTTCTCATCTTCCTAAGATGTTATCAAAAGTAAGAGTTCATTCTTGTACAAAAACTAATATTATTTCTAAAAAGAAACCTCTTTATCTCTGCAGTCAATGTTAGCATGATTAAAAGAAATCCAATCCTTACCCAAAGTAACATCAAACTCTACTAAAGGCAAAACAATAAGGTTTTTAGGTTGATTGTTTCTGCACTCAAGGATAGGAAGGTTCCTATAATTTCTTTTTGTCTCAACATTTTCTCCTGGTTTTTTTACCATAAGTCCACGATTCATATCTTGAGTTGGAATTCCCAATTTACTAGAAAACTAATTAGAAATGAAAGAATGTATAGACCCTCAATTAAACAACATATTGTAATAATCTAGAAAAATAAATAATGTACCTGAAACTTCTTCATTCAATGGCCCAATATCTGCTGAAGTATTTGCAAAGGATTTCACCACCCCTTTCTGCTTGTAGTTTGGCTTCTTTCCCTCAGTTGAGTTTTACATAGGACACTCATTTTTATAATGACCCATTTCATTTCACTTAAAAAGTTTTACTTATGGTAAATTAGATTTTGTCTTACCGTTACCCTATTCTTTTTCAGTGATATTATGAGCCTTATGTCTCATTTTGCCACATCGGTAGTATATACCATAATTCAAAAGGCATTCCCCATAATTATTTTTACCACATTTTTCACAAACTCTAAACATAAGTTTCTTACCATCATAATTTTTTAAAGAGTTCTTACCTTTCATCTGCCACCTCTTTCTCTTATTTTATTGTATTTCAAAGAACACGTGATCATCGGAAAACTCTATTTCCACCTTCTCTGCACATCAAACAAGTTTTTCATGGATTTTGAACTCATGAGAAGCTAAATCGCTTCAATAATTTTTCTTTAATCCTAAGTAAAATTGTTGATTTTACTATTAAGATCTCATATGAAATTTAGAGCATACCTGATGAGTCGAGTGAATTTATCTTCATAAGTAGCCACTGAGTCATCCTCCTGCCACAATTCTAGGAATTGTTTTACCATCCTATGAAGAACCACCATAGGAAAATATTTCTCAACAAACATACCATTGAATTAATCCCAATAAAGGGCATCAATATTCTCACTATACAGGATATTTTTTGCCATCGACCACTGCCGATCAGCTTCACCTTCAAAACAGTAAACATCGAGTCAATCCTTTTGAAATTCTGAACACCCAATGGAAAAAAATTCTTCTCCAGTGCTTTAGTCAACCATTCTTCTAACACATGGTCAGATGATCCTCCAGATGATGGGGGTTGTTGCCTCATGAAATGACCCACTACTAATATTTTATTTTTTTGTTGATCAAGATGATCTTTTGTGAGGATACCAACGCCATTTATAGCAGGAGTCTATTCTTCCATCACTACAACCAACTGCTCAGTTCTGATTCTGACCATCTCTGGTTGCTGATTTCGAAGGGTGTTTTCCTCTTTATTCCATCCCATCATAGCTTCCATGATTCCTCTGTAGAAACCATTCTAAACACCAGAACATTTTAGGTGAAGAATATTGGTAACCTGTAAATACTATATCATTTAAATATTACCAAAAATTAATTTATGGATATTAATTTACCAATACACTAAATCCTAAATTTGTCTAAACTGACCTCTGATGCCAATTATTAGGCCCCAGCCTTAAACATTACATAATCTTAAATTTAGATAATAATTCAAATTGAGGATATTTTTTGGTTTAGTTTTTTATATAATTACATCATAACAATTACATTACATCTCAAATATTACAAAGAATACATTTCCATTCTGTATCTATTATTTCATAACATATAAACTATTAAGAAAAACAAGAATTATTTACTTGATATAAATATTCTTGAATTCTTCATTTCTCTTACCATGCCTTATATCCTTTGAAAAACATTTCAAAAACATGGGATGAGAATAAAAATATCAGTAAGGGTTATAAAATAAATAATGAAAATATTAGTCCATCAATACCTACAAAACATAATAACTTTAACATACCTTATGAAATCATATGATTTATGAAAAACACATAGAAATCATAAATCCTAAAGGTTACTTGTGGAATCCATAACATACATACATTGAGGCTTTCCCAGCTTTTTAGGGAGTTACATTTGGAATACCCATCACAGTATATTCCCGAACTCTCTTAGAATAATCATAAATATTTACCTCTCTCACATTACCCAATGCATTAGAGTGTTCTCTCAGGCTCACCTGCCTAAGGTTTATCATGAAACCACCCATATATGTTAACAATTCCCAAGAACCATATCATTTACATAACACAAAAAACAAACACAAAGGAAAGATAACATTTCCAAATTTCAATCACAATATATTATATAAATATGTTGAAATAACCAATCCATCATCAAAACCATTTTCAATACCAAAATACATAAAAGTGTATATGGTATTTTTTTCTTTTAAAAACATTATGGATTTCCAAGTAAATCAAATATCAAATAATGCTCGAGGCAGCAGAAAGTTCATTGTCACCGCATATGTTAAAAAAAACATTCCCTTTGTCGTTTAGTAAAACGCAACGTAGAAAAAGAATCCCTATGAATGAAATGAAATGTAAAAAGGATTTATACATCATTTAAAAGAATGTCGTGTATAAATTAAAATATATCTCAATGAATGGATATTAAGACGAAGTCCCTTACCTCATGTCCGACTTGACTTGTTCATTCCGTAATCTCCTTTAAATCGGTTAACTCCATTTGTTTTGAACGAAAAGGCTTTCTTGAATTTCATTTCTCCTAGGGGAGGAATTCTAGGGGGAAGAGATGGATGTTGGTAGCTTCTTGGAGCAGATTTAGGATGATACAAAATTCTTTAGTGGTGTGAGTAATGGGTGAGAGGTGGTGACCTTTTATAAGGGGGGAGGGTCTCTTTAGAAAAGTTTTAATGTATTATTTTATTATAAAATAATTTTTGGTTTTAAAAGGTCCAAAACTTATTTAATTAAATGATAAGGGGAATATAAGTTGATATAAATTTATCCAATAATAATTGGGTAGGGTTCGGATATTTTTTAATACTTATATGTTTTATTTATCCATTTCTTATCTTATTTATCTTTTACAATGTCCTCTAATATATTAATACTATATGGTTAATATTTTTACAATAAAATCCCATGCGACCCAAAATGGATCATTAATTAAATTTTTGACATCATATATGTCATTTGGTCGAATATTTTATTTTAGGACTATTTTATAATTTAATTAAATATTGACTTATTTAAAAACTCATTTAAATCAATTTATAAACTATTAAAATCACGAATTTTAAAAACA
Source organism: Viscum album (assembly GCA_963277665.1). Lineage (NCBI taxonomy): Eukaryota > Viridiplantae > Streptophyta > Magnoliopsida > Santalales > Viscaceae > Viscum > Viscum album. Next base: position 1,854,827,230 of record OY728145.1, read on the forward strand.
TTATATAACAAGTTTATTATTTCAAAAAAATAAATTAATTCTGATATAGAAAGTTATACTCATCCATAAAATTTGTGTATGGAATAAAAGGTTTCAAAATAAATTTATTTTAATATTTATAATCTTATTTATTTAAAACATTTATTAATGAGGTAACCATTACATCATCATTGTGTCATAAGTAAATTTATTTATCTGATGTTTAAAAATTATAAATAAAATATCATGATGTAGGAACTATTTTTCTCTTTATAATGACTATTTATAGTCATAAATACCACTTTTATAACCCATTATAAAATTTGTTTTACTAAGAGATATATTTTTATGTTATATTTTCCTTAACATTAAATTAATTTTTATAAAGTTTCATTTTCAAATACAAGTTGCTCATTGTTGTCCAAAATTCAACCCAAAGATGACCATTGTCAGACATGTATCATCCAATAAAGTTATAACACACGTTAGCGTAATTTAATATTATTATAATATTTGTTTTACCTTGAATTACCCTGTTTACCTTTAACAGAGGTGAATAAAAATCTAAAGTTACTATTCACCGAAAATTATTTTCACCCGATTGAACCACATTTTACTTACAAATGAATACCATGTATGTCATATTTTCAAAATTAAATTCATAGAAATGCTAAATTTTCATTGAAATGAAAAAGTTGTTTTTAACTACTATGTAGTGTATTTCACTATTCATAAAAAATTTAACATTTATTGAAAAGTAACAAAAAATCACTCAAATATAATATTGATATTCCAAATTCAGAAATGATATCCATTTTAATAAATTCAAAACATATTAGTTTCATTAATTTATATAAAATTAGTTTTCCTTGTCAAAACTAGAAAGTTTGTTTTTAAAAATTATAACTTTATCAGAAAAATACCCAAAATACCCCTAGTATGTTTTGATATCCAACTTCTAAAGATTTTTTTTTAAATGCAACATATAAAAGTGACAAAAACTTGATTTAAAAAGAGTTCACAATCCAATGACAATATATCGACCTTTTAATGAATATTTGAGTATTTATGCTAAAAATTGGATTCATTCACATTATAAGACTGTAATGTTTATTAGATAAATGTAAAAACATTTTTTGAAACATGTATAATCATATTGTAGTTAGTTTTTTTCATTCCCACCAATACAAATGCTAGTCCTTAACTACCTTTTAAAATAATATTATATTATTGTCTATTTTTTAGTATAATGCAGCATTGTGTGAAACATGAGATTTCTAAGAAACCCATTATTGTGTGTTGGGTATTCTATTGAACCTAGAATCCTCTTTAATGTAAAATTAATATTTCATTCACAAATATTAATAAATATAAAAATATCATATTCTTTATTTATCTAGGATGTTACATCATTGATGTGTTGTGGAATGGTTTTCACCCTCTCTACCATTTCTTCTCCTTTTTCATGTATTAACAGCTTACATTCACCTAATTCATTCAATCATGTCAGTGTTTTGCACATTTTCCCATAAAGGGCATCATATCGATCCATTCAGATTCTCGAGTGGAAACAATTGTTGTATGAAAACTCAAATAGAAGAATATGTTGGTCCCATCATCCATTAAAGACCATAGAACATGATCTCAACATGTCTTCTAGTGTCTTAACAGTTATCTCATATTGGCCATAATTTTGATGATATAGTCCATATTTATGTTTAGTTTAGTTCATAGAGCTTGTTGGAGACTTTTCCAGAACATCTTGGTGAATCTTGGATCTCGATCGAAAATAATAAATTGTGATACTCCATGAATCCTTATCATTTATTTGATATATATCTGTACCCGTTGATCCAATTATAAGTCCTCTAAAATAGAGATAAAGTGAGTTCTATTTGTAGGATTATCCACAATAACCCATATATCATTATTTCCTTTGGATGTCATTACATGTACAGTGACAAAGTCTATAGTGATGTTTTCCCATTTCCATGTTGGTATGGGTAATGGTTTCGTCATCCATTTAGACTTTTTCCTCTCATCCTTCACTTCCTAACATACCAAGAACGTTGATGTATATTCAACGATATCCTTTTTATATTGTCCCACCAAATGTTTTCTTAGAGGTCCCAATGAATCGTGGTTTTCCGTGGGTGAATAGAGGAGGTTGATCTATTGTTTCATTTAGGATCTCATTCTTTATCTCAAGATTGAATTGTACACATAATCCTAACAAAAATCTTAAAACACCATCCTCACCGATCTTTAACTCATAGGATTTACCATTTCTAATAGCTTCCACCCAATTTATTAATTTCCACATCATTTATTTGATCATCCCTTATTTTGTCCACAAGGTATAGTTGATCAATCATTTGAGAAAGGATTGTTGATTTTCCTTCCCTAACAATTCCCATATTCATCCTTTGTATATAAAATAAGAATGGATCCTTCTCAATTATCCTCAATAATAAAGAAGTTGGATGCTTTATACTTAGAGAATCCTCTACCTTATTTTCTTTAACATAATGGTAGTACATTGAGAAGGAATAATACATGGTGATCTCTAACTATCATCACTAGTGTGTATTTAACTCCTTCTATGTGAGTTTATATTTTAGAATTTTGTTATCAATATATATCTCACACATCTCCCCTTAGAGATAATTCCAGATGATTTTGAATGAAAAGATCATAACTTTTAACTCTAGATCATGTGTGGTATAGGGTTTAACATGGATTTTTATCTACCATGAGGTGTAGGCTATCATTTTATCATTTTTCATAAGTGTAGATCCTAATCAATTATTTGAATCCATTTTTTACACCCAAAACTATTCTACACTCTATGGGATTGTGAGTACTAGCGTACTAATAAGACTCTTTTTGTGTACCTTAACGATTTCCTCACATTATTGATTCCATAAAAACATCACTACCTTCCACTTAATATTTTCTATTGGGTTTTCAAATCATGAATTGTTCTTCAAAAATCATTGGTAATACCCATCTAGACCAGGTAAACAATGGGTATCCATTATAAATTTTTTCATGGACCACTCTTTGAATTCATTTTTCTTGGAAGGTTCCACAAATATTCCCTTACAGGTGATAACATGCCCCAAGAATGATACTTTCACCATCTATAACTCTCATTTACTATAATTTTCATATAGTTTCCCCCTTGGAAAAATTCTTCAACATGGTATTCAAATTATCCTCATCTTTCAACATTCTCTTAGAGTATATCAGAATATTATCAATAATGACTACAAAAACTATTTCAAGGTAATTTGTAAATAATCTATTGTTAAAATCCATGAAAATTAATTGAGTATTAGTGAGTCTATAGAGAATCATGATGAACTCATAGTATTTATACCTCATTAAAAAGGAATTCTTGGGAAAATCTTCCTTCCTCACCATTAATTGGTGATATTAATACCAAAGGTCCACCATAGAGTAATATGTTTCCCCACATAGTTGATCGTACAAGTCATCTATCCATGGAAGTATATACCTATTATTTATCATGCTTTTATTGAGATCATGATAATTGATGCATATGAGCATTGATCCATCATTCATCATGACAAATAGAACATGTGATCCCCATGGTGAAGCACTCTGGCAAATAAAACCCTTTTCCAGATTCTCCTAAAAATGCTTCTTTATTTTTTCCTTCTCAATGGTGGACATTCTATAAGGTTTCTTTTATATATTAAGAGATCCAGGAATAAGTTCAATTGATAACTCAAAATTGATATCGGGATGAAGGCCATGAAACTCTTTAGGGAATATATCAGTAAAATCCTTCATGATGGGAATGTCTCTGTGCATGATCTTCTATTTTGTCTAAATCATTTGAGAGATATATACATTATTATAAGGTATTAATATCCAAACACGATACTATAATTCAATAGTATATTCATCGTCCTCCTTACACTAGTATGAAATTGGATGATGCATTGGGATGTGAAGAGTGATCTTCCTTTCTCGATAGTTGATGTTGTATCTTTATAAATATACCAAATACATGCCCAATATAGTATTAAAATCCACCAATTAAAGTAAGAGAGAAATTTCTTGGAGGTTCAGTACACAGAAATTAACTAAGGGGGATTTATATACTTTTCATCCAATAATTTCCCCATTTTTTGTTCTCACAAATAACCCAACCTTTATATTTTGACGTGTTTTTTGAGTTGCTCTACAAAACATACAAGATATGAATAAATGTGTAGAACTAGAATCAAATAGTATGTTCTCTATAATTTAATGGATAACCAGAATACATTTCATCACATTTTTGTTTGCATCCACTCTAGTGTTAGTGATAACATACTCCCTTCCTTGTTTCATTGGAGGTTATTGTTGATTGCCTTTGAAAACCCTAGTATTAAGGCATTAGTTTGAAAAATACTAATTTTCCTTGTAGGAGAAACTCTAAAATACATGCTAAGTGTTGATCTAAATATGCCTTTATTGTTCTATATTGGTAGAGTTATTCATTTTCCTAGGGATGTTCTTAGTCTGATTCCATATTATTCTGCATTTTATGTATTTCCTAGTTTCCTTTATAAATTTCCTTGGACGATTCTTCAAAAAAATTTGACATTGTAGCTATTTGGTCTTCATTCCATCATAGGGTTTATATGATAATCCACCCATACTGGACTCTATTTTACACTTTTTTCACCGGGCCAACAATAACTTTCAGATTCCACAATCTCCATTACAACCTTGAGTGAACTACATAAAAAATCATCATTATTGTTGAAGTCTTTAATTTCCAATTCTTTTAGTAGACTCGTCTTTAGTCTGCTAAATAAGTGATTCACCTTACTTTAGATGTTCATGACATTTCTAGAGTCATATATTGAAATACATGTAAACTCTAATTCATACACCCTGATTGACACAACATCCTTCTGCTTATGTTCGAGGAACTATCTTTTAATCTTGAGACATAGGGTTCAGGTAAAATATTGGTTGAAAAGAAATTTCTAGAATTACTCCCAATCCATGGAATCATTTTCATTATTGAAAATTTTATATTTTTTCTATTTCTACCATGATTTATATTCCACGTAAAAATGATAGACCATCATCACAACTTTATCTTTTTTTGAGCAATGGAGGATGGAGAATAACATTTCAATGGAGTTAATCCACTATTCTATGAGGAGGGGATCAGAAGATCCAATAATCATGGGAAGAATTTTCCACATTAATGATTTGATGGAAACATTCTATTTCCTTATATAAAGGGGTGTTCCACGTGTATCAAGTTATTTTTCATAACATGAGCATGCTGAGCAATTACTATCATAAATTTTTGAGCACCCATTCCCAAAATATTTGGAAAATTGCTAGGGAAATCGTCACATTTCTAGTCAAAATGATTGTTTGCATGTGTTATTCTTTTTCCCACCACTAATAATGAAAAATAAAGAAGAAGTAGGTGGATTCAATACTAAGAAAATAAGCATAAAAATGAAACATTAATAATAAAAGGATAACCAATTAATTGAAAAATATATTTTAACTTGTGATTACCGAGTATTAAAAATAGGTTATCCATTATCTAGTTCCTAAAATAAATTCTTATAAAATTTTAATTTTTTCATTAATAATGGTTTTTAATGATCTTATGAATTTACTAATGCATATCCCCTAGGAGTGTCAAAACAGGTGCGCAATAAGGCTCATTTTCGTGTACCAAGAGACCCCGAGTTAGGCCAGAAACACCTTTTGAGAGTTATTACTCATAGGTACATATCAAAACCCTCTTCATCTAAAGATCACCCTCATGATTTGGAAATGGAGAAAGATATATAATGACCCCCAAGTACCTCTTTCAGTTGTCCCCGGAGTAGAGACCAGCACCAAGGGTATAAAAATCTCACAAAAATGGGAGGTATTTATCTTCATATAGTAACCTATATCTGGAGATAAGATGTATCAACCAAAAAACAATAACAGTTATATATAAAAGAATCCAAAATCCATCCCACATGCATGTTTAAGGGACAAATAATATAAAAACAATAAATCTCCAAATTATGATCCAGAAGAACAAATCTAAGAAGCGACATGGAAGTTGTCACAATTTTTGAGCTAGTAATTCCCAGCATAGTCCATGTAATCCTCTTGGAAATTTGAAAGTATATTTATAACCATAGGGTGTGTATAAAAGTATATTTAGTAGGAAAAGACAATGTATCTCATGCACAAGTGGGGTAGACAAACTAATTCCCCTATGAGAAACAGCAGAAACCAAAATCACCTACCAAGGTATACAAGACACCCAGACCTATCCAAAGGAATTCTAACCAAATAACATATGTCGTGTAATGTAATATAGTAAGAACATCAAGGATAGGGTACCCTGCACCACATTCCCACTGATTATACACTCTCACACCCAAACTAAAAGCATCTTGGTGCTCCCACCACTTCCAAAAGAACCAGGTTGCAATCCGCCCACACCCACATGGGACACATACCACATCAAATACCTCCCACACACACCTGGGCCTCACAACTATATACTCCACACACATAGACACCTAGGAAACCAACCACGCCACATATAGAAGACACCTATAAAGCACAACACATCTCATCTTGATTTCACATGGGAAGCACAACTTTCCCATCAACACTAGGTCCTCAAAAACTGTAACCTACATAAAGAGACTTGGACTATCACTACCTAGAAGAGGGAGTGTGGAAGAGTAGGTGGCAATCCATCCATCCTTCCATCGATATGATTGGGAATGACACCCTCCTCAATGACAATGAGGGTGTTCATCATGTAGATCTCAACTAGGGATGGTTGTATATAGAATCACAAGAAAGTGAAAGTATATATATATATATAAGTACAAAATCCTAATCCAATCCTATGGTTTATAAAACAAACGACCACACTATAACACTTCAACATTTTCTTCTACCACTAAATTAATGTATCCGGACGAATAATGGTCACATCCAAAGTTTTTAAATGAAATCCCCTCCAAAACCACTCATTTTGATGTTATAATTTATTAACCAGTTATTCTATCCCTATCAGGGAAACTAACAGCCACATCAAAAAACCATCCTAACAACCAAGCTTAATAGAGGAACAATACTATGATAAAACACCCCACATCACACTTCCTCCCCACTTATCACCCAACACAACAACTTCCATTATCATTATTCAAAGTAATGTTTCCCAACCAAATGAAAAGACCCCCCAACTCATTGAATCACCCAATAACATATCACGTCACAACCATATTCAGAATACCCATTGCATGTCCATACCATGCCCATGAAAACAAACTAAACACAACCTGGTTGCAGTCGCACTACACAACAATGTCCAACCATTACACAAGTGAAAAATCTATCATTATGAGATTCCATTACACCCTCAAACCATCCACACACACTATCGTTCACTTAATGAAATCAACACAAAACTCGTACAAAGAACCATACAGAGAAAATCCCCACACAGTTCGCAACTGCACCAAATAATTCAAGGTGTATTCAGATTTAACACAACCATTCCTTAATTTCACTTTGAAAATTCATGGGTTATCATAGAACAAGTTTGATTATGGGAAATCCATTTATTTATCTGTATAAATTTTATTAATAATTTGTTAATATTCACTCCAATTCAATTGAATGTGTTCACAAGATAAGTACTTAAAAAGTGGCCAGCAACGACCATGATTTTCACAAGGAATATCACAAATATGGATCAGGAAATGAATCATGGATAATATATAAAGACATAAAAACACCATGATCTCCTTCCTTACCACTCATTTAATGCTAACGTAATAGGTATGATTATCTTTTTTAACATCATCTTCTACCCTCAATTATTACTTCATTTAAATTGGATCCAACTATATTCGGAAGTTGACAATAGTATACCCACCCCGCATGATATATAAATAAAAAGATATGAAGGAATACCTACTTGGAATAATAGTCAAATAGAAAATCCTCCTTCCTCTAAAATAGGGGGTGTGAGAGGAGCAGGAAATACTCCAAGGGGATACTAGATTGGAAGGCCATAGAACAACAAATAACACCACATGGAATAAAGGGATTGGGCACACCAAGAGAAAATGGAAGGGTTCAAGGAATAGGTTATATTGGCTGTAGAAAAATTCTATATTCTATATCAATTGAAGGGATATGTTTTCAAAGTACTTAAAAATTAGGTTGTGGCCAGGACCTTGTGGTTTGGCCATTTCAAAGACTCTAGTGCATTAGGATATTAAATATATAATTAATATACTTTGAAAATTCTTTTGAAACTATCTAACATGGTTTTAATCTCAATTTATGTAATTTAAAACATAAGAGGGGTGAAACTGGAAATCGTGGAAAAATGGAAATGAATCACCTTTGGGTGAGTCACGGATGTGATTCACTAATTTGACTCCCTAATGCCACTCATCGACACAACCTACCAATACTACTCACTAATGTCATCTTGTGATGCCACTCGCCGACACACATCACTAATACCACTTACTGATTCCCCTCAATGATTCTACAAACCTATGCCACGCTCAATGAAAGCGATTCTCCAATGTGACCCACTGAAGCAACCTAACAACAACGAGTCACCTACCTGACCTACCATCATTGATTCACTGGTGTAAACAATAGATAGTGATTCACCAATGTGACATACTGAAAGAAGGTCATAGATGTGACCCAACGACATGATCTACTGATAGTAAGCCACTGAAATGACCTACCAAAAGCGAGTCACATATATGACCCACCGATGCGACCTACTGACAGTAAGTCCCCAACACGAACCACCAACGCGGCCTAACATTTGGAAAAACTAGAAAACTCTTGAAATGAGTCACTATGACTTCTCAGAACACCCCAGTCATTGGAATTTCACAATGTAATGGACCGAAGGGGTCCGGGCCACTACGATAAATCTATTCTAGAACCACGTCCACTTGAAGTATCTATATAAATATGTATTTTGTGGATAAATCACTTACTCTATACTTACCAAAAGGTACATATTTCTTCCCACACATAGTATTATACCAAGGATTATTACTAAAGTGATGTATTATTATTCTCCAAAAATAACTAGACCTTCGTATAATACAAACTATAAAATCCCTATCCTTTTACATGTATCATTTGATGTTTTCAATCATTGTTAAACAGTAAATTACATGCCAGGATCGTAAAGTATAGTGTCTTGGAGATTATATACATAATTAAAATCATGATTACAAAATAAGAACATATATTATTTAATTTTCATAATGAGATCCTAGCATTATATGATCCCTTAAATCAATATCAGATAACCTAGGGAAAATAAGAACAATTAGATGATTTATAATCCTGGTTAGGGAATAAGTATAAAAATAATGCTTAGCACATGGGCTATAAGGCATAACATAATGATGTACAATGGAATGGAAAATGATTAAATATAAGAATTAATAATATGGGATCATATAATCATGGATTCATAGTAATATGGAAGCATAAAAAACATGATTTTATTTCGATTCAAGGCTCGTTGTATATAGAGGAGAATCATTCAAGGCTAACAACTGAGACTATTGCACATAGAGCATGGGTCCAGGCTAGCAACAAAGTCCACTGCAAATAACATACCATGACATTGAACATTACTCAATACATTAGAGATATATCTTATAACACCCATAATAACATGTTCATGAATATTAATTTCACATAAAGAATCATAAATAACCAATCATAAATAAACATAAGGGTTACCCATGGAAAGAATTGGCTATCATAATCAGTAAAAAAAATTAAAAAGAGATGATTATAATGGTGTCCATGGAAAGACTTATTTCAATAATATATGTACATTATTAAGGTAATATAAGAATATATCATTATGAGTGATGTCCAACTTATGTTAAAAGAGTTTTTAAGAGATACTAGAAATAAAAAATTTTAGTATGGCTTAAGGGAAAACTATCAAGATTCCTTAAAATGTAAAAAGAATAATTGTTTGCATAAAATAAAAATTGAACCAAGGTATTTTTCCATGATAAAAATTTGTTATTTTATAAAAATAAATGTGATTTAAACTATATTATTTATTGAATTTGAAAATTGTTATGAAATATGAAAGTTCCCTTAAATCAATCTTGCATATCATAATGGATTGAGTAAGGATCCTTTTAAAATTTTGTATATCCCTAAAAAATAAGAATGAAAACGATATTGAAAATGAGTTTGGAATATATAAATAGTATTTATAATTTGTAGATAAAATATAATAGAATTTAATTTGGGGGAAAATATATAAAAAATAACCTACAAGAATAGTGGAAGATATGATAAAATCCCTTTCCTTATGTATGATGGTGTTTTTCACTTGAACATAATATCCTGGATAATCAAATTAGAATAATTAATTAATAATTAAGTAACCCATTATATATTTATTTATTTTATTATAACTTTATTAAGTTAATATATGGCCTTTATGTTGGGTTAAGAGGTTCAATTTCATCGTTTTAGAGTGTTGGATTCCTTGGTTTTCATGATCGGTTTACTTGTATACATGTACTAAATGTAATAAATATTAGGGTAATTATCCATAATATAACATATATCATATTAATTATCATCCATAGGTTAATTTTTTTATGAATAATTTGGTTTTTGTTAATTATGATGAATCATTATATGATTAGTTAATGGTAATCGTTTGTGTTTATTTGTTGGTTTTTGATCAAAACAGACTAATTTTGTTTTATAAATTAATATAATGTATAAAAATGATTAAAAAAATACATAAGATATAATAAATATATTATGATCTGGTTCAACCATAAAATTTGTTTCATGACCATCCTTGAATATGGTAATTGATGTTGAAAAAATAGTCTCCCTTGAATGTAATAAATTAAAAAATCATGGATGATGTATTCATTTTTAGTATAAAGGGAGGGGGAAGAGAGATGATGATGAATTATTACATTATCATGAAACAAATTGTAGTATATGTTAGTTACTAGTGTTATCATTCCATTTGGATAAAGGAGGGTAGAAAAGAAAAGTAAAATAAAGGAACATGAAATGAAATTAAATGAAAACAAAGAGGGTTTTACCTATTGATTCCTTCTTCTTGAGAACCTCAATGAGGGATTGAATTTGGTCTTTTAATAATACAGAAAACTCTTGTATGCGTGGGAAGGGAATTGGAGGATATTGGAGTATAATTTGGACAAGTCTTAAGTATTTATAAGTGTGAGGAGAAGAGATGGTGAGGGGTGGTATTTATAGTGGAGGAAAGGGGTGTTTTCTCATTATTTAATTCAATAGTTTATTATTTTTCTCATGAAAATTAATAAAGGTGACTCTTGAGAGTAAATAAAATAATTACATCATGTGATTTAGAACCAATTATTTTGGCATCATCCATGACAAAATGAATAGTGAATTTATCTTATACTGTACATATTACAAAAATTATAGTATTTTACTACTCACCAAATATTAATTTATTTAATTATGCGATCAATATAACATGAATACAATTATTCCGCAGTCTAGAAAATAATAATTGTTCAATTAATTAAATTAAAATATAATTTAATCTTGGTAAACATAAACAATTTTTGTGTGACCATATAGAATTATTTTTTTTGGCATTAAACGGGCTCACCTAAAGTCCAAGATTTGTATCTATCAATGGGTGTAGGCAACCAAGAGAAAGAACACAAAGACACAATGCTTATAGCCACATAAAAATTTTCACTATATAATATAATCCATTTTTAACAACATCTGATCAAGAATGTTTCATGAGGATGTTATCAACTTATGTGCTCAATATATCATTTTTTTACTGTCTGAAATAAATACATCATTACACCATGGCCATTGAATTTATGTCGATAGTCCTATTTCAATCAAAGTGGTGATATATCAACTTTTGTAAATATGGAAGGAACAAACCCTTCATTGAGTTATCCATTAATAACAAGTCATTTTTGACTCACTCAACATACCCTACATCCCGCCAATATATGGCATGATGATTTTTGTTAGAAGATATATGTATGGGAGTCATGAAATGAATTAATGATAATATAAAAGTCTGTGGACTATTACACATGCTCACAAATAGGAATTTTTAATGACACCAAAAAATGAAAAATTCTTACAGGCGGGTCTGTTCTCATAATCTCCCATCATGAAGATTACCATGTGTGAACTTCATGAGAAGAGGTCCCATCTGCTTACAAGTAATCACACCTGACAGATTATATACTATTATATCATCATAGTATGTTATACAACCATAAAACTGTATTAATAATATTTTCATAAGACTTCTATTATCTCGTCATAATGGGGAATTACTATGACCATATCAATGAGACAAATAATATTATAAATTATTGCATTAATGTCATTTAAGAAAATGATCAATATGAAATTAAATGTTTAATTTAATATTTAATACATAAAATATTCATGTAATCAAATTAAAAATAGTTTGTATAGGACACCAACTCTAACGAACTCCGACTTTGACTAGATCCAACAACCTAAACATTTAGTCTACAAGACCTCATATGATAATCATGTTTTTGAGTTGTTAACACTTTATTCTAGAGGTCTTCCATGTTTTCTTCTATGGAAATACTGATAACTACAACCTCACCTCTCTAAGAAAAATCATTCAAGATATTATACTTCCTATGTATGTTCTTCCTCTACAGATGTGACATTGGATATTTTATGAGATATACTATTGTAGTATTATCATAATAGATTATGATGGGATCTTTAATATAAGGTACCACATTAAGATCATGGATGAAATTGTGCGTCCAGTATACTTGATTAGATGACTTAAAAGAAGAAATATACTTGCACTCTACTGTAGAATCTACAACTACAGCCTCCATTGAGATCTTCCAGCTTATTGCACCTCAATAAAATGTGAACATGTACCCCATTTTTGATGTCATGTCATCTTGATCAGTTATTAGACTATAATATACATATCATATATAGACTAGTTCCTAATATACTCCATAAAGAATAAATATATATTAATTACACCCTATATACATAATGATAGTCATGACTGCAATACAATTACGCTTCCCTGTTTCAGCTAGATATCTTCCTACCACACCAAATGCATTGGTGACATCAGGCCTAGTACATAGCATTATAATATGACTTACCCAATCGCTGATACATATGGAATTATTGATAGTATATTAATTTACTCATAGGTATGAGGAAACAATTTCTTGGAAATCATAATGTAATGTGATGCTGGCAACAAACCCATTTTGGATTATTCCATATTGAATCTCTTGAGTATCTGGTCATTGTGTAACCTTTTACATAGGACTTTCAACCCATTGGGTCTATCATGATGGATATTGATATCAAGAATATATGTTTCCTCACCCAATTCTTTATTGAAAAATAATTTATTCAACCATGCCTTAACTGACTGTATGACTGGTATTTAATTTCCAATAAGTTATATGTCATCAACATATAATATTAATAAAATTATTGTACTCTCACCAAACCTTTTATATACACAAATATCACATTCATTCTTTATAAAAATAAATTATATTATGGATTCATCAAAATGAATGATCCTTCACCGGGATGATTTATTTAATCTATAAATTGATTTTTTTCAACCATCATATCTTATTGGAATCCATTTGAGTCACAAACCCTTCATGTTGTATCATGTAGAAATCTTCATAAAGGTTTCTATTAAGGAAAGATGTTTTCAAATCCATTTTACAAATATCATAGTCATGGTTAGTCTTAATGGAATGTATAATTTTGATGGATTTTAGCAATGCAGCAATGAAATGTTTTTGTCATAGTCAATTCCATGATGTTGTTTAAAATCTTTTGTTATTAAAGACAGCTTATAGGTACTTACTGGTCTATCCAAGTCTAGTTTCTTATTGAATAATCATTTTCAACCAATGGGAATAAAATCCATGGGAGGATCTACCAAAATATAGACTTGGTATTGGTACATGGAATCCATTTCATAATTCATGTCTTCTTTCCACATGGAATCATCTGTGTCATTTACTTTTTTTTTTGGTTAGAGGGACATTATTATCAAATAATAATGAATCACCTTCCGTATTAACTATAAAACCATACATTTCTTATTATCAATCCTCTCTTGTACTCCTACGAAGTACTTCTGTCTTTGGAATAGTTTCTTCTACAATGGGGCTTTGTGAATTCTGATCTTGTACCAACCCTTGTGTGCCTTGATCATTAACATCATCAAATTTTATCTTTCTCCAACTATCACTTGTTTATATTTTCTTCCTCATAAGGAATATGGGATGTCTTCCAACTATAGCCTTTTGGTCTAATGGGTCATATAGATAACATCCCCTTATTTCCATGGGGTATCCTATAATGGTAAACTTTTCTCCTAGGGGTAAAAGTATGTTTCCAAAATATTCCTTAACAAACACTTCACTCCCCCAAACATGTAAATTTGATAACATGATTTTTTATCCACTATAAAACTTTTATGGAATACCATTTATTTATTTTGTTGGTACATGGTTTTGTATGTGTGCTTCTTTTTGTCATGCATATCCCCAAAACTATAATGGAAGACTCACAGGACTCATCATTGATCTCACCTTGTCCAACAAGTTTTAGTTTTTCCATTCTCTTACACCATTACACTATGGAGTGCAAAGAATAGTGGGTTTGTATTGGATCTCAAACCCATATATGTAATAAATAAAGTCTTGATTAAAACATTCTCCACCACAGTCTGAGTGGAGTTTCTTAATATAAGGCCCCAGCCGTAAACCTTACTTAATCTTGAGTTATTACAAGACTACACATTGAGGATCTTTTCAGGTTTAGAGTTTTAGATAATTATATCATAACTATTACATCTCAAAAGATTACAAAGTAGAAACTTCTACTAAGTTTCCATAAAATAAAAACTCTTAAAAAGAAATATGTCTAGTTCCATGTTTTAGATAGCATGACATTCCCTTAATACCATCCTTGACCCAATTCCACATTAAGTCCTGTGAAAAAAAAACATTTCAAAAAAACATGGGGTGAGCATAAAAAGCTCAGTAAGGGATACACAAAGAATGACAACTGTTAGTTATGAAAACAACAAGTAAACCATGTATACATTATCAAAGTAATACCTTCACCTTTATGATGTAGTAAAAACTATTCACTAAATAAAATATCATTACGTACCCTTTTGTAATCAAAATATTATCATAAAACCTATATAGAGAACGCATAAAATATAAAGGTAACTTGGGACATAAAAATACTTTAGTGGAATAACCATAAGGTCTACTTCCACACATATAACTTAATGGAATAGCCATTCGGCCAACTTTCATACATACTTAATGGAATAGCCATACGGCCGACTTCCATACCCAATGCATTGGAGGTTATAACGTAACCACCCGTCCTGGTATTCACGGCACCACCCATCATATGCTTTATCACGTAACCACCCGTAATATGTCCAAGTACCATTATAAAATTATAAAACATAAAACCAAGATAATGGAATGATAACATTTCCACATTTCAATAACAATATATCATTTAAATATATTGACATAATAGAATCCTTTATCAAAACCATTTTCAATACCAAAATAAATAATATAGTATATGTTATTTATTTTATTTTAAAAACATTACGGCTTGTTGAGGAATCCAAATATCAAATAATAATCGTGGCGGCAGAAAAGGTCGTTGTCACCGCGTACGTTAATAGAAACATTCTTTTTTTTCGTTTAGTAAAACGCATTGTATAAAAAGATTCATTTTTTATAAAAGTAAAAGTCAAAGGGGTTTATACACCGTATAAAAGAAAGTTGTGTATAAAACAAAATATTCCTCAATGAAAGGAGATTAAGACGAAGTCCCTTACAAAGTTGGTATCCTTTGGTTTAAGGATAAATCAATTACATAATTATGTGTGACAAATGAAAACACCAAATATAAGTGGATATTATGTGTAAAACAATCATAGGTTATTCACACATATTCATATAATGACATATTCAAGGAGTATAAGTTTATCCCAAAGAATCAAATTTGGGTTAAGAAGTTCCCTTACAAAAATTTGACAGCCTAATGGTGTCACTACAAAATTCAGAAAATGAGTTGATGAGAGATAAAAAGGGTATCTCATCTCATGGAAATAAAATTTAAATCAATAAGGATATGGAAGAACATATCCCAACATAATAGTATGTGAATTAAAATACATAACAAAAGAAGTCTTTTAAAAACAGGAGGGTGAAATGTTCCCTTACCGACATGGGTATCTTTCGAAATATACACCCCATGAAAGAAGGACAATACAATATTGATGTAAATACTCATAAATGAAAGTATATTACACAATGAGTAAAATAATGGGCAGTACATACACCACTCAAAGGAAATTGAGGAAAATGTAGCATAAATCTCATGGGAATAAAAGTAAGATGAAAAATCCCTTACAAAAACTCGACAACCTATTGGCGCCACATAAAACATACAAAAATGGATTGATGAGATCAAATAGGGTATCTCATCATATTAACATAAAGTTCATAGAAAGAGGAATATAAAGGAACATCCCCCAACATAACAAATAGGATCTTAAAAGAAGTGGCATAATGGAGAGTACTTAAAAATAAAGAGAGAGGTTAGATCTATAATGATAATTCGGCAGCCTAATGGCGCCACTCAAAACATCCAAAATGGATTGTTGAGAGAGAATATGGTCTCTCATCATATGAACATAAAAATTACAATAAGTGTAATATAAAAGAACATCCTAATAACAATAAATATGATCTTTAAAAGGAATGACATAAAAGAGTGTATATAAAAAGAAAGAGAGGAGTAGGATCCCTTACCTCGGGTCCGACTTGACTCGATCCTTCTATAAGGTCCTTAAAATCGGGTAACTCCCTTTGGTTTCAACCAAAAGGGTTTCTTGAAGACTTGATTCCAAATTTAAGGCTTCTAGGATGAGTAGAGGAATTTGGAGAGACAAAATAATCAGATCTTGGCCGAACCAAAGGCTTGAGAGGTGTGAGTAAGGTGGTAGAGGTGGGGGCCTTTTATAAGAGGAGAGAAGGGGCACTCTTGGTAATGTATAAAATGTTACTTGGTTTTCCAATGGTTTTCGGATTTTAATGGTCCCACATTGATATAATTCGAGGATAAGGTGATAAGGGTTCGAAATCCACCCATCCAATAGGTTTTGGACATGTGTAGGTCTTAGAATTTACATTATCATTCTATTTTATTTAAATTATTTATTAATGAGGTAATCGATGCATCATCATGATGTCATAAATAATTTAATATATATAATGTCTAAAAATTATAAAACAATTATCATGATGTAGGAAATATTTTTATCTTTCTAATGAATATTTATAGTCAAAAATATGATTTCTATAACACCATGTAAAAATTGTTTTAGTAAAACATCTCATGTTGGTGTCATTTTTATTTTAACTTTAAATAAAAGGCATAAATGTCATTATCATACACAAGTGGCTCCATGGGGTACCATAAATCGACCCATGGGTTTTCTTGGTCTTATATAACTCATCCAATAGGGTTAGGACAAGTGTCAATATATTTTCATTTTTTTATAACATCATTTTTACCTAAAATCACACTAATTACCATTAATCGTGATTAATAAAACTTAAAAGTTACTTTTCATCAAAAATTATTTTCATCCCATTGAACCACATTTTACTTAACATTTAAAATCATTTAAATGTATTTTTGAAATTCAAATCACAGAAGTGGTAAATTCCCATTTAAACGAAAAATTAAATTTTGTAACCACCACTTTGTGGTTTCACTATTCATCAAAAAATGGAGATTTTCAGAAAAATACCAAAAATTCACCCTAAGCTATATTTGATATTCCGAATTCAAAAAATGATGTCTATTTTACCAAACTCATAACATAGAAGTTTCATTAATTAATTTTATAATTAATTCCCACAGTTAGAGCAAATAGCGTGTTTTTATGAAACAATAAGTATCAAAAGATTGACACTAGTTTTAGTCCAATTTCAAAGTGAAATTAATTCAATGACCACTATTGGATTAAATGGTAAACATAAATTCCAATTTTACTTAAAAAATAATCCAAAATATAATATAATCATATAAATAAGCTAGATTAAAAGGAGTTTTTGAATTAAAATACAACATTTTTCACTATTCATTAAAAATGAACATTATCAGAAAGATACAAAAAATTTAAACAAAGTAAATTTTGATGTCCCGATTCTAAATAAGAATTTTATTTTGTCAAATATAACAAATTTAATAGTCAAAAAGTTTATTTAAAAGAGGTTCGCCTTCAAAAGGCGGTTAATCGACCTTTTAAAGAATATTAGAATGTCTACGCTTAAAATTGGATTCATTCGCATTTTTAATCCTCTAACATTTATTGTAAAGAGTAAAAATATTTGACAAACATATATAATCATTTTGTAGGTAGTTATGTTCATTCCCTCCATTACAACGGCTAGGCGTTAACTATTATTTAAAATAATATTATTTTATTATTAGAGTGCAACATAAGACTCCCAAGAAACTCGTTGTTGCGGATTGGGTACGCTATTGAGCATAGCATCCCCTTTAAAGTAATATTAATATTTTATTCACAAATATGGATAAATATAAAAATGTCATATTCTATATTTACCTGGGGTGTTACATCCTTCCCCCCTTTTGGGAATTGCATCCTTGAAATTTTAAAATTGGGCTTGGAAATATCCTTGAATGTCCCACATCGGAACAAGAGTTGGTAAAACAATCACTTTAAAATAAAGAAAGATAAGAACAGAGGTCACCCGAGTTAACCCATACTAGGATTCCATGTAGGAAAACATGGACATGGAGGAGAAAACATAGGGTCATGTTCTGATGGAGAGTGATAGAAAACATGTTTAGGAGAAATTTAACCACAAGAAAATCACAAACTTGTGATGGGTTAAACGGTATTCTATTTACCAGTAGGAAATGTTAACAGACAACATTTTTGTTTTAAGTTACTCTTTATTGAGGAATTTATTTTTGATCCTAACTAAATCATAATGAAACATTCTTACTTGTCACGTAGACTACCAACTTTTACAAGATTCCTTAATCAAACTCATATTTTCTGCAAAAGACGAGTATTTAGGAAGACTTGTTCACATTAAGAGTACTATAATCAACTTATAGAGAACCACCTAATCCACAAAAGACAACTATATATTTCCCATGTATTTAGACTTTAACCAAAAACAAAACAAAAAGTTTAGTGCAAGATCAAATAATCTAGAAAAGGATAACCCTTTAAAAAAATTATATATTCTTAATCTCCAAAATTTATCCAACAAAACCCAAAGGTCAACGAGGACCACTCGATAAACAATTTGTCCATGAAATTCTTCAAAGTAAACAAAACTAATATTGAAACCAAAATATTTAAAGGATTTATTCACATAGTCTTCCAAATTAAATCGTAACATTTATCTCCAAACAACATCAGTTGCTCTTAATGTCTCGTATTTAAAAGTAATTAACCGAATCACATATCCTCCATGATAGGTTGATAAATTTCCATAGATAACCCAAAATCAACTTACTATTAATTCATAAAATCATCTTAACTAAAAATAATCATTCAAACTAACCAGGGACTTCACGTAGTTTAGTGGTAGGCAATAAATACCACTCACACTTTGGTTGTGGGTTCGATTCCCGCAGCTTTGTCCGACGCGACGTGTTGTCACACAGTCTGCGTGTTGTCCTTTTTATAAAACTCCAAAAATAACCCTAACATGTTTTACCCTTAATATTTTCCTTATACCTCTCATTTTCATCCAAATTCATTATGATCTAAACATCTTAATTCTTGACGTCTTATTTCACCACCATAAGATAAAATAAAACGATTCCCAAAATGAATAACATCATACCTTGATCATGGAGTCCACTCAGTTTCATCGTCATCTTACTCACGTAGGTAGAAGTCCCATACATTACAACAATGATTTGAATTTCCTTCAAAATCATTTTCTTCCTCCATCCAAATACACCATGTACAACATGGGTTATATGGGTGTTCACAGAAAAACAGTTTTGGAAAATAATCATGTATGACATAAAATTCCAAATCATCTGATAAAACATTATTTCTATAAAATAGTCGAACAGAATTTGAGTTGAAACTTTCTATTATTGGTCCTTTTAAAATACCATAAGTATGTGCTGAGAGACTGTATCTTAAAATCAAATATAAATACGTTGCTCAAGGGTCTCCATCCTCAGCACCATCTTTAAAATCAAAATATGCTTCAAATTCTTGTGATAAGTTAAAATATTTGAAAATACCGAGATAATATTTTCATTTCTTGAAAATATAAGAATATTGTGAAAATAGTATTTGTCTAAAAATAACCCATGATCCATGATGATAACGAGGTATAGTGGAGGTGTTTGATATCTCAAACAACTGCTTGCTATTGAGTTGTATGCTAGAAAAAGTTTTACAATCATCCGAACATGAATTTGCAATAATTATTGCAACCATGTCATCAGGAGGAGATAAGAATGTCGTTTGAGATGCTTCTCCTTCCATTAGTAACCGACTTTAATTGACCTGAAAAAAGTTATAAAACAAGGATTTAACTTAAATAATAGATATAGGGACTAATCCTGTGTCTAACAAAAACTCCTAATCCCTAAAGTTGTCTAAACTGACCTCTGATACCAACTATAAGGCCCCAGTATTAAACCTTACTTAATCATGAGTTATTAAAAGACTACACATTGAGGATCTTTTCAGGTTTAGTGTTTTAGATAATTAGATCATAACTATTACATCTCAAAAGATTACAAAGTATAATCTTTTACTATGTTTCCATAAAATAAAAACTCTTAAAAAGAAACATGTCTAGTTCCATGTTTTAGATAGCATGACATTCCCTTGATCCCATCCTTGACCCAATTCCACATTATGTCCTGTAAAAAAAATTTCAAAAAAACTTTGGGTGAGCATAAAAAGTTCAGTAAGGGATACACAAAGAATGAAAACTGTTATTTCTTAAAATAACAAGTAAACCATGTATAATTTATAAAACGTAATACCTTCACCTTTATGAAGTAGTAAAAACTCTTCACTGAATAAAATATGATTACTTACCCTTTTGTAATCAAAATATTATCATAAAACCCATATAAAGAACACATAACAAATAAAGGTAACTTGGGACATAAACATACTTAAGTGCAATAACCATATGGTCGACTTCCACACATATCACTTAATGGAATAGCCATTCGGCCAACTTCCATACATACTTAATGGAATAGCCATATAGCTGACTTCCATACCCAATGCATTGGAGGTTATAACGTAACCACCCATCCTGGTATTCACGGCACCACCCGTCATATGGTTTATCATGTAACCACCCATAATATGTCCAAGTACCATTATAAAATTATTACACATAAAACCAATATAAAGGAATGATAAAATTTCCACATTTCAATCACAATATATCATTTAAATATATTGACATAATAGAATCATTTATCAAAACAATTTTCAATACCAAAATACATAAAAGAGTATATGCTATTTATTTTATTTTAAAAATATTACGGCTTTTTGAGGAAGCCAAAGATCAAATAATACTTGCTGCGGCGGAAAAGGTCATTGTCACCGCGTACATTAAAAGAAACATTCCTTTTAGTTGTTTAGTATAAAGCTATTTAGAAAAAGATTCCTTTTGTATAAAATTAAAAGTTAAAGGGGTTTATACAACGCATAAAATAAAGTTGTGTATGAAACGAAATATGCCTCAATGAAAGGAGATTGAGATGAAGTCCCTTACAAAGACGGTATCCTTGGTTTAAGGATAAATCAATTACAAAATTATGTGTGACAAACGAAAACACCAAATATAAGTGGATATTAAGTGTAAAAAATCAGAGGTTATTCACAAATATTCCTGGAAAGACATATTCAAGGAGTATATCATTATCCCATATAATGAAATTTGGGTTAAGAAGTTCCCTTGCAAAAATTCGACAGCCTAATGGCGTCACTACAAAATTCAGAAAATGAGTTGATAAGAGATAAAAAGGGTATCTCATCACATGGAAATAAAATTTAAATCAATAAGAATATACAAGAACATATCCCAACATAATAGTATGTGAATTAAAAGACATAACAAAAGAAGACTTTTAAAAAGAGGAGGGTGAAAGGATCCCTTACAGACATGGGTATCTTTCGAAACATACACCCCGTGAAAGAAGGACAATACAACATTGATGTAAATACTCATAAATGATATTATATTACACAATTAGTAAAATAAAGCAAAGTACATACACCACTCAAAGGAAATTGTCAAAAATGTAGCATAAATCTCACGGGAATAAAAGTGAGATGAAAAATCCCTTACAAAAACTCGGCAGCCTAACGGCGCCACATAAAACTTACAAAAATGGATTGATGAGATCAATTAGGGTATCTCATCATATTAACATAAATTTTATAGAAAGAGGAATATAAAATAACATCCCCCAACATAACAAAGAGGAGCTTAAAATAAGTGACATAAAGGAGAGTACTTAGAAAGAAAGAGAGAGGTTAGATCTCTTACGAAAATTTGGCAGCCTAACGGCGCCACTCAAAACTTCCAAAATGGATTGATGAGAGAGAATAGGGTCTCTCATCATAAGGACATAAAAATTACAGTAAGAGTAATATAAAATAATATCCTAATAACAAGAAATATTATCTTTAAAAGGAATTACATAAAAGAGTGTACTTAAAAAGAAAGAGAGGAGTAGGATCCCTTACCTCGGGTCCAACTTGACTCGAACGTTCTTTAACGTCCTTAAAATCGGGTAACTCCCTTTGGTTTGAACCAAAAGGGTTTCCTGAAGACTCCCTGCCTAAGTAAAGGCTTCTAGGATGAGGAGTGGGATTTGGAGAGATAAAATGATCAGAGATTGGCCAAACCAAAGGCTTGAGAGGTGTGGGTAAGGTGATAGAGGTGGGGGTCTTTTATAAGAGGAGAGGAGGGGCACTGTTGGTAAAGTATAAAATGTTACCTTATTTTCAAATGGTTTTCGGATTTCAATGGTACCACATTGATATAATTCGAGGCTAAGGTGATAATGGTTCTAAATCCACCCATAAAATTGGTTTTGTACATGTGTAGGTCTTAGAATTTACATTATCATTCCATTTTAATTAAATCCTTTATTAATGAGGTAATCGCTGCATCATCATGATGTCATAAATAATTTAATATATATAATGTCTAAAAATTATAAAAAAAATTATCATGATGTAGGAAATATTTTTAGCTTTCTAATGAATATTTATAGTCAAAAATATGACTTGTATAACACCATGTAAAAATTGTTTTAGTAAAACATCTCATGTTGGTGTCATTTTTATTTTAACTTTAAATAAAAGGTATAAATGTCATTATCATACCCATGTGGCTCCATGGGGTACCAAAAATCTACCCATGGGTTGTCTTGGTCTGCCATAACTCATCCAATAGGGTTAGGACAAGTGTCAATATATTTTCATTTTATTATAACATCATTTTTACCTAAAATCACACTAATTGCCATTAATCGTGATTAATAAAACTTAAAAGTTACTTTTCATCAAAAATTATTTTCATCCCATTGAACCACATTTTACTTAACAGTTAAAATCATTTAAATAGGATTTTTTAAATTCAAATCACAGAAATGGTAAAGTCCCATTTAAACGAAAAATCAAATTTTGTAACCACCACTTTGGGGTTTCACTATTCATCAAAAAATGGAGACTTTCAGAAAAATACCAAAAATTCACCCTAAGCTATATTTGATATTCCGAATTCAATAAATGATGCCTATTTTACCAAACTCATGACATAGAAGTTTCATTAATTAATTTTATAATTAATTCCCACAGTCAGAGCAAATAGCGTGTTTTTATGAAACAATAAGTATTAAAAGATTGACACTAGTTTAAGTCCAATTTCAAAGTGAAATTAATTCCAATGACCACTATTGGATTAAATGGTAAAAATATATTATAATTTTACTTCAAAAATAATCCAAAAGATAATATAATCTTATAAATAAGCTAGATTAAAAAGAGTTTTTGAATTAAAATACAACATTTTTCACTATTCATTAAAAATGAACTTTATCAGAAAGATACCAAAAAATTAAACAAAGTAAATTTTGATGTTTCGATTCTAAATAAGAATTTTATTTTGTCAAATATAACACATAAAATTGTCAAAAGGTTGATTTAAAAGTGATTCTCCTTCAAAAGGCGGTTAATCGACTTTTTAAAGAATATTAGAATGTCTACGCTTAAAATTGGATTCATTCGCATTTTTAATCCTCTAACATTTATTGTAAAGAGTAAAAATATTTTACAAACATATATAATCATTTTGTAGGTAGTTATGTTCATTACCTCCATTACAACATCTAGGCGTTAACTATTATTTAAAATAATATTATTTTATTATTAGAGTGCAACATAAGACTCCCAAGAAACTCGTTGTTGCGGATTGGGTATGCTATTGATCATAGCATCCCCTTTAATGTAATATTAATATTTTATTCACAAATATGGATAAATATAAAAATTTCATATTCTATATTTACCTAGGGTGTTACATCCTTCCCCCCTTTTGGGAATTGCATCCTTGAAATTTTAAAATTGGGCTTGGAAATATCCTTGAATGTCCCACATCGGAACAAGAGTCGGTAAAACAATCACTTTAAAATAAAGAAAGATAAGTACAGAGGTCACCCGAGTTAACCCATACTAGGATTCCATGTAGGAAAACATGGACATGGAGGAGAAAACATAGGGTCATGTTCTGATGGAGAGTGATAGAAAACATGTTTAGGAGAAATTTAACCTCAAGAAAATCAAAAACTTGTGATGGGTTAAACGGTATTCTATTTACCAGTAGGAAATGTTAACAGACAACATTTTTGTTTTAAGTTACTCTTCATTGAGGAATTTATTTTTGAGCCTAACTAAATCATAATGAAACATTCTTACTTGTCATGTAGACATCCAAATTTTACTAGATTCCTTAATCAAACTCATATTTTCTGAAAAAGACGAGTATTTAGGAAGACTTTTTCACATTAAGAGTACTATAATCACACTTATAGAGAAACACCTAATACACAAAAGATAACTATATATTTCCCATGTATTTAGACTTTAACCAAAACCAAAACTAAAAAGTTTAGTACAAGATCAAATAATCCAGAAAAGGATAACCCTTTATAAAAAAATATATTCTTAATCTCCAAAATTTATCCAACAAATCCCAAAGTTCAATGAGGACCATTCGATAAACAATTTGTCCATGAAATTCTTCAAAGTAAACCAAACTAAGATTGAAACACAAATATTTAAAGGATTTATTCACATGGTATTCTAAGTTAAATCGTAACATTTATCTCCAAACATCATCAGTTTCTCTTAATGTCTCGTATTGAAAAGTAATTAACCTAATCACATATCCTCCATGATAGGTTGATAAATTTCCATAGATAACCCAAAATCAACTTACTCTTAATTCATAAAATTATCTTAACTAAAAAGAATCATTCAAACTAACCAGGGACTTCACGTAGTTCAGTGGTAGGCGATAAATACCACTCACACTTTGGTTGTGGGTTCGATTCCCACAGCTTTGTCTGACGCGACGTATTGTCACACGGTCTGCGTGTTGTCCTTTTTATAAAACTCCAAAAATAACCCTAACATGTTTTACCCTTAATATATTCCTTATACCTCTCATTTTCATCCTAATTCATTATGATCTCAATATCTTAATTCTTGATGTCTTATTTCACCACCATAAGATAAAATAAAACGATTCCCAAAATGAATAACATCATACCTTGTCATGGAGTCCACTCAGTTTCATCGTCATCTTACTCACGTAGGTAGAAGTCCCATACATTACAACAATGATTTAGAGATCCTTCAAAATCATTTTCTTCCTCCATCCAAATACACCTTGTACAACATGGGTTATATGGGTGTTCACAAAAAAATAGTTTTGGAAAATAATCATATATGAAATAAAATTCCAAATCATCAGATAAAACATGATTTCTATAAAATAGTCGCACAGAATTTGAGTTGAAACTTTCTATTATTGGTCCTTTTAAAATACCATAATTATGTGCTGAGAGACTGTATCTTAAAATCAAATATAAATAGGTTGTGCAAGGGTCTCCATCCTCAGCACCGTCTTTAAAATCAAAATATGCTTCAAATTCTTGTGATAAGGTAAAATATTTGAAAATACCGAGATAATATTTCCCTTTCTTGAAAATATGAGAATATTGTGAAAATAGTATTTGTCTAAAAACAACCCATGATCCATGATGATAACGAGGTATAGTGGAGGTGTTTGATATCTCAAAAAACTGCTTACTAGTGAGTTGTATGCTAGAAAACGTTTTACAATCATCCGAACATGACTTTGCAATAATTATTTCAACCATGTCATCAGGAGGAGATAAGAATGTCATTTGAGATCCTTATCCTTCCATTAGTAACCGACTTTACTTGACCTGAAAAAAGTTATAAAACAAGGATTTAACTGAAATAATAGATATAGGGACTAATCTTGTGTCTAACAAAAACTCATAATCCCTAAATTTGTCTAAACAGACCTCTGATACTAACTATAAGGCCCCAGTCTTAAACCTTACTTAATATTGAGTTATTAAAAGACTACA
This sequence comes from Viscum album, assembly GCA_963277665.1. Classification (NCBI taxonomy): domain Eukaryota; kingdom Viridiplantae; phylum Streptophyta; class Magnoliopsida; order Santalales; family Viscaceae; genus Viscum; species Viscum album. The sequence goes on from OY728145.1 coordinate 1,854,854,122, forward strand.
CATTGAGGATATTTTCAGGTTTAGTGTTTTAGAGAATTAGATCATAACTATTACATCTCAAAAGATTACAAAGTATAAACTTCTACTAAGTTTCCATAAAATAAAAACTCTTAAAAAGAAACATGTGTTGTTCCATGTTTTAGATAGCATGACATTCCCTTGATCCCATCGTTGACCCAATCCCACATTAAGTCCTGTGAAAAAAAAATTCAAAAAAACTTGTGGTGAGCATAAAAAGTTCAGTAAGGGATACACAAAGAATGAAAACTGTTAGTTCTTAAAACAACAAGTAAACCATATATACTTTATCAAACGTAATACCTTCACCTTTAGGAAGTAGTAAAAACACTTCACTGAATAAAATATCATTACTTACCTTTTTTTAATCAAAAGATTGTCATAAAACCCATATAAAGAACACATAACAAATAAAGGTAACTTGGGACATAAACATACTTAAGTGGAATAACCATATGGTTGACTTCCACACATATCACTTAATGGAATAGCCATTCGGCCAACTTCCATACATACTTAATGGAATAGCCATATGTCCGACTTCAATACCCAATGCATTGGAGGTTATAACATAACCACCCGTCCTGGTATTCACGGCACCACCCGTCATATGGTTTATCACGTAACTACCCATAATATGTCCAAGTACCATTATAAAATTATAACACATAAAACCAATATAAATGAATGATAACATTTACACATTTCAATCACAATATATCATTTAAATATATTGACATAATAGGATCATTTATCAAAACCATTTTCAATACCAAAATACATAAAAGAGTATATGGTATTTATTTTATTTTAAAAACATTACGGCTTGTTGAGGAAGCCAAAGATCAAATAATACTCGCTGCGGCGGAAAAGGTCGTTGTCATCGCGTACATTAAAAGAAACATTCCTTTATGTCGTTTAGTAAAACGATTTGTAGAAAAAGATTCCTTTTGTATAAAATTAAAATTCAAAGGGGTTTATACACCGTATAAAAGAATGTTGTGTATAAAACAAAATATGCCTCAATGAATGGAGATTGAGATGAAGTCCCTTACAAAGACAATATCCTTGGTTTAAGGATAAATCAATTACAAAATTATGTGTGACAAACGAAAACACCAAATATAAGTGGATATTAAGTGTAAACAATCAGAGGTTATTCACATATATTCATAGAACGACATATTCAAGGAGTATATCATTATCCCATATAATGAAATTTGGGTTAAGAAGTTCCCTTACAAAAATTCGACAGCCTAATGGCGTCACTACAAAATTCAGAAAATGAGTTGATGAGAGATTAAAAGGGTATCTCATCACATGGAAATAAAATTTAAATCAATAAGGATATACAAGAACATATCCCAACATAATAGTATGTGAATTAAAAGACATAACAAAATAAGACTTTTAAAAAGAGGAGGGTGAAAGGATCCCATACAGACATGGGTATCTTTCGAAACATACACCCCGTGAAAGAAGGACAATACAACATTGATGTAAATACTCATAAATGAATGTATATTACACAATGAGTAAAATAATGGGCAGTACATACAGCAGTCAAAGGAAATTGTCGAAAATGTAGCATAAATATCATGGGAATAAAAGTGAGATGAAAAATCCCTTACAAAAACTTGGCAGCCTTACGGCGCCACATAAAACTTACAAAAATGGATTGATGAGATCAAATAGGGTATCTCATCATATTAACATAAAGTTTATAGAAAGAGGAATATAAAATAACATCCCCCAACATAAAAAATAGGAGCTTAAAAGAAGTGAAATAAAGGAGATTACATAGAAAGAAAGAGAGAGGTTAGATCTCTTACGAAAATTTGGCATCCTAACGGCGCCACTCAAAACTTCCAAAATGGATTGATGAGAGAGAATAGGGTCTCTCATCATATGGACATAAAAATTACAGTAAGAGTAATATAAAAGAATATCCTAATAACAATAAATATTATCTTTAAAAGGAATGACATAAATGAGTGTAATTAAAAATAGAGGAGTAGGATCCCTTACCTCGGGTTCAACTTGACTCGATCGTTCTTTAACGTCCTTAAAATCAGGTAACTCCCTTTGGTTTGAACCAAAAGGGTTTCTTGAAGACTTCCTGCCTGAGTAAAGGATTCTAGGATGAGGAGAGGGATTTGGAGAGACAAAATGATCAGAGCTTGGCCGAACCAAGTCTTGAAGGGTGTGGGTAAGGTGGTAGAGGTGGAGGCCTTTTATAAGAGGATAGGAGGGGCACTCTTGGTAAAGTATAAAATGTTACCTTATTTTCAAATGGTTTTCGGATTTTAATGGTCCCACATTGATGTAATTCGAGGCTAAGGTGATAATGGTTCGAAATCCACCCATCCAATAGGTTTTTTACATGTGTAGGTCTTAGAATTTACATTATCATTCCATTTTAATTAAATCCTTTATTAATGAGGTAATCGCAGCATCATCATGATATCAAAAAAAATTTAATATATATAATATCTAAAAATTATAAAAAAAATTATCATGATGTAGGAAATATTTTTAGCTTTCTAATAAATTTTTATAGTAAAAAATATGACTTGTATAACACCATGTAAAAATTGTTTTAGTAAAACATATCATGTTGGTGTCATTTTTATTTTAACTTAAAATAAAAGACATAAATGTCATTATCATACCCAAGTGGCTCCATGGGGTACCAAAAATCGACCCATGGGTTGTGTTGGTCTACCATATCTCATACAATAGGGTTAGGACAATTTTAAATATATTTTCATTTTATTATAACATCATTTTTACCTAAAATCACACTAATTAACTTTAATCGTGATTAATAAAACTTAAAAGTTACTTTTCATCAAAAATTATTTTCATCCCATTGAACCACATTTTACTTAACAGTTAAAATCATTTAAATTGGATTTTTGAAATTCAAATCACAGAAGTGGTAAAGTCCCATTTAAACGAAAAATCAAATTTTGTAACCACCACTTTGTGGTTTCACTATTCATCAAAAAATGGAGATTTTCAGAAAAATAACAAAAATTCACCCTAAGCTATATTTGATATTCCATATTAAAAAAATGATTTCTATTTTACCAAACTAATAACATAGAAGTTGTATTAATTAATTTTATAATTAATTCTCACAGTCAGAGCAAATAGCGTGTTTTTATGAAACAATAAGTATCAAAAGATTGACACTAGTTTAAGTCCAATTTCAAATTGAAATTAATTCCAATGACCACTATTGGATTAAATGGTACAAATATATACTAATTTTACTTGATAAATAATCCAAAAGATAATCTAATCATATAAATAAACTAGATTAAAAAGAGGTTTTGAATTAAAATACAACATTTTTCACTATTCATTAAAAAATGAACTTTTTCAGAAAGATACCAAAAATTTAAACAAACTAAATTTTGATGTCCCGATTCTAAATAAGAATTTAATTTTGTCAAATATAAAAAATAAAACTGTCAAAAGGTGGATTTAAAAGTGGTTTTCCTTCAAAAGGTGGTTAATCGACCTTTTATAGAATATTAGAATGTCTACGCTTAAAATTGGATTCATTACAATTTTTAATCCTCTAACATTTATTGTAAAGATTAAAAATCATTGAAAAACATATATAATCATTTTGTAGGTAGTTTTTTTCATTCCCGCCATTACAACGGCTAGGCGTTAACTATTATTTAAAATAATATTATTTTATTATTAGAGTGCAACGTAAGATTCCCAAGAAACTCGTTGTTGCGTATTGGGTACTCCATCGAGCATAACATCCCCTTTAAAGTAATATTAATATTTTATTCACAAATATGGATAAATATAAATATTTCATATTCTTTATTTACCTGGGGTGTTACACTTAATCTTCCAACCAATATGGTTATCAACATCATTCATGTATTCCTTGAATTTATCAAAAGTTCCTCACTTATACCACATTATGTTAATAGATCCAAATATATAATAATCATTAGTCAATGGTATGATGTATGATTACCCACCACTTACATCAATAGGAAATGGTCCACACACATCGGTGTGAAATAATTAAAGAAGATAATTATCCTTTCTAACTTTTACACTAAATGGGGATTTGGTAATTTTTATTTACAAACATGTGTGGAATGAACTAAGTGGTTTTAGTTCAAAATAATCTAAATATAAAACTTGAAGTAATTTTGTTAGACATTTTTCATTTACCAGGCATATCTGGTGAGGTCAGAGTTGGGTGTCATTTGATTCTTTTGAAGTAACATCATTATCGATTTCCATTACAAAGTTAAAGTAATCCAACACATAAAGTCAATTATGGCAATGTGCCTTTAAATAACAAATGTTATCTTTTTAAAATAAAAATAATTTATTTAATAATTTGAAAATTAATTCATTCATATCTTTTATGGATACAATAATAGTGTTTTGGTAACTTAATGAACATAATAAAAACCCTATAATCCCAAGATCATTCTTGTCAGCAATGTGAGGTGCTAGTAAATAGTATCTACAAATTCAATTATAGCTATGTTTGATACTCGTAGATCTACCTTCCCTAGGTCAATTTTTCTGAATCTACATGGTTAGTTTATTTGAATACATATGTGATCACAATAAGATGTATCTAATACCCTATTTGTAGAAATGGATAAACATCACTCGATAAAAAATTCACTTGAAGTTCCCTTTTATTCTTTAGCTGGGAGCAGTTTTTCTTCCAATGTCCCTCTTCCCACATTAAAAATAGAAATCATCGTATTACCTTTCATCCCCTTTGATTTTATTCATCATGGAGGGTGTGAAGTATATTTGGTCTTAAAATTTCATATGTTCCTATCATGGGGTGTGAGAAAAAACATAAATTACCTAAGTTAAAATGCATTAAATTGGGTAACCTTAGTTTTTTCTAGGGAGGATTCCACAACAATTACATTTTTCATGTAAATTTGAGATAGAATAAGAGGTTGTTTTTTAATTATTTTATTTTAAAAATTATGAAATAAATTAAAAATAATGTTTTAACACAAGTGGATGAAGAGAGTGATGGGGTTATGGTAGGATCACCTTTTCAATGTCAACAATGTCATAAAAATCATTCACGCTCTCTTCCTATTGAATAATACATTAAATAATCCTCAATCGAGTTATCAATCACCCTTGCTTGATGAAAGAAATGGATCCCACTCATATATGCATGGAAGTTTATAAAACAATTCCTAAAAAACAATTTCAAGTCCTCATCTGGAATTTTTGATGCATAGAAATCATAAACTAATTCACTAGTTCAACACATATTCCAATGATCTCTACACACTCACGGCCTAACATAATATTCTCGATCAATACAAATTTCAATAGGCATAAAGTGTTAAAAGTTCCTCACCCAAATATATAACCAATTAATACACCAAAACCCAAAACATAATCGCATTAAGAAAATTGTTAACCACTAAAAATATAAATCATTTAACAAAAATGTTTGTTTTACATTTAATTTCGAGACTCCAACATTACAAAAGTGAAACTCTCCCTTCACATATCACTCAATGGCATTACAACTACATGTGATGGGTAATAGGGTAGAAAAGGGAAGAAGAGAGCATAATGAAACTAAGAAAATTGAAAATATGAAATAAAAAACACATCAAAACATAAATAATCAATCCCATCCCATCTTTCTCCATCTTCATCCACTTGTAAAGGAAGTGAACAATAATATATATAGGGTTGAGGGGTGGAAATTTATCCCTCCAGATTTACTCCTCCAATGTTTTGAGTCACTTTCATTTCATAAATGGCCAAATATCTGGAAGGTTCCTTCATAAAATTTGTTACCATATTTCATTTTCACAATATAAAAAATCTTATTAGATTTGGAGTATTTTCATAAAATTTATCTTTAAAATATTGATGATGACTTTTTCTACAGAAGGAGACTGCACAACTACCACCACTTTGGCACATACAATAGATTACTTAATGACAAACTTTATGCCCAAAAGATAATTTGGACATGAAACTCTTAGTCATATTTCTATAACATCTACAATCACTTCATTTGTATTTTAGTATAACGAGATATTTCTCATTAACTGAGGTGGGTTCCATTCTATCGTCCAAAAAATGTTGTCCAATTGATTTATTTTTTTGGGTCATTGTGTATCGAATTTGGTCTAGGTAAAAAATATAATGTTAAGTCCCAAGATCAAAAAAATCATTTTAAAAAGGAATCACACTATTTAGATCAACATTTTAAAGGATATGACAGAAATACTGAAGATATATAAAACTAAAAATTTACAAAATTAAACAATTCTCATAATTAATCCCAAAATCCACTAAAAATAATAAAAAATGATGAAAATCTACTCAAATTTCTAAAATTTATCGGGTTAAATCATAGAAACACAGATAAAAAATAATGAAAAATATTATCTCTAATAATTCCCACACATGTTTCACTTGGACTCCCAGAAAAGTCAAAATCAAGTCAAAGAAAATTCAAAACACATGCCAATGCGATCCACCAATTCCACGCCAAGAAACAAAAGATATCATACCACATCATAAATCATTATTATATGTTTCCAATTTATGTCATTAAATATATAATGTTTTCATTTATCCCCCCACTCACATAAGACACCTACTCACATGAATTTTCTCTCATCTCACAAATATCAATTTTCAACATGGTTTTTGTTCATCAAAACCAAGGAAAGAGTCACCATATGCTAGACAAATTATTAAGTCTCCACCCAATGTGAGTCATGAACATGTTTTATCATGATTAAATTTTAGGTTTGTTATGTGGCTTAGAATTGGTAGGATTTTGATGTGAAAAATCATGATGCCGAATGAGGATGGCATATATCTTTTTTAAGAAAAATTGTAATATTCTAATTTTATCTCAAGAATGATATCCACTTCACTCCCTTTTGTGAAAAATCAACTCCATCATCATGAAAACACAATGAATGTTCAAAAAATTCATTATTTTAGTTTAAAAATTTCAATCATCTCAAACATTATTTTTCATGAAATCTCTAGAAAGGCACACCTTTTTTTCTCTTTAGAAGCTCCATAAGGGCACAACTTCTCTTATTATCAAAGCTCCAGAAAAGGCACATCTTTCAACATAATTATTTTTTATACTATAAAAAAAACTTCATAATTTCATTTATACCCAATGTATCATCAATTGTCTGAGAACAATACAAGACATATTCCCTCCATACTTTAGTTCAACTAGATAATGGAATTCCACTTCAAGTGTAGGTTGGATATAGAAACATGGAAAGTAATGTTGCTAATCTAATATGATATTCATGGAATCTAAGGGATACAAGATTTAAATGTAAAAGTTAGGATAGAATGAATAGTATTATCTTGGAAAAGGGTCTTTAAAAACTAATGAAATACATCAATAATTTAAAACAAAAGTTCCTAAAACCCTCGTGTTTTGAAAGGAATAAAAAGGTTCTGGTTAAAGAAGGAATGGTTTGGTTCTATCAAGAAGTGAAGTGAATGAAAAGAATATAAAAACAATTGTAAAAATCCTTATAGGAAATTGATTTTAAAGATAAATAAAGTGAGTTATGTAAAGGGATTCAAAAATAAGAGTACTTCTCATAAAATTATAGTAGATTTGAACATGAAACAATTTCATTTTTTAGATTCATTTAAGCTCAGTTTCCCAGAATAATTTATTTCACTCATTTACAATATGACCGAAATATCAGTGTAGATTCTCAATTATAATAGTGGGGTTAATTATAAGAATAAAAACATTCATTTTAACCTTAAGGGAAAATATGTTTAACAAGGTTAAATGAGGTAAATTCAGAAGACCTATTTTATTTCTAAAAAAATTCTAGTTTCTGGAAATGTGGTTTCAGAAATGAAATATAAGGAAAATTTAAAAGGAAAATATTCTACCTTAAAGCATAAATAATATTAATTATAATATTATACAAATTAAATATAATGTATAAGAATGTTATAGTTTCTTCCATTATTAAAATACTAAGAAAATAAAATTGAAACTAAACAAGAAAAAAGTATAAAATCTTTTAACCCATAGTGTAGGGTATCCAAAAACCATTGATAAAGGTCCCTTGATTAATACTTTAAAGAATTTCTCTCTTACCTACACCAAGGTAAACCTCGATCAAAATATCTGAATCTTCCTTATTATCCCCTCAAGCCCTTGAACTTTAAGGTAGTTAGAACCTATATATTTCTATCCACGGAAGTAGTTGATTGTACACAGTAAAAATTAGAGTCCCACTAAGCAATTTGAACAATATGTTCTATACCCACAATACATGAGAGTCTCTCTCTCTAGAAATCAGTTCAATAGGATAGAATATCTATAGTGATCAAAACGTCTTGAGATCATTCTAATGAGATCACATTTATAGGCACATCTCCAACAGTCGGCTCCCTCCTCCAATGGTTATATTCTTACTTGAATTCCAAAGGGACCTATACAGGTGTTACTTAAACAATGGTAATTTAGAAATAGAATATATGGCAGTGTTTTATAATAATAACATGTTTATGAAAAATAAGGTTTCTTAACCAAATATAATTTTTCAGATTCCAGGAAAAAATAATGTATAGAATCAAAGGAAATAAACATTTGTAAGCTATAAAACATGGATATTCAAATTCTCCATTTCAATGATTTTGGAACATGAATTCTAAAGATTTTTTATTATGAATTCCATGGAATTTAAGGTATGAATTCTTTGGAATTCAAGGTCCTAATTATGTGGAATTATGAGTCTGAATTCCGTGGAATTCGGAGTCTGAATTTTGAGAATTCGGTGTCTGAATTATGTGGAATTCAGAGTCTGAATTCTGAGGATATCAGATTCTGGATTGTAGAGAATTCAGAGTCTGAATTTCAGGGAATTCGGAGTTAGAATTTCAGAGAATTTGGAGTCTGAATTTTAGATAATTCTGAGTTTGAATTTCAGAGAATTCAGAGTCTAAATTTCAGAGAAATTGGGGTATGAATTTCAGATAATTTGAAGTCTAAATTCAGAACCTACAAATAGAATACAATATATCTAACAATTTATATGATTTTGATGTTTTAAAAGGTAAATCAAAATTTAAAAATAGGAATAAAAATGAGTTAGAGTTAGAGTAACTATAAAATGATCAATGAAAACATAAGTATAAATTTCCTTGGGGAAGGAAAATTTTCCTTATTATAATAAATCATATGGAAAATATAATCTACCTTATGATAGAGTTTTTGTGATTTTCATGACATAGAAGAATGAAAAAGTCATAATGAGACCGTATTCACTCAACAATATCCCCCTTTTTAGAAAGCACAGACATCTTTATGAAAAAGAATATATGTATATAGAAATTTTCTTTATAGACTTGAAAATAAAAAAATATCTCTCTTTACATATGAATCATGGTAAATACGACTAATTCCACCTTCTGTTTTGAAATACCAAAGTATAGTATTCATGATTTATTGAATGATATTTTATATTTTCATGCATACAAAAATAATCTTTGATAAGAACATACCTGTAGATGAACTCCCCCTTACATAGGGAAATATCTTCGTTACATAGTATTCTATTTATCATTCATTTCTCCCCCTTTGTGAATTTCAAAAAGGAATAAAGAGAATTGAAAAAATATGGTACCAGAAAATTTAGTACTATACAACAAACACATAATGAACACCCAAAATTTCATTATCGTAGGAAAATCTGTACAAAGAATTGAAAATAAAAAAAATATCGGATTGCAAGAAAATTATCCTTATTTCTCTTTCGGAATTAACTTCTTTATGATGGTTTTCATCTTTTTTATGTCCATGTGATCTTCTTCCACACGCTTGAGTAGTTAATCTTGATTATCATTTTTATTCTCTAAGGCTTCGATCTTTTCTTCCTGAGCCTTAAGAATATCTGACTGAGTATTCAAAACTTCTTCTTGCTTAGAAATATTTTCTTTAAACTCAATTCTAAGATCCCTTTCTCTCTACAAATTCATAGCCACTGAGTTAAGCATACCATTAAGATATTTGACTTCCTGTTTCTGAGTTGTCTGTTTGAGACATATATTTTCCTAAAAGTTTTTTGTAATATCTTTAACATCCCATATATTGTGTCAAAATCATCCTTCACACATTCTTGGAAATAATCATGGATTCTCATCTCTTCAATTGTCTTCTTTGAAAATATAGTAATTTCCTTTCATGATCTTTTGTTAGCATCATATCCAAAAGAAAAAATGTTTTTAAATCAGCCTCAATACTAGAATAATTATCTATAAGCATGGTATGTGATTACAATTTTTGATTAAAAAAATGTTGAAGAATCTGGAACCCCTAGTCTATAGTCGGAAATTAGGTAATGGTATCAACCAGCTTCTTCAAAAAACTGAACAACAAAATCATGTCCAAGAGAGGATGATTGCGAATCAAATTGTTTGGTTGGTGGGGATTGTTTTTCTATCTCTTCAGCTATCCTTTTCAATGATCCATCAACATATTTCATTTTTTTATAGATATTTCATTGGTGTATCAACTTACACCTACTTTCCCTTATCATCTCGTAGAATGATCTCTTCTACTTTTGGATATTCATGCTCACTATCTGATAATTGAAAAATCTTGTCTTCCTTAATATTTTCTTTCTCGGCACCTGCCATAAGATCTTCTAAATGAACAAATTCTTGTTTTCTACTCTATTTTTTAGATAGTTTATTTTTTTCTTATGGTCCTTTCTCTTCCTTTCCTAGTGTAACAAGTTTTGAAGATCCTACTTCAGAAGATAGGATAGATAGTTTTTCAGATGGAATATACTTCACATGATATTCCTCTACATTCCTTATCATTTAATATCTATCACCACTTCATCCTTCTTCTTCTTCTTCGACTTATTCCACTATAAATATTCTTCTTCTTGTTCTGGTTCAGGAATAACTATCTTCTTTCCCCGAGTGATAGGAAATGAATCTTTCAAAAATGATTATGGTACTTGAATTTGATTAGAGGCTTTCTCAGTAGCCTTATAAATGGATTGAACTAACTTGGAATCAAACATTTTCTTCCTCTGCTTCTATTCTTTTTCTTGCTTCTCAATATTTTCAGAAGCCTTCAACTTCAATGATTTTTCCTCAGCAGGGTCCAATCCAAAACTAAGCTCCCCTTCCTTATTATACTTTTCATCTTCTCTCAATATATAAACGACTTCATCAGGATAAATCTTTTGCTTCTATGGTTTTGGAGGTGTGGATTGAGTTTCCTGAACATCAAGAGATTTTTCTTTCTCTTCGGGATCCTTTTCCTTTCTCTTTATTCCACCCATCTTGGATGTTTCAGCCACTTCTAGTTTCATTGATAGGGCTTTGATTTTAGCTTTATAAAATCATATAATTCTATTGATTCACTTCAAAAAACAAATTTCATTCTCCTTAGAGTATCATCACTCATCTACATTACATTAAAATTCCTTGTCCTACAACTATAAGGAATTTCGAATTACTCAAGACAAATAACATTAATATTCAAGAGAATTTATGGATACATGATGATTTGAGACTTCAAATTTCCATTCTTGATTTTCTCAATTGTGATCAAGACATACCTCACCAAATTTATCTTCCTAAGGTTCACCATGAAATCCGAAATATAGATTTCACTTTTCATTAGGGAATCCTTATCCCCTTTTCTCGGAATAATAAAACCTAGAACCCATAACTCAAGAATCCATAACTTTATAGATAGATGAAAAATCATCAGAGTATTCACTTTATTCAAGCCAATGAACTCTAAAGCCATTTCTTTTTCAAATGAACCTGATACATCCAGTAATTTATAGGTGAAAAATTCAACTTCACCATCATATGTAATTCCAATTAAACATAAAGCCATAGTGTAGGAAAGAGAGTGGGACATTCCATATCTCTTGAAGGAAAACATTTCTCTCCCTCCTTCATTGAAGAAACATAATGATTCATAAAATTCAACCAACAACTCTGGATAAACTATATCTTGTGCCTTTGGTTTGGATACACATAGGCTCTCATATCCATTAAGCTTGATATTCTTTGAAATGATAGAATCATACTTAGAAAATAATTTCGGATCAATAAACCTTTCACTACATATCTGTCATTTGGAGATTTTCTTTATAGATTAAATTTCTTTCAAAGGGGAAGCTTGCATAGACATTCATAATTGAGGAAAACCTAAATATTAGGAACTACCTTAAGTACAAAAGCAGGGCTTCAGCACAACAGAGCATTGAAGATAAAAGTGGGAAAACCATCGGTGGATCCATTTATAAGTGTTTGAGATGACGGTTCCCCTTCATTGATTGATCCAATGGTTGAAATACTCTTGATCAGATATAAAGTATGATATGATAGTCAAAGATAAAATTTTGTAGGTTCAGATCATTTGAGGGTTTTTAAGATAAAATTTCAGATTTAAGGAAAAGTGAATCTGAAAAATTTTAAACATAATGAAAATACCAACTTGTAAAAATCTGATTAAAAAATTTAATAAAGGAAACATACCTTCGGCGTTGCCTAGAAAATTATTCTTAATGAGGAAAATTCTTCTTCAAGAACATTAGATTTTGAGAAAATTAAAAAAAATTGATTATGAAAATTTTGATTACGAAAATTTTGATTACAAAGAAAAAGTACTCCACCTATGAAAAAGAGTTTCTTACAGTAAGTAGATAGGTTTCAACAAAAATATAATATGGAATATTACATTACGGTTATCATTCCTAACTTCTATTTAATGTATTAAAATATATCAAAGGGTAAAGATTTTGTGATTATATAAGCAAGTTGATCATGCGTTCTAATAAATTGAAGAATGATATCTCCTTTTTTATCCCTAAAAAAGTGATGCCTAATATCAATGTGATTTTCATGATAATGATGTTAATGGTTTTTACTTAAGTCAATGTCACTTTCAATATCAAACATTATATATGTTTTGGTAAAAATCATACCATAGTCTGTGAGTGTGTGTTGTATCCACAACACTTGGTCCCAACAGCTTCCAACTACTACATATTCATCTTTTGTAGTGGAAAGTTATACAGAGTGTTGATTTTTTCATGAAAAAGAAACTAATGAATCCCCTAATAAATGAAAAGTTCTAGATGTAGTTTTTCTATTCATTCTACATCCACCCAAATAAACATCTGAAAATATTTTTAAAATAAAATCATTTCCAGATTTATAAAAGAGTCCAAAATCACGGTTCCCTATATATAGTGAAAAAATATTTTCACAGTTTTTAAATGGTATTCCTAAGGGTTGGATTGATGTCATTCACATAATCATACTAAAAACATTAAGTCTTAATGACTAGCTATCAAGTATAGTAAACTTCTTATCATACCTCTAAATGATGTTTAATCTACTGGTTTCCTAGCTTCATCAAGATCAAGGTAATTTGAGGTACCAATGGGAGAACATATACTCTTAGTGTTTTCATATCCATAATTTTTTAGCAGATTCTAAATATACTTATATTGAGATGTATAAGTTCCTTCAGGTTTTTGAGATATTTTAAAACCTTTGAAAAATGTTAACTCTCCCATCATACTCATTACAAACTCTGATTTCATTAGATCCGCAAAGGAATTAGTTAAATATTTTGGTGTTCAACCAAATATAATGTCTTCAACATAAATTTAAAAAATCACAAAAAATTTATCTTTCTTTATAAGGAGGTTTGGATCAGTATTTCCCTTAACATAATATTTTTTTAATAAAAATCCATTAAGTCTATCTTACCAGGCTCTAGGGTCTTGTTTAAATATATATAAATCTTTGGAATGTTGGAAAACATGTTCAGGATGTTTTAGGTCTTCAAAGTAAGGAGTTTGTTAAAAAACCATTCTCTTGAACATATCTATTAAAGAAATAACATTTAACATCCATTTGATAAATATTAAAGATTAAGAATGCTACAAAGGCAAGTAGAATATGGATAGATTCAAGTCTAGATAATAGTGAATAGGTTTCTTCATAGTTTATTCCTTCTTTTTTTATTATAGCCTTTAGAAGATAATATAGAATTATTTATTAATATGATTCAATTTTCATCACACTTATTTCTGCAGACCCATTTTACTCCAATAACAGATGATTCCTTAGGTATATCCCCCATGGTCTAGACATTATCCCTTTCAAATTCATTTAGCTCATCTTGCATGCCTTTAATCCAATAATCCTCACCTAAAGAATCATCAATGATATTTGGTTCTAATTGGGAAAGGAATTCTAGATTTTCTACTTCATTTCATAAGGAACATCTAGTCCTTACAGGTTTATTTACATCTCCAATGATACTATCACAAGGATAATTCTTAAGAAACAAATGATTTGTGTTTTTTAAAACCTGTTCATCAACATATGGTAGGAAATATTCTAGGTTAAATGCTTCATAATTATTTTATTGAACATTTTACTTATCATAAGGATATTCTATCAAGGTTTAATAATCAGTTTTTTAAAACACATGCAAGGGTATAGGTTGGGGTTGTTTAAAAACAAAAGGATTGGTTTCATCAAATTTAACATGTACTTGTTTCTTCAATTGTAGAATTATTTTTATTAAAAACTCTATTAGCCTTATATGTTTTGGTGTAGCCTAAGAAAATCCCTTCATCATATTTGGGTGAGAATTTATGTAAATTATCATTATTATTCAAAATAAATAATTTTAAATCAAATAAATTGATGTAGAAAGTCTAGGTTTTCTACCATTCTATAATTTTTAAGGGGTTATTTTATGAAAATATCTAATCAAAAGTCTATTTATTGTATAAAAAGAAGTGCTTACAGCTTCATCCCAAAAAAATTAGCTATAAAATATTCACTCAACATGGTTCTAGTTATTTCGTGAAGTATTTAATTTCTTCATTCAAAAAAACTATTTTGTTGAGTTGTTCTTGGTGTTGAGAAGTTATGAGTAATTCCTTTTTTATTAAAAAATATTTCAAAATAAGAATTTGGAAATTCTCCTCCATGATCACTATGAATTGTTTTCAATGTAAGGTTTTTCTCATTTTTAACATGGGTTATAAAAATTTTGAAAGAAGTAAAATCTTTATATTTATTTTCTAGAAATAGACCCATGTGAAACTAGTGTAATCATTGACTAAGACAAATAAATAATATTTTCCTCCACTACTACAAGTTTGTGTTAGACCGAAAAGATCTATATGCACCAACAGTAATGCATCAGTAGTTGAGACTTCACCAATTGATTTAAAACATGATTTATGTTTATTTCTAGATTTACAAGGATAAAAAACATTGGAATAGTCATATATAAGATCCTATAGATCCTAAAAAGTATTATCTTTGAGATTTTACATAGGTTCTTATGGCTATAGTGTCATAACCTTTTATGCCATAACCATGATTGATCTTCCATTGCACTAAGGTAAGGTATATCTTGGCTGCTAAGGTGTTCTATGTTTAGTGTGTACACATTCTCTTGCCTTTGGGCATAAAGAATAATCTCTTCCTTGGAATTGTATACTACGAACATATCATTCCTAAAATTCACATGGTAACCTTCATAACATAATTGACTTATTCTAATGAGGTTGTTCTTAAAACCCTTAACAAATAAAACATTTGAAATCGCTGTTTTTTTCAAGAAGAACAATGTTACCAAAACCAATAATTTCTCCCTGAGCATTATCTTCGAAAGTAACTTTTCCTCCTTCTGTCTTGATAATATTTTCAAAGTATTATTTGTTACATGTCATGTGTTGGAAACAACCTCTATACATGTACCATGTATTTTTATTGGTACTATCATTATTTTCTTGAAAATAAGAGTGTTAGACTTTCAAATTCCAAATTTTCATGGATCTGGAAATTTAAGAAAGATGGATTTTCAGAATCCAAATTTTCTTAGAAAAATATGCTTTATGAAAACCTAAATACTGAGTTTTATTTATGGAAATTTTTTTGCCAAATGTTTACCACATGGAAATTTGTTACAGAATGGAGCACTTTGCAGAAAAAAATAGTTATTAAAGAAAATTGGTTTAGAATTAGTATAACAAAATCCATAACTATTCCTTAGATGAAAAATTAGAGAATACATCTTATTATATTTTTCCTTACCAGAAGTAATGTTTGACAAAAATTACTCAAGTAAAATATTTCTAACTTTAGATTAATAACCATGTTTTTTTCCGAAAAAATAATAGTTTTAGAACTAGAGTTATTCTCTAAAATATTTTTCTTAGAAATTACTTTTTCATGGTCCTTATAATGTTTATCCTTATCAGAATTAACTTCCTTGAGGATTTTGGAAATATTTTAAAAATAAAAAAATGTCTTATCAAGATCTTTATAATGGTTTTATACTTTATTAGTTAAAATATAAATTCTATAATTTTCATTATCATGTTTTTTCCTGAGATTAGAATTTTCATTCTTAAAAAGTTTAGAAATCATAGATACTTCTTCATAAGTAGGTAACATTTTTTCATCATCAGATGTATATTCATTATCTGAAGACCTATAGTATTTATCATCATTATAATTTTCATTCAATGGTACATTTGTGATAGATTTTTCGTTGTGTTCCTTTTCTATTGGACATTAATTTTTAATGGGTTGCTTGGCTAGTAGACTAATATTCTTCTAACTAGAAGATTCATACTCTAAGGATTCATCAGAATAGTTACCACCACTGGCACGCCAGGTGTCATATTCTTTCAATACTTTCTTTACTTTATCATTTTAATACGTATTTCTATTCCTCTAATAATTCATTTACTTTATATATTTTTTCTTAAGAATATGAAAATCCATCCAGATAAGCCCTGCTCTTTTGCATTCATAGAATGTGAATTCCATGTATTTCTTATCTTTTCTTTTTTTCTTTTTATATATATATTGAAAGTCTTTCATTACAACTATCATGTTCATCATTTGAGGAAGATTATCGAGTTCATTCTCTCTATGTTCCCTTTCACTAGATTCAGATAAAACATTGATTTTCGTAGACATAGATCTTGTAACCCTTTCATGAGTCTTGGATTTAGTAGTAGTAAAGGCTACACTTCCATTACCCTTATTCTTCTTATTCATATCATCATCTCTATTCATTCTTGAATCATATTGAAGAAGAGTTCCAAAATGCTCATCAATATTAAGTTGAGATACTTTCATATTCTATTAAATAGTTGTTCTCTTAGATTCCCACTCATCAGGAATGATATATATAATCATGTCCACAATAGATTCATCATCAAGACCTTTCTCACCCAATGATACTAAACTATTATCAATAGTCATAAACCTGTGTTGCACGTTGAATACTAGATCTCCATAAGGAAATAGAAATCCATGATATTCTTCTCTGATCATAGTTATTCTAGTTTCTATAACTTTAAATGTCCTAAAATGAGTAACCTCCAATTTCTTCCAGATACAGTAAGAATCTTCTCAATAAGAAATCTGACTATATATATTCCTGGTCATGGAACACAACAATGTATAGTGTAACTTGTAGTTTAGTTGATATTCTGACTTTTCTTGATTGGTGAATGTTCTGACTTTTTTTCAGTAATCTTGTAATATTCAGTAAGTGTAAAAAAAATCTACTCCAGTGTTAATAACAAAAGACTTAAAACAATCTCTCCAGTACTCAAAATCATTCTCGTCAAATATAGATGGTATGGAAGTATTTAGATTTCCAATCTAACTGACATCCATTCCTTCCATATAAAATAAAATATCTTCCCACAGAAACATGTTAATAGAAATAGATAGTAAACCAGTATAAAAATGCATAATAAATGAAAATATTTAGAATAATGAAAAGATGAACAATAAAACTTATAAGTGAATATATGAATTTCATATACCTCATCTAATACCAATTGTAGGATCAAAATATGAATGTAAATGCTCAATTACATGAGCGGGTGAATTGTAAGTTTAAAAAACAATCATTTTGAAACTTAAGGAAAACTATGTTTAACAAGGTTAAACAATGTAAATTTACAGGACCACTTTTAGTTATATAGACTTTCTAGGTTCCCAAAATGTTGTTCCAGAAATGAAATTTAAAGAACGTTTACACATAAAATATTGGACCATAATGCATATTGAATCATACTTATCAGAGTATAAAAATAGAAAAAGAAATTATAATAAGGTTAAACATTCTTCTTTTATCAAAATATTGCAAAACTAAACATGAAACAAAACAAGTAAAAAATATGAAATCATTTAACCCAATGTGTATGGTATCCAATAACCTTGGATAAAGGTCCCTTGAATTATACGTTCAATAATGTCTGTATTACCCACACTTGGGTAAGCCCTCAATAGTTATATTATAATATATTTTGTTATCCCCGGATTCCCTCGATCATTAAGGTATTCAGAACCTCTGTCATGATATCCATATAAGTCCTCGATTGTAGAAAGCAACAATCAAAGTCCCACAAAACAAGCTAAACAAGATGTTCAGTACACACAAGGAATGAGTGTATCCCTATCTAGAAATCACTTCAGTAGAATTCAATCTATAGAGTGATAAATATTTCTTGATCTAGTTCACATGAGATCTTATTTATAAGCACATCTCCTATGGTCGGCTCCCTCCTCATATGGTTATATTTTTCCTTAAATTTCAAAGGGACCTGTACAGGTGTCACTTAAACAACTGTTAGTTTGAAATAGAATATATGACCTAATTTCATAAATATAACATGTGTAAGAAAATTAAGGTTGCTTAAACAAATATTATTTTTGGGAGTCTAAGAAAAAATAATGTTTGGAATCTAAGAAAATAAACATTTGTAGACTATAAAACATGAATATTCATATTTTGATATTCAAATAATTCAGAATCTGAAATCTAATGATTTTAGAGTCTAAATTATGAGGAATTAAGAGTTTTAATTATATGGAATTTAGAGTCTGAATTCAGTTGAATTTGGATTCAAAATTTCGAGAAATTCATAGTTTGAATTCTAAAAATTCATATTCTAAATTTTCTAGAATTCAGATTATAAATTCTATGGAATGTGGATTCTAAATTTTAGAGAATTCATAATCCTATTTTCAGAGAATTTGGAGTCTAAAAGAGAATTTGGAGTATGGATTTCAAAAAATTCAGAGTCTAAATTTCAGAGAATTCAGAGTCTAAATTTTAGAGAATTCAGAGTTTGTATTTTATATCATTCTGAGTCTGAATACAAAACCTAAAAACTGAATACTCTATATCTAAAATTTTATAGGATTTTGAAGATTCATAAATGACACTAAATTTTATACATAGGAAAAAATGAGTTATATTTAGAGTAACTACAAAACGATCAATGAAATTATAAGTAAGGATAAATTTCCATGGGGAAGAAAAATTTTCTTTATTATGATAAATCATAGGGAAAATATAATTTTTCTTAAGATAAGGTGTTTGTGATTTTGAAAACATAGAGGAATAGAAATGTCATAAGGAATAATTATTGACTCTATATTTACATGGGTTTTAAAAAGGGATATAACAATCATTTTAGATCAAAATTTCAAAAAACACACAAAAATTGAAAAAGAAACACGCAAGAATTTGAAAACTCACACACATTTGTTTTTTAAAAATAGGAAAACAACATATGAAAATCCTTAACTAAAATTTTTCATTCCCCACCACATAAATGAAGAATTTCCCCAATGCATTCAAAGGGATGTGACATGTAATAAAATTTGAAAATGAATCACAACAAGTAAGAAAGTGTAATGGAGGTGTATGACCTAATAGATTTTATTGATAGATAGGTTGGAAGAGTGTGATCTCCTCCACTAGGTCTATGGAATGGTCTCATATAATTTCTTTAGTATAATACCATTAATAGTGCTTGAATTCTTCTATACATACTTCATAATGTACACAGCATAGAAAGAATATACATGACTTACCATAAATAGTCCCTCCCAGTGGGAATGAAGTTTACTTAGAATCAGCTTGAGTCTTGACTTTAATGAAATTACATTGTCTCCAGGATGGTAGTCTTTCAATTAGATAATCTTTTTATGTTGCACTCTTGTTCTCTCTTCTAAAATCCTGGAATTTTTAAAACACTTCCTTTCAATTTCATCCAACTCCTTCAAATGGATTCTTCTCTCTTTCCCATCACTTTTAAGATCCAAAATCATCTTCTTAACATCCTAATGTTCCATTTTCTCTAATTCCATTGGCAATTGATAATTGTTCTTGTAAATCATCCTTTACGGAATAATTCCTAATGGGGTCTTTCATGATGTCCTATAATCCCATAATGTGTCTTCCAACCTTTATCTCCAATCATTCCTATTTGGATTAACAATCTTTTCCAAAATTCCTTTGATTTATTTGTTAGATGCTTAATAGTGAAAATTTGTCTATGAGTGATAGGGAGTTTTTGTTTTATGATGCACCCCTTACTTTATCAACAAACCTATATTCTTATATTGTAAAAGTTTTTCCATTGATCACTTCTAATTGATTTTGGCACTCCAAACCTACAAAATATGTTATCCTTGACAAAATCAAAAACAACTTTAGCATCATCTGTCCTTATGTACATTGCATCCACTCATTTGGAATCATAATCAACTCCAAATATGTTATCATAATTTTTAAATAAAAAATCTCACAAAAATTAGTGTCTTTTGGTGAATGTCTTCTCTCTTTGAATGTTTTCTTAAAAACAGTCTTTTTTTAAAGCTTTTTCAAAATTCATAACCATAATTAAAATGGTAGGGACAATAATTTCAAGATTATAAAACCTTCCTTAATATCATTTGAGGTCAAAAGTGTCCTCCACAGGCTAAACTGTGAAAAAACTGAAAGTCCAAAAGAATGTTATCTCCTAGTAAACCTTCATCTAATCACTTGGTCATTATAAATCGTCAAAACAAATGGATTATCCCAAATGTAATATCTAGATTTAGCTTTCAATTTTCTAATATGTTGAGAATTGAAATGAT
This sequence comes from Viscum album, assembly GCA_963277665.1. NCBI lineage: Eukaryota > Viridiplantae > Streptophyta > Magnoliopsida > Santalales > Viscaceae > Viscum > Viscum album. The sequence goes on from OY728145.1 coordinate 1,854,875,170, forward strand.
ATGGGACCTTAGATTTTACCAGCTAATTTACCATGTTATCATACCAAGTAACTTCTACTTTAACCAAGTATAACAGGTCTCTAGGAAGGTGATCATTAAATAGTTCATTTTCTAGAATTTCAGCTTCAATAGTTTTGGTAGTCTTCTTAAATGATCTGAAACATGGTTCATAGATCTATTATTTTCCTTTATTTCTATGTTGGACTCCTTTAATAGTAACATCCATATCTCTGGCTTTAGTTTAACTTTATCCTTATTCATCAGGTACTTAAGAGCATCATGGTTAGAAAACAAAGTTACTTTTGTTCAAAGAATAAATAATCTAAATATTTCTCAATAAAAATAGTACTAAAAACTTATTCTATGTTGTTGTGAAATTAAATTGAGCTACATACAAGATTCATGAGCCATATATAATTAAATGTGTCCTTCCCTCTATTACCTGAGAAAGGAATGCTCGAACTGCTTGGTTGGAAGCATCACAATGTAGATCAAATTGTTCTTCTGAATTTGGTGCCCACATCATTGGTTGTGTAACCAATATCCTCTTCCAATAATCAAAGGATTACCTAAATACACTAATGAAATCCAAATCATCATCTTAAAAAAGAAATCTAGATAGGATAATATAAATCCTACTCAAATCTTTGATAAACCTCCAGTAGAATCATGCATGTCTTAAAAATGATCTAACATGCTTCATACACGTTGGGTAAGGAAAAGAAAGTATTAGTTAAATTTTTGATTTATAAAATTGAATTCCATTTTTGGAAATGAAATTTTCTAGGATAATCCCTCTCTCAACCATGAATGGACACATTTTAATATATATAAACTAGAATTAGTTCAATGCATGTGTTCAAAACATTTTCCAAATTTTTTAAACAATGGCCAAAAGATTTTCCAAAAACAATGAAATCATCCCACAAAACTCCATAAAATATTCAATGTGATCAAAAAATATACTCACTATAAACCTCTAAAATGTATTGGGATCATTAAATAATCAAAATAGCATCCTTTTATATGAAAAAGTTCATAGGGTACATGTAAAGGTTTTCTTCCCTTGATCCTCAAGAGTAGTGGGTACCTAGAAATGGCCTGAAAATCTATCTAAAAAACAATATTGTTCTTTCAATGAAAATATCTATAATTCGATAAATCAAGGGAATGTAGAAATGATCTTTCCAAGTGACCTAATTCAACATCGAAAATTCAATGCACACTCTACAACTATTTTGAATTCTCACAATGATAAATTAATTATTTTTATTCCTCACAATGAATATTCTAGTTTATTTTATTTTGTTTAACTACATCAATTGGGCTAACCCATTGTGAATCTAATACGGGATAGACAATCCCAACTTCCTATAGCTGTATGATCTCATTATTTACAGCCTCTATCAAGGTGAGACTCAACCTCCTTTGGGGTTCTCTAATAGGTTTTGAATCTCCCTCAAGACAAATTCTATGTGAACATATTTTTGGGTTTATTCTAGGGATATCAATTAATATCCACCATATTTATTAGACATTTTATCTCTAAATATGAATAAATTAATTTTCATGGGTTTCAGATAAATTATTAGAAATTATCACTGGTAATTTCTCTCTCTCTATAAGGTACACATATTTCAAATCAATGGGGAGTGGTTTTAATTCAAGATCAGGGGGATGCTCAAGAGAAGAAACTAAACTCATGTTCCCTACTTCTGATAGTAAGATATCCTATGCACAAGATATCATATCAACTTCTTCATCATTTGACTAACCATCAAGAAAATCAAATATTACCTCTTCCTACCACATGAAATCAGAATCTACAGAATTTTGGGCATCCACATGTACAATGAAATTTTAAATGGAATAATTCTTTCTAATGGAAAAGAATTCATGGAACATACTTGTTTATTCAATGGTTTTAGTACCAACTACATGGGATATTTTAATGAGTGATTGATCATCTGATGGGTGCCACATCGATTCAAAAATATTGAACTGGACAGTGTTATCTCTAAAGTCCATGGTGAGTGCCCCTTCCTAGAAATTAATGATGGTTATAGTTGTCTTCAAAAATGGTCATCCCAAAATGATGGTATAGTGTGATGGAATCCTATCTTCTTCTATATTCAGCACATAGAAGTCAGTTGGGAATAAGATATCTTGGACTATCACAAAGACATACTCTAGAACTCCTTTTGGGAAGACTATGGATCTATTTGCAAGCTGGAGCACCACTCTTGTGGGAATAAAGTCTCTAATATGCATGGAACTTTATAATGAGTGGGGAAATAAATTAATGAAATCACGTAGATCATACACAGTATTAGATAAATTTATATAACCAATGGTACATGGAATGGAAAACATCCAGGGGTCTTGACATTTGCATGGAAACTGTGGTGTGATAAGGGAAGAGACAGTTATTCCCAAGATGATCATTTCATTACATTGAATTCTCATATTCCTGCTGAAAACATCATTCAAAATTTTGCATAATTTTTATTTTATTTTTTGATTAATTCAAGATGGGGGATATTAATTTCTACATTCAATAATGTTTTCAATTTTTATTTGGGTTGATTCTTAATGCAATCTCATTGTTTCCATCATCCATGATGGAAATGATGGGGTAATAATTTCTTCCCAATTTGTTGAATTTTCAAGGGTGTTTCTTGCCAATTTATCCCAAGTCTACCATTCCACTTCTTCCCTTTCATCTTTTATTCATTGTGAAATTTCATAGAATTTTCAGAATTTACATCTTCATTCTCCCTCAACTCAAGTGGTCTTGATTCAAGTTCATGGGATGCTGGTTGTGATATTTATTTTTCACTTATTGTTTTTATCATTCCAACATTTTATTTTTAGTTTTGGATTGTTTGGTAAGGGTGTATCCTACAGTTTTTGGTTAGGATGTCCATGAGAATTTTTAACAGGGTGTAGAAATATTTTATGGTGTCTTTCAACCCCCAATCTCATATATCTTTTTTTGGTTCAGAATTTGAAATTTGGAAGTAGTGGATGGATTCTCATAGGGTCTGTGTAATGTGTGTGGTTGGTGGTATGAAGGATTGTTATAGTATTTTTTTTTTCAAATGGTGGTGGTTTTTGGATGTTTACTAGAATGGGGGGTATAGTTTGATATTGTTGATTTAAAAATCCATATTGAACTTGGTTTTTCTCTCTCCATCCTTGATATTTTTGGAACTACCTTGGTTGAAAGGCTTCTTCACAAGTTTACATTCCCTAAACTTCAGCACATTGGTCAGTTAAATTATCAGGTGATGAGCATAGACCACATATATTAGCTAATTCTTATTGGTAAACCACTTATTTCAAGGCCACCTATCACACCAAACTATCTATATCGTCAATATTATATTCACACAATGGTGAGGGATATTATGTTATTACATAATGAATACCTCTTGTGTCAGTACCACTTGTACCAAACTATTCATAGTTAAAAGAAATCATCCCACTCAATCCCTTATCTTGTTCATATGAATTGTCAATCAATGCACAATCAGATGATACATCCAGAAAGTTTTTTTCACTGACTATTAAGCCTTGATTAAAGAAGACAAGAAATGGTAGATCCCTAATTTCTTTATACGGGTATCTTTCATATAGCTTTTTAAATCATTCATATTACTCATAATGGGTTTCTCCAAATGATTCTATAATGGAATAGATAACCTTTTTGATGGTTGGGGTTCAGAGGTGGGGAATAATAATTACATTAAATATCTTACCAAGTCATTCCAATAATTCACATCTCCTGGATCTAGACTATAAAACCATTATTTTGCAGCTCCTTCCAATGAAAATGATAATACCATCCACTTTAATTATTCTTCAAGTACTCCACGTGGTCATAAAGTTGAGAAAACATTTTTGGACTCTTTAATGTGTTTTTTTATCTTCACCATCCAAACCATGAAACGTTTTAAGAAATTGAATCTTGTTATGTTTCATCTCAAAATAATTTTGTAACACTGGCATTCCAATTTGATAATTTTGATTAAGTAATTGTGTTTCACATAGGCCTCTAAGGGATTAGTTTTTTCTTCAACCCATGATGTCAGGCTTAGAGTGAACACATTAAGTTTCAATCGAGTCATGAAGAGAAATTTCCTCAAATTCAGATTGTACATTAAGGTTTCTAAGTCTATTAACAATGTTATATAAATTTAAGGATCTATGGGAAAAGGTTCATTGTTTGAGCTTCTACTAATGAAATTTACAGAGAAAATAAATAGAGAATGTAAGGACCTGAAATTTTCAAGTAAATTTTTTTTCTTAATTCTTTGGAATTTTAAGAGTCTGTGGCTTCTGACAGCATGTGATTCTAAGGCCCGGTGTGCCCGAAATAAATTTTTGAAGTTTTTTTCGGGTACCTTCAGTAAATGTACGTGCGGGTTTTTCTATCTTTTGAAACTCTGCTTAGAATTGAAAATCTAGGACACCGATAAACTTGCAACATCAGTATTCTCTTAAGGGAACCTTTACTGTAGTTGTGTTTTATGCGGGATGAGAGTTAATATTTGGGGTTTTAGAATAAAATGAATAAAAAGAATAAAATTCTGGAACACAATTTAATCTATTTTGGGTGGTTATTTTCTCCCAAGGGGAGTTAGTGGTGGGGCCCACACCCACATAACCTCTCATGGGTGGATATTTGTGTGGTGTGGCCCACACGATTCCCTAACCCTTCATCTCCCCATAACTCCTCTCAACTCCCTTGAACATCCCTTCATTAATTCATTGACAACTATCCTCATTTAATATGAGGAGCCTCACCATCTTCCTCACAATTAAGATGCCAACATTTTAATTAATTAAATGGGACACTCCAATTAATCAATTAAGGTTTTTAATTTTAAATTTTTTTTTGTGTGAATAAAAATAATAACATGAGATATTATTTTAGTTTGAGCATTTTTTGAGTTGGAAAACATTGGGAGAGCTCTTTAGAATTTGAAGAGAGTTTCCTTCTTCAATGAAGAACAACACCCACTTCAATGAAGAATGTCGCTTCGTCGAAGAACAACGATGTTCCTTTCAATATCTTTGCCGCAACAAGTGAGGAGACACATCTTCCTCCTCGGACGCACCCCAATGTCGTCTACAAATTCTCTTTTGGAATTTCTGCTCTTGAAACTGAGGTAGGGGTTAATTCATTTTGAATTGATTATCTCGTACCCAGTTCTTTTTCAGGAATAATTGTTTATTTTCGGCCAACTACTAACACCTAATGCAGAGGGTGTGGGCTGAACACACACGGCCCGATGACCCTCTATAGTCTCTTTTGATTGAAATGGATATCGTGATAGGAAGGTGGCGACGAATGGAAGTGGCGGTCATGCGCCAGCCGCATGTGGATGAACTGCGGCCCACAATCACGGGCCGCTCAGTCAAAGGAGAACCGGCCGGCCGAAGCTGGTAGGGCCAAACGAAGACTGCGGTGCCACAGGGGGTGCCGCGCTGCGGTGGACCGGGGCCTGCATTCTGCGGGTCGCTCGACTGTCAAATCGGCCGGCCCACCTGCCGGCCGGGCGGTAAAGACCCGCGGCGCCAGGAGGGCGCCACTCTGTAGATTTCACGGCCCGCCCATGCTGGCCACTCGCACTGTGAAGCCTAGCCGGCTTCAGCCAGCCGGTTAGGGAGGGCGGCACCGTCGGTTAGGGCTTCCCCCCCTCAAACCACTCGGCCCCCTCGGGCCGAGCCGTGAACAGGTCGCGCCCTGCCGGGCCGGGACGCACCGTGTAGTGCCACGCAATTCACCGGGCCGGTCCAACCCTCTGTCGGGTCAGACCCACCAATGCTGGGTTGACCCAACCCGTCAGCCCACTGGGCTTAAAAGGTTGGGCCTCTTATAACTTAAACGTGAATATATTTAAGACCGTGCGTCCAATCAACATGTCGTCTATGGCACTAGGACCCTTATGATGGGGCAGTCCTTCTACGATACTCTAAGTGAGTTTTGGACGACATTGGAAAATGGTCGAGTATGGAATGAGCTTATTTTCCAACCGGGCCCCTGGAATGGAAAAGCCAATATCTTTCAAACTGGGCGTCCGATTGAGGCGTCGTCTTTTGCGTTGGGTTCCTTTTGACAAGACGGAACTTTAGGATACAACAACTCTAGAATTCATGACAGTTTATGTATTGAACCCTTGGCTCGAGGAGTGGACCCTCTCTGAATCAAGCATGTTCTGCGAGAAAACCCTAGAGATGGTTGCGACTACAACGACTACCATACTGAAATCCTATGTGGGTTCGGCAACGATGAATATCGTACTGGAATCCTTTGTGGGTTCGACAATGAAGAAAATTTTATGAGAATCCTCCATGGGATCGGTAGTGATGACAACTGTACTATAATCCTCCCTAGGTTTAGCAGCGATGACAACTGTGCTTGAATCCTCTGTGGGTTTGGCAGTGACAACAAATGTACTAAAATCCTCTGTGGGTTCGACATAGACGATGAATCAGTGACTGCATCTGATCACCTACACCTCTATACGAAATATGCATACCTGTGTGAGCTGAGTCTTGACTTTCAATCATTACCATAGAGGCGATTGACTTCTTTATTTTGTGGACTGGGTTGTTCTTGGGCTCCAGAGGTATAGCCAAACTGGGATTGATGACTTAGGTATATGCATGGGCACATACCTAAGTAGAGTTGGTTGATACTTCATGATTGTATCTATTCATTGTGGTTTATCCTTCGTGGATTTTAGGAGACCTTGAGGGGTCTCGGGGTCCCTACTGAGTATTTTTATACTCACCCCTGCATGGGAAATGCCTGAACTATGTTGTGTTGGATATAGACGACGGACAGCACTGATCGTAGTAGAAACTTGTGGAGCTGGACGGAACCTGGAGGTGGACCCCTTGGCGGGACGTACATGGAGAGGAAGAATGGACCCGAGGTACCGAGGAGACCATCTGTACCCACCTTTCAGGTCGGATTTACGGAGGATGACTTAGTATTTTCTGTTTTACATTTCTGCTATTGTACTAGACATTTAGTTGTACTATACTTTTTAGTTGGGTTTGTATTCTGGCCCATTTACCATTCAGCACATACATTGTTTTCAGTATTAATTTTTTCTTAATTTAACTTGCGTAATCTGTCATGTTTGTTAATATTATAAAGTCAATTTCTTCCCTTTTATTTGGATTTACTCCCTTGGTGCTAGTCGCCTGCCCCTGGCCTATGGAATGCGGGCTTATGGTAGTCACGGAACGGGCCCTGAGGATGGGTCGTGACAAATTGGTATCAGAGGAGTCGGTTCTACCTCATAACTCCGGACTCTGATCTTTCTTCTCTGTGAAGCAATAGTGTTAAGAGTATTGAGTGTGGTTTTCAGTCCAGGGAGTCCAGTGTTGGTGCAGCGGCCGACGTATCCATACACCAGGACCCTGACCTCTGATTTTTGACTTAGTGCATGAAAACACTGATTGCATGAGTGTTTCAAAAGTTTTCTTTGTGATTAGTTTGTGTCAGCTCACCAGGTATACTGTTTTGACCGTGGTTCACCTGTTTCTTTTCAAGATGGCCCCACGAAGGCAGCCAGCTAGGGTTCTGAGTCCTGTAAGAGATGTCAGCCAACCGAGCGACGAGGCCTCGGTGCAGGGCCCCATTATAGAGGAGGCACCAGCAGTAACACTACCCGCTGAGCCACTAATACTAAAATCCACAGTAGCAGAGATTTCATGCTTTCTGAGTGCATTGCACGAGTTTCAGTGAAAGAGGATGCTCATGTTCCGCGTAGATACGGACCCTCAGGAAACTGAGAATTGGCTTGAGGCTGTCGTTAGGGTTTTCAGATTATTAGGGACACCAGCTGATATTATGGTGATCCTTGCAGTATGTCTCCTGCACGCAGAAGCAGGAAGATGGTGGATCCTAATTCTTCAGGTGCATGATGAGGCATGTTTATTTTGCATAGACTTATATAGTCTCTTCTGCTCAGAGTTTGTTCGCGCCACCATTCGTGCGGTGCGGATTCAGGAATTACTTCATCTGTGGCAGGGTAGTATGACAGTAGCTCAGTACTCAGTGAGGTTTACTGACCTCTCACAGTACTCCACGGATATGGTACATGACCCGTTCATCAGGGCTTAGAACTTTGAGCAGGGACTGAGGCATGAGATTAGATCTTCGATGATTCATCTCAGCATTCCGACGTTGGCAGGGGTTCTAGAGTGAGCCCTTCTAGTGGAGATATTTCTCAGTCAGTAGTGACCGGTAGTGAGACCCACCATAGGGCGACACATAGCAGAGTCTTCTGCAGCTGGGATTAGACAGTTGACGTAGAGGTCCAAGCAGACCAGTCCATCTAGTGGGCGACCTCAGAATACAGGTTCGGTTGTTCGGGGAACCCGAAATAGAGATAGATATTCCATGAGTAGGTAGTGTTATGCATGCAGCGGACAGTGTCACATAGCTCAAGACTATCCTACCCTCCATGCAGACGAGCATCAGACAGTAGAGGGACCTCCTTGGAAAAGGTAGAGGTTCGGCCATGGCGGTCCGTCAGGAGCAGGTGGACAAGGCAGAGGAGTTGGCCGAGCAGTAGGTGGTGGACGATGTTTCGAGGCTCTACCAGTACCACCACCATGAGGTCCACCCCCGGCACAGGGAGCTGGAAGACAGAGGTAGGGTCATCTCCTGGAAGTCGAGGCCTACGACCACAGTGCACCTGAGATGATTCTCGGTAGTATCTGTGTCAACTCCACCCTTGTTACAGTACTGATAGACACATGTACGAGTCGTTATTTCATTGTTGCTTCCCTTTTTCAGAGCTTGGAGATTTCGACGGAGCCGTTGGCTCGATCCTTATAGGTAGTGACTCTTACGGGAGCAAACTCAATGATTACACACTAGTTCCAGCAGTGTGAGCTTACTCTAATAGGCGAGAGATTTTGGTGGGATCTTCTTGTAGTGGTTTTAAGGCCTTACAGCATCATCTGGGGTATGGACTGGTTATCTATAGTCCATGCTCAGATCGACTGTATTAGGAGCAACATGTGGTATATCCGCACAAATGGGAGAAGGTTCAACTTCACCGGTGAGAAGGGAGCCATTGCAGTGCCGGATGGACTTTCACAGAGGAGAGGGTATCCTATCACACATTAGTTGGCTAATCCCATCCTTGGAGCAGTTGATGTGCGGAGTCCAAGTTTTCCTGCCGTGGTGGATCAGTATGCAGACGTTTTTTCGGACGACATTCCAGGACTACCTCCACGCAGAGAGGTAGACTTTTACATAGACATGTACCCCGAGACATCACTGATATCTACTCCATCATATCGGTTGGATCCTACTGATCTTCAAGAGCTGTGGGTACAGTTGGAGGACTTTCAGGGAAAGGGATTCATCCAACCATGTGTTTCACCCTGGGCTTCTCTGATTTTGTTCACCAAGAAGGCAGATGAGAGCTTGCGACTATGTGGCGAATACCGTCGCCTGAATCAGGTGACCATGAAGAACAATTATCCACTCTTGAGGATTGATAACATCTTTGATCAACTCAGGGGAGCACGATGGTGCTCTAAGATAGACCTAAGGTTAGGCTATCATCAGCTCAGAGTTCGAGATGAGGATGTGTAGAAGACGACCTTCAGGTGTCGGTATGGCCACTACGAGTACTTGGATATGCCTTTCAGCGTAACCAATGCTCCAGAAGTGTTCATGAGTCTCATGAACAGGATATTCCAGCCTTACCTCAATCTCTTTGTTGTAGTCTTCATCGATGACATATTGATTTACTCGACTACTGAGGAGGAGCATGCCTACCAATTGTGGTTTGTACTGGATACACTCCGAGGCACCAGCTTTATGGTAAGCTCTCAAAATTTCAGTTCAAGATTTGACAGGTTCACTTATTGGGACACTTCAGCTCAGAGGTGGGAGTTTTAGTGGATCATGCGATGATCGAGGAAGTGCTTGCTTGCGATCCACTAAGGAGTGTGACAGAGGTGCAGAGTTTCCAGGGTCTGGCTGGACATTATTAGAGATTTGTTTCGGACTTCTCCAGAGTTGAATCACTGCTTTTAGCATTGAAGAATAAGGGGAAACCCTTCATGAGGTCAGATATATGTCACCAAAGCTTTCAAGAGCTGAGGTAGAGGTTGACCAGTGCGCCCATCTTGAGGCTACCGAAGGAGGGTGTTGGGTACGTAGTTTACTACGACGGATCATGGACCGAACTTGGGTGTGTCCTGATGCTAGAGTGAGAAGTGATTGCATATTTTTCATGGAAGTAGAGACATCATGAAAAGAACTACGCTACCCATGACTTGGAGTTAGCATCATTGGTCTTGTCCTTGAAGATGTGGTGGCACTATCGGATGGGAGAGCACTTTATCGTCTACTCTGACCACCAGAGTCCCAGGTACATCTTTTCACAGATGGACCTGATCCTAAGACACCGGTGATGGATCAAGTTCCTCAAGTACTATGACTTTGAGATAGTCTATAATCCTGATAAGGGGAACCTTGTAGCTGATTCTCTCAGCAGGATATCGGGGATTCTGCTATTAGATGATCTGACGGAGCAGCTACCCGTGTTGCAGATAACCTTTGTGGGTAAAGATGGAGCAGCCTTTCTACAATCACTCATAGTCACTCCTACACTCCTTCAGTGATTTAGAGAGGAACCCTTATGGGACACATCTTTCGAGACATGATGTGGTCAGATATCCTCAGGGTGGGCGCCTGATTGATTTTCTAAAGAAGGGGAGCACGTCATCCTCTTCAGGGGACGTAATATAATACCCGTTGCACTGTAGGAGGAGGTGTTGAGGAAGTTCCACACTTCCCCTATAACAGTACATCCAGGAGTGGTGATGATGTATAAGGACCTCAGATGACAACACTGGTGGTCGGGTATGAAGAGGTTGTAGCAGAGTATGTTTCATGATACCTCACTTGTCAGCAAGTGAAGCTGGATCACCAGGTACCAGCAGGCTTGGTAAAACCCTTAGAGGTCCCGGAGTGAAATTGGGATGGGATATCCATGGACTTCATGATGGGGATTCCACGTAAATCCAGAGGACATGACTCAATTTTGGTGATCGTAGACCCACCCACCAAGTCGTCCCACTTCCTACTGATCAGAGAGTAGAGATCAGTAGAGAGCTTGGGATCCCTCAACATTCAAGAGATCATATAGCTTCATGGTGTTCCATCGACTATCGTTTCTGATTGAGATGCTCGTTTCACTTCCTAGCTATGGAAGGGGTTACAGGAGTCTTTTGGGATGCAGCTACGTCTGAGCACCATCTTCTATTCCCAGACAGATGGACAGATTGAGAGGACCATACAGACACTAAAGGACATGCTTTGTGAATGTGTCCTTGACTTTGGTCACAGGTGGGAGGATCACCTACCCTTGGTGGAGTTTTCATACAACAATAGTTACCACTCTGCCAACGAGATGGAACCATACAAGGCAATGTGCAGCCGACCTTACGGATCACCTTTTTACGGGACTGACCCGGGGGGGTAAGCACTTGTAGGACAAGATATGGTTCAGGCTAGGATGGGGAAGGTGTAGATCATCCAAGGGAGAATAAAGACTACATAGAGCAGACAGAAGTCCTATGATTATAGGAGGCGGAGACCACTGGAGTTCGAAGATGGATACCACGTCTTCTTACGGGTCTCACTTTGACGGGGTCTACAAGGATTTGGCTGGGGCGACAAGTTATCTCTGCATTTTATCGGACCATTCTAGGTCCATAGTAGAGTAGGCAAGGTGGCTTACCTCCTAGCCCTTCCACCTCAGTTGCACCAGGTCCATGACATCTTCCATATATCTCAGCTGAGGAAAAAACGTGCATGACCCGACCCACATCATCGATCACAGGGAGATGGAAATCGATAACGGAGAGACATTTGCGGAGGTCCATGTAGAGATTGAGGATCGACAGGAGTGGTTCCTACGTGGATGGTCAATTCCACTGGTGCTCATTCGCTGGTATCACGGGAACCTCCAGGAAAGCACTTGGGAGTGGGAGGCACATATGCGAGATCAGTATCCCCATTTGTTTTCCTAGTGTGTATTGTAACTTTACGGGGACGTAAAGACCTGAGGTGGGAGTAATGTAATGATCTGGAATTTTCAAGGGAAATTTTTTTCTTAATTCTTTGGAAATTTACGAGTCTGTGGCTTCTGAAGGCACTTGATTCTGAGGCCCGATGTGCCCGGAATCAATTTCTGAAGTTTTTTTGGGTACGTTCAGTAAACGTAAATGCGGTTTTTTCTATCATTTGAACCGTTAATTGGAATTGCAATCTGAGGACACCGATGAACTCGTAGAGCTGATATTCTCTTAAGGGGACCTTTACCACATTTGCGCTTTATACGGGTTGAGAGTTAATATTTGGGGTTTTAGAATAAAATGAATAAAAAGAATAAAATTTTGGAACACAATTTTATCTATTTTGGGTGGTTATTTTCTCCCAAGGGGAGTTAGTGGTTGGGCCCACACCCACATAACATCCCATGGGAGGATATTTGTGTGGTGTGGCCTACACAATTCCCAAACCATTCAACTCCCCATGACTCCTCCCAACTACCATGAACATCCCATTATTAATTCTTGGACAACTCTCCTCATTTAATATGAGGATCCTCACCATCTTCCTCCCAATTATGATGCCAACCTTTTAATTAATTAAATTTGATTATCCAATTAATTAATTAAGGTTTTAAATTTTAAATTTTTTTTTGTGTGAATAAAAATAATAGCAGGAGCTATTATTTTAGATTGTGCTTTTGTTGTGTTCAAAAACATTTGGAGAGCTCTTGGGAATTTGACGATAGTTTCTTTCTTCTACAAAGAACAATGCCCTCTTCAATGAAGAACGATGATGTTCCTTCCATTCTCTTCACCACAAAAAGTGAGGAGATTCCACTTTCTTCTTGGATTCACCCCAAAATCATCTAAAAATTTTCTTTCTGCATTTCTGCTCTTGAAAGTGAGGTAGGTGTTTGTTCATTTTGAAGTGTTTATCTCGTACCTCGTTCTTCGTTGGAAATCATTGTTTATTTTTGGCCAACTTCTACCACCTAACACAAAGGGCTCAGGCCGAACACACATGGATGTAAGACCCTATGTAGTCTCTATTGACTGTGATGGAGATCATGATAAGAAGGTGGCGATGAACGACAGCGGCAGTTGTGCGCCAACCGCGTGCGGAAGAACTGCGGCCCGCAACTGCGGGCCGCTCGGCCAAGGGAGAATCGGTTGGCCGAAGCCGGCTGGGCCGAAAGAAGATCGCGGCTCTATAAGGGGAACCGCACTTTGGAGGCCCACGGCCCGCATTTCGTTGGCTGCTCAGTAGTCAAAGCGGTCGGCCAGCCAGCCGTCCGGGCGGGAAAGACTCGTAGCACCAGGAGGGTGCCGTGCTGGAGAAGTCGCGGCCCGCCCGTGTGGGCCGCTTGCGCCATGAAGACCATCCAGATTTGGCCAGCCAGTTATGGAGGGAAGCGCCGCTTGGCGTTCTCGGTTTGGGCATCCGGGGGGCTGCCCCCCCCCCTCGGACTGCTCGGCCAGCCGGGCTGCGCCACGCTCGGTCGGACCGCGCGGGGTCGGGCCGCGCCCCGCAGAGACGGGCCGTGCTCGACGGGCCAAGCCGTGCCCCTTCAAGCCAGGCCACGCAATTCATCAGGCCAGTCTGAACCTCTACTGGGTTGGACCCGCTAAAGCTGGGTTGACCCGACCCATCGGCCCAATGGGTTTAACGGGTCGGGCCCGTTATCACTTAAACGTGAATATCATTAAGACCGCGCGTCCGATCAATGCGTCGTCTGCGGCACTAGGACCCTTATGACGGGGCGGTCCTTTAATGATACTCTATGTGAGTTTTGGAAAACTTTGGAAAACGGCCGGGTTTGGAATGAACATATTTTCCAACCGAGCCCCTAGAATGGAAAAGTCAATATCTTTCAGACCGGGCCTCCGATTGAAGCATCGTCTGTCGCATTGGGTTCCTTTTGACAAGAAAAAACATAGGGATACATCATATTTGGACTTCATGACATTTTATGTATCAACCCCTTGGCTCGAGGAGCGGACCCTCCCTGAATCGAGCGTGATGTATGTGAAAACCCTAGAGATGGCTGCGACTACAATGACTACCGTACTTGAATCCTATGTGGGTTCGGTGAAGAAGACTATCATACTGGAATCCTCCATGGGTCCAAAAACAACGACAACTGTACTAGAATCCTCTGTGGGTATGACAGTGATAACAAATGTACTAGAATCCTCCGTGGGTTCGGCAGTGACGACAACTGTACTAGAATCCTCTATAGGTTCGGCAACGACGACAACTGTACTAGAATCCTTCATGGGTTCGGCAGAGATGATGAATCAGTGGCTGCATCTGATCACCTCTACCTCTATACAAAATATGTATACCTATTTGATCTAAGTCTTGACTTTCAATCATTACCATCGGTGTGATTGACTTCTTTCCTATGTGGACTGGGTTATGCTTGGGCGCGAGAGTTGGAGCCAAACTGGGATTGATGACTTAGGTATATGTATGGGAACATACTTAAGTAGATTTGATAGATACTTCATGATTGTATATTTTCTTTGTGGTTTATCCTTCATGGATTCTGGGAGACCTTCTGGGGTCTTGGGGTCCCTACGGAGTATTATTATACTCACCCCTGCACGGGATATGCCTGCACTACATTATGTTGGATACAGACGATAGACAACACTGATCATAGTAGAGACTTATGGAGTTGGATGATACCCGTAGGTGGACCACATAGTGGGATGTAAATGAAGCGGACGGATGGACCCGAGGTACCGAGGAGACCATATGTACCCACACTTCTGGTGGGATTTCCGGAGGACGACTTAGTGGTTGATGTTTTACTTTTCTACTGTTGTACTAGACTTTCAGTTGTACTGTACTTTTCAGTTGAGTTTGTATTCTGGCCCATTTACCTTTCATCACATACTTTTTTTTAGTATTACTTTGTTCTTACTTCAGCTTGTGTACTCTGTGGTGTCTATTACTATTATAAGGAAATGCCTTCCCTTTTATTGGAATTTACGACATTGGTGATACTATCTAGCCTCTGGCCTATGGAAGGCGGGCTTGGGGTAGTCACAGCACGGGCCCTGAGGATGGGTCATGATAGAGAAAAATAACATAATTGTTGGTACGAATCCCCCATTAACAGTGCTATGTTTTTACATGTGCATGTCATGGGGTGTGACAAAAATGTATATTACCAACAGGAAGGGTAGTTGGGTCTGCTGGCGACCTCCCCCAGGTGGCTTGATGCTCAATACGGATGGCTCTTGTGTCCAGGGGTGCATTCGTGGAGGAGGTGTGGTGAGGGATAGTAAGGCCTCAATTTTCTTAGCATTTTCAACCAGCTTGGGCCTTGGATCTTCCCTTCAATCAGAGGCACTAGTAATGCTTATGGGACTCAGAATTTGCAGGAAATAGGGGTTAGAGGTATCCGAAATTGAAACAGACTCCTTAATTGTCTATAACTTCTTGGAGTAGAATGGTGAAGTCCCCTGGTCGATATTCTATGTCATAAGGCAATGTAAAAGAATTATTAAGAACAACATCTGAATTCTTCACACCTGGAGGGAGGGGAACATGGTTGCTGAATACTAGGCCTCAGTGGTCCTTATTGGCACGGAGAAGGTGTTTCTTCACTCTTCTACAAGTATTACTCCTAATGTTATTGACTTTATTAAAGGGGATTCATTAGGGATGCATCATTTTAGGCCCCCAGAGTTTCTTTTTTTTGGAGGGGGAGAGGGTGGGCGAGGGGTTTCCCTTGGTGCTTCTCCTTTTTGTATTTTTCCTCCCTATCCCTTTATAAAATTACATGATGATGATGAGTAAAGTGGCTTGCCTTGGTTTTATCTAGAGAGGACTGTATAACAATTATGTTTTTCACTTCAATTTTTGAACTACGAAGCTCTTGTTTTTGAAATTTTTTGAGTTTAAAAAGAAAAAAAGAAATTGAAAATAACGTTTGAACACAATTGGATGAAGAGAGTGATGGGGTTAATATAGGATCACCTTTTTCAATTTCATCATCATCATAAAAATCATTCTCCCTATCTTCCTATTTAATAATAATTGAAATAAACATTAATTGAGTTATCAATTAATCTAGGTTGAAAAAACAAATGCAAGAATCACTTATGAGAATGGAAGTTCATAAACTATTCTTAAAAAACTAAGCAAAGTCCAGATCAAGAACTGTTGATCCTTAGAAATCTAAAAATAATTCAATATTTTCACACATGTTCCAGCAATCTCTATACACTCATCAACTAACACAATATGCTTGATCGAGAAATATTGCACTAGTTTGAGAGACTAAAAATTTCTTCAACAAACGTTATACAAAATGAATACACCAAGACCCAAAACCTGATCACACTAAGAGAAATGGTACCCACTGAAAATAGAAATAATTTATTATAAAAAGAGTTCCCTTGATTTAAGTTCAAGACTTCATAATTAAAAAAGTGTAACTCCCCCAACCTCGAATAGTCAATGTCTTTACCCCTCCATGTGAATGGTAATAGTGTTAAAAGGTGTAGAATATATCATAATGAAACTAAAGAAAGAGAAAATCAAAAATCAAAAACACATCAAGACTAAAATCATCATGCGCATCCCCTCTTTCATCTTCTTCAAACACTTTTATTGGAAGTGAACACTCATATATAGAGGGTTGAGGGGTGGAAAATTTTACATCCATATTCACTCCCCCAAAATGTTGAGTTACTTTCGCATCATAAATGGCCGAATATCGGGTATCTTCTATCATAAAAGTTGTTCCTATATATCTTTCATGTCCACCCCCAAAATCATAGTATATTTGGACATGTCCCAAAAATATAATCCCCATATTAAAGATGAAAACTTTTTTCTTCCATAGGAGACTGCTCAACTACCTCATCATTGGCACATGTAATGGATGACTTAATGATAGAATTTATATAAGAAATTTAGTGTGGAAATAAATCACAAAGGCATCATTCTATTCCAACTTGAATCGCTTCATTTGGAGTTCTAGAGGCCGATATTATTTACTAGATGAGGTAGGGTCAATTCTGTTGGCTAGCAAAATTTTCCCAATTGATTTATTTTTATGGCCCATTGTGTACTGAATTGGGTCTAGGTCCCAAAGCCGAAGTTCTATCCAAAAATCATGAAAATAATAAAAACATTAATCACTTGATTTCGATCAAAATTTTAAAATAAATTCCCGAAATATAGAAGATCTGTAAAACTGATAAACTTACAGAAATAAACAATTTTCATAATTAAGAAAAAAATCCACTAAAAACTAAAATGATAAAAATTAGCTCCAAATGATTAATTGGAAGGGGATAAATCATTCAAACAAACCTAAAAATTAATAAGAATATTATCTCTATCAATGCACTTTTCAATTCCCTTCCATTTTTCTAGCATAACGATAGAAGAATTTTTCACTTCATATATTTATCTACTTGGAGAAGGAAGATAATAAGATCTAACAGAGTCTTCACAATGTTGGTCATATTAAAATTTTCATAAAAACTAGAGAATCTCCTTGGGAGTGATGCCATAATGAGATAGATTCCTAGTTCTTCAAGGAGATTATATCAAAAACCTCTTGGCACTCAATATATATATGGTGATTAACTAAAATAGTTCCAATAGTTTCAACCTCTATAAATTCGCTTTGAAATATTTCCTTTAAAATATCAAATCATTCTATCTATCCCTCTCTTGATAAAGTCCATAGAGGTTCTCAAGCATGATATACCAATCCAGGTTTTTGTGAGACTTTGTGAGTTCAGTAGAAATAGATGAAAGAATCATACAAATGAATGTCAACTATTTCATTCATAATTTTTTTCATATACTAGGAACTCTTTTTCACTCACCTCCTAAGAAATCTTATTAGGCATTGAGGATTATAGCATGCAATATTTATGTTTGTGGTGTAGAATAACCTAATGGAATCTACACCACTCCCTAAAGTTATTGGTAGTGAGGATATGGTTTTTATCTAATATTGATTATAGAGATATTGTGTATGATGAGCTTGTAATTTTATTCTATACTTAAAAGAGTTTATTATTATTAAACTTTTAGATTATAAATTTTGTGAGAAATAATAAATTAATTGGTTTTATTAAATATATCAATATCAAGTCCCAATATCCCTCACCATTAAACATTGAATGTCTAGTTTCTAGGGAATTATAGAGGAAAGGATCAAAATTCCCCTTAGAATAACCCCAACAAGGGTTGGTCAAGCGATTTTGAAGGTATTTAGGTATTCATGTATTTACCAACAATGGTCTTTTATCACCTTGATCTGTTGAGTGGACTCCCCAATCATGAAATCCTCACATGGATTTTCACAACTTTTACCTCTAAATTACATGATGTCTATAAAGGGATAATTCTATTGATGTAAAATTGTTAAGTAGGCTTGAAACCATCATACGTAATCCCCTTATAAAAGTAAGACACCCTATAATGGTTGGTCAAACACATAGTTCTATTGAGTTTTCTTTATAATCATGTAATGGAAGGCTTAGTCTAAGATAATATTATATTGAGGGATTTTATTTTATTATGTTTCATTTTTTATCTTTTTTATCCACTACACATATTAATAATATTTTTGTGGCTGTTTACTTTATTTACTAACCATACTTTGATAAAACATTTACATGTAATCAATTTTATTTAAATTATTCCATTTCATAATAATTCATTTATTTATGTGATCGTGGTCTTGTATCAATAAATATAATTTTAATGCATTAGAAATTAAATAAATATATAACTAAATTTCCTGATAATGGGCTTATCTAATGGTTTACTTATTGATTAGACATTAAATCAAGCAATGACCTCAGACAGATAACTCCTTATTTAGAACATGGAATGAGCTACAACGTTCCATATGTCCACTTATGTATCACCAAGTGGGTGTCATTAAGATTACATCTTGAACCATCTCCACGATCTTTGGTATGCTCCATTAATTAAAAATAATTATTACTCGCACGTAGGTGAGGGGATCCAAAGGAAGTTAAATGCAATTACATAATTATACTTAGATACATAGGTCATATACAATAAGGGAAGGAGGTATGACTCATTGGATATATTTTAATTTAATTTTAAATAATTTAAAACAATGCAATAAATTTAATTAAATAAATTCAAACACATACATAAGTATTGGTAAAGCTCATGATATGTCATATATGCAATGAATATCAAAAACTTATCTAGATAAAATTAATTTTTTATATGTTCTTTATTATTAAGTATAATATGATTGTATTAATTTATTAATTAAATAAATAATTCCCTTACATCGTAACGATCATTCGAACTTAATTTGAGACAACCATAAACTTCTAATTCATGAAAAATTAACCGAAGAACCCTTAATATAATACTTATTACAATAAATTAACTTATTATTTTGAAATTCTGTAAAACCATTATTAAATTTTCAAACACACAATGGTTATACAATTAATAAAATAATGGTTTAATGCTTCAAATTTTTAAATTTAATGTAATTTATGTTTTTATATTAATGGGAGACTATATGGTGTGTACATCCAGCTATACTTCATGTACATTTATTTTCATATATCCAAGTCACACACCTGGGGCGTCAGTTGGTTAACTCATCCAGATAACAGTAAGATAACATACCATCTACACACCCTATATCCACTTGTTGCATGCCAGGTTGGCCCAGTCAACGTGCAATTGGAAATAAAAGCATATTATTTTTTTAATTGATTAGTGCATATAGATACAGTGCACATAGGTATACAGCTTTTTCCCTAGCTTCACATCATGTAACCCATCTTTACCGTCCAAATATTTGGAACTTCTAAATAGAATCTGGGGTAATTATTCATTTTTTATTAAATCATTAAGGAAATGAAAGACTAAAAAACATGATTATTAGGTGGATAACATGTTAATTCAAATTGTATTAAATAATTAATAACATTGAATGAAATATATAACCACTATTACTCATAAAAAACAATCAAATAAAAAATTATAAATTTAAAATTACATGGCTCTGATACCAGTTGTTGGTTCTAGGAGTAGCAGACGCATTACAGTGGAAGGCGAGATGTTAAAATTTCTTTTAATAAGAGTTTCTTGAAACCATGAGTGGGGGTATTTCATGTAAAATTTATAATTAATTTAGTTAATATCTAAATAAATAATTCATGGGATTAGGGACATTCTTCATTGATGGTTATTGATTTTCTGAGAAGGACCATATTGATTTCATTTGTTGGTATTGTTATGATACAAGGGTACAATGCCACTATTATTTTTCCAAATGTGCATAAATGGTCTTTGAGAAATGACACTAGTTCTATGGTTTCTATCATGGTGAATCGAATGTATTGCATTGTGCATTCTTAATAACTCATTATTTGGTATTGATGAAATTTTCTCATTGGTTTATCATTCTTGATAGGTAGAGAGTAGGACGAGTCGACAAAGAATTCATTGTGTGATAAAATTATCTATTCTCAAACATGGAATTCCTTTTGAATGAATTACCAAATAGACATAATCACCTATTTATTGAGTTGGGATTTCGATTGCAAAATTTAATTACATAAAATCCATTAAATATAATTATACCCATTAATTAAATATAATTACATATATTATTATTATTGTTGTTATTATTTTATGGTGTTACAACTTAAAAAAATGAATAAATGATATGTACCGACTCATAAAAAATTATTTTATCACCAGACAAATTCTTGGTCAGTTTGAACTCCTTTTTCATTTTTCGAACACCCAAATAAATATTTTATTCTCTTAATAGAGACCAATAAAAACACATATTTTGTCACCCTAGAGGATTATTTGTCATTGGAAATAGGTGGTATTTTTTTAATTCTAAGATTACTGTCTAGAAAAGGGTCAAGGAACCCATTAGAAAGAACTTAAAGTCATAATGATGAAAACCAGATTTGAAAGCTCACTATGTAATATAATATTATTCTCACAATATCTCAGCAACAAGGTTTCATGATGGTGTAATCAACCTATATTATCAATACATAATTATATTATTATCATAAATAATCTCTTAATTACCCCATGGACAAAGAATTTAGAATAAAGATTCTATTTTAATCAAATGGGTGAGATATCAAGATCTATAAAGATAGAAGGGTCAAATCCTTCATTGACATATCCGTTAATAAAATATCATTAATGACACACCCAATGTACCCTAATTCCAACCCACATCTTTCATTATAATTTTAATTAAAAAATCTATTTCTATGAGTTATTACATGGAGTAGTTATAATATTAAAGTCTATGGACCATTATACATTCTCACTGATAGGAATATCAAATGATACCAATACATGCATAATTCCTACTAACGTTTCTACTCTAATAATATCCCATCTAGTAGATTACCAAGTGTGAACTTAATGAAAAGAAGTATCATCTTCTTACGAGTACTCACACCTGACAGTCTATAAACTGTGTGTCTCATCATAGTGTGTTATCCAATAGTAGAACTATATTAACCATATTTCTATAGGAATTCAAGTTTCTAATCAAATAGAGTAACTACTATGACATTTTCATATAATAAATACATTTGTACATTATTACATTAAATTCAGGAAGAACAATGATCAATATGTAAAAATATTTTTAATTTAATATTTAATACATCAAATATTCCTATAATCAATGTACAAATAGTTGGTTCTAGGACACTAACTCTAACCGTATTCAATGAGGGGGTTGTTCTAGTGGTGATATTTTGGGGAAGGGGAGTTACATTAATGATAATAATGTCATGAAGGGATAGTCTACTTGTGTAGGTGGTAAGAATAAATATTATGACTCTTTTCTTTTGATTTTATTCATTCAATTGTAACTCTTTAATTTTGAATTCTCCTGGATACTATTTTTTATATTGAAAAAGGTTTCTTTCATTATTGTTTGAATATTATTTTAAATTATTATAGATTTATTATGATATTAGTAATGTAATTTTTTCTACCACTGTTTAAATTTCGTTGTTGAGGTCTCACCTCTGAGCATGATGAGTTTAATATGTTTTGGTTTCTCAGAGTTCTTCAGGTAATCAGATCACTTTCATAAAGGGATAGGCAACCATATTTTAAAACTCAATATTGAATCAAGTTAATTTAGTTGTATACATAGTGGTCTTATGGTATAAGTAAGATAATTTAATTGGAATACATTTGTTGAAAATGATAAAGTGAGTGTCTGATGGTCGATGTTTTTCTACTACTGCCTTCGTTAGTGTTTCATTTGTAGTCCATCTTGCTTCTGATTTCTAATATCTAATGTAGGATTATAGTTTTAATATTATTTTCTTTAATTTAACATAGTTTAACTCATCTCAGATCCCCAATTTTAGTTTTATATTTAACAAAAATAAATTAACAAAGTGTTAGTTTTATAACTTAGTCTGCATCCTCCTCATGAGACAACTATGTGGTCACCGTTGTACTATATTTCTAAGGGGATAATTATTTACTATAGAAACATGATGGAAAATTAATCATCATTAGCAACTAAAGCATTCCCATGATATGTTAAAGGTACAACCACCTGACATCTAAACCCTAACCCTTACCCCATACATTTTTTATACCTCAATGGTCTCCCACCATTGATTTTCAACATCATGGTAACACATTAATGGTTAGATGTTTTATATTTTTAAACATGCTCAACTAAATCATGTACTAGGGAAATTGAATAGAAAATGACTATTTTCCATTGTCTGAGAAATCTATATTCATATGTTCTATTATTGATATTATTTTCCATTTAAAAAAAATTCTTTACCCAACTGGACATGTGACTTCCTTCTTAATGAATCCTCCATAGAGTTCCATTTATTTGGATTGTACATAAAGTTGAAGTAAAACATTTATAGATACTCCATCAATTTATGCTACCTTAAATTAAAACTCCTTTGTGAGAGAATGTGTTTCAAACTCTTATGATATGTAAACACTATGAATTTCTCACCATATAGTTAATTATTCAAATTCTTCATATAATGGCCACAGTAGTCATCTCCAAATCTTTTGTTGGGTGTTTCTTATTATGTGCTCGTAAATGTTATGAACCATATGAAACAACATATTCTCCATTCATGAAAATACATCCCATCCTTGATATTGATGCATCAAAGTGGAGTGCATATAACTATACAGACTATGGTTACATGATTATTGGTTCTGATGTAATTATTTATATAATTTCTTGAAGTTATTTCTTGCATTACACATTCCATTGTAATGTCTCCTCTCTTAAAAGCTTTCATCAGTGAAGTGAAATAATAAATGTAGGATATAATACCTCTGTGTATCCTACTAAGGCAAGTAATCTAGGTATCTTAAATATATTATTTGGTGGTTTCCAATAGATAATAACATCTATTATTTTGGGATATATAGAGACTCCTTTTTTTAAAATTACATGGAAAAGGAAATACTCTAATTATATCAAGAAATGAAACTTTGATAATTTAACCTAAAGATGATGGTCAAACAAGATACCCAAAATTATAGACCAGTGTCAATCATGGACCTATATTTTCGAAAAGTACATTATAATATCATAATCAAACACCACCATAAGGGATTTCATATTAATTTGAAAGATTCTATTAATTATTGACATAAATATATATGGTACCTTTATATGACCTGAAGGAATAAAAACAAATTCATAATAGAAATATGTTTTTCTAAAAGATTTATATGGAATATCTTCCTTTCTAACTCATAGTTTTTTATATTTTGATTGTATTTCAATTTTAGAGAGCCACTAGGCTCCCCATAATAGTTCAAATATATCATCGGTATGAGGAAGATAATACTTATTCTTTCTCATAACATGGTTAAAATTATGATAATCTAAAAAAATATAATATTTACATTAATATATTTTAGGAAAACAATTAGTTCTTCCCATTGATACATGGTCAGCAGAATAAAGTCATTTATTTCTAACTCTTATATCTGAACATTCAATTCCTTCAATTCTATTTGTTTAATCCTATAAGATGAAAGTGAAATGGTATCTGTTCCGGGTAGGATATCAATCATTAACACCACTTATCTTTTGGTTAGAAACCATAATAAATTATTTTTATAAATAAAATAATGAAATTGTTCGATAATAATTATAAAATTTATATTTTCAATCTCATCTATAGATTCCAAAGTCATCTCATGAAACTAATATGAGATATTTATATCAACTAATTCCAAAACTATCTCCCCAAAATCCTTTATTTCCCAATATTCCCTAAAATATATGAATAACATTTTCCATAGATGTAAAACTAACCTTTTAAGAATAATATTCTACTTAAAGCTTTAATTATGTCAATAAATCCATTCCCAAAATTAATTCATAGACATCCATCTCTAAAACTAAAAAACCCCTCTCAATTCATCCCCAAAATCTTTATAATAGAAGCTGTATACATAAAGGCAAGACACTTTATTTTTTCTTGATTATTTTTATGTTTCTAAAAAATTAAGTCATCATCCTAATAGAAAAATCCATATGATCAACAATATGAGAATAAGTAATGGAGTGTGATTTACCAATATAAAAAAAATATTGAATAAGAGAAAAATTAAAAATAACCATACCTCTCACTATAAAATGAAATTTTAAATAATTTGTTATCACATTATTAACACCATATTATAACACCCAAATATTCCACGATACGCTTATCTTTAAGAAATACAATATTGTGTGATGTACCCAACACCAAGTTCAAGCACACCACTACCAATCAAAATACCCGTTTACAAAGAAATTAATAATATTAATATCCACATTATAAATTTTATATATACCCCATATAATTGTAACATTAATCTTTTTTGTTTCTTAGATATAATATAAGGACAAATTAAATTTTTCAGATAAAAGAAACATTCTTCAGAAAATGCAATTTTACCGCCTTTTAATGGATGACCCTTTTTAAATCCAATATTTGTCACTTTTAAATATTTAATTTGGAAAAAAAAACTTCTTCTTCAGATTAAGGACATAAAAATTTAGTTTCAATAAATTGTTTGTGTTTTTCTGATAACATTCATATTTTTGGTGAATAGTGAAAATTAATAAATTTTAACTGAAAAGAAATTTTTAATACAAATAATTTATAGTGTTAAATTATACAATTTAATGGTTTTGAAGTATAATTAGATTAAATTTTTATCACTTAATACAATTTTGGTCATTATAAGTAATTTAACATTTAAATTTGACATAAATATATGTCAATCTTCTGATAGTTTTTACTTTTTAAAAACTCACTTTTTGGTTTTAAAAACGAGAATTAACTTTAAATAAATAAACGTAACTTATATGTTTTGAATTTCGTAAAATGTAAATCATTGTTTTATTTAGAATACAAAAATTTTCTTAGGGTTAAATTTTGGTATATTTTTTGAAAACATTCATTTGTTAATGAATAGTGAAAAATCCTTATGTTATTGTTTACAAAAGGTATTTTTTATTTATATCATTATTTATTTTATTTAAATTAATTTTAATTAAAAATTTATACATAATACCTATATTACTTTAATGTAATTTATTGGATTCATTTTATAGACAAATTAGATGTATAAAAGTTTATAGACTTTTTTAACGTTTTTTACCCACCTTCTAGGAGCATTTGCAAATTCTTATAAAACATAATTTTACCACTTCGGAAAATTGAATTTCAAAAATCCGATAGACAAGTTTGATATTAGAAAGTAAAATGTGGTTCAATATGATGAAAATAATTTTTGAAGAATAGTTACTTTTGAATTTTATTTACCAATGTTAAAAGTAAATAGTTTAATTAAGGGTAAAAATGATATTATAATTAGCCTAACTCATGTTCTAATTATATTGGATAAATATAATTCAACCAAATACAATATTATGAATAAAATATGACCCCCTTTGTCCACTTGGATAAGATTAGGGAGATTATTATTATTTTATTTGAAGAAGTGTTAAGAATTAAATTCAATGTATAATAACTAAACTATTTTTAATATAGAGCTATACATAAGATAAATTTGACTATAAATATTTATTAGAAATATAAAATTATTTCATACATAATGGTATTTTGTTAATAATTTTTAGACGTTAAATAATTTAATTTATTTGTGACATAATGATGATGTATTTATTACATTATTAATTTAATATTAAAATATTTGATATTATAAATATCTAATTATATGTTATTTGAGACTTATGTTGAATTTAACTAATTTTACATGTTAATATGACATGTTTGGGTTGACTAAATACTTATTTTTAGTATTAATAATGTTTTTATGATTTTTAAAAAAACTAAATACTAAATAGTTTCAAAATTTACATAATTGTGTTTTTAAAACAAATAATATATTATTAGTTAATATAATATTACTAAAAATATAATTTTCTTCCTAAAGAATTAAATAAGGTTATATATATTAATAATTTACCACTAGGGGATAAATTTTCTTATTATAGTATGTTTATTAACCATATAATATAAAAATATAAAGAGACATGGTAAATGTCAAAGTATTTAACTAAGAGTTAAATTAAAAAGATAATATTAATATGGTGAGCTAAACCTGTCTAATACCTAATGGTTGAGAGTTTTCTGACCCATCCCCACCATTGACTCTAAAAAAATCATTTTGGGGCCATTAGAAACCGAAAATGATTTTATTATAAAATAATATTTCTTGTTTTCCTAAAGTGACCCTCACCACTCTTATAAAAGGGTACATCCACTTATCTTAATTTCACAATTCAAAAGCCTTTTGGATCGGCCAACCCCTACACTACTTTACACCCTTAATCCTAGAGGCCTTCCTTTGGTCATAAATCCAACATACAGAGCCCTTTTGATCAAATCAAATGGAAGACCCCGAAGAAGTGTTAAATATTTCTTCACCTATGTCATGTTCTTTTCTTTTTCACACTTCCACATTATGTGATTATTCCATAAAAAATTAATAGCACTCGTACCTACTACATACTGTGATTTTATTATAATTATTTACAACCATATTCATTATTCTATCCATCCTATAAATGACAAAGTCACCATATGTGCGTACGTACAGCTTAACGTCTCCACGTCGTGGTGTAGTTTTTTATTCAAAACATCATTATTTGGATGGGTATACTAATGGGTATTAATTATGTAAATAATAAATATAACATGTTAATGATTCATTGAATATTATATTCAATCAAATTATATATGATCTTACCATCAATAGAATGATATTTCCACTCGTATGTACGTACGGCTTATCGTCTTCATGGCGCGATGAGATGCAATTCCTCATTATAACCGTTCAAGAATAAAATTAATTTTATGATTAAAAATATTGTTTAAGGACCTAATATAATTCTGGATATAAATCAAATACATCCTATCAATAACAACATGACTTGTGTAACAAAACACATAAAGGAAAACGTATCAGTTAACACCCAAAATAATGATACTACTAAAATATTATTAACAAATAAATATTAAAAGATCATATATGATGTAATATTTATGTATGTGGTTCTTGTGTAATTTAACAACAATTATTTTACTATTATATAGGAGGTTAATGTACCCTTCACTAAGGATAATTATAAGGTAAGGGATTTCTTATCACACTTTTAACTCTGTGAGATTTCCATTGTTCACCACTTATTAATTGCATGTGGTGTATTGTGTACTACAATTTGATATATATTATCATTTTTCTCTTTATATTCAGAGTATTCTGTGATTCATTTTTTGGTTGTTAACTTTTGTTCATATAACTCAATTGATTACAGTATGGTAAGTGGTTTTTATCTCACATTTATTCCCCTGAGATTCATTCTATATTTTCCATTATTACCTTTTGTGTGGTGTATATACATCCCATGATTATAATTTTTGCATAATATAATTTAATTTATAGGTATTTAAGTCATCATTGTATGATCCTTCTTTCGTGGGGTGTATTTTTTGTAAGTTACCAAATAAGTAGGGGAATTTCTAATTTCAATTTCCACTCATTCGGTTTTATGAAAACTTCACTGACTACATTTCTCCAAAAATATGTGTCAAATCACAATTTATTTACATCTGTAGTAATTTAAACTCCCCATTGTGTGGATATACTTTTTATACACATAATCACTCCATTTAAAAATTCTTTAGTCATTGATATAAACTTGATAAGAGTAATTTTAACTCAATTTCTATTCATTTATTTAAACATCCAATTTATTGGTGTTGTTTTTAGAAGAATCTTTGTGAATGTCCTATGACTGATTTACATTGAATATTCCCATATTGAGTGTATTTTTATTTTTTACACATAATTATGTCATTGATTTATCATTAAAATAAGGATATGGTCTTTATAATGGATTTCATATCAACTACATTTCATTGAGACTTCTTTGTTGTTATATACCAATTCACTTTTATTTGGTGAATATACTATACTTTGAAATAATATATCATTAATACCTTTATTCTCATGATATTATTTCTTCTCATTAATTAAATTATTCTTATTCAACAATTTATCATTTTGTTAGGAACTCTAACTAAAATATTATTTTTAATGTTTTAAAATTTTATTCTTTTAAATCTTTCCCATTAATGTCTGTGTTTTAAAAATGGTTTTAAAGATTTACATATATTGACATTAATGGTTTAAAATTAAAATTTCTTTTAAATGTTTCAATTTGGTATGGGACACTTTGATTCAAAAATCTATTTTAAACAGTTTCTTGATAAATAGTGATAAATTTAAATGTTTTCTAGAAAAATGGGGTTATTTGACTGAAATTGTTTAGATGAATATTTTCATCTATATCAATATCCTTAATTATTCACGATTGAGGATAAATTATTATGATACAATATTCCATATTGTATTGAATGAGTTATGTTTGACCGTGGATGTGCTATTTTTATACCATTCATGGTTTATGGTTAAAGTATTGAAATTTCCTATGATATTTTTAATAGGAATGTTTAGATTATGTTTCACCCTTTTATATATGGAATGCATTGGACTTAGTAAGTGACAAGTGGATCACTCTATATCTCATCGATGCATTGGTAGGTCTCATGAGACAAAGTAGAGTCTTGGCATAAGGCCTTGACAAAATCTTTTTTGTAGTCTTGTCGCAAGGCTTTGAGTATGTGGTTATGTAGTCTGGCATTATGCATTCCATAATTATGAAATTTGCTATAGATTTTTCATCTGATTATTTGACTAGTATAATATCCTTGTGTATAAGTAAATGTACTTATTTTAATTTATATTTTCCATATTATGATGAATTTTAAGTTTAAAATACTTTTGTTTTAGTCTTATACGTTTCCTTAAATATTTATACTTATTTATGAAAAAAAATTCTATATAGTTATCCTTACAAAGCATCTGAGTTCACCCCTTTCTATATATTATTTTTTCTCATATTCGAAGAATTATATTATGAATGACGTGCAGGGATAGTGTAAGGGAAATGAATGTGGTCAACGGGGAAAATTTTTTATTGTTTTTAATAATATAATGTAATGTAAAACTTATGAATGTATCAAGTACTTCCAAGGTTACTAAACTGATCGGTCTTTCAGGACACGATTCCTTGTATCATTCCAATGTTATGTAATAAAGTACCATCTCTGGGTAACTAGGGTCGGCGCATTATATTTGGTATCAATGGAAGTTTTGTACAAACCTTCGAATCCAGATTTAGAAAAACTCTGAATATAAAAAACACAACCCTAAGATAGACTTTGAGGATTAGTATAGGAGAATATCCAAAAAAAATGCTAATGTAAATATTATGTGAGTTTTACAATAAATAAATCCTTGTCTGGATACGATTAGGTAGGGACAGCTCTGGAATAGATGTACCTAGGAATGAAAACTATGACAAAGAGTTTCGGGCTTGACCCCGGGTACCCTGGTACACGACAACGAGCCTTGTTGCACTCTTGGTTATGACACTCTCAGGGGATATTCTTTAGATAATTCACATTTTCTTTACAAACTAATTTGATGGTTACTAATATAATATGAGAATAAATACCCTTGGTTAATCCTAGGGTGTTCTAGATTAAAAATAATATGTCATGGTATTCTCTAAATAATTTTATTAATGTTGTTAGTCACAGAATTCTTTCTGGTTTTAGTCAATGGATGGATTCCATGAAATCCATTGTAACATATAGCATGATGTACAAGGTGGGAATGGTGCAGGAAATGAGCAACAAAATAGAATGTTAATATCAATAAAATTTATCATGTTCATTCCAATTTAGTTTTCCAAAAATATGATCAACAACATATATATTACCCAACTCTCGGACTCAACAAAGAAGAGAATGTTGATGAATGATAGGAGCTCCAGCAGTGGAGACCATGGAGAAAAGAAAACTCAATTTCCATCATGCAATAAATGTTCAAGGAAACACCCAGGAAAGTGTCTCAATGGAACAAACAAATGATTTATGTTTCGGAAACAAGTACATAATGAAAAGAATTGCTGTGTAAAAATGAAGAGTACTATTGTAGATAATAAAAATGATCCCAAGAATTGATTTACAGTCATTTTTCATAAATGTAGGTGACCTGGCCATTACCCGACTGAATGTCCTATTCTATAGGATAACCTATTAGTCATGGAACAACCTATATGGAAATAAATTTATGGTTAAATGTTTAAAAGTATTAGTGCTCTTTGTTGATGGGATTACTTTGGAATACATTTCCCTTATTTGTGTAACCTTAAAGTTTGTTATCTGAAAATTCTATTTTAGAAAGAATTATCTTATCTATTGTTGATATAGTTATAAATAACCATTTGGGTTTACATGATCCTTGGATTTTTGGAAATTACAAGTTATATAATTTTAGGATGTAAATTCAAGGGATGAGATAACATTTTTGGTGAAAATATGTTATGGTTGTTTTAATTAATTTATCTTATTTTGGTAATATTATAAAATATAGTTTTTGAAAAAGGGAAATACGCAGACTGTGGGACAACCCGTCGTGTCAGATAAAGCTGTGGGAAACGAACCCAGAACCAGAGTGCGATTGGAATATATTGCCTACCACTGGACTACAGGAAGTCCCTGGTTAGTGTGACTAATTCTATTTAGTTAAGAAATTTTTTTGATCAATAATAAGTTTATTTGGGATCTTATGTATTATCAAATGGATCTCCTTACTCTAGGAAAATTATTTGGTGATTATATGATAAATGTTATTTTGGAAGATGTTCACTCTGTTGGGAACACTATATGCCTAAGGAAAATAGAATACGATCGGATTTCATTTGAGGAGTAATGGTGGATTTTTATCGTTGTTTTTATTATTTATTTATAGTGATAGGGGTTTTTTATAAAAATTATTAACCTATAATAGAGAATATGTGATTAAGTTAATTACTTTTAATTATTTTACTTTAATAGTAGTCGATGTTATTTGGAGATACAATTTATCGTGGAAGAGTGTGTAATCAAATTCATCTATGTTTTGTGTTTCAATATTATTTTGGATTATATTAAAGTATTTTAAGAACAATTGTTTAGTGAATGGTATTTATTGAAATTTTGGTATTTTTGGTTAAATTTTTGAAATTAAAATAAGTATTTCTTTCTCTAAATGATTATCCTTTTTGGGGATCATATGATCTTGTACTAACCATTTTGGTTTTATTTAATCTCTAAAGAGAAGGTAAATATATAGTTTATCTTTTTTTGATTATGTGATTCTCTTGAAGTTGATTCTTGCGCTTATGGTGTGACCAAGTCATCTTGAATATAGAACGTTTAAAAAAAGATGAGATAGTGGTAGAAATTTATTAAAGGATAAAACTCTACTTAAAATGTTAGTATATCTCTTTATGTTATTATTCAGTCTCATAAATTAATTCCCCAACTTTATGAAATGTATCTTAGAACAAAAAACGTTATCCGTTTACTTTTCCTATTGGGAAACTACAGACTATTTAAACCATCACAAGTTGGGGTTTTCTTGTTGTAAGCATTCTCTTGATCATGTTTTCTATCACTCTCCATCAGAAATTGACACTTAGTCTATCTTCCATATCCATGTTTTCTTACATGGAATCCTAGTATGGGTTATCTCAGGTGACCTTTGTACTTCTCTTTATCTCTTTTAAAGTGATAGTTTTATTGACTATTTTTCCAATGTGGGAATTTTAATGAAGTTACAAAGCACAATTTTAAAATTTCTGGGACTCAATTTCCAAAAGGGGGGAAGAATGTAACACCCCAATATTCCACGATATTCTTCTCTTTAAGTAATACGATAGTGTGTGATGTACGCAACACCAAGTCCAAGCACACCATGACCTAACAAACTCGCTGTTTAGAAAGATATTATGAATAGTAATAACCACATTTTGACTTTTATATACATCCCATGTAATTTTGACATTCATATTTGGTGTTTCTTAGACAAAATATATGGAAAAATTAAATTTTTCAGATAAAATAATTATTTTTTAGAAAATGCCATTTTACTTCCTTTAAATGGTGAACCATTTTAAATCCAATATTTGACACTTTTATGTATTCAATTTGAAAAAATAAAATTCTTCTTTAGAATCAGTACATAAAAATTTAGTTTTGAAAATTTTTTGTTGTTTTTATGATAACTTTCATATTTGGGTGAATAATGAAGAATACTAAATTTTAACTTAAAACAAATTTTTTAATAAAAATAATTTTTAAAGTCAAATTATACATTTGAATGGTTTGGAATTATAATTAGATTATATTTTTTTCATTTAATACAACTTTGGACATTATAAGTAATTTCACATTTAAATTAGACATAAACACATGCCAATCTTTTCATAGTTTTTACTTTTTAAATACCTTTTTTTGGTTTTAACAACAAGAATTACTATTAAATTAATAAATGAAAATTATATGTTTTTAATTTTTTAAAATATACCTCATTTTTATACTTGGAATATAAAAATTATCTTAGGGTGAAATTTTGGTATCTTTTTGAAAACATTCAATTTTTTATTAATAGTGAAAACCCCTGCGTTATTGTTTAAAAACGACTTTTTTTAAATAATTATTTATTTTATTTATAATAATTTTCTATTAAAATAGATACATAATACCTATATTAGTTCAATATAATGCATTTGAGTCATTTTATAAAAAAATATATTTATAAATGTTTATTTAATTTTTTTAACGTTTTTACCCACCTTCTCGGAGCATTTGAAAATTTGCATAAAACATAATTTTACCACCTCTGCTAATTGAATTTCAAAAATTTGTGTTTCACGGTTGAATTTAGTAAGTAAAATGTGGTTCAATAATATGAAAATAATTCTTGGTGAATAGTCACTTTTGACTTTTATCTACCACAGTTAAAATTAAATATGGTAATTAATGGTAAAAATGATATTATAATTACCCTAACACAAGTCCGAATTCTGTTGGATAAGTATAATTTGACCAAAAACAACCTTATAAATAAAATACGACCCCATTTGGTCCATGTGGATAAGATTAAGACATATATTATAATTTTATTTAAATATGAGTTAAAAGAGTTAAATTCAATGCTTAATAACTAAACCATTTTTAATATAGAGTTATACATAAGATAAATGTGACTATAAATATTCATTATAAATCTAATATTATTTCATAAATAATGGTATTTTATTTATAATTTTTAGACATTAAAATGTTTAATTTATTTATGACACAATATTGATGTAGTAATTACCTTATTAATGAAATAATAAAATATGTGATATTTTAAATATCCAAATAGATGTAATTTGAGGATATTGATGAATTGAAAGAATTTTCTAGGTTAATATGACATGTTGGGGTTTATTAAAAAATATTTTTTTCTGTAATCATTTTGTTATGATTTTCACCAAACCCAAATATTAAATAGTTTCAAAATTTACATAATTGAGTTTTTAAAACAAAATAATAAATTATTAATTGATATATTATTCCAAAAAATATATGAATAAGAAAAATTACTTAGATAACATAATATATATTAATAATTAACCACTTGGGGTTCATTTTTCTTGTAATAGTAACTTTATTAACCATAGAATATAAAAATAGAAAGAGACATGGTAAATGTCAAACTATTTAACTAATAGTTAAATCTAGAAGATAAGGTTAATATGGTGACCTAAACTAGTATAAAACTGATTGGTTGAGTGTTTTTCTACCCATAACCACCTTATCTTCTAAATAAATCATTTTGGAGCCATTAGAAACCGAAAATGATTTTATTATAAAATAATATTTCAAGTTTTCCTAAAGTTACCCTCACGTCTCTTATAAAAGGGTACTTCACATTCTCTTAATTTCACACCAACAAATCCTTTAGTATCAGCTGAACCCTACCCAAATATCTTACCCACTTTACTCCCTTTATCCTAGAGGCCTTAAATTGTTCATAAATCCAACCTATGAAGCCCTTTTGATCAAATCATAAGGAAGAACTGGAAGAAGAGGTAAATATTTCATCACCTCTTTCGAGTTCTTTTATTCTTCCACTTCCTCTTTCTTTGATAATTCCATACCAAAATATTAACTTTAATACCTCCTAAATAATTTAATGTTATTATAAATCTGACAAAACATTATTCTTTATTCTATCCATCCAATAAATGACAAATTCACCATACGTGCATACGTATGGCTTACCATCTCCACGTCGTGGTGTAGTTTGTTATTCAAAAACATCATTATTTGGATGGGTATAATAATGTGTATAAATGATTTAAATAATAAAGATAATCAGTTAATTATTGTTTATATATGATAATCCATCCAATTATATATTATTTCACTGTCTAAAGAATGATATTGTCTCTTGTGAGTATGTACGACTTACTGTCCCCAAAACGTGATGAGATGTTATTCCCCATCGTAACCATTAATGAATAATTTTTATTTAATGATTAAAATTGATTTTTAAATACTTGATATCATCCTGGATATGAATCAAATACATTCTATCCATAACATACATGACTAACGTAACAAAAAATATAATGGAAAATGTATCAGTTAACAACCAAAATAATTATACCACTAAAATATTATTAACAAAGAAATATTAAAAGATCATATATGATATACTATTTATTTACATGGTGCTTGTAACATTTAATATGAATTATTTAACTGTTTTATATTAGGTTAATGTACCCTCTACTAAGGAAAATTAAAAGGTAATGGGTTTCTTATCTCACTTTTAATTCTGTGAGATTTCTATTGTTCACCACTTATTAATTGCATGTGGTGTATTGCATACTGTAATTTGATATATATTATAATGATTCTCTTTATATTCATGGTATTCTGTGATTAATTTTTTGGTTATTAACTTTTTCCATACATCTCGATTGATTACAACATGGTAAGTTGTTTTTATCTCATTTTTATTCCCGTGAGATTCATGCTATATTTGGCACTATTACATTTTTGTGGTGTATGTACTACCGATTATTATATTTTTTGCATAATATAATTTAATTTATGGGTATTTACATCATTGGTTTATGATCCTTCTTTCATGGGGTGTATTTTTCGTTAGTCACCAAATTGGTAAGGTAATTTCAAATTTCAATTTCCACTCATTCGGTTTTACGCAAACTTCATTAATTACATTTATCCATGATTATGTGTGAAATTACAATTTATTTACTTATGTAGTAATATAAACTCCCCTTTGTGTGTATATACTTTTTATACATATAATCACTCCATTTATAATTTCTCAAGTCATCGATATAGACTTGATAAGGTTAATTTTAACTCAATTTCTATTCATTGAGTTAATCATCCATGTCATTGGTGTTGTTTTTACAAGAATATTTGTTAATGTCCTATGATTGATTTAAACTTAATATCCAATCATATTGAGTGTATTTATATTTTTCACACATAATTATGTCTTTGATGTACCCTTAACCTAAGGATACAATCTTTTCAAATTACATTCCATTGAGTCTTCTTTGTTTTTATGAACCAATTCACTTTTATTTGGTGTATATACTATACTTTGACATATTATATCATGAATACCTTTATTATAATGATATTATTATGTTCTTATTACTTCAATTACTTGTTTTAAATCATGTCTCATTTGGTTAGGAACTCTAACTAAAATATCCTTTTAAATGTTTTAAAACATTATTCTTCTAAATCTTTCACATTAATGCCCATGATTTAAAAATGGTTTTAAGGATTTATAAATAAGGAAATTATTTTTTTAAAATATAAATTCCTTTGAAATGTTTCAATGTATTATGGGACACATTTTTTCAAAAATCTATTTTAAACATATTCATGATAAATAGTTATACTTTTAAATGTTTTCAAGAAAAAGGTGGATATTTATCTCAAAGAGTTTTGATGATTATTTTCATCTATGTAAATATCCATCATTATTATCAATTGAGGTTAATTTATTATAATACAGTCTTTCATATTTTATTTAATGAGTTATGTTTGACTATGGATGTGCTATTTTTATACAATTCAGGGTTTATGGTTAAAGTATTGAAATATCATAGGCTAGTTTTAATAAAAATGTTTACATTATGTTTCACCCCTTTATATGAAGAATGCATTGGACTTAGTAAGTGACGAGTGGAGCCCGCTATAGCTCCTTGAAGAATAAGTAGGTCTCATGAGACAAACTTTTTTCTTGGCATAAGGCCTTGACAAAATATTATTTGTATTCAGGTCACAAGGCATTCACTATGTGGTTATGAAGTCTCGCATTATGCATTCTATCATTATGAAATTTGCTCTTAATTTTTCATGTGAGTCTTTTACTAGAAGAATATCCATCTAAATATGTAAATGGAATTATATTGATTTATATTTTCATTATTATAATGAATTTTTAGTCTAAAATGGTTTTTTAGTCTTATATATTTAATTAAATGATTATGCTTATTTATGAATGTTTCCATTATATTTTTATCCTTACAGAGCATCGGAGCTCACTCCTTTCTATGTTTTATTTTTCCCTAAATGCAAAGAAGTATATTAAGACTGACCTACTGGGATAGTCTAAGGGAAATGAATGTGGTCAAAGGAGATAGTTTTGTTGTTATTTTTAATTTTATAATGTAATGTAAATCTTATGAATGTATCTAGTACTTCAAAGGGTACTAAACTGATCGGTCTTTGAGGACATGATTTCTTGTATCATACTAATGTTATGTAATAAATCACCTACTTTGGGTAACTAGGGTCGAGGAATTACAATTTGTATCAGAGGAATTTTTGTAAAATCCTTGAAATCTATATTCAGAAAAACTTTGGTTATAAAGAACTACCCTAAGATAGACTTTGAGGATTAGTATAGAAGAACATCCAAAAAAATTGGTAATGTAAATATTATGTGAGTTTTCCAAGAAATAAATCCATGTCTAGATACAATCAAGTAAGGTAGGCTCTGGCACAGATGTACCTATGAGTGAAAACTTTGATAAGGAGTTTCAGGCTTGACCCGGGGTATCCTGGTTCTTGAAAATGGGCCTTGTTGCACTTTTGGTTACAACACTCCCAGGGGATATGCTTAGGGTAATTCACATTTTCTTAACAAACCGATTTTAAGGATTTTAATATAAGATGAGAATAAATAATCTTGGTTAATCCTAAGGTGTTTTATATTTTAAATAGTGTGTCATGATATTCTCAAAATGATTTTATGACTATTGTTACTCACAGAATGATTTCTAGTTTCAGTCAATGGATGGATTCCACGAACGTCATTTTAACATAGAGTACGATGTATATGGTGGGAATGGTTGAGGAAATGAAAAATAAAATGTAATGTTCATGGGTGTAAAAGAAATTTTGTTCATGCCAAATTAGTTTTCCAAAAATATGATCAACAACATGTATTTTAACCAACTCTCGGACTCCACAAAGAAGAGAAAGGTGATGAATGACAAGAGCTCCAGCAGTGGAGACCATGGAGAAAAGGAAGCTAAATTTCCATCAAGAAGGAAATGTGCAAGGAGAACCCCTAGAATGTGTCTCAATGGAACAAATAAATGCTTTATGTGTGGGAAAGAAGGACATAAACTAATGAATTGTCATTAAAAAATGAAGAGTACTAATGTAGAAATCTAAAATGATCCCAACAATCCTTTTATAGTAATTTTGCGTAAATGTAGGTGACCTGGAATTTACTCGAGTGAATGCCCTATTCTATAGGACAACCTCTTGATAAGGGACGAAACTGTATATAAATAAATGTATGGTGAAATGTTTAAAAGTATTAGTGATCTTTGTTGATGGGATTACTTTGGAATACTTTTATATTGTATGTGTAACCCTGCTGTTTTTTATGTGAAAATGATATTTTAGGAAGAATTGTCTTTTATATTGTTGATATAGTTATAAATAAACATTTTGTTTTATATGATCTTTCAATTTGAGGAAATTACAAGTTATTCTATTTTGGGATGAAAATATGAGGTATGAGATGAAATTTGTGGTGAAATTATGTTATGGTTATTTTATGGAATTTTTCTCATTTTGGGAGTGTAATAAAATATAGTTTTTGAAAAAGGAAAACACACAGACCATGTGACAACCCATCATGTTAGAAAAATCCAGCAGAATTGAACCCACAACCAGAGTGCGGTTGGGATTTATCACCTACCACTAGACTACGCGAATTCCCTAGTTAGTGTGACTAATTATTTTTAATTAAATAATTCTATTGATCAATAATAAGTTGATTTGGGATCTTATGTATAATCTAATGGATATCCTTAGTATAGGAAAATGATTTGGTGATTAAGTGATAAATGTTATTTTGAAAGATGCTCTCTCTATTGGGAACACTATATACATAAGGAAAATAGAATACATTGTGATTTCAGTAGAAGAATAATGGTGGATTTTTATCTATGTTTTTATTGTGGATTAATAGAAATTTGGGTTATTTATGTAATTGATTAACCTATCATAGAGAATGTGTGATTAGGATAATTACTTTTATGTATGTGACTTTAAGAGTATCCGATGTTACTTGGAGATAAAATTTAACATGGAAGAATACATAATCAAATTATTATATGTTTTGGGTTCCAATATTAGTTTAGATTATATTTGTGTATTTTAAGGACAATGATTTATTGAATGGTATTTGTTGAACTTTGGGTATTGTTGGTTTAATTTTATAAATTACGATTATTATTTCTTTCTTTAATGGATTATCCATTTTGGGGATCATATAATATTGTACCAAATATTTTGGTTTTGGATAATCTCTAAAGAAAATGTGAATATATATTTTATCCTTTTTGGATTATGTGATTCTCTAGAATTTGATTCTAGCGCTTCAGGTGAGACCAAGTAATCTTGAATACTCAACGTTTAAAAAAAAGATGAGTTAGTGGTAGAAATTTATTAAAGGATAAAACTATACATAAAAAGTAAGAATATATCTTTATGTTCTTATTCAGTCTCATAAATACATTCCTCAACTTTATGAAATGGAAATTAAAACAAAAAACATTATCTGTTTACTTTTCATACTGGGAAACTAATGACCATTTAACCCATCACATGTCTGTGGTCTTCTTGTTGTTAACATTATCCTGACCATTATTTCTATCACTCTCCATTTAAATTTGACACATATTTTATCTTCTATATCCATGTTTTCCTACATGGAATCCTAGTATGGGTTATCTTAGGTAACCTTTGTACATATCTCTCATTCTTATAAAGTGATAGTTTTATTGACTGTTGTTTTGATGTGGGACTTTCAATGAATTTAATAAGACCAATTTTAAAGTGGTGAGAATTTAATTTATAAAAGGGGGGAAGAATGTTACACCCCTAAATTCCAGGATATGCTTCTCTTTAAGTAATGCAATAGCATGCGATGTACGCAACATCGAGTCAAACACGCCACGACCAGTCAAACTAGTTGTTTAGAATGTGGTTAAAAATACTAATAACAACATTTTGAATTTTATAAATATCCCATATAATTTTAACATTCATCTTTTGTGTGTCTTAGTCATAATATAAGTACAAATTAAAATTTTCAGATAAAAGTAGCATTTTTCAGAAAAAGCAATTTTACCGCCTTTTAATGGAGAGCCCTTCTTAAATCCAATATTTGACCCTATTATATATTCAATTTGAGAAAATAAACTTCTTCGTTAGAATTGGGTCATAAAAATTTATTTTCGAAAAAAATTTGGTGTTTTTCGGGTAACTTTCATATTTTGGTGAATAGTAAAAAATTACTAAATTTTAACTACAAACAACTATTTTAATCAAAATAATTTATAGTGTTAA
Organism: Viscum album; assembly: GCA_963277665.1. NCBI lineage: Eukaryota > Viridiplantae > Streptophyta > Magnoliopsida > Santalales > Viscaceae > Viscum > Viscum album. The sequence continues at coordinate 1,854,915,715 of OY728145.1, forward strand.
ATTATTCATTTTAATGGTTTGGAAATATAATTTGTTTATATTTTTATCATTTAATACAATTTTGGTCATTATTAGTAATTTCACATTTAAATTTGACAAAAACACAAGTCAATCTTCTAATAGTTTGTACTTTTTAAAAACACGTTTTTTTGTTCTGACAATGAGAATTAATACTAAATTAATTAATAAAACATCTATGTTTTTAATTTGGTAAAATAGACCTCATTTTTGAATTTGGAATATCAAAATTATCTTAGGTTGAAATTTTGGAATTTTTTTGAAAACATTCAATTTTTGATGAATAGTAAAAACCCATACTTTATTGTTTAAAAAAAGACTTTTTATTTAAATAGTTTTTTATTTCATTTAAATTAATTTTAAGTGAAATTAGATACATAATACCTATATTAGTTAAATGTAATATAATGGAACCATATTATAATAAAATTATATGTATAAAAGTTTATTGAATTTTCTTAACGTTTTTCCCACCTTCAAGGAGCATTTGGAAATTTGCTTAAAAAATAATTTTACCGCTTTTGTGAGTTGAATTTCCAAACATCGAGAGACATTTTTGATATTATTATGTAAAATTTTCTTCAATAAGATGAAAATAATTTTTGGTGAATAGAAACTTTTGACTTTTATTTACCACGGTTAGAAAATTAGGTTAATTAAGGGTAAAATTGAACTTATAATTACCCTAACACATGTCCTAATTCTATTGGATAAGTATTATTCAACCAAAAACAACCTTAGGAATAACATATGACCCCTTATGGTCTACATATATAAGATTAATACATATATTATTATTTTATATAAACAAGAGTTAAAAGAGTTAAATTCAATGTTTAATAACAAAATAATTTTTTATATAGGGTTATACATAAGATAAACTAGACTATATGTATTCATTAAATATATAGAAAGATTACCTACATAATGGTATTTTTATTTATAATTTTTAGACATTATATAATTTAATTTATTTATGACACAATGATGATGCAGTAATTACCTTATTTATGAAATATTAAAATATTTTATATTATAAATATCCAAATAAATATAATTCGAGACATTTGATGAATTACGATAATTTTATAGTTTAATATGACATGTTGGGGTTGATTAAATAATTTTTGTTTTAAGAAATCATGTTGTTATGAATTTCACATAAACCAAATACTAAATAGTGTCAAAATTGACATAATTGAGTTTTTTAAAACAAATACTATAATATTAATAGATATAATATTCTGAAAAATATATGGTTAGGAAAAAGTAATTTGGTAAAGTTATATATATTAATAAAGAACAACTTGGGGTTCCCTTGTATTGTTATAGTATGATTATTAACAATATAATATAAAATTACAAAATAACATGGTAAATGTCAAACTATTTAACCAAGAGTTAAATCTAAAATATAAGGTTAATATGGTGACCTAAACCTATCTAAAACCTATTGGTTTATAGGTTTTCAAACCATCCTAACCTTATCCTCTAAATAAAAAAATTGACACATTAATAACTGAAAATGATTTTATTATAAAATAATGTTTCTTGTTTTTCTTAAGTGACCCCCACCTCTCTTATAAAAGGGTACTTCCTTTCTCTTTATTTCACACCTCCAAAGAATTTTTTATCGGCCAACCCATTCCCAAATATCCTCCCAAGATTCCTACCTTCATCTTAGAGGCCTTCATTGGGTCAGAAAGACAGCCTAAGTATCTCTTTTGATCAAATCAAAAGGAATAACCCGAATAAGAGATAAATATTTCATCTCATCTTACAAGTTATTTTCTTCTTCCACTTCCTCTTTATTTAGTGATTCCATTACAAAATAATAAATCGTGTACCTCCTACATATTGAGATGTTATTATAAATATGTTGCAACTATATTCATTATTCTATCCTTCCTAGAAATGACAATGTCACCATACGTGCAAACATACAGCTTAATGTATCTACGTCGCAGTGTAATTTGTTATTCAAAAACTTAATTACTTGGATGGGTATAATAATTTGTATAAATAATGTAAATAATAAATATAATATGTTAATTATTTGTTATATATGATATTCTATCCAATTATATATGATTTCACCATCAAAAGAATGATATTATCGCTCAGGCGTACGTAAGGCTTACCGTCTCCACGACGTGATGAGATGTCATTCCCCATCATAACTATTCAAGACAAATTTAATTTGATGATTAAAATTTTTTTAAAAGTCATGATATAATTCTAGATATAAATCAAATACATCATATCTATAACAAACATGACTTACGTAACAAAACATATAAATAAAAACGAATCAATTAATACTCGAAATAATTATACTACTAAAATATTATAAACAAAGAAATATTATAAGATCATATATTATATAATATTTATGTATTTTGTACTTGTATTATTTAATAACAATCATTTAACTATTATACAGGAGGTTGACATACCCTCAACTAAGGAAAAGTACAAGGTAAGGGGTTTCTTATCTCACTTTTAATTCTCTGAGATTTCCATTTTTCACCACTTCTTAATTTCATGTGGTGTATTGTGTACTTAAATTTGATATATATTATCATTATTCTCTTTATATTCATGGTATTATGTGATTCATTTTGTGGTTATTAATTTTTTGTTGTACGACTCGACTGATTACACAATGGAAAGTAGTTTTCATCTCACTTTTATTCTTGTGAGATTAATGCTATATTTTCCACTATTACCTTTTGGGTGGTCTATATACTTCCCATTATAGTATTTTTGAATAATATACATTAATTTATGCATATTTACATAATCATTGGATGATCCATCTTTCATGGGGTGTATGTTTCGTAAGTTACCTAATCAGCAAGGGAATTTCAAATTTCAATTTCCACTCATTCGGTTTTACGCAGACTTTATTGATTACATTAATCAATGATTATGTGTAAAATCAAAATTTATTTACTTATGTAGTAATATAAACTCCCCTTTGTGTGGAAATACTTTTGATACACATAATCACCCCATTGATAATTTCTCAAGTTATCAATATAAACTTAATAAGAGAAATTTTAACACAATTCATATTCACTGAGTTAAACATCCAAATCATTTGTGTTGTTTTTACAAGAATATGTGTGTATGTACTCTGAATGATTTACAATTAATATCGAATCATATTGAGTGTATTAATATTTTCACACATAATTATTTCATTGATTTATCCTTAACATAATGATACAATCTTTATAAGGAATTTCATCACAACTTACATTCCATTGAGACTTCTTTGTTCTTATGCTCCAATTCACTTTTATTTTTTGTATATACTGTACTTCGACATAAAATATCATGAATCCCTTTATTCTGAAAATATCATTAATTTTTTATTACTACAATTATTTTTATTCTAGTATCTATCATTTGGTTAGAAACTCTGACTAAAATATCATTTTAAATTTTTTAAAACTTTATTCTTCAAAATCTTTCTCATTAATATCCGTGTTTTAGAAATGGTGTTAAGGATTTATATATATGGACATTAATGTTATAAAATTAATATTCCTTTTAAAGGTTTCTAAGTGGTATGGGACACTATGATTCAAAAATCTATTTTAAACAGCATCTTGATAAATAGTGATACTTTTAAATATTTTCAAGAAAAAGGGGGATATTTCTCTCAAATAGTTTTGATGATGATTTTTATCTATGCCAATATCCTTCATTATTCTCTATTTAGGTTAATTTATTAATATACAATCTTCCATATTGTATTGAATTAGTTATGTTTGAATGTGGATGTGTTATTTTTATACCATTCATGGATTGTGGTTAATGTATTGACATTTCATATTCTAGTTTTAATAAGAATGTTTAGATTATGTTTCACCCTTTCATATATGGAATGCATTGGACTTATTAAGTGATGTTTGTAATCCGCTATTGTTTTTAGATGCATCGGTAGGTCACATGAGACAAACTAGTGTCTTGGAACAAGGTCTTGACAAAATCTTATTTTTACTCTTGGCCTAAGGCCTTGAATTTGTGGTTTTGAAGTCTGTCATTATGAATTACATCATTATGAAATTGGCTATTGATATTTCATGTGATTATTCCACTAGTATAATATTCATGTGAATAAGTAAATGGTATTAGTTTTTCCAGGATGTGAAGATTTTTATTATGACTGACCTGTAGGGATAGTCTAAGGGAAATTAAGGTGGTCAAAGGGGATTATGTTATAGTTTTTTTCATTTTATAATTAAATATAAAACTTGTGAATGTATCTAGTACTTCCAAGGCTACTAAACTGATAGGGCTTTCTGGAAATGATTAATTTTATCATGCCAATTTTATGTAATAAATCACTGACTCTGGGCAACTGGGGTCAGGGAGTTACACATATAATTTCATAGTCTCTCAACTTTTTTTAACAATTTGGAATTTCATAGGGTTAGGAGTCACTGTATTAATAGAATTTATGTGGCTAACTCTGTTAGATTAATGGGAATTATCTTTTTGTGATCACTTGGTTGATGCATACGATGGCTAAGAAAAATGACATGTGTCTTTTTCACCTGGTCATGGGGCACTATAATAATAGTGCTAATATTTCTCATCTGGTTTCAATTGTGACATGCTCGATGTGGTGATTTAAAATATCTATTTATGTGATCAAGTGGACCAAGCTGAAAACATTCCATTATTATCTTCAGTCAAGGAAACATTTTTACTCATCCAATGGTCTGATTCTATGGTGTCCAACTACTTTTGAAGTATTGGTACCTCTTCCTATTATTCCCATCATCATATTTCCCAACAGTTATTATAGGAATAATCAATATCTATCAAAACTTAATTCCAAAGATATACCTTTATTTCACCATTTCACTATTGATTGTTTCAATATAGTCCATTATACAAATAATGAAAACCATTGAGTGAATTTTTAGTCTCAACCCTGACTCAAAATTGGGTTCCTTCAAGGACCAACTTGTAGTAACATTCGAAAAAAATAATTCTAAATTAATATATTAAGTTTCGCAATCTATCCATAAGATATTATATTGCTTCAAACTAAAGAAGTATGTTTTTATATCCATCTTAATGTTTTGAGGATATAATTTCTTGTTAAACAGTTCCTAAAAACATTCTCATGTCATGCATTGGTCAAATTTATCTTGAACTACAAATTATCACCAATGAAATTCCAAATACCTCTGTAAATTATTTACCAAAATAAATTTTGTCATAGTCAATATTCCCAAGAATTCAAAAAATAAATCATCTGATTCATCCATAACTCTTCTTTTTCTGGATCATAATACACTTGAATGGTGGGACAACTCAAATTTTAATAATTAAATTAATGGTTATATTTCCAACACGCATCACTAAAATTACACCTATCTACTACCTGAATATCCTAGAAAACAATTTATACCTTCAATTGGTTAACATGTTGTTTAGTTGTAACCATATTTTCAATTTCCTATTCTAGTTGATTTCTAATATTCCTGCCCATTTCTATTCAATATAGTCATATGAAGCTTCTTTTAGTATCACTCGTTAGAAAATAAAGGATTATAAATTCCAATATACGATATCAACATATATCATGAAAACTCATTTCCAAAATCCAACCATTAGAAACATGTTAATCATTTTTTAAAATAACACAAAAATTATTTTTAAAATCAAACCAATTAAACTATTTCAAGAACTAACCCTTTTTACCAAATAATAAACCACTAAACTAAGAATTAATAATTTACTGCATATGGTATCTCTTTCTATCAATTCATGTCATACAATTCTCAAAATTTAAACACATGATGATGAGATGAAAACTAACATAAAAATTTCATAAAAGAGTTATTTCCCTAAAAACTCTCGTAACATGAATTTAACCATAAAAAGGGTATATATGTATTTTTATTGTTTAAATTTCAGGTTATGATGTTCCAATATCCTTTATACCTTCCAAAAGATTGAATGATACCATTTCCAACTCAATAACAAAGAAAAATATACTTTTTATGATGAACACCCAAATAAGATAATAAATATGCATCCAATCCTCTTTATGATTAATGAATACAAAATATAACTAAAATAACCAAAATGGTGAAAATTATGAGAGTAAAATTGAAGACCAAAAGACAACATGATACAAGAAATCAATAAAAAAATCCTTTCTCCATCTCCTCATTTCATTCCCATGGAATAAATATTCCTCGCTAATTAAATGAGATAACATACCTTTCCCTATGTGTTGATAGATGACATATGAAAATACACCAAGGTTCCTATGTAGGGGGTGAGAAAAAAATAATGAGAATTTCCAAAAATAATTCATAACTCTCTCCACTATAAAAAACCTATTTGAAAAATTTATATAATATTTTTCAAATGCAGTTTATACAATTTATATAAAAACCATTATTTGTATCACAATAAAGACAAAATAAAATCTATTAAAATTTTCTCATTAATTTGGAAAATCCATAACTATATATACACACACTCAACAATACACAAACTCAATCTTGGTGTCACTACGAATGGGGGAGGATCATTTTCATACATTGGCCCGCTTTGATAGTTATACATCATGACCATAATCTATCCCACTAAACACACACCCTATATGTTATACCAATATCATTCAAATACTATAAAAATAAAATAAATTATTTCTATAAATCATTTCAAAAAACAATTTACAAGTTTCGAAACCAAACCATAATTTTAAAACATTCATTTTAAAATTTCATCCAAAGGGTATTCTGAAAAATAATATATCTTCCTTATTTTAAAATATCATAACCCAAAGTGATTTATCAAAAAAATATCATAATAATTAAACAAAAATTTAAATTATATAATTTCATAACAATTAATATTTAATGTTTATGTCTAGTGGAGATAATAGGGATTCCACCAACCTCTCTCAATACTAGATGAAAAGAAAGAATGATACTACAATTCTCCAGATCTAGGATTCAGTATTCTCTAATTCAGTAGATTTGAACATATCACATAAAAACTCACAAAATAGAACATAGATATATATTTTATGGATTAGATATATAATTTTGGGTCTGAGAAATATATTATATCAAAGATTATTGATGAGGAATAATGACTTCATGATGAATTCGTGCATGCAATGCACTTTGATAATCCTAGGAATCACATCCAGATGGAAAAGAGAAGTATAAAAATCCTATAGAGAAAATGGAATCTGAGATATTCATAGAATAGGTTATTAAATGTGTCTCAACTCTTAATTAAAACTAGATAAAAATGATTATGGGTTCAAACTATATACAACATTGTTGGGATATACAGTTTGGAAAACCATGCTATTATATGGTCTTAATCCAACCCCATTCATGTTGAAGTTGCATGGTGTGATAAATTCTGTGCCAAAAATGAATTTTACTATGTTCAAATATTAATTGTTTCCATTATGAACATTCAGTGTTTTTTCAAATAGTGCCCCAATTGTGCTCCAACCTAGTGACCGCTTTCCCACCTCGTACAATTTTGTAGAGATTGTACAAGATTTATACTAATTTGTTACAAACTCTGAAACCCTATAAATACCTCAAAAACAATCCAAAACCCCTCATAAAATCCTTAAACATAACTCTAAAATTTTTTTGAATCAATATAATTGAATATTGGTTCATCTACCTAAAAATATGGTTCTACAAGATGGTTGTGCCCGTTGATCAAATATGACAAATAAATTAAACAAAAAATTAATACATTCCTAATCCAAATAACCTATCAAAATGAATCCTTTAGGTTGAATAATTTTCTAAAACGAAGACTATTTTCCAAATACATATTTCAGTAGGATATATCCAGCTAAAATAATCGGGATACTAAATAACTTTTTTAGTTTCTATATGGACTGTTAGATGATGCGTGCAAGTGAAAAATTATGGAGGAAATTTTTTTCTCTAACTAACAAAAAATTAGTAGTTCCACTTTTTTCATTTTCATGATTAAATAATTGTATAAATGTTTATAAAAAATGTCACCATAACATGGAATTATTAAATCATCGTAAGAATTACATAATTGTAATGTAATTTCTAAATGTCTATTATAATTAATTCATTAATAATGATGTTAAAAATAATGATTTTTTAGAGATTGTAGTTTCAAAACTCTTTTGTTGAATTGGATATATATTTTTCTTGTATATACGCTATTAATTATGAAATTCCCCCATAATTCCGGAAAATCATCTTTCTATAGAATTTTCAAATCATATGAATAATGGAGAACTTTCTATTTATATTCACCAATACAACCATGATGAATTTATGTTCAAATAACCCAATATAAAAAGAGATGTTTCCATTATATGTTCTCATTGTTATTCCCCATGATTTATAAAATAACTAAATGAATAATTTCACATATTTTTTTAGTGTTCATTATGTCTAAAAGGTGATTTAAAAAACTAGTTTCCCAATATGCCATCCCAAAAAATATATGTTTCTTTGCCTAATTATCTATGGATTAAGAGCCAATATTATTAATCTTTTTACATTCAATCTTATCTTTCTATAATAAAAAACTATCATCTAGAAATGAATTAATACCATTAGTTACAAACATATGCTGAGGTAGATTTTTAGTTTCAATAGTATTATAAAACATCTGATGATTATTCCAGTATGGATGATACATTGAAAAAATTATCCGCTACCACATGAAGAAAAAAATAGGAAACTATTTAAGTCCTCTAGATTGTTTATTCTTTAGGAAAACAGTAAAATATATATTTCCTATAGTGATGAAACCGTACATCATTTCATAAGTAGTGAAATTAGTTATAGTCAATAGAAGCGCATCACACATATGAAATGAATTTTTCAAAGAAGAATTAAATGTGCGCACATCCATATACCAAAGTTTATTATGCTCTTTTATTAATGCTTACAATTTGACATATATATCATATCTATGATTATAAGGAAAAAATATTGTTATACTCTAAAAAATTAATTGTTTTTCTATACACATCCTTGGAGAAAAATTAAAAATTTGAATACAAAAAAGGTCAGGAGTTTTGAGAAGTAAGCATCTAACCAAATAAATTAAAACCATCCCATGATAGACCCAACCAAACCCTATGATCCTCATCTACCAAAATTATTATATGGTGTATCAAATTTATACCTAGTTAGTGAGTCTATATGATGAACCAAATCATCATTGTCTTTAATTCTTTCAACATCATGTTGTTGCATATTTTTTTAGATTCCAGCTGACATTAATATATTTAAAATCATGAGAATCAATGGAAGGTTTCACATGAATTTAAATGGAACATGACACGTAATTCCATATTCATTTAGATTCTATTAAGATATAAAAAATTATTTATACTGATTTTGGTCTATTGTTTCCACCCATAAAAAGCATGAATATTTCAAGAAAGCATTAATTCAATTGACTAAAAAATTTTGTTGGTCCATTAACATTCATTCCATACAATGATTTGAGATAATATATGAGTTTTCATGATCTAGGTCCTTCCAAAATGTTTTAATATATTCAACGGAAATATTATAAATTCCAAGCATGATATGTAAATGATATATTGTAATTAGATATTCAAATTTTTTCATTTTATTGTATTTCGGATATATAGAATTACAGCATCAATCATTAATATTTTTTCTCCCCCAAATTCATCATTTCCATTATTTTACTCATTCAATTGAAATAATTATCTTCTTTAATTTTATTATTATCCTTCTCCTTATGATTCATAAATTTAAACCAATCAAATATCAAATTTTCTATGCCACTCCATTCATTTAGTTTATGAACAATATAATATTGTCTCTCCTTTATATTGTGAAAGAAATCATAATGATTTGTTTGGAATAAGAATGTTTTTATATAGTAGATAACTTTTTATGGACATAACTAGGTTTTTAAAAAAATTATAACAGAGAAAATATATAATATCCCTATATAAATCATTATTAAATGTTATATCTAAAAAACTATAAATTCTTTTGAAACATAGTTAAAATATGATCACTATGGAAAATAAATATTCTATCAATTATATTAAATTAAAAAATGTAATATTAATATAAATGTAGTAATCAATAATTAAATAATTCATTACAACCAATTTTAATATGAAATTCAACAAAGTATACTAGTTTCTTTAAAAATAAAGAATGAGATAAATTATATATTCTACAATTGATGAACACAAGTAACAAACCAAACAATGTATAATAAAAGTAATTAATAATAACTATTACAAAATCCAATTAAATAAATGTTTCTTTATGAAAAAATTTATTTTAAAAGAACTTTATTTTTTAAATATAGTTAAAATCCAATTAAAAACATAATTCTTTATCATGGAAAAATTTGATCCAGAATAACAACAATGTATCATCCAACATCAAAACTCTTTTTATTGATATATTTGATTTCGTTAGGTAAAACTTCATAATAGTATAAACAAATGATATTATATTACATGTTTTCAGATAATTTCTTATAAAATAATCCAAATTCAAATTTTGATATGAAATTTATCAAACCATACTAAAATGTATCCAAAAAAGAATAATATAAGACATTTTATATAACCAATGAATACTAATAATGTCCCAAATAAATTATAATACATGAAATAGGAAACAACAATTATATAATGTTATATATGAATTTATTTTGAAATAAATTAGATCATTCAATTATAAAACAAATATTAAATGTATAATTTCATAATACCCTAATATATTATAAAAAATTCCTAAAATAATAAGTCTCATATTTTGTTAACCCATATTACTCAAAAAAAGTCATTATACAAGATTTATATATATTTAGTGCATAACAGAATAAAAAACATATATATCTACTACAATTACATTTATTGTGAAAAACAATAACAAATATAGTTTAAAGAAACATTTTTAAAAATAATCCAGAAGTATTGTAACCAAATATGATCTCAATGATGTTTTGATACATAGATAAAAATCAATACAATTCTTGGAAAATTAGGTTATATATATACATATCACTAAATTTATGTTGAATAGGAACGAAATCAAAAAATCAATGAATGAGGGTAGATATCAAAGGTAGAAGGGATGGTAGGTCACCACTAGGGGTAGGACGATCAATAACAATGGTTGGGGAGGGAAGTATGGGAGGTCAAAAACTTATTTTAAGACCCAATACCAAGTGACGTTTAAAAATAATTGGTATTGGATATTATTAATGTCTCTAGTCCAATGGTTCAATTAAATCATTGGTATTTTGATGCGGGTATAGCCTCAAATTCTAGTAGTATATTTTAAAACAATAGGTAATCAAATTTAAATCCATTATATGGATCAAGGTTCATTAAATCCATATTCAACCTAAGGTTCAAATTTTGGAACACATCTTGTGTGGTTGCAAGTTGTGCTCTCAAAGCCAATGAAACCAATGCGATCCATAGGATGTCAGTGCATACGGTTTCATAATTTTTAGTAGTTTAACAATTAAGATAGATTGTGGACACATTATTTATGCCTAATTGAAATTGGTATATATAATATAAATATAGTGAAATTTATTATGAGATGGATATTGAGGAAATGTTTTCAAAAAATGAGTAGATTGAGTCACAAGTACAGGTGAGATATAATCATGAAAATGTATTTTCAAAAAAAAATATGATCCTTATAAAATTATTTTGATGAGTTAAGTGTATATATTAAATTTATTATAGATAATGACATAAAATAACCAACTAGAGAATATTTTCCCCAAGAATATCTCAATCAGACTATAATAGGATTCTAGTAAGAATTAATCTCTCAAGCCATAGATACATTAATAGTTGGGATTACCTCTATGAGGTTGGTGCTTCTATCATGATATGTTTTATAAGACATTTAGTATTGTATAATTTTTAATGTTATGATACTTTTCATTATTATGGGAATAATGATATCCAATATCAACCAATCATAGAAGTATATTTGTACTCTGCTCAAGGAAAAAATAATTTTCATCTTAGAATCCTCTATATAGACAGAAAAGAATGAATGTTTTATTGTCACTGAAATGAAAAATGTATAGGTATTTATAAAATAATTTTTCTATATTAGAATAAATTTCCATCAATATAAATCTTCTTATTATAAGAAGCATGTTATCATATACTTATTTGGAATAAAAGGAATATTCTTTTGTTAATCCAAAAGATTTTCGGGTCCCCTATAATGGTAAAGAGGTAGCGCATACTGATGTTTCTCAAAGAACACAAAATGTTTCTACTATTTACACTTGTTTAGTAAACCTTTCTAAAAATTAATTTCCAATATTGAAAAAGCTAGACAACAGTTATGTAATGAAGGTATATTCCCAAAATTATTTTGGTATCTTTACCCAAAAAATTTGTAATTGTTTTAAAACGTTGTTAAACTACTACAAAAAATGATTTTGTAAGGATAATTAACATGTTTGTGGATAAACTGTATCACCTAGGTGATAGGTGTAATCTAATACCTAATATAGATAATTATCATGTAACCACATCTCAATATTTTAATGATATTTTTTAACCATCTAAGATCCTTTCATGAGAAATTAAAAAAAAAAGTTACAGAAAGTTCATTACATTATTCCACCACAAAACTATGGTATATTTCACTCCTCCAACTCACATTGATATTGTGAAAGATGAGAAATTTTTTTACATCCAATCCTGTAATATATAGAATTATCCTAGAGCTAGAACAGGCACATGAGGATATTTTCTCACATTGGGATGTTTTGTTGGAGATAGCTTAAACACCCCTCTACCTACTTCTTCTCTACCTATATACCAACCACAATATTTTATGAAACCACCATCTAAACATCATCATATACCACAAGAATTATTTTTTTCCTTGTATGTGATGATTAAATCATATTCTGTGGTTTCTCTCAAATATTTTAATGATTTATTATTTTCCTTTTGAATGTTTTCAACTATTATCTTTCATTGTTCTATAATTTTCAACAATTATTTTTGTTACCTATTTTTTTCTTTTGTATCATTGTTGTTATATTTTATATTAACCATGTTATTCTCCACATATGTCTATACCAAGGTTTATTAATATTTAATTTATATTACTTAAACAATTTACACTTTTTTATTTGTTAAATTAATTATATTATTTTTCACTATGCTTCTTTATATTTTATATCAAAAAAGTCTCAGAAGATAAATAGGGTAGAAAAATTAAATGTTTTCATTCATACTATTTTATTCAAATTATAATTTTCATTCAATGATAACTGTTATAATAAACATGGGGTTTTTGGTAATACTTATGTTATTCCAACATATCTCAGCACATTATGAATTTTTATGATTCAAAAAATCCTTATTTGTTTTATAATGATTTTATATTCATTGTTTTAGATTTTACCTATAACGCTTCTAATATGTCATGAGGTGATTATCAAATAAATTCCAAAGGACATTATCTTATATGATAATAACATTACAAACATTTATAGATATATATTATTCATAATAAAAGTTATCTCTTTATTAAATGAATTTATTTTTTGATAGATGCTTACCATTGGTATAAAATAATTATCTTATAATAGAAACCAAATATTTGTATTTATATTCCATTCTACACCAATGTAATTTATATTACAGATTCCTAGTAGATAAAATTTCCATTACTAATTAAGAAAAATATATTGTGGGATGCTCAATTATCAAATGTATTTTCAAAATAAAAAAAATAATACCATAAATAAATTATGTGTAGTATTTAATCTTTTGAAAAAGACATTCATAAATGAATTATCTTGTGGTATTGAATTAAATCATTTCAATTAATTTATCTAATGGTAGTAAAATATTATATTAAAATGGTAGTTAGGAAGGGTTTATGTAAAAAAAATTATAAATCCAGTTTTTCTTATGAAATATAGACATCAAAGATCAAAATCGCTTTATCTTACCTAGATTTTATGAGAATTATATTACTATAATAATATTGTTCCATCTTTATCTTACGTATATCAATATATCCTTAAAATAATATTTATGATTATTTTCCATATCTATTTGTGCAATGTTTCAACAAACCAATATATTATTTCCAAAGAATAAAAAAATGATTTCTCTCGAAAAGGAAATATATATTTATATAAATCATATTTTTTCATTAATGAAAAAAAAAGATAAAGGTGATTTCTTCCATCTCTGTCGTAGAGGATTATTCCATATTTTGAAAGTTGGGACACATGCCCTTAAGAAACATTCTCCTCATATTTTCAAAGGATTATTCAGTTGATTATCGAGATTATATTGAATAATAAAGTTCAAATTAAAAATAGGATATATATATATATATATAAGAGTGTTCCACGGAATGAAAAATAGTTTTGTACATAACAAATAAAAAAGACATGCTTTGAAAAATCTCCAAAATACAAAAAATAAAGATGATATACAATTTCTATGATTACATGATTATAATTTGTGATCAATGAACTTCTAGATATAAACTTTGAATAATATCATCTTAATGTAATATTTTTTATCATCTATTAGTTGCATCTTGAAGTTTTATATTATACCATTATCCAATAAACCGTTATTCATATTTGTTTCTGTTTTCACTACATGTGATTGTCTATGCTAAGGTATTGTACCAGGTGTTGAAATTGAGATCCTTGTTAAAATCTCTTGGACTATTGTAATAATTAACAGCTACATAAAATTAGTTGGGAGCCCCATGAAAAGGGGATTCTATAGTGAAAATCACAAAATAGTTGAAGTAGATTTTTGGTTGTCTATACTATGGAATATGTTTTCACCAAACAACTATAAATATCATTTATTTGATCAATATTAATTATATATTTATTTCTCTTAATTTTTTTTCTATGTACATATCCAAATATATTTGTCTTAATGAGGGTGGTTCTAATGTGAATAAAATTTTCATGAACTCAATTCATCCCCAACTCATTTTACATCTATTCTTAGGATAAAATTATTTTTTGTATCAGTGTAAAGGTTTAGATAACATTATAGGTTCAAATTAACTAGATGACTATATTTTAAGAGTTTTAGATACCATCATGACTTAATAAGATCAATGTTGAGCATAATTTCAATGACATAGATACCCTTTTGAGGTTTTATGTGATCCATATACTTGAGTAACATTTATTGAGTTTTAATAATGGTATGAGGTATCTCCAAACACAATCTTTAATTTTGTTTTAAAAAACATATATTTGAGGAACATGTTTTTTATTTTATGGACATATGCTTTAATCTATTGATTACCTTTAGGGTTAATATGATATTTGATATTAAGATAATTATGGTTAATTAATTAAAATTTTTATTAAATTTTGGGAAAATTAATGTATATTGAAATATTTTTGGCTATGAAGTGATTTTATTTAAAGAATAATGTTTGAGTTATCTATTGGAATCACATATTAATATATAGAGGTTTTATGGTGATTCATTTTATTTATTGGAAATTTTAGATTATATTAGAGAACATATGATTAAGGAATATACATTTTTGGTATGATACTTTATGATTGATTAATATTGATATTAGATAAATATTATATTGAACATTGAAGAATATGTGGTCAAATTCCTCAATTTGTTTTTGTGAACTTGTTTATGAATATTTCAAAGAATTTTAAGGTTAGTTATTTTTTGAATTTTTCATGGTTAACATTGGGGCTGTTTTTTAGGAATTGGATATTAATGCAGAACTTTTTAATATTATGGTTTATTCATATTAGATATTTTCTTATATTTTCTTAACTATAATTGGTTTTGTTAAATCTATAGAAATAGGATAAACAAATTGACATTTTTCTATGGGTGTTGTTATATATTTGAATGTAATTTTAGTGAATCAAGATTGAAGAATTATTCATGAATATTCATTTCATAGAGTAATAGATGAGATATGAATGGAAATTTATCAATAAAAAAATAAGATGAATTATTTCTTATGAAATAAAAATAAATCATGTTATTATATTATCTCGAGTAAATAATACTTAATTTCTACAAAATATACCATGATATAAAAATTTTATACTTTTCATTCAATAATAGTTAATCAATTGTATTTTTTAGCCCTTAATTTTGTATGGTTTTTTATCTTTAATTTTCTCATGATCATGTTCTCTATCGCTCCCTATTATTCATATGATATTATTTTTCTCCTCTGTGCTAATATTTTCACTTCGTTCCAATGTTCTCTTTATATAGTAACCATATTGTGTGTTATTCCAAGTGGCCATCATGTTTCCATTGACCTATTTTCAAAATGAAATATTAATATCCATGTTTATGAAGTCTGTTTCCAAATAAGGTATTTTTAATTATTAAAAAATAATTTTAATTTATGATTGAATATTTTATTCCATGGTTTGGAATTGATTCTGAAAATTTATTAAACCATTTTTTCATCAGGAAAAATATTAATATTTTGTGGTTGAAATTTATATAAGGGGAGAGAATGTAACTCCATCGGATTTGTTAATTTATTTTATTTAAAAAACTTATTATTTTATTTACTTCGTTATATGAAACTCTAATATTAAATTAAGGATGACATACTATATAAATATTATTATTTAAATATGAACATTATAACCTTGATATTGGATTGGTGGGTATAAATGGAAATAACCAAATTAAGGATTATATAACAAAATTTTAACAATTAAGAATAAATAATCAATCATATATTGAGTGTCATTTGGATATAAATGAATATATAATATTTATAAAGTTAAAGTCATATTTGTTAAAAAAAGTTTTTATGTGTGGAATGTAGTTTTATATTAAAATTTATAATTTATCAATATCTATAAATAATAATTATTAAACGAGTATTTAATGTATCTATTTATATTAGTTAAAAATAAGTTATTATTTTCATTATTAATTTAGTGAGAGTAATGATTGTTTATGCTTCAAACAAGCATTTTCTTCAAATTTGCAATTTATTGCATCTTTTCATGGATATAATAATTCATTTCATCAACATATAGAAATTATATTTCAAAAAATGAATATTATTTTTAAAAATATTATTTAATGAAAATATTAAGATGAATTTTTGGATTTTTCTAAAGAGTTTCATTTTTGTGAATAGTGAAAAATGCTGATTTTTTCTAAACTATCATTTCTTATCCCTAAAAAAACTAATTTAAAAGTAAAATTATATTTTGGAGTTTGTATTAAAGTATAATAAGATCAATTTTATTAAAAATATTTAAAATAATTCTATAAGATTTAATATTATATTTTGTTTTGGTATAGGAGATTTTTTATTCTTAAAAATAAAGTTTCTAAAAAATATTTTTTATTCGATTTTATGAACATATATTAAAATTAAATAGTTAAATTTATAAAAAATTAATATTTAAAAATTGATTCGATATTTTGAATAATTATTTTCAAATTTATTAATGTGGTTAATTTCATTTGTGCTCTTTATGAATAGGTAATTTGGTAAAAATATTGGCTCCATCAGAAAAGGGTAAAACATGATAATTACGGATAAAATGTAGTGATAAGGTCAATAAATATTATCTATATTCTTATTTTATGTTTTTATTTATACCATTAACACCTTATTTTAAAATTTAATTTTTTTGAGTTAAATTTTCCTTTAATTAGTAGCTTTATATTAATTTAATTACAGCGTAATTACAAAATGTTACTCTCTTTTAATATTTTAGATACATTGACCTTGGGAAAAAAGATGATATTAACATTTCTAAGTTATTTCATGAAGGTAAATAATTGGTTGTGCTTTTGATTTTATTTTTGTTTTTACTGATGTTATTATTACCTTAAACGCTTACAATATAATGATACATTACTTGTGTAAGGTGTAAAAAACTCATGGAAAATTATTTTAAAAACATTAAAATTAAAAAAATGGATGAGTTTTTCTTGTTTATAAATTTCATAGGTAATTATAATTTATAATTATTTTTAATTTTATAAATTTAAATTCCATTCATTTATACTTCCTTTAACGTCATATAAAATTAATAGTCCTAAAAAAGACATTAATGATCTTTTGTGATAATCAATAATTTATAAAAAAATTTAAATTAAAAAATGTTGATATAGGTTATTTGGGTTATAAATGGCCTAAATTTTGAAACATGAATTATTTTTTAGCCACATTCAACCTTATAAATAATTTTGGAACCCTTAAAGAGTGAAATATTTTTTTTAATGGTTATGGTTAAAAATGATTAATCAGTGGGTTAAACTAAAGAATAATTTTTAAAACTAATCAAAAAAACATCTATATTTTGTTTTTGGATGGTATTTAGACCTTTTCATGTCCTAACATTGAAATTATGTACATTTGGTTCCACTATACATTACTATGATTTTTATTATATTTTAATGTTCTTAATAATTACAATTGGGCCACTCATCTCACTTATAAAAGGCACCACCTCTCCACTCTTACACACAACTTTTAATATAATTATCTCAAAATATATCTACCCAAATCCCTTACCAACCAACATCCACCATATATATAAGTTCTTATATCCCAAAAATATCATCATTAAAATGCTTAAGGTGTTGAAAATGGAGGTTTTTGAATGATGTGGTAAAACTCTAAAATGTGTTCTTTCATTTTAATTATAATTCTACCACCATTAATCCTATCCTAACCATAATGATATAATTTCATAACTATCATACATATACTTAATTTTTTTTATATTTGTTGAAAAAACCTTTTTCATCCCTTTTTTCATCCAATAGGGATTGAAAATATATCTCGTGGATCTAGGTGGACTATTACCTCTATAAACAGGTGTGCTTCATTTTTCATCACCTCATCATAAGGATAGTTATTAAGATGTATAAAATTAATATATATGATTTTAACAAAATAATTATGATTTCATATATATATATATTATATCACTTACCTTCTTTCTCTTTCACCCATTATTAAATGATAACTTCACTCTTGTGTACATATTGAATACTGTCTCCATGAATTTACAAGACTCATTTTTCGTGTATATAATTCATGGTTGATTCTAGAATTTTCATTAATGAATAAAAAATATAATTATTTCATGATTAATAATTTTGAGATTATGATTCAACGAACCCATTGACCTTGCTGAACCTACTGATGTTGCTTCGGGGATTATGAACTGGACATCCTCAAAACATCTAAATGGAACATAATTTATTTAGTGACTATATAATACATGGTAATAAATAAAATTCATGGGATAATAATAAAATAGAAAACCTAAAAATGTTATTTATCATATATATAAATAATACATGTTTATTGTATATAATTTAAAGAATATTCATGGTATGTTTGGAGACAAGGGTTATATGTTCAAAAAAGTGAACGATTACAAATTTTATGTTCATGATATAGTACCCGAGAATTATACATGATGATATATGATCCTAATATAGCTCATGATAAAGGGTAATCTAGATATAGCTCTCCAATGCATTCGGGGATGATTTAGTATTTGAAGGAGTAAATTATGGAGATAATTGGGTTGGTTACTCGTATAGGATTTATTAGGATTCAATTATTATTTTATTGGGTAAACATATGAGAAGATAGGTTATGAATGTGATACTCAAATAAAAGAATATTATTCTTTATAAATTTTTTTATAGAAATATTTTAGTCTCAAAAGGTAGGAAAAAATTGAACTTTTGAATGTTAAATGTTTCTTATAAAATAAATGGTTTCAGGAATATTTTATGGTCTTCCAATGATATATAATTTATTTATGTTTTTATTTGAGAAAATTATTATTTTCTCATATAGAAATGTTTTATTTATGTGCTAAGAGATTAATTATGAAAATAGTAAAATTTATTATATATTTTCAAGGTTTTCAGTAGAATAATCGTATTCCTTAATTTTTATATCCCTTAATAATCTTATTTTTCTCATCCACAGTTTTTAAAGGTTTTTCATAGGATCAAAGGATGTTTATAAATGATATCATAGTCAATATTTTTTATATATTTACCCATCATAATATATGAATAAGTATTTTCAATGAAACATTATTTTGAATTTAACAATACTATTTTGTGGGGAAATAGATAGAGTGATTCATTATTACCTATATAATGTATTTATTTTCTCAATTCTCTAAAACTATAAACCTAAAAGATCATCAAAATTTATAAAATTGAAACTATTTTGAAAAATTATGTAATTATGGGTAGTGTATATTATGGAATGTTATATTTTTTTTTAATGGAATTGTTTAGATAAATTTTGAAGTTAGGATTATTAATTTGATGATACCTTAAGAGTTTTATATTCCATTATGGTTTTATATGTTTAAAATGATTATATGTTTAAATTCATAGAAACACGTTTCTAGGTTTTAAGTGATGGGGAGTACTTTTGAAAACATTTATGGAGTTTTAATAAATATTTTAGGTATATATAACCCTTATGTTTTACATGTATTTTAATATATAGGTTATTTATGAACTAATGATTATATATTTTTTGTAAATATGATTAAATATCTTGATAAACATTAGGGTTATTATGCTATTTGTAGTTAGAGTAGTTATGGTTAATTAAGTACATGGGTTTATAATTTTTTTTAAAAAATTATATGATTAAGTAAAATAAAAATAAATCTAGAAAATATGAGATTTTATTTAAAGAATAATGTTTTAGTTATCTCTAAGAATCTTATGTAATTTTAGTGTGGCTTTTTGGTGATTCAGTTTATTTATGGTAAATTTAGAATATTTTTAATGTCAAGTGATTAGGGAATATATTTTTTAAAAAATTATGATTCATTGATCTTAATTAGAGATATTTTTTAAGTTTTTCTTGGAAGAATATTTTATCAGATACTTCTAATCTTTGTGTAGTGAATTGGGTAAGAAATATTTTGAAATGATTAATTGTTAGTTATTTGTTGAATGTTTAATGGTTATCTTTTGGTGTTTTTGTTGAGGATTTTGATATTAATGTTTAATTTCATATAATGATTATTTATTTATATTTTATATTATATAATATTATTCTAACTATTTTGGTTTTGGTTCATGTTTTGAAATATGATAAATAACTTATCATTATTTTTTGGATCTTTTGATCCTTTAGAAGATAATTTTAGAAATTTATGATTGAAAAATTATTCATGAATATTTATTTCATAGAGTAAGAGATTATATAGAAGTTTTAAAATATTGAAACATAAAAAAGGATGATATTCTAAATATTAAATTAAAAAAATAATGTAAATATATTTTCTTAAGTTATATATCTTGATCATAAAATAATACAAAAAATCTCGGATAGGTTTTTTGAAATGTATTATTTATATTTCCCTAAATTTATATTGAATTCATGGTCTTTTTTTCCATACTTATTTATGGTTTTTTTGAAATTAAATGTATCATAATCATGTTCTCTATCACTCTCAATTATTTTTTGGACATCATTTTTCTCTTCAGTGTCCATATTTTCACTAACATCCAATATTCTCTATATATAAGAACGTTATTTTTTTATATTCTATGTAAAATTCATATCAACCTTACAAATATTTCATAATATATTTTATTATCCAATTTTATGTTGTGGGTTTCCTACAATGGAATTTTATAAATCTAGCCTGGTTTCTCCATTATTGATCGTATATTTTATTCCACTCCATGGAATTGATTATAAAAATGTTTTAAATGAATTGAACAATGGAAACTAGATAAAATTTTGAGGATAAAAAGTAATTAAGGGAATTATAATGCAAAACCCCAAAGATTGTAATATATTTTATTTATATAATTCTTCATTCTATGATGTCTTTATACCCAATGTCGATCTAAAAGAAATGGTGATATACACTATAAATATTTTTATTTCGATATGATCATTATAACTTAATTGTTGGTTTGGATGATATGAATAAGTATTACCATATTATTAAATATTTATATTAATATTTATTTTCTTTTAAAAAAATAAACAATCAAACATACACTTTTTATGAACAGGTTACAAATGGAGATGAAATCTTTTGGAGGTAAAAGATGTTTTTTAATAAATGTATTTTTATTTTCATAATATATTTTCTAATTAATACATTAAATTAATCACTTAATATAAATGATAATAATAAAATTACTTATTATATATCCAATTAAATTAAATAACATTCTATAATTATGGATATTGATAAAGAAAATTGAATAATTGCATTTTAAAATTAAAAAATACATTTTACTCAAATATATTTTTGATTTTATTTTTTGGATGGATATTATAGATAATTTCTTACAATTTTATAAATTTTATTAAAAATCATTAAAATAAATTTTCAAATTATAATGTCATGATATATTTTGTATGAGTTTTTTAAATTTCCCAGAAAAGAATGATTTTTGAGTGAATAATGAAAAGCGCACATTTTTTCATAATAACATTTATTTTATATAAATAATGTAATTTATAAATACCATTATATTTTATAATTTTTTTAATTTAACATAAGATCCATTTGAATAAAAATAATCAAAATAATTTCATTTCCATCACCATTATATTTTATTTTGGTATAAGTTCATTTTTCTTCTTTAAAAAGAAATATTCTATAAATAAATTTTCTTTGTGTTTTTTGAAATTATATTAAAATTAAATTCATCCAAATATAAAACAAAAATTCATTAAAATTTTAATTAATATTTTTAATCATTTGATTTATATTTATTAATATGGTAATTTGTTTTTGGTCTTTATGGGCAATACATTTGTTAAAAATATTTTCTCCATGGTAAAATCGGAAAATGTGTTAATTATGGTTAATACTAAGTCATAATGGCACATAATATTTCCTAAATTATTATTAAATATGATAATTTATATCCTTATCAACTAGATATTTAATTTCAATTCCTTATGATACATGTTTCTTTTATTATGATCATTATATTAGTTTAATTAAAGCATAATTAAAAAATGTCACCTTCATCCCTTTAATATATATAATGTGTAACACCCAAGGTAAATAAAGAATAAGAAATTTTCATATTTATCCATATTTGTGAATAAAATTTTAATATGACTTTAAAGGGGACTCTATTCTCGATGGCGTACCCCACACGCAACAACGAGTTTCGTGGAAATCTAATGTTGCACTCTAATAATAAAATAATATTATTTCAAATGGTAGTTAACATGTAGCCGTTGTATTGGAGGTAATGGATAGAAATAACTAAAATATGATTATATTTGTTTTTTAAATGTTTTTACATTTATCCAATAAAAGATAAAGTCTTAAAATGCGGAAAGAATTCAATTTTAGGCGTATATGCCCTAGTTTTCACTAAAGGCTCACTTATCGCCTTTTGATGGAGAACCGTCATTAAATATAGTTTTTTTTCACTCTTATAAATTCTATTGGACCAAATAAAACTCTTCTTAAGAATCGGGACATCAAAATTTACTTTGTGTAAATTTTTGGTATCTTTCCGACAAAGTTCATTTTTTTTAATGAATAGTGTAAAATGTTGTATTTTAATTAAAAACCTCTTTTTAATCTAATTTGTTTATTTGATTAGATTATCTTTTTAATTGGTTTTAAAGTTAAATTAGAATATATTTTTACCATTAAATCCAATAGTGGTCGTTGTAATTAATTTCACTTTCAAATCAGACTTAAACTAGTGTAAATCTTTTGATACTTATTGTTTCACAAAAACACGCTATTTGTCATGACAGCGGGAATTAATTATTAAATTAATTAATTTGACTTATATGTTTTGAATTTTGTAAAATTGACTTCATTTTTGAATTTGGAATATCAAATCTAGCTTAGGGTGAATTTTTGGTATTTTTCTGAAAAACTTCAATTTTTGATGAATAGTGAAATCACTAAGTGGTACTTATAAAAAACTGATTTTCATTTTAAATGAAATTTTTCCACCTTTGTGTATTGAATTTCAAAAATCCTACATACATGTTTGTCATTAAGAAGTAAAATGTGGTTCAATGAGATTAAAATAATTTTTTGGTGAATAGTAACTTATTATGTTTTTAATCGCGATTAGTGGTAATTAGTTTAGATAAAGGTAAAAATAATGCTTTAATAATATGAGATGGCCTAGACACATGTCCTACCCTCATTGGATATTTCATGGCCGACCAAGACAACTCATGGTTCAACTTGGGGACCCCATGGAGCCACCTTGGTTGGAAAATGACATAAATACCTTTTATTTAATGTTAATGTAAAAAATGGCACAAACATGATATGTTTTAATAAAACAATTTTTAAATGGGGTTATACAATTCAGATGTTTTATTATAAATAGTAATTCGAAATATAAAAAGATTTAATACATCATAGTATTTTTTTATAATTTTTAGACATTAAATAAATTAAATTATTTATGACATCATAATGATGCAGCGATGACATCATTGTCTGACGATTTAAATAAAATGAGAAGATAATGTAAACTCTATGACCTACACATGTCGAAAACTTATTGGATGGGTGGATATAAAACCCTTATCACCTTATCCACGTATTATATCAATGTGGGACCTTTTAATACCGAAACACATTTTCAAATAAAGTAATATTTCTTTACTTTCCAAAAGTGCCTCTCCTCTCCTCTTATAAAAGGCCCCCACCTCTACCACCTTACCCACACTCCCAAAGCCATTGGCTCGGCCAAAACCTGCCCATTTTTTCTCTACAATTCCTTCTCTTACTCCTTGAAGCCTCAATTTGGGAAGAAGTCTTCCCAAGGAAGCCTTTGATCTCAAACCAAAGGGAGTTACCCGATTTTGAGGTAATGTATTCACTTGAGTCCTTTTGTTTTATTTTGCTTCTCCAACCCCCTAAACTCCTATTATTTATTTCTTTTGTAACAACACCAGTATCTTAAATATACTAGGATGTTTTTATAAGAAGTATTTGATCTACACTTAATCACACCTTCATCTAATGGTTAAAGAACATAGTGTTTCTGTGGATGGTGAATTTATGCCTCCCGAAACGATGATTGTTCAACATTCCTTTAACACCTTCAAAGGTGGCCATTAAGATGTCAATATATTTATATATGATATATAATATGTTTATGTTTTCCTTAAGCTTCTGTATTTTTCATTTTGGTCATACCTTTATGTTTTCCATTATGGGTAAACACGATATCTTCATTTAAGGAAGTGCTGACTACCGCCCCCTGAAAGTGATGTGATTCGTTAATGCCATTTGTGGGACGTGTAAAGGATGGATTTAAAGTTATTATATATGATGTTATACTGTAATTATAATATACCTCTATATCATTATTATTTCTTTCCATTAAATTATGAGATAGAAATGAAATTAGCGTTCAAGCGTACGTACGGCTTACCGTCTCCATGAATGGTGCATTTCATTTCTTATCCCCAATTGTAATGTACTATTAAAAGTACATGTGTATAATGAATATATATAATGAATGATATATCTAAATGATGAATATAATTCTGTAATAAAAATATACACACCTCTCATTTAGTTTTAATTCCCAAGAAATGAAAGTAGAGTTCATGCGTACGTACGGCTTACCGTCTCCATGAACGGTGCATTTCAATTATTACCTATTAATGATTATGTAATATTATAAATACATGTATATTATGGATATATATGATATATATGATATCCAAATGAGGAATTTCATTCTGGATATAAAGAACCTTTGACCACACGAACAACTTCTGATTGTAAGAAGTCCACTTTCGACTAAAGAACCAAATATCGACAAAACAAACATTATTAACTTAAATGGTTACATATTGTTTATAACATGGAAATAAGTGATATAAAAGGAATAATTAACTTTAAAAAGGTTCTTAATAAAGTATAAATTAACTCAAGTTTATTATTCCGGATGTTAAAGAAACGAACAAGACATGTTGGACTTGAGGTAAGGGATCTTACTCCTCTCTTTCTTTTTAAGTACACTCTTTATGTCATTCCTTTTAAAGATCATCTTTCTTGTTATTGGGATGTTATTTTATATTACTATTATTTTAATTTTTATGTTCATGTGATGAGAGACCCTATTCTCCCTCATCAATCCATTTTTGGAAGTTTTGAGTGGCACCGTTAGGCTGCCGAATTTTCGTAAGAGATCTAACCTCTCTCTTTCTTTTTAAGTACTCTCCTTTGTGTCACTTATTTTAAGCTCCTCTTTGTTATGTTGGGGTATTTTATTTTATATTCCTTTTGCTGTAAATTATATTTTAATATTATGGGATACTCTATTTGATCTCATCAATCCATTTTGGAAGTTTTAAGTGGCGCCGTTAGGCTGCCGAGTTTTCGTAAGGGATTTTTCATCTCACTTTTATTCCCGTGAGATTTATGATACATTTTCCAAAATTTCCTTTGAGTGGTGTATGTACTGACCATTATTTTACTCATTGTGTAATATTCATTCATTTATGATTATTTACATTAATGATGTGTTTTCCTTCTTTCTCGGGGCGTATGTTTTGAAAGATACCCATGTCGGTAAGGGAACCTTTCACCCTCCTCTTTTTAAAAGACTTCTTTTTTTGGGTATTTTAATTTACATATTTTTATGTTGTGATATGTTCTCATATATCCTTATTGATGTAAATTTTATGTCCAAGTGATGATATACTTTTTTTTATCTTTCATCAACTCATTTTGATGTGACGCCGTTAGGCTGTCAAGGGAACTTCTTAACCCAATTTCGATTTCTTTGGGTTCAACATGGTATTATTGAATATGTCATCCTTTGAATATGTGTGAATGAACATTGATTATTTTACACTTAATATCCAATTATATTTTGTGTATTCGTTTGTCACACATAATTATGTAATTGATTTATCCTTAAACCAAGGATACCGTCTTTGTAAGGGACTTCGTCTCAATCTCCTTTCATTGAGGCATATTTTATTTTATACACAACTTTCTTTTATACGGTGTATAAACCCTTTTGACTTTTACTTTTATACAAAAGGAATATTTTTCTACGAAGCGCTTTACTAAACGACAAAAAGGAATGTTTTTTTTAACGTACGCGGTGACAACGACCTTTTCCGCCGCTGCGAGTATTATTTGGTCTTTGGCTTCCAAAACAAGCCGTAATGTTTTTAAAATAAAATTAATACCATATACACTTTTATGTATTTTGAAAATGGTTTTGATAAAGGATTCTATTATGATATATTGTGATTGAAATGTGGAAATGTTATCATTCCTTTATATTGGTTTTATGTTTTATGATTTTATATTGGTACTTGATCATTTGATGGGTGGTTACGTGATAAACCATATGACGGGTGGTGCCGTGAATACCAGGATGGGTGGTTACGTTATAACCTCCAATTCATTGGGTATGGAAGTCGGTCGTATGGCTATTCCATTAAGTATGTATGGAAATTGTCCGTATGGCTATTCCATTAAGTGATATGTGAGGAAGTCAACCGTATGGTTATTCCACTTAAGTATGTTTATGTCCCATGTTACCTTTATATATGCTAGGTGTTCATTATATGGGTATTATGGTAATCCTTTGGTTACAAAAAGGTAAGTAATGAATACATTATTCAGTGAAGAGATTTTACTACTTCATGAATGTGATGGTATTACTTTGATAGAGTATACATGGTTTACTTGATGTTTGAAAAAGTAATAGTTTTTATTCTTTGTGTATCCCTTACTGAGCTTTTTATGCTCACCCCAAGTTTTTTGAAATGTTTTTCACAGGACTTAAAGTGGAATAAGGTCAAGGATGGGATCAAGGGAATGTCACGCTATATAAGACATGTAACTAGACATGTTTATTTTTAAGTGTTAATTTATTATGGAAACATAGTAGAAGTGTCTACTTTGTAATCTTTTTAGATGTAATAGTTATGTCCTAATTATCTAATACTCTAAACCTGAAAATATCCTCAATGTGAATTATTCATTTAATTCAATATTAAGTAAGTTTTAAGGATGGGGCCTTATAGTTGGTATCAAAGGTCGGTTTAGATAACTTTAGAGGTTATGGTATTCTCTAAGCATAAGTGACAGTACCATAATGGATAGGAATTCAGAAAGAGTCCTAGTTTTAGATAAAGTGAATGAGTAAGTGTATCTTAGTGTTTACCTTCCTCATTAGTACATGATGGTTTTGTTGATATACTCACACTGACATTTCTGTTTTTAGTGAATGGATAGATCTAGCAGGCACTAAAGTGACAATTGGTTTTTTAACACCCCAAGCTTCTTCGGTATGTTTCCTTTCGAATAATGCAATGACGTGCATTGTACGAAACTTCGAGATTTTAACACACCACAACCAATCAAACTAGCCGTTATGAATAGTAATACCTACTTTTTGAAATTATATATATTTTATATTTCAAAATTGACTTCATTTTTGGATTCGGAATATCGAATTTAGCCTAGGGTTAAATTTTGGGTACTTTTCGGATAACTTTTGTATTTTGATGAATAGTGAAAATTACTAAATTTTAATTAAAAACAACTTTTTTAATCAAAATAATTAATAGTGATAAATTGTGAATTTGAGTGGTTTTAAAGTATATTTAGAATATATTTTTACCATTTAATATAATGTTGGTCATTGGACATAATTTTACAATTAAACCGAACATAAACAAGTGTCAATCTTTTGATAGTTATTATCTCTTAAAAACACGTTTTTTGTTTTGACAGCGGGAATTAATTTTAAATTAATTTCTGCCACTTCTGTGTTTTGAATTTAGAAAAATGGATTCCATATTTGGAATCAGGATTTCCAAATTGTGTAAATAGGTAACTTTTATTTTTAGACATTTTGAATAATTACTGTGGTAAATATTTTATTTACCATGGTTAAGGGTAAATCCGGTAAATAAGGGTTAAAAATAATAATATTATAATAATACTTAATTACCCTAAAATGTGTCTTAACCCTATTGGTTGATACATGGTCGACCATGGGCATCTTTGGGTCAATTTTGGGACCCCATGGATCCACTTGTAAGTGATAATGACACTTTATATTAATTAAGTTAAAATGAATACAAAAATGACACAAGCATATATCTTTTAGCAAAACAATTGTTACATAGGGTTATATATGCTGGATTTTAGATTATAAATATTCATTAGAAAGCTAAAAAGATTTAATACATAATTATATTTTATTTAGAATTTTTGGACATTAAATAATTTATTTTATTTATGACACTATGATGATGCAGTAATTACTAAAATAGTAAAAAATTAACATAATTGATATTATAAATACCCAAATAATTATAATATTAAACTTTTAATGAATTAAACAAATTTTCTAGGATAATATGATATATTAGGATTGATTTATTTGACTTTGTTCGAAGTAAACAATCTGTTATGAGTTTCACAAAAATCAACTAGTGAATAGTGTCAAAATTGACATAAAAGAGTTCTTAAAACAAATATTATATTATTAATTGATATTAAATTCCTAAAAATCTAAGGTTCGGCCAAGCGACTTATATTATGATTGGTTAATCATTAATGGACCACTTGGGGGTCGTTTGGATGTATATAGTAAGTTTATTAACCATATTATATAAAAATACAAAGAGACATTGTAAAAGTGAAACTAATTAACTTAGAGTTAATACTTAAAGATAAGGTTAATATAAGTACCCAAACCTGTCTAAATTCTATTGGATGAGTTGTTTTCGACCTATCCCCACCTCAACCTTTGAATAGTCAACTTTGGAGCCATTGGAAACCGAATATGAATTTATTATAAATTAATATTTCTAGCTTTTCCAAAGGTGCCCCTCACCCCTCTTATAAAAGGGCACTCCTCCTTCTCATTTCCTCACACCTCTCAAGCCACTTGGCTCGTCCAAACTCTGCCCAACTAAGCTCCCCACATCCCTCTCCTCCTCCTTGAAGCTTCCCCTTAGGCATAAAGCATTTCAACAAGTCCTTTGGTTCCAACCAAAGTGAGTTACCTAAATTAAAGGTAACGATTTCTCTTAAATTATTTTCATTTATTTTGCTTCTTCAGCCCCCAAACTCTTTTTATTTCCCTTCTTTTGTAACAGCACCAGTATCCTAAATATACTAGTATGTTGTTATAAGAAGTATTCAAACTACACATACACACAACTCCATCTAATGGATGATGAACATAATGTTTCTGTGGATGGCAAACTAACGCCTCACGAAACGATGATTGTTCAAAAACATCTTACCGCCTCTCATGGTGGCCATTATGATGGAACTGTAATTAAATATGATATTAATGATATATATTTTATATATAAGCTTCTGTAATTCCATTTTATTTCATACCATTATTCGTTTCATGTCGTATATACATACGATAATTTCATTTGAGGAAGTGCGGACTACCGCCCCCTTAAAATGATATGACTCGTTCATACCACACATGGAACGTATAAAGGATGGTGTTAATGAAATTAAGTAACATATATAAAATATTATATTATACTGGAATAGTAATATACCTATGTATCATTTGGATTCGATTCTTTTAAAATAAAAAAATTAAATGGAAGTAGCGTTCGTGCGTACGTACGGACTACCGTCTCCACGAACGCGATGAGATTCATTATCCATCGTATCCATTCAAGTATAATTATCATTTAATGATTTAAAAATGATGTTTAAGGACTTGATATCATTCTGGATATGAATAAGATACAACAAACATGACTTATGTAACAAAACATATAAAAGAAAATGAGTAAGTTAACACCCGAAACGGCGTTAATACTAAGATATTATTAACAAATCAATGTTAAAAGATCATATATGATATCATATTAAAGTAAATGATTCTTGTATTATTAAATAACAATTATTTCACCATTATACAGGAGGTAAACCTACCATCTACCAAGGAAAAAGTACAAAGTAAGGGATTCTCTTATCTCACTTTCAATTCCGTGAGATTTCCATTGTTCGCTACTAAATTATTGAAAGTGGTGTATTGTGTACTTCCATTTGATATATATTATCATGATTCACTTTATATTCATGTTATTCTGTAAATCATTTGGTGGTTATTAACTTTTGGCCATGCGACTCAGTTGATTAACGTGGTAAGGGGTTTCTTGTCTCACTTTTAATTCCGTGAGAATTCCATTGATCACCACTTAATTATTGCATGTGGTGTATGTGTACTACCCATGATTGTATTAATTGTGTAATATACTTTATTTTATGGGTATTTACATCATCATGGTATGATCTTTCTTTCATGGGTGTTTGTTTCTTAAGTTACCTAATCAATAAGGGAATTTGAGATTTCAATTTCCACTCATTTGGATTTACGCATATTTCATTGATTATATTACCCCAAGATTATGTGTGGAATCACTATTCATTTGATTATATCATAATTTCCACTCCCCGTCCTGTGGAAATAAGTTTGATACACATAATCACTCCATTTATAATTCTCAATTCATTGATATGAATTTGATAAGAGTAATTTTAACTCATTCTCCATTTGTTGAGTTAAACATCCAATTCGTTGGTATTGTTTTTACAAGAATATGTGTGAATATCCTTTGATTGTTTTACACTGAATATCCAATCATATTTAGTGTATTTATATTTGTCACACATAATTATGTCGTTGATTTATCCTTAACCTAAGGATACAACCTTTATGAGAGATTTCATCTCAATTTACATTCCATTGAGACTTCTTTGATGATATACACCGAATCACTTTTATGTGGTGTATATAATGTACTTTGACATAGTATATCATGAATTCCTTTATTCTCATGATATTACAAAGTTTTTATTACCTCAATTATTTGTATTCAAGTGTCTCTTTTGGTTAGAATCTCTAACTAAAATACCATTTTTAAATGTTTTAAAGACTTATTCATCTAAACCTTTCTCATTAATGTCCATGTTTTAAAAATGGTTTTAAGGATTTATATGGACATTAAAGTTTAGAAATCAAAACTTCTTTTAAAAAGTTTCAAAGTGGTATGGGACACTTTGATTCAAAAATCTATTTTTAAATGGCTTCTTGACAAATAGTGTGACTTTTAAATGTTTTCAAGAAAAAGGGGGATATTTCTCTCAAATAGTTTTGATGATTAATTTCATCTATGTCAACATCCTTCATTATTCTTGATTGAGGTTAATGTGATACAATACAATCTTCCATATTGTATCGAATGAGTTATGTTTGACTATGGATGTGCTATTTTTATACCATTCATGGTTTGTGGTTAAAGTATTGACATTTCGTATGCTAGTTTTAATACGAATGTTTATGTTATGTTTAAACCTGTTCATATGAGGAATGCATTGGACTTAATAAGTGACGGGTGGAGCCCACTATAGCTCCTCGATGCATCGGTAGGTCTCATGAGACAAACTAGTGTCTTGGCACAAGGCCTTGGCAAAATCTTATTTGTAGTCTTGGCACGAGGCCTTGGCTATGTGGTTATGATAGTCTGGAATTATGCATTCCATCATTATGAAAGTGGTTATTGATATTGCATGTGATCATTCGACTAGTAGAATATCCATGTGAGTAAGTAAATGGCATTATTTCATTTTACTTTTGCCATACTATGTTGAAGTTCATGTTTAAAAGGCTTTTGTTTTAGTTATAAATTTCCTTAAGTGTTTATGCTTAATTATGAAAGCTTCTGCTATAATGTTATCCTTACTGAGCATCTGAGCTCACCCCTTTCAATGTTTTATTTTTCCCAGGATTATGAAGAAGTAATTTATGAATGACCTGCAGGGATAGTATGAGGGGATATGAAGACAAGATGTTTTTTTTATGATGTAATGTAAAAAAATTTATGAATGTATCTAGTTTTTCCAAGGCTACTAAACTAATCGGTCTTTCGAGACTTGATCTTTCTCATGATCATGCCAATGTTATGTAATAATGCACCGACTCTAGGTAATTAGGGTCGGGGCGTTACAGTTGGTATCAGATGAAGTTTAGTACAAACCTTGGTAGCTAGATTTAGATAAACTCTGATTAGAGCACGTAGACCTAAGATGAACTTTGAGGATTAGTATAAAAGAACTTCCTAGAATTTTGGTATTGTAGAGATTTTGTGAGTTTTCCGAGCAATACATCCCTGTCTGGATACGAGCAGGTAGAGGCGGCTCTGGCACAGATGTACCTAGGGGTAAAACCCGAAAACACCGCTTTGAGCTAGACTCGAACGGGAACTGGTGCACGACAACGGGCCTTGCTGCACTCTTGGTTACGACACTCCCGGGGGATATGCTTTGGATAATTTACATTTTCTTTACAAACCAATTTAAGTAATATATATATAAGATGAGAGTAAATGACCTTGGTTAATCCTAATATGTTCCAAATTGAGAATATGGTGACATTTTAATCTCTAAATGATTTTACGACTACTATTACTCACACAATGCTTTATGGTTTTAGTCAATGGCTGGATTCCAAGGAAGTCATAGTGACTTTGAGAATGATGTACAAGATGGGAACGGTGGTGGCAATGAGCAACAAAATGGAATGTTGATAGGCGTAAAAGATATCGTCTTTATGCCAAATCAGTTTTCCAAAAATATGATCAACAACATATATATTAACCAACTCCCAGACTCAACAAGGAAGAGAAAGGTGATAAATGATAAGAGCTCCAGAAATGGAGACCATGGAGAAAAGAACCCTCAATTTTCATCATGCAGGAAATGTGGAAAGAGACACCCAGGAAAGTGTCTCAATGGGACAACGAAATGTTTTACGTGCGGGGAGGAAGGACATAAAGTAAAGAATTGCCGAAGAAAAATGAAGAGTACTATGGAAGAAGATAAAAATGGTCCCAAGAGTCCATTTACAGTCATTTGCCGTAAATGTAGGGGACCTGGCCATTACCCGAGTGAATGTCCTATTCTATAGGATATTTTCTTGGTCAAAGAAGAAGCTATGTGGGAATAAATGGTTGGAGAAATATTTAAAAAGTATTAGCACTCCTTGTTGATGGGTTTACTATGGAATAATTTTCTCTTGTATTTGTAACCCCGCAGTTTGCCATGTGAGAATGATATTTGAGGAAGAATTGTCTCTTCTCTTGTGGATTTGGGTATAAATAACCATTTGGATTTATATGATCATTGGGGTTTGAGAGAATTATAAGTTATTCTAATTTGGGATGAAGATTCAAGGTATGATATAACATTTGTGGTTAAATTTATGATATAGTATTTTGAGGAATTTATCTCATTTTGGCAATATTATAAAATATAGTTTTTGAAAAAGGACAACACGTAGACCGTGTGACAACCCGTCGCGTCGGACAAAGCTATGGGAATCGAACCCACAACCAAAGTGCGATTGGGATTTATCGCCTACCACTGGACTACGTGAAGTCCCTGGTTAGTGTGACTTTTTTTTAGTTAAATGATTTTATTGATCAATAATAAGTTGATTTGGGAAAATGATTTGGTGATTAAGTGATACATGTTATTTTGGAAGATGTTCGCTTTGTTGGGAACACTATATGCCCAAGGAAAATAGAATACTATGGGGTTTCATTTGTGGAGTAATGATAGATTTTTATCTACGTTTTTATTGTGGATTTATAGTGATTTGGGTTATTTATGGAAATGATTAACCTATAATAGAGAATATGTGATTAGGTTAATTACTTTTGAGTATGTGACTTTAAGAGTATCTGATGTCATTTGGAGATACAATTTAACATGGGAGACTACATAATCAAATTCTTCTATGTTTTGGGTTTCAATATTAGTTTGGATTATATTAAAGGATTTTAAGGACAATTGGTTATTGAATGGTATCTATTTAACTTTGGGGTATTGTTGGTTTAATTTTAGAAATTAAGATTAGTGCATATTTATCTCAATGAATATCCTTTTGGGGGATCATTAGATCATTCACTGACCATTTTGGTTTTGATTAATCTTCAAAGACAATGTAAATATATGGTTTATCCTTCATGGATCATGTGATTCTATAGAAGTTTATTCTATCTCTTCCAGTGTGACCAAGTCTTCTTGAATAATCATCATTTAAAAAAAATGAGTTAGTGGTGGAAATTTATTAAAGAATGAAAATCTACTTAAAATGTAAGTATATCTCATAATGTTCTTAGTCAATATCATAAATGAATTACTCTTCCTTATGTAATGTAACTTAAAAAAAATGTTGTCCGTTTACTTTCCTACTAGGAGACTAATGGTCGTTTGTCCCAACACAAGTTTGTGGTTTTCTCATTGTTAACTTTCTCCTGATCATGATTTCTATCCCTCTCCATCAGAACTTGACACTTAGTTTATCATCCATATCCATGTTTTCTTACATGGAATCCTAGTATGGGTTATCTTGGATGACCCTTATACCTCTCTTTCTTTCTTTTAAAGTGATAGTTTTATTGACTCTTTTTCCGATGTGGGACTTTCCATTATATTCCCAAGTAAAATTTTAAAAATTGTGAGGACGCAATTTATTGAAGGAGGGGAGAATGTAACACCCCAAGCTTCTTCGGTATGTTTCCTTTCGAATAATGCAATGACGTGCATTGTACGCAACTTCGAGATTTTAACACACCACAACCAATCAAACTAGCCGTTATGAATAGTAATACCTACTTTTTGAAATTATATATATTTTATATTTCAAAATGGACTTCATTTTTGGATTCGGAATATCGAATTTAGCCTTGGGTTAAATTTTGGGTACTTTTCGGATAACTTTTGTATTTTGATGAATAGTGAAAATTACTAAATTTTAATTAAAAACAACTTTTTTAATCAAAATAATTAATAGTGATAAATTGTGAATTTGAGTGGTTTTAAAGTATATTTAGAATATATTTTTACCATTTAATATAATGTTGGTCATTGGACATAATTTTACAATTAAACCGAACATAAACAAGTGTCAATCTTTTGATAGTTATTATCTCTTAAAAACACGCTTTTTGTTTTGACAGCGGGAATTAATTTTAAATTAATTTCTGCCACTTCTGTGTTTTGAATTTAGAAAAATGGATTCCATATTTGGAATCAGGATTTCCAAATTGTGTAAATAGGTAACTTTTATTTTTAGACATTTTGAATAATTACTGCGGTAAATATTTTATTTACCATGGTTAAGGGTAAATCCGGTAAATAAGGGTTAAAAAATAATATTATAATAATACTAAATTACCCTAAAATGTGTCTTAACCCTATTGGTTGATACATGGTCGACCATGGGCATCTTTGGGTCAATTTTGGGACCCCATGGATCCACTTGTAAGTGATAATGACACTTTATATTAATTAAGTTAAAATGAATACAAAAATGACACAAGCATATATCTTTTAGCAAAACAATTGTTACATAGGGTTATATATGCTGGATTTTAGATTATAAATATTCATTAGAAAGCTAAAAAGATTTACTACATAATTATATTTTATTTAGAATTTTTGGACATTAAATAATTTATTTTATTTATGACACAATGATGATGCAGTAATTACTAAAATAGTAAAAAATTAACATAATTGATATTATAAATACCCAAATAATTATAATATTAAACTTTTAATGAATTAAACAAATTTTCTAGGATAATATGATATATTAGGATTGAGTTATTTGACTTTGTTCGAAGTAATCAATCTGTTATGAGTTTCACAAAAATCAACTAGTGAATAGTGTCAAAATTGACATAAAAGAGTTCTTAAAACAAATATTATATTATTAATTGATATTAAATTCCTAAAAATCTAAGGTTCGGCCAAGATACTTATATTATGATAGGTTAATCATTAATGGACCACTTGGGGGTCTTTTGGATGTATATAGTATGTTTATTAACCATATTATATAAAAATACAAAGAGACATTGTAAAAGTGAAACTAATTAACTTAGAGTTAATACTTAAAGATAAGGTTAATATAAGTACCCAAACCTGTCTAAATTCTATTGGATGAGTTGTTTTCGACCTATCCCCACCTCAACCTTTGAATAGTCAACTTTGGAGCAATTGGAAACCGAATATGAATTTATTATAAATTAATATTTCTAGCTTTTCCAAAGGTGCCCCTCACCCCTCTTATAAAAGGGCACTCCTCCTTCTCATTTCCTCACACCTCTCAAGCCACTTGGCTCGTCCAAACTCTGCCCAAATAAGCTCCCCACATCCCTCTCCTCCTTTTTGAAGCTTCCCCTTAGGCAGAAAGCATTTCAACAAGTCCTTTGGTTCCAACCAAAGTGAGTTACCTAAATTAAAGGTAACGATTTCTCTTAAATTATTTTCATTTATTTTGCTTCTTCAACCCCCAAACTCTTTTTATTTCCCTTATTTTGTAACAGCACCAGTATCCTAAATATACTATGATGTTGTTATAAGAAGTATTCAAACTACACATACACACAACTCCATCTAATGGATGATGAACATAATGTTTCTGTGGATGGCAAACTAACGCCTCACGAAACGATGATTGTTCAAAAACATCTTACTGCCTCTCATGGTGGCCATTATGATGGAACTGTAATTAAATATGATATTAATGATATATATTTTATATATAATCTTCTGTAATTCCATTTTATTTCATACCATTATTCGTTTCATGTCGTATATACATACGATAATTTCATTTGAGGAAGTGCGGACTACCGCCCCCTTAAAATGATATGACTCGTTCATACCACACATGGAACGTATAAAGGATGGTGTTAATGAACTTAAGTAACATATATAAAATATTATATTATACTGGAATAGTAATATACCTATGTATCATTTGGATTCGATTCTTTTAAAATAAAAAAATTAAATGGAAGTAGCGTTCGTGCGTACGTACGGACTACCGTCTCCACGAACGCGATGAGATTCATTATCCATCGTATCCATTCAAGTATAATTATCATTTAATGATTTAAAAATGATGTTTAAGGACTTGATATCATTCTGGATATGAATAAGATACAACAAACATGACTTATGTAACAAAACATATAAAAGAAAATGAGTAAGTTAACACCCGAAACGGCGTTAATACTAAGATATTATTAACAAATCAATGTTAAAAGATCATATATGATATTATATTAAAGTAAATGATTCTTGTATTATTCAATAACAATTATTTCACCATTATACAGGAGGTAAACCTACCATCGACCAAGGAAAAAGTACGAAGTAAGGGATTCTCTTATCTCACTTTCAATTCCGTGAAATTTCCATTGTTCGCTACTAAATTATTGAAAGTGGTGTATTGTGTACTTCCATTTGATATATATTATCATGATTCACTTTATATTCATGTTATTCTGTAAATCATTTGGTGGTTATTAACTTTTGGCCATGCGACTCAGTTGATTAACGTGGTAAGGGGTTTCTTGTCTCACTTTTAATTCCGTGAGAATTCCATTGATCACCACTTAATTATTGCATGTGGTGTATGTGTACTACCCATGATTGTATTCATTGTGTAATATACTTTATTTTATGGGTATTTACATCATCATGGTATGATATTTCTTTCGTGGGTGTTTGTTTCTTAAGTTACCTAATCAATAAGGGAATTTGAGATTTCAATTTCCACTCATTTGGATTTACGCATATTTCATTGATTATATTACCCCAAGATTATGTGTGGAATCACTATTCATTTGATTATATCATAATTTCCACTCCCCGTCCTGTGGAAATAAGTTTGATACACATAATCACTCCATTGATAATTCTCAATTCATTGATATGAATTTGATAAGAGTAATTTTAACTCATTCTCCATTTGTTGAGTTAAACATCCAATTCGTTGGTATTGTTTTTACAAGAATATGTGTGAATATCCTTTGATTGTTTTACACTGAATATCCAATCATATTTAGTGTATTTATATTTGTCACACATAATTATGTCGTTGATTTATCCTTAACCTAAGGATACAACCTTTATGAGAGATTTCATCTCAATTTACATTCCATTGAGAGTTCTTTGATGATATACACCGAATCACTTTTATGTGGTGTATATAATGCACTTTGACATAGTATATCATGAATTCCTTTATTCTCATGATATTACAAAGTTTTTATTACCTCAATTATTTGTATTCAAGTGTCTCTTTTGGTTAGAATCTCTAACTAAAATACCATTTTTAAATGTTTTAAAGACTTATTCATCTAAACCTTTCTCATTAATGTCCATGTTTTAAAAATGGTTTTAAGGATTTATATGGACATTAAAGTTTAGAAATCAAAACTTCTTTTAAAAAGTTTCAAAGTGGTATGGGACACTTTGATTCAAAAATCTATTTTTAAATGGCTTCTTGACAAATAGTGTGACTTTTAAATGTTTTCAAGAAAAAGGGGGATATTTCTCTCAAATAGTTTTGATGATTAATTTCATCTATGTCAACATCCTTCATTATTCTTGATTTAGGTTAATGTGATACAATACAATCTTCCATATTGTATCGAATGAGTTATGTTTGACTATGGATGTGCTATTTTTATACCATTCATGGTTTGTGGTTAAAGTATTGACATTTCGTATGCTAGTTTTAATACGAATGTTTATGTTATGTTTAAACCTGTTCATATGAGGAATGCATTGGACTTAATAAGTGACGGGTGGAGCCCGCTATAGCTCCTCGATGCATCGGTAGGTCTCATGAGACAAACTAGTGTCTTGGCACAAGGCCTTGGCAAAATCTTATTTGTAGTCTTGGCACGAGGCCTTGGCTATGTGGTTATGATAACCTGGCATTATGCATTCCATCATTATGAAAGTGGTTATTGATATTGCATGTGATCATTCGACTAGTAGAATATCCATGTGAGTAAGTAAATGGCATTATTTCATTTTACTTTTGCCATACTATGTTGAAGTTCATGTTTAAAAGGCTTTTGTTTTAGTTATAAATTTCCTTAAGTGTTTATGCTTAATTATGAAAGCTTCTGCTATAATGTTATCCTTACTGAGAATCTGAGCTCACCCCTTTCAATGTTTTATTTTTCCCAGGATTATGAAGAAGTAATTTATGAATGACCTGCAGGGATAGTATGAGGGGATATGAAGACAAGATGTTTTTTTTTATGATGTAATGTAAAAAAATTTATGAATGTATCTTGTTTTTCCAAGGCTACTAAACTAATCGGTCTTTCGAGACTTGATCTTTCTCATGATCATGCCAATGTTATGTAATAATGCACCGACTCTAGGTAATTAGGGTCGGGGCGTTACAGGTTTGAAGGAAACTGTGGTGGTTCTTTGATTAAGAGACTGGATGAAATGTGGTATTCAATGAGGAAACTCGTGGTTGTTCTAAACCAACTATCAAGGAGTCATGATCAACCACTTGAACCATGGTATGATCTTTAATGCATCATTTACGAGATGACCAATCCATGTGGAGGTTTAGGTAATAATTATAAAGGTAACCATTAGAGTTTATATGAACCTTACTTTTGAGGTAATTATGGGTTATTTTGTGATATGTTGGAAAATGAAAGTATTGAGATAAAATTGAGGTTAAAATATGTTATGACCATTTTTGATGATTTTATCTCTTTTTGGGGAATGATTTACGAATTATATAGTTTTGGAAAAAGGACAACACGCAGACCGTGTGACAACCCGTTGCGTCGGACAAAGCTGTAGGAATCGAACCCACAACCAAAGTGCGACTGGTATTTATCACCTACCACTGGACTACGTGATGTCCCTGGTTAGTTTGACTGATTATTTTTGGTTATATGATTTTATGAAGTAAGAGTAAGTTGATTTTGGGTTATTTATGAAAATGATTAACCTATCATGGAGGATATGTGATTAGGTTAATTACTTTTCAATACGAGACTTTAGGAAAACTGATGTTGTTTGGAGATAATTGTTACGATTTAACTTAGAAGACTATGTGACTAAATCCTTTAAATATTTGGGTTTCAATCTTATATTTGTGTACTTTGAAGAATTTTATGGACAAATTGTTCATTGGATGGTCCTCTTTGAACTTTGGGTTTTGTTGGACAAATTTTGGAGATTAAGCATAGATTTTTTTTAATGGGTTATCCTTTTCTAGATTATCTGATCTTGTAGTAACCTTTTTGGTTTTAGTTTTGGTTAAGGTTTGAAGACATGGGAAATGTATATCTCTCTTTTTGTGGATTAGGTGCTTCTCTAAAAGTTGATTATAGTACTCCTAATGTGAACAAGTCTTCCCAAATACTCGCCTTTTGGAGGAAATATGAGTTTGTGTAAGGAATCTAAAAAAAGTTGAAAGTCAACATGATAATTGATTATGTTTCCTTATGAATAAATTCCTCAATAAAAATTAACGTAAAACAAAAATGTTTTCTATTAACTTTTCCTACTGGGGAACCCAACACCGTTTAACCGATCACAAGTTTGTGATTTTCTTATGGTTAACTTTCTCCTAGACATGTTTACTATCACTCTCCCTCAAGAACATGACCCTTTTCTTTTTCTTCCATGTCCATGTTTTTCTACATATGGGTTAACTCAGGTGACCTCTGTACTTATCTTTATTTATTTTAAAGTGATTGTTTTACCGACTCATGTTCCTGTGTGGGACTTTCAAGGATGTTTCCAAGCGCAATTTTAAAATTGCGAGGATGCAATTCCCAAAAGGGGGAAGGATGTAACACCCCAGGTAAATGAAGAATATGAAATTTTAATATTTATCCATATTTGTGAATAAAATATTAATATGACTTTAAAGGTGACGCTATGCTCGATGGCGTACCCAACATGCAACAACGAGTTTCGTGGGAATCTTACGTTGCACTCTAATAATAAAATAATATTATTTAAAATGGCAGTTAACATGTAGTCATTGTATTGGCGGGAATGGATAGAAATAAATAAAATATGATTATATATTTTTTTAAATGTTTTTACATTTATACAATAAAATATAAAGGCTTAAAATACAGAAAGAATTCAATTTTAGGCGTATATGCCCTAGTTTTCACTAAAGGCTCACTTATCGCCTTTTGATGGCGAACTGTCATTAAATATAGATTTTTTCACTATTATACATTATATTGGACCAAATAAAACTCTTCTTAAGAATCGGGACATCAAAATTTATTTTGTGTAAATTTTTGGTATCTTTCCGATAAAGTTCATTTTTTTATGAATAGTGTAAAATGTTGTATTTTAATTCAAAACCTCGTTTTAATCTAATTTTTTATATGATTAGATTATATTTTGAATTGGTTTTAAAGTGAAATTAGAATATATTTTTACCATCAAATCCAATAGTGGTCGTTGGAATAAATTTCCCTTTGAAATCAGACTTAAACTAGTGTCAATCTTTTGATACTTATTGTTTCACAAAAACATGTTATTTGTCATGACAGCGGGAATTAATTATTAAATTAATTAATTTTACATCTATGTTTTTAATTTTGTAAAATAGACTTTATTTTTGAATTAGGAATATCAAATATAGCTTAGGGTGAAGTTTTGGTATTTTTCTGAAAAACTTCAATTTTTGATGAATAGTGAAATCACTAAGTGGTACTTATAAAAAACTGATTTTCCATTTAAATGAAATTTTTCCACCTTTGTGTATTGAATTTCAAAAATAAGACATAATTTTTTGTCATTAAGAAGTAAAATGTGGTTCAATGAGATTAAAATAATTTTTTGGTGAATAGTAACTTATTAAGTTTTTAATCGCGATTAGTGGTAGTTAGTGTAGTTTAAGGTAAAAATAATGCTTTAATAATTTGAGATGACCTAGACACATGTCCTACCCTCATTGGATATGTCATGGCCGACCACGACAACCCATGGGTCAACTTGGGGACCCCATGGAGCCACCTTGGTTGGAAAATGACATAAATACCTTTTATTTAATGTTAATGTAAAAAATTGCACAAACATGATATGTTTTACAAAAAAAAATTTAAATGGGGTTATACAAATCATATTTTTGATTATAAATAGTCATTGGAAAGCTAAAAAGATTTAATACATCATAGTAGTTTTTTTATAATTTCTAGACATTAAATAAATTAAATTATTTATGACATCATAACGATGCAGCGATGACATCATTATCTAACGATTTAAATAAAATGAGAAGATATTGTAAACTCTATGACCTACACATGTCCAAAACTTATTGGATGGGTGTATTTAGAACTCGTATCACCTTATACACGAATTATATCAATGTGGGACCTTTTAAAATGGAAACACATTTTCAAATAAAGTAATATTTCTTTACGTTCCAAAACTGCCCCTCCTCTCCTATTATAAAAGGCCCCCACCTCTACCACCTTACCCACACTCCCAAAGACTTTGGCTCGGCCAAAAACTTCCCATTTTGTCTCTCCAATTACTTCTCTTACTTCTTGAAGACTCACTTTGGGCAGAAGTCTTCCCAAGGATGCCTTTGATCTCAAACCAAAGGGAGTTACCCGATTTTGAGGTAATGTCTTCACTTGAGTCCTTTTGTTTTATTTTGCTTCTCCAACCCCCTAAACTCATTTTATTTATTTCTTTTGTAACAACTCCAGTATCCTAAATATACTAGGATGTTTTTATAAGAAGTATTCGAGCTACACTTACACACACCATCATCTAATGGTTAAAGAACATAGTGTTTCCGTGGATGGTGAATTTATGCCTCCCGAAACGATGATTGTTCAACATTCCTTTAACACCTTCAAAGGTGGCCATTAAGATGTCACTATATTTATATATGATATATAATATGTTTATGATTTCCTTAATCTTCTGTATTTTTAATTTTGGGCATACCTTTATGGTTTCCATTATGGGTAAACACGATATCTTCATTTAAGGAATTGCGGACTACCGCCCCCTAAAAGTGATGTGATTCGTTAATTCCATATGTGGGATGTGTAAAGGATGGATTTAAAGTTATTATATATGATATTATATTGGAATTATAATATACCTCTATATAATTATTATTTCTTTCCATTAAAGTATCAGATAGAAATGAAAGTAGTGTTCATGCGTACGTACGACTTACCGTCTCCATGAACGGTGAATTTCATTTCTTATCCCCAAATGTAATGTACTATTAAAATTAAATTTTTATAATGGATATATATAATGAATGATATATCTAAATGATTAATATAATTATGTAATTAAAATATACATACCTCTCATTTATTTTTAATTCCAAAGAAACTAAAGTAGCGTTCATGCGTACGTACGGCTTACCGTCTCCATGAACGGTGCATTTCATTTCTTACCTATTAATGATTATGTAATATTATAAATACATGTATATGCTGGATATATATGATATATATGATATCCAAATCAGTAATTTCATTCTG
Organism: Viscum album; assembly: GCA_963277665.1. NCBI lineage: Eukaryota > Viridiplantae > Streptophyta > Magnoliopsida > Santalales > Viscaceae > Viscum > Viscum album. Next base: position 1,854,960,198 of record OY728145.1, read on the forward strand.
GATATAAAGAACCTTTGACCACACGAACAACTTGTGATTGTAAGAAGTCCACTTTCGACTAAAGAGCCAAATATCGACAAAACAAACATTATTAACTTAAATGGTTACATAATGATTATAACATGTAAATAAGTGATATAAAAGGAATAATTAACTTTAAAAAGGTTCTTAATCAAGTAGAAATTAATTCAAGTTTATTATTTAGGACGTTAAAGAAACGAACAACACAAGTTGGACTTGAGGTAAGGGATCTTACTCCTCTCTTTCTTTTTAAGTACACTCTTTATGTCATTACTTTTAAATATCATCTTTCTTGTTATTGAGATTTACTTTTAGATTACTATTATTGAAATTTTTATGTTAATGTGATGAGAGACCCTATTCTCTCTCATCAATCCATTTTGGATGTTTTGAGTGGCGCCGTTAGGCTGCCGAATTTTCGTAAGAGATCTAACCTCTCTCATTCTTTTTAAGTACTCTCCTTTGTGTCACTTCTTTTAAGCTCCTCTTTGTTATGTTGGGGGATTTTCTTTTATATTCCACTTTCTTTAAATGATATTGTAATATTATGGGATACTCTATTTGATCTCATCAATCCATTTTGGATGTTTTAAGTGGCACCGTTAGGCTGTCGAGTTTTCGTAAGGGATTTTTCATCTCACTTTTATTCTCGTGAGATTTATGATACATTTGCCACAATTTCCTTTGAGTGGTGTATGTACTGACCATTATTTTACTCATTGTGTAATATTCTTTCATTTATGAGTATTTACATCAATGATGTATTGTCCTTCTTTCTCGGGGCGTATGTTTCGAAAGATACCCATGTCGGTAAGGGAACCTTTCACCCTCCTCTTTTTAAAAGACTTCTTTTGTTGGGTATTTTAATTTACATATTGTTATGTTGGGATATGTTCTCATATATCCTTATTGATGAAAATTTTATTTCCAAGTGTTGAGATACTTTTTTTTATCTCTCATCAACTCATTTTTATGTGACGCCGTTAGGCTGTTAAGGGAACTTCTTAACCCAATTTCGATTTCTTTGGGTTCAACATGTAGTTATTGAATATCTCATCCTTTGAATATGTGTGAATGACCTTTGATTATTTTACACTTAATATCCAATTATATTTTGTTTATTCGTTTGTCACACATAATTATGTAATTGATTTATCCATAAACCAAGTATACCGTCTTTGTATGGGACTTCTTCTCAATCTCCTTTCATTGAGGAATATTTTATTTTATACAGATATTTCTTTTATACGGTGTATAAACCCTTTTGAATTTTACTTTTATACAATTGGAATCTTTTTCTACGAAGCGCTTTACTAAACGACAAAAAGGAATGTTTTTTTTAACGTACGTGGTGACAATGACCTTTTCCGCCGTCGCGAGTATTATTTGGTCTTTGGCTTCCTCAACAAGCCGTAATGTTTTTAAAATAAAATAAATACCATATACTCTTTTATGTATTTTGAAAATGGTTTTGATAAAGTATTCTATTATGATATATTGTGATTGAAATGTGGAAATGTTATCATTCTTTTATATTGGTTTTATGTTTTATGATTTTATATTGGTACTTGGTCATTTGACGGGTGGTTACGTGATAAACCATATGACGGGTGGTGTCATGAATACCAGGACGGGTGGTTACGTTATAACCTCCAATGCATTGGGTATGGAAGTCGGTCGTATGGCTATTCCATTAAGTACGTATGGAAATTGGCCATATGGCGATTCCATTAAGTGATATGTGTGGAAGTCAACCGTATGGTTATTCCACTTAAGTATGTTTATGTCCCAAGTTACCTTTATATATGCTAGGTGTTCATTATATGGGTATTATGGTAATCCTTTGGTTACAAAAAGGTATGTAATGAATACTTTATTCAGTGAAGAGTTTTTACTACATCATGACGGTGATGGTATTACTTTGATAGAGTATACATGGTTTGCTTGATGTTTGAAAAAGTAACAGTTTTTATTCTTTGTGTATCCCTTACTGAGCTTTTTATGCTCACCCCAAGTTTTTTGAAATTTTTTTCACAGGACTTAAAGTGGAATAAGGTCAAGGATGGGATCAAGGGAATGTCACGCTATATAAGACATGGAACTAGACATGTTTCTTTTTAAGAGTTTTTTTTATTATGGAATCTTAGTAGAAGTGTCTACTTTGTAATCTTTTTAGATGTAATAGTTATGTCCTAATTCTCTAAAACTCTAAACCTGAAAAGATCCTCAATGTGAATTATTCATTTAATTCAATATTAAGTAAGGTTTAAGGCTGGGGCCTTATATAATGTGTTAACCTTTAGATGAAAAGAATCTATGAATTGATATAAATTTTTGTTTTAATTATGAATAAAATTTTTTTATATTAATTTACTTTTAATTATTATTGATTATTTAACTATTTAAAACAATGAAATAAAAATGGTACAGTGCTTGATCAAGCAAAAAGAAATTCAATTTTATTGATTTTTGAAAAATTTAAAATTAATATGTTTTAGATGAATTCTGGTTTTAAATCAATTTTATAGATTATTATATAGTGTAATTTATTATAAATATTTTTATATTTTAACTGAATTGTTTTCATTATTTCTTTGAAGTCAAATTAATTATATAGTTCCAAAAATGACTTTAATAATAATTTATGATAAAATATTTTTTATTATATGATTTAAAAAAAATAAGAGGTTATGTGGGATATAAAAAAGAATTAATATATAATAAATGGATCATTTGGTATCCTATTTACCCCTTACAAGAAAAATTATATCCATTAAATATTGAATAATGGGTTCTCAGGTTTACGGTTAAAAGGGTTAAAATGGGTTTATACCAGATTATATGGTTTAAATTTCAACATAAACAAGGAAAATTTTTATTAAATGAATATATTTTACCTTATTCTATCCTAAATTCTAAACTTTTTATATTTCGTCTTACTCAAAATTATTATGATATTTTTTATAATTTAGTATTTTAAAAATTTATAATTATGCCACTCCCCCCATTATATAAAATGTCACACCTTCTCCTTATTGGAGCGTAAATTTTGAGACATTTAACTCAAAAAATATCAACAAAAATTATTTCCCAAAAATCCTCTCTATAAACTAGATATTATGGACTCCCCAAAAAATAATCCAAAAGACCATCTAAAAAATGTTTAAGTTATAGAGAAAAGCGAGTTTCTAAATAAGAGGTGTAACTCATAATCGATTTAACAAATTCTATTTCTTCTTAAAAATTCTTTAATTTTGTTATAAATATGTTTATATAATAAAATAATCATCTTAAATGTAATTAAATGTTATTATAATTACATAAAACCCATATATCATCATCTTTTTTATCCCATGGGAAATGAAAACATCTCTTGTGCATACGTGTGGATAACCACCTCCACAAAGCGATGTGTTTCATTTTTTAACACCAACTATTATGGATGGTTATTATGATATATTGAATAAATATTTATTATATTCATGAAATAGGTGTGATTTTATAATTATAATATATTACTTACCTTCTTACCCTTCAAATGATTAAAAAAACTAATTCTAATTGTGGATATGTGTGGACTACCACTTCCACGCTTTGATGTGATTAATTTTTAATGACATCCATTCATGGATAATTATAAATTTTTATTTATTTTTTTAATATGATAATTTTGAAATTATAAATATTCATTAGTCAATGGTATAATCAATGCATTGACTTTTTTCAACCCAATGATGTTGTTTTGGGGATTATAAACCAAACATCCTCACAACATCTGACATGAACTTAGTCCATTTATTAAGTACAAAATAAATTGTAATATATGAAATAATAGATACTATTATGAGAGAATAAATAATATAATTTTTTTAATCATGTGAATAATTAATATGTTTTTATCATAAAGGATTTAATGAATTGTTGTGGGATGCCTGGTGATGAGGTATGGAATTTTATTTTTAAAAAAAATTAAATGCTTTGTACTCATTCTCTTAAATTTATATTTTCTCTAAAAATTTTCAAGAATATTAAAATTTAAAATACAAATATTGTTAAAATTTATTTTAATTATATTGTTAGTTTATTTTTAAATGTTTAAAATTATTATTATAAATATTTACAATACTTTTTTTAACTTCTTTCCACTATGAAAAAATGTTTTTTAATATATATGGTTTAACCACATTTTTTCAATGACATATTCATTATTATTTATTAATATTCCTATATATATTAAAATTATTTGTTAAATAATATCATATTCCCCCTCATTTTTGAATTTATCATTTTCATGATTTTTCAAAGAAAAACAGTATTTATCATTATATTTACGTGAAAACGATTAGTGTTTTGCTTATGGGTTCAAGTGATATTTACCAAACTATTATGATGATAAAACTTAAATCCTATAAATTTTATATTATGATATGGTACTTGTGAATTACATATTATAATGTGTGATATATATATAGCATATGATGATGGATGAGCCGGATATATCACTCTAATGCAATAATTAGTGATTTAGTCTTTGAAGGCCAAATATTTTGTTCATAAGTGGGTTAGTTTATCCAATGGAATTAACTAGGCTTTATGTTTTATGTAATTATATGAACATTAGAGAACATGGGGAATGAATTTGATAATCCAAGATACCAATGATTATCATGGTATATTTTCTTATAGGAATCTTATATTTTAATAAGTTAAGAAATGTTACTGAAAATTTAAAGCTGAATGGATTGATTTTCAAATAAATGTTTTCATGATTACTTCAAGGATTTTTTATACATGAAAATATGATTAAAAACTTTCTTTGTAAATTTTTTTATTTTCTCTCATGGATATGTTTTATTTTTGTTATTTTTTTTGTGGAAACTAAAACATTATCAACAGTTATCATGTATTACATTGGAAAAATGGGACTCATTTTATTTATATCCCTTAAAAATCTAGTTTTTATTATCCCATGTTTTAAAAAAAAATTCCATAGGATCTATGGATTTTTAGAAAATATATAAATTTTAACTTCTTTAACTATGTTGAACAATAATAATAGATAAAGATGTCTATTGAGTGAAATTGGAGTTAAAATTTGAGGCTCTTATTTTATGGATAAAAATTATCATTGTGCTTCAGTATTCCCTATATAATTGAATATTTTTATTAGTTATCTAAAATTATAAACCTAATAGATAATTTAAATTTAATAAAGTGATATCATTATCATAAATATTGTAATTTTGGATTTTTCATGTTACGGGACATTAGACATATGATCCTTAAATATTACCGCTTATGTTTATCATTACTAAGTGTTTTAACTGACCCATTCTTGATTTTTAATTTCTCCAGTTCATGAATAATATATTATAGATGATATTTATAAAAAATATTCTTGGGATCATAGCATTGTATCAAATTTTAAATACTTATTTTGGATTAAATAGTTTCTTTTTCATGGAAATAAATGTCTATTTGTATATATGTACATGAATTTGTTAGTAATTTTTTTCTAAAATCTCTAAAACTATAATCCTAAAAGGTCATTAAAATGTATATGATTCAATATTTTTAGTGATAATATAATTATTTATGGATAAAAGTGGGTTTTTTGGTTCATTTCTAAGTCAATATGTAATGAAATTATTTATTTTCACTAGATTATAGATTTTTGAGTCGGTGTATTTACAAAAGGGTAAGTGGACCACTAATATAAAATAAATCAAACTCGGGTTTATGAAAACCTAATAATGAAAAGGTTAGAGTAATAAATATAATGAAAATTATTTATGTGAATAGATAATACGAAAACCCATTTTTAGTGTTATGTATGATTTATTTATTGTTTTTATGTGACTAGGGTGATCATTATTTGTTGATTATTTTTTATTTGATGTTTAATATTAAAAAATAAAGAACATTATTTTAACAATCATGATTAAATTTTTTTACAAACACCTCACATAGTTAAATTAGAAAATATTATTTCCCAGTAAAATATTTAAATCACATTTTTTATTCCTTAGGGGTTTGGTGATTATAATGTTTTTATAAAGAATTCCACAATCACTATTTTTTTCATTTTTTTGGAATGTATGGTTTTCATAAAATTATAAATTAAAAATAAATATTATAAAATTCATATAAAGTTGATTTCCAAATCCATACAAAACTCACAATGTAAAAAATAATGCTAAGTTATATGATTTTTTAAATTCATTATAAATATTTTTCAAGTTCATAAGAAATATTATTTTAAAATCATAAAAACACTGAATTTATATCTCATATTTACAAAGTTATTTTTTTCATTATATACAGTATATTCAGGTTTATATATGATGGATTCTACCATATTAATCATTACTTTCATGGGTGTCTGACTCGCAACATTTCATTCTCTCCGAAACATTATACTTGACCTTTATACATGTGGGGTCGAATATAAAGTAGTACAAAATTTTTCACAATAGCATGTTAAACAACAATTGGGAAAAGCTTGCTCTCAAGAGCACCCCATTTAGATGATTCTCTTCCAAATCATAGAGTTTATTAGTGAAAGATAATAGAATCTCATATGGGTTGGGTTGTCATCGAGTGTGGTGAAATCCTAACTAATTTTCTATTTCTGTTTTTCCACATCACACATCATGATATTCCTACTTACAGTGAGGTTATTCACAAGGGTATTTGTATCACCACAATGTTTACATATTTTATGAATTCTAGTGATGTAAAATATTTAAATTTTTTCCTCATGGGAGAATGGGTGGCTTCAGAAGGTTGTTTGTGAATTTTGAGTGCGAAGAATAATGCTAGACATTAGGGTCATTTACTCTCATCAGGAAGTGGTCTCCATATCACAATTCTGGGGGATTGTCCTAGTGATTCTATTGAAGGAGTGGTACATGGCTCACTCATTATTTCATTTCATGGTCAGTATAATCAATTTTTAACCCAATCAAAGGCAGAGTAATCATGGATGGTGTGATCAATGGCTCCCACAAAGTAGTTTCCTCATGATAAAAAATGATGGTTCACGAATTTATGGTCTCTTGTGGGGTTTGGGTGTTGTCTATATCTCTAGAGTCTTGGTGGATGTGTATTTTTCCATTTTTATGGCCTTGGAGATTCTATTATTGTGTAATCGTGTGTAATGATCAATAGGATTCAAATATTTAAATACAATAACTTCATTATCATTCAAAAATCCTTTAATGGGATGTCTTATACTCCTTTGTCCATTTTTATCATGTAAAGATAGTTAAGTTTCTTTTTAATAACACTGTATAGGTCACTCACATAAGGAATGAAGGAAATAATTTGTTTTATTTTTGGATTCTTAGGAAAGTCTCGTTGAAATCCAGATTTTCTTCTCCACTATTGGATCTCTTCCTCCCAAATGTTTCACCCTGTTTAGGGTTGATTCTCTGGAGATGGAATACATTAGAGATCAATGAAACTTGATGTGACACTTTATCAACTTCTTAATAAAATTTTAAATTTAATGATAAATCATATAGATGAATTCATCCATTCATATTTTTCATACAAAGAGTGAAACCATCATTGTATATTTTTATCCTTATAGGTAAATCATTTTTATAGAAAAATTACATAGTAAACTAACAATGATTATTATTCATAAATTGATCATATTAATATCATTTTGAAAATTGTATTTTCTAAAATAATAATATTTTTATTTACTATAAGTATATATGATTCTTTTGACCATTTTATAAATTTAAAAAATTCATATATATTCTAATGATAAAATTTATAGTGTTTTTTAAATTTTTCATAAACTATTAAAAAGTAGATATTTCTCTAATAAGTAATATATTTTATTCTATGTTTTTATTATTTATAACCATGTAAATCTATGGTTTATTATCTAGAAACACCCTTGTGTATTAAAGGATCATATAATTAATAAAGATTGTAATTTTCATTGAAATTTGATTATAGGAACTCGATAAAGACACAAATTTCTATCTAAACTTCCCTATCATGAAAAATGATATAATTCATTTGATAGATACTAATATGAAAACTATTTACTATTATAAATTCAATTTACACTATTATCACAATACATCTTTAATGTTTGATCATTTTCTACTGATTTGGACCAATCAACATCATATTTGACTCATCTTTAATATTTTAATATTCAATTTCTTTCTAATTTCACGAATTGAATATTTCATTATATTTTTTTTTCTAGGAAAATGTGTTTTATGATATTATCAATTAAAACAACATTTATGGATTCTTATGCATCCAAAATAAGAAATAAATCCTAGGGTAGTGATTTATAAACAATACTCATATTATCTTGGTGGTGTTTTGGTCTATATAGAGATAGGATGGATATGTTATTTTTTCTTCTAAGTGATACAAAAGTAGATATTGTAAAAGGTTATCACACATTTAAAAATAATGTTTCATACTGGTTAAAATTATTATGATCTATTATAATCGAGTGAGGACTATATGTAAGATACTTTTATCTAAACAAATATAAAAACTTGTGTTCATTATATTATATTTTTAATTACTAGCTCCATATTATTATCCTAGACGTTTTTAATCTGTAATAATGAATTTTCATATTTTGATAGATTTTCTATTAAACATTATTATTTTATTCCAAATAAATTTTAAGAAGGTCTACTATCCCCTCCCAAACCAACCTCAAGACAGATTTATAATCCTACAAGATGCTAATAATTGTAATCAAATCTTATTCCTCCTAGTTATAGGTTTTATTTATCATGTTATATTCATCATTATAACCTTATCCTATACCTAATAAAAAAAGTATAATAATTTATATAAGATGGTAGGAATGGAAAAAAAATGGTTTGATATCCTATATGTAACAACATTGTTTTTATAATTAATAAGTACCCTTTTGGATTTATTTTGTAAGGCCTTTTGTGAAAATATATAACTTTTTGATTTAATCATTACCCATAGATAGGAAATATGATTTTCATAATGGTAACTCATAATTTATAAAAGTTTCATAAAGTTAAGATGATTTTTCATTATGTTGTTTAAGTGAAACACACCTTTTTTAAAGTTTTTTTAAGTGTAGAGAACATTTCTATTGGTTATGTAAATGTATAATTATTTTTCAAAAGGTTACATAAGCCTAGAATTTTGGAGAGGTATGTTGGGCATCTGGTGGTTACATTAGGGAAACCTATGAACTGTGTAATAGTATTTTGGGTATTCCAATGGTTATCTTACAACATATTATTGGTTTTATAGGTCGCAAATGGCTAATATTCTACTTATGTAATGGTAAGCAGTAATTTACATGCACACTATAGGGGTAGAAGACCCATGTAAGGGTAAAACTTTTTTACCCTCATATGGAATTTTTGATCTACATATGGGTAAAACTATGTTACACTAACATTGTAACCTTTTTGAGGGAAACATTTTTTTAAACTCTTTATTCCGTTTTTCTAACACATCATGATCCAAAAACACATTTTTAAAATATTAAAATAATAAAATCATATGAATTTATTATTTTAACTTGTTCAAACCTTGAAATTTCTTTATGAAATTATTCAAAGATACACATTTATGAATCGATTTAAAGGGGATTAAATAGTGATTTAATTTTAGGTATTGTATATTGTGAACTTGATCACCTTTTGTATTCATAAATATATATCGTCCTTTTATAATTTAGTTTTTTTAGATTCTACCATGTTTGGTTTATCCTAAACATATTTATCAAACATTTACAAGGCCTTATATGAATAAATCTAATTCTTCTCTTTTAAGTGTCGTAAGACACACTCTCTCTCTCTCACACCCACTTTTACATTCTAGAGTGTATGATGTAAATTTGATAATTTATATGGGTGTTTTTCATTTGAATGTGTGAATTTAATTATTACGCAGATATTAGAAAATTTGTAGGGAACTCATAATTGGTAATAACCAAAAACATAACAAATAATAATAAATTACAATAAGAGTATTTAATATTATAATAGAGAGATAAAAATATATAAAATGTGATTTTATAATTATTCGGTAGAAAAATATGTGGAAAAAATGAATGTTTTGAAGATTATTATTGAGTGAGAAACTATTATCACCTGTTGTGTTTTCATTTATTTAGAAGAAAAATAAAATTAATCAGCTATAGGAATCTTTAGTGATAATTTTCAACTACCTAATATAGAGAGATAATTCGGTTAATGATTCCTTTAATAATATCGAAATCAACATTGACAACATAGATGTAGGAAGAAATTGACATCAGTGAATTTATTATACGGGCTCTTGTCATGGATGTTTAGTGTGCATGTGTAACCCCATGAGAAAATATTTTCGGCTTTTTGTTATATATATATTTTTTATAGCTATAAATATTAGTTTTATGATTTAATGCTTTATTTTACATCATGTTTTCATGTTTTCATTTGTATTTCTCTCTATCATATTCACTTTATGAAGGTTGTTCCATATAGATAGTCCCCCTTTGTGACAAATTTGTGAGAAATTTATCATCAAGTACATGGGATATACCTTAAATGAGATATGTCAATAATATTTTTGAAAATATTCTATAATGGTAGGTTATGTGTCAGACAATGCTTATTGAGGTTCCATTAGGTATTCTTTAAAAGTATGTAGATTTATTCATAGTGGATCTGACATATATATTTGTGTTTCTATGACATTTTATTACTTATATATTTTGTTTACTACCATGGATTACAATTGTATAAGTAGTATGCACTTATATTTTGGGTTTTTAGTGTTCTTCTACTAATTCTTGTACTCACAGACTACATGGTCATTTTAGTGCAGTTTTTGATTTCATAATTCATGATTCAGTGAAGGTAAAGGGCCTTGTAGTTGATGATTTAGTATGTTAGTTGGTGGTTATTACATATAATCTAGCATAGATGTATGTTGTTTCTTTTTTTACTATATTTACCATGTAATTTGATATATTTTTTAATTTTTTTATAAATGCATCATTCATGCTATATTTTTACTTATGAGATGAATTATTTTACATAATCCTACTCTGGTGGTAATTGATTTATTCATTTTCTTTTGATTATTGTTATCAATTCCCTTATTTAATTTTTTATGTTTAAGTTGAACTAAGGGTATATTCTCCCCAAGATGTTGTACAAGACCTAGAAACTATCTAGAAATGTCATATTAATGGGTAAGTTCACATGAGGTCCTACCGAAACCCCATCTCGGATTCGGTGGTTTAGGCCAGGATGTTACAAAATAGTATCATAGCCACCATATTGACTAAATTATTTAATCTATTTTCATTGATTTGAGATGGGGTCTACTATTGTTAGGATAATTTTGACTAAGGTAGTGGTACTTTGTGAGTGTCTAACAATCATTATAAAGTGGACCTATAAATTTTCATAAAGTGGGAATTTTTATTCTTTTTATTTTATGTTACCGTTAATTAAATTCACCTTGGGTAAGGAATGAGATTCCAATTTACTAATTTATGGGATTTATAGTATATTATTTCATAATGGTAGACATATTGGATCAAATTTCAAATAATTTATTCTATCATTAGATATAGCCCATATAAATTAATGATTTTTGAAATTATGATATTTAATTTATTGAATTATTTATTACAATAATTAATTTTAGCCTTTAATCTTTTATGCATGAGTGTATATATGTGGTTCTCACTATCATGGAATAACTGGAGGATTGGCATGGGTTTGGGCTTGAAGATATGGGTTATGACTTATTCTTATGATTATCCTTTATGTTGAACCTTTTTTTGAACCCTTTTTTATGAATGTGATTGATATCAATTTCCTTGTTTCAGTTATTTTCTTTATCTAAGGATTTTATGGAATTTGAGGAAAACCATCCTCTTATATGTCTTATGTAACTATTTTCACTAACTTTTTTATAGGAGGATGTAGCCAATAATGTTCCCTTGGTTTCCTTATTAGTTCAATAAATATCAGTATAGTAGGGAATCTATTTTCTAGTACACTTTCAGGGTGGAGGAGACCATTGGGGTGAGCTAGTTATGGTGGATTATTCTTGAAATTTTTAACTTCAACTCCATAATCCTTCAAGGGAACTGGTGAACCACATGATAAAGAAGACATTATATGGTTCATTGAATGAATCTCTATCCATGTAGTTACCCCAAATGTCTATAAGGAGAATCTTATAACCCTTATGTTTCAAGGAGTATCTGGAAAACGATAATATGTCATGTTGTAGGCTGGTGTAATGAGAATCAATTTTTGGGAATCCTTAAAGAACCTATTAATTTGGGATTTATATTATAATGAACTGATTCTAGATCAATCTTAAGAGTTTATGGGGATCTATATTATGATAGTGACAATGTCGGCATACTCAGCATGGTTCATAGAGGTGATATGTTTTATCCTCATCTGGTGGGGAATGAGTCACAAATTTATTTAAATTTAGAGACTAGTCTCCACACAATGTTGAACTGACTGCTCAGGAAATTTATTTAGATAACCTATACAATAGTGATTTATATGTAACTCACAACAGATATGGTATTTGAGGAAGACTAATTTGTAAGATTTCTTTCAGGTGTCATTGGATTGACATATAACTTCTCCAATTTAGTCCCAATTTCTTATTTTCATAAGAATAAGAGAATGTCATAGGAATTATTCAATTCCAATAGAGAAAAATTAGAAAATATGAAGGTTTATTTCATCCCTAAATTGTATGTTACTCTTCAAGGTTTTATGACTATGGGAGGAAGGGACACATTCTCAAGGACAAACATGTATATCTAAATACATATCACTATTGTAAAAGTATTGAAAATATGATGTTTTAGTGTGAAAAAGGATTAGAGGATGCATATATAAATGTTAGGCACATGAACTCAATTTTAGGTCGATACCTTCAAGGGTAAGTGAGTCCAGTTAATCACGATCCTTTTGGGAATCATAAGGTTGTGGCTGGTAGTGCCTATGTAGTTGATCAATATTTAGTTGATAGTGGAGCATGACATTCTATATTATGAGTTATGGTCCTGATTTCAACTAATATATATGATTATTTTTTTGATATAGGAGATTCCCATTTATTTATATTTTATGAAGTAATTTCTGATTAGGATTTTCTAGTTAACTTTTATTATGAGCATATATCTATCAATACACCCTAGGGAAAGAAAGTGGGTCATATTCAAATCTATTATGTCTATCTGATGGAAATTTCTAGATTTTATCATATTTAATGATTCGCAATTCTAGAGATATAGAGTTTGATTTAATCATTCTCTTTGATTAAATAAAAATTTTACAAGTAAACATTTATCCTTATCTAATACAAGTGACCCTTACATCACCTAAGGGGGAATATGTTTAATTGATAGGTGAATGGGATGTTGAGGTAGGTATAGTTGGATGATAACCTTGTTAGAGTGACGTCTTTTCAAAAGAAGTAGCTATTATGATTCTTATAGTGGATCAATTGATGACTCCCTCCTATTTCCTTTCTATGGTCAACATTTATCAAAATATTTTTGAAGAGAATTTCTAAGTATTTACCACACATAATATAGTTGAGTTTGTGGTTATGTTTCTGACCAATTCCAAACCCATTTTATTCTACTCTATGGAATAAAACAAATTGATTTGAAAGACCATTATATGCATCTGGATGATCTTAATGCAAAAGGATTCATCAGACTAAGCACTTCCCCTTGAGGTTCCTTGACGTTGATATCTAAGAAGGAATAATGTATTTTTTTATGTGTTACTACCAAAAGTAGAATCAGGTCATTGTAAAGAACAGAAACCAACTAAAAAGAATAGATGACTTGTATTATAAATATAGGGGAGCTAAGTGGTTTTTAAAGACCTTTCTACATTCATGTTAGCAAATGTTTGGAGAATATGTTAAATACAGACAAAATATAGTTTTTTGGAGTATGTATGAGTCATATGAGTATCTCATTATCCCTTTTTAGTATACAAATGATCCAAAAGTATTCGAGTCCCTCATGAATAAATTATCTTTCCCATACACGGAGTTCTTCATCATTTTTTTCATTGATGACATCCGTATATATTCCATGATATCAGAATCACATTCTATAGATCTTAATATCATATTGATAATGCTTCATGGAACATCAATATTACCCAATGAATATGAAGTTTAACTTTTGGAAACTAGAGTTGAATATCCTTGGGAACCTTTTTTCAAAGGTGGTTATAACTGTTAATACATATAAGGTTTATGTAGTCATTTATTCGTCAATACCAAGTACTTTATTTGACATACATTGTTTTTTTAGGTAAACATGGTATTTTAGGAGGTTCATCTCTAACTTTTATTGCTTGTATGTACCCATGACCTCACTTGAAAAGTATTAAATCATATTCGAAAAGATAGAATCCTGTAAAGAGGTATTATTAGAGTTGAGGGAGAGGTTCAAATCAACTCTGATCCTAATTATTTTTCAACCAAGAGTTGGTTGTTCCATGTATTGTTATGCATATATAATTATATTAATATATATCCTTATTTAGAGTGATATGTTATTTTCTTGAAGTTCTTGATATTTTTTAAAAAAGAGAAAAACTACCCTGTCCATGACATAGTGATGGTAGTTGTCTTCCATGCATTGAAATATTTTGGGAACTACCTATTTATGATATATTTTTTATAAATATAAACCATAAGAGACTGTGGTATATCATCTCCCAACATGAACTAAATCTTCACCATATATGTTGGGTATATTACATGAATACATTTGACTTTCAAATTTAAATTTAACCTAGGAAAAAAATTAGTTATATATACACTAATCAGGAAGACGCCAAATGTGTTAGGGTGAATGAAAGTTTTTTAGTTTACATTAAAGGATTTAATGGAAGCTAAAAAAGTGTGTGTATTTGAGGATTGATGGGAAGTGATTTTTTTACAATTTTCAATCATGTCCACATTGGTATAACAAGTTAATTCCACTCATTAGCATTATATGGAGTGTAGAGAGATGAAAAAGTGGTTCATAACTATTAGTTCCATTTTAATATTGTATTGGATAAATGTGAAGTGATTTTAGTTCATATAAGTGTAAATGTCCCATACTCCATGGCGTATGTGCTGATGACAGCCAATTATTATTTCTAGTGGGAATTTCACCCAAGGAAAAAACAATAAATATCTTGATATCAATCAGTAGTCCAATTTTATCACCTTCAAAAGATTAATTTCCAAATTTTTCTTCCATTTTCTGACATATCAGATGTCAATGAAACGAATTAGAGGCCTGTAGGGTTACTTCATACCCATCCAATGATGTTATAGAAGTGGTATTAGGTAATGAAACACTTTATGAAGGCTTAACTAGGACCCTGAGATGTCAAGGAATCATTTTGGTGGTATTTGATAGGATACCTAAAGTGACTCAATGCAAACTGGTTTGTGAAACAATATTAGTGGATCAGCGTGGAAATAATTATGTTTAGGATAACATGAAGCATGTTAATGTGACTTCAAGCATGTTATATTAAATAGATTATGGGTTTACCTCGTGGTTTAAGATAGTCTTGTGGATACTGGTAGATACTCATTTGAAGTTGATTATGGAATTTCATCCTCACACTGATGGATAGTCATAGAGAATGATCCATACTTTAAAGGATATGCTTCAAGTGTTTAATTAGGATTTTATAGGATCTTCATATGACCACCTAGTTCTAGTAGAGTTATCATATAACAAAAAAAATTCATTCATTGATTCATATTAATCCATTTGAGGGTCTAAATGGAATTCCATGTTCATCACCACTATGCTAGAATGAGGTGGGTGAATCTTAAGTCATTGGGATAATTAATATATAGGAGACCTCGTAGCAGTTTCAGCTGATTCCAAAATGGAAGGTTATGAATCAGAACATACTAAAAATTATTCTGACAAAAGTAAATGACACTTTGAGTTCACATATGGTGATAAGGTTTTCTTATGTGTGTCCCCTCAGTTTGGGGGGGGTGGGGGGGATATAAGAAAATTAAATTTGAGTCCATATTATTTTGGGTTGTTTGAGAACATCAAATGAATTAGAATTAAAGCCTAATGATTTTAATTTCTGTTATGGATTCATGGTATGGACAATTTGTTCTGTGTGTCTCATCAGCATATGTACAAGCCAGATCGTACACCTATTCTCGATTGTGAGAATATTTATTTTTATAAGTATTCATTTTTTATGGAATGACATATTATGATATTTTAATAATGCTAGAATGTGTTGCAAGGATAAATTGTTCCTTTTGTTATGATCTTATTACGTCATGGACAAATCTTAGAGGAAACAAGGAAGAAAAATAATATTGTTCAGGCTCAATAACCTGAATTGTTTGAGTATTATTTTTGAGATAACTCTTCATAGATGTAGAGTATTTATAGGGTTAAAATTGTAGCATCCTCATTTTTATAAAAAATTAATATTGTTTTTATTCATACATTCTAAAACAATTTAGGGAAAATTATTAAATATTCAAGATAATATTTACCCTAACATAGGGATTACGTTTTTTGTAAGGTTAAATCATGATTTATAATGGGTTTGTAAAGGTAATTGAATTTGTTTGAGTATTTATGTATGGGTGACACCCTATTTTTAAATTCTATGTAATAATAGTTATATATATTTTGTGTAACTGTTTCCTTAAGATTCCAATGGTTTTGTAAGTGTATACTCTAGGTTTTGAAGGTTTTTTTAAACAATAAAAGACTATTTAATGGTAACCTAGGTTCTTCTTAAAGGTGTTATGGAACTTCTAATGGTTCTGTAATGGTAGATCCTTGTTTTCAAAGGATTCATAATGGAGACTTTTTAATAGTTAAGTGTAACTAAGGAATTATATGATTTGGGTAAGGGTATCAAACCCATAAAATGGTAAAAACATCTTACTATCACATTATATCAATGATATTAAATAGGTTAAAATCTAGTTTCACTGACACAATGCCGTTTTGGAGAATATGTTTTTTAGAACTTGTTTTATTTTTCATTTTCTAAGATAAACCAAAAACATGTTTCTATGATTTCAAAAATTCTAAAATCATTAAAATTTATTATTTTGAATATTTTAATTTATTTAATGTCTTTATTAAATATTTTAATTCTCCACATTCAAAATAACTTCAAATGAAATTTAATTGGTGATGTAATTAGAGGTTTCCTACAATGTGAATGAGAATGAATTTTGTAATCTAAAAAGTATCTAAACAATTTAGTCCTACTATTTTAAAGCCCATCTTGAGTTTGTGTCATTTATAAAACACATAAAAATATTCATGATATTATTTTATTAATTGAATTTCTTCTTTTGATGTTCTAGAATAGAAGTACACTCTCTCTCTTCCTATTTCCTATGTAGAGTTTGTTAAGGAAAAAATTTCTAAGTGTTGTTTCCATGTGAAATTTTGAATTTAATACCTCCTAATATTCTAGAAATTTGATATATAATTATTAATTGCTATTATCCTATAATTATCCTAGAATAATAATAATGAATCTACTATATAATTATTTCACATTATTCTCAATAGATTGAATATTATTAGATGTGGTTTTAAAATTATTCCTTGACGAAGGTGTGGTTAGCACAAGACATGGTTGAATTTATACTGTGGAGGATTATTTTGAATAAATAGGTTGTTATATCTTGAGGTGTTTTAATTTTTTTTTAATTTAAATAATTTATTTCATTTCATGGAGTCCTTGGAGAGAAAATAGACCCATATAATTCGCAGACATGATTCTTGTGAAGATTCCTTGATAAAGCTTGACATTAACATCAACAACATTGAGGTAGGACACCATTGATATAAAGTAATTTTTTATGTGGGATTTTAAAATGGTTATATAGAATACATGTGTATCCCTATGAGAACATATAATGGATTTTTTCTTAGATATGGTTTTTTATGGCTTTAAATCTTTTTTTTCAGGATGTGATGTTTGGTCTTTCATCTTGAATACATATTTTCATCACTTATTTTCATTGTATTCTGTAGTAGATATAGATTGTTCCATATGATCTATCCCCTATAAGATTGATGTGTGAGATATTAATCAATTCATACATAGGATATCCCCTCAAGTGAGATGTGTCGAATGTGTTTTTTTAAATAAATTTTAGAGGTGGGGGATGTTTCAAAGATAGATGATTGGAATTACTTCTTTCATGATACCAGTATAGGAGTGATGGAATTTGAAGACCCAACATGTATATTTGAACTTGTATGATATTTTATTCTGTATATATTATATTTAAAATGATGAAATACACTTGTATATGTATTATGAAATTAGGTTAGGAATTTTTTTTTGAAATCTTACAAAGTCTTGTACTTACACCCTACTCATTCATTTCAGTGCGCTTATAGATTTCATGACTTGGGATCTGATAAAGGGTTGGGTCCTTGTTGTAGATGGTCAGCGAAGAAAGCTTGATGGTGATGATATTTGATGTATGGATCCTTTTTTTGATGTATGCTGCTACTTTTGTTACTATGATTATCTTATACTTGGATCTTTTTTATAGATTTGGTTTAAATGTATATCTTGAATGTCATATTATTACTACAAGGGTTGGTTTATTTATATATTCTTCTACTATAGCGATTATTGATTTATTCATTTTTTTATTATTATTTTTATTTCCTCTATTTTTTTACATTGATGCTAACATTAAACCAAGGGAATAATAATTCTAGGGTCTTTTTTACACCCTATACACTAGATGGTGACCTCTTGCCTATAGGAAGGCACACAATATATTATATAAAACCCCCAACTGAAACGCAGTGGTTTTGGTTGGGGTGTTATAAAATAATCACCATACTTCAATGGGGATCATTATGTTAATCAACATGTTTTAATGGATTTATTTATAAAATATTTTAGAATTATTTATTTGAAACAAACTATAAATTAATATAAGTAAATATAGAACTAAAAATTTATTACCAAAGTCTACCCCGCTTGAGAGAATTCTGTCCTAGTGTTTCCTAGATTTCGAGTTTACTATCCATTCAGTTTATGGTGTCTCCTCTCCCTCGGTGCACCCCGCTTCAGTTCCGCGGGTCACCATTTTTTCTTCAAAATAGGTGTAAGTAGCTCATTTTCCCCTTTTCTCTGTCTCTCCACGAACCCTCTGTGGTGAAGAAACTATGTTCTGTTTGCCTCTTGTGATTCTCCGCATGTTCCTGAACCTCGTTCTGTGTTGCGGAGGGAGTCTAGCTTCATCCTCTGCTCGATTTCGCCTTCAGGAACCGCTCCAGCCTCCTACAGGGTCTTGGAGTCCTTCTCGTCATTGTCATCCTTCATTGGTGTCAGCTTTGTGATAGGGAGGGTGGTTCTAGATCTCAAAAATCTCAAGCTCCATCAGCAATACAGATCTGAGAGTTCTCAGTCTTGAGACATACACCAGATTCTGAGGAATTAATAACCCCAATCAAAAATCCCTTTCAGCCTTTTGACCCAAGAGTTCATTATCTCGAGTCAATCACCTGATTTTGAGGAATTACATACCCTAATTTCATTTTGTACCTGTTCTACGAAGATAGGCAGTGGCATGTGGGTAGTTTCCCAATTACAGGATTGTGTGATGTTTCCACCGCAATGTGGTTTGATTCGCACAGCACCTTCAGCGAAGATTCATCACGTAGAGAGTACATGAAGTGGCTACTGTGATGTCTGATCCGTGAAGTACCGTCATGAAGCCTCATCCATGTTTTATAGCAGCGATGTTTCTTCCATGGGGTGTCACTCCACGATTACTCGGCATGCACTATGAGATCATGAAGTGGTGCTATTCTTGAAGCACCTTCCATGATGTTTTGAGGCGTTGTGACATCGCGAATTGGTCGTCACAACTGTTTTGGTCCTGGATCTGCCTTCACAAAGAATCAGCCATGTTGTGATGTCGTGATGGTTCTGTCATGGGGTGTTGCTATGTGATGAATGGTGGGCGCGTGATGTGGGTTTCTTTGGCACTACAACTTAAGAGGCAGTGATGATCGCAAAGGCTTTTGGTGCCTATCTCAGTTGAGTGGACTGTATAAGGGGGATGAGAAGATGTATCTGGTCCAGGGACCTTCTTTTTGGACCGGGTCTTGACTAATGTGAGGGTGGATTGGGTCAGCCTAGTGCATAGAGAGTTTTTGGAGATTTAAACCAATTCTTAAGTTAATTGTTCCAAGGCCGTGGGGATTTCCAGGGATCTGGTCCTTATGGTGGATAGCGAATTCAACCTTTGGATTTGCATTAGGGATGATGACTTAGTTAATAAATAAAAGATATTTTCCCTGATAGAAAAAGAAAAGGTGGAAATCAAGGTACAGAAAAATGAAGACAAACACTTGGAAAAATGCATGTCTCAACTCATTGTGGGAAAGTTCGTAGAAAACATTTCGGTAAATCAAGGGGCTCTCAAAAACACTATACAGAACATCTGGAAACTTGATGTATGAGTGTCTATTGAGGAAGCGGTGATTAATGGCCTCATATTTGAGTTCTTTAACGAGATATATAAGTACAAAATCTTGCATCGTAGACAGTGCTCCTTCAATAATCAAGTCCTCCTCCTAGAAGAATACAAAGGGGGCGACGATATCCAGTGAGTGAATTTAACCCGCTCCCACTTTTGGATGCGAATTAAATGGATCCCCTTACATGCAAGAATGGAATGAATCATGAGAGTAATTGGGGATAGTCTAGGAAACTTTCTTCACTGGGATTTCTCAGACCCAATACAATTGGTCCCTGAGGTTCAGATCAAGGTGGATATTGAAGTGTCAGAGCCCCTAATGAGGGGAATGTTCCTGAAAATTGTAGATTCCAACACTTGGATATCATTCGAGTTCAAGAAACTCCCAATCTTCTGATTTTTTTGGGGTCTCCTTGTCTATTTGGAAATAAAGTGAACCACAAAACATAATATTGGATTTGGTAACATCATCCTCCAATATGGCCCATGGCTCCATGCCAAAACGAATAAATATTCTTTCATCCCTAAGACGGAAAAACAAAAGGGTCATGATCGCCTCACGTTGGAACATACAAGTCAGGTGGAACCAAAACATGGAAAATACCTTGTGCTTGGACCATTGGATTTCCCTAATGCTGACTATCCCACTTAGAGAGAAGTTGGAGTTCATCCTAACCCCCTGAAGGACAATACTCAAACATCCACAAGGTCGACGACAAAGCAAAAAAAACCACCAAGACTATGCCCAAAGCCAATGCTGATAAACAACGAACCACCATATCTGTACCCTGACCCATAATCATCCGCAATAGGTATTATAACAATGGAGGCCCATGGAATGACGGGAACTCCAATGATGGGCCCAATTACCCATCAAACATGGAAAAGGTTGCAACGAGAAGAATGTGATGGTCACGCGGAAGACCCTAATCCCAGGTCCAGGAAAAGAAAAAAAGATACATGCCAATCAGGGAGGAACCACAAAAAAAGATGGAAAACGAAAAGTGGAGAAACAAGTCTGGAGGAACCAAAGGCAGCGGTGGGTGAGACCCAGACCCACCTAGAGAAATAATTGTGTTCTTTTGGAACTATCTTGGGCTTGGAAACCCACTAACGGTTCACATGCTACAACAAAATTACGCTCAATGTCACCCCAATTTGGTTTTCCTATCCAAAACCATACTAGAAAAAGACACCAATGGTATTTCTCTGAAATGCGGCTTCCAAGACTGCTTCCCAGTGCTCAGACAAGGCCATTATAGGGGCCTCCGTCTCCTTTCAAAGGAAAATATCGACCCCAAAATTTTTTCCTTCACCTTGCACCATGTGGAAGCAACTATTAAAACTGACTTTCACCAACCTTGAACATTTGTGGGATTCTATGGCTGGACATCCCATAATGATAAGGTGAAGTCCTGGGGTCTTATATGCAAGTTGCGACATGAGTTACCAATCCCTATTCTCTTCGGAGGTGATTTTAATGAGATTACGTTCCATAAGGAAAAGAGAAGAGGAATCATCTGACACTCAGCTTCAATGTCAAACTTCAAGGACATGGTCTCCAGGGCGAACCTGGTCGATCTGGGGTACACAGGTAATCCATTTACTTGGTTTCGCGGCAATACTAAAGGCACCTACATCACTGAGTGTCTTGATAGATTTCTGGGTTCTACTGATTGGATTATTCTGTTCAACATGTTTCATATAGGCCACATGGCCCATAACTGTTTGGAACACTGCCCATTTCTAACTGATTGTACGCAAGGACAATGAAATAGACAACTCAACAGACCCTTCAGATTTGAGATCATCTGTTAAAAAGACTAGGAATGTGAAGAGGTGGTCTGATCAAGAAGGAAGAGTTCTCACGATGATGTTGGCCCCAATCTTCAACAGGTTGCATCGGATTTGAGATCTTGGAGAAACAAGAAAATCCACCACCATGATAGGTATTGTGATGTCCTTGAAAAGAAATTTCACAACATACTCAGGAAACCCCCATCCAATAGCAATCTCTCCAGGATTGGTACCATTCTAAGAGATCTAGACGGGACATGTGTGTTAAGGAAATCTTTTGGGCTATGCGGGCGCAGGACAAACACATTAAAGAGGGTAATGCCAATATAAGGTATTTCCACCTGAAAGCATCAGCTAGGTGTCAGAAAAATTCTCTCATGTGTATATCACAACCTGATGAAAGAAAGGTTTCTGAATCCAATGGTATTCATGAATCTTTGATATGCTATTTCTAGAACCTTTTCTCTGCAGGAACTCCATTCATGTCTGTTGAAGTGGAAGAATGCATCAGACCTGTGATCACTGATGAGATCAATCGGCAGCTTACAAAATATGTGACGAATGAAGAGATATTCCTGGATTTGAAACATATCCACCCCACTAATGCCTCATGACTCTATGGATTCCACGCCCTAATTTTTAAACAATATTGGCACATCATCGGTCCTATCATCTGAAAAATGATAAGAAAATATTTGGGGTGGAATTAAAGAATTTTCTCCAGGAACGAAACTGTCCTCATCCTCATTCCCAAAATCAAGAAACCTCTAGCAATCTCTGATTTTAGACCTATCAACCTCTGTAGTTTCTCTTATAAGATCTTCTCAAAAAACCTTGTCAATCGGCCGCTCCCATGGCTTCCTGATATTATCTCTGAAAACCAGAGCACCTTCATGGCCAAGAGACTGATTACTGATAATGAAATTGTGGCCCATGAAGTGTTCCAATCTTTGAAAACATGCTCCACCACGAAAAGAGGAACCATGTCCTAGAAACTAGATATGACGAAATCCTATGATAAAGTGGAATGACAGTTCCTAAGAGTTGTGATGCTAAAAATGGGTTTTTGCACTAAATGGATAGATATTATCATGCACTTCATCTTGACCATCTCCTTCAGAATCAAGGTCAATGGGGAACTCACCAAGGGATTCTCCCCAACTCGAGTCCTGCGCTAGGGAGATCCCCTCTCCCCATTTCTCTTCAACTTGGTGGATGATGTTTTTTCTAACCTTATTTCAGAGGATATATCCTATAAGTCTATTCATGTGGAAAAGGTCTACCATAAAATCCCACCAGTGTGGCATTTTTTCTTATCCTATGACTGCCTCCTTTTCTCTAGAGAAACTATTAATGAATGTTAGGTGATCATCCATGTGATCTAGTAGTATGAGTGAGCATCTGGACTGTCTATCAATCACGGCAAATTAGAAATCTCCTTCAGCACAGGGGTGCCTCTGGCCCAGAGAGATGAACATTGTTCATTAGCAGGCATCCATATGGTCAATAAACACCATAAGTATCTCAGGCTTCCCACGGTGATTGGCCGGTCCAAAAAAAGAAATCTTTTCATCTCTGGTGGCCAAGATTGCGAAAAAAAATTGAAGGATTGACCCCAAAAATTATCATTAAAGCTGTAAAAGAAACCCTCATAAAAGCTGTCATCCTGTCTCTCCCCATCTATTTTATGTCACTTTTTGAGATCCTAGCAGCCATCGTCAATCAGATCCATTCACATACTACCAACTTTTGGTGGGGGAAAATTATGGAAGTAATAGACCCCACTGGATAGCCTGGGATAACTCTGCAAACCCAAGTCGGAGGGAGGGTTGGGATTTTGGACTCTTCTTCTCTTCAATGACGCACTGTTTTCCATGCAAGGATAGCGCCTTATTAACTATCCATCATCTATCTATATTCGGGTAATCTGAGCTACGTACGTTCCCCACACAGACTTCCATGATTCCTCTCTTGGCCCATGTCCCAGCTTCCTCTTGAGAAGCAATTGGGGGGGCCTAAATCTTATGGAAAAAGGGTTGGGCTGGAGGATTGGGAATGGATCAATTTTCAACATCAGGAATGATCTTTGTCTATTCTATAAGGATGGTATGCGGGATACATCCCTCACCCAACCAGGTCTTGAAGACAACACTTTCAACTGCCTATTTTCAGACAAGGGCCCGGTCTAGTGTTTGGAAAAGATCTATGAATGGTTTAATGAATGAGACCAAAGAATTATCCTGAGCATCACCTTGTTCCTAGATACAAACCCCGACCATATATTCTGGAACAATGACATTTTAGGAAAATACACAGTGAGATCCAGGTATAGAATGGCTCTTGGAATCCACTCTGTCGACTGTGAAGAGGGACTATGGAAATCGCATTGCAAGATCAATGTCCCCATAAGAATATGTCAATTTTGCTAGCAGGTGTTCACAAGAACCCTCCCTACCATGAACCTTCTTGTTTACATATATTTGGCCAGTGCTGAGTCCTACCCTTTCTTCCCTAATATTCCAGAAACTCCTTTGCATGCCATCATTCACTGCCCAGGAGCTAAGGAGATTTGGAATAAATGGGGCCCGGCTGCAGATGCTTCACTAGATATTGCCTCTGACATCCCCAATCTCTTGATGCGTTGGTGTTCCTCTCTTTCATCGATTAATGCAGGTTCACTTCGCACCCTGGCCTAGATCATTTGGGTGCGGCATAATGATACTGTTTTTCACCACATTCATAAACCTCCTGAATTCTGGATTAAATGGGCCATTTCATGGATTGAGGGATGGAAGGACCAAAAAGGACACTTTATGCCAGTTTTAACCCCATCCTTTACCCCTCATTGGAGCACCCCAATGGATGAGATTATTAAGCTTAACGTGGACGCATCTCTCCCCAAGGATGGGCTTGTTACTCTTGGTCTCCTAGCCCGAAATCATCTGGGGAAATCATTGTTTCAAAATATGAATCACATCATGCCTTCTAGGAAACTGCAGTTGCTGAGGCCTCTGCCATCCTCTTAGGTTTGTTGCTCCATGTGGAATGTGGATGGTTTGATGTCATCATTGAGTCTTATTGCCTCACCGTGATCGATTTTATTAACCACAACGACTCCAGACTCCAGTCATTTAGCTTCATCATCAGGAGAATTCAGTCGCTTCACCAAGGCTTATCTTACTGCACCTTCTCCTTTACCATAAGGGAATGAAACAATGTGGCCCATCAACTGGAAGCTTAAAGCCCCTTCAATGGCAACCAGCTCTGGATGGACAATTTCTCTTCATGGCTTTTCATATATACGGGTGCTGATCTTCGTCATTAATGTTATATGTCCTTCTTTTCAAAAAAAAGTAAGTGTAGACACATTTTTAGTAAATTATTCAATAAAGTATGTTTTTAATTGAAAATTAATGAATATATTATATTTTTTAATTGGAAATAATATTTTTATATATGTGTATTCTTTATAATAACTATATATATATATATAATACTCTAAGTAATTAACTGAAAATCAAAAAATCTTAAAAGAACAAATAATAAAATTATAGGTGTGGTTTACTTGATATTCAGAGTGGATTATAATGAATATATGAACATAATATTCATGAAATTCATAGTTATCATCAATTATATGAGTAAACATATATAATATATTAATAATACTATATTTTTTTGAATGGGATTCATGATAGCTCCTAAAAAATAATACTCAATAACATTTAAATTGATGGGATTATAAACATTGAGGGGTAAAATTTTTTTGACCTCATTTCATCACTATTGTAGTATGATATTGAACTAAAAAATATTTTATAAGAGAATACCTATATGAATAAAGGTGTTACATTCAAATAAAATAAAAAAATTTCTTATAAATCTTTTAAATATAAATCCCTAGGAAGATAAAATAATGAGATATCTCACATGATGAAATGATTTTACAACATTATAAAATATTAGATGGGATTCATGGATAATTTAAAACATTAATTATTATAAAGTTAAGAAATTTCACTCTATTATGAATAATGATGTTTCATAAATAACCTATTATGGTTATATGGAAAAGGGGCACAATAAGTTAGGTTATCTTAAGATAAAGAATATAATAATGGATAGTAATTATATAAATAATGAGAAGTTACATCTCTATGGTTTATGGATATCCACAAATGATTTTAACCAGAAAATTTATTATGTTGGTGAAAATAATATTGGTAACATTTAATTAATGGATATACATTATAAGTTACTTCATTCACCTTTTACATAATCATTTAAACCTTAAATTTGTTGTTTTTTACATTGACTAAAGATGATATTGAAATTGATTCCAATTATAGTTCATGATATAATTTTAATTTTTAAAATTCTAATGTTAGTGAATAATACAAACAATAAATAAATAAATTACAACAAATAGTTTTCATAATTGATTATTTGTTCAAATTTTATTAAAAAAATAATAATAAACTCGATAAAGATAAAAACATTTTAAAATATGACAATTTAAAAATGAATGTTTGTACCATCATTAATAATAAATAGAAAAATGAAGTTTATTATTAATTATTTAAATATATATTACATCAATAATAACATAAAGAAAATAATGATTAAAGTATTGATGTTATTTAGATTGAGAAATAAAATTAGAAAATTAAATTTAATAAATTATTAGATGAGAATATTCAAGCTGAAAAATAGTTTAAGTGTCTAAACCTAGAAAATAAAGAACTTTGAAATATAATTTCACGGTCAAACTTTAATGTATATGATTATTTAGAAGATTCTCAAAAATAAAATGAAAATTAAAAAACTATTCTTATTATTTTAAAATAAAATTTTTCTACTTTTCTCGTGGTATGGAAAGATATGATAAGATGGTCAAAATAATGAAACCAACTAAAAATAGAACAAGTTATGTCTATAATAGTCACTTTCTAAGGAAATATAATTTATTTACTAAAAGTTGAAATGTATGTATTTAAAGATTTATTTTTATAAATTTTCTAATGCTTGGAAAATATGCTAATAAATGGTAATTAAGAATTACTCAGTATTTTAGTCTCACCAAAACATTTATTTATAAAACAATTACTTCTAGAATAGACAGAAATAAACTTTTGAAGTATGTTTTGGTGAATAAGATGTCTACTATTAATCCTAGATGTCCCAAAATATCATATGTTATAAAATAATATTTTTCTCAATTGATTTCAAGAAATATATCATAAGAGTTTCAAGGATTCATGGTATATAGAAAACATTTATTCTAGATATATGAATAGTGATATTTAAAAAAATTTCCTTATAATTCATGAGATGTGAGATTTGTTACATTTAGAGACAACTCCAAATGAAAGAATAAAGGTTTTAGTGAAGTTTTTTTTCTAAAATTGTTGTCATTTCAAATGTTTTATTTTTAAAGTATTAGAACATAATATAATTCGAATATCAAAACTTATAATGGTGGAATTAATGTGTAATTTGATAATGATAAATTTTTAGTTTTAAAATATTGAAAA
Organism: Viscum album; assembly: GCA_963277665.1. NCBI lineage: Eukaryota > Viridiplantae > Streptophyta > Magnoliopsida > Santalales > Viscaceae > Viscum > Viscum album. Next base: position 1,854,988,112 of record OY728145.1, read on the forward strand.
AATTTATTGTATATAAATAAAAAATAATACAATTTTGACAATTGATTTTTCCAAACTAACCAAGAAAAATGATAACAATCTCAATGTACAGAAATTGGTCATATATTATCAAATTGAAGGTTTGAACATTAAAATATTAATCAATTTTAAATATTTTAAATGTATGTAAAATTTTGGGATTTATAAAAAATTGAATTAAATAAATAAATTATTTTTTATTCGTGATTAAATGTAATTAATATATATAATGTTAATGTTAATATTTCTTACATTTATATTTTTTTGTTTTTTAAAAATATCTAGTATAGGTGTAACAAAGTATAATCCAATACTTTCTAATGATAATAGTGTATTCACTAAAACTTATTTTATGACATATAAAAGTGAAGAATTAATTAAAATAATTTATTCTTGAAAATTAGTTTAAAATAAAAATTGTTTTTTAATAATTTATATTATATATGATATAAGTGGTAAATTTATAAATCCTAAATATGAAGAAAAAATGTGATGAAAATATATTTTTCCATAATTTTTTATCTCCTAGAACACCAAAACAAAATCATTTTCTGGAAAAAAATTGATTTATAATTGAAATTAAAATAATAATACATATTTAAATTAGTTAACCTAAATATTTTATAGATAATGTTGTTAACACTTCTTGAAATATTTTTGACAATGTTTTTATTATATCAATATTAAATACCAAAAACAAATTTTCTAAAGGACCTAATTCCAAGGTTGTATATTTTATGCTGTTTTTTTGTAAATATCATATCTTAAATGAAATGAATAATCATAACAAGTTTGATTATAATTATGGTGATTGAATCGTAATTAATAAAATATTCAAATTCTATTATTCCATATAGAGTTATAATTTCTTTTTATACTTAATCTTGGTGTTTGTATTTTGTAATCAACAGATCTAACTATAATGTAATGATATGAGTCATTATTTGAAAATGTTTTGAATCATGGTTTTATTAATTATATTATTAAAAGGGTTACTATAGTAGTTGAGTAATAAATACATTTTACATTTTATGAGAATAATATTTTAAAGTAAAATTCAGATTTAGGTAATATTGGAAATGAATTTAAAGAGTTCATCTTTGGTGAATATAAACACAAAAATCATATTGTATCTGTTGAGGGAGATAAAATCCCATATTAATCTATTCTTAAAATATTTAAAACACTTAAACATCATACTCTTCAATGTTTTATTAGAAATTATAAAACTTAAATTAATATAAGAAAATATTTTTAAAATTTTTGTGCTAAATATGACTTTTAGTGATTTTATGCCTAATAATGTTAATGAAGCTTTAAATCAATAAAATATTTGTATTAATTTAAAGAATGAACATAACTAATTTGAAATAAATAATTTTTTGGGTCTGGATAATATACCCAAATATAAATATATTATAGGAATTGAGTGGATATTTGTAAATAAAAATGATGAATCTAGAAATATTATTAAAAAGAAATCAAGTATTTTTTCCAAATGAATGCCTCGGGAAGAAGTAATTGAGGTTAATAAAATTTATTAAACGATTTTATGGATTATAATCTATTAGAATTTTTATGATTTTCTATATTTTCAAATTTTTAAATTTTTTAAGATAGATGTTAAAAGAATATTTTTAAACAGTTTAATTTATTAAGAACAATATTTTTATTTTACCACCTTTCTATTAAAACTAAAATTTTCCAAACCATGTTTTAAACTATAAAATCATTATATGGTCTAAGTAAATATTTTAGAGCCTTGTGTGATATATTATCTTTTTATTACTTTCAAAATTATATTTCATTAAGAAAAATTTTATCCAATATTACTTATTTAAAATTTTTAAAGTGATAATTTATTTATAAAAATATATATGGAGTTTATTATGTTTTATTATAAAAATAATTTTATCATAAATTTTTATTATTATTTGATGACTAGTGAATTTGATATGAGTTTAATGGTTGAGCTAAAAATATTTATTACTTATCATTCTTTAAAAAAAAGTAGAAATATTATTAAACTAACTAAATAAGATAGATATCATATTTGAAGATTTAAACATGTTTTTTTTAAAGTATGAGAACCCTTAAGTGTGTAGGTTATGAATTAAATTTAGATGAATTTGTAAAATCGTTATACAATAAACTATTTAGAGGGGTGATTAAAAGTTTTCTTTCATTAATATATATTAGATTGAATATTATGTTTTCAGTTTATATGTGTCCAAGGTTTCAATATAATCCTACATAAATTCATTTAAATCCTTCCAAATTAATAATTAAATATGTTATATTAATTGTAAATACATTTTTATATTTTTCCATTATATGTTATTTTATTTCATATCCTATTCCACTTCTGTTTTTGGTGGTGGTTGTCTTGATAAAAAAATTCATAAGTTATGTGTCAGTTACATGGTAAATGATTAATTTTATGGAGTTATAATAAGAAATTATTAGACTAATTAACCATAAATAAGTTTGAGTGTATAGTTTTTTCATTTTTGTGCTCAAAGTCTTCGGATAAAACAAAAATTTATAATTTAATTATTTATTTTGATGCAATTCTTATTTATTATGATAATACATCTAATATTTGAATATATATAAATACTTTATAAAGATTTAAGGAAAAAATTTCGATTTGGTATTTCAATTCATAAGTTATCATCTTAATAAAGGATATATTATCTTATTGTTTATTTCAACTGAAACTTATATTTTTTATTTTTTTACTAAACCTATAGATATATATAAAATTTGAGAAAATAATATTTGAACATGGGTTGATAGATATTTTTCTTAATATTATTTTTATTTTGACTTTATAAATATATATATTAACATATATTTTAGAAAATTGATTTGGAATCTATTTTTTGGATAATATTTTATGTAATGATTTTTGTTAATATGATTTCTATAAAATTTTTAAGCTTGTATAGTTATTATAGTTTGGATTACTGAATTGTTTTTATGTAGTTTAATTGGATAGATTTTTCTCACTTTTATTATATATTTTGTAATCTATGTATAGAAAAATATTCAATACATTAAAGATTATATTTATTTTATTTATATAATATATTTTTTATATTCATCAATTAAGGGGGAGCTTAAAGGTTTTTATATTTATAACAACATAGCTTAATTATTTTACTTATATAAGAATTATTTTCTATTTTAAAAGTTATATTCTTATAATAATTACAGAAAGTAATAAATTAATTGAAATTGCTATTAATTATTTGAGAAAATTAAAAAAAATGGAGATAATTTTTTGAAAAATATTTTTTATTATCATAGTTTATAAAAAGGGATATTTTTCTTTATAAAACTGAGTGATATTGAGTCTATTATTAATTAGGAAAATTTTTTATTATTGTTTATGTTTATTTATTTTTTTAACATTAAAAATTCATCACTTAATAATACCACACAATCTTAAATTTATAACAAATAGCACGCATGTTAAATTTTGATAATTATAATTTCTCACAAAAATATTAAATTTTTTTTATTTACTCATTAACTATTTTATACTTACAATTTATCTATAATGGATTTTCCAATCACTATATTTTTCTATTGTTTTTCAAATTTCATGTTTTCATCTCTCCATAATGACATGTAGAATTTTATCGAAGTTACAAGAAATTGTTTTACAAATTCATAATAATCACACAAATTCATATTATTTTACCTCAAATCATATGACTTTTTAAAATCATATGAAATATTTTTAAAAGATATTTGAAACTGTTTTTGAATGTAATATGCAATCAGAGACTTTATCTCATGTTTATATATATATTTTTTATACTTACACTTCAAAGATTCATGTTTTTCAATTCAAGAATAATTCTTATATAGATGTATGTTGTGATTATACATATATAGATCATTCTTAAATAGAAAAAAATTCATGTTTACAGTTCATTCATTTTTACATGATTTTTATGAATATTTTTAAATTCATTATTACGAGGAAATGAACCTTATGATTAAAACGATTCTTACAACATAAATCCTTCTTATAGATATATTATTCTTATGTTAAAATGACCCATTTGGATTTTCAACCTTTTGGTAAATTAATATCAATATAAAAGTAGTCTTACATAATATACTAAAAATGATTCTTACACATAACTTACTTTTTCCATTTAAGATCCTCTCATTGATTTTTTTTCAATAATTTTGATATTTCAGGTAAGGACCATGACCTTAATAGACCAGAGTCGGTTCCTTACTGTATTACATTATCATAAATACAAGGAATCACATCCAAGAGGGACAAATAGATTTTTATTCTTTGTAATCTAGATAAATATTTGATATTAAAATTAATATTTTAAATTTAAAAGGAAAAAATTATTTTCTTAGAGAACATCATTATCCCCTCTTAGTATAAATGTGCACATCAATCATAATAAACTTCTTGGAAAAATGGGTAAATAAAAAATAATAAAGGGGTGATATCAAATAATCAATAATGGTGAAGTATATAGGAAGCTATCATAAATTAATAAAGGGTAATAATCATGGTATGGTAAATTATGTAAACACATGCCAATTAATAAATAACATTAAAATAATATTAAAGAAATAAAAAATTATCAATAATTCCATATAAGTAATCAAATGAACTTGGTAAATGACCATGGATATTCTAAATAATCAATCAATCACATTTAATAACAATAATAATGTAATTAATAATATATAATGTTTGAAAAGTCATGATATATTCTCAAGATTGATATTATCAATATCAATCCTCCTATAAGTTTATGTATGTGGGTATAAACATGTCTGATTTGTGTCAAGACCTTTCACAAGACACAACTATTAAGATCTATCCTCTATAAAATTTAAGAATACATGTAAACAATTGAAAAATCTTTGTCTCCAGATGAATTCATCCCATGCTACTACCAATGATTCGTGGGGATTACATAAATTGGTCTCCAAACCATGTCATTCTTGTCAAAATAATTCCACATATATCAAATAATTGATTTAAAAATTATTCTTATTTAAAATATTCCCATACCTCTAACTACCTAAGAATGACGTACATGGACATTACATTACTTCTGAAGAATGCTTAATACATTACAAAAATAAGGACTGAATGACCATATTAGTTTAGTAACTTTGGAAACATGGAACACATTCTTCTAATTTTGTGAAATATATTAATCATCTCCCATAAATATTATCCCCTTTGGTTTTCCTACCTAAAACCATTCTTTATGTCATGGGTAATATCAAAAATACAAAAAGGGTGATCTTAAATACTCAGTAATCGTAATCAAGGATAACTCGAAACAAAACATGAATATAAGAATGTAAAAATATTAACATAGCTCTTTAAAATCATGACATGTATAACATATATCAAAATACCGAGTCATGAAATCAATATTGTAAGTTCCAAAGTTATAAATAATAAAGGAACATTAGCCATCATAAAATAGCATTGGCATAAAACATAGAATTGAGGAAAACACATAAGCATATAAAATCAATTCTATATTATCCAATGCTCATTTAAAACACCATCATATTGGGAAAAGTCTTTTATTGAAATTATTTCACTCAGTTTTCCAACCTTTTATTACTGAAATCACTTTACATAGCATTCAATCCATGTACTACTAAACCTAGATAATTTCCAATTCTAATCATGTCTATACATGAGATATAAACATTTTACCAGTTAATTGGAGGTATATATAGGTCCCAACCATTTCATTGTGAAATAATTATTACATTTGACACAAAAACATAAGTTATTCATCATCACATAACCCATTGTATAAAATGGTTTTCATAAACATCATTCCACCATAACATAATCCATGTAAGAAATGGATTTCATAAATAAAATTCCATCATAATCACTGTCAATCCATAATATTAATAGGGATAGTATACTTGAAACATAACCTATTTAAATAATTCCATCTTATATGGATGATAATCTTGATAGAACACTTGGAATTAATTCTTGAGGAAAATAAACTTTCTTCTGAAAAAACGATTTCTTTTTCTGAAAATACCATGAAATTTTAAAAGAAAATAATTTATTTTACAATAAAAATGAAATCCTATAAATTAAGATTCATTGAAATAAGTAATTTGGAAAACATAAATATCCTTTAATTTATTATAATTAAAAAAAAATTCTACTCATAAATTCTTTGGATAAGTTGAAAAGTAACTCGTATCAAAAAGACAAAACATTCCTTTTATAAAATTTAATAATAAATGAAAAATGTGTAAAATTTACATCAAAAAATTATAGAATAATATAATGAATATTTATTAATAAATATTTAGGAAACAAGTATATATATGATAAATATACCCAAGTAAATACTTATGTCTAAACAATCTTGGATAATAATGAAATTGCGAAATTATCCCTTACCTTAGCTCTGATATCCTTTATATGTATTAGAACCTCTAGTATAATTATTTAAATAATGTAATTGAATTATTATAGATTTATAGTAATATTTATGATATCATATATGATCATATTATTATAAATTTTTTTATAATATTTCATTATTAATCGTTATTCGCGTATTAAGTTCTTCATTTTCTTATACATGTTTTATTGAATAACTTCATGTTCTCTTTTTTTTATGTCCTAGTTCTATCATTCTAAAATAAAATTAACATAATATATATCATATATTTTCTGTCTATACTTTTATATAATCATTTTTTAATCGATATCATGTAGAATGAATCATATCGCATTGTGGATATGGTAGGTCATACGTACGCATGAGTGATGATATCATTCCCTCAATTGTGAAATGGTATAAAATTTTTGGGAATATTTTTTTGTTCTAGTATCCATATAATGTTATAATAATAATAAATTGTTATTATTCCCATCATTATACTATTCCATGTAAGGTGGTATTTAAAAATAGATCACACCAAGAAGTGGAGAGAGTCAGTTGTACGTACGCACGTATGGTTATTTCATTTTTTATAGGATTGATAAAAGGTGGAATATACTTTTTTCATTAAAAAAAATAAAATATCATAATAGAAGTGATAATATATTTATTACATCATAATGGAAAAAAAATTAGTAATCAAAGGTAGAATAACTAATTAGTTTAAATGAATCAGTAAGGGAGATTACCTCATCTTCGATGAGCTCCCACTAGAACTCCTCTTAAAAGCCCTGGAGTTGGGATTTTAAGAATAATATATTCTATATAATGTTTCTAAGGAAGTTTATAAGGGAAATGTTTATGGTATAAAATATATTTGAGGGTAAAGGTGAAGTGAAGTTGTGAGTTAGGATCTACCCTTTTATAATTGGTGTGAGGGGCACATTTGGAATCTCCAAAAATAATAAGTTATTATAAATTCAAAACCCATCATAAAACCTCAAAATGTAATATTTTGTAGAATTAGATGATATAAATTTGTAATATCAACAACCAATAAAATTTAGAGAATTTTTTCAATCAATTAAAACATTATCCTTCTAAATTATACTTAGTTATTCTATTTGATTTTTAAATATAGTAACGAATTATTAACTTTTATAATTGTAAAATTATTTTTTTTATATCAATTATCCCAAAAATTAAAATTTTAGAAGCTTTTAAACCATATATTAATTATTTTATATTTCCCAAAAAATTATTATGATTTTTAAATAGTTTAATAATACATTATTCAACAAAAATATCAATTGTCTCCATTTTGAAACTATTCACTGCTTGTATTTTTAAAAAATATCAAATAAGATGTTTTCCTCGAACCAAATATTTTATTATATAAATAAGTGGTAGAGGAAATATATAAAGTTAATTATATATTCTAATTATCCCAAATTATATTTATTTTAATATTTTGAAAAACATAATTTTGATATTTACATTAATAAAATAATTACAACATCATTTTTATTTAATTATTTAATATATATCTTTGTTGAATAAAAATTAAAAAAATAATATAATGATGTTAAATCCTCTAAATTTAATAATAATACTTATTTTTAATCGTATCTTCTATAAAATACAACATTAAAAATGGAATATAAATTAAACATGAATGTTATAACTTTAACATCACTTTAAATAGAAATTATAAGTTTCATAATCTTTTCCATATGTCTCCAAATGGGGAATAACTCAATACATGGATGAGTATGTTTGAGATATACTTTTCCAACAATATTTTTGAATTTTTTTTCCATTTAATGGTTATGTAAATTTTAATAAAAATCATTTTATTTATTTTTCATCAATTAAATAATTTCAACTAAATCAATGTATAAGCATTGAAGATAATTATTAATATACTAAAAATTAAAAATAAGTTAAAATAATAAATAAAAAAATATACTGAGATGGTGTATTTATAGTCAAATTTTGATTCTATAATACCTTATATTAAAAAAAATATTTATTAAAATTTCATTAAGACATATTTATCTTTTCTTTAAATAAAATATATTAAATGTTATTATCTCATCCATGTGACTTGGAAAAGTTAAAATTTGTACCCAAAGGCGCTTTAGGTCAAAAAATACTCATCCAAAGATATTAGAAAATGTTTTTCGGTAATTTTATAAAATTATTTTTACTCTTAATTAAGTGATATAGCTTTTACCAAATAAATTAAAATTACTGAAGTTACTTTTCATAATAACGAAAAATAAAAGGTATTTATTTAAATAATTTCTAACTAATGATTAAAATTATGAAATATATTTTTCAATATTAAAAACATGGATATTTCAGTACTTAAATTTAAATTATTCCCATTTTCCAAATGAAAAACGAATTTTAAATGTTAAAACATTGAAAAATATTGTAATGGTTTTAATTCAAAAAAAAATTAAAATTAATGTAAATGAAATATATTATATTAAATGATAAAAATAAATTCTATTAATTTTTTAAAACCATTAAGTAATATAACGTAACCATAAAGAATATTATGGTGAAAATAGTTTTTTTTAATTAAAATTTAGTTTATTTTTATTATTCACCAAAACTAGAAGCATATCAGAATAACAGAAAATATTAATCCCGTTTAAATTTTTATATACCACTTATAAATAATAAGTTAATTTTTTCAAATAGAATATAACAATTTGTTAAAAACTTATTTTAAAATGGGTTTCCCATCAAAAGGTGGTAATAATGTATTTTTTTAATACATCTTTTTTTCTAAAAAAATTGAATTTGTTATTATATTGTGTTTGAAAAACATATACGATGAATTTTAAAAAATATTTTTAACATATTTAATATATATTTCATTAATAAAATCCATAGTGAGTGATTTTATTATTTGATAAACTCACATATTTTCGTATAAATAGCTTTTTAGAAAAACCATTCCATTTTATTTGAAAATGGATTTTTTTATTTATAATTAATTTGTCACCAAATAATTAATTATATATATATATATTAATAATATTTTGATAATTCAGTTACTATTGTTCATATCATCCATTATAGTGGATTGGTTATAATGTATCATAATAATATTTATTTGTTCAATTAAACTGGGACTTGAATGAAATGAATTCTATCAAATGAACTTAAAATTTTGTGTAACACAATCCATGTATGTTTTTTTGTATACCACATGTTATGTTAGTGATACGTGTAGTGGAATATTATCTTGTGGTTGCATAAAACACAATTCATCAATGAAATTTATCTCATAGAAATATTATGTTGTTACGTTCTACCCCCTTAAAATGAATTTCTCCCACAAATTTTTTCAGTGTATTAAATGAATTACTACTTGAATGATTATTTCCTAGAAACCCACAACATAAAAATGAATAAAATAACTTCCTTTTATAAATAAATTTGACAAAAATAAGGGCTACTCAAAATCACTCATAATTCTGTTTCCATATTGGATAACGTAAGTGGAAAGTAAAAACATGGATATAGAAGAGAAATCTAACTATCACATTCTCATGGAGAGTGATATAGAACAAGGTTTAGAGAAAGATAACAATAATAAATCCATAAATCTATGATGATTTAAGTTTCCAATTGAATCATCAAAAAAAAAGTTACTAGGATAAAGTTTTTGGATTTAAGATTCTTTTCACTAGAGTTTAATATTAAGAAGAAATAATTACTTAATTAAGTATAATCTCATCCTTTACTGGTACCTCAAATAAATTCCACATCATCTCCAATTTTGAGAAATGAAGTTGAATTTTTCATTCCTGAAACGTTAACAGATCATAAAATCCATAAATAGTATTACATGTAATTCCATATCTCTAACAAATGATTAGTGTAAATTATCAAATATGCATAAGTCTACCTATGGTGATATTATAAAACATCCTTCTATGTTTAACATAAATATTACATAAATTAATAATCTTACAATCCATCTAAATTATAAAAATAATAATATTTAGAAAGAGGTGCACTAACTCAGCTTAACATTTATCCCTCATATATCATAAGGTATCTCCGGTTGGTTACATTCCAAATATGTGAATGCCTTCATCCTGTATTTTCTTGAAACATGGGAATAACATGAATTACTATAGCTCCATAGTGAAAATATAAATTCTTTAAAAAATTAAATATTCCCACATACCATAAATCCCAAAAATTCAATATATTACTTCCATGATATCAGTAATCAACTTGTCATAATGTCACTCCTGAGGTCAATAATACTATAAAAAATCTAATTATTTCTTTATCCCAAAATTATAAACATATTAAGGTTTATCCATCCCTTAATGTTTTTCCAAAAATATCTCAATCACTTTTCATGGTTACTCATACCACTCAGCATCTACTCATAAATATGAAATGAAAAACCCATAGTGGACTAATAAATATTTATTTCATAACTCCCTAATACAATTAAATTGATTCATCAACATTAATCTCTAATCCAATTACATAAATAATTAGTCATTAAACCACTTTGTTGTCATACTCCACATTTGGAATATAGATCACATGCTACTTTCCTTTTCCTTTGGATTTAAGATTTTTCTAACATCGATCATCTTCAGTGAAAACTGGATTAGGGAATTGGTTGGCATAATTCCCCATTTCCTTTCACATGTAGCATTGAAGTGTGGGAGGTGCATTCTGTGTAGCCTTTTCTCTACTCACGTAATTAACTATATTTTTTCATTACTTTAGAACTCAATTTCCCAATGACATTCCTTTCGAAACATAAAACCTTTACTAGTCCCTTTAATAAAATATCAAACATGATTCTATCCACACTTTGAGAATAAGAAAATAATCATCTTTTTTTCACCATGGTTTTGAAATTTTCCCTTCAAATCCATCTTTTTTTTCCTTTCTAAACAATGAGATTCATATATAACCCCAACTTCCATTTCTATCCTGATAGAAAAATTATAAATCTCTTCATATCTACTAATGTCTCTTATGGAAAACTCCCTTTTAAGACATTGTTTAAATCCAATGAATAATAGATCAACCTTGATTTTAGGTTGGATGATAAAGGAATGAGTTTTCTTTGAAATTCTTGTAATTTTTTACTTTTATGTACCAATGGATTCATCATTATTTTTCTTTATATCAAGTAACTACATTTCCATATTCTTATAAATAATACAAGTATATTACTTGTTGAAAAATAAGTTCTTGAACTCATATCATTCAATGGATTTTACTTCATCTTGTTTCCTCATTTTATTGATTAGACTCCACCATTAGTCCTACATTCCTTCTAAATAATAAAAAATTGAATTTTTCAGGTTCCAAAAAGTGAAGGATAGAAAATATAATTTCAGTGGTACTAATATATTATTTTGTAACAAGTGGATCAGAAGACCCACAAAAAGAAGGTGGGCATTGCCTCATGAAGGACTTATAAAATAAAATTTCCCCTCTCTTCTCATTTATAATTCCAGAATGACTTACATCTTGTGTAAGTATAGTTATAATATTTTTCATTCCAATTCTCATAAAATTTGGTTGTTCAAAAGTAAAATCATTTCATTTACCATTTCATTTATTGTTAACATAATTCCTTCAGTTTTCAACCATTGTCTAAAACCCATAAAGAATTGTGTGAGAGTAAAAAATCATACTTGGAAAACAACATAATCAATGAGAATTACATTCAATATATACCATTTTAGGTTTAGTCCTAGGTTAACTATGATCATTAAAAAAATTCAAGGATTATAATCTATAGTTTGAATTATCCATAGGTACATCCCTATACATATACTTTGAAATATTTCTAGGGATATCACTATAGTTTTCTTATCCTAGTTTCCAAATTTCTATTAAAACATTAATCTGATACAAACTCTAACGACCCAACATTGATGAACCTATAAATTACATTATTTTTGTAGAATACATAATAAATTGCACAAATAGATACCAAAAGGCTGTATTATTATAGTTCCTATGGAATCATTGAACAAATTCTAAAAATTTTGAGAAATATATTCAACATCTCCCATAAATTTATTCCACTTTGGTTTTCCTACATAAAATAATTCATTATATCCTAGGGGAAATAAAACATATGAAAAGGGTGATATCATATGCTCAGTAAGGGTAAGAAAAGAAAAAATAAAATAAAAAAATGAACATAATAATGCAAAAACATGAACATTACTTTTGTAAATCATTCCAAATAACACATGTATCCAAATATTGAGTCATGAAATAAATATTGATAGTTAATAAGATATAAATCATAATGAAACCCGATCCATGGTAAAATAGAATTGGCATAAAAATGGAATTGTGTAAAACACATAATAATAGAAAATAATTCCCATATTATCTATTGGTAATTTCCTAGACCATCATAGTGGGAAACGACCTTTACAGAACTGAGTTCACTCAATATTTCATCCATGTATTACTGAACCAAGTTTACTTACCCTATTAGCCATGTATTACAGAACTGAGATCATTTCCCGGTCTAGTCCTGTATATCTCACTAGATATTAATCATTACCCAATTAATTGTAGGTAGATATATGTCACATCCATATCATTATGAAATTATTATTATATGTTCTATAAAAAAATAAATCATTTATCATTGAATTACCCAAGAAATAAAATAGTTTTCAAAAACATAATTTCCTCATAACATAATAAATGTAAAAAAATGGATTTCATAAATAAAATTCAATAATAAAAATAATCAAAAAATATAAATAATAGGGGTAGTTTACTTGAAAAATTATCCTATGAAATAATATCATCTTAGATGGAAAATAATCTTGATAGAACACATTAAATTAATTCTTTATGAAACTATTCTTTCTTGTTTAAAAACATTTTCTTTTTCTCAAAATGCCATGAAATTTTAAAAGAAAATAATTTATCTAAAAATAACCTTGAAATTTTATAAAGGAAAATTAATTGGAATAAATCATAATAGAAACTTAAAAAATTTATTCTATATAAGTTAAAAGAAAACATTCTTCTTGTACTTTTTTTGGGTAAGCCGAAAAGTACCTCGTATCGAAAATGATAAAATATTCCCCGCATAACATTTAATAAAACTTAACCAATGGGTAAAATTGACTTTAAACAATAGTATAATAATATAAATAAAATTATAGAATACATATTTAGGAATCATGGGCATGGATGATAATTATACCCCAGTAAATACTTAGGTATAAACAATCTCAGAAAATAATGAGATTGAAAAATTATCTCTTACCTTATGTCTGATATCCTTTATATGTCTCTGAACCTCCTGAATAATGATTTAAATAATATAATAGAATTATTCCAGAATCATATTCATTTTTTTGATATCATATAAGATCATATTTTCATCTTTTTGTTAATGACATTTAATTATTACTTGTTATTTGGGTATTAACTGCTTCATTTTCTAATGCATGTTTTATTGAATTTGTTCTGGTTCTCCTTATTTAGGTCATATTTATATCATTAAAAAATGATATTAACATAATAAATATCATATTTAGTCATTATATACATTTATATAATCATGATTTAATGTGTATTATGTATAATGAATCGCATCACATCATTGAGACGGTGTGTCTTACGTACGCATGAGTGATGATATCATTCCCATAATTGTGAAATGGTCTGATATTTTTGTTATATATTTTGTTCCAATATCCATATAATGTTATAATAATCATAAATAGTTATTATTACCATAATTATACCAATCTATGTAAGGATATGGAGAAAAAAATATTACACCATGCTGTAGAGACGATCAACCTTACATACGCATGCATGGTGATTTCCTTTTCCATAGGATTGATAGAAGGTGAAATATGGTTCTTCTATAATCATAATAAAATATCAGAATATATTTGATACTATATTTATTACTTTATAATGGAAGAAATGTAGTAAGAAGATGTAGAATAAGAAATAATATTTAATAAATCGGTATAGGAGATTACCTCTTCTTCGACGAGCTCCCTCTAGATATCCCCTTAAAAGATCTAGAGATGGTCTTTCTAGAAGACCAGAACATATATATTTTATATAAGGATGTTGATAAGTTTTATGGGTAGGTAATTTACAATAATTAAGTCTAAAAGTGAAGTGAATTTGTGAGGAAGGATGTTCCCATTTATAATTGAGGTGAGTGGAACATTTGGAATATCCAAGAATTTTAATTTATTTTAAGATAAAAACCCATAAAAAACATAAAAATTCCATATTTTTTTAGAATATATGAGGTAATTTTGTAATATAATCAAACAATAAATTTTTTACAAGTTTTTATATAAATTTAAACTATATGATTTTAATTAACACTGAGTTATTCTATTAAATTTTTAACTATGGTAACAAATTATTCAAAATTAAAATAGTGTAATTTAATTTTTTTGTTCAATTAGACCATAAAAGAACAATTTAGAACATTTAATACCATATAATAATTATTTTATATTTTTTGAAATGTATTATGATATTTAAATAAAATAGTAAAACTTTATTTGGAAAAATATCAATAGTGTCAATTTAGAAACTTTTCATTTCTTTTATTTTTAAAAAATATCCAGAAAGATTTTATCCTAGAACCATATATTTAATTATATCATTATTTAGTGTATGTAATATAAAAAATTCAATGGATATTTTAATTATCTTAATTATATTTAATTTAAAATTTTAAATAACATTAATTTGATATTTCCATTATTAAAATAATTACTGCATCATTTTCATATAGTTATTTAATATACTTATTTAATGAATAAAAAATAAAAAAATATTATGAATAAAAATTCTCTATATTTCATAATAATACTTATAGTAGAACATTTCTTCTATAAAATCTTACATTAAATAATTATATATATATATATATATATTAAAACATGGGTGTGGAAACTCTAACACAACTTTTAATATAATATTATTAGTTTCATAAACATTTACATATGGCTCCAAATGGTGAATAAATCTACTCATGGAAGATTATGTTCGATAAATACTTGAACAAAAATATTTCTATAGTTTTTTTCTTTTAATGGTTATTATTGTTTTAAAAATTATTCTTTAGATTTTTCATTGATTAAATAAGTTTTGAATCGCCAATTTATTAGCCTTTATGGAAATTATTAAATTCCTAAAAATTAAAATAAATTACCATGATAAAAAAAATTATCTTTAAAATAAGTATTTATAGTCAAATTTAGATTCTCTATAACCTTATATTAGAAAAATGTATTTATTAAAATTTGAGTAAGTCATATTTAAATTTTCTATAAATAAAATATATTAAATGTCATTACATAATCCAAGTAGCTTACAAAGGATAAAATTTTTACCAAAGGGTGATTTAGGTCTACACACACTCATTCAATGATATTAGGACAAGTGTTAAGGTAATATTATAATAATATTTCCCCCTTAATTAACTGAATTACCTTTTTACAATATTATTAAAAATTACTAAAGTTATTATTCATAATTCCCAAAACTAATAGGAATATATTTTAATAATTTGGGCCTAATTATTAAAATTTTTTAATATATTTTTAATAATTCAAAACACAAAAGTTTTAGTAATTAATTTAAAATTAATCTCATTTTTGAAGTGAGAAAAAGGGGTTTAAAAGTTAAAACATTGTAAAAGATTGAATTTTTATTTAATCAAAATAAAATTTAAAAATATTGTCACTGACCTAAGTTAAATAAATTTATTAAATATAATATATTTAAATTTTAAAACCAATAAATAATATATCTTAACCAACCAACTTATTTCTATGAAAATAGTTATTTTAAATCAAAATTTAGTCTATTTTTACTATTCACTAAAACAAGAAACATATGAGAAAAATATCAAATATTAATCAACAATAGATTTTTATATCATGATTCCAAATAAAAAGGGTTTTTTTCAAATATAATATAAAAATATGTTAAAAACATGATTTAAAGGGGTGCTTCAAAAAAAGGTGGGAAAACTTCTTTTTCAAAAAATACTTCTTTTATCTGAAAAATTGAACCTTATATGATGACAAGAAAAGAAATATGATGAATTTAAAAAAGTATATTACATATATATGTTATTAACAAAATCCATTAATAGTGATTTTATTATTTTATATACTCACTTACATTCACTTAAATAGTTTTCCATAATAACATTTCCTTTTATTTAAAAACGAATTTATTTTTATTTATGATTAATTTATCACCAATGAATTAATTATATATATATACTTGTATAAATCATATTTTATAATTCAGTTACTACTATTCATATCCACCAATATTGTAATGACTCGTAAAATTCAAGGGAAAGTTTTTCTTAATTTTCTTTGGGATTTTACAAGAACATGGTTTCTGGCGACACTTGATTCAAAGGCCCGGTGTGCCCAGAATTTCTATCCGATGTTTAGCTCGGGTAAATTCATTGAATCAATGAGCTTGTTTTTCTAAATTTTGATCCGGTGCTCGGAATCGAATTCCGAGGGCACCGATTGATTCGCAGCGCCGGTAATTTCATAGGAACACATTTTCTGGAGTTGCATTTACACGGGAGAAGTTGTTAAAAATTGTGGAAGGAAAAATAAAATTGAGCATCAATTATTATTTTTCTCTAAGTGGTTAAAACCTTTGAGTGGAAGTTGGGGGAAACAACCCAACTTCCCATGGGAGGTTATGAGGGTAGTGGGGCCCACACGAACCCCACCCCTTCACCTTCCTTAACCTTCCATAACCCTCCATTTATTAAGACAACCTGAGTTAATTAATTGAGTGGATTAATTCAACTTTTGAATTTCAAATGTAAGTTATGTTAATAAAATAAGGGAAGTTCTTATTTTATTTTGGTTGGAACTTGTTGCATTGGGAAGATTTGGAAAAAAGATAAGGGTCTTGAGGATCTTCTTCTTCATCGACGAAGAAAGCGAAGAACGCCGACCTCCGACGAAGTTCGAAATGAACGCCGGATCCTCAGAGATCGACGACGTGACGTCGGTGAATCATTTCTCCGCGACGCGACGATTCTCCTTTCACGACGCCTTCATCCGTGATGGTTTTTTCTACGACGAACCATCACTCAACGAATTCGACGAGGTAGGGGTTTATTTTATTTGTTTGTTTGTGATTACTTCCATCACTTTCTTCCTTCCAATTTGAACTGCCTGTTATCGCAATAACGGGATGAGGTCGAATAGCACAAACAAGGCCGACCCCCCCCCCCACTTGTTGGGGGATTTTTGTTGCGGCTCGTGTAAGGTGGCGTGGTGTCGAAGCACCGCACGGGAAATGTTAAAGGAAGGGCGGAGAAGCACAGCATCATCGCGCCACGCCGTTGGAAAAAAACTAATCTGCAGCGTCGTCACGCCGCGCCAAAGAACCTCGAAGACACCATGACCGAAGCAGGGCCTCGGTGGAGGGGCGCGACGCCGTCGCGTCACGCTAGACGGACCAGGCCACGGCAGAGCAAGGACTGGCGGCCGGTTCTGGGCCGCCGGCGTCGGAGCAGGGGGACCGGCCAGTGCTGGTCCCGTGACTGCAGCAACCGGCCGCCCGGAGCGGGCCGGCCGGTCTGGGGGAAATCCAGGGGTCTGTAACCCTTGGTAGGCCATCAAAGCGGCGCCCACATGGGGTCGCAATTACAACAAGCGGGGGGTAGCCCCCCCCCCCCCCCTCGCGCCTCAATGCTCGGCCGTTTTGGCCAAGCCTCCTGGCCAGTGCGCCAGCGCGCCGGGCCGTGCCAACCCGGCCGGTCCGCGCCCAAGCAGGCCGGACCTAGACCCGGGTCAGGTCGACCTGGTTCAGGCCGACCCAGGGGGTACCGGGCCAGGTCGAACCGGGCCCGAACCCCCTAATACCAAACCTCTCACCATATTTTTCCCATAACATAGACTGCGGACCTCCAATCGACACACCATTAATTGCGATGCGATACTTGGATCGAGACAGTCGTTTCGATATACTACACTCAATGTTTCGAAGGACTTTGGGTTCGGCCGGGTTGGTTCGTACACGAAACTAACTGGTCTCTCGGAGCAGAAAAAGTTATAACTTAACCTCTGAATTTCTGATTGAAGTGTCGTCGACTTTGATGGATTACTCTTAGTGAGACAAACCTTTTGGATTACTCCACTCGAGGTTTGGGCGTAGTTGGAGTACGGTCGGGTTGGTTTTGACTTAAAAACCAATCGGGCCCCTGGAACGAAAAGGCCAATAACTCTCAGACCGGGCGTCTGATTGACGTGTTGTCTGTGACGTTGAGTTCCTATTGACGATACAGAACTTTTGGATACATCAACTCTGGACTATGTGTCAGTTGATTTATCATCCCTTTGAATCATGGAGCAGACCCTCCCGAACGAGCTTGTTGTGTGCGAGAACCCTAGAGCTGGTTGCGACTGCGACGACGATGACGATTGTACCAAAATCCTCCGTGGATTCGATGGAAACTACTACTACACCCAGTGATCCTACGTGGATCCATGATACCGATCCTGTGTGGGTCAGATCCTGTGTGGGTCAATGCCCAGTGGTCATGTATGGGCCAGAACCTACAAATCCTATGTGGGTCTGATCCTGTGTGGGTCATTGCAGGGGTTAGTTACCTATCGATCCATTGTGGGTCATTGCGGGAGTTAGTTACCTATCGATCCATTGTGGTTCATTGCGGGGGTTATCACCTATCGATCATGTGTGGGTATGATGGCATAGATGAATCAGTGACTATATCTGATCATCTCTATCGTCTTACGGAGAAGTATACCTGTGTGAGCTGAGTCTTGAATTTCAATCCTTATCTTCGATAAAATTGACTTGATATCCTGTGTGGATTACATTATGCTTTCCTGTGTGGATCGGGTTGTGATTTTCTTATGTGGACTGAGTTGTACATGAGCTCGGATGTTGGAGTAGATCGAGAATTGATGACTTAGGTATATGTATGGGCATATACCTATGTAGTGTCGGATGTTACTTCGTGATTGTATCTTTCCTTTGTGGATTATCATTTTTGGATTCTGGGAGACCTACAGGGTCTCAGGGTCCCTACTGAGTAGCTTATACTCACCCCTGCATGGGCTATGCCCGAACTACGTTGTGTTGGTTGTAGATGACGGACAGCGCTGATTGTGGTTGAGGCACGAGGAGCAGGTCGGTACCCAGAGGTGGACCACTGGGCGGGGTGTACTCGGAGCGTACAGCTGGACCCAAGGAGCTGTGGAGGCTATCTGTACCCACCCTTCAGATGGGACTTCCAGTAGATGTCTTGAGGCTGCGGCTTTACTTTTCAGTTGTTATACTTTATTTTTCAGTTGTATTTACTTTTAGTTTGGGATTGTATTCTGGCCCACTTACTTTTCTGCACTTACTGTTGTACCCAGTTTTACTTAGTGTTTACTTCTTCTTCTTGCTTGCTCTGTGGTGTTTTTTTACTTTACAAAGGCAATGCCTTCCCTTTTTATCAGTAATTACACCTTGGTTCTAGTCGCCAGCCCCTGGCCTATGGAAGGTGGGCTTGGGGTAGTCATGGAACGAGCCCCAAGGACGGGTTGTGGAAAATTGGTATCAGAGGAGTTCGGTTCTACCACAGAACTTTGGACTCAGATCTTTCTTCTATGTGAAGAAATAGTTTTAAGCATATTGGGTGGGGTTATCAGTCTAGGGAGTCCAGTGTTGGTTCGGAGGCCAACGTATCTGTACACCAGGACCATGACTTCTGATTTCCTACTTAATACACGAAAACATTGACGGCATGTGTGTTTCAATTTTTCTTTGTGATTACTTTGTGTCAGCTCACCAGGTATACTATTTGACCGTGGCGCACCTGTTTCTTTTCAGAATGGCCCCACGATGGCAACCAGCTAGGGTTCCGAGCATTATGCGTTATGACAGCCCACTGAGCAATGAGGCCTCTGTACAGGGCCCTTTAACAGCAGAGGCACCGGCGGTACCTCTACCCGCTGATCCACCGATGCTACCAGCCCCAGCCGCTGACGATGCACGTCGCCTCAGTGCACTGTACAAGTTTCAGCGTTAGCGACCACCCAGGTTCCACGGGGTGACGTACCCTCAGGCTTCCTAGGATTGGCTGGAGGTTGTTGTACAAGTTTTCAGGTTAGTGAGGCCACCAGTAGACATCATGGTGATCCTCGCAGCGAGCCTACTGCACGCGGCAGCAGGCAGTTGGTAAAGCATTATGCTCTAGGTTCATGACGAGGCATCTCTCCTCTGGACGGACTTTGAGAGCCTCTTCCGTCCATAGTTTTTCCCAGCCACCCTCTGTGCGGTGCGTATCCAGGAGCTTCTACAGTTGCGGCAGGGCAGCTTGACAATTGCCCAGTACTCGGCAAGATTTATCGATCTCTTGCGCTACTCGACAGACATGGTACATAACCCATTCGTCCGGGCCCAGACCATTGAGCAGGGTTTGAGGCATGAGATCAGGGCATCGCTGATCTCCCTCATCATTCTGACAGAGGCAGGGGTACTGAAGCGAGCCCTTCTCCTTGAGAGATTTCTTGATGAGCCTACACCACCAACCAGACCTACCGCAGGGCAGCACGTAGTGGAGTCTGGTGCAGCCGGCAGTAGACAGATGTAACAGAGGTCCAAGTGGACCAGGCCATCGGGGGGACGACCACAGGATACTGGATCGTAGGTGCGGGGCACACACAACAGATCTAGTCTTACTAGTGGAAGATAGTACTAAGCATGCGGTGGGCAAGGCCACTTGGCTCATGACTGTCTGACCCACCATATAGAGGAGAAGCAAACGGTTGAGGAAACACCCAGACAGAGGCAGAGGTTTGACTTTGGCGGTCCGCAGGGAGCAGGCGGACAAGGTCGAGGAGCTGGTCGAGCGGCAGGTGGTGGGAGACGTTTTGAGGCTCTACCACCACCACCACCACCACCACCACCACCAGGAGGTCCACCCTGACCATAGGGGCGAGCACAGCTTCAGAAAGCTGAAGCTTACGATCATGGAGCTCCAAAAGAGGGTGGACAAGTGTGGGACTAGCTCCAGGAATAGAGGCCCTTGACCATAATGCCTCTAGCTTCTTTGTTTGTGTTGCCTTGTGTCCTTGTACTTTGAGTTGAAGTAATAAAAGAAACTTACATTGGTGACGTTTGATTTCTTGCCTTTTGTATGTTAATACTAAGAGATATCGGTTAAAAACTGTTGACTTGACCCTCACATAAGAGATTCTTACTGGAAGAGACCCAGTGACCACACATTGATGCCGACAGTATGAATCCACCCTTGGAGGCGAGAGTAACAATTGGATCTCTTGGTAGCAGCGTAGAGGCCTTACGATGTCATCCATGGCATGAATTAACTAATCATGACGGGACTGACTGTATTAGGAAAGGAACGTGGTTCATCCAGGGGATGAGACTGGATTTCACTTTTTGAAAAAGGAGAAATCTTTTCAAATTTGCAAAACGTTAAGGAGGAAGCGGCAACCCTTCGTGTGGTCAGATAGATGTCAGCAGAGCTTCCAAGAGCTGAGACAGAGATTGACCAGCGCACCTTTCTTGAGGCTACCGGAGGAGGGAGTAGGGTATGTAGTTTTCTGCGATGCATCAGGGACTAGACACGGATGTGTCTTGATGCAAGATCGGGACATTATTGCCTATGGATCACATCAGTTGAGGCATCATGAGAAGAACTATGCTACCCATGACCTGGAGTTAGGAGTAGTGGTCTTCGCTCTAAAGATGTGGTGACACTATCTTATGGGCGAGCTCTTTTCAGTCTATTCCTGTGGTAGAGTTCTTTTCTCGATGCCTCACCTTCCAGCAGGTGAAGGTAGAGCACCAGGTACCATCAGGCTTGGTACAACCCTTGGAGGTCCTGGAGTGGAAGTGGGGCGACATATCTATGTACTTCGTGATTGGACATCCACGCAGTTCTAGAGGTCCCGACTCCATTTGGGTGATTGTTGACCGAATAACCAAGTCGGCTCACTTCTTACCCATCATAGAGCAAGGCTCAGTGGAGAGATTGGGATGCCTCTACATTAAGGAGATTGTATGGCTTCATGGTGTTCCATCACCTATTGTCTCCGATCGAGATGATCGCTTTACATCCAGGTTTTGGAAGGGGTTTCCAGAGGCATTCAGGATGCAGCTACGTCTGAGCACCGCCTTTCACCCTTAGACAGATGGTCACACTGAGAGGACCATTCATACTCTCGAGGACATGCTCGGTGCATGTATCCTCGACTTTGGTCATAGCTGGGAGGACCACTAACCCTTGGTGGAGTTAGCATAAAACAACAACTACCACTCCACCATCGGGATGGCACCATACGAGGCGTTGTATGGCCAACCTTGCAGATCTCCTCTGTGCTGGAGAGACCCTAGGGAGTCAGCACTTGTGGGACCAGATATGGTCCAGGCCACAACAGTGAAGGTCCAGGTCATCCAGGAGTGGATGAGGATAGCTCAGAGCCGGAAGAAGTCTTATGTTGACAGGAGGTGGAGGCCACTTGAGTTCGAGGATGGCGACCACATCTTCTTGCGGGCCTCACCTCGACGTGCATTATAGAGATTTGGTCGAGGGGGAAAGTTGTCTCCATGCATTATCAGACCATTCCAAGTACTCAGCAGGATTGGTGAGGTTGCTTATCGCCTGGCTCTACCACCTCAATTGCACTGAGTGCACGACGTCTTCCACGTATCTCAGCTGAGGAGATACGTGCACGACCTGACGCATATCATTGACCATGGGGAGCTGGACATAGATGATGGGGTGATTTTTTCAGAGGTCCCAGTGGAGATCGAGGATCTACAGGAGTGGGTCCTATGTGCAATTTTGATTCCTCTAGTGTGCATCAGATGGCAGCACGGGAACCTCTAGAAGAGCACTTGGAAGCGAGAGGCTCAGTTGCGTGCACAGTACCCACATTTGTTCCCCTATTTTTTGATGTATCATTATGGAGACGTAATTCCCTGAGGTGGGAGTAATGTAAAGACCCGTAAAATTCAAGGGAAGTTTTTTCTTAATTTTCATTTGGATTTTACAAGAACGTGGTTTCTAACAACACTTGATTCTGAGGCCCAGTGTGCCTGGAGTTTCTATCCGAAGTTTATCTCGGGTACGTTCAGTGAACGAACGAGCGGGTTTTTCTAACTTTTGAACCGGCGCTCGGAATCAAATCTTGAGGGCACCGATGGATTCGTAGTGCCGGTAATTTATTAGTAACACCTTTTCTGGAGTTTTGTTCACACAGGATAAGTTCTTAAAAATTGTGGAAGGTAAAATTAAATTGAGCATCAATTTTTATTATTCTCTAAGTGGTTAAAACCTTTGAGTGGAAGTTGGGGGAAACCACCCAACATTCCAAGGGAGGTTATGAGGGTGGTGGGGCCCACACGAACCCCACCCCTTTATCTTCCATAACCTTCCATAACCCTCCATTTATTCAGACAACTTGAGTTAATTAATTGAGTGGATTAATTTAACTTTTGAATTTCAAACTTAAGTTATGTTAATAAAATAAGGTAAGTTCTTATTTTATTTTGGTTGGAACTTGTTGCATTGGGAGGATTTGGAGAAAAGCTAAGGGGATTGAGGATCTTCTTCTTCATCGATGAATAACGTGAAGAACACCGACCTCCGACAAAGGTCGACAAGAACGCCAGATCCTCGGAGATAGACGACGCGATGCTGACGAATCATTTCTCCACGACGCGACGATTCTCTTTCCGGGATGCCTTCATCCGTGACGGTTGTTTCCATGACGAACCCTTGATCAATGAATTTGACGAGGTTGGGGTTTATTTTATTTGTTTGTTCGTGATTACTTTCTTCGCTTTCTTCCTTCCAATTTGAACCGCCTGTTATCGCAATTACGGGAGGAGGTCAGACCGCACAAACACGGCCGACCCTCCTCCCCCTTGTTGGTTGATTTTTGTTGTGGCTCGTGGAAGGCGGCGCGGTGCCGAAGTATGGCGTAGGAAATGTTAAAGGAAGGGCGGAGAAGCACGGTGTCGTCGCGTCGTGCCGTTGAAAAACAAACTAATCTGCGGCGTCATCGCACCACGTCAAAGAACCTAGAAGGATCCTTGATGCCACCGTGGCTGGAGCAGGGCCACGGTAGAGGGGTGTGGCGCCGTCGCGCCGCGTCGGACAGACCAGGCGACGACAGAGCAAGGACCGGTGGCCGGATCCGGGTCACCGACATCGGATCAGGGGGACCGGCCCGTGCCGGTCCCGTGGCGGCAATAGCCGGCCGGCCGGAGCAGGCCGGCCTGTCAGGGCGAAATCCGGGGGTCTGTAACCCATGGTTGGCTGGAAAAGTGGCAACCACATGGGGACACGGGTACAACAAGCGGGGGGCAGCCCCCCCCCCCCCCCCTTCGCGCCTCAACGCTCGGCCGTTTCAGTCGAGCTTCCTGGCCAGCACACTAGACCGCCAGGCCGGACCATGCCCTGGCCGGACCGGGCCGTGCCTAGGCTGGGTCGGGCCACTCCCAAGCAGGTCGGACCCAGACCCCGGTCGGGTCAGACCGGGCCCGAACCCCCTAATACCGATCCTCTCACGATCTTTTGCGCATAACATGGGTTGCGGACCTCCGATCAACGCACCGTCTGCTGTGATGCGATCCTTGGATCGATACGGTCGTTTCAGTATAGTACACTCAAGGTTTCGTAGGACTTTATGTTTGGCCGGCTTGGTTCGTACACGAAACCAACCGGACTCTCGGAGCCGAAACACTTATAACTTAAGCTCCGGATGTATGATTGGCATGCCGTCGACATTGATGGATTCCTCTTAGTGAGACAGTACTTCTGGATTACTCCGCTTGAGGTTTAGACACATTTGGAGTACGTTTGGGTTGGTTTTGACTTAAAAACCAACCGGGCCCCTAGAACGAAAAAGCGAATAACTCTCAGACCGGTCGTCCGATTGACACGTCGTCTGTGACGTTGAGTTCCTATTGATGATATGGACCTTTTGGATACATCAACTCCAGAATATGTTTCAGTTGATGTATCCAACCTTCGACTCGTGGGGCGGACCCTCCCAAATGATCTTGCTGTGTGCGGGAACCCTAGAGCTGGCTGCAATTGCGACGACGATGACTACTGTACAGAAATCCTCCGTGGATTCGACGGCGACGACTATAGCACTCAACGATCCTATGTGGATCAGTGCTTCCGATCCAGTGTGGGTCAGATCCTATGTGGGTCAGCACTCAGTGGTCCTGTGTGGGCCAGCGCCTACAGATCCTGTGTGGGTCCGATCCTGTGTGGGTCATTGCGGGGGTTAGTTACCTATCGATCCTTTGTGGGTCATTACAGGGGTTAGTTACCTATTGATCCTTTGTGGGTCTTTGCGGGGGTTAGTACCTATCGATCATGTGTGGGTATGACTGCTTAGATAAATCAGTGACTATATCTGATCATCTCTATCATCTTACGAAGAAGTATACCTGTGTGATCTGAATGTTGACTTTCAATCCTCATCTTCGATAAGATTGAATTCATATCCTTTGTGGATTACGTTATGCTTTCCTATGTGGATCGGGTTGTGATTTCCTGTGTCGACTGAGTTGTACTTGAGCTCGGATGTTAGAGCCGATCGAGAATTGATGACTTAGGTATATGTATGGGCATATAACTATGTATTTCCGGATGTTACTTCGTGATTGTATCTTTTCTTTGTGAATTATCCTTTGTGGATTCTGGGAGACCTACAGGGTCTTAGGGTCCCTACTGAGTAGCTTATACTCACCCCTGCACGGGCTATGCCCGCACTACTTTGTGTTGGTTGCAGACGATGGACAGCGCTGATCGTGGTTGAGGCACGAGGAGCAGGTCAGTACCCGGAGGTGGACCATTGGGCGGGGCAAACTCGGAGCGGACAGCTGGACCCGAGGAGCTGTGGAGGCTATCTATACCCACCCTTCAAGTGGGAATTCCATTGGATGGCTCGAGGATGCGTCTTTACTTTTCTGTTGTTGTACTCCCTTTTTCAGTTGTACTTTACTTTTAGATTGGGTTTGTATTCTGGCCCACATACTTTTCCGCACTTACTGTTTTACCCAGTTTTACATAGTGTTTACTTATATTGCTTGCTTGCTCTGTGGTGTTTGTTTACTTTACAAAGGCAATGCCTTCCATTTTTATCAGGAATTACGCCTTGGTGTTACTCGCCTGCCCCTAGCCTACGGAAGGCGGGCTTGGGGTAGTCACAGCACGGGCCCCGAGGATGGTCCATGACAAATATAATGGCTACGTTATATGATAACATAATAATATTTAGTTGTTAACTTAAATTAGGTCCTATATTAAATAAATTCTATCAAAAGAACATGAAATTGTGTGTAACACAAAACATGTATATTGTTGGTTATACCACATGTTAAGTCGGTGTTGAGTTTAGCACTATGTTATCTTGGTGTAGCGTACAAAATAAGACATCAAATAAATCTATCTCATAAAAATCATAGATTCATAGAATGCCACTTTGAATCTTTTGAATCATTATCCCTATGAAGTAATAAATATAATAGAACATTAAATAACATTATGATTAACTATATTCATGATATGATATGTCAATGGGTATGTATATACTCCTCATAATAGAATGTGGGTGTATAAAATCAAATTATGCCTGAATTAAATGAGATTGATACAAAGTCCCTTACAAAGATTATATCATTAATCAAATGAATTAATTATTTGTATTCACATTAAATAGACATAAACCATGTGAAAATAAAACATATTGTAATAAAATTTAATTTAATTTATAATAATATCATGTAAAAATAAATGATGTATATGTTTTACCGAATGAATGGAAATTGAGTTAAGAAATCCCTTACCACATTATAATCAGTCAAATTTTATGCCCTATAAAAGGAATAATAATCAAAAGATATATTTAATACCATAAAGATAATGATATTTATAATATTATATATAAAAGGTTTGTAAATAAACCACACAGTTGTGTTAAGTGGTGAATAATTCATATATCTAACAAAAGTAAAAAGTGATATGAGAACCTAGGACCCCAAGCTTCTTATTAGTGGTGCATACTATAACCTACTGTATAATAGATTAAATAATGTTATTAACTCATTAAATAACTATATTAATATTTATAATACCTCTTGTGATGACTTTATAAAATCTTATGACACATAAATTAATAATATTTATTGTTTTCATAGTTCCAGGTGTGTTTGTTTCATGGTTTCATTATCAGTTCATTTGTGTAAAATTATGGATGTTCTAGTAAAATGAGATTAAAACTATAGAAGTGAAATCAAGTAGTATTAATTAAATTCCATAATTATAAATCTTCACATATATGATTTTTATTTATTTTTTAGGATTATTAATTAGATAAAATGTTAATGATAAATGTTTAGTTTATTTTACAGGATATTTTTCAAACACCCTAAACTAGTTTCGTTTTATTTACTATTATTAGCATATATTATTTACAAAATAGAAAATATCTTATTATATACCTATTAAAATCATAATTAACCATAATAGTAGTTATATGACCATCCATTAAATCAGTAATAGAATAAAAAAACATTATTCACATGGGCAATTAACCCACATAACTTAGACAATAGTTTTGTTTCCGTAAATACGATGATGTATTAAATTAGATGAATATAAGAAATTTTATTATAAACATAAAACTAAATTATATTAATTATTATTTATTTATCATTCCAAAATTTATGACCAATATTTGAATAAAGTATAAGAACAAAATAAAATAAGATAGGTGTTTTGATAAAACTACCTCTTGAATATCACCTCCTTGGGGGACCCCGTGAGGACCTTGTATTTCGTATTTTTGTGGAACCAGAATCATATTTAAGTGGAGATGGTAAGAAGGGGAGAATTTTTTAGATATTTTATGGCTTCAATACATGTTATTCAAAATGGGGAGATGAGGGGTGGTATTTATACCTGAAGAGAGGTAGGTTTAAGTGAATAAAATTATTATTATTTTATATTTAAAGCCAACCACATTGAGGTGGAATTAATTTCCAAAACATTATCTGAAAATTAATATTTTATTGGGATATTATGGTCAATAAATAAATTAAAAAAATATTAAATTTTATGGTTTTTAGGTATTCTAATCTTTTTCCTTTTTAGCATTTACCTGTTTCATTTTTTACCTATATTGCGGAAAATAATTCATTTACCATGGTAACTTTTTATGCCTAAAAATTTTATTGAACTTATAGAATAATTTGGACCCCCTAATTCTAAATATGAAATCTATTTTACCAAATTAAATTTATTTAATTTTCAAAATTATATTTAAATTAAATTCCATAGACACAATGAAAAATTGGGTTTTTAGAGGGAAAAGTTCTAAAGATTGAAATTTTTCATATCCAATTTCAAAGTGAAATTGATTCAAATGAACTAAATTGTTTTTATTTATAAATAATTCATCTAATTTTTTGTTAAAAAAAATTTATATTATAATTTATTGTTATAAATAAATATATGAAAACACAATTTTCATATAAAATTCAATATTTTTCACTATTCATTTAAAAATAAAACTTCTCCAAAAAATAACAAGATTGTACAATAAGATAATTTTTATTTATAAATTTTAAAATTAACATTATTTTTTAAAAAAACATATAAAATTTCCAAAATTTATATTAAAAATAACAAATCCATCAAAAGGAGGAAAAACAACCTTTAGAAATATATATCTTTTTATGCTTAGAATTTGATTTATTATTATATTAAGCCTATAAATCTAGTATAATGAATTTAAAAATATTTTATTGAATATATAAAACATATGTTTCATTAATATCTTTCACTAATATTGATTGATTTTTTTTATTAAATAAAAATTCAAATATGGTCATAAATATATTTTTTACAAAAACACATCCTTTATGTTCAATTGGTTATCATTTTTATTTATAATTATTCTGTAACTAATGAATTAATTTAAAAATAAATTTTCAACTATATTTTTTTAATTTAGTTAATCTAATTAATTCCCTCCATTACAATATCTAGGTGATAACTATCACTATTATATAATATAATTTAATCATTTTTTTTAAGAATAATGTTTTTTGTAACATAAGATATCCAAGAAATTAGATTTATTTATGTAGAGAGAAACCATAATATATTGGGGTGTTACATTCACTGCACCATTAATAAATTGTTTCTTCTCAATTTAAAATTTCACTTTTAAAATCATAGGATGATTCTAGAAAGTTATTTTACGGGAAACTCACATTTTGAAAATGGTTAATAAAACATCCCCTTAATAAGAGGGAATGGGAAATGAGATGATTTCCACAAAATTAGGATTTTAAATAGGATATCATTAGTGTGAAGTGAAAATTGATACATAGAATTTAAATAAAACTATCAATTTCTAATAGAGAGCGATATAGAATATGGAATTACAAAATTTTACCATCACAAAACTCTAAATTCGTGCTAGCTTAAAGAATCCATTGATATCTCAAAATAAAAATTAAATAAATAAAATTTTTCGATCCAAATTTCTTTCTTAGATTTAAGGGATAATTTTATTATCTAGATAAGAACTTGAGAAAATAAATATACTTAATTTCATTCCATGTCATATGTATAATATTATCCTTTGGTTGTACTTTTATTTGTTTTAACATCATCTCTTACACTAGGAAATGGATATTAAAGTATAATTTTTCAAACCTAAATATCATTAATGAATCATAACATCTAAAATTCATTCATTTATCCTTTAAAAATTTAATAAAACCAAAATGGTTACTAAATGTTATAAAAAAATAATATCAAAAGTTCAGAAAAAATCGATTCCATAAGTAATTAATCCTAATACTCAACCAAAAATATGTCAGTCAAAATTCAAAGACCAAACATTTATAATGATGGTCACTAAATATAAAAAAATAAACATAACATTAAATTCTATAAAAAATTATAATATAACACTTAATGTCACATAACAAACATATGAATACCTTAATAACCCAAAACAATTATTGAAAACACGTGTGCATCTAATTCCCTGAGGTGGGAGTAATGTAAAGACCTGTAAAATTCAAGGGAAATTTTTTCTTAATTTTCATTTGGATTTTACAAGAATGTGGTTTCTGACAGCACTTGATTCCGAGGTCTTGTGTGCCTGGAGTTTCTATCTGAAGTTTAGCTCGGGTACGTTCAGTGAACGAACGAGCGGGTTTTTCTAACTTTTGAACCGATGCTCGGAATCGAATTCTGAGGGCACTGATGGATTCGTAGTGCCGTTAATTTCTTAGTAACACCTTTTCTGGAGTTTTGTTCACACAGGAGAAGTTCTTAAAAATTGTGAAAGGTAAAATTAAATTGAGCATCAATTTTTATTATTCTCTAAGTGGTTAAATCCTTTGAGTGGAAGTTGGGGGAAACCGCCCAACTTTCCATGGGAGGTTATGAGGGTGGTGGGGCCCACACAAACCCCACCCCTTCATCTTCCATAACCTACCATAACCCTCCATTTATTAAGACAACTTGAGTTAATTAATTGAGTGGATTAATTAAACTTTTGAATTTCAAACTTAAGTTATGTTAATAAAATAAGGTAAGTTCTTATTTTATTTTGGTTGGAACTTGTTGCATTGGGAGGATTTGGAGAAAAGCTAAGGGGCTTGAGGATCTTCTTCTTCATCATTGAAGAACGTGAAGAACGCCGACCTCCGACGAAGGTCGACAAGAACGCCGGATCCTCGGAGATAGATGACGCGATGCTGACGAATCATTTCTCCATGATGCGACGATTCTCTTTCCGGGACGCCTTCATCTGTGACGGTTGTTTCCATGACGAACCCTTGATCAACGAATTCGATGAGGTTGGGGTTTATTTTATTTGTTTGTTTGTGATTACTTTCGTCGCTTTCGTCCTACCAATTTGAAACGCCTGTTATCACAATTACAGGAGGAGGTCAGACCGCACAATCACGGCCGACCCTCCTCCCCCTTGTTGGTTGATTTTTGTTGTGGCTCGTGGAAGGCGGCGCGGTGCCGAAGTATGGAGCAGGAAATGTTAAAGGAAGGGCGGAGAAGCATGGTGTCGTCGCGTCGCGCCATTGAAAAACAAACTAATCTACGGCATTGTCGCACCATGTCAAAGAACCTAGAAGGATCCTTGATTCCACCGTGGCTGGAGCGGGGCCACGGTAGAGGGGCGCGGCGCCGTCACACCACGTCGGACATACCAGGCCACGACAGAGCAAGGACCGGTGGCCGGATCCGGGTCCCCGACGTCGGATCAGGGGGATCGGCCTGTGCCGGTCCCGTAGCGGCAGTAGCCGGCCGGCCGGAGCAGGCCGGCCGGTCAGGGGGAAATCCGGGGGTTCGTAACCCAGGGTTGGCTGTAAAAGCGGCCCCCACATGGGGCCACGGGTACAACAAGCGGGGGGAAGCGCCCCCCCCCCCCCCCCCCCTCGTGCCTCAATGCTCAGCCATTTCCGCCGAGCTTCCTAGCCAGCACACTGGACCGCTAGGCCGGGCCATGCCCAGGTCGGGCCGGGCCGTGCCTAGGCTGGGTCGGGCCACGCCCAAGCAGGCCGGACCCAGACCCGGGTCGGGTCGGACCGGGCCTGAACCCCCTAATACCGATCCTCTCACGGTCTTTTGCACATAATATGGGTTGCGGACCTCCTATCAATGCACCGTCAGCTGCGATGCAATCCTTGGATCGAGATGGTCGTTTCGGTATAGTACACTCAAGGTTTCGTAGGACTTTGTGTTTGGCTGGCTTTGTGCGTACACGAAACCAACCGGACTCTCGGAGCCGAAACACTTATAACTTAAGCTCCGGATGTATGATTGGCGTGCCGTCGACATTGATGGATTCCTCTTAGTGAGACAGTACTTTTGGATTACTCCTCTGGAGGTTTGGACACCATTGGAGTATGGTTGGGTTGGTTTTGTCTTAAAAACCAACTGGGCCCCTAGAACGAAAAAGCGAATAACTCTCAGACCGGGCGTCTGATTGACACGCCGTCTGTGACGTTGATTTCTTGTTGACGATATGGGACTTTTGGATACATAAACTCCAGACTATGTGTCAGTTGATGTATCAGACCTTCGACTCGTGGGGCGGACCCTCCCAAATGAGCTTGCTGTGTGCGGGAACCCTAGAGCTGGCTGCAATTGCGATGACGATGAATACTGTACAAAAATCCTCCGTGGATTCGACGGCGACGACTATAGCACTCAGCGATCCTATGTGGATTAGTGCTTCCGATCCTGTGTGGGTCAGGTCCTATGTGGGTCAGCACTCAGTGGTCCTGTGTGGGCCAGCGCCTACAGATCCTGTGTGGGTCCGATCCTGTGTGAGTCATTGCAGGGGTTAGTTACCTATCGATCCTTTGTGGGTCATTGCGGGGATTAGTTACCTATTGATCCTTTGTGGGTCATTGCGGGGGTTAGTACCTATCGATAATGTGTGGGTCTGACAGCTTAGATGAATCAGTGACTATATCTGATCATCTCTATCATCTTACGAAGAAGTATACCTATGTGATCTGAATCTTGACTTTCAATCCTTATCTTCGATAAGATTGAATTCATATCCTGTGTGGATTACGTTATGCTTTCCTATGTGGATCGGGCTGTGATTTCCTGTGTGGACTGAGTTTTACTTGAGCTCGGATGTTAGAGCCGATCGAGAATTGATGACTTAGGTATATGTATGGTCATATACCTATGTATTGTCGGATGTTACTTCGTGACTGTATCTTTCCTTTGTGAATTGTCCTTTTTGGATTCTGGGAGACCTACAGGGTCTCAGGGTCCCTACTGAGTAGCTTATACTCACCCCTGCACGGGCTATGCCCGCACTATGTTGTGTTGGTTGCAGACGATGGACAGCGCTGATCGTGGTTGAGGCACGAGGAGCAGGTCGGTACCCGGAGGTGGACCACTGGGCGGGGCAATCTCGGAGCGGACAGCTGGACCCGAGGAGATGTGGAGGCTATCTATACCCACCCTTCAAGTGGGACTTCCAGGGGATGGCTCGAGGATGCAGCTTTACTTTTCTGTTGTTGTACTCCCTTTTTCAGTTGTACTTTACTTTTAGATTGGGTTTGTATTCTGGCCCACTTACTTTTCCGCACTTACTGTTTTACCCAGTTTTACATAGTGTTTACTTATACTTCTTTCTTGCTCTGTGGTGTTTGTTTACTTTACAAAGGCAATGCCTTCCCTTTTGATCAGGAATTACGCCTTGGTGCTACTCGCCAGCCCCTAGCCTACGGAAGGCGAGCTTGGGGTAGTCACAGCACGGGCCCCGAGGATGGTTCATGACAAATATAATGGCTAGGTTATATGATAACATAATAATATTTAGCTGTTAACTTAAATTAGGTCCTATATTAAATAAATTCTATCAAAAGAACATCAAATTGTGTGTAAAAAACATGTATATTGTTGGTTATAACACAAGTTAAGTCGGTGTTGAGTTTAGCACTATGTTATCTTGGTGTAGCGTACAAAATAAGACATCAAATAAATGTATCTCATAAAAATCATAGATTCATATAATGCCACTTTGAAACTTTTGAATCATTATCCCTATGAAGTAATAAAATATAATAGAACATTAAATAACATTATGATTAACTATATTCATGATATGATATATAAATGGGTATGTATATACTCCTCATAATAGAATGTGGGTGTATAAAATCAAATTATGCCTGAATTAAATGAGATTGAGACAAAGTCCCTTACAAAGATTATATCATTAATCAAATGAATTAATTATTTGTATTCTCTTTAAATAGACATAAACCATGTGAAAATAAAACATATTGTAACAAAATTTAATTTAATTTATAATCATATCATGTAAAAATAAATGATGTATATGTTTTACCGAATCAATGGAAATTGAGTTAAGAAATCCCTTACCACATTATAATCAGTCAAATTTTATGCCCTATAAAAGGAATAATAGTCAAAAGATATATTTAATGCCATAAAGAAAATGATATTTATAATATTATATATAAACAGTTTGTAAATAAACCACATAGTTGTGTTAAGTGGTGAATAAGTCATATATCTAACAAAAGTAAAAAGTGATATGAGAACTTAGGACCCCATGCTTCCCATTAGTGGTGCATACTATAACCTACTGTATAATAGTTTAAATAATGTTATTAACTCATTAAATAACTATATTAATATTTATAATACCTCTTGTGATGACTTTATAAAATCTTATGACACATAAATTAATAATATTTATTGTTTTCATGGTTCCAGGTGTGTTTGTTTCATGGTTTCATTATCAGTTCATTTGTGTAAAATTATGGATGTTCCAGTAAAATGAGATTAAAACTATAGAAGTGAAATCAAGTAGTATTAATTAAAGTCCATAATTATAAATCTTCAAATATATTATTTTTCTTTATTGTGTTAGGATGATTAATTTTATAAAATGTTAATGATAAATGTTTAGTTTATTTTACAGGATATTTTTCAAACACCCTGAACTAGTTTCGTTTTATTTACTATTATTAGCATATATTAGTTATAAAATAGAAAATATCTTATTATATACCTATTAAAATCATATTTAACCATAATAGTAGTTATATGACCATCCATTAAATCAGTAATAGAATAAAAAACATTATTCACATAGGCTATTAACCCACATAACTTGGACAATAGTTTTGTTTCCGTAAATAAGATGATGTATTAAATTAGATGAATATAATATATTTAACTATAAACATAAAACTAAATTATATTAATTATTATTTATTTATCATTCCAAAATTTATGACCAATATTTGAATAAAGTATAAGAACAAAATAAAATAAGATAGGTGTTTTGATAAAACTACCTCTTGAATATCACCTCCTTGGGGGACCCCTTGAGGACCTTGTATTTCGTATTTTTGTGGAACCAGAATCATCTTTAAGTGGATATGGTGAGAAGGGGAGAATTTTTTAGATATTTTATGGATTCAATACATGTGATTCAAAATGGGGTGATGAGGGGTGGTATTTATACATGAAGAGAGGTAGGTTTAAGTGAATAAAATAATTATTATTTTATATTTAAATCCAACCACATTGAGGTGGAATTAATTTCCAAAACATTATCTGAAAATTAATATTTTATTGGGATATTATGGTCAATAAATAAATTTAAAAAATTAAATTTTATGGTTTTTAGGTATTCTAAGCTTTTTCTTTTTTAGCATTTACCTGTTTCATTTTTTACCTATATTGCGAAAAAAAATTCATTTTCCATGGTAAATTTTTATGCCTAAAACTTTTATTGACCTTATAGAATAATTTGGACCTCCTAATTCTAAATATGAAATCTATTTTACCAAATTAAATTTATTTAATTTTTTAAATTATATTTAAAATCAATTCCATAGACACAATGAAAAATTGGGTTTTTAGTGGGAAAAGTTCTAAAGATTGAAATTTTTCATATCCAATTTCAAAGTGAAATTGATTCAAATGAACTAAATTGTTTTTATTTATAAATAATTCATCTAATTTTTGGTAAAAAAATTTATATTATAATTTATTGTTATAAATAAATATATGAAAACACAATTTTCATATAAAATTCTATATTTTTCACTATTCATTAAAAAATAAAACTTCTCCCAAAAATAACAATATTGTACAATAAGTTAATTTTTATTTATAAATTTTAAAATTAACATTATTTTTTAAAAAATATTTAAAATTTCCAAAATTTATATTAAAAATAACAAATCCATCAAAAGGAGTAAAAAACAACCTTTAGAAATATATATCTTTTTATGCTTAAAATTTGATTTATTCTTATATTAAGCCTATAAAACTAGTATGATGAATTTAAAAATATTTTATTGAATACATAAAACATATTTTTCATTAATATCTTTCACTAATATTGATTAATTTGTTTTATTAAATAAAAATTCAAATATGGTCATAAATATATTTTTTTCAAAAACACATCCTTTATGTTCAATTGGATATCATTTTTATTTATAATTATTCGGTAACTAATGAATTAATTTAAAAATAAATTTTCAACTATATTTTTTTAATTTAGTTAATCTAATCAATTCCCTTCATTACAATATCTAGGTGATAACTACCACTATTATATAATATAATTTAATCATTATTTTAAGAATAATGTTTTTTGTAACATAAGATATCCAAGAAATTAGATTTATTTATGTAGAGAGAAACCATAATATATTGGGGTGTTACATTCACTGCACCATTAATAAATTGTTTCATCTCAATTTAAAATTTCACTTTTAAAATCATAGGTTGATTCTAGAAAGTTATTTTACGGGAAACTCACATTGTGAAAATGGTTAATAAAACATCCCCTTAATAAGAGGGAATGGGAAATGAGATGATTTCCACCAAATTAGGATTTTAAATAGGATATCATTAGTGTGAAGTGAAAATTGATACATAGAATTTAAATAAAACTATCAATTTCTAATAGAGAGCGATATAGAATATGGAATTCCAAAATTTTACCATCACAAAACTCTAAATTCGTGCTAGCTTAAAGAATCCATTGATCTCTCAATATAAAAATTAAATAAATAAAATTTTTCGATCCAGATTTGTTTCATAGATTTAAGGGATAATTTTATTATCTAGATAAGAACTTGAGAAAATAAATGTACTTAATTTCATTCCATGTCATATGTATAATATTATCCTTTGGTTGTACTTTTATTTGTTTTAACATCACCTCTTACACTAGGAAATGGATATTAAAGTATAATTTTTCAAACCTAAATAACATTAATGAATCATAACATCTAAAATTCATTCATTTATCCTTTAAAAATTTAATAAAACCAAAATGGTTACTAAATGTTATAAAAAAAATAATATCAAAAGTTCAGAAAAATCGATTCCATAAGTAATTAATCCTAAGACTCAACCAAAAATATGTCAGTCAAAATTCAAAGACCAAAAATTTATAATGATGGTCACTAAATATAAAAAAATAAACATAACATTATATTCTAAAAAAAATTATAATATAACCCTTAATGTCACATAACAAACATATGAATACCTTAATAACCCAAAACAATTATTGAAAACACGTGTGCATCTAATAATATAATCTCAAGTATATTTCCTAAATAAAAACATGAAGTATACCAAGAATAGATAAAAAACCATAAAATCAATAACCCATTTCATATTCTCCAAGAATATCCCATAAAAATATATTTTTCATTATCATCTCAATATCAAGATTTTTTTAAGGATTATCTTCCCCAAATCATGTGTTTTAAAAATTATTAACTTGCAACAAAAAAATTCTCTTATTAATATTCATCACATGCTTCTAAGTCCTTAAAAATAAGTATTGTAGTGTATCCCTTATACATTTCATAATTATTAGAATGAAAATATAATCAATAGAATACTTTTATAGCATATTTTATAGATCCGATTACACAATAATATTAATCACTAAATTTTGGGTTCATTAGTATCATAAGCTTAACCATGATAACATAGATTCATCTCATGTATATTCCCTTGATACATGGAGAATTTATTTAAATAGTACCCCATTTTACTATAGTTTAAATGCTAAATATCAATCCCATCCCTTATATTCTATTTCATGGTAACCCATTTCTCTATACTTATAACAAACTTCCAGTCATATAAATCATTTTTAGGGTGATTCCTTCTGCAATGATCAAATGTGGTAAAATAATTCACTCCCTACTTCCCTTTACCCATGATATTCTCTATCTCAATCCTATTATCTTCTTTCCCATTTAATCCATACGGCATTTGGAATTATTTCCCTGTCATAATTTCAAATAAAACTATTTCATCTTTTGATGAAAATGTTTGAGTATACAATTAGCTTAGGATAAATTTTTTGAAACCACCAAATAAATTTTAAATATTTATTATGTGTTATGTATATAATCACTATAATACCTTTCTAACCATGTAAGGGAAGCTTCGTATTATATAACACTTTCTTTAAATTTTTTCATTAAACAAAATAACATTCTAGACATATCAAATTGTTTCTCCTAAGGGATATATTTTTCGAATAATATCTCCTTAAAATCATTCAATTCTATTAGTTTTATTTCCACTACCACTCTATTATTCTGGATCAATGACCATCATTGATCAGTATCTACATAGAGACAAGACAATACAAGTGTAGTTGTTTCCCTTTCATTGCATCCCAATACAAGAGATATCTTTTCAAATGAATTGATCCATTGCTCATATACCACTATCTTAGTATTCCAACTAATATATAGAGGGTTCTATTGCATCAAATGATCAAACATAGGTGTAAAAAGTTTATTTGTCTTTGATTTAGTACGCTTTCCTAATATGGTCATTACATACTCATTTCCAATAACAGCTCTATTGGATTATACTGTTGGTAAATCTCTACATTGGTCATTAGTATTAATAACCATACTTCTTCCATGTTCCATTTCTAAAAAATGGCATATAGTATATTATCTGATAAAATTATGAACTTTTTATAATTCTAAATATGGAGTAACATAAATTCAAGAATTTTCATATAAGTAATTTCATAATCATTAAAATGTTTTCTTAGGGATGTAATTCTATACCTATCCTCCATGAAAATATTAGGTTTGTGTTCCCTAATCTACGTTTTCCTAAATCTATTTCCTAAGGTTTCTACTAAAATTGATTTAATACCAACTTTAAGGACCCCTACTATAGTATCCTGGAGGTGATGCCTTACTTTATTACATTTTCATATATGAAATAAAACACATCCAAAAGGACCTAATAGTTTTGTATTCATAGTAAAATAGATACATATTTGAAATTAAAATTTCATTTTAATAATAAATTTGAATGATTATTTTATTTTAGAACACCATTATCCCCCTTTGATTAACCCTACATATCAATCAAGATACACTTATTGTAACCCTGTGAAAACAAAACATAAGGAAGAGTTGAGATCAAATGATCAATAAGGGTTAAGTAAAATAGAATCTATCATAAATCAACAAATAATTAACTTCATTAAAATATAAATTAATAAAACAAGTGTCAATAATTCAATAAATTGAGCATAATATGGAAGGAATAAAATATGATCAAATAGTTCCATATTAATAATCACATGACCTTGGAAATTGACCTTGGATTCTATAACTAATTGATTAAGCACATTGAATAACTATTATTATGGAATTCATAATTTAAATTATCTAAACTGTCAAGATATATAGTTAAGATATCTATTCTCAGGATCAATCATATTTTCAAATTTAGTTAGTGGGTATAAACCCATCTGATTTGTGTTACGAAGTTTCTCAAGACATTGCTATCATGATATATCCCGTATATAGTTTAGGACTACATAAAACAAATATGAAGGCTTTACCGCAAACTTAGTTCATCCCATTAGACTACAAATTTATCGGGGGTATTTTATTATCAATTTCTCAACCCATGTTTTTCATGTCCAAAGCATACCATATATGTCAAATAATGGATTTAAAAAGAGTTTTTAAAATCAATGTTTTACATGCCTCTTTGAAACTGTTGAATCATATGACACATTATGAAATAGAATTTATCAAAACATGAAATAACAAGACTGTAATTAAATTCATGATATGATATTTCCAAGGGTATGTATATACACCTCAAAAAAGTAGGTATGTGTATAAAATCAAAATATTCCTCAATGAAATGATATTTAGACATAGACCCTAACAATGATTATATCATTTAAAAAATGATCCATTTATGTGTATTTATTGTAAATAAAAAATCAAGTGTAAATACCACAGAAGGTAATAAAAATTCATTTCCTCAATAATCATAGAAAGAAAAAATCAATGAATTATAATTTTAAACTGAATAATTTAAATTGAGTAAAGAAATTCTATACCACATTATATTTTTTCATATTTTATACCCCATTAAAATAATAATATTAAAAATATAAATTTATTACCATTAAGATAATTATATTCATGAAATTTTATATCAAAGGTTATTACATACACTTCACAAAATGACTAAGTGGTGAATAATTCATATATCTCACAGAAGTAAAAAGAGTGACGAGAAACCCTTACCTAACACATCCCTTTAGGGGTGAATACATTAAACTCATGTATAATAATTTAAATAATGTCAATAACTCCTTACAAAAAAAATATTCAAATTTATAATACCTTATTTAATGATTTTATATCATCTTAGAACCCATACATTAATAATATTTCATTATTTTCACGTTTTTAGGTGCGTTCATTTCGTGGTTTCGTGATCTGTTAATTTGTGGAAAATTATGGATGTGTATGTAAAGTGGGTTTAAAAAACCATAAGTTGAAAAAAATAGTTTTAAATACAATATATAATTATAAATTGTCACATATATAATTTTTCTTGGTTCTATGAGGATGATTCATTTGATAAAATTTTAATGATAAACATTTAATTTATTTTGGTATTTTTTTAGCACCATGGACTAGTTTCTTTTTTTTGTTTATTATGATAATATATTAGTTTAATAACATTAAATTAGTTATTATATATGTTTCAAAATTTTATATAACCTGAAAAATAGTTTTATGACCATCCATGAAGGTAGTAATTGAAACATAACAATAACATTATTTATTGAGGTGATTAATCAACATAGGTTGGATAATGGTTTTGTTTATTTGAATAAGAGGAGGTGATAATTGTGATGGATATAAGATATTAAATTACACAAATAAAAATACATTATATACATGATTATATATTTATCATTATTTAATGTATTAAGTATATTAGGATATAGTTTAAGAAGAAAATAAAATAAGAGAGCTTTTTTGAGAAAATTTCCCCTTGAATATCACATCCTTGAAGGACCCGTTGAAGACCATGGATTTGGTATTTTGGTAAGAAAATAATCATTAAAACATTGGTAGTGTGATTATGAGATTTTGTTTCAGATACTGAAGATCTTAAAGGCTTATGAGTCGAAACAGGGTGGTATTTATACTTGAGAAGAGGTGGGATTAAGTAATTAAAATAATGATTATTTTATATTAAAATCCAACAACCTTGAGGTGGTATTAATTTAACTTACCTTAAATAAAAAATAATATTGTACAGTATTTTTCGATTCTATAAATAACTAAAAGAACTTCAAATGTGGGATTTTTTATGTTTTTTAATCCATTAATTTTTTAACAATAACCCATTTTATTTTTTTACTTATACAGTGGTATATAATTTTATCACAATGATAATTTTTTTATGAATTAAAATGTAATTAAACATAATGATATTTAGGAAATTATGATTCCAAATTTGGAATCCATTTTAATAAATTCAAATCATGTAATTGAAAAAATAATATTTAAAATTAATCATGTAGACACAATGGAAAAGAGAGTTTTGAAAGTGAGATGTCCAAAATTTTTATGTGTTTTTATATCCAATTTTAAATTTAGGTTGAATCCAACAGTATAAATATTTTTTATTGTTGTATAGATAAATTAATTATACTTCAAAAAAATTTAAAATATAATTATATATATAAATAAATAATAATTAAAGTAGGCTTCAATTATAATTCAATATTTTTAACCATTCATTAAAAAATTAAAATTCTCCGAAAAAACACCAAATAATTTCCATAAGATAATTTTAATATTAAAATTTCAGAAAAAAATAAAATAAAACTTATAAAATTTCCAAAATATATATTTACAATATTTTCACCATCAAAAGATTGTAAAACCACATTTAAAAATATATAACATTTTATACATAAAATTGGATTTATTCTTATCTTAAACATATGAAACTTGATAGATGAATAAAAAAATTATTTAATATGTAACATATTAGTTTCATTAATATTGTTCACTAATATTGATTAGTTTAATTTCTTAATATAAAATTCTATTGTGGTCCCGAAATATTTATTATATAAAAACACATTCTTTAGGTTCAATTAATTCTCATTTTTATTTCTAATTAATTGGTAACCAATGAATTAATTTTATAAATATTCATAAAATAAATTTTCATAGTATAGTGAATATAATTAGTTCCCTCCATTTCAATGGCTAGGTGATAACAACCACAATTAAATAAAAATATTTAATAGTTTTTTTAAGCTCTGTGTTCTAGGTAATGTATGCTATAGAAAAAAATGAATTTGTTTAAGAGGAGACAAACCAAAAAATCATGGAGGTGTTAAATTTCAATTTACATCACTTTTTAATGATTAGTTTATATTATTTTATAATTTTGAAAATACATATATATAATAACGTTGGAATTCATAGTGTTTCGTAATTTCTTTATAATGGATTTAGCATAAGATATTTCCATAACAAAAAAAATGATATTATTCATTGTTTTTTTATTTATATCCATTGAAATATATTATTTATTATCCATAAACACTAAATTGGATAAGAAGATCATCGATTTTATTAATATGGAATTTTCTGTTCGAATGTGATCACATGAACATGATAAGAACACAATGGGGCCTATGATATTTATTTTCACGTAACATTATATTATTTATATAAAATATTTCAATGTATTAATGAATTTATAATATGACTTCCATTCACACTGTGATCATAATTAAAATTAAAAATGTGATCTATTTCTAATAAAGTGGTCTGAGCTACATAACATATGCCTCAATTTTTGAAATTATTTTTTTGGTTTAACACTGCAATTTTTTTGTAAAGTGTTTTTTATGAATTTCCTATAAAAATTATGTATATGGATTTTTATAACAATTAAATAATTTATTTCGTTGTTTTTTACTCATGAAAAAGAATTTGTGTTTCTTCTTTGTTTGTTGGTTCATAGAAAGGGATGATCAAATGTCTAGGTTGTGCCGCCATGTGTGAAAAAGGCAGTGTCTATAAATGATCGTCACATTAATCACTAGTGAGGTTTCTAGTGAGTAATATTCCACTCTCAAAGTATAGTTTATTTAATATTATATGTGGGACCATTTTATATGAACTATTGTAATAATATTTTGTTTATTTTTTAATATAATTAGTGTATATCGTAATATTCTTGTTCAACATCTTTTAATCTACTATGTTTAATCATTATGTACTAATATGTTTTTCTATTGGACAAACATTTTTCATTCCAATAACATTTTAGGACAGTCTATTCACCCCCCCCCCCCCCGATACCTATTATACATCTTACACTAGGATGATAACCATATGAAAATCTATATAACGAAAATAACAATACACAAATACAAAGATCAAACTACTAGAAAAAATATATTTTAGAGTCATGATAATCATCAACTACCATTTTCAAATATCTATTTATAAATATAATGTTCTTAAAATGAAGGTATTTTTATAGTTATATAATTCCACCACTATTTTAACCACCTAAACCCTTGATTTATCCCCAAGTCTCCCTTTAAATCCTCCTCGACCACATGATTCTCTCTAATATAGAACGATTCTCCATTAATTACACCTGAATCTACATCCTATCTATTTGATACCCTGTCAACCACTACACCTCAACACCCTAAAAATATCGCCCTTATATATTGTGGACTAATCATAGATAGTGGCTCACCTCCCTACATTGGATCATAGTCCTATCATGGCTCACTCTCTACTAATAATGATGTAACCCATTTTTATTATCAACATTATGTAATCCCAACAAGTTTATCATGATACCAATATTTCCTAGTGATCTCATTTGAAATTTTTCAAATAATTGATGGTATAAAATTTTCATTATATTAAATATTTCAATAACTATAAATTATTGATTAATTAAAAGAAAATAGGGTTAAAATTATGGTTGTGGATTTAAAGTGCATAAATGTCTCTCATTGGATTTTCTTTAATGTTATTATATAGTTTGCACATTTTAAAAACACAATATGGGTTTTTCTGATTTCCAAAGATAATTTG
Organism: Viscum album; assembly: GCA_963277665.1. NCBI lineage: Eukaryota > Viridiplantae > Streptophyta > Magnoliopsida > Santalales > Viscaceae > Viscum > Viscum album. The sequence continues at coordinate 1,855,032,658 of OY728145.1, forward strand.
ATATTATATTTTATTATAAATGAGTATTAATCATTAATTATCATTAATAAATTTCTAATATTAATCATGTATTGTTTCTTCAATGTATTATTATTGTAATATTAAATAAAATAAAATTTTATGGTATGTAAATATATTTTTTCAATTTGTAAAATTTTTAAAATATGGAATAGATAAATTTTATACATATTATGTTTTTTATAATTAATTTTATCATGAGAAATTCCCTAGGAATAAAATTTTAATTATTTTATGTTTGTTACGTCATCTGTGACCGTTTTGTTATATTAACATAGAGTGTATATATTAGTAAATTATATTCAATTTGAAAATTTATATTTTTTAGTTTAAAAATATATTAATAAAATATATAATATTCAGATATATATTAGTAAAATATTTATAATAAAAATAATTTTTAGTTTAATCATTGATAGTACATATTTTTACTAGGTTTAATCTGTATATTAGATATATTTATTTTTTCTATAAAAATATTTCTTTCCTTTTTTAAAATATATATATATATATGAAACTTTATTAGTGAAATATACATGATGTGATAATATATTATTAAAATACATATAATTAAAAAATCACTTTATATTTTAAAATATAAGTATAATTTAATTTATTTCATTATAATAATAAGTGATTTGTTTCATTGAAAATTGTTATACATTGTAATCATCTTTTTATAATTATTATTTTCATATAAATTCATTATATTTTCTCACTTATATATATATTAATATTTGGTTGATTTACTTTTGTGAACTCTATAATATATTAAGATTTTTTTATACATTTCAATTATTCATTTTCTTTTGAAATATATATATATATATATATATATATAAGAGATGAATGGATCTATAGATTAGATTTTTTATATAATATTTTCATGGAATTATACAATTTACTAATTTAACCAATTTATTTCAAAGTAATTTTTTAGTTTTCTATATTGAAAAATGTAAATATATACGTCTTCAAATGAGATTCCTTGATGAAATATCTATTTTCGAGAAGGTATCTGCGAAACTGTAATAAGTGGAAACACCAAGGGAAAGTGTATACTCTCTGTAATCATTCATAAAATGTTCAAATGGATGTTGAATTGATAAAAATTGATCTAATGAACATAAATCCTTATGAAATTCTATGTCAGTTTCAACATAAAGATAGTTACAACATGAGAATTGAAATTGTATAGAATAATCCATGTTCTTATATATATATATAAGCATTGAAATTCCTAATGATGTATGTATTAAATTATATCCTAGATACAATAGATTCAATAAATTACCATTCATAATTAAACTCTTACTCTTAAATACCATTAATTTATTAATAGACACCACATTTTTTAATAACCCAGACTTTATAAATAATATTTTTCTCCTCAAATAAATTTGTGTAATTATATACTATAATGTATTATATATATAAAAAATAGAAAAAAAATATTTCATTAATAAATAATATTACATTAATCAGTAATGATACAAATTAAAATTTAAAACATTAAAATTGGACAAAAAATATTAAATGGAGAATTGAAAATGGGAAAATATCGATTCCATAAATCTACATGAATCATCACTCCCACTACCAGCATGATAGAAAATAAAATGAGATTTATGTATACTAAGAAACATTATAGAAAATGGAAATATAGAACCTTGAGATTAATTGAGTTGAATAATAAAATAATGAAAGTATATTTATTTATAGGAGGTAATGTGACTGTTAGAATAGTAATATAACTATTAAAAAAGTAACCCAACCATTGTAATATTAACCTGACTAATGGGAATAGTACCTTGACTATTGAAAATATTAATTTTACTATTGGTATAGTATGTTAACCTAAAAATAATAAATTTTGATATTAATCACATTAATCATGGTAAATTTATGTCTATATAAATACTATATTTCCAAAAAATAAATATCATGCTTAGAAAGATCAAATAAAATATAAGAACATTTTTAATAAACTAAATTTTAAAGTATTTAATAAAATTCATAATTTTTATCTTAAAAGATAAAATTACCTACTTTAGAAATTTATTTTTATAAAATAAATATCAATTTTAAAATCATTACATTTAAATTTTCCAAGGGTTATTTCTTCGTAATTTTCAGAAATACTTCATCATTTATGTGAATTATAAAAATACAGTTTTCACATAATCAATGTATCTTAAAAAAATCATTCATGATTTAATAGTTACTTAATACTTTATAGAACTCAAGGTTCCACCATGATATATTACATTTCATAAATTATTCATTAAAATGAAATAAAATAACATTTAAAATGTAAAAATCAGTCTCTATAACATAAATTCTAAAATGATTCCTTAAAATAAAATTATTTTTTCCATTCCTCATTCCTTTTAATATACTAATGAATTATAATTATTAAGATATTTAAATTAATAAAAAAACATTATATTATGTTAATATGTGATTTATAATTCTAAAAAATCACTATGACATATTTTACCATGGATATATTATATTATTTAATATTTCATTTGAAAATATACCCTTCTCTCCAAGTAAAAATAACCTCACACACTCCCCTTGCAAAACCACTCATCCCTCTCTTATAAAATACTAACATCTACAAAAATTCTTCCAATAAAATCCCATATAATACCATTTTACATTGTTTAGTAAACCAACTCCAAAGATAAAAGGAGTTTTAGTATCATGCAATAGAATATGCACAAATTATTAAGTATATTTTGATCAACTATTCTCTTTTCTATTCTTCTTCTCCTTCATAACATTATTCTTTTACTACGCCATACTTTGAAAAACCATATAAAATTAATTATTAATTTTTTTAAAATTATATTAATTATTTTAATATATTTTATGTATCATATTTTCTATATATATAAATTTAAAACATCCCTTTCCTGATTTCCTGATAATGTATCGTTAATGGTCAGTTAACCATCTAGAGAGACATTTCCATGTTAACACTAATAATAATCATCATTGATGGAAATTATGAAATATATATAACATATAAATATTTAATTACTTGTTTTTTAATCTTATGTACAATAATATAATAATGTATAAATTACATTGAATAGAATTTTAAAATCTATATAAAATGTGAAAAGTTTTTAAAAACATGATATCAAAGGAATTATTGTTTAACTAAGAGTGTTATAAATTATAATCCTGTAATTATAATGGGTAAATAGTGGAAAAAATGAACATAATTCACTTCTGTAATAATTAATCATAATTTTAATATTTTGGAGTTGGAAAAGAGACAAAATAATGCCGGAATTAAGGAAAGGGGATTCTCAAACCCATCTCCATTTCATTAGGTTTTCTTTATTTCACTTAAATTATTCTATGGATATTCTTTTAATGTTTTTTAAACATAATTTCATTATCATTAAATTTTATTTTGTAGATATACATTTTTCCACCGTGATTTTTTATTCAAGTACTATGATTTTCTAAAAATACATTTCTTTCCAAAAAAATCATTTACTTCTCTTGTGTTATTTATTATCCAACACAAAATGATCTCCTATTACAAAGTGTGATCTACATTATTAACTTGGGAACAAAAAATTGTATTCATTAATGTATTATTTAATTCATCCATATGAAATAGATTCATTTTGATGGATTATTTCATGACTATGATTCTAATATATTCTATGTAGCGTGAATGACTATATAAATATTATGATTCCAAATGTAGGCCTAGAATTATATTTACCTCCAATTATTGGGTAATATAATTTATCTCATTGGATAATGTGTATTAAGAATGAAAATGATGTTATATGTTTTCATAATGATGATGTTATTTTTATGCACTTATTTTATGCATGAACCTCGTGATATCTTTTTTCTCAACAATGTGTGGTATTTGACCACTATGAAATGATGATTTATTTTTATTCATTGCCATATTTCATTAATTTATCCAAAGATTCCCTCATGATTTGGATGATTATCCTATTCATATGATATTATAGATGTGATTTTGATCACCCATGTTATATTAATTAATGTCCCTAATCCATCCATTTAATGGTATTTTATCACACCACTTTCTTTGATTTATTTCCTCAGATGATTACATGTACTAAGGATAATGTTAGATTTTTTAAGGATAAATAAGGAGGACTTGAATAATTTTATATGTTTTATTTTTTACAAGTTATGTATGGGCCTAATTTTTCAAGGACATTAAACATTTTGATCATGTATTTGTATATGTGTTATGTTTTTTATCTAAAAATGATGTAATAGTCATATAATAAAAAGGCGGGTCTCTATTGTTGTTATAGGATCTATAGTTTAGTTAATTTGGGATTTATGATTATAAAAAAATATTGAAAACTCTTAGGATAGTACAATAAATATATAAACATCCATAAGTTATTGTTTTAGAAAAAACCTAAAATTAGGGATACCATAAGATATTTCTTTAGAGTTAATTTCACAAAAACATATTTATTCAAGAATTTTTTAACTTATGTATTGTTCAAAGAATTTATATTTCAGAAAATTGTGGAACCAGAAGGATCCAGACCAAGAAATAGTGTGAGAGATAATGAAACAATTTCTCTAATGATATCCCAAATTCAATGGGAGTTGAAGTTAAAAACTTCATGGAAATTATTGCTTGATTATCATAGACTATGAATAATAACCTGAATAATGTGGAATGTCCCTATTCACCCAATAATGTTTAGCTTGATATTGATTCCTTTATGTGGAAATCACCACTAAAATTTAGTGGTTCTTCCAATCCACTTTTCTTAGAACAGTGGGTTAATTCAGTCAAGAAGATATCTTCTGTGCCCCATTATTTTGAAAAGGAGATTGTGACTCTAGCCATATATTGTTTATATATGGAATCTAATAAATGGTGGGTATTTATAAAGAACACCAAGTTGAATTATGAAATTGAATAGTTGTATTGAGAAATATTTACATAAATATATCATAACAATTATTTCCCTCAAACTCTTCAAAAATATTATAGATATAGAATTCATAGAGATAATGTAAAAGGAATGTTAATCTATCATAACTTACACAAAAATATCACAAGGCTTACAAGATATTCCTTGAGTTTTTTTATCAACAATGATAAAAATAGAATGATTATTTAGAGGTTTTAAATAAAACATTCTAAATGCTCTACCCATTTGAGTCTTTGGGATTTATGATAAATTGGTTTGATTAAATTTGAAAGTACATATACAGTTTGTAGAATGTTCACATGTTCGTGTCAATAAAGAGAGAATAATGGAGTTTCATGATGATGTGCCAAATTCCAAAAGAGGAAATAGGATCCAACTACTTACATGTAAAAAATGATGGATGAATCATTATGGGAATTTTCTCAAAGCTATAGGTAAGAGCATCAAGTGTGGTAGATAAGGCTAACAAACTCTTTAATATCCAAGAGATATGTAGAATCCATCCAACATGATTGAAAAAAGGATAGAACATCCAAATGCACCACCCATGATTAAATGCTTCAACTGTATGGGGAAAGTGAAATATAAAAGCTAGTTCCCAAAACCATGAGTCCTTGAGGGTAATTAGTGTTAGTGACCACCAAATCTAAAGGATAAATGGACATATTATTTCATTACTATAGTTGAAGTGTAGTAAAAAAATATTGTTGTAAAAGGTAGACTTCTTATTCACTCAATAATGGAAAAAAGTTATATTTTATTCACATTCAACACATTACTCTTTATCCTATAAGTTTTCTAGAATATTTGATTCGAAGCCCCAATACCTTGATGTTGATATATCTATAAAAACACCCCATGGTACAATCATTGTAACCTATGTTTTGGACTCTTCTCATATAAGAATATGTGGGAAGATTCTTCTAGATAATCTCATAATTCTAACCATGTTGGGAATGAATTCTATATAGGGCATGGATTGGATATCATTATATACAGAAAACATCAAATTTTTGGAAAATAAAATCACTTTCCATAATCCAAACCATCCAATACTTCTCTAGAAATATAAGGAAGATCATGAATCTCCTTTTGAAAATCCCTCAATAGTGTGGGTGAAGGTACCTCATAAATAATCATACCTTTCCCATACGGTTGAGAATAAATAAAGTTATCAAACTATAGGAAAGGCATATTGTTAGGGAATACATTGATATATTTTTATAATAGTTTCTCGGACTCCCCTCATACCATGAGTTAGAGTTATCAATTGATCTCAGACTCGGATCCACTCTTATCTCAAAAATTTTGTGTTTGTATTTATTTATGATATTCTCATTTTCTAAGAGATCAAGGAGGAACATGAAGACCATATAAGAATTGTGATGGAGATATTTAGGAAGGATAAAATTTATTTTAATTTCAACAAGTGTTCCTTTTGGATGCATAAAGTCGCATTCTTAGGGAATATGATCCGAAGTGAGGGAATTTATGTTGTCCCTTCAAAGACAAAAGAAAATTAAGAATGTTTTAGACCAACTATTATCAATAAAAGCCAGAATTTTCATATATTGGTAGGGTAAAACAAAAAATTTGTTGAAAAATGTATGATAAATTTATTACCTTCTAACTACATTTTCACGAAAAGTGGAAATGAATTTTTAGATTGAATAATGTAAAGCAAAATTCAAGGATGTCATGATGAGACTAGTCACTGCACCTTTACTCACACTACCAATAAGTGGATTATATTTTTTTGATATGAATCATTACATCAGATAAATTATTGTCTTCTGTACTCATGAAGAGTGATTACGTTACAGAATGTTCCTTGTGATAGTTGAAGATCCATGAGAATAACCTAACACATGGTCATGATTCAACTTATGTGAGAATCACCCTGAATATTTGGAAGCACTACCGCTATGGTAAAAATTAATATATATATATATATATATATATATATATGTATCTACATGTATTGATCATAATATTATAATGTATATATTCACACATAATGATCTCAACATGCATTAAAGAAGATGGTTATAGAAAATCAAGTACTATGATTTCTGTATTAACTACCATCTTGGAAAGGAAAATAATTTAGTATATGCTCTACAAATAAAAAACCTTTTACTCTATCAATGATACGGATTGAGAATGACCCTATCTTAATGGAAATTTAAAATATTTATTTGAAAATTATAATATAAGGTAATACATTCTACTTTTCAAAAATGATTTCTCAACTTTAGATCCAAGAGAAGATTGATGAGGAATAAAGGGATGACATTGAGATATAAAAGAAGGTGAAATTAGTAATCTAAGGTATGTTACATGAGTTCTATATTGATGATGATAGTGTTATTTGGTTTGGAATGAGACATTGTGTAACTTTATCACCAAGGATAAAGACAGAGATATTTGATAATGCACATTGCTCACCTTGATCTTTTTATCCTAGAAGTACCAGGATGTATCATAGTCTTCAAGATCTCTTCCAATGAGGAAACCTAAAAAAGGAGATTTGGTATTATATATCAAATTTATTTGGAATCTCATCATGTTAACGAAGAGAGACAGAAGTCCAATGGGGTGATTCAACCATTTCTTGTACCCACATGGAAATGGTAGAATTTGACTATAGAAATTTTCACTTGTGTCTTGAATACATCCAAAGGAAACCATTTGATATGGGTTATGGTTGATTGACTCACCAATAATTCCATCTTAATTACTATATATGAATATTTCTCACTTGAACAACATTCCAGGATATATGTGAATGAAGTGGTGAGGCTGTATGAGGTTCTAATTTCGATCATATGTGATTGTAATCCATGTTTCACATATAAATTATGTAGAATCGTAAAAATTATTTTAGTAATAAATTGATTTTTAGCATGTCTTATTGCAACCAAACTGATGGAAAATCTAAAATGACTATTTAGATACATAATGACATTCTAAGATCCTGGTCAATGGAATTTAATAGATTATAGGATCAATATCCATCATTGGTTGAGAACCTATATAACAAAAACTTCAAAAATATTATTTAAATGGATACATATGAATCTATGTATGGAAAGTGATATAGCACTCCATCTTTTTAGGATGATGTTGGAGAATGAAACCTGAACTTATGGAATAGATGGTAGAGATGGTTTAGTCCTTCCAACAGCATAAACCAGTGCAAAGATTCGACATAAGATCTTTGTTTAAAACCATCCAAGGGAATTTGAGTTTGAATTTCGTGAAAAATAAATCCATTGAATATCACCATGTAAGAGATTCAGGTTGTTTTTAAATAACAGGATTCTCAACCGAAGATATATTTCCCATTGAGACTCTGGATCATATATGAGTAGTGGAATATTGGCTATCACTTCCATCAAGTATGGCTTATGTTCATGGGGTGTTCCACATATCACTCCTGATTAAATATATATCCAATACCTCACATGTACTAAGTCTATAGGTGGTACAACTAGATAATTAATTATCTTATGAGTAGCATCTTATGAAGATCATTAACATTAGGGACAATTTTCTAGGCAATAAGACAACTCACCTTGTTAAAATGTTTTGGAGGAACTATAAGTATGAAGAGGTGACATGGGAACCATGGTAAATAATAAAATAAAAGTACCCTCTTGTATTCTCAGTAAGTAATATGATTTTAAATTTTATGTATGAAAATTTATAAAGTGGTAAAATGTAACAATCTATAGTTTATAAATGATATTTTTCTCCTTAAATAAGTTGTTTTTATAATATACTATATACTATCATATACATAAATAAGCTGACAAAATTTTATTTCACCAATAAATATTTTATCATTAATCAAAAATGAAACCAATTAAAATTAAAAAAAATTATATTTGTACAAAAAATATAAAATCTAAAATATAAAATAAGAAAATATGGATCACCTCACTATACTAGAATCGTCGATCACATTACCAACACTATAGAAAAGAAAAAAAATATTAGAAATCCAATTTACATTATAGAAAATGGAAATATAGATCCTTGAGAGGAATTAGGTTTAATAATTAATGAAGAAATTATATGTAATTATAGGATTTAATGTGATATTTGTAATAGTAAAATGACCATTAGAATAGTAACTTGATCATTAGAATAGTAACATGACTGTTGGGAACAGTAACCTGGTCGTTGCAATAGTAATTTTACATCAAAATAACAAATTTTCATATAAATAACATTTATCAAGATATATATATATATTATAATTCCAAAAAAATATCATGATTAAAAAACTCAAATAAAATAAAAGAATTTTTTAATAGACATTATTTTAAAGTGTTTTGTAAAATCCATTATTTTAACATTAAAAGTTAAATCACCTATATTAGAAATTTATTTTGATAAAATTAATAACATTTTTGAAATCATCATGTTGAAATTTTCCAAGGGTTATATTTTGGTAATTTTATGAAATACTTTAATTTTATGGGGAATATTAAAAATACAGTTTTTCATATAATCAGTGTAACTTAAATTACATCATTAATGATGAAATAATTCCCTAATACTTTATGAAATTTCAGTAAATTCCATGATATATTTAATTTAATAAATGATTAATTAAATTAAAATAAACTTATATTACAAACCTAAAAAATCATTTTTCCAAAACCAAAAGTCAAAAGTGATTCCTTAAAAAAACAATTTTTCATTCATTCCACTTTCCTTTTTAATAAGATAATAAATTATATTTAAAAATATATTTAAAGTACTAAAATACATTATATTATATAAATATATGATTTATATTCTCAAAAATTCACAATTACATGTTTTACCTTCGATATATTATTTTATTTAATATTTTATTCAAAATATACCCCTCTCCTCAAGTATAAACAATGTCACTCCCTACCATTGTAAAACCACCCATCCTTCTCTTTAAAAATCCTAAACTCTTATAAAATAATTCCTCTTAATACCATTATAATACCTTGTGATGTTGTAGAGTAAACCAACTCCAAATATCAGGGGAGTTTTATTATCATTCAAGATAATCCACATCCAAGATTAAATAATTTTTAATCAACTCTTCTCTTTTTATTCTTTTACTTTTTCTTCTCTTTATTTTTTTCCACCACATTCATACAATAACCTTTCAAGATTAATAATAAATTATTTTAGAATTATATTAATAATTTTAAAATTCTTTAACTATCATATTTACTGTATATATATATATATAAATTTCAAACATTCATTCCCTATTATCATAGAAATGTCCCATCAATTGTCAGTGAATATCCTATGGAGACATCGCCATGTCAAAACTTATAAAAATAATCATGGATGGATATTATTAATTATATAGAAAATATAAACATGTAATTACATGTATTATTATCCTCTTTAACTAATTCTACTAGTGTATAAATTATATTGAATAGAATAGTGAAATTGTAACAAAATGGGAAAATTTAATGACAATATGATATCAAAAATCACATTTTACAAAGAGTGTAAAAAAATGGAATAAATTAATTATAATGGATAAATAATGTAATAAATAATATAATAAATAAACATAATTCACTTATGTAATGATTTTATAATAATCATATGTTTATTAGTGAAGATACGAAAACGTAGAAAAATAAAGCAGTAATTATGGTAAAGGGATTCTCAAACCCAACTCCATTTCGTTGGGTTTTCACTATTTCACATAAATTTTAGTATGGATATTTCATTAATTTTTCTGAAATATAATTTAATTATGATTTCCTTTTTATCCGGGGATATACATGTATCCACCTTGATTTTTATTCCAAATACAATGATTTTTTTTAAAATATATTTCTTCCCGAAAAAAATATTTTACTCCCCGTTTGTTGTTTCTTATACAAAGAAAAATGATATCCCATTCGAGATTATGATCTCCATTTTTCTTTTAAAAACTAAAATTTTATTTATGAATGAATTATTTATTAAATCCTTATGAAACCCATTCTTTTCAATGGTTTATTTCTTGACTAGACTGCAATACGTTCTATGTGGCTTACATGATTATGTCAATATTATCTTGTGAAGGATGGCACAAGAATTATATAGCCTTTCAATGCATTTGGTAATGTGATTTATCTCATGAGATAATGTGTATTATTCATGAACATGATGCAAGAGTGTTTCACAAAGATGATGATATGATTATCCACATATTTTTTCATGAGCATAATTGTGTATCTTTATTCAAAATTGTGTGTAGTATTTGACTTCTATAACATGATTTCTAATTTTTTTATATTTCCACATCTCATTAATTTATCACTATTTTCCATCATTATTTTGATGATGATACAATTGTTATTATTTAATAGTGATTATTATTCTCACAAATGTTATATTGATTCATATCCCCTATTCATCCTCTTACTGGGATTTTGGCTCATGTATTTCTTTAATGTATATCCTCAGGTGATTGAATTTACAAAGGATAAAGAAAGCTTCTATAAGTATAATTATTATGGATTTGAATAAATTTATATGTTTTATTATGAAAATGTTATGTATGAGCCAAATTTCTTCAATAAACAGAATCGTTTGATCTTATATTTGTATCTTTATTTTATTGTTTATCTAACAAATGATGTAATAGTCATGTAAGAAAAAGTCTCTTCACTATAAATTTTATATATTATTTATTGATTTTATATAAGGTATTCTTTATGGGAGATAATATTTTTGAATTAATACTACAGATATCACAAGTTGAACGATAATATTTATTTACCTCTAATACCACTGAGTCATTTTTAGCTGACGTATGTTTTTATAAAAAATATAAATTGATCGATGTTCGGAAATTTTGTAACTCAAAAAGTTTGAAGGAAAATGAGAATAATAATGATCATTATTTTCTTCCCAATATAGTCTTGAACCACGGGAAATATATTTTTGCTATATAGATGAATTACATCCCAATGAAACTGATGTTGAATATATTTTTCATGACTCGGAAAAATTCTAAATTAGTGTCATGGAATTAAAATAGAAACAATAAGTTATATTAGTTAACACGCCCAGGAATACAATAATACACACTCAAATGACTCCAAGGATATTCATAATATTCATCTGGGATTCACATTTGATGGTTTTATCCCATTTTGGTCTATGGTTGGAACAATATATAGTACATTTCTACTGTTATCATTTCTATACAATATTCCCCTTGTATTTGAATAAAGTAAAAAAATTACTTTTCACTCCTATAGAATACTAAGAGGAATAGATTATAAAATTAATGTTTATATGAAACTGTTGATTGATGATATGTAATAATTTTTTGATTATTTTGTAATGAATTTTTAATTGATGGATAATGAAATATATTTTAATAACGTTCTATTATTATAAAAAAATTGATGACATCCCAAAATATGCCAACTTATTAAGTTATAGTACTAAATGATTACATTCCTTCCCTTTTTTGAAAAAAGTGATGAAGTCAATATGGATTGATCATTGTAGAATGTGGGTTTACATTGGTCACAAACAATTTTATTCTCCACCACACATGTTATAAAACTATAATGTTTTCTTTTATGAAAAATAAGTGCACAACCTAACACCATAAAAAATTTTTGGGGTTCAAATTATAGAAAAACATGAAAAAAATTAAAATAGTATATGATTTTACATATTTTAGGCCCCCTTGATTTTTATCCATTACCATTAAAAATTTGAAACAAATTCACAAATGGAATATGTGAAATATTTTCACCAAATTTCCATTTTATAAGGATATTATATTGAGTCATAATTTGGATGTGATGCAAATTGAAATGAATGTAGGTCATAATATACTATGTTCCATATTTATTATCGAGGTGAAATCAAATTATAGTTCCAAATATCAATGTGATTTATAATAAATGGGATTTTGAAAACCTTTACAATTATTAATGGGTGAGAGTGATAATGAATCCATATTTTTTTTATAATACATGATGAATAAAAAAAGATTTTATCAATCAATTTTTCGGAGGTTCAAGGTTACTTTTAGATATTATTTTAATATTTTAAGGTATTTCATGGTGGTGATCATGAAATTACAGGGGATAAACATTCATGATAATCATATTCAACTTCAACAGATAATCTCATATTCAGATCAATATTTTTTTCCACTCCATATTGTTTAGTCTTTGATTTGTGGTTTTAATTTTTCTGGATAGATCTATTCAAGAAATCGTCACTTGAATCAGTTAAAAATGTATATTATATTATTTTGCTTACAATATTTCACATAGAGAAAATATTTTATCCTTACTGTTTTTATTTCATGGTCTATATGATAATAACATTGACTAGTAAAATATTTTCAGGTTTCCTCATTAAATTTAAGTGGATTTATATAATAGGGAGACACTTAATTGCATTAAAAAATATATGTGATGAAAATATTTTCTACAATATTTAATTTAAATTGGTTAATTGACGAATTAATGCACCAATTTTGGTTCTTAATATATTCATGGTGTTGAAATATAATTAGATAAATCCATATCAATTGAAGATAGTTTGATTAGGGAATGCACAATGTTAGGTATGGACAATGATGAGTGGGTTCTTTATCATTGATATATGTCTTTGAATACCCCAATTCTTATTCCATTAATATGGGATGACATACAAGTGATATATTATGACTTGTTTCTATATATTTAGTGTGTCCTTTATGTTTTATTGAGTTTTAATTTAGGATTCATGTCATTGAGTTAGAATGGGAGAGACCACATGCCACTAATCATCAGATATTGCATTATTTTTACATATTCCATGAGTGGTTCCAAACTATTGTATATTTATATAATTTATTTAATATTTTAAATATTATTTATGGTTCACTTTCAAAACCATGCCCCCATTGACTTATGTTATAATTGAAGATTCATAGGCTATATGAATTATATAGTAATGTAGTTACTAATAAACTCAACCTACTAGTTGATAGTCCTTTTCCACAGCTCATCATTTTATATCTTTGTATACTAATAGATTTTGATTTCACATTAATAATGTTGATATGAATCGAGAAATAAAAAATAGTGGTATTGGTTTTTTATCCATCGGTGACGTTTATTAATGTGGATTATTGATGGGAATTATTTAATTTATTTATGGTCATTGATTCTATTTTATATTATCGAGGTGTGATTGGTTTGATATGGTTTATGGATTAAAAGAGGTTTATTTTTAATTTATGTTAAAAACAATAACAATATATTCTCTAAATATAAATAAGTAAGAAAAGATTCCATTATACTAGAATCACAATAAGATATACTTTAATTTTTTTTATTGATTATAAACACGATGTTGTGGTGAAAATTTCCACTGATTGAATCCAGGTAAAATATAGACCAAAAATCATTAAGTATATGTAAAAAGATATTCCATTGGTTATGGATTCAATTAAAAGAGATATTTTTGGCAAAACCCCTTTTGGATGGTTGAGTGGGTTGTTTTTTTTGAAATGTTAAATAAAGTTTCTCATGTTATGATTGTATAATTTTTATAGATTCATGTTAAATCCATACATACATTAAACTTCATGGAAGTTATTGAATAATAAATATGTCTGAAAGATAAAGCCCATGATGCAGGCCTTAATTCATTCTATAGGATATTTTATCATTGGGAATTCTCTATTTTAGTGTAATTGATTACCCCATATAGGATAACATGGTTGACTATAAATGGAACATCAAATGTTTTTCCATACCATCAAAACAATGGCTATTCCACAATGATGGATGAATGGATCTAAAAATATGGCTTATTTCAGTAAAGGATAATGACCAAAAAGCCTCTAAAAAAACTGGTCGATCCCATGCACCACATATTTGAGTGGGTGGGAATGGGTGTGTTCATATAATCCCCAGTGGATACAGGGATAGGTGTATCTAAAGTAGCCCATGCAAAAGGGAAATAATGTGATAATATATCTGCTGTAATGTTCATTTCCATATGCGTATTTTTATATGGTGATGGTGAATTGTGTTTCATATGTTATTTTAATTCTAAATTAATTTTTTACGTGTGATTTAGTGTTTTACAGCCACACCATAGTCAAATGAACCATGATATAGATGCCTTTTAGAGGAAATATGGATAAGTTTCTATGAAATTAAAAAATTAGTAGTGTCCATGACATGGAAATATCGATATGTCTTAGTCCTACTTGTGAGAATATGAATTCATTTCACAGTATCAGTTTCTATGACATAGTCTATTCACTACATCCAGAGGAGTTAAGGATCTCATTTTAAGATCATCTTTGAATTAAAGAGTGAATAGTTATTGTTGATATTTTCCACTATAGGTAGCCATGATGCACTGTGTGATGCAACCCTATAAAAATGGATGTGGAATTAAAGTATGAGTTGTATTATAGGTGACCATGAATTAGTTTATATGTAATGTAGAATGATACACGATATAATTCTAGACCACGCCATAGCATGGCAATTTTAGTCAGCTGGATGTTTCATCCCAAAATTAAAAAAAGGTGTTATTTCATGTATCTACAAATGGTTAATTCATATTTCATGGATCATCATTATCTAATTAATGATAGGGTATGTAATTATACATGTTTTTAATTGGATTAAAATATAAGAAAAGTTTATGTTTTTCATTTACCCGATGGTTCATTTTCAAAATTGAACATCATAATTGGTATCCGAGAGTTGGAACAATTGAAATTGAGGTTAATTAACTTGGGTAAATGATTGTTATGTTTATTAGGTGTCTTGGATATTTTCAGGATCAATGTAATAAGAAAATATGGTTCTTATGTACCTTCAAATGGCGTCAGGTTTGTCTGAAACCGTGCATCCCATAGCTGAAAACAGTGCGGCTTATTTTAGGGGAAAAATATAAAGTGCACAGGTTGTGCATGGTTTTCCCAAATTTTTCACATAACTTTCTAAAATAGTTCCACTTATTTAGTACCCTCACACTAATCATTTTTTGGTTTTCTCTCGATTTCCAAATCATGCATCCATCCCGTGTGGAGCTCCCCATGTTTCCAGTAGAGGGTGCATGCTTGGAACACGATATGTTAAACAGTGTGGCCCCAACCATGTGGTGAAACCCTATTTTGAAATTTAATTAAATTAATTTAAAAATTAAATAGAAATAAAAAAACCTATACTAACCTCTCCTCCATCTCAAATCATGCACGATTCACCCCCCTAATGCCCTTTCCACGTCCTCAAACCCCCCTATGGCTACCTCCATCAATTGTCGATCAACAAACAATTCTTCACATTTTATCATCAATCCTTCATGGTTTGGTTCTATTATCAATCCCCTATACTTTTAAAATATATTCTCAGTCACCTCGCCATCCCTAATGGTTCGACCGAAACCCTAGGGTTAGGTTTAATTTGGGATTTGGTTTTCTTCCGATTTTAGTGTCTACGGTGTCCCTCACGGGTCTTCTTCATGTGTATTCCGAAAACCACCACCGAAAGTGAAGCGGTTGGAGTTGATTTGATTCTCCACATACATATTATATAAATATTTATACCTATTTTTTTATCCCTTCATATATTGAGTCCTTTGGGTGTTTTCAGGATCCTAGTAATTTTATTGTAGTGTGTCGGACCCTTACCTGTGATTTAGAGTCACCGGAGTCTAAGTTGACTTTCCTGTGTATGCATAGGTGTGTGAATATATATATAAATAGGTTCCACCATTATGTTTTTATTCATCTATGGAAGTGAATATATATTTATGGGGCTATGTGTGATTTTGTATATACGTATGAAAATTCATACATAGGTGAGTGGAGGCGAGTATATGCATATAAGTGTATATTTAAGGATCCCAATTCACATGTTCATGGCCATTTGGATGTGTGAATAGGGGATAGGTATCCTTATATATATGTAAAGTTGTATATACTCGAAGTGGGTAGCAGCAACTCCTAGTTAGAAAGCGTCAAGAGCTGAAGTTTTCAGTTTGGTTCCAGCTTAAGGTAGGATCCATATCCCATCACATTAATTAAATTATGTTTTAATTTCCTTTAGATGCTTTCTTAATATATCTTTATCTTATTGAATTTCATTTATGGAATAATAATTCTTCTTATGATGCTAAATATTTTGTCTCACAAATAAAGTCATGATTTTTTTTAAAATACCTCTAATGGGTGTGTGTTGTCTAAAAAACACACCATGTTGATTTATTATTTATTTATCTTTCTTGGATTATTGTGGTTATCTTCCTTTTATGATTTGATGTTATGTTTGATATATTTAAGCTTGGTTCATTTCCCTGTTAATGACCTTCTGTGATTTTCCTCTTTCACTAAATTTCTAGATGAACCCAGTCACTTTTTATGTCTTGGACCAACCATAAAATGACCTTACCTTAGTTGTTTATTGCATAAGAGACATGTACGCATTCCAAGTTACTTGTGGAACCACATTGTTAATTGAATATCATTCCTAATGAATAATATTTACACCATGTAGCTAAATTCAAAATCGTTAGTGGTACCTTTGAATTGATCCTTTAAATAGTTTGATTCGAGTTGACATGCTTGAATATATTAATGGAAACATATTAAATGGAATACAAATATATAGTATCATTTGATCATGCATTGATAACATTTAATTGAAAAACTAACAGGTTTATTCCTTTTTAATTTTTTATATGAGTATAAACATTTTACATTAATTATTATGACTTATTATGATTGAGGTTAGATATTTCTAAGTTACATGAGAGGTTGTACCTCGTGTCATATGTTATAAGAGTGGTTTTGTTTACTTATGAACTAAATGGATTAGATATTATTGTCTCAATGAAATTAAACATTCTGTTTATGATATATAAAATAATTTTTGGATGGGAGGAATTATTAACCCAGGATAGCTATGTGATTTTTTATGTATGGGTGGCATTCATACCCCATGCCATATACTTAATTGTTTATGGATGGGAGGAATTATTATCGCATTCCAACTATGTAATTATTTATGGATGTGAGGTAGTTTTACCCCATGCCAGGTATATATATTTTTATGGGTGGGTGGAATTCATACCCTACATTAGTTATAAATATTATTGGTGGGAGGTATTCTTACCCCACACCATTTATAAATGTAATGGGTGGGAGGCATTATTACCCCCACACCATTTGTGATTTCTATATATAAAGATACATGGAGTCCAAGAGACTCTAAAGGATCTTGGACCTGGGTTAAGGGGAGATCTTGATAGCTCCCCTAGAATTAGATACCAGTGTTATGTCCCAATCTACCAAAATATTAATCTAATTCATGGAAGCCAAGAGACTAAGGGCTCTTGGATCTGGGTTAGGGGAAGACTCTGGGAGCTCTCCTAGAATTGGATGGCGGAGGTATGTCCTAATCCACCCCAACATATGTCTATCTATTTAAATATATATATATATATATAATATATGTAATTGAAATGATCAGACAAATTATCATTAGGCTGAAGCATGTATCGCCATCAGGTGTCCCTTAGGAACCTGGACGAGTGTTTGTTTATTCGTACAGTTCTAATTATTAAATTATCTATAACTGGGAACTATTAAAATTATGTATCACTGTCTAGATTGGTTTTGACAGCGTGGTTGATTTAATACTGATATTTATATCTTACACCCTCCTTATATACCCTTGGAACCTGAGTGAACTTTATATTTGCAGGATCTGGGTTGTTTGCTACATTTATTATACCTGGGAGTTAAGAGAAAAGGATCGAGTTAGAGCTCATGATGCTCATACAGATCGATTTTGGGGATTTTCTACCTTTTATTTATATTTGTACTGTATTATAAATCATGTTTTTTTATATCTTTATATTATGTATCATCCATTATCCATGCATTGTATAAACTAGAATTGGACACTATTGTTAAAATTGTTATTATTTGCCTTCTGCTTCTATCTTTCATTTATTTACAACTTCCATTATAATATTACATTTAGTTTCTATTTATAATTTTTCTAATCTAATATGAGGGTATATTCTCCCCACTATCAAATCATAAGACCATCGCTAATATTTTCTAGCCTCCGGCGTACTGGGAGACACAATTGAGGCCATGTGACCCACTGGTTCAGCTACTCATTCGATGGTAAGATGGGTCGGGTTGTTACAAAGTGGTATCAAAAGACGTTAAATTTTTACTTTATCTTATTGTTTTGTGTGGTTATACATGATACTATGAATGTGTCAGCACTTGGTTAATATTTATGCTTCGGACTGATCTCCCCATATATAAGAAATGACTAGGTGGCCAAGGCTAGGATTTTCATTCATGTTGTTTTCAATTATAATTTCTATGATTTCATCAAGAGAGATTATTTTACTTTTTAATACTTATGATTTATGTACATTGTGTAATTTAACCCTGGGCTTGATATTTTAAGGAATTTTCATTACATGCATCATAATAGGCACATAGGAAATTTGCATTCTATGCATAGTTTTATTCCATGTAGTTGCATTTATAGGTTTCCTGCTGATTGGACTTTGTTCCTTGAGTGCTATGTTAAGATTAGATTTATAAATGTTTAGTTAAATCATTAGAATGATTTTATATTTCCTTTTGTAAATGATATTTTAGTTTTGTTTTGATATACATAAATGGTAGAATGGGTTGAAAAGATAGTGGTTTTGAATAAATGGTACCCAAATTTTTATTATCTGGTGTATGGGTGCCTTAAAAATGGGAAAGGGAAACCTTAATATTCAAACCATATTAAGCATCATATATATACATTTTAAGGTAGTGGTAAAAATGTGAAGGATGATAAATTAGAAAGCTAAGGTGAAATGTTTTTACAAAAGGGATCCAACTGCCAAACTATAAAGTGTATGGGAACATTATAGGTTGTTAGATGGCCACACATATCATGCGACTATGTTTTGAGCATGTTAAATTCTAAAATGTATGTTTTTATGATAAATGGGATCCAATTTTTAATTTATGGTTTGTATTGGTGCTTAATGAATCGGGAAATGGCCACCCATATTAAATTCAAATTCCATGTTCTATTTGAAATGGCCTCTTTTCTAAAATTGCTCAACTAGACCCAAGTGGGTCAGTTGAGACCTATAAATTATTAGATGACCCAGCATGGGTGATTGAAAATTTTTAATATTAAGTAACTTCTATTGGGTTAATTTTTTAAGAACCTAGGTGGCTTTAAATGAGTCCTTCGTTGGTTTCCTTATTTGATAAAAAAGAATTTTGATAAAAAATTTCTTATATATGGTGGGATTTCAAGAAAATTAAATGGTTAAAAAGGGAGTTTAATGAAATATTTTTCTTTTTCAGAATCTATTGGTTGATAAAAAATCAAGTGCATCATTCTTTCTTCTTAAAATGGTTACTTCATGTTTGTTTAAAATCCTTGAATGCTTAAATTTTAAATGTAAATAAATGTGATTATATTGGAAATAGAACTTTTAGTGGTTTTCTCTTTTTTAAACCCTCTTTTAAGGGATGTTTATGTTTCTCCTTGAGGTTCATTGGAAGAAAACCTTTATTAATTGTTTAAATGTTAGGATATTGATCATATGATCTATCTAGCACTTGGTGTCCTTCAAGTGTCATTGACCCTCGTAGGATGATTTTTTCTAAGGAAATCCATGTTTAGATGGGTTTTCATGGTATCCATGACTTCTTTTCAGGATTGAGTATCAAGAAATGCTCTTTTTAGTAGGTTATACATGCCTTGAGCATAGCCTATTACTTCATTAGTCATTGAACCTTTCTATTACTCAGTGATTGATGACATGGGATGGCGTTCTCTATGTAAATGGTCAAATGAGGCAATATGAATCTGAAATAGACCTCTTATTTTGTTGAGTATGTTCTTAGATCATCTCTAAGTAGAGTGAACAATGCATTAATTAATTATTTTTCCTCAATGCATAGAATTAATTTCCTAAATACTTAGTTCTTTTTCCCCCATGTCGGTTTAGTTTTGGTTTCCTTTTATAATGATTTGAAGTTTTGATCATAGCTCGAAGGAGTGTAAAATGGTCAAAAAAAATTTATCAACCATGATTATGAGATGCTAGTTTCTTTTACTTACAACTTGGAAACTCTAATGTGAGTATTTTCTTGTTGGTTCTAATGGGTGTGTTCTTCCAAGTAGAGGGAACACAATCAAATAGGTCCATTCAAAATGGTAAGTTCTGTTTGAATGCTCTTGAGGATTGTGAGTTTTAAATACATGTTGGTTCTTTCTCGGTAGCAAGATGTCATTTTGTTTGGATATGTATGAAACCTTTAATAAACACCCCTGTTCAAGGACGACATTGTTGTTAACTCTTGAACTATCATGTAATTATTAGGGAAAAATGAATGTAAATAGTAAAATTATGGTGTGTCAACAGGTGAAGCCTAGATTCTTTCATGGAAAGTCGATAATGTGTTGTACGACCATTATTTTTAAAATTAATCACGCATGATTTCCTAGAAACAATTTCAATCCTATTAGTATACTATTCTTATGGTATGAGAATGTCACATGTCTTTACATCATCATATATACACAAAGAGAGAATCAGTCTTATGTCGTTAAAAATCATTAAAATGTTATTTGGCATGTTGGGTTGTTCTCCTTCATTGTTACATGATGGATGGGTAGTTTACTTTGTTTTATGGATATTATCATCATTGTAAGTTATGTATGTACATTAATTAACAAGTTTGTATTGAACATGGTATGCCGTGGGAGGAAGCATCAGAGTTCTGTTTGAAATATGTCAGTCATCTAAACCATGAATTTTGGACGAGTGATTGGCTGGAGTTTCTTGACCTATTGTTCTTCTTGTTCAATGAATCAGTCAATGTAGAACTATTCTTTGGAACATCGTCTGGTAGACATGAGTGTGGTTTTTGTTGGCTGGGGATTTTCATAAACAACTGAATCGACTTTGGCTTTTAGTTCGATGGGGTTAGACCGCTTAAAACTATTTTTGGGAATCAAGTGACAATAGTTGATATAACACTTAGATGTACAATAGTAGGTAGAACCATGGTTTAGAATTGGATGCATAATATTAATTCCAAGGGTGGGAATTACCTTTGTCCAATTTTAGGATGAGATAATGATGTGATCGTGTCTCTAGTTCAACAGGATCAATTAAGTGTGGTCTCTTAATTTTTAGTAAATTGAGTGTTGGCTCGGGATTTAAATGGATTATGTGTAGTTTTCTTATGAAATGCTTCAAGGTGCGTTGCAAATTTGGAAATGCAAGGAAACCTTTTGAATGAAGCTTCATGAACCCTCTATCTTGAGTTATGTTTATGTGTTCCCAACGTCTTATCAGGGAGGATAAGTTCTAAGGTGGGAAGTTTGTAACCATTCATGATTTGAATCAGAAAAATATCCAAGAAAATTTGAATTTTTTGGTTTATAAGACAATTATTTTTTAAAACTGAGATTCATAATTGATTATTAAGAGTTGTAATGCTTCAAAGTAATTTTTTTATACATGGTTGAAGGATTGTTATTCTTCTCAGGGGCCTTAGGGAATTTTGGGATTACTGCACAAGGAAAATAAGAATTTTAAGAACCCTCAAAGGGCGCATGATATGTCTAAAGCTATGCATCCCAAATCAAGAATCCGTATAACATATTTCAGAAGAAAAATAATAAGTGCACGGTTTGTGAAAGGTTTTTCTATGATGTGTGCCTAGACCGCATGGGTAGTGACACTTAGGTAGTACCCTATCACTATTCACCACATGGTTGGCACATGGTTTCCAAACCGTGTAGTCATCCCATGTTGAGTGACCCAGGTGCCAAGTAGAGGGCGCACAGTTTTCAAAAACATGTGGTCAAAAACATGCACCAGACCCTATTTTAAAAATCTAATTAAATTTATTTTAAAATTTAAAGGAAATAAAATAAAATCCTACATTACCATGTCCTCCCTCCCTAAAGCCACACAACGCACCCCCCCCCCCCCACCATGGTGGCCTAGCCACATGCTAAAACCCCCCTTTAGCTACCACATTTGTCCTCAAATCTTTCACCATTTCTTTTTTTTTCAATACCACAAAAAATGGTTTTCTTCTCCATCTCTCCTCATTCTATAGCTATTTATCAGTCTCCCCATCACCCCTCATGGTTTGGAAAAAACCCTATGGTTAGGTCTAACATGGGTTTAGTTTTCTAATGATTTTAGGGTATGTGGTGCCTCTCCCAGATCTTGTCAAGTGTATTATAGAAACATCCACCAAATGAGAGGCCAATCGGGTTGATTCGGTTTGTTTTCATCATCTGAGGTAAATATTTATATCCATTTTTTAGTTTCTACCTTATTATATTGTGTACTTTGGATGTTTTAATGTTCCTAGTAATTATTTTTTATTGGGTTGGACCCTACCGTGGGATTTAGAGTCACCGGAGTCTAAGGTAACTTTCTTGTGTATGCATAGGTAATTATATTTATATATGTAGGTTCCCCTGTTGTTTGTATATTCATCCATGGAAGTGATTATTTATGTATGGAGGTAGGTGTGTCTATGGATTTATCTATATAAATATATATATATATATATATATATAAATTCATACTTAGGAGAGTGGAGGAGAGTATATACATATAAGCATATCAGTAAGGATCCCCTTTCACATGTTCATGTACATGTGGATGTGTGTATAGGGTCTAGGTGTCCTTATATATATGTAACGGTGTATATTATAGAAGGGGGTAGCATAAGCTTCAAATTAGAAAGAATCAAGAGTTAAAGTGCTTTTCATGGTTACACCCAAAGGTAAGATCTCAATCCATTCCATTTAATTAAAGTATGCATTAGATGCCTTTAGCTTCCTGATTAATTCTACTTTTTCATATAGAATTTCATTTTTAGAATAAGATGTTTTTTTATGATGCTAAATGCTTTTTTCACAGAAAATGTCATGGTTTTGTAACATAACCCCTCCAATGGAGGTTCACTATCTACAGAAACTCACCATGATGATTTATCATTTATTTAGATTGTTAGTATTATTGAGATGATCTTCCTTTTATGATTTGATTCTATGTTTGATATATGGAAGGTTATTTCATGTCCCTATTAATGACCCTAAGAGAGTTTCTTTTATCACTAAATGTCTAGATGAACTCAACCTTTTAGTAAGTCTTGGTCCAACCTTATAATGACATTACCCTAGTACATAATTTCCTAATAGACATGTACATTTTCCAAGTGACTTGTGGGACAACATTATAGATTAAATATCTTGATTAATTAATTTTATTTTCCCAAATAGGTAAATGACCTATCGTTAGTAGTACCTTCTAAGTGCCCCTTTGAATTGTATGATTTGAGTTGTCCTGATTGACTAGCTTAAAGGAAATACTTTAAATGGAAGAAAAATATGTAGGATAGATTTAAAATGCATTGTTAATGTTAAATTAAAAAACATAAAAGGTTGTGAATTTTTTATTTGAGATATTAATATAAAAATGACTCTTTAATTGTAAATAGTTATTATTATTGAGGTTATCTATTTCTATGTTACATGGGAATATATACCTCATGTCATCTGCTGACTTGTGAACTGAATGGTTTAGAGGTTATGGTCTCATGGAAATTGAACATTCTAGTGATGATCTATATAATAATTTATGGATGGTAGTTATTAATACCCCCATTCCATAATAGTTATTGTTTATGGATTGAAGTAATTCTTTCCCCATTCCATCAATTTAATTGTTTTTAAATGGGAGGTATTCTTACCCCATGATAGCTATGTAATTATTTATGGATGGAAGGCAGTTTTACCCCATGGTAGATATATACGTTTATGTGTGGGAGGTATTATTACCTCATACTAGTTACAAATTTTATGGGTGGGAGGAATTATTACTTCCATTCCAGTTATAAATTTCAGCGGTGGGAGCATTCTTACCCCACACCATTTATGATTTCGGTATATAACGATGCTTGAAGGCCAAGTGGCTGTAAGGGATATTGGACCTAGGTTAGGGGAATAGAAAGATATATACCTTGAAATTGGATATAAATCATATATCCCGATCCAACCCAAGATAAATCAAATACATGGAGGCCAAGAGACTAAGGGCTCTTGGACCTAGGTTCGAGGCATACCATGAGGGCTCCCCTAGTATTGGATGGCCCAGGTATGTCAAGATCAACCCCAAAATATATCTATATATTTACATATATATATATATATATATATTAATACAATTTTATTATATATTACGTGATCATACATACCAGCCATGGGCTGAAGCAGGTATCACCGTCAGGTGTCCCTTAGTAACACGGAGGTGTTTTTATTTATTTTTACAGTTTTGTTTATTAAATTTTTTCATACCTACACAATGTTTAAATTATATTTCACTATCTAGATTAGGATAGACATTGTGGGTGTTGTACTATTTAAATTCAAATCTCACACCCTTATAAGCTACCCTTGATTCTTGATTAGACCTTATATTTATCGGATCTAGGTTGTTTTCTACATTGATTGTACCTAGGAGTTATAAGCAAATGACTGAGCTAGAGCTCAAGATTCTCATGAAGATCACCTATGGGGATTTTTCATATTCACTTTATTTTTATATTGTTCTATAAATCATGTTTTCTTAACTTCTTTATCTTATGTATCATTTATCATCCAATATTTGTATAAAATGGAATTTTCCACTTTATTATAATTTTTAATATTTTATTTACACCACATTATTTCATTTATTTAATACTTCCATTAATATATGTTATTTAGTTTCTTCTTATCATTTTTCTACTCTAATATAAGGTAAAAATCTACCCTCAATCACCTCTTAAGACCCTAAATGCTATTCATTAGGCTCTGGAAAACAGGGAGATGTACTTGAGGCCATCAAACCCACTGATCTAGGTACTAGTTTGATTGTAATCCAGGTCGGGACATTATAGGGGACACATCTAAATACATAGGAAATTTATGTTCAATCATAATTAGTGTATTAAAATTAAAATAGAGGATATCTTAGAGGATATCTCTTGTTTTTCCTTTTGATGATACAGCTAAAGGATGATGGATAGAGTTATAGGAGCTTCATCTCACTGGAACATCATCATAGGGTTCGAAGAGACACATCATGTTAGATGTATTATTAAAATATCTATTTTTTGTAGTAGAAAAAAGGGGACATAGAAGGAGTAGTGTCTTCATATTTATGGCAAGATGAGGTTAGCTTTCTCATATTATTTGAATATTGAGTTTAAAGGGTCTATGAGACAACTCCATTGTGTGAACAAGACAAATAAGCACACACTATGGTTTTGGTACATCAAAACATCATCAATTTCAGGCTCCTTAGACTATCCCAGTTATATGGAACTAAGTAAAATTCAATGTGTGAATTTTTAAATCATTTATTTCTTTTCAAGAGTAATTAAAGGAGAGAAAAATATTCTTCCTCGTATCAAGTTAACAACATCCTAATCTTGTGATTCACTAGTTTAAATATATGCTTCCAAGATTCACCACTAACCATCTTAGGGTAATTATATTAATTAGAGACCAAAAAAGTGGTATTAAGTTGATGGATTTTGGGGTTACCTTCTCTCTCTCATGGTATCTTGGCAGTATTAACATTGGTGAATCATAGAGGAATCTCCATTTCCAAAGGTACAAATTTATAGCTATGGAAGAATACGATGCATCACAACTCTATACTGATAAGAATGGAACTATACATCGTGGTTATTCATAAGATTCTATAAAACCTAGAAATTGGAACCTTATTAGAAAGAGACCACAATAAGATGAATTTATATATAAAGGTAATAAATTCCTTTTTGGGATACATGTTTAACTGAATCAACAATAAGGTAACATCCAACAAAACCTCATATTCTATATCGTTAAATACCTTGAATATTTATGAAGGTGTTTCCAAAATTAAATATGTAAAGATAAATGTTATATTTCATAAATATGATGAACTAATGAGGAGTTGGGATAAAATCATTGATTCATTTTTCAATTATATTATTTCTCATGTTAAATACATGAACTGTATTATAAAATATATTGATGATACCAATATCATGAAATGAATCATATAGAGAATACCCCATGGTATAATTAAATTGTGTTTATATTTGAGGATAAGGATCCAAATGATATTTTTTCTCGACAACCTTCATACCACACCAATCACATATGAAATCTGAAATGAATACAATGAGCCTATATAAAATGAAAACTCACAGGAAGTTTTCTTCATGAACATATAGACTCTCTCTATTAAATTTTATCCAAATGAAGATGATGTCGATGGTGTGATGGATTTTCTTTCCTTTAACCTGTGTATGGGAATGGAATGTTCAAATAAAATCTTATACATCTATATTTCTGATGTGGTATGGTAGATTTTATCACAACTATGGTTTTTAAAATTCATTAAGATGGCGATGAGAAGGGATCTATAAATAAATTTATTAAAGGTGAAAAAAGTAGATGTGTACCGTAAAAATCATCACGAGAAATGAATTGTTTTCTCATGAATATAAAAGACTATATGAGTCTCATGTGGAAGAAGTTTAGGATTTCAGGTATCGTAATAAATAATAATTAGTGGTTTTTATTGATGGACTAGAAATTGATTATTGGGGTGGTAATGACCCAAACTTTTATTAATTAAAATTCATCTTGATCTTATTAAATGTATTATTATGTGAAATGGTTATATAAAATATGCACCTCCTTGGTTTTAAGTTTTTGGATTTAAAAATACCATTAAGAATTGTTACTGTTTCTAATTTTGACATTGAGAAGTGATCAAATAATCAGTATAAATATAAGGAATTAACAAATCCAATTTACACACACAAAGGATGTGATGACCTCATCCAATAGAATTTCTCCATACGAAGACCATTTTTTAGAGCTCCGAAAGGAGGCGGCATCATGGGTATTCGCTCTTGACCAATCCCCAGTTGAGCTTCAAAACATTATGATTCAACAGAACCACCTACAGGATAAGTGGATGTTGATAGGGATTACCACTCGAGCGATGTTATCTGAGCCTCCCTGAGATTAAGTCACCATTAGACACCATAACCTTCGGTCTTATATGGGTGTTATAAGGGGTTATGTAATAATAACCTTACGCTATGATTATGTAAATTGTTTTTTATAGAAAATATACATTCATATTATTATTGTTACTTTATAAATAGTTTTTTAAAGAAAAATTATTATTTTTAGTTAATATTCAATTAAGAAATATATTTTGATGAATTAATGGAATTTTTAATTAAATAATTTTTTAATGAACTATTATCAATAAATTACATTTTATTAAATATAAATGATTGTATAATTTTTATGAATACAATTGTAATTTTAATTAAGCTTCGAAAGCTCTTTTTTTCAAACCCCATGAATTTTTTATAAATGCCGGTTTCTATTTTAAAAGTACAAAATCAAAAATTATAAAATTATTTAGATAAAAAATATTATTTTTGGAAGAATGACATCTATCTTATCCAATAGTGAATGTTTCATAATTTTCAGAGACAGACACTTTTTTGGGAAAAAATTAAATAACATTTAAATATATAATGTGTTTTATGACATCATAATGACCCAATAGTGATGTAATAGAATACTATAAATGGGATTTTTGGAAAATATAAGTTTTACCATTAAAATAATAAAATTTTAGGTTTATTTGATTTATTTTATATTGCCTTAGTGGACCCTCCCAGACTTATAAAACAATTTATCTTTTTAAAAATATATCCTTCAGAGTATGACTCACCTCCACATAAGAAATCCTAATGTTATAATAAGTTTTGACATTGGAACTATAAAATAATTTTCCCTCTCCCATTTGGAAAAATACATGGTCCAAAAGCATTTTTTGTTTAGTGGTCTTGATTAGTTTAATGTGTGGTTTCCAAAACCTAAATAATATAGAATTCCATATCTTTTCATATATAAACCCAACCAAGATCCCACATACTCTTCACTAAAAGAATTGGGATCTCGACCAACCTATGACCTCTTATCTCTATAATACTCCAAAGTCACCTTAATCTCCCATTAATCCTCTCTCAATCCTCTCCCAAGACTTTGGGATCACACTTCCAAGTAAGAGATTTCCTCATTTCTCATTTTTTTTCCAAATTTATTTATATTTGTATACCCTTTTGATTTCAATTGAAAATGTTGGGGTATGATTTAGTACCACTCCAATACTTACCTACTTTTGTTTTAATGATGATATACCTCTTTCGTTCTCATTAATTCCTCTCATTCACACTCATTACCATTCCAAAATTCCATAAGGAATTTCTCTCTACTCATTTACATTCATGAAATTATTTTATATTATTCATTTAAATTCAATTAAATATGTTGGTACATGTATACATATGGCCCCCTTAATATCCATTTCATGTAAATATGATGAGATACCCCTTTATATATCATCAAACATTTATATGAATTATTATGTCACACTGTTTGCTGCCAAAATTTCATTGTGATTCTACAAGACAAAGACATTGTGTAGTGAATACCATGTCCATTTCTCTATCAAGGGTATTAAACTTTATGAACATTTAATTATTGATTATATAGTTTCTTATTTTAATTAAAATTTTCTATATCATTGAATAAATGATGATGTTTAATGAATCCATGTTGTATGATCTATGTGGAACACTTATGCATGAAAGGAAATGATTAAGAAGGGTGTACCCTCATAGCACTCCAATGCATTGGGTATAGAGTAGTATCATGATACGTCAAGTTCAATGAGGTTTTAATCATGATAATTCATTTGAAATGAGTTTTTAATCATGATCCATGTTCAATGATCCTTATATCATGCTAATACCATGTTAACTATTGTTTCCACATTTCCATGTTATGATAATCATGCTACATCATTCCTTTATGTTCATGTTTTTTTATGATCCATTGATATGCCTATTGCCTAACATGTATTTTATTCTTCATGTTATTCAATATTTACTCCTTTAATAGGATTTATAGATCACCCTTTTCTTATTCATGTCCTCAGGTTATCTCGTGCAATGCTATGTACGAAATAATGTGTGTATTCATATAAAAGATATTTTCAATAAAGATGTTAATTTCATGTTTTAAGTTGTTATGTAATGTTACAAATCCCAAAAGATACTAGAAAAATTAATATTATATATTGTATAAATTGATAATTTTATGTAATAAATTATTTTTAAGTGTGAAATGAAGATAAGGGTTGTAATAGTTGGTATCAGATGATAGATTTGGTTATTTTAGGGATTATGATTAGAAAAACCTAGTGAAATCCATTGGGATAAGACTATGTATAATAAACATATCACTAAATTTTTGTGATTATTGAGTAAGTGTTTTATCAAGAATATATGTAACACCCCAAGATTTCATAGTAAGTTATTTTCTTTAAAATAATTCAATAGCTTGCGCTACACGCAACACAGAGTTTGAGCACACCACGACTTACCAAAATAGCCGTTCAAAAAGAGGTTATGAATAGTATTAACTGAATTTGTAATTTTATATATTCCATATAATTTTATATTCCATATTATGTGTTACTTATACATAATATAAGAACAAATTATTTTTTCAGATAAAAGAAGTATTTTTCAAAAAATACAATTCTATCACCTTTTAATCAAAAACCATTTCTAAAACCAATATTTGACACTTTTATATATTCAATTTAATAAAATTAATTTTTTATTTATAATAGGGACATCAAATTTTATTTTGGATTAGTTTTTGGTACTTTTCAGATTACTTCCATATTTTGATGAATACTGAAAAATAATAAATTTTAATTGAAATAAACTATTTTAATTGAAATACTTTATAGTGTTTAATTATGAATTTGAATGGTTTGGAAGTATAATTAGATTATATTTTTATCATTTAATTAAATTTAAGTTATTATAAGTAATTTAACATTTAAATATGACATAAACGCTTGTCAATCTTTTGATAGTTTTTACTTTTTAAAAACCCACTTTTCAGTTTTGACAATGGGAATTAATTTTAAATTCATTAATAAAACTTCTATGTTTTTAATTTGGTAAAATAGAATTCATTTTTGAATTTCTAATATCAATATTAGCTTAGGGTAAATTTTTTATATTTTTCGAAAAACATTCAATTTTTTATGAATATAGAAAACACTGTGTTATTGTTTAAAACCGACTTTTTATTTAAATAATTATTTATTTTATTTAAATTTATTATAAGTCAAAATATATATATAATACCTATATAAATTCAATTTAATTCATTGTTGTCATTTTATAATAAAATTCGATTTAAAAAATTTTATTGAACTTTTCACCGTCTTTTACACATAATCTAGGAGCATTTGCAAATTTGCATAAAACTTAATTTTACCACTTCTGTGAATTGAATATCAAAAATATGAGAGTCAACGTTAATATAAGTAAGTAAAATGTTGTTCAATAATATGAAAATAATTTTTGGTGAATAGTAACATTTGACTTTTATTTACCAGGGTTAAAATTAAATAGGGTAATTAAAGATAAAAATGATATTATAATTACCCTAACATGTGTCCTAATTCTCTTGGATAAGATTAATTAGACCAAAAAAACCTTAGGAATAAAATATTATCTTTTAGGTCCATATGGATTAGATTATGACATTTATTATTATTTTATTTAAAGAAGATTTAAAAGTGTTAAATTCATTGTTTATGAACAAAACCATTTTTAATATAGGGTTATACATAAAATAAATTCAACTATAAATTTTAATTATAAAGATAAAAATATTACCTATATAATCGTATTTTATTTATAATTTTTTAAGATTAAATAATTATATTTATTTATGACACAATGATGATGTAGAAGTTACCTTCTTAATGAAATATTAAAATAGTTTACATTATAAATATTAAAATAAATGGAATATTAAACTTTTGATGTCATACAAGAATTTAATAGGATAATAAGACCTATTGGGGTTGATTATTTAAAATTTTTTCTAAGTGATAAGGTTGTTATGACTTTCAAATAAACAAAACACAAAATAGTGTCAAAATTCACATAAATTAGTTTTTAAAACAAATACTATATTATTGGTTGATATAATATTCATAAAAATATAATCTTCTACAAAAGGAATTAAATATTATTATATATGTCATTAATAAAACACTTGAGGTTCTCTTGGAATTTTAGAGTTAGTTTATTAACCATTTAGTGTAAGAATACAAGAAGAAATCGTAAAAGGTAAACTATTTAACTACGAGTTAAATCTAAAATATAATGTTAAAAATGTAACCTAAACTTGTATAAAACCTATTTTTTAAGATTATTTCGACCCATCCCCAACTTAGCTTCAAAATAAATCATTTTTGAGCCATTAGAAAACAAAAATTATTTTATTATAAAAAAATATGTCAAGATTTTTCTAAAGTGGCTCACACCTATCCAATAAAAGGGTACTTCCCCTTCTCTTAATTTTACACCTCCAAAGATATTTGGATTGTCCATACCCTACAAAAATATCTTCACAACTTCCCTCAATTAAACATAAAGTCCTTACTTTGATCATAAAGCTGACCTATGGAGTCATTTTGATCAAGTCAAAAGGAAAAACTTGAAGAAGAGGTAATAATTTCACAACCCTCTTCTAAGTTATTTACTTCTTCCAAATCCTCTTTATTATTTCATTCCATACCAAAATAATTAATCAAGTACCTTATACATACTTTTAGGTTATTATAAATATTGTACCACCATATTCAATATTCTATCCATCCTATAAATGACAAAGTCACTATATGTGCGTACGTACGGCTTATCGTCTCCATGTTGTGGTGTTGTTTGTTATTCAAACACTTCATTATTTGGATGGGTATAATAATTAGTATCACTGATGTAAAAAATAAATATAACATGTTAATTATTCATTATATATGATATACAGTCCTATTTAATATGATTTCACCATCAATATAATGATATTTTCACTCGAGTGTACGTACGGATTACAGTCTCCACAAACGGGATGAGATTCATTCCCCATAATAATCATTCAAGAATAATTTTCATTTTAGGATTAAAAATAATGTTTCATAACTTAATATCATTCTGGATATGAATCTAATACATCTTATACATAAAAAACATGACTTACGTAACAAAACATATAAAGGAAAATGAATATGTTAACAACCAAAACAGTGATACTACTAAAATATCATTAACAAATAAATATTAGAATATCATATATGATATCATATTTATGTATTCAGTTATTTTATAATTTAATAACAATTATTTAACCATTATACCAGAGGTTAGCCTACCATATACTTTGTAAGAGTACAAGCTAAGGGATTTTCATCTCACTTCTTATTCTCGTGAGATTCATGCTATATTGCCATTATTTCCTATTGGGTGGTGTATTTACTGCCCATGATTGTATTATTTTTGTAATATAATTTAATTTATGGGTATTTACATATTAATTTTATGATTATTCTTTCATTCAGTGTATGTTTCATATGTTTCCAAATCGGTAAGGGAATTTCAAATTTCAAATTCCACTCATTGGGCTCTACACATACATCATTGACTATTTTACTCCAAGATTATGTGCGGAATCACTATTTATTATTTATTTAGCAATATCCACTCCCTTTTATATTTATATACCTTTGAGACACAAAATAACTCCATTGATAACTTCTTATTCCATTGATATGTACTTTTAAAGGGTAATCATAACTCTATTTCAATTCATTGAGTTAAACATCCAAGTCATTGGTTTTGTTTTTACAAGAATATGTCTAAATGTATCCTGATTTATTTACACTTAATATCCAATAATATTTAGTGTATTTATATTTTTCAAACAAAATTATTTTATTTATTTGTCTGTAATCTAAGGATACAGTCTTTATAAGGTATTTTGTCTCAATTTACATTCCTTTGAGACCTCTTTGTTGTTATGCATCGATTCACTTTTATATAGTGTATAAACTATACTTTGAAAAATTATATCATGAATACCTTTATTGTTGTGATATTATAATGTTTTTATTAATTTTATTCGTCAATTAATTTTATTCAAGAGTCTCCTATTTGGTTAGGAACTCTTTAACTAAAATATTTTTTTAAATGTTTTAAATATTTATTCTTCTAAATCTTTCTCATTAATTTACATATTTTAAAAATGGTTTTAAGTATTTATTTATATTGAAATGAATTTTTTGAAATAAAAATTCCTTTTAAATTATTCAATGTGGTATGGGAGACTTTGATTCAAAAATAACTTTTAAACGACTTCTTTGATAAATAGTGCGACATTTAAATGTTTTCAATAGTAATGGGATTTTTCTCTCAAATAGTTTTACTGACAATTTTCATCTATATCAATATACTTCAGTGTATTTTAATCTAGAATAAGGTTCATTTATTATAATACAATCATTCATATTGTATTTAATGAGTTATGTTTGACATTGGATGTGCTATTTTTATGCCATTCATGGTTTATGGTTAAATATGGACATTTCATATGATAGTTTTAATACGAATGTTTAGATTCTGTTTCAACCTTTTCATATAAGGATGGAATTGTACTTATTAAGTGATTGTGTATCCTTCTATAGCTCCTCAATGCATCAGTAGGTCTCATGAGACAAACTAGGGTCTTGGCAAAAGTCCTTTACAAAATCTTATTTGTAGTCTTGGCACAAGGCCTTGACTATGTGGTTATAACGTCTAGAATTTTGAATTCAATCATTATGGAATTGGATATTGATATTACATGTGATTATTCGACTTGAATAACATCCATGTGAATAAGTAAATGGAATTATCTAATTATATTTTCCATATTATGCTGAAGTTTATGTTTGAAATTCTTGTTTTATAGTCTTATACATTGCCTTAAATGTTTATTCTTATTTATAATTTTTCTACTATATTTCTATCCTTACTGAGCATCTGAGCTCACCCCATTCTTATGTTTTATTTTTTCTTAGATGCAAAGAAGTATATTATGATTAACCTGTAGGAATGGGATAAGGGATATACGAGTGTTAAAAGGGGACACAATGTTGTTTTTTTATTTCATTATGTAATGTAAAACTTGTGTATATATCTAGTACTTCTAAGGCTACTAAATTGATCGGTCATTTAGGACATGATTCCATGTATCTTTCCAATGTTATATAATAATGCACCGATTTTGGGTAACTTAGGGAGGGGCATAACAGTTTCTATCAGAAGAGGTTTAGTACAAACCTTGGAAGCATGATTCAAAAAAAACTCTAATTTGGAAACACTACCCTAAGATAGACATTGAGGATTAGTATAGAAGAACATACAAAACTTTTGGTAATCTAAATATTATGTGGGTTTTCCAAGAAATACTTCCCTATCTGGATACAAGTAGGTAGACGTGGCTCTGGACCAGATGTACCTAGGAGTGAAAACACCGACAAGAAGTTCTGAGTTTGACCTAGGGTATCCTAGTATGAAACAATGGGCATTGCTTCACTCTTGGTTAAGACACTCCTGGGTATATGCATAATATAATTCAAATTTTATTTACTAACAGATTTGAAGGATTTTAATATAAGATGATAATAAATAACCTTGGTTAATCCTAAGGTGTTTTATATTGTAAATAAAGTTTTATGATATTCTCTAAATGATTTTATGACACACACTATGCATTCCTGTGTTAGTCAATGGTTGGATTCCATGGAATTCATAGTAGCATTGAACATGATGTACAAGGTAGGCACGATAGTATAAATGATCTACGAAAGGAAACGTTGATAGGTGTAAATGATATCGTGTTCATGCCAAATCAGTTTTAAAAAAATGTGATCAACAACATATATATTAACCAACTTCTAGACTCCACAAATAAAAGAAAGTAGGTGAATAATAAGAGCTCTAGTAGCGGAGGCCATGCATAAAAGAAAGATTAATTTCTATCATGCAGAAAATGTAAATGGAGACACCTAGGAAGGTTTCTCAATGGAGAAAATAAATGCATTATGTGTGGGAAAGATGGAAATAAAGTAAATAATTGTTGAGGAAAAATTAAGAGTATTATGGGAGAAAATAAAAATGATCCCAAGAATCCATTTATAGTAATTTTCTATAAATGTAGGGGACCTGGTAATTTCCCAATGAAATGCCCTATTCTATAGGATAACCACATGGTCAAGTAAGACCCTATGTAGAAATAAATGTATGGTGAAATGTTTAAAAGTATTAGTGTTCTTTGCTGATGGGATTACATTGGAAGAATTTTCTCTTGTATGTGTAACCCACCATTTTGTTATGTGAAAATGATATTTTAGGAAGTATTATCTTTTATATTTCTAATATAGTTATAAATAACCATTTGGGTTTATATGATCCTTGAATTTGACGCAATTACAAGTTATTATATTTTGGGATGAAAATGAGAGGTATGAGATAACATTTTTGGTGAAATTATGTTATTTTTATTTTGAGGAATTTATCTCATTTTTTAAATGCTATAAAATATTTTTTTTTTGAAAAAGGAAAACACACAGACCGTGTGACAACCCGTCATGTCGGACAAAGCTACAGGAATCGAACCCACAACCAAAGTGCGATTGGGATTTATTTCCTACCACTGAACTATGTGAAGTCCCTAGTTAATGTGACTAATTCTTTTTAGTTAAATGATATTATTGATCAATAATATGTTGATTTTGGATCTTATATATTATCAAATGGATATCATTAGTATAAGAAAATGATACTGTGATTAAGTGATAAATGTAATTATTTAAGACGTTTGCTCTGTTAGGAACTCTATATACATAAAGAAGAAAGAATACTATGGAATATCATTTTATGAGTAATGGTAGATTTTTATCTATCTTTTTATTGTGGATTTATAGCGATTTGGGTTATTTATGGAAATTATTAACCTATCATAGAAAATATGTGATTAAGTTAATTACTTTTAAGTATGTTACTTTAACAGTAGTTGATGTTATTTGGAGATACAATTTAATATGGGAGACTATGTAATCAAAAACTTATATGTTTTGGGTTTCAATATTAGTTTGGATTATATTGAATGATTTTAAGGACATTTTTTTATTGATTGATATTTATGGAACTCTTGGTATTGTTGATTTAATTTTAGAAATTTAGATTAGTATTTCTTTCTCTAAAGGATTATTCTTTTTGTGTATCATCTGATCTTGTACAAACCATTTTGGTTTTGTTTAGTCTCTAAAGACAATGTAAATATATAGTTTATCCTTTTTCTATCATGTGATTATATAGAAGTTGATTATAGATCTTCAGGTCTGACCAAGTCATCTTGAATACTCATCTTTTCAATAAAAGATGAGTTATTGTTAAAAATTTATTAAAGGATGAAACCCTTCTTAAAAAGTAAGTATATCTCTTTATTTTCTTAGTCAATTTCATAAATAAATTCCTCAATATTATTAAATGGAACATTAAAAAAATGTTGTCTGTTTACTTTTCTTACTTGTAAACTAATGAATGTTTATCCCATCACATGTTTGTGGTTTTCTTGTTATTAACTTTCTCTTGATCATGTGTTGTATCACTCTCCATCAGAACTTGACATTTAGTTTATCTTCCATATCCATGTTTACCAACATCGAATCCTAGAATGGGTTATCTCGGGTGACCTTTGTACTTCTCTTTCTTTCTTTTAAAGTGATAGTTTTATTGACTCTAATTCTGATGTGGGAAATTAAATTAAGTTCCCAAGACCAATTTTAATATTACGAGGACAAAATTTCAAAAAGGATGGAATAATGTAACACCCCAATATTTCATAGTAAGTTATTTTATTTAAAATAATTCAATATCTTGCGCCACATGCAACATCGAGTTCGAGCGTGCCACTACTTATAAAACTAACCGTTCAAAAATAAATTATAAATAATATTAACTAAAATTTGAGTTTGATATACTCCATATAATTATAGATTCCATATTATGTGTTTCATAGTCATAATATAAGAACAAGTCCATTTTTCACATAAAAGAATTATTTTTCAAAAAATGCAATTTTACCACCTGTTAATGGGAAACCATTTTTAAAACCAATATTTAACACTTTTATATTTTAAATTTAATGAAATTAAATTCTTATTCATAATAGGTATATAAAAATTTATTTTGTATAATGTTTTGGTACTTTTCATATAACTTTAATATTTTGATTAATATTGAAAAAAACTTAATTTTAATTGAAGAAAACATTTTTAATTGAAATAATTTATTATGATAAATTATGCATTTTAATGGTGTGTAATTATAATTATATTATATTTCTATCATTTAATACAATTTAGTTCATTATAAGTAATTTCGCATTTAAATTTGACATAAACACATGTCAATCTTTTAATAGTTTTTACTTTAAAAAGCCCTGATTTTCAGTTTTGACAACGGGAATTAATTTTAAATTAATTAATGAAGATTAAATGTTATAAATTCGGTAAAATATAATTCAATTTTAAATTTTTAATATCAAATTTATCTTAGGGTAAATTTTTTGTATTTTTCTGAAAACATTCAATTTTTGATGAATAGGGAAAAACACTGCGTTATTCTTCAAAAACGACTTTTTATTTAAATAATTTATTATTTTATTTAAATTTATTTTAAGTAAAAATAGATATATAATACCTATATAAGTTAAATGTAAGTCATTATATTCATTTTATAATATAATTAGATGTATAATATTTTATTGAACTGTTTACCCTCTTTTACCCATCTTCTAGGAGCAATTACAAATTTGCATAAAACATAATTGTACCACTTCTGTGAACTGAATTTCAAAAATCCAAGATTCACGGTTAATATAAATATCTATAATGTGGTTCAATAAGATAAAAATAATTTTTGTTGAATAGTAATGTTTGACTTTTATTTACCAAGGTTAAAAGTAAATAGGGAACTTAAAAGTAAAACTGATATTATAATTACCCTAACACATTTCCTAATTCTATTGGATAAGTGTAATTCGACCAAAAACTACCTTAGTAATAATATATTATCTTTTAGGTCAACTTGGATTAGATTATGACATTTATTATTATTTTATTTAAAGAAGAGTAAAAAGTATTAAATTCAAAGATTATTTACTAAAACATTTTTAATATAAGGTTATACATAAGATAAATTCAACTATAAATATTAATTATAAAGATAAAAATATTTCCTACATAATGGTATTTTACTTATAATTTTTAGTGTTTAAATAATTAAATTTATTTATGACATAATAATGATACAGTAGTTACCTTCTTAGTGAAATATTAAAATAACATATATTATAAATATTAAAATAAATAGAATTTAAAGTTTTTACGCCATCTATGAATTTTATAGGTTAATATGACATGTTAGAGTTTATTAGATAATTTTTTTTCGAAGTGATAAGATTTTTATTACTTTCACAAAAACAAAATACCAAATAGTTTCAAAATTGACATAAATTAATTTTTAAAACAAATACAATATTATTGGTTGATATTATATTCCTAAAAATATAAGTATGAGAAAAAAGTCTTAAATAATGTTATATATGTCATTAATGAATCACTTGGGGATCTTTTGTAAGTTTATATTTTGTTTATTAACCATATAGTGTAAGAATACAAGAATACACGGTTAATGTTAAAAAGTTTAACTTATATTAAAATATAAAAGACAAGATTAAAATCGTAATATAAACTTGTATAAAACCTATTGGTTGAAAGGATTTAGACCCATACCCACCTTACCTTAAAAATATATCATTTTGGAGCCACTAAAAATATAAAATGATTTTATAATAAAATAATATTTCAAGCTTTTCCTAAAGTGACCCTCATCTCGCTTATAAATGGTTACATCCCATTCTTTTAATTTCACTAATCCAAAGTAATTTGGCTTGTCCAAGAACTACCCATATATCTTCCCAACTTCCCTAAATTCAAAATAGAGGCCTTACGTTTATCAAAAAGCCAACCTAAGAGCCCTTTTAATAAAGTCAAAAGGAAACACCCGAAGAAGATGTAATAATTTCACCACCCTCTTTCAAGTTCTTTTCTTCTTCCACTACCTCTTTATTTTTTTTTCCATACCAAAATAATAAATCTCCTTCCTTATACATACTGTTATGTTATTATAAATATGGTGCAACCATATTATTTATTCTATCCATCCTATAAATGACAAAGTCATTATACGTGCGTTCGCACGACTTCCGTCTCCACGTTGTGGTGTAGTTTGTTATTCAAACACATCATTTTTTTATGGCTATAATAAATAGTATAACTAATGTTAATAATAATTATAACATGTTTATGATTCTTTATATATTATATACCATCCAATTACATACGATTTCACCATCAATATGACGATATTGTCGCTCATGCGTACTTACGGCTAACCGTCTCAATGAAAGTGATGACATTCATTCTCCATCATAATCATTCAAGAATAATTTTCATTTTATGATTAAAAATAATGTTTAAGAACTTAATATAATCCTGGATATGAATCAAATACATCCTATACATAAAAAAATGACTTACGTAACAAAACATATAAAGGAAACTGAATCAGTTAACAACTAAAACAATGATACTACTAAAATATCATTAACAAAGAAATATTAAAAGATCATATATGATATAATATTTATTTATTGGGTTTATGAATAATTTAATAAAAATTATTTCACCATTATACATGATTTTATCCTCCCCTATACTAAGTAAAAGTACTAGGTAAGGGGTTTTCATCTCACTTCTTATTCCCGTGAGATTCATTCTATATTGCCACTATTTCCTTTTGTGTGGTGTATGTTTTTCCAATGATTGTATTATTTGTGTAATATACTTTAATTTATGTTTATTTACATTTTCATTGTATGATACTTTTTTCATGGGGTTTATGTTTCGTATTTTTCTGAATCAGTAAGGGAATTTGAAATTTCAATTTCCATTCATTGAGCATTACACATACTTCATTGATAATTTTACTCCATGATTATGTGAGGAATAACTATTTATTATTTACGTATAAATATCCACTCCACTTTCTATGGATATAACTTTGACACACATAATCACTCCATTTATAAATTCACATTCCATTAATATGAACTTTTTAAGGGAAATCTTAACTCAATTTCTATTTATGGAGTTAAACATCCAAGTCATTGATTTTTTTTACAAGAATGTGTGTGAATGAATCCTGATTGATTTACAATGAATATCCAATTATATTGATTGTATTTATATTTTTCACACATAATTATTTAGTTGATTTACCCTTAATCAAAGGATATGGTCTTTATATGGTATTTCGTCTCAATT
This sequence comes from Viscum album, assembly GCA_963277665.1. Classification (NCBI taxonomy): domain Eukaryota; kingdom Viridiplantae; phylum Streptophyta; class Magnoliopsida; order Santalales; family Viscaceae; genus Viscum; species Viscum album. The sequence goes on from OY728145.1 coordinate 1,855,074,144, forward strand.
TACATTCTTTTGAGACCTCTTTGTCATTTTTCACCAATTAACTTTTATATGGGGTATATATTGTCCTTTGACATATTTTATCATCAATCCCTTTATTATAATTATATTATAATGTTTTTATTAATTTTATTCATCAATGTATTCAAGCATCTCTTATTTGGTTAAGAACTCTTTAACTAAAATATTGTTTTAAATTTTTTAAATATTTATTCTTCCAAATAATTCCCCTTAATGTCCATGTTTTAGACATGGTTTTAAGTATTTATTTATATGGACATGAATGTTTTGAAATCAAATTTTTTTCAGAATCTTCAAAGTGGTATGGGACAATTTGATTAAAAAATATCTTTTAAATTACTTCTTTGATAAATAGTGCAACATTAAAAAGATTTTGAAGAAAACGGGGTTATTTCTATCAAATAGTTTTAATGAATATTTTCATCTATATAAATATACATTATTGTATTTTATTCTTTATTGAGGGTGATTTATTATAATATAATTATCAATATTTTATTTAATGAGTTATGTTTGACTGTGGATGTTCTATTTTTATGCCATTCATGGTTTGTGGTTAAAATATTGACATTTCGTATGCTAGTTTTAATATGAATGTTTAGATTATGTTTCAACCTTTTTATATGTGGAATTCATTGAACTTAGTATGTGATGGGTGGAGCCTGCTATATCTCCTGGATGCATCGGTAGGTCTCATGAGACAAACTAGTTTCTTGGCACAAGGCCTTGACAAAATATTATTTTTAGTCTTGGCACAAGGCCTTGACTATATTATTATGAAGTCTGGCATTATGCATTCGATCTTTATGAAACAGGCTATTGATATTACATGTGATTATTCGACTAGTATAATATCCATGTTAATAATTAAATGGAATTATCTAATTTATCCTTTCCATATTATGCAGAAGTTTACGTTTAAAAGGTTTGTGTTCTAGTCTTATACTTTTCCTTAAATGTTTATTAGTATTTATGATATTTTTCTCTATATTGTTATCCTTACAGAGCATCTGAGATCACCCATTTCTTATGTTTTATTTTTTCCAAAATGCAAAAAAGTATATTACGATTAACCTGTAGAAATAGGCTAAGGTATATAAGTGTGTTCAAAGTGGACACAATATTTTTTTTATTTCATGATGTCATGTAAAACTTATGTATGTTTCTAGTACTTCCAAGACTACTAAACAGAACAATATTTCAGGATATGATTCCTTGAATCATTCCAATGTTATGTAATACTGCACTGATTCTGGGTAACTGGGGTCAGGTTGTAACAATATACATCCCAGTTGGATACGAGCTGGTGGAGGATGCTCTGGCACAGATTTATCTAGGGGTAAATCTAGATAACACTACTTTGAGATAGACTCAAATAGGAACTGGTGAGTAACAACGGGCCTTGATACACTCTTGGTTACAATACTCCTTGGGGATATGCTTTGGTAAATTTATGAGATTATTATGAACCATTATTATAGGAATAATTAAATTTCCCTAAGAATATATGTTGGGAAGTATATCATGGATAACATAGAATGAAGCATATAAATTCATAAATTAAGGAAATAAATATAATTTAAAAGTTATAAATTTTATCATTAGATTCCACTTTGTTTGTTACCTATAATATTCCTTTTCTTCCAGCCAATGGTCGGTAATAAGAGGGCTCATGCTAACAACCAGTGTTAAGATCCATGTGTTGATTGTTCTAATGAGATGCCCAATCTGATGGGAGTGGGAATTGAAAACACTGTCATGATTTTCTCTCAGTTAATTCAAGATTTTAATATAAACATGGGTCAAGAGGAATGTTTAACCCCCTATAAGAAATAACAAGTCACAATCAAGAGCTTTATGAGACAAAGGCCTCATATTTTTAATGGATCATCTGATCCCTCAGTTGCCAAACAATGGATCAACTCCATTGAAAAGATCATAACCATCATTAAATTTTTAGATCAAGAGAATGTTCTTCTGAATTCTTATTGTATGGAGGGTGAATCTGATCAATGATGACCTTTGATAAAAAATACGAAGCCTGAGGAAGAGATCGAGGAATTGAAATGGAAGGATTTCTAGAAAATGTTTTTTTGAAAAATATTTTCCCCGCACCCTATAACTTAAGATGGAAAAGGACTTCCTATCACTCAAGAAAAGGATGAAGAATCCATCATAGCATATGAGGAAAACTTCACAAGGCTTGCACAATATGCCTTCAGTATTTTCATTACCCCGAATTCATGGTTAACGGCTTCTTTGGTGGGATAAAACCTAGCCTATGAAAATACCTAGTGATATGTGACTTAGAGAGCTATGAAGAAATTGTTTGATGTTCCCTCAAAGTCGAAATAGATATTAGAAGAACTTAGGGTTATCATGGGGATAAGAAGCCTAAGGTGGAATTAAATTCTGGTGGTCAAATGTATAAATCCAGCAGTGCTATGAAAATCCAGCACCCCACATTCCAAAGGTGTGGAGAGAATCACCCCAGAAATTTCCTGAAGGGGATGAGGAAATTATTTAGGTGTGGAAGAGAAGGGTACTTGGCAATTAACTACTGAAAAAAAAATTGTGGCTATGAAAGATGAGAGTAATGCTCTATTAAAATCTGAACTCATTGTTCATTTATTCTACTTCAATGAACCGGGTCAATTTTCAAACCAATTCCCAAAGACAAGGGTTTTCGGAGGCAGCCAACATCCTCTAAGGCAGTAAGGGAAAGGGTTTTCCATCAATACAACTGATGTGAGCCCTGAAAAAAAAGTGGTGACAGGAACACTAGTTATTCCTTCATAAATAGAGAATGTACCTTTTATTATGGTTCTACTATTATTTTTTATCTTGAATGTTTAGTCGAACGATCCTAAAACCACCACATGCAATGGAAGTAAATATGTTGGTGAGAACAAAAAAAGTGGAAATCATTGCATCCCATGAATATAACTCCTCCCCAGTCATAATTTGGGGATTGAAATTCTTGGTGATCCTCTTCATACTTCCATTAGTGGAATTTTATGCAATTCTTGGCATGGAATGGGTTTCCTTGTATAGATCCAACATTAATTTCCATGAGATTGAAATCACTCTCTATATGGCGAATCAACCCCAAATTCTATACATGTGAAAGGAGAAGGAGGGATATTATTTAGCACCATCACCACAAGAATTTATATTATTTACCTATAATATTGCATATCTGGCTCAGATGATTGAGTCTAAGGAAGAAACCATCTTGAAGACATGTCTATTGTAAGGTAATTCAATAATGTGTTTCTGGGGGAATTGCATGGCCTCCCTCCTAGAATAGATGTTTAATTCACAATTGATCTTATACCTAGGGTGTTTTCAATATCCAAGACTCCTAGGGAATGATTTTTGTAGAGATTTATGAGTTGAATAAACTACTAAATGAAAATTTGGATAACGGGTTCATATGGCCAAATGCTTCACCATGGGGTGCACCATTCCTCCTCCTCAAAAAGAAGTTAGGTCAATGCACCTTAGCATTGATTATCGTGACCTCAAAAAAACCATGATAAAGAACATGTATCATATACCATGAATTTATTACTTGTTCGATCAGCTACGTGGAGCACAATATTTCTCCAAGTTTTATTTTCGGTTAGGATATTACCAAATAAGGGTGAAGAAGGAGGATGACCCCAAGACTGCATTTTGTATAAGATATTGGAACTATGAGTTCATAGTAATTCATTTCAGACTCACTAATTCTCTAGAAATCCTCATGGAATTGATGAATAGAGTCTTTAGAGATAACCTCAACAAATTTTTGGTAGTATTCATAGAAGATATTCTAATATAATCCAAAAGAAAGGAGGATCATTAGGAGCATCTACGAACTGTACTAGCGACCTTGCAAAAGGAGAAGATCTATGGAAAGTATAGTAAGTGTGAGTTTTGGTTAAAGGAGGTCTTATTCTTGTGTCATATCATTACAATAAATGGGATATCTATATATCCTTCTAAGATAGATAAAATTTAGGGATGGTAGAGTTCATCTTTGGTAGCGGATATCAATTTCTTCCTAGGGTTAGCTGGATATTATCACTGATTTGTGAGAAATTTATCACGATTGTCAAACACTCTTACCAAGCGAACTTGGAAGGGAGTAATGTTTTCTTGGAGTGATGAATTCAAATATAGCTTCAAAAAGTTGAAAAGGAGGGTTCTAACTGTGCCTGTCCTTACACCACCCACATGTTTGAAGAATCAACGTGGGAATTAGAGGAAGTGATAAAGCATAGTTACTCGCATCTATTTTAGTGCGGGGAAATAAAATTTGGAGGGAAAAATTTATTAAGGGGGGAATAATGTAACGACTAAAACATTTGTTAATAAAAATTACACTTGATCTAATTAAATTTCTTATTATTTAAAATGGTTATATAAAATATGGACTTCATTGGTTTTATGTTTTCGATTTCAAAATACCAATAAAGAATTGTTATTGTTGCTAATATAGTCATTGAACAATGATAACATGATTAGTATAAATATAGTTCTTTAAAAAATCCAATTTACTCAGAAAAAGGAAGTGATGGCCTCATCCTGTAGAATTTATTTATATGAAGACCATTTGTCAGATCTCAAAAAGGAGGTGGCATCATCAGGTGTCTCTCTAGACCAATCCCATGCAGAGCTTCAACACATTAAACTCGAATGGAAGTACTTATGGGAGAAGTGGAAGTTGATAAATATTATCACCCATGAAATGAAATCTGAGCCTCCCCAAGAGTTTGTCACCATCGCACACCTTACCCTTCAGACATATATAGGTGTTATATGGGTTTATGTAACAAGACCCTAGAACTACGATTATGTAAATTATATTTTTATAGAGAATATACATTCATTTTATTTTTTGTAAATAGTTTTTTGAAGAAAAAATAGTATTTTTAGTTAATATTCAATTAAGAAATTTATTTTGATGAATTATAGGATTTTTACAATAAAAAATATTTAAATTAAATATTATCACTAAATTAATTTTTATCAGATATAAATGATCATATAATTTTTATGAATACAATTGTAATATTTATTAATGTTTGAATGTTGTTTTTGTCCAAACCCATGAATTTTTGATAAATGTAGGTTTTTATTTTAAAAGAAAAAATTCACATATTTAGAAAATTATTTAGATACAATGAAAATTATTTTGGTAATCATGATTTTGAAATTATCCAATAGTAAATTTTTCATAATTTTCTGAGATAGTTGAATTTTTTGGGTAAAAATTAAATATCGTTTAAATATATAATGTGTTTTATGACATCATAATGACCAAATATTGATGTAATAAAATACTATAAATGGTATTTTCGGAAGATATAAGTTTTTTCATTTAAATAATGTGTTTTTAGGTTTAATTTATTTATTTTAAAAAGCCTTAGTGGACCCTCCAAGACTTATAAAACATTTTATCTTTTTAAAATGATTCCCTAGAGAGTGTGACTCACCTCCACAAGTGAAAACCTAATATTTTAGTAAGTTCGGTCATTGGCCTTATAAAATAATTATTTTAATTACCCTTTGGCAAAAACCACTGTCAAAAACCATGTTTTGGTTTGTGTTTTTTATTACATTAATGTGTGGTGCCCAAAACCTAAATAATAAATAATTCTCTCTCTTTTCCTAAATAAACCCACCCAATATCCCACTTCCTCTTCACTCAAAGCCTTTTGTGCTCGACCAATATCTAACCTCCTATCACTCTAATCCTCCCAAGGTTCCCCAAGCTCCAATGAGTCCACTCTAAAGTCTCTCCAAAGCCTTTGGGATCACACTTCCATGTACGGGATTTCTTTATTTCTCATTTTTTATCCAATTTTCATTATATTATAATACTCTTTTTTCTCTATTAAAAATGATAAAGTATGGTTTTTTACCTCCCCCATACATCCCTCTTTATTTTTGAATGATGATAGACCACTTACTCTCTCATTAATTCCTCCCATTCACACCTGTTACTATGCTAAAATTCAATAAATAATTTATCTCTTCTCATTTATATTCAAGAAATTATTTTATATTATGCATATAAATTCCATTAAATATGTTGTTAAATGTATATATATTACCCCCTTAGTATAAATTTCTTGTAAATATGATGAGATACCCCTTTCTCTCTCATCCACCATTTTTTATGAATTCTTATATCACACTGTTATGCTGGCGAAATTGCACTGTGATTCTCTAAGCCAAAGACATTGTGTAGTGAATACCATGTCCATTTCTCTATCAAGTTTATTAAACTATATGCTCATTTACATATTGAATATATAGATTAATGTATGAATTCCATATTCCTTTATCGTTTAATAAATTACTATGTTTAATGAATCCATATTGTATTATCTATACGGCACACTTATGCATGAAAGGAAATGATTAAGAAGGTTACACCCAGATAGCGCTCCAATGATTTTGGTAAAAAGTATAATCATGATACGTAATGTTCAATGATTGTTTAATCATTCTAATTCACCTTCAATGAGGGTTTACTCATTCTCCTTATGCAATTATATTTGGCTCATGTTAATACCATTTTATGTGTTGTTGCCACATTTCCATGTTATGATAATCAAGCTATATCATGCATTTATATTAATGATTCACTTATGCTCCATTGATATGACTATTTCCTAACATGTATTTTATTCATCATTTTATTCCTTGTTTACTCCCTTACTAGGCTTTATATCTCACCCTTTTCTTATACTTGTCCTCAGGTTATCCCATGCAATGCTAAGTACAAAGGAATGTGTGTAGTCATGTAAAAATGTTTCCAATAAAGCTGTGTATTTCATGTTTTAAGTTTTTATGTAATATTCCGAATCCCCAAATACACTATACCTCTCAATATTTTATCCTTAATCAAGTGAATATTTGGTGTAATAAATTATGTTATGTGTGAAATAAAGAGCATGGTTGTTATACTGATATTGAAGAAGATGAATTTTTGGGATAGTTGATTAGAAGGTTGATCATGAGGCATCCCATGAAGAACATGTTAAATAGATGTATAAAAAATGAAGAAAAATAAATTTATTGATGACTCAATATTGTGTATGAATAAAAGGAATAATATATGTTATAATTAAAATCATTGATTGAAAATTTAAAATACATATTTTTCCAAAACTCGTGAATGAAAGAGGACATGAATCTCATAGTAGATTAATAAGAATGAATAATTGATAGATTCTCTAATACATTGAATGATTAAGTAAAGAGGGATGAAGAACTTACATAAGATTCCATGGATTGATGTTAATGTATAAAGAATAAGAATAACTCCTCAAACATGGTATGATATCTGGATTATCAATGAAATCATTCCTAGTTGAGGCAAAATAAATCCCCAGAGAAAATAGTGAAGTGTCTCATACCAAACGTGTAGTTATCTAAAAAAATTATAGTTGTTATGGATAATTTTCATATAGATAAAAAATCATGCCTCATTACAATACAAAAGAATTAACTCCCTTGATGATAGTGAATATGGGAGATGATAAAAATTTTATTTATCAAAATCTATGAAATGAGACAATGAAATTAAAAACTAGGTTTTATTATGGTGTAAAATTTGGACACATTCAATATGTATCCTCAATTGAAAATATATTTGTCAAAGAGTATCATCATAAGAAATAGGAATGTTGTTTTCCCTATTATACTTACACATATAATGGATATTGTTTTAATTTTGAAGGATATAGAACAAGGTGTCTAAATATGCCTCAAGGGTAAAAATAGAAGTGACTCATGAGACCCATAAAGTAGGAAATAAACCACTCATATGATTGACCATCACATTGAAAACATAAATGTAGTTTTAAATTTTTCAAGAAGAAAATGAAATTTTGGAACCAAAAGAGTCATAGGAGTATCGATAATCCTAATAATATCCCCAATAGACATGGAAGAACAATACATTATATGGTGAGGAAACATTTATTTAAAATTCCTTAATAGAAACAGGAAAGTCCAGTTTTTGGGTCAGGGATAACTGATCTAATTAAATGAATATTGACATTAAAAAATATATTATCGACATTAAATATGATATAAGTGGAGTTGTTTAGTTTTTCAAGGATTAAGGGTTCAAATATATTGGATATGAGAAGGAAAAAGTTTATGGAAAAGGACTCTAGAATATATATTTGTTATTCTAATAAGTACATAGCTATAATTTTTCTATTTCATGTTAGTTGTGTGACTCATGAAATGTTGTAAAATTTTTCAATGTTAGAACCATTGAAGAAAATTATATAAAACTTTTACATCATGTATTGTGAACCAAATATAATTGATATTTGATCAATGATGAAAATTGGTGTATATAGTCTATAAGAAATGAAAATTGGCTATGTCGTAAGTAACATGGTCACTTATGCCAAATATATTTAGAAAATATGGTAATTATAAAAGGATAATGTGACTTTCTCATGCTCACATATGGAAAAACACATACATTTCATTCTTCTCAAAAGAGGAAACTTTTTCATATTACATACATGAAAGAGATAAAAAATTCATAAAGAGTTTTGGAGCATAATCATGTTAATGATAGTGAAACAATAAACCCTAATGAATATGATGGAAAAATCTATTAGTCTCTATTTTTTATTAGTTTATATGTATTTATTGTCTGATGGTGATTATTAATAATAATGAAGTATAAAAGTGTAACACTAACTAGTGAATATAATATAAAAGAATTATTGGGATGAAAATTCAAAAAAATCATTGATAATGGTATGGAATTAAAAATTTCCCAATTATATAATTATATAGAAAAAAATGTGATTTAACATAAATTTTTAGTGTTTATAACCTCTCAAAAATATATTTTTTAAAAAATAATTAACATTATTGAACAAATAGATTAAACTATGCTCACAAAAAATAGTTATAGAGATGAATTGGGAGGAAGTGATCTTGATAGTTGTGTAAATCTATAATTAGATATATGAATGTAAAATTAAAGACAATAGAATTTATGAAATTTATTGTGTAAATTATTTCCTGATAAAATACTTTAGAGTATTTAGGATTAAGTGATTCATACTATATGAAGATTAAAGTAAAAAAATTAGCATATCAAGATGAAGAGATATTTCTTGGAAATTCCTTAAACATAAAAGAAAATAAATTTTATATAAAATGATCCAAAAAATGGCCGAACATTCTAAAATTATCATGATTTAAAATGAGAAGATTTAGAATTTAGTAAGAAAAATTGAGACTAAAATCAAAATAATTTCCAAAGATTCAATCCAGAATATAAACGGGATAGAGTTGATGATGTTTCCGAGTCAATGGGAGTTCTAATAGATAACGAAAAATCTTATGAGAGCTACGATGATGATGAAAAAGAAATAGAAATAGATAGTGTATATAAATAGTCCAAAAATAAAAAAAATCACCGATATAAACCTACTATGTGACCACACATCCTCAGCTGAATCACAAATGATGAATGAATATGGGCAATGTTAATTTTTATCCCAAGTGTAATTAAAATCGTTTTATGATGCTACTATAGATGAAATTTGGTTATATTCTATGAATGAAGAGCTTGATAAAATTGAGAAAAACCAGACATGTGATTTTTTTACAAGGAAAAGTGAAAAGATTATTATCTAAACTATGTATTGATTCCAAAACAAACATAATGAATTTGGAAATTTCACTCATAACAAAACAAATTTTATGTTTGAGGTTTATTCTCAAACTAATGTAATTGATGTTGATGATACATTTTTATTGGCTGCAAAACTTTAAACCATTATTTTACTTCTATGGATGACCATAAAAAAGAATATAATAGTGTATCAAAAGGATATATAATCATAATATCAGAATGGTGTCCAAGAATAGATATTCTACATTGAAAAACTGTATGACATTCTCATTGATTATGATAATAAAAATGGAGTATTGATATAGGAATTTCTTATAAAGGATGATACAAGAACAATGGGAATGGGACTGAAGGTTATATCAGTGTTTTTGGAAGATTGGTTACCATCGAGGTACAGTTGATCACAACCTCTACCTAAAAAAGGTAAAAGGGAAATAGATAGTGGTACTTTTATATGTCAATGACATCATTTTTGAATACTCAAATAACATCCAGTGTGAGGTGTTTTCATAATTAATGATGTTCAAATAAAAAATGTCATTAATTTGTTAATTATAATTCTTTTATAGGATGTAATTGATTTAAAAGAGGTATGGAAAGTTTATATCAAAAATCAAATATTTTAAGGAGGTTATTAAATTAATTAAAATGGAATATTTCAAAAAAAGGATACACTTCTGGAAATGAAATTTTCTAAATATTTTGAATGTGAGAAAGTGATAGATACTCAAATGAAATTTTATGAAGATGGTGATGGTATGAAATTGGATGTGACACTCTATATTAAAATTAACTGCACCCAACTTAAAATAATAGCTAATTTTCCAGAAATTGTGTTTTACACATGTCAAGCTGTAAGATATTATAGTTTTTCCAAGAAAAGTCACATGAGGGATTTGAGGTGGAAACTTTGATATATAAAAAAGATAGTATATTAATGGTTATATTATTGTTAAATTTCATTGAATCAATTAGTGGTATATAAGGATGATTATCATAAAGTTTTGTTGGATGAAAAAGAAACCACCTCATGAGGTGTGTTCAACATTGGACACTCTTTCATTTCATGGAACAATAATATGAAGAACTATATAACCTGAATATTTACTTAGTAAGAATATGTGGAAATACTCAATAATTATCCTAATTTATATGGATAAAACAATAGTTATTATTTTTTAAGATAACTCTTATTCCATTAAAATTTACAAAAATACCATTCAATACATGAGGATGAAGTACATAAAAATAACGTATCATTTCTTGAAGGATAAGTTATAATAAAAGTCTCAAATAGATTATGTGCTAATATAAGATCAAGTTACGGATATCATGAAAAAAATAATTTTACAAATATGATCTTAAATAACATTGGTCGGATCATTGATTCTAACCAACCCCTTCTCTTTATATGGACTCAAACATTAGATTATCTCACCAATAAAGAATTTATCCAATATAATTGAATGAATTATATTATACTCTGGTGTTAAGTGTTTCTAACTCTCCTTTTTCCATCCTCAAGGAAGGTATATTTGAGAAAATTGAAAAGGGATGTATGATATGTATGAAAAAATGATAGAATCAACACATAGGGGGAGAGTGATTTGTTTTTTAATATAGGTTTTGAAGGCATGTGTTGGTTGTAATGACACTAGATTTGAAAATTTAAATTCAATGTTTGGTTATCATATGATAATTCCTTCCTTTAACTCTTTTTTCTCACATCAAGAATTGTCTCATTGGATCTTATAGTTTATGATTGATGAATCATTAGTTCACAATTTCATGGAAATGATCTATATACTATGTGTGTGTCATTTTCTTCAATGAAAAACGTGAGTTGATCATTTTGTATTATGGAATTATCAAAAATTCAAAAGGGATATATTGTTCACTAAAACCCCATTAAATTTTTGGCCAGTATATGTTTACAGACAATTTAAATAAGGGTTATCAAGTGATTATGGAGGGTTTTTTTTTGTTTTCAGTTTTTGTCTATCCTTTATTTAAAGTGATTGAAATGTTTTTAAAAGGTGATACATCTGGGAGATATATCCCACACTAAAAACCCATCACTATACGTTAGGATGTGTTATTATGGGGAATTATGCATTTTAGAACAATTATTTACACCATAAAATATATCATGTAAGACTATAATGGGAAACACAAATGTTTTCAATGAAAAAGAAACAATAGTTACTCTACAATGATGGTTTCCAAAAATATCCATATTCTCAATCAAGGTTAGCACCAAAATAGCCTCCAAAAAATCTAGTGTCTAAGACCAAGAGAAACATAGCTGAGTCGGTCGACAAGGGTGTGTTCATGTGAAGTAGGCCCCAACATAGGGCTGGATTGTGGTGAATTTTTCTTGTCATGAGTTGTTATAGTGGGGTCATTTTTATGTTGTTATGTTGTAAGGATCATAAACATGTGGAATAATATTGTTGGAGTTTTTGATATGGGATTCATTAATTTATACCATACCATAGTCATATGAACCGAGGTGTGGTGGAATTTTAGAATAAAATTTGATTAGTTTCTATGCCACTATAAAATTTGGGGTGTCTATGTCATGAAAATATGGTGATGTCATAGTCCTACTAGAGAGAATAAGAAGTTACACCATAGTAGAAGTGTATATATTATAGATTATATGGTGAGTAAAGAGAAATTAAGGAGGATGAATGGAGATCATTTTTTAATTAAATGGTGAATGATTTTTCTGGATCAGGTAAACTACAAGTGTCAAAACTATTTTATGTTAGAACACACCACATAAAATGGAGTGTAATTTTAGTTTTTACTATAGTAGAGGTGAAAAAATATTATTAAATCTAAAAATTAGAATGATAATCCATATAATACAAGGATGAATCGAAAATAGAGATCTATCAGCCTCACTCAATATTTCTTTTTCAACTTGGAGTCACATAAAATAAAAAACATTTTTTGAATCCCAGAATACCTTATTTTTTAATTTAAATTCATGAAACATACCCATATTAATCAATTCAACAATTTCCTATAAAAATTGTATTTCTTTTGAGAATTCATATTCCTATTTTAGTAATATTATTTTACTAAAACCTGGATAAAACTGATGGAGTTTCTATATAAAAAAAATTATAATCCAAAATTCATAAAATCCTTAATTGAAGGATCGTGTTCTAAATATAGCATAGTTAATGTAGAATTGTCTTTCTGACTCTAAAAATCAGTTACTTTTTTTGAATTCCATAGATATTAAAGAATTTTTTAGTTGTGTTATTTATAAATTCTAACCATCTCCTATGTCTCATGTTTAAAAATTTCAAAATGAATATATATTTATTGTTTTTATAATCTGTATTTATTTCATATTTTAATACATATAAATTATGTCTCCAATTTTTTAATGAAAACATTATGGACACAAATTCTAGGTAATGTGTAGCATAAGTTTTTTCATTGGGTTTTAATTGATATAAATAATACAAAATTTCCTCATCATTATGCATTAAAAAACCATACCATTCAATGAAACATCGATATAGATAACTAAGTCACCATTTCTATATAGTAGGGCTCAAACTAGAGCATTCACAATTATTATTTTCAACTAATGGAAACATTAATTGTGTTTCATTATGTGTATGAACCTAAATCCTTTTCACGTTAACTTTTTTTCCTAGATAACCATGAAAATTTTTCAAACAAATATCCTTAATTTTCAGATAATCCAACAAAACTACGAATCTCGGGCACATTTTTTGGTCTTGACCATCCATTAACCACAATAGTTTTATTGACAATGATAGTAAAGACACCTTTATTTATGATATTTCCAATAAGTAAATTATTTTGTAACCAAAAAATAACTTTTACAAAATATTTCATATAAATTAGTTTTTTCTATGTTTTTAGAACAATCCCTTGATCTGTTTCTTGACCCCTATAACATTTAGTATAAACCAAAATATATTCAATCAACCAAACTATAAACATATCCAAATTTTCATATAAAATTAATTCATAAGGTCCATGAATATAATTTAATCATTCATAAAACCAAGGGGAATTACCAAAATATCAAAAATCCCATATCTTGAAAAAATGTGTTCTTAGGGGTTTCATCTGCCTTCACCTTTTGCAGATGGTACGTAAACATGAGATAATACTTCAAAACATACTTATCTTAATGGAGCTAATAAAACATGTAATCTATGTGAGGAAATATGTACTTAATCTTAACAATAATGTTGTTAAATTCCCTATAATCAATGAAAATCCACAAAGAACCATTTTATTTTTTATCAAATGAAATATGATAATCTCATGGTGAAGTGACATCATGAATGGAACCTTTATCACGAAACTCATGAAACATCCATTTCAATTATATATGTTCTAATTGATCTATTATATAAGGGTGTTTTGGAATTAACTTTTTATTGGTAACTAAGTCAACAGTAATCTAAAATTCTCTATAAATTATAATATTATGTAACTCATCAAGAAAACATCAAGATATTCTTTTATTATCAGCATATATTTAACCTAAAAGGTCACTAATTTTCAACAACATGGGAAAGGTAACATTCATATTCATCTCTTAATAATTAATCTTATTATTGATATGTTATCAATGGTATGAATTTATTATTATATAAAAATGGAAAATAATTTTAAAAAATAAATTATTTGTTTCTCCAATTTAACTTAGCATGATAAACTAAAATCCAATTCATACATAGAATAGAATCAAATTCTAAAATATTCTAGATAAAAATGGTTATGGATAGAATCATCCATAGATGATAACATGACGATCATTTTAATTTAATTTCAACACTAATACCTATTTTTACCTAATTTTCTAACATCATTTCATGAGATGAAATTTTCATTTTACTAGAAAATTTCATATAAATGAATAAATGTGTAGTCCCCAAATAATAAAAGACATTAGAATAATATGAGTAAACATTTAATTTACTTACTAACACAAAATTATAAGGGAAAAAATATTATAAATTATTTTGAAATTATTTTACCACAACCTTATACTTATATTCTTTCCCCCATCCCATAATTCATTCTTTTATTCAAGAAAAAATATTCATAATGACACATCTCCTTAAATTTAAACCAATTTACAATATGTTTATCAAACTTTTTCTTACCACTATTAAGATTTTTTTTAAATAAAAAACCTATTTTGAAACATACCCCATCATAGGAACATAGTAGATTTTATAATAAATTAACCATTGTTTGCTTTACAACACCAATCAAAAACTAAAAACATGATTTCCCTATCATAATATTTCATTAATGTATTATTCCAATTTTTTTACCACCAAGATCTATTTTTATCTATTTTTTTATGTAATACATGGTTATAATTAAACATTATTTCTGTCTTCTAATCATAGAAAATTGATTTCTCAAAAAATTTAGATACATGAGAGGAAAAAATATCTTTAGTGTATTAGCATTAATCCTTAGTAGTGACTATTAATTATACTATCATGATTTTGAATAAATTTTGGTGAATTACATTGAAATTAGGTGATGTTTTATTAATATTTGACAATTTAATATTCCTCATTTTTATTTAGTATCATGGTTTTATTTTCCATCCTATGTCAAATAAACTTGGAGAAATAATTATCAATATAAATATTATTAAATGTATCACATTCTGTTGATTCAATCCCTTCTCTTTCTATTGTATTATTAACCATTGACCACCATTAATTAGATTACACATCAAAATGGTAAAAAATTGTTACATTTTTATTATATGAACAACCCATGAAATTGAATATATTCTTCATGGCCTTAATCCATCACTCAGGTATCATTGAGTCATAAATCCATTTAATTCTAGAGGGAGTTATCTCTTAAAATTCTCTACTATCGACATATTTCACTATGGTGGATCGGGTTTCTTAATATAATGGATGAAAACTCGTTTATATCCTTTTTCAATTGGTTCATCAATGAAAAAACAAATAATTTCTATTTATATCAATTATAGGTTTCTGATTTGGAAGGATTTTTTTTCTTGATTCCTTCATAATTCAACTTCTTTTTTTCTTATATGGAAAACAATTATGACTATATATAGTTTAGATTAATAAACATGGAAATATTCAAGTTCTATATCATGAAAAATTATAATGTATAATTTCTTAAGGGTATTTATATACATTTTTGTAACAATTTATCTAAACAGTTTACTCTAACACCATCTATACGGACTCAACATTAAAGAATCTATAAAATTGATTCATTAGATAATAATTCATTTAGTTTTGTTTTGGGAGATATTTTAGGTTTAGAGTATCATATAATTAAGTAAAATCCTTTAAATAAATATTATATTATAAATTGTACACTACCACTCAGTATAAAATTTTTTAACAATACAAAACTTTTAAAATAAAACAGGGTTTATTTTTCACGATATACCTTCACTACTTTCATCTTTTCCTCATCCTTATCCATGAACATCCCAAAAACCTAATAAAAAATTTAGATTTTATGATGAGCACTAAAAACATAGTGAGATACATGTTTAATAAATAAAGAAACACATTATTCCATGAATAATCTAAAACATTATCCTTTTCCAAAACAATCATTGTGCTAAAAATTAAAATTTTCTTACCCTAAAAATAAACATTTATCACTAATGATTTTCATAAAAAAACATAATAATAAATCATAAAGTAAAAAATAAAAATGATAAAAATAATTTAGAATAATTTAAAACTAATCAAAATTTATACATTTTAACCTTATTCTCATATTTCCTTAGAATATCACAGGGAATAGAGGAAAACGTAAAACATTAGATATTCATTGAATCATTCAGATACCTAAAATAGAGAGATACCTCTTCCTTGATAGCCTAATTGGCAAGATACTCAATATGTGGGGTTTCTAGCATATAAAATTTCCATTCATAGTGTAGTATAATATGATACAACCTATGCCATTTTTATAAATTCACATTAGTGAGAAGTTTTATCTTCACTAGTATTGATCATAATGATATTTTCAATGTCGTTTGATTTTCTACTTTTTAAAAATTAAGAGAAAATAATTAATACTTTTTCATTATAAAAATGGTAAAAAAAATTATATTTAATTAATTTTTATTAATATCCCAATAATTTATAAAACCTAACAATTATCAAAATCAGTTTTGGAATATATTTCCTCTTAGATATTATAGTAGAACTGAACCATATTCCATTTATCATGACACCTAATTGGTCATGAAATGATATTTGAAATGTTTTAGATAGGAGTAAATTTCCAAATACATAACTCCTAGTTTTTTGGTCCGTTTAGTGGACTCTCTAATACTAAAATACCAAATTAAGTGATTTTCTCAACATTTTCCACTTAGTGACACTATGTACTAATTGCGTAGTCAAACCTTTATTTAAACAATGACAAGTCAAACCAAAAAAATCAATTTAAAAGATCCATAATACTTTAAAACCCCATGTTTGTGTTGGTAAAGAACATTTAACTTTGAGTTTTATTTTAACTTATGTAGTAAAAGGCTATATATACATGATATTTTTATTAGGGTATTTTTATCCTTTTTTGTATAGCCTAATTTATCTTTTCGCATTCCTTGTTAATATTAATTGTACTATACTTAAGTGATTAAACTTGTCTGAAAAAACATTTACACATTTTCCTATTAAATTCTATTCTATTTTTCAAGGAAGGGTGAACATATGCTGAGCTGGCTTCAGGTCTTGGTGTGGTTTTTCTTCGAGTATTTTGATGTTCCTCATTATCTCCATACTAGTGTAAGTACATTACACCTCGTTTTTGTATGCTAACTTTTTGAATTTAATAAATTCCCTTGGAGGCATGAATTGGGAATCCAA
The DNA here is from genome assembly GCA_963277665.1 of Viscum album. Classification (NCBI taxonomy): domain Eukaryota; kingdom Viridiplantae; phylum Streptophyta; class Magnoliopsida; order Santalales; family Viscaceae; genus Viscum; species Viscum album. The sequence continues at coordinate 1,855,091,742 of OY728145.1, forward strand.
TTCATGCCACCACCTACTTATTCCATTTTTCATATGTTTTAATTATTTTATTTGGTGATCATGCAACATTCACAAGCATAAAATAATTAACCGTAAAATTGAAATAAGTAAATATAAGTATCATGATCCTGATAATATGTAATTTCTAGTTCATATAACTTATGATAAACTGACCCCAAATGCTGGGGAAAACACACCTTGATTTGTAGCTTGGTTTAATTTGTAGCATTTTTAATTTTATTCTACATATTTCTTTGATTTGTTTCACATAAAATCCCTAACTTGGACTACCTCTACTCCCCTGGGAGCTCCATCCTTAAAAATGATTTTACACACACATAGGTGAGGGGATCCAATATAATATATAAATTTGGTTTACATAAAAGATATTTTGGTAATTTAGTCCCTTATATAATGGAATGAATGATACACCATAAATAATAATCTAACCAAAATAAATTAAAATAAATCAATAACATACGAAGGGATAGTCGAATCTCATGATAAACTACACAATAAGTAATGAGCATACATATTAAATCTTGTAATAAATTGATTTGTTTCATTCATTAATTTAGACAATATGCCACAAGATAATCAAATTAATTAAATTTATCATAATTCCATCCAACCATCCTTTACTCACCAATATATATATGTTTTTAAAAAAATCATTTAAAATTATTGAATTACAAAAGTGTAGTTAGAGGAATCAATGTGTGTTTATTAAAAAAAATTCTATAGAAATTAATTGAATATGTAATGGATAATCACATGACATGGAATTTAAATTAGAATTGAAAACATAAGAAATACATAATCAATAGGTTTAATTATATATTGAATTCTTTTTTCTATTATATTTTGAAAACACTGCCAACAACCAACTACACAATGTTTAGTATTTTTTAGGGAGTGTATGCATCTTAGGCTTGTGTCTAGAAAACACTCTTTGGGATTGTTCATGGTCCTTAACTATGGAAACCCTGGATCTAAAAACATTGTAGTCCAACATACATTGTGTGTAACCTGAATGTTTCACAACACGTCTAGCCCCATGTCTTGTATCTGATACTCGACAAACTAAGACTCCTCATGTTCTCTTCCATGAATATGATAGGGACTTCATGTTATGTACAGTGGGTATAGGTCTTGTAGTACATTAAGTTGTGTTCTAATCAACTTGGACCTACACAAAATTAATTTTTTATCGATTCTTGTAACTGATCGGGTCATATAATCGGACTTCATCAATAGATCTAGAGATAATAAAAAACTGTAAGTTCTGTATAAATTATGTACACACTTTGTGTTCCATTTTTTTCATGAAAAATCTTTAACACCTCTATATAGTGTGAATTGAATGCTTCTTAATTTTTCTATCATTATATAGTTATTGGTTATGTTATCGAGAGTGAATAAAGGAAGATAAAATTATGTTTATATATTGAAAAATATCATTTTGGGTGATAGAAAATAAAAACACATGAATGAAATAAACAAATAATAAATTATTATAATTTAAACATGTGATACCTTTAATGCCACTTGTAGTTTCCAGGCGTTGTGGAAGCTTCCTTTGAGAGTATGACCAACTCAGATTGTAACATCCATAAATCTGCACCTATGAATATGGTGCTAGAAACATAAAATTATCATTTATGGATTTTATACCAATAATTGTGTCCCAATATATTTTGCGTCAAAAAACATACAATTCCAAAATGAAAATTTAGATTAGATACACACCCAAGTACATTTCATGATTAGAGTTCTAGAGAATTATGAAATACTCGTAATAACATAGGTTTATATGAAACAAATTCTTAAATGTCATCATTATCTCTCACTAAAATCTTCACATATAGTAACCCGCATAGGTATTACATACTTAAAACCATTATTCAATCCTCGAGAAGATAAATATAATAAAAGGGTTATATCATATATTCAATAAGTTTAAACATGGGAGATATCAATTAATAATCATATGAAATCATAAGATAAGAATAAGGGCTCAAGATCATGGGAAAAACATACAATGTTCATACATAATCTGAAAAAGATCATAAACTTGAGTTATCATATAAAAAATTAACATTTCAAAGGTAATGAATAATAAGAATGATAAATCGTCATAACTCAATCCTGAACCATATTTTCTTATCATAAATTGTTTAAAATCAACATAAGTACAGAAAAAAATTTCATGTGTCAATTTTAAATATAAGGATCATTGAATTATTCATCAGTACAGTTTTACCATAATAGATCAAGCACATTGACTTGGTTCTGATAGTGGATCAAGAACATCGACTTATTTCCCATATCGGGTCAATCCCATCATCTTATTTCCATTAACTATATCATGAGATGTAATACAGTACCTAATGAATTGGATTGATGTATAGGCATCACCCAACATGAAATGGGAAATGTATATATGTTTTACATAAGATCATAAAACATTCATCATATTAGAATTCATGAAAAGAAATGGGTTTCATAAAAATTTCATCTTTACATAACATAAAGAAAAAAATGATATTTATAAAAGTAATTTTATCATGAACATAAACCATCCATAGAAATGATAAGGATGGTATAATTTGATTATATCAGTAGTAAATCATAAATTATATACAATATTTTTATCTTATATGTAAAAAAAATTCAATGATCACATGAAATAATTCTTGATGAATATAGCCTTTCCATATTGAAACCATTTCTTTTCATAAAAAAAAGGCCACAAAAATATAAAGGAAAAAATTTTCATAAAAATTAACTTCATAAAATTTTAAATTAATACTTTTATAATTATAAAGTCATGAAGGAGGGAAAATAATCACATTTTGTATATGTTTAAAAAGCATTCCCTTTATATATTTTTCTGAAAATTCACAAATAACCTAATTTAGAAAATTATAAAAACATCCCATTCAAACAGATTTTTAAAAAAGTAAAACTCGGGTAAAAATGATTCTAAACAATTATATGAGAATATAAAAACACTTTTTTTAAACCATTTTTAGATAACATGGACATGGAAGAGAACTATTCCCCAATGAGGACTTAGTCATAAAAAATCCCAAATAATGATGAGATTGTGAAATAAACCCTTTCCACTTGGGTAACTCTTGAATCATATGCCTCACAAAGCAATGAAATTTATATGGATATATATATATATATATATATCCAAAAATATTCATAATAAGAATCATAAAATAAAATCTTGGGTATTATATACAATACACAAAATAAATAAGTAATGTATGAGGCATTTGTCCAGTAGAAATAAAAGTAAGACAAAAATATGTTACCTTAATCTCAGCTCATCACGTATATTATTTATATTCCGGAATAATAAAAATGGGTTAATTATTTACTTTCTTAATAAAATTTTTCAATTTAATTATTTATTTTTTCTAACTTATTGACATTTTATAACAATTACTTAATCATTTATGTTCAAGATAAACATTTTAGAGATATTTGGATCTTAAGTTCAAAATGGCTTCAGTAGGTTGACTATGGTCAAAGTGGTCATTATTTCATCATATCCTGAATGATAATCATGAAATAATTTTCATTTTTATAAATAAACTATAAGTTTAAATATAAATTTTAAATATATTTATTAATAATGATGTATGTTAAAAACACAGAGCTGGTATGTTTTTTGTATGCATGAGTAACGTTTACATTTTTTAATTATTATTATGGAAATATGTTAAGTATTATTTCATATTTAAAAATTGATAATAATATAATACATATCATCTTTATTATTCAAATATACTTATATATATCATCGATAACAAATATTATCTTTATTATACATTAATTTGTGATTTATTACATGAGACTACACATGATACAACCTGGTAGATCAAGAATTATAGTTTATTTGGAAATTAGGTACATTACATAACAACCTAAAATATGAAATACTTTATCTTTATTGAAAATATTCTTATCATTCTCGAACATTAAACTACATGGAAAAACATGGGGACATACATAAGAAAGCGGTGATCAATGAAGTATAGTAAGGGAATAAACATGTCACAACATGAGAAAAATAAAACATGTTAGACAATTGGTATATCAATGGGGAATAAAGGTATGAGAATAATAAACATGAACAATAAGACAAGACATAGATTGATAATCATAAAGGTGTCATGGGAAATATGAAAAAACTCTAAAACACTGCATCATACACTATAGGAAAAATCAATATTTGCAACGGGTTATTTGTGACAGGATTTATTCCCGTTGCAAATAACCCGTCCAGGAAGTTATTTGCAACGGGGAAATTTTCCCGTCACAAATAGTTTGGCGCGACTTGTGCGCCAAACCACGCGAATATTATTTGGGACGTGGGAGATGTCTCTCCTCGCAAATAGTTTGGCGTGACTTGCGTGGCTTGCACGCCAAACCACTCAAGAATATTTGAGATAGTACCCGTTGCAAATACCTGGCGGTGGTTAATAGCTTTTTGCGGCAGGATGTCGTCCTGTCACAAAAAGAGTGTCAGCAGGAACTATTTACGATGGGGCCCGTCGCAAATACCCTTTTAACCGCCGACTGTAATTAATGTGGTCGATGGTATTTGCAACGGGGCCCATCGCAAATACCACTATTTGTGATGGGAAACCAGTCACAAAAAACCTCATCGCAACTAATCTAACCTATATATACCCTCATCCGTTTTTTTTTCAAATCTCTCAGATCTTCTTCTCCCTCTCTTTTCATTCTTCAGTTTTAAGGAAAATTTTATTTTAGTTAAAAAAATTTAGACAAGAGCAGTTGGAAGGTGCCAATACTATCAGAATATCAAAGATTAAGGTATTTGTATTTTGTTTTTCTATATTTATTTTATTTTTTATGTTAATTTCAATTGTTGTTTACTAGTTGTAATTAAATTAGGTTTTTATTGATTTTTATTTTTATTTATTTTTAGTAAGAAATTGATATTGTTAGTGATAATTATAAATAATTAGTGTTAATTTGCAATAATTATATATAACAGATATAATTAGTAATAATTAGTAATAAATAGATATAACTAGTAATAAATAGATATAATTAGTAACAAATAGATATATTTAGTAATAATTAGATATAATTAGTATTAATTAGATATAATTTGTAATATTTAGATATAATTAGTAATAATTAGATATAATTAGATATAATTAGATATAATTTGTAATAATTAGATATAATTAGATATAGTTAGATGTAATAAGTAATAGTTAGATATAATTAGTAATACCTAGATATAATTAGTAATAATTAGATATAATTAATAATAATTAAATATAATTAGTAATAATTAGATATAATTAGTAATAACTGGATATAATTAGTAATAATTGCTATAATTGGTATTAATTAGATATAATTAGTAATAATTAGATATAATTAGTAATAATTAGATATAATTAGTAATAAATAAGAATAATTAGTAATAAATAAGAATAATTAGTAATTATTAATTATAATTATAAATAAATAGATATATTTACTATTAAATATATTTAATTAATAATAAATAGATATAATTTGTATTAAATAGATATAAATTGATATAATTAGTAATAAATAGATATATTTAATAATAAATATATATAATTAGAAAAAATTATATATAATTAGTAATAGTTAGATATAATTAGTAATAAATAGATATAATTAGTAATAATTATATATAATTAGTAATAATTAGATATAAATAGTAATAATTAGATATAATTAGCTAAAATTAGTAATAATTAGCTAAAATTAGTAATAATTAGAAATAATTTGATATAACTAGATATAATTAGATATAATCAGATATAATCAGTAATAATTAGATATAATTAGTAATAATTCGATATAATTACTAATAATTAGAAAAATTAGATATAATTAGTAATAATTAGTAATAAGTAGTAATAATTAGTAATAAGTAGTAATAATTAGTAATAATTAGTAATAATTAGTAATAATTTGTATAATTTGTAATAATTAATAATAATTATATATAATTAGCTAAAATTAGAAATAATTAGCTAAAATTAGTAATAATTAGATATAATTAGTAATAATTAGATATAATTAGATATAATTAGATATAATTAGATATAATTAGATGTAATTAGATGTATTTAGATATAATTAGATATAATTGGATATAATTAGATATAATTCGATATGATTAGATATAATTAGATATAATTAGATATAATTAGATATAATTAGTAATAATTAGTTATAATTAGATATAATAACTAATAATTAGATATAATTAGTAATAATTAGATATAATTAGTAATAATTAGATATAATTAGTAATAATTAGATATAATGAGTAATAATTAGATATAATAAGTAATAATTGGTAATAATTAGTAATAATTAGTAATAATTAGTAATGATTAGTAATAATTATATATAATTAGTAATAATTAGTAATAATTAGTAATAATTAGTAATAATTAGTAATAATTAGTAATAATTACATATAATTTGTAACAATTAGATATAATTACTAATAATTAGTAATAATTAGATATAATTAGATATAATTAGATGTAATTAGAAATAATTAGTAATAATTATTAATAATTAGTAATAATTAGTAATAATTAGTAATAATTGGTAACAATTAGTAATAATTAGTAATAATTAGTAAACATTAGTAAAAATTAGTAATACTTAGTAACAATTAGTAATAATTAGTAATATTTAGTAGTAATTAGTAATATTTAGTAATAATTAGTTATAATAAGTAATAATTAGTAATAATTAGTAATAATTATTAATAATTAGTAATAATTAGTAATAATTAGTAATAATTAGATATAATTAGTAATAATTACTAATAATTAGTAATAATTAGTAATAATTAGTAATAATTTCTATTAATTAGTAATAATTAGTAATAATTAGATATAATTAGTAATAGTTAGATATAATTATATATAATTAGTTATAATTAGATATAAATAGTAATAAATAATAATAAATAGATATACTTAGTAATAAATATATATAATTAGTAATAAATAGATATATTTAGTAATAATTACTAATAAAAAATTATATAATCAATATTTATGAAAAAAAATATTAATATTATTAAAATAATAAAAACTTTAAAAAATATTAAAATTATCAATATTCGCAATAGGTTTAGCTCTATTCTTAACATGTTCAAATCTCAAAGGGTCGCCAATTTTCAGGTCATGCTCAATACAAATTTTGTGTCAGTCATGTCCAATGTAAACTCTATAATTTTCCTTGCATGGTTGATCACCTTGCAAGTAGTGTTTTAATAGGACAACCCAAGTCAAGCCCTTCTCATCTATAATAATTATCTCACATGACCCTTTACATAGACCATTCTTCCTTGAAAATTAAAGGGAAAGATACTAATATCCCCTCAAATTTTTATGGAAGAAGGATCTATGTAAACGGAGCGAGATGATTCATAGAGACGAGAACGATATTATGTTGGTCGTCCTATTGCAACACTACTTGCGAGGTGATCAACCATGCAAGTACAATTATTGAGTTTACATTAGACATGGTTGACACAAACTTTTTATTGCACATGACCTGACAATTGGCAACCCTTTGAGAATTGAACATGTTAAGAATAGATAAAAGTATGTTATGAATATAGATAATGTTAATATTTTATAAATTTTTTATTATTTTAATAATATTAATATTTTTTTCATAAATATTGATAATATTATTTTTTTTATTAGTAATAATTACTAAACGAAAACTGCTTGGAGAACGAAGGGAAAATTTGTAATCATGTCCACCACGATGATTATAAAATTTCCTTTCTTTATTCAAGTAGATTTCATTTTGCTAAGTATTGCTAAGTATTGCAGAATTAGTAATAAATTGTAATAATTAGTAATAATTAGTAATAAATTGTAATAGTTATTAATAAATTGTAATAATTAATAATAATTTGTAATAATTTGTAATAATTTGTTTTAATTTGTAATAATTTTAAATAATTTGTTATAATTTGTAATAATTAGGAATAATTAAGAATAATTAGCAAAATTAGGAATAATTAGGAATAATTAGGGAAAATTATAAATAATTAGCAATAATTAAGAACAATTAAGAATAATTAGGAATAATTAGGACTAATTAGCAATAATTAGAAATAATTAGCAATTATTAGTGTGAGAAAGATGCAATTAAATGAGCCGTTGGACAAAAGAGTAGAAGTAAATCCACTGTAAATTGTGTCTCCCTTAATTAATGGTAATTAATAAGAAGTTGTAGTTATTTATCTTCTTTTTTCAGATAGTGTTTTTATAATTTCAAATTATTCAAAAATAGTGATGATTTTATATTTTATGTAGAAACATATGGAACAAGGAAGTCAACATCAATCATTATTAGATGATCGTGCTTGGATAAATCAGTGCAGAAATCCAAATGGTTTTGGTTTAAATCATGTATATATTGAGGGTGTTGAAGCTTTCTTAGCATTTGCAACATCAAAACCAGAATATTTTTCTGAAGGCATAAGTAAGTGTCCTTGTAAAAAATGTTCTCTATGAATGTTTGACACATTTGGCAAGGTTTTATGACATCTCTTGCGGTTTGGTTTTCAACCAGATTATGTTTTTTTAGTATTATATTTTTTAATGTTTTTTTATTTACTAATAATAATAATATTATTATTATTTTATGATTTTATTTATTTATTTTTTGTTAATATTGATAATTTTATTATTTTATTATTTTTTTAATAATAGTAATATTATTTTTTCATTAATCGTAATTTTATTAATTTTATATTTTAAAAATTAATTTATTATTTTCGATCGTACCTTTTGCAATAGGACCCCATGGCAAATAGTCTAAGTAAATATTTTAAAAAAACATATTTGCGACGGAACTACTTACCCATCACAAATACTTTGTTACGATGGGCCCATCACAGAATGTTTTATATATATATATATATATATATTGAGATGGGAAGGCGGGCCCGTCACAAAAACTAAATGTGACGGGCCCGTCGCGTAAAAGTTTATGTATATATAATGCATATAATTGTACAATTATTTATGATTGTGATGTTTCTCGTCGTAAATACCATTATTTGTGACGGTCCCATTACAAATAATGGTATTTGTGACAGCATTTTCTGCAACGGGATATTTTCGACGGGGCACCATCAGAAATAAACCATCGCAAATACCAAGAATTCCTGTATTGATAATCAAAGATCATGGTTAACTTTTAAGAAGTAATGTTGTATAATGTACCATAAATTAATCAGTTTTACTCTCTATCCTAAAATGAAATATCATTAGACAAAACATTACCCAATTCCTTGGAGTTATTTATAATTCTGGGTACATGCATCACATTTATTTCATTCTCTTTCTTAAGTGTTCCACATAGATCATAAAACAAGGAATCATTTTCATCAATTTTTATTATAAAATCATGTAGGGTAGAATAAATACATGTAATACCACAATTAAAAAATATAATTTTATAATTATAAACAACCTTGATAGGAAATGGGTTTGTGCATTCAATACAAATTTTTTGGCATGGAAAATCTTGGTAGAATTAAGAAAGGATAACGGTGTCACATAAAAATTCATACAATAGGTTTATTGGAGAGAAAGGGGTCTATAATTATTTAGAAAATAAATGGATAGTAATATAAATGTTTAAAAATATATCCTAGTAATATTAATTGGAAATATAAGTCACAAGATAACGAAGAAACAAGAAGAAGGGGGAGAAGAAAAAGATATATTACCTTGAGAGTGTGTCTCAAAATGCTTGGGAGGAGATTATTGAGCACTTGGGGGAACCATGTAAAGACTATAGAGAGATTAAGGAAGAACAAGGACGTTCTCCAAGGATTTTTAGGGATGAAAAATGGTATATTGGGTTGGTTTAGATAGGAAATGAGTGGGGAATTCTTTATCATTTCTGAAACATAGGTTTTGGACTATATATAATAAATTATCCAAACCTGTAAACCTTCCTATGGTTTTTTTCCTTGTTTTTTGTCAAATTGGAGTGGTTTCAATTTTTATAAAAGGAAAAGGTCGGAAATTGATAAAATAGTACCCTTGTTGATGTTGAAGTGAATCATAATCATAAATAAATGATTTTAAAAACATAAAATATATTTTTGGTTTTGGTGGATTCGTAAAGTCTTTATAAAATTAATAAACTAAACATAAAATGACATTATTTTAAGGTTAAACCATATATTTGATTTTTTATTCCATTTAAAGTATTTATTACATCACTTTTGTCTCATTATGATGACATAATACAAACCATATATTTATATGGTATTTAATTTTTAACCAAAAATTTTACTATCACATAAAATTATGGAAATTTCACAATTGGATAATTTCGATGTTCTAATTCAATAAAATCGTATTCATTTTATCAAAAAAAATTCTAAATATATTTATTTTCACTTTTAAGATTATTACATACATTCATTGAGAAATTATTAGTTTCTTAACAATAATAGTTTTTTAACCCTTATAAAAATTTCATTTCACTTCATAAAATTTATATGATTATTTATATTTAATAAATATTATTTAACAATAATATTTTATAAAAATATTATTTAATTCATATATACATTAATTAATTAAAATAAATTTCTTATTTGAAATAGAATACTGATTAACAACACAATTTTTGTTTTTTGTATAAAAATAAAAAAATTTATAAAGTAACGAAATGAAGAAAATATGATAATTATTCAACTGAAAATAAAACATGTATATTAGTATTATTATGGTATTGATACATTTCCCTTTATTACACCCACAAATTCACTAATGGTAAGGTGTGTAATGGTGAGATTTTCATGAAGAGTTTTAGCATACATGGTTAGGGTTGTGATCTTAATGAGCTTGAACTTCTCTAGTAAATGGTTTCACTCATGCTTAAATTTTTGGATCTCAACTTGGTCTTAATCAAGGGATAATATCAGTGATTTTATATCCCTTATAAGATCTAATATATGGGATTTATAGAGTATAATCCTGCTGTTTGAGGACATCACTTCCTTTGTCTAGTTCAATTGGATTTTTTAAAACCCTATATTTATAATAATCATATGATCACTCTTCAACGGTTATATTACGAATTTTAATGATTCTTAACTGTATTTTATATCAAATATTATATAATAAAACACAATAAGTGCTTGTTTTCTTATATCAATAATTAATAATAATTCATTTAATTAAATCTCAATGGGAATTATATTTATAGCGGTTTGGGTTCTTAAAATCATCCCCCCTTTAGACATTTATCCCTTGAGATTTTCGTTTACAATAACAAAAAAGATCAGGGTAATTTTGTTTCATCGCTTCCTATATTTTACATGTTACTTCTTCAAACATATGGTTTCTCCAAAACACTTTGAAAATGTGAATTTTATTATTTTTTAGAACTCTGTCTCAAGGATCTAAGATCTTCACCAACTACTCCTCGTATGAGAGATCATCCTATAATGCTTCCACATCTAGATTGAGTGTATGTGAAAGGTATGGTATGTACTTTATCAAGAGGGATGTGTGGAATATATCATTTACTATAGATAGGTTAGGATTGATTTCTCTGATGCAATCAAGGATATAAAAGGGGATGATGTATCTTGAACTAAGCTTTCTCTTATTCCCAAATTACATGACTTTATTCTATATAAATATATATATGAATATTGTGTCTCGAACATCAAACTCTTGGTCTTTTCTATGATTATATGTATAGATCTTCTATTGAATCTTAGTAGTGTTGATGAGTTATTGAATGGTATTAACCTTTTCCACCATTTCCTCAACCATTTCAGGACCTAGAAGTTTATGTTCCCCAACATTATCCCAACATGCAGGTGTTATACACATCTTTCAATAAAGGGATTCATATGAATCTATTTGGATGAAAGTGTAAAAATTATTTTTATATGAGAAAAAGACCAAAGTAATATGTTGATCACATAATCCTTTGAAGTTAATTGATCATGCACTCAACATGTCCTAAAAATTCTATACAGTCTACATATATTGGTCTTCATTTATAGGGTGGTAAGTTGTGCTGAATTTCAACTCTATATTTAGAAAATGTTGGACAATGTTCCAAAATTTAGAGGTAAATTTTGGGCCTTTTACATATACAATCGATAGTGGTGTTCCATTTAGTCTCACCACTCCTATAATTTATATCCTTGAGAGTTGATCAAGTGAGAATTCATATCGAATTGCAATGTAGTGATATGTCTTTTTAAGAAGATACATCATAGCTCATATTGAATTATATCCTCTTGATGTCTTCAGAAGACTATTGACAAAGTTAATGGTGATTTTTTCCATTTCCATGTTGGTATGGGTAATGGTTTAATAATCCCCTTTGAATTTTTCATTATCCCTTCATTTGATGACATACAAGATATCATGATGTATATTTCTTGACATACATATTCATATTGTCCCAGCAACAATGATCATAGAGACCTAGATATATATTTGTGTTTCTTGGGTGGATGGAGAAGGTTGAGCTATGTGCATCATCCAACATTGCCTTCTTTAATTTGGGATTTCATGGAATACATAGTCTTGAACAAAATCTTACAACTCCTTTTTCATTGACATTGAACTATCAGGATTTCCCTTTTCTTATAGTTCCCATTTTCTTATGAATTCTCACACCATATCTTTGAGCATCGTGTATCCTATATATAAGGGACAATTGAGAAGTCATTTGTGAAAGGATGGATGATATACCATCCTTTATGATTCCCATGTCCATCCTTTCCAAATAAAAGAAGATCATATCCCTCTCAATTCACATCAATGATTGAATTTCTATATTTTTTCTACATAGAGCATATATCACTTCATATCCTTTCCCTGGATGGTAGATAATTGAGAAATAATAGTCCTTGATTATCTCTAACCATATTTTTTGGCACATATTCAACTCATTTTTTGTAAATATATACTTCAAGATTTTTTGATATGTATATATTCAAAACATCTAACCAAAGAGATAATGTTGCCATGTTTACAAAAAATATCACTACAGCCAACTCCAGATCATCTATTGTGTAGTTATTTTCATGAACATTCAACTTCCAAAAATTATAGGCTTTAACTTTTTCATTCTTCATTAACATTTATCCCAATCCCATTTTCAGAGCATCTTAGAATACCAAAAAAAATTCTACAATTATTGGTATTTTGAGTATAGTTGTAGTGAAAACCTCCTTTTTGACTCCATAAATCTCTCTTCATGTCATTCCTATAAAACAAGACTACCTTCCAAGTTAACTTGGTTAGAGGGGTTGATAATCTCAATAAATTTCTCATACATTATTTATATTACCCAGATATTCCAAGGATACTATGAATATCTATCACAAATTTTTGCCTCATCAATACTTAAATGACTTCTAGATTTTTAGGGTCTACAAATATCTCATTTCTTATGATAATATTCCCCATTAATGATACATCCATCAACTAGAACTCATGTTTTTCTGTACATTTCTTAAAGCTTCTTATTTTGTAACGTCATAAACATCATTCATAAATGCTCCTCATACTCCTCCATGCTTCTGAACTATGTTAGAATATTATATTTAAATAATAGAAAAAATTTGAAGAGGTAATCTCTAAAGAATTTATTCATCCAATACATGAATATTTTTATATCATTATTGAGTTCTAATGGAATTAATATGAACTTATAGTGTGTGTACCTTATTCAAAAATTAATCAGGGGGATATCCACCTTTTGCACCCTAATTTGGTAATATATCAACTGCAGATCCTCCTTGGTGAAGTATTTTGATCCATAAAGATGATTAAACAAGTAATCAATTCATGGTAGATTATACATTTTCTTAATCATGACCTTTTTTAGCTCATGATAATCAGCTAAAAGGAACATTGACCCATCCTTCATCATGAAAAATAGGACTAGGGCACCCAAAGATGAAGCATTTGGGTATATGAACCTTTTATCCAGATTCTCCTATAGTTTTTTCTTATGCTCTTGAAATTATATAAGTTCCATTCTATATGAAGTCTAGGAAAATGATAATTTCCCTTTTTAATATTTATTTAAAATTAAACCTCTCGACTAGAAGCAAGACCAGACAATTCCTCAGGAAACATAGCAGTGTATTCCCTCACAATGGGTATGTATTCAGTGATTATATTTTCATTCGACTCAATAATTTGAGATATATATGAATTCTCATATGGAAACAATATAAATGCTTTGGAAGTTGGAGATAAAAAAGATTCATCCTCCTCGTTGTACTTGTACATAATTAGGGGTTGATTCATGATATAGAGAGTGATTTCCTTTTCAAGGAAATTTGTTTTGTCTCTATATAGTGAAAGAAAATCCATACCCATAATTTCATTAAATTCCACCAAATGGAGTATGAAAATGTTCCCTAGGATTTCCATCCCACAAATTTTCTCAAGGGAGGTGTTATATACTATGTATGTAAAAATTTCCCCATATATTTTTTCATCGAAAACTTTAATTCCATGCTTTTTGGTGGTTTTTGAATAGTTCTAATAAACTATATTTCTATGAAATAATTTTTATAACTAGAATCAAAAAGTATGTTCAATATTCTTGAATTATTAACTAGTGTACCTATTACCACTTCATTTTTGGGATCCACCTCAATGGTTTTGATGGAAAAAATATATCCCCTTATTGTATTTAAGGTTTTTGGTTGTCCTTGAAACTCCTTAGATTTGTGCATTGGTTTAAAAATATATTTTGTTTCTTATAGTTGAAGTAATGAAAAATTAATTAAGGGTTGTCTGGATCATTATTTTATTCATTTCATTTGTGGGTTTCCCCTGTATGAATTTTCTATCTATTTTCCCTTTCATCTTACACCTAAAACATTTCTTCATCCCCATTAAGCATTTTCTTGAGTGCTTCATTCCACACAATTGACAAGTGGGATGTCGAAATTTGTTTTCATTGTAATATTTATCCATATGATTTATAGAATTAAACTAAAATTTTTTATTCTTCTCCATATGATATCCTTGAGGTTCACTAATCTCCATTTCAACATTGAGGTTGCATTGGACAGTTTCCTCATAG
This sequence comes from Viscum album, assembly GCA_963277665.1. NCBI lineage: Eukaryota > Viridiplantae > Streptophyta > Magnoliopsida > Santalales > Viscaceae > Viscum > Viscum album. The sequence continues at coordinate 1,855,106,922 of OY728145.1, forward strand.
CGATCAATTTCTAAAGTCACCATGTCATTTTGTAGACTGGGTTTTATACCACAAAATAATTGTTAAACATTTTATTAGGGGATAAAAATTCTTGAGGTGTGTCATGAAAGTCATGTGATGTTTTCCTCATAATCCCTGATAGATTTGTCATATTTTTTCTCATTGGAAAAGAAATATCTTTCCATTTTATGTTGGAAAGTATGAAGATAATATTTATCAAAAAACATTTACAATAATTCATTCCACCACATTACTTCAATCTCTTTTTTAGGATTTGTATTCATGATTAATGGCCACCAAGTATTAGTTTCTCCTTATATATGATAAACTATTAGTAGAACCTTCTCTTAGGCATGGTGGATGAAATAAAATATTGGATATCCATTGAATCATCTACATGCCTAAAATATAGAGATGCATATTCCTTGAAATCCTCTTTTGAAATATAATCAAGAAGTGGAGTTTCTATTATAAAAAATTTTCGTTCATAGTGTAGTATAACATGATAGCACCTATACCTTCCTAGAAATTCACACTCGTGAGAAGGTTTTTATTCTCTAGTATTAATCGTAGTGATATTTTTAGTGTCAATTGATTTTGAATTTCTAAAAATTAAGAGCATATAATTTGGGATATTTTCATTCTTTTCAAATCTTGAAAATTATTAACTACCATTTAACAATATTTATTGCTAACTATAGTGACCTCCAAAAAAGGTCTATATATAGTTATATACTTCTACCACTATTTCAATCCCTTGAATGATTTATTTATCCTCAGGCCTCCATTTTAATACTCCCATGCAACATGATTCTCTCTAGCATAGAATGATTCTACGTGGATTCCACCTACAATTACATCCTCACTATGTAATACAATCTCAATGAATTCACCTCAACACCCTTAAAATATCTCCCCTATATATTTCGGATTAATACTAGATAGTGGCTTCACTCTCTACACTGTATCGTAATCCTATCATGGCTTACACTAGGCCAATATTTATGTAACCCTTTTTCATTTTCAACATAATCTTATCCCAACTAATTTAGCATAATACCACTATTTCATAGTGATATAATTTTAACATTCTCATGGAATTGAAGAAATAAAATAGTCCCTCCATCTTATTTCAATAACTATAAATTATTGATTAATATCTAAAAAATAGGGTTGTGATTACGATTGTAGATTTTGGGTGTATAAATTTCTCTCCCTGGATTTCCATTATTTTTTTTGTATAACCTGTATATATCAAATAACCAATAGTTGTTATTATGATTTTGATATATAGTTTTATATTAATTTGTGTTACATACGAGTATCAATCATCTACTATAGTAAAAAATTTACTAATATTAATCATATATTGTTTCTTCAATGTATCGAAGTTGTAATATTAAAAAATATATAATTATATTGCAAAAAGTATGATTTTCAATTGGTAAAATTTTTATAATATGGAATTGATTAATTTTTTATATATTATGATTTTGGTAATTAATTTTATTAGGAAAAAAATACCTAGTAAAAAAATTTCAATTTTTGGTGTTTTGTATGTCATATATGACAATTTTGTTATATTAACATAACGTGCATATATTGTAAAATTATATTTAATTTTAGAATGTATATTTTTTATTTTAAATATATATTACTAAAATATATATTATTCAAATATTTATCAGTAAAATATATATAATTAAAAGCATTTTTACTTTAATCACTGATAATATATATTTTTATAGGGGTTTTTATGTATACTAGGTATATTTATTATTTTCATTAATAAATATTTTGTTCATTTTTGTAAACTTATATATCTATATATAAATATATCTATGAAATATACATGATGTGATAATATATTATTAAAATATAATAATTAAAAAATAACTTTATAATTTAGAAAATAAATATAATATAATTAATTTTTTAATAATAATATGTAATTATTTTCTTTGAAAACTATTATACATTATAATGGTAATTTTTTATAATTATTAATTTCATATACATTCTTTATATTTTTTAATAATTTTATATATTAATATTTTGGTTTATTTATTTGATTGAAGTATCAAAAATAATAAGAATTGTTTCTATATTTCAATTATTCATTATTATATTGATAAATATATAGATAAGAGGTGAATGGATCTACCACATAGATTTTTTGTAGAATATTTTTGATGAAATTATACAATTTATAATTTCACCATTGTATTTAAAAGAAATTTTTCAGTTTTCTATGTATAGAAAATGTTAATATATATCTCTTCAAATGAGATACCTTGATGAAACATCTATTTTTAATGGGTTTCTGGGAAACTATAAGAAATGGACACATCATGAGGAAGTGTATATTCCTTGTAACCATTCACAAAGTGTTCAAAAAGAAAATGACTTGATATCAGTTTATCTATTGAACAAAACTCTCTAGGATAAGATATTTTAATTTTAACCTAAAGGGAGTAGCATAATGAGAAATGATATTGGATGAAATAATCCAAATTCTTAGATAGATTGAGAATCATTGAAATTCATGATGATGCAGATATTGAACTATATCCTAAATAAACTAGATTCAATAAATTACCATTTATAATTAAACTCTTGCACTTAAATACCATGAATCGGTGAACATACACCACCTTTTGTAAATGATATTTTCTCCTGAAAAAAATGTGTTTCATAATATACTATATAGTATTATAAACATAAAGAGACTAAAAAATTATTTCTTTATTAAATATTGTTACATTAATTAGTAATGAAATGAATTAAAATTACAAAAATTAAAATTGGCCAAAAATATAAAATTAAAAATATAAAATGGGAAAATATGGATTATCCCAATATACTATAATCATCACTCCCACTGCCAACACTATAGAAAGGAAATGAAATATTAGTAAACCAAGAAAAATTATAGAAAATGGAAATATATAACTATGAAAATAATTGAGTTGAATAATTAATAAAGAAATGTAGATGTATTTTTAGGAGGTAATGTGACTATTAGAATAGTGATATGACCATTAAAAAGGTAACTTGATAGTTGAATGAGGACCAAACTATTGGGAATAATAACCTGAATGTTTTAAATAGTAACATTTCTGTTGGAATATTATGTTTCCCAATAAATATTAAATTTTTGATTTAAATTACATTTATCATGATTAATTTATGTAAATATTAATATTATAATTCCAAAATAAATATCCTGATTAAAAAATCGACGAAAATATAATCAAAATTTTTTATACTATATTTTAAAGTATATTATAAATCTTATAAGCTTTTTATTAATTTTAAAAAGTACCTATTTTATAAATTTATTTTTATGAACTCGATATAATTTTTTAATCATGACACAGAAATTTTCTAACGGTTATTTTTTGGTAAATTTCTGAAATACTTCAACTTTTGGATGAATAGTAAAAATACAGTTTTTCACAAAACAGGTTTATCATAAATTACATCATTAATTATTTAATAATGAACTGATACTTTCTAGAACATTAGTTACAACCACGATATATTTAATTTCATAAAATTTTCATTAATATAAAAAAAAATTCCAGACTTATGAATCATTTCCCAAAACCTAAAGCAAAAATTGATTCCTTAAAATAATAATTTTTCTTTCATTCAACTTTCCTTTTAATAAACAAATTAATTATAATTATAAAGATATTAGAAGTCATAAAAAATATTATATTATATTAATAAATTAATTATAATTTCAAGAATTTACTGTTAAATATTTTACCATGGATATATTATATTATTTAATATTTTCGTGTAAAAATATCCTTATCCTCAAGTATAAGTTACCCCACTCCATCCCCTTGTTAAACAACTCATTCTTCTCTTAGAAAAGGATAACCTCTAAAAAAGTTCTTCCTCTCACTCCCCATATAATACCTAGGGATATTATTTTGTAAACCAACTCCAACATCAATGCAATTTTATTATCATACAAGAGAAGCTACACTTAGGATTCAGAAAGTTTCGATCAAATCTTCTCTTTTTTTATTATTCTTATTCTTGTAATTATTTTTTATGACCGTGTTCCAATAAAAACATTATAAAATTAATTATAATTTATGTTAAAATTATTTTAATTATTTTAACCTATTATAAGTATCATATTTAGTATATATATATATATATATTTAAAACTTACTTTTCCCACTCTCCTAGTAATGTCTCGTCAATGGTCGTTTGACCAGCTATGGAGACATTGCCATGTGAACACATATAATAAGAATAATAATACTGAATAGATATTATGAATTTTATAAAGTATATAAACATGTATTTTCATTTATTTTAATCTTATGGAGTTATTTATAAAAATTTATAAATTACATTGAAAATAATTTTAAAATTGAAACAAAATGGGAAAATCTAATGAAAACATTATATCAAAACAATTATTTCTTAATAAAGAGTGTTATAAAATATAATAATATAATTATAATAGATAAATAGAGGAAAAAATTAATATAATTCACTTCATTAATAAAGTTTTAATAATAAAAAATTTATTTTTCCAAAGTTGGAAAAAAATGGCATTAAGGAAAGGGTATTCTCAAACCCCACTCCCTTTCTTTGGGTTTTCCTTATTTCACCTAAATTTAAGTATAGATATAAAATTAATGTTGCTTAAATATAATTCCATTATCCATACCTTTTATTATAGTGATATAGATGTTTCAACCTTGATTTTTAATTGAAATACAATGAATTTCTAAAAATACATTTCATTCCAAAACAAATATTTGACTCCTCATGTGTTGTTTCTTATCTAAAGAAAATTTTTCTCTTATTGAAAATTATTATCTTCCTTTTTATTAGGTAACCTAAAATTTTATTCATGAATGTATTAATTATGAAATACTTATGAAATACATTCCATTCTATTTATTATTTCATGACTATCATTGTAATATATTCTATGTGGCATGAATGATTATGTAAATATTTTGATATGAGGGATGTTCCTAGAATTATATAGTCCTAAAATTCTTGGTTAATACAATTTATCTCATTAGATAAAGTGTATTATGCTTGAAAATGATACTAGATGTATACATAATGATGATGTTATGATTATTCACATATAATATCCATGAATATGATGCTAACTTTGTTCAATACTATGTATGGTATTTGACCACTTTGACATGTTGTTATCTTTTTATGTATTACCATATTTCATTACATTATTAAATGTTTCCTTCTTGATTTAGACTATGATCCTATGATTATGATATGATGGTGATGATTATGCTCACCCTTGCTATGTTGATTCATGACCCTAATTCATTTATTTACTATGATTTTATCTCACCAATTTCATTGATGTATATCCTTAGGTGATTATATATACTAAGAGGAACTTGAGATTTTATATGGATAAAGAACAACTATTTAAATAAATTTTTATGTTTTATTTTTTTAGTTATTTATGGGACTAATTTTTAAAAGGCACTAAACCTACTGATCTTTTATTTGTAACTCTATTGAAATTTTTTTCTATAAATTGATTTAATAGTCATGTAAGAAAAATTAGGGTCCCTAAAGTTGGTATCAAAGCAGCGGTTTTGTTAATTTGGGAATTAGGACTGTAAAACTATAATAAAAACTCTTAAGATAAGAGAAAGTATAAATAAACATCAGAGAATCTGTATTTAGAAAAATTCTAAACATAGGGTTCCCATAAGATATTCCTTTAGAGTTAATTGCACAAAAATATCTATTCATTAATTTTTACATCAGTATTGTTAAAACCATTTTCATTTTAGAAAATGGTTAGAACTATGAGAATCCATGCCATGAACTAGGGTGAGGGACAACAAAACAATTTTCTGAATGACATCCTCGATTCTGTGGGAGGTAAAGTTAAAAACATCATGGAAATACTTTCCTGATTATATTAGGCTATGAATAATAACCTAAGAAATGTGAAACCAACTTCTTCATCTAATAATGATCATCTAGATATTGATTCTGTAATATGGCAATGACCATCAGCATTTAGTGGTTCTTCTGATCCACTTTTCCTATAATAGTGGGTTAATTCAATCGAGAAGATATCTTTTGTTCTCTATAATTTTGAAAATGATAATATTACTATATCCATCAATAATTTAGATAGATAATAAAATCAATGGCAGTTGTTGATAAAGAATTCCATTCCAAATTATGAAATGGAATATATAGAGTGGGAATAATTTAAGAAAATATTTCAAAATAAGAATTTCTCTCTAAATATTTGAATAATATTGGATAAATAATTCATAGAGATAAAGAAAAAGTAAGGCCAATCAATCATATCTTACATGAAAAAATTTACAATTCTTTCAGGATATACCTATATTTTTTATCAAAAAAAAATAGAAAAATAGATATATTCTTTAGTTGTTTAAAACCTAACCATCAAAAGGATAAAACTATCTAAGACTTTTGGAGTTATGAATAATTGGTTCGATGTTCTATCAAAGTAGAGATGGAGTTCAGAGAATGGTCTTTTGGTTATTTATATAATGAGAGAAGAATGGATTTTGATGTTTATGGGTCAAATGGTAAAGGATTAAAGAGGATTTATCTACCCATATGTAGAAAATGAGGGAATAAGCATCATGGAAATTGTCTATTAAAATTATTCAAGTTCAGGAGAGAAGGCTACCAAGATAATTAATGTTGAAGAGACATCATGAATCTATCCAACATAATGGATGAGAGGAGTGAATCTATTAATACACAACCTATCGTTCAATGCTTCAATTGTAGGGAGAAAGGGAACTATACAAGCTAGTTCACTAAACCGTTAGTCATTGAGGGTAATCAATATTAGAAACAACCAAAGTAAAAGGAGAAAGGGAAAGATTATTCCATCACTACAGTTGAAGTGGATCTTGAAAATGAATTTTGAAAAGGTACACTTCCTATTCACTCAATAAAGGAAAAATATTTATTTTATTACTGTTCTATATATTATTTTATATCCTATATGTTTTATAGAAATTTTTTTCAAAGCCCTGATACCTTGATGTAGATATATCTATAAGAATAGATATTGGAAGAATAATTTTAACTCAAGTGTTGGATTCTTTTCTTATAAGAATCTGCATAAATATTCTTACAAAAAATATCATAATACATTCCTTGTTTGGATTCAATGTTATAATGGGTATGGATTAGATCCCACTATATAAGGAATACATTAACTATCAGTAAATGAAAATCACTTTTCATATTCTAAGCCATCCACTTCTCCTTTATAAGTTCAAGGATGATCATGTAAATACTTTGTAAAATCCATCAATGGTGTGGGATATGATACATTATAAAGAATCATACCTTTCCCATATAGTTAAGTCAATAGAAGGTATCAACCTGGAGGAAAGTCCCATTGTGAGGGAATACACTGATGTATTTCACAATGAGTTACTTAGAATTCCCCCAGATCATGAGGTAGAGTTATCAATACATCTCATACTCGAATCCACTCATATCACAACAATTTTATGTTGGTCTTTATATATGATATTCTCATTTACACCAAGATAAACGATGAATAAGAAGCGAATCTAAGGATTGTGTTGGAGACATTGGGAAATATAATTTGTATTATAGGTTTAAAAAGTGTGACTTTTGAATGTATAAAGTCATATTCATATGGAACATGATCAAAACTGACGGAATTTATGTGCTCCCTTCAAAGGAAATGAAAATTTAGGAATGCAGCAGAACCACTAGTGTCATGAAAATCTATATTTATTTGGAATTAGAAGGGTACTACCAAAATTTTCTATGAAATTTATCATGATTTTCAAGCCCTATAACTATATTTACACAGAAAGGTATAATGTATTTCTCGAGAAAAGAATTTGTGGAAATATTCAATGAGGTAAATAAGAGGCTAATCACTGCACCTTTACTCACACTACCAATAAGTAGATAATTTTTTTCATACTAATTGATGAATCGAAGAATTTTTTGGGTTTAGTACTCATGTAGAATGGTAAAGTTATATCTTATGCATCATGATAGTTAATGGTCCATGAGAATTACTTGATGCGTGATCTAGGGTTATCATATGTGTTCTTTTCTCTGAATGTTTTTTATCACTATATCTATGGTGATAAGTTTGATATATATATATATATATATATATATTTATCATAATATTCTAAATATATATGTACACATAAGGATCTAAACATTCATCAATGAATATGGCTAGATCTAATCAACATCTATGATTTTTCTATTCACAACCATTCTTGAAAGGAAAATATTTTAGTTGATGCTCTAAGAAAAAAAGGAAACAATTAATATATCCAGGATACCGATTGATAAAGTTCCTATATTAATTGATATTAAAGATATACATTTTAAATTCATAAAGTAATGGAATAAATTATACCTTTACAAGATTATTTTCCAACCATCTATCAAAGATAAGATAAAGGAGGAATAAATGGGTGATCCAGAACTACAAAAAAAGGTGAAATAATTAATGTAATGGAAGATACATGAGTTCCACATCGATTATGATGGTGTAATTTCATTTTTAATGAGTATTTATATGGATTATTCACCTAGGATAAAGAATGAGATATTAGATAATTCACATATCTTACATTGCTCTATTCATCCTAGAAGTTCCATGATGTATCGTGATATTCAAGAGCATTTATGTTGTGATAACATAAAAATAAGATTCAAGAGTATGTCTAAAATGTTTTTGGAATCTCTTTAAGTTAAGGAAGTGTGAAATATGTCTAATGGGATGTTTCCACCATTTCATAAACTCACATGGAAATGGGGGAATGTCACCATAGACATTTTCACTCAAATCCTGAATCTATCTAAAGGAAATAATATGACATGGGCTTTGGTGGATCAACTCACAAATACTTCCCACTTAATTTATATTCAGGAATTTATCTCACTTGAACAAATTTATTATATATATGTGAAATAAATGGTGAGGCAGGATGGGGTTCTAGTTTCGATCATCTCATATCGTAATCCAGGTTTCACGTTAAAGCTTTGTAGAAATCTTCAGCATGCTTTTAATAATGAATTGAATTTTAGAGTGACCAATCACAACCAAATAGTTGGACAATCTAAAAGGACTATTCATACTGACAAGAAAATTCTAAGATCTTAATCAATTTAATTTAAGGGATTATGGGATCAACATCTCCCATTGGTTGAGTTCCCACATAATAATAACTTCCACTCGAGTATTCCAATGGATCCATATAAATATATATATGGGAAGAGATTTGTCGAAAACCATAAAAGATACATTTCATTTCAATTTGGAGACAAATTTATTCTTTTAATATCAACAAGGAAGAGATTCATGTGGTTTTAAAAGAAAGGGAATATCATCCCAATATACATTTCCCATTAGAGATCCTTGATCGCATAGGATTAGTGGCCTATCGGTTCTCACTTCCACCAAGTATGGTTCAAGTTCATAATGTGTTCCACATATAACCCATGAGGAAGTACATACCCAATCACTCACATGTACTAAATCATCAGGTGGTACAAATAGAGAATTAACTCTCTTATGAGGAGAAACGGATGAATATCTTGGACCATAGAGACAAAGTTCTATGCAATAATACAACTCACCTTATCAAAGTGTTATGGATTAACTATGATTATGAATAGGTGAAATTAGAACCAGAGGCAAAAATAAAATATAATTAACCTATTTTACTCTTAACTATGAATAAAATTTTAAATTTTAGGAATTAAATTTATATATGGGTAAAAATGTAACAACATAGAGTTTATATTTGATATTTTACTCTTCAAATAAATGTCTGTTATAATATGCTATAGATTATTATATACATAAATTGGCTGAAAATTTTTATATCATAAATAAATATGGTTTCATTAATAAAAAATGAAGCCAATTAAAATTCCAAACATTATAATTTGAAAAAAGAAATAAAAAATATAAACTGTGAAAATAAAGATTGCCTCAATATACTAAAATCAACACTCCCCCTGCCAAAACTATTGAAATGAAAAAAAATATTAGTAAACCCATAAAAATTATAGAAAATGGAAATATATAATCTTTAGAATAATTGAGTTACATAATTAATGAAGGAAATTATATGTACTTATAGGAGTTAATGTGATAGTTTTAATAGTAATATGACCATTATAATAGTAACCTGATCATTGGAATAGTAACTTGACTTTGAGAAATGTAACCTTGCTGTTGGAATCGTGATCTTACCTCAAAATAATAATGATTTATATAAATAAAATTTAACATGATAAATATATATAAATATAAATATTAAAATTCAAAGAAAACAAATATTATGATTAAAAAACTCTAACAAAATAGAAGAACATTTTTAATAATCATTAGGTTAAAGTATTTTGTAAAAGTTATTATTTTTTATTAAAAGGTAAAATCACTTATTTTAAAAATTTATTTTTATATAATTTATGTTATTTTTTACATCATCACATTGATATTTTCCAAGGGTTTTTTATTGGAAATTTTATGAAAAACTTTAATTTTCGGGTGAATCGTAAAAATTTCATTTTACATATGACCAGTGTATCTTAAATTTTATCACTCAAGATATAATAATGAACTAATAATTTATATAACTTCATGATCATCCATGATATATTTAATTTCATAAATGATTCATTAAAAAATAAACATAAATTCAAAACCAAAAAATTCATTTTCCAAAACCAAAAGTCAAAAGTGATTCCTTAAAATAAGAAATTTTCTTTGTTTCCACTTTCCTTTTTAATAGGCTATTGAATTATCTTTATCAAGAAATATATAATATTAAAAATAATTACACTATATTAATATATGATTTATAATGTCTAAAATTCTCTATTACATGTTTTTCCTTGGATATATTAATTTATTTTAAAAATTCCCCTCTCCTCAAGTATAAATAACCCCACTCCCTCCCATTAGAAAACCACTCATCCCTCAAATTAAAAATCATAAACTCTGGAAAAAAACTTCCTCTAAATACCCTTATAATACCTAGGTATGTGCTGGAGTAAACAAACACCAAATATTATGGGAGTTTTAGTATCTTTCAAAAAAAGATGCATTGAGGATTAAGTATGTTTCAATCAACTATTCTTTTTTTTTTATTTTACTTCTTCTTATCTTTCTATTATTACAACTCTTTCATAAAAAACCATATAATATTAATTATTCATTATTTTAACATTATATTAATTATTTTAACATACTATAGATATCATATTTACTATATATATAAATGTCAAAATTTCATTCCACGCTCTCCCGAAAATGTCCCATCTGAGGTCAGTTAACCACCTATAGAGACATAGACATTTTCACACTTATAAGCATCATTATAGATGGATATTGTGATTTATATATTATATAAAAAAAATTTCATTAAACATATTTTAATCTTGTCGAATTAATTCTACTAATTTATAAATTATATTTTATAGAATAGTTAAATTTGAACAAAACAGAAAAATTTAATGAAAATATGACATAAAAACTATTCAGAATTAAAAAATAGTACAATAAAACAGAATACAATAATTAAAATGGTAAAATAATATTATAAATAAAAATAATTAACTTATGTAATAATTTTTTAATAATTATATTTTTATTATCGAGGAAGCCAAAAAGTGGTGAAATAAAGCAGTAATTGTGGTAAGGGGATTCTCGAACCCAAATCCCTTTGTTTGGGTTTTAGCTCTTTCACATTAATTTTATTATGGATATTTCATTAAGTTTCCTTAAACATAACTTTATTATCCTAACCATTATTTTAAAGTATATACATGTTTCCACCTTTATTTTTTTTACAAATACAATAAATTTTTTGAATGTACATTTCATTCCAAAACAAATCATGACTGCTTGTGTGTGGTTTCTTATCCAGAGAAAAATAATCACTTATTGCAATTTATGATATCTATTTTTATTTTAGGAACCCGAGAGTTTATTGATGAATGTATTATTTATTAAATCCTAACTAAACACATTTCCTTCCATGGGTTATTTCATGAATATTATTGTCATATATTCTATGTGGAATGAATGATTATGTAAATATTATGATGTAACGAGTGGTTCCAAAATTATTTACACCCCCAATTAATTGCATAATGTTATGTATCTCATGATATAATATGTATTATTCATGAAATTTATTCTATATTTGTACATAATGACGATTCTATGATAATTCTCATATTGTTTTCATTAAGTTGATTCTAACTTTGTTCACAACCATCTCTGGAATTTTACCACTATAATCTGATGTTTCATTTTATACATTGTTATATCCCTGACTTTGTCACTTTTTTCCCTTGTGATGTTGATGATAATGCAATACGTATGAAATGGTAAGGAGGATTATTGTCACCCATGTTATATTGATTCATGTCCCTTATTCATCATCTTATTGGGATTTTAGCTCCTTAAGTGATTACATATACTAAGGATAATGTGATATTTTATAAGTATAAATAATAAGGATTTAAATAAATGTATTTTTTTGATTATCTAAAGGTTATTTGTGAGAAAAAAATTTCCAGTACAAAAAACTTTTTTATCCTTGATTTGTATCTCTATTATATTGTTTATCTTTAAAATTATGTAATAGTAATGTAAGAAAAAACTAGTTTGATATACCTTTGATATATTTTTTGAAATATTATAGAAAGTCTATTTTGTTGGAGATTTGATGTTGAATTAATACTACTGATATCATAAGTTTACCCACAGTGTTGGTTTACCACTAATATGACTTATTCTTTTTGCAGCTACTGTATTTTTTTAGAAAAGAGAATTCATAGATCAGTGTTTGGAAATTTTGTAACTCATCCAGGTGGAAGGACAATGAGAATATTCTAGGTTATTATATTCTTCTGAGTATAGTATTGAACCATGGGAACTATATTTCTGCAAAGAAGATGAATTATATCCCATTGAAACTAAGGTTGAATATATTTTTCATGCGTGATAATTGTTCTAAATTGGTTTAATGTAATTCAAATAGAAACAATAAGGGGATAAGTTAACTCACCTAGGAATTAAATCAGAAACACTCAAAGGTTTATAAAGATATGATTAATATTAATCTGGGATTCAATTTAGATGGTTTTATTCCATTTAGTTATATGGTTGGTTCCATACATAGTACATGTCTACTAGTGTTGGTCCCATAAAATCTTCCCCTGAGTTTTGAATAATGTATCATTTTTTCTACCTTCATCTATTACGGACATACTAAGAGGACTGGTTGATAACATTTATGTTTATATGAAAACATTTATATATGAGACATAATAATTTTTGAACTATTTAGTAATGAATTTTAATTCTAGGACTAATGAAATATTTTTATGTTTTTCCTCTTATTATAAAAAATTGATGGCATCCCACATTATGCCAACTTTTAAAGTTTGAGTTCAAAATGATAATTTTCCATCCCTTTCATGAAACAAAACTATGAAGTCAATATGGATTGATCATTGTAGAATGTGGATTTACATTATCCATATATGATTTATTTATACACTACATATGTTAGGAAATGGTAATGTATTTTTTGATGAGAAAAATGATCACAAACCAACACCACAAACAAGGTTTCGTGTTCAGATTCTAGGAAAACAAGAAAAAAACATTCAAAAAGTGTATTAATTTCCAAATTTGATTACCCATTCATTTTAATCATTTTCTATTATAATTTTAAAACACATTCATAAGTTGAAAATGTGAAATATTTCCATTAAATTCCTTTTTCTGAAGGGTATTAGTTTGAGTCATAATTTGGATGTGATGAACATTAAGATGATTATGTGTTATAATATACTAGTTTCAATATTTATTATTAGTGGGAAAACAAAGGATGGTTCCAAAGATCGATGTGATTTATAATAAATGGTATTGTGAAAACATTTAAATTTATATATGGGAGAAGGTGACAATAAATACATATTTTTTGTATAATACATGATGAATAAAAATTATAAATATTTTTCCAATTAATTATGATAATTGTAAAGGTTCCTAGTCGTATTTTATTAATATTTTTAATTATGTTAATGTGGTGATCATGAAATTATAGGGGATAAAAAGCCATGATAATCATATTCAACTTCAACAGTTAATCTCATCTTCAATTAATAATATTTTCCAATCTATATTGTTTAGGATTTGATTTATGGTTTATATTTTTTCATATAGATATATTCATTAAATTATCTCATGAGTGAATTAAAAAAAATTATATTATATAATCTTTCATCAAATATGTCACATGGAGAAACTATTTTATCCTTAATTTTTTGATTTCGGGGTATATTTGATATTAGATTTAACATTTAAAATCATTTCAAGTTTCGTAATTTAATTTAAGTGGATGTATATTGTATAGAGATACTTGAATACATTAAAACAATATATGTGTTATAAATATTGTCATTAAGATTTAATTTCCAAGGTCTAATTGATGAATTAATGCTCCAATTTTGGTGCTTCATATGTTGATTATGTTGAAATATAAATAGATAAACCCTTCTTTATTGATGATAGTTTTATTAGGGAATTGAGAATGTTGGATATATATAATGATGATTGGTTTCTTTATCATTGATACATGGATTTATTTACCCCAATTATTATTCCATGGATACATTAAGATATATAGTTGATCTATTATGTCTTGTTTCTGTATATTTACTATTTTCCTTACGTTTTATTGAGTTTTAATTTAGTATTCATATCATTGAGTTGGAATGGGAGAGATTACATTCCACTAATCATCTCATATGATATCTTTTTAATACATTCCTTGTGTGATTCTAGACTCATGTATGTTTATATAATTGATTTAATTTTTATATTTTATTTGAGGTTAATTTTCAATACCCTCCCTCCATTTACTTATGTAATATTTTAAGATTCCTATGTTGTATGAATTAGGTACTCATATAGAGACTAATGAACTCAACGTACTAGTTGATAGTCCTTTTTCATGGATTCTTATTACATGTATATGTATGCAAATTTATTTTTGTTTCCCATTAATGATGATAATATGAATCGAGAAATAAAAATTATTGGTATAGGTTGTCGATCCATTGATGAGGTTTATTTATATGGATTATTGATGGAAATTATTGAATATATTTATGGTCACAGATTCAAATTTATCTAATTAAGGTGTGATTAGGTTGATCTGGTTCACGGATTGAAAGTGTGTAATTTTTAATTTATGTTGGAAAAATATAACAATATATTATCTAAATAAGACTATGTAAGAAATGATTCCATTATATTATCACCACATGATAATCATTTTTTCTTTTTTTCATTGATTTTAAATGGAATTTTGTGGTGAAAATGTTCATAATATTTGTTTTTATGATTAAATCTTGAGAAAAAACTAGACCAACAAACATTAATTATATGTAAAAAGATAATAAATTGGTTATGGAGTAAATTTAAGGAGATATTTTTTTCCAAAAAACATTTGAATGTTTTTTTGGGTTGTTTTATTACAAGTTAAATAATGTTTCAAAAGTTATTGTTATAGAATTTTTATGGATTCATGTTAAATCAATACTTATATTAAACTACATTAAATTTATCAAACAAAAGATGTATATGAGACGTAAACTCTATAATGCATGACCTGATCCATTCGATAGGATGTGTTATCATTGTGAAGTATGTGTTGTAGTGAATTGACTACACCGTAGAGAATATCATGGAAGACTATGAAGGGAACTTCAATTGTTTTTCCATGCCATTGAATCAATGGCTATTCCAAAATGACGGTAGAATGGATATAAAAATATGGCCAAGGTCACTCCAGGATACCACCCAATCAGCCTCCAAACAAAATGGTGTTTAATCCCAGGCACCACATAGTTGAGTGGGTGGGAACATGTGCTTTCATATAATCACTATTGCATGTAGGAAAAGGTGCATCTGAAGTAGTCCATGCTAAATTGAACAACTATAGTGATGTAGCCATGGTACATTTCATTAACATAGGAGGATTTTGATATGGTGATACAGAATGGTGTTTAATACAGTTTTTTAATTATAAAATAATTTTTGATGTTTGATTCAATGATTTATAGCCACACTATAGACAAATAAACTATGATATAGCATCCATTTAGATAAAATTTGAATAAGTTTTAGTGACACTAAAAATTTAGTAGTGTCCAAATCATGGAAAGATGGGTATGTCTCAGTCCTATGGGAGAAAATAAGAATACGTTTCATAGTATAATTTTCTATGACATAGATTTTTTAGTGTGCCTAGAGGTGTTAAGGATCACATTCTGGGATCATCTTTAAATTAAAGGGTGAATGGTTATTTTGGATCTTTTCAACTATAGGTACCCATCTCTAGTATGTTATACCACAATATAGAAAAGGATTATGAATTAAATGATTCACTATAGTATACATGGAAATGCATTAGATTATATTTAATGTAGAATGATACACAAAATAATACAAGACCACAACATAGAAAGGTAGTTTTAGTCGGCTAGGAGTTTCATCAAAAATAGAAAAAGGGTGTCATTGCTTGGATCTCCACTTGTGTAAATCGGATTTCATAGCTCATCATTATCCCATTAATGATAGAGGAAACATGTAACTAACCTGGGAAAAATAATTCCAATAAAACCCATTGGATTAAAATTAAAATACAGGATATCATATAGGATATATCATGTTTTTTACCAGAAGATATAGAGTAAGTAAGAATGATACAATTCTAGGAGATTCATCTTAATAGAACATCATCAGAGCATTTGAAGAGACACATCATGTTAGATTTATTATTGAAATACCTATTTTTTGTACGGTAGAAAATGGGACATCGTAGGAGTAGTGTGTCAATATTTATAATAATATGAGGTGATATTTGTCATTGTTTTAGAATAGTGAGCACAGAGGTTCTCTGAGTCCAGTCCATTGTGTGACCAAAATAAAGAAACTCACACTATTGTTTTGATACCCTAATTCGAAAATTACCATATTAGTGTAATTATTTTAATAAGAGACCACCAATAGGTATTATATTGAAGGATTTTGGGGTTACCGTTTCTCTCATGGAATCTTGGTAGTAGTTACATTGGTGAATCACATAGGAAACCCAATTTTCAATGGTAAATATTTATAGATCTGGAAGAATATGATGCAGAACAACTTCATACTAATGAGAATGGAACTATATAGAGTGCTTATTTATATGATTATATAAAACATTGAAAGTGGTTCCTTATCAGAAAGAGACCATAATGAGTTGGATGTAGATGTAAAGGCAATCAATGTATTAGGGGGATCCTTTTCTATTTGAATCGACACCAATTTAATGTCCTATAAAACCTCATATTACCTATGAAAAAATATCTTTAATGATTATTAAGGTGTTTCAAAATTCCAATATACAATGAAAAAACTTATATTGAATAAATATGATGAACTAAGGATGAGTTTGACTAAAATCATTGATGCATTTTTTGATCATATTATTGCTCAAGTAAAACACATGAAAGGTCTTGGATATGTTATTGATGATACCAAGATCATGAAATGAATTTTGTAGAGAATAACCTTATGATTAAATTTCATTGTGTTTATAATTGAAGATAATAATCCAAAGGATGTCTCACTGGATAACCTTCATAGAAAACCTATAACATAAAATTTCAATTGAATACAATGTGTCTATAGAAAAGGAAACTCACAAGAAGTTTCTTTCAAGAAAATATGGAATCTCTCTATTAAATTTGATCTAAACTATGTCGAGGTTGATGGAGTGATGGATTTTCATTCCTATAACCTTATGAGGATAAAATGAGAGTTCAAAGTAAAGCTTTTACTTTCTTATTTCTGATGTGGTATGGTAGATTTCCTCACAACTATGTATTTTAAAATACATTAAGATGAATATGAGTAGAGATCTATAAATAAATTATTATATGTTATAATAGTAGAAGTGTACCGTAAAGAATCATTAAGAGGAATAAAATTTTATCTCATGAAGATAGAACACCATATGAGTTTGATGTGGAAGAAGTTAAGGATTTTAGGTATCATAGGGAAGATTTAATAGTGGTTTTATCGATAGACTAAATATTGACGATAGTGATGTTGAAGATAGTGATTTTTTGGGAGAGTTGATAACAAGCTTGATCTTGAGGTATCCCATGAATAACATGAGAAATAGAGGGCTGAAAAATAAATAAAAATAATGTTATTAAAGAATCAATGTTGTATACGTAGTAAAATAAAAAAGATATGTTAGCATTAAAATCATAGATTGAAATTTTTAAATATTTATTTTTCAAAAACTCTAGAATATATGTGGATATTAGACTCATAGTAGATTAACCAGCATGAATTATTGATGGATACCCCAAAATAGTAAACGAAAATGTCACTTGAGATGAATAACTTGAATAAGAATTCATTTTTTGGCCATGAATGTCTAATGAATAATAATAAATCCTCACACATTGTATGATATCAGGATGATAAATGAAATCAATCCTAGATGTGGATAAATAAGTCTCAAGATAAAACAATTAAGTGGATCATACCTTAGGTGCAGTTCTTTAAAAAAAATTAAAGATATTATGGTGCATTATCAAATAGAGAAGACAATCGTTCCTCATTCCAAGACACAATAATTAACTCCCTAGAGGATAGTGAATCTGTGACAAGATAAAAATATTAATTATCAATAAGTAATAAATGAGATAACGAAATAAAAAACTTGGTGTAATTGTGTTGGAAAATTGGGACACATTCAATATATATCCTCAATTGGAATGATATTTTTCAAAGAGTATCATCACAAGATACCAAAATGTGGTTTTACATATTATTATTACACTTATAATGGTTATTTTTTTAGTGTGCAGGATATGGAAACAAGGTGACCAATTATACATCATGGTTACCAATACAAGCGACTCATGAAACCCATAAAGGATGAAATAAAAAGCTAATAACATTAACCAGAACAATGAAAACTAAAAAGTAGTTTTATAATTTATAAGAATAAATGTAAATTTTTAATCCAAAAGAGCCAAAGGAGTATTAATATTCCTAATAAGTTCCCAAAAAGTTCATGGAATTATAATAAATTATATGGTAAATAAAATATTATAGAAATTTATTTAAGGGAAACAGACAGGTCTAGTTTGTGGGTTATGGAAAACTGATCTTATTAACACAATATCAAATAGAAAAAATATATAATCATTATTAAATATGAAATAGGTTGAGGTTTTTAGTTTTTTAATGATGAAGGAATCAAAATAATTAGCGCTCAGAATGAAAAATTTGGTGGAAAAGGACTCTGGAAGACATATATACTATTTGTATAAGGACTTAGCTATAATTTTTTGATATCATGTTAGCTATGTGACTCATTAAATGTTATAAAAATTTTCAAGAAGGTTTGAAACATTAATTAAAATGATATATCACTTGTACAAATTAGATGATGAACCAAATGGAATCGATATTTGATCGGTGAAAAAAATTGGTGGTTGTAGTCTATAGATAATTTAAACTATATATGGAATAAGTAATTTGGTCACTTACACCAAATATAATTAGAAAATATGTAAAAAAGGGATCATGTGACTTTATCAAGATCACATTTGGAAAAACAAATGAATTTCACAATTCTCAAAAAGAGAAAATGGTCTGGATGACATACATGATAGAGAGAGAAAGGTCATAAAATGTTTTGGAGATTGACCATGTTGATGTTTTTGAAATAATTAATCATAATTAATATGATTTATAATTTTATTATTATTTATATTTTGATTATTTCAAATTGATTTCATGTTTTATTGTGATTACTCATAATACCAAAGTATACAAGTGTAACAGTCACTATTGAAGGGAATATGAAATAATTCTTGGGTCTAAAATTAAAAAACATTGATAATGGTATGGAATTCACAAATTCCCAATTGGATAATTATATATAAAAACATGTGATTCAACATCATGTTTTAGTGGTTATAACCTCTTAAAAATATGTGTTTTGAAAAAAAATGTAATATCAGTGACAACATCAATCATACTGTGTTCACTAAAAAACACCTAAGGAGAATAATTGTATGTATTTAGTCTTGAAAATGGAGTAAATATCAAATAATATGTCTCTATTTAAAATTAAACATAAGAGTTTGTATCAAATTTAGTCTGGAAATAATTCCATTCTAAAATACTTCTGATTATTCAGGATTATGTGATTCATACTAAACAAAGAATAAAATAGAAATTTTGAAGCATATGGGGATGAAGGGATATTTCTTAGATATTCATCCAATATCAAGGAATATTAATTTTATATCAAATATTTGGAAAAATGGTTGAACATTATAACATGATCATGATTTAAAATGAGAAGATTTAGATTTTGGAAAGAAAAAATTTGATTTAAATGAGAATAATTTTAAGTGATTGTGTCAAGAATATAAAGGGGATTGCGATGATGATGTGTTCGACACCTCAGGAGTTTTATGGTCTTAAGAAAACTCTTATAAGATCTCTAATGATGAAGAAAAAAATGCGAAGATTCCGTTTATGTAAACTATCTAAAGGAGCTAAAATCACGTACAGAAATATAGTATATTATCAAATATAATTGGTTCAGTCACAAAGGATTAATAAAAATAAAAAAAATTAATTTTTATCTCAGGAGGAACCAAAATAATTTAATGCTGCTAATCTAGAAGCAATTTGGTTCAAATCTATGAAGGAAGAGATTGATAAAATTCAGAAAAAATAGATATGCGAAGCTATTCCAAGGCCAAGTGAAAATAATGTTATTGAAGCTATGTGGTTATCTAAAAATAAACATAATGATGAAATAAATGTGACTCGGAACAAAATTTGTTTTATATTTGAGGTGTATTCTTAAATAGAATAAATTGGTTTTGATGATATATTTGTGTTGACTACAAAACTTTAAACTATTAGATTATTTCAAGAGATAACCCTGAAAAAGTTATATAAAATTATATACAATAGACATAAAATTATAATTTTTTAATGGATTCCTAATATTGAATGTATACATTGAAAAAATAAATTATTTTCTCATTTATTATGATGATAGAAAGTTGTACTGATATATGAATGATTTATACATGATAAAACATGCATTGTGGGAATGGTACTCAAGGTCAGATCAATGTCTAAATAATATTTGTTATAATTGATGGAGATTTTTTCACAACCTATGAATAAAAAGGGAAAATGGGTACAAATATTGTTGTACTTTTACATGTCATTGACATTATTTTTTATTTCTCAATTGTCATCCAGTGCAAGGTGTTTTCAAAATTAATGAGGTGAAAATAAAAAATTTCTTTCATTGTTGAATTATCTTTCTTTCAAAGGTCATAAGTTATTTAAAATTTTGGTGGTATTCTTATATCATAAATAAAATATGCCAAGGTGGTGATTAAATTAATTCAAATGTAAAATTCCAAAAAATGGAAATGCTGGTGGATACCCAGATGAAATTCTCTAAATATGATGAAAGTGTTAAAGTGATGGATACTCAGATGAATTTTTCTAAATATAGTGATGGAGTGAAAGTGGATGTAAAAATATATATTAAAATTAATGGAAACCATCTTTAAATATAAGTCACTTATCAAGAAATTGTGTTTTACACATGTTAGACTTCATGATATTATTGTTTTTTCTATGGAAATTCACATGAGGGATTTAAGGTGGAAACATAGATACATAAAACAAATAGTATATTAAGGAATATATTATAGCATGAATACATAGAATCAATTATTGGGATATAAGAATGATGATCAGGAAGGTTTGGTGGAAGGCCAAAAATCCACCTCATGTGGTGTGTTCAATATTCTAAGCTCTTTCAATTCATGGAAAGTTAATATGTTGGAATGTATATCCTTAAGTACTATAGAAGTAGAATATATGGTGAAAACTAAATAATTTTCTCAATTAATATGGATAAAATAATAGTTCTGATTTTTTTTAATATAACCCTTACTCCATAAAAATTATCAAAAATACATTTCAATATATTAGAATGAAGCACATCAAAATAAAATATCATTTCTTGAAGGAGAAGGTAGAATAAAAAGTCATCAAAATAGAGTATTTACTAGTATAAAATCATTTTTAAGAAATCATGAAAAAATATTTATTCAAAAAATATATTGAATAATATTTATTGGCCCCTAGAGGTAAAAATAAGCCATCTCTTTAGATGGTCTCAAACATGGGATTATCACACCCACATAGGAATTTCTTCAATATAAAGGAACTAATTCTTTAATCCTCTTGTGTTAAATGTTTATAAATATATTTTTTGAATCCTCAAGTACGTGATATTTGTTCCAATTGAAAAATGGGGTATGATATGTATGAAAATGGGGCTGAATCACCACATAGGGGGGAGTGCTTTTTTGTAAATATAGTTGTTGAAGTCATGTATTGGAAGTAATAACTAGAGATTTAAAATGTGAAATGAAATTTTGGGTTATCTTATGAGAATTGTTTCATTTAACTCTTTTTTCTCACATAGAGAATTTTCTTTTGTGATCATATATTTTATGATTAATTTATCATTGATTTACACTTTCATTGAAATGATCAGTATATTATTCATGTTTTTTTGTGCAATGAAAAAATTGAGTTGATAATTTTGTTTTTGGAAATTATCCACAATCCCAATAGGGAGATATTGTACGAAAAAACACCTTTGGAATTTTGATCAGGTTTGGTTTATTGAAATGTTAAACAATTGTTCTCAATGTATTCTTTAGTTTTTTTATGTATTCATGTTACGTCCATCCTTTATTTTAAGTTCATGGAATATTTTGAAGAAGTGATCCATCTGGGAGATAGACCCAAAACTAAATACCTTTCTATACACTATAGTATGTGTTATCTTGGGGAATTCTATATTTTAGTGTAATTAGTTACAACATTAAATAGATCGTGGAAGACTATAAAGGGAAAAAAAATTCAATCCATATAATCAATGAATAAGATGCAATAATGGTTTTAATATTCTAAAAATATACATATGGTAACTCAAGGTTAGAACCTAACTAGCCTCCAGATAATCCAGTGTCAAATCACCTATGCTACATAGATAAGTAGGTCGACAAGGGTGTTTCCATGTGAAGTATGACCCAATATAAGGATGTATTATGGTGAAGTTCTCTAGGACCGAGTCACTATAATTATAGGATTGTTTAGTTGTTATATAATAAGGTGTTTAAAATTTTACTATAATTTTGAGGGAATTAATGATGTGGGATTCATATATTTTAGACCATATCATTGTCATATGAAACATGGTGTATGAGCATTTCACAAGAAATTTTGATCAGTTTCTAAGCCACTAGAAAATTTGGGTTGTCTATGTTGTGGAAATATATCGATGTCATAGTCCTACTAGATATCATAGGATTCTACACCATAGTAGAAGTGTATATGTTTCAAATTATATAGTGAGTTAAGAGAATTTCAGGAGGATGGGTGGAGATAACTGTTGAATTAATGGGTGAAAAAAATATTATATAGTCAACTACAGGTGTCAACACTGTGTTATACTAGACCACACCCTAGAAAATGAAGATGAATTTAAGATTTTACCATATTGTAGGTGACCACACATTATTATAACTAAAAAGAGTAATTCTACTCTATATAATACTAGGATGAATCGGTAATGGAGATCTATGATCCTCACTCAATAGTTATTTCCTAAATTGGGAGTCACAAGAAATACATAACCTTTTTTGAATCCCAAAACACCTTCTTTGTAAATTTAAATTCTTGTAACTTACACTTCTTAATCAATTCTACCATTTCCTATCAAAAAATTTGTTTCTTATGAGAATTATTATTCCCATATTACCAAGATGATTATAATAAAACCCAAAACTTTTTGACATTATGTATGAAAAAATTCTAATCCAGTATTCATAAAATCATTACCTGAGGTATCATGTTCTAAACATAGCATTGTTAATGTAGAATTATCTTTCTGACTCAAAGAATCGGTTACCTTGTCTTCAGTACTTAGATAGTAATGAATTTTTTATTCATAATCCTTTATAAATTCTAACCATCTCTTATGCCCCATTTTAAACTCCTTTGAATTGAATATATATTTAAATTTTATATAATCATTTTATATTTCAAATTTTACTCCATATAAATTATTTCTACAATTTCAAAATGAAAACACTACTGCCTCCAATTCATGGTAATGTGAAGGATAATTTTTCCCGTTAGGTTTTAATTAATATGAATAATAATAAATTACCTAATAATTATTCATTAAAACAAAACCCCTAACATTCAATGAAATTTTGATATAGATAAAAAAGTCACTATTTCTAGATAGGAGGGCTCAAACTAGAGCATTCAATGATATTATTTTCAACACATGGAAGCATTACTCAAATTTAATAATATTAATGAAGCAAAATCATTTTCATGTTAACTTATTTTGTTTCCTAGATAAGCATGAAATTTTTTCAATAAAGTATCTACAATTTTCTGATAATCAATGAAAACTATGAATCCCAGTCCCATTTTTTGGTATTCACAATCCATCGGCCACTATAGTTTTAGTCATATCGATAGTTATTCAATATTTACTTATGATTTGTCCAAGGAATACAATATTTAGTAACCCAAAATAACATTTAATAATTATTTCATATTACATATTTTCCTTCTAGGTTTTTATAACAATAATTTATTATTTTTCATGATCCTTATAAATTTTAGAATAAACCAAAATATCATCAAAAAATCAAACTATAAAAATATCAATATATTCAACGAAAATATATTCATAATATCCATGAATATAGTTGGATCATTTATCAACCAAAAGGGAAATACTAAAAATCATAATTCCCATACCTGGTAAAAAATGTGTTCTTATAGTCATTATCCTCTTGGACCATTATTTGATGGTACATAAACATGAGATAAAGAAAAAAATCATAGTTCCATGGAGATTATCAAACAAGTCATCAATGTGAGGAAATAGATACTTGCTATTATCAGTAATTTTATTTAATTCCTTTCCATCATTGAAAATCCTCATGGAACCATAATTATTTTTACTAAATAAAATATGATAACCCCATTGTGAAATGCTGGGATGAATGGAACCTTTTTCAATAAACTCCTGAAACTTATTTTTCAATTCCATATGTTCTAATTAATCCATTATATATGGGTGTTTTGGAATTATCATTTCATTTAGAACTAAGTCAAAATTAAACTCAAATTATCTATCAATTATAATACTATGTAACTCATCAGGAAAATATGAAGCTATACTTTTATTATTGGTATATCATTAACCTATGAAGTTCCCTTCTTTTCAGCAACATGAGAATGGTAACATTCATTTTCATATCCTAATAATTTATCTACTTGTTGATATTTTATCAAAGGTATGAATTTATTATTATATAAAAATGGATTCTCATTTTAAAAAATAAACTATTTTGATCAACAATCTATCTTAGTATGATAAACTAAAATCCAATTCATACCCATAATAACATAAAATTATACAATGGGAATGACAAAAATGATTATGGGGGAAAATATTCCATATATGATAACATGAATATCATTGTAATTTAATATCAATAATTACCCCAATTGTTTTTACCAAATGTTCTAACATCATTTCTTGAGGTGAAATTTTCATTTTAACAGCAAATTTCTTAGAAACAAATGTATCTATAATCCCCAAATCAGATAAGACATTTTCATAATTTGAGTAATCATGTAATATACCTATTACCACTACATTAAGTGTCCTAAAATCTACTAAATTAGTTACAAAGGATTTCACCACACCGTTATTCTTATATTCTTACTGTATCTTTTCATTCATTTTTTTCATCAATCACACATCTTCATAATGGCTCATCTTTTTACATTTAAAACACATTATTAACTTTTTATCAAAGTTGGTCCTAACACTATTAAGATAAGTATTTTTTAATCAAAATCCTATTCCAAAACATACCACGTCATAATCACTTTATATATTTCATTATACATTACCTCGTTTTCCTTTTATGACACAAATCATAAAATTAAATCATGATTTTCCAATCTTTATATTTCATTGATGTAGTCTTCCTATTTTTCTACCACCTAGATCTATTTTTATTTTTATTGTTATAGAATATATTATTATAATAAAACTCCATTTCTATATTATAATTACATAAAAAAAGTTTCTCATAACATTTAGATACATGATATGTAGAAATTATTTAGTATATTAGATATAATCTTGAGTAGAGATGATTAATTTTACTATCATGATTTTTAATACATTTTGGTGCATACCATTCTAATTAGGTGAAGTTTTATTCA
Source organism: Viscum album (assembly GCA_963277665.1). Classification (NCBI taxonomy): domain Eukaryota; kingdom Viridiplantae; phylum Streptophyta; class Magnoliopsida; order Santalales; family Viscaceae; genus Viscum; species Viscum album. The sequence continues at coordinate 1,855,133,440 of OY728145.1, forward strand.
TATTCAACAATTTAATATTTAACCCTTTACATTAATTCCATGTATTCATTTTCCATCATATGTCAAATAACCCTAGGGACATACATCTCAATGAAAATATTCTTACATGTATCCCATTCCATGGATTAAATCACTTCTCTTTCTCTAGTGTTGTTAACAATTAACCACTATTGATCAGATTCATCAACGAAATGGTAAATAGAAATAGTTTCCTCTTGATGATATGGACAACCCATGACATTTAATATATCCTCCATAGCTCTAATGCATCACTTAGGTATCATTGAGTAATAAGATTCACTAAATGATAAATGGTGTTATCTCATAAAATGATCAACTATCAGTATTTTACTCTACAATATATTTGGTTTCTCTATATAATGGCTATCAAATTAGTTTGTAGCCAATTTCAAGAGATTCATCATTGAAAAAAAACTAATAATTTCTATTTCCAACCATTCCATGTTTTTTATTAGGAATGATATTTTCCTCTTGATGACATCCTACTTCCCCTTCCTTTTTCCCTCTATGGAAAACAATTTTGAATGGATATAGTTTATAAAAAGAAACATCATAATATTCATGTTCTATATCATGAAAACTATACATTATAATTTATTAAGGGTATTTATATATGTTTTCGTAATCATTAAAATTTTCTAAACATTTTTCTCTAACACTATTTATAAGGATTGATCATTAAAGAATCCATAAGATTGATTCTGTCGATAAAAATTCATTTACCTTTTTCTAGGAGATACTTTGGGTTTATATTTTTAGATAATTGGGCCATAACCCTTAAATAAACATTATATTATAAATTAGAAACTACCACTCAGTATCATGTTTTTCCACAATTAAAATTTTTTGAAATAAAACATGTTTTCTTTTCACGGTATACCTTTAAAAATTTCATCTTTTCCTCATATTGAATCATAAACATCCATAAAACCATATAAAAACATTTTAAAATATGGTATTAGAATAAAAATAATAGTAACAGACATATAATAAGAAAGAAAGAAACAAATTATTCTATGAATAGTGTAAAAATTTTCCTTTTTCAAATCAAACCTTGGGCTCAAAATTAACATTTTCTTATCCAAAAAATAACTTTTCGTCCTAATTATATTCATAAAAAATTTCATATAAAATTAAATGAAACTATCATAAATGATTATTTACAATCATGTAAAACTAATTAAATGTTATAAATTTAACCCTTAATAAGTAGAATAATCCTCCCATTAAACATATTCTCATTAGCATACCTAGGGAAATTCTAATATTTCAATGGAAATGAATATTAAGTGTAGAAAATTCATGGAGGTGATTTTGGAAAACATTTTCATTTAACTCTTAAAATCAATCTTACAAATTAAATTACTTATTTAATAACTTCCAAAAATCTACTAGGAGAAACCAAACTGGTTAACTCCATCCCTTTACCCAATTCATTAGAAAGCTATATTTCACTCACATGTTATCTTGATCTATATCAATCTCACCCACCATCATGAGATATATCAAGCTCACAAATAATAATAAATAATTCATATATACCATAACATGCCTGAAACCGATAAAGTCTAGCATTTCCATCATCAATCTCAAAAAAATATTTGTAAACCCATAAGAAAAATATTTTTAGATATTATTATATCCCTTTTCATTAAAACACAATCTTAAAAACTAAAATTCCATAAACAGAGGGATGGAGGGTTTTCCTTTTAATAAAAAAAGTATTCTTGTAATGGAAGACAAGCATAAAATAACCATTATAGTGATGGGAAGAACCATTAACACTATATACATTAAAATCAAACATTCATTAGGAATTTTCCACAAAATTTTCCATATAAAATATGTAAATAAGATTAATTTTGAAAACCATTGAATTAAATTAATCCATGATATAAAATACCCTTTATAATTATTTAATATCCTTCAACATAAATCCATAAAATTATCTTTATAATATGTACATGGAAGAAAAATATTTTGAAAATAAATCTTTAAAATGATATTTTTAAGGTAAGCATTCGCTTATCTCATTTTTGACTCATCAAATGTGGTCTTTATCTTCCTGAATAATAAAATTATGTGAATTAAATTTTTATATACTATAACATAATCAATTAAGTTCACGTTGTATATTTTGACAATATTCATCTAATTTGTCCAAAAACACTTCGGTAAGTTGACAATGGTCAAAGAGGTCATTATTTCATCATCTCAATATTGATAATCATGGAATAATTATAATTTTTATATATTAATTATACTTATAAAATCAACTATGATATATGGTTATTAAATATGAATTATGTTACAATTATGGGGATGATAGGTCATACATACACATGAGTAACATTTTCAGTTTTCAAAGATCATGAGTGAAAGAAGGTAAATGACATTTTATATTTATAGAATTAAGATTATATTATAAATATAATTTTATTTTTCTAAATACAAATATATATAGTAACCGTGTTATGTGGTCATGAAAAAATAATCGCATCACCTCGTGGAGGAGGAACTCCACATATACACATTGTTGGAATCCATATGTATTAATCAAGTTTTAATGATCACAAATCATATTCACTATATAAACTTTGTTAACTCTGTGTAATCTATCTCGCATCAAATGAACATTTGTTTAGTAAAATCTATTCAAATATCATAAGTTTTATAAACTCTGTTTGGTTAATATATATTATCTATTGATCTACTTTATAATGACTTCTCTAAAAAATGATTGAGTTTAATACATTCCAAAAATATCACTGCTTAAGTCTGAATACAGATATCTGCCTAAGTCTGAGACACTGTGACATCGACACACCATGAACAAGAAGACACAGTGATATCAAGACACCTTGAACAAGTAGACATCATGACATCCAGGCATCGCGAACAAGCAGACATTGTGACATCGAGACACCATGAACAAGAAGACACTGTGACATCGAGACACCATGAACAAGAAAACACCATGACATCCAGACACTCTGACCATGAGACACCATGAACAAGTAGACAACGTGACGACAAGACATCGTGACCAATCCAGACACCTTGTGAAGGAGACGTTGTTTCCATGACATACTATGACATTTTTTCTTAATCCATTTTTCGTCTTTCAATTTAATCTCTAATGGTTATATTTGAATATTCTAAATGAACTGACTTAATTAATGTTTCCTTGTAGAAATGTCATCTGACAGCACGAGGTATGAGATGCAGAATACATGCAGCATGTCAGCTCAAACACATACACTCGAAGATAAAAGTATCGTGTGGACTAGAAAAAAATTATACTGAAAAGTGAAACAAGCGGGTGGGCATGACCATGACAACGAAGAATAAACTTAGATATTTTTTGAAGAAATAATTGTCTCATCCAACTCAATGCTGCTGAAGAACACACAAAGCATACTTGAATCCTAGAATTGAGAATATCTTCGCACTATCAAACATCACAAAGAACACAAGCTGGATCTATCTAACTTGCGACACTCTGTTTTACATACGAGGACTTGATTTCTATGTATGCTTCATCTCATAATCCTAGAGCTGAAAAGACTAACATTCAGATCATTTATAAACATATCTCAATATTTCTACTCTGTTGTGTATCATTTTACTTTCTTTTGAGCAGTGTGTTTATCTGTATAACAACACACTCTGTCTCGTTCATTAAACTTCATGATACAATATATCCTTACTCAAACATCTTATTACACTTGTGTATACCCATGGATAAGTGTGGAAGAAGTCCCTGTGTGTCCTGGTTGTTTTTACCCTCAAAGAACTGTGGAAGAGGTCCCTGTGTGACATGGACAGTCATGTGTACTGTTGTTAAGCCTGATCCCGGGTGTGGATCATGTTTATATATATAAACTGCTTGGTGGTAGGTGATCACCAAGTACAGTGTATTAGGTCTCGGCCTGAGACTGAACCACTTGTTTCATCTCCATCGTGCTGCTTAATTTAGTATTCTCTATTTTAATGAATTGCGGTATAATTCAGAATTCAATAAATTCACTTTGATATTTAATCTTGGAAAGAAGTTATAATTGTCATGTCATAGTATAATAGCTTCAAAAGTAATATTAATAACTGAAATTAATATTACTGAGAATTAATCAATCTTCTTAGAAGTTTTTTAAACAGTCAAACTCTTATAACAGTATAACCTTGATTAATTGTGGTGTATTTAACCAATTGGGTAAACCTTTTAAGAATATTTTTAACCATAAATTTTTATAGATACTCAATTCACCCCCCCCCCCTCTAATGTAATCTACTCTGACCAACATTTGGTATCAAAGGAAGTTTGTTAAAAACTATGTTTAACCTTATTCAACTATGATTGTAGTTGTACAGTGAAGATCTATTAATTTCTGTTAATTCATAATTTCTAGCTCTTTCAAAGTATTTCTATATTATGGATAATATATTGGAAGGTTATACAAAAAATTCACCATTCTTTAATGGAACCAGCTATGCTCAATGGAAAATTAAAATTAAAATTCATTTAGAAAGTATAGGTTTTGAAATTCTATCTTCCATTATAGATGAATATAAGATTACATCTACTGATAGAATCACATGGGATGAATCTATCAAAACTACCTGCAATAACAACTTCAAAGCTATGAATGCTTTATACTGCTCCGTAGGGGATGAGGAATTCAAAATAATTTCTTCTTGTAAAACTGCCCTAGAAATTTGGGATACCCTATCTATCTAACATTAAGGACCATCTATTGTAAAATAAACGAGGCTTAATACTTATACTATTAAATATGATAACATTAAAATGAAATCTAATGACCCTATCCCTGACATGTTTCTTAGGTTCAATGAGATTGTCAATACAATGATTTCTCTTGAAAGAGAAGTCACTGCCAAGGAAAACATCATGCGAATTCTCAGATGTTTTCCTGACAAATGGATTGGAACCTCTATCTCTATTAGATAATCATGCGACATTAGCAAGATACCTATAAAAGAACTCATTGGGAAACTCAATTTGTATGAAGAAGAGATTAAAGTCCATAAGGAAGAGGATGATGAACCAAAAAATGAAATTTGTTGCATTCAAGACCACCATCTCTAAACACAAATACAAAGGGAATTTGGAAGATTCTGTAGAAAGTTTTAGTGGTGAACAATCATCGCCTGAGAGTGATTAGGAGATGGCTCAATTAGCTTGAAGATTCAAGATATTTTACAAGAAGAGGAACTTTTTCTGAAATCCTAACTTCAAGGGAAAATATTACTAAAAAGGAATTTGAATAAGGATTTGAAAAGAAGTGAAAAGACTGATGAGATTGTCTACTATGAATGTAAGCACAAAGGACATATCAAGGCTGACTGTCCAAAGCTCATGTAAAAAATATATATATATGAGGACAAGGATAGGAAGCATAAAAAGGCCATGAAGGAAACCCGGAGTGCTTCTGAGGATAGTTCAAGCAACTTAGAAACATCACATGATGAAAAAGCTAACAAATCCAATATGTGTTTTATGACAAACACATAGGATATAACACTAGAAACTCCTGTACATAATTCCTACTATTTTGGATATGAGAGTTACTTTGAAAATATGAATAATGAAGAATTGTTTGAATATTGTAACATGCCTGAGGAAATATGCAATAAACTAAAAAACAATTATAAATCATTGAAGAAACAGTATTCTCTTACTATTATTGTTAAATCTTAAATCACAACTAAAAAGGAGATAAATTCTCAACTTCTCAAAGAGAACAACGAATAAAAAATGTCTAATAAAAATTTCAATAATGACTTATAAAATATTACCAATTGGGAAAATACCTTTACTCAAATTCTAGGTAAAAAAATTTCCCTTAAATACAACATTGGCAATGGTTATCGACCTGGAAAAAGAAACCTTGGTAGAACAAATTTTTTTCTAAATCTAGGACATATAGTTTTACTCCCTGTTCTAGACACAAATTAACTAATTAAATTTATGATACACTTTCTACTATTTCATGTTTTTCTATACCAAATAGAGTTAATTTTTCAAATAATTTACATAATTCTTATAATAAACCTATGTGTCATATATGTGTTCCTAAATCACTTATTAATAATATTACTAGACCCATACAAGTATGGGTACCAAAATATGTTTTTTCTTAATCATTTTGTAGGAAAGTTGATTAAATAATTCCTGGAAAAGTTAATAATACTAAGATAGTGGATGTTTAAGACACTTGATAGGAGACTACTCATTCTTCATGAACCTAATAAAAATAGACGGTGGGCATGTCACATTTCATGACAATTCCAAAGGAAATATTATTGTCCTTAGAAAAATCGGTAACTCTAACTCAATTTTAATTTCTAATGTACCATTTCTTGATGGATTAAAATATAATCTTCTTAGTATCTCACAAATATGTAATGATGGATTTCATGTTATATTTGAAAATGATGCTTGAAATGTATTTAATTTGAAAGAAGAATTAGTTTTTTCTTCATTAAGAAATGAAAATGTTTACTCTATTAACTTATATTTCATAGCTTCTCAAAATGATTCATGATTTAGTGTATTTCATAATGATTCTTGGCTCTGACATAGGAGACTAGGACACTGTAATATTCACTCCCTTAGAAATATATCTAGAAAATTCTTATTTAAAGACTTACCCAAACTTGAGTTTCCAAATTAAAAAGTGTGTAGTCCCTATCAAAAATGAAAACAACAAAAAAATTCATTCAAACCAAAGAAATAAATGTCAACTTATCAACCTCTTGAACCGGTTCACATGGATTTGTTTGGACCATCTAGAGTTTCTAGTTTAAATGTGAAGCACTATGATTATATTCTTATAGATTACTTTTCCTGATATACTTGGACCTTATTTCTTACTGCCAAAATTGAACCATGCTCTTATTTTACTAAATATTCCATGTATGTGGAAAATCATAGTGGACGTAGAATTAAATCCTTATAAAGTTATCATGGTCGTCAGTTTTAAAATCAATAGTTTGAATCCTTTTTCTACCAAAATGGTTATAGTCACCATTTATCTTCCCCTAGAACACCTCAACAAAATGGAGTTGTATAAAGAAGAAATAGAACCCTAGAAGATATTGCTAGAACAATGCTTTGTGAATATGACCTATCTATTTATTTTTGGGCTAAATATTTCAATACAGCATGCTACATAATCAATATAATGTTTGAGCAGACCTATTCATAAAAGGACTCCTTAGGAGTTATGGAACAATAGAAAACCCAAGGGTTACTACTTAAAAAAAAATTTGAAAATCTATATCCTTAATACTAAGGACAATATTGACAAATTTTCATCCATGAGTGATGAAGGTTTCTTTTTAGGATATTCTATGTCTAGTAAAGCCTATAGAGTGTTCAATAAAAACAACTAAATGTGTGGAAGAATCTTTTCGTGTCAAATTTGAAGAAACAGATCCACATGATCCTAAAACCATTATAGGGAACTTGGATGATGTTGTATCAAATCTAAACATTAATTCAAAATCCTCAGACAATTATGTGAAAGAATCAGTGAAAACATTCAGTTCTGGAAATTCCTTAGACTCAAGATACAATGAACCTGAACCTGTTGATGAACCTGAAATCACTAGTCCCTCCTTTTATAGAGCTATTAGAACTCTTAAGAACTATGTTTTAGATGCTGTTGTAGGAGACCTAGAAAAAGGAACTCAAACTAGATCTTCTCTTAGGAATCAGGTCGAACATCAAGTCTTCTTATCACAAATTGATCCTAAAAACATTTATGATGAAATCAATAATTAATTTTGGGTGATGGATATGCAAGAAGAACTTAATCCGTTTGAAAGGAATAATGTTTGAAATGATTTTTAAAGACCCAAGGACACATTCACCATAGAAAATAAATGGGTGTTTAGAAATAAAGTAGATAAAGCTGGTGATATAGTTAGAAACAAGGCTAGATTGGTTGCACAAGGCTACAATCAAGAAGAATGAATTGAAAATGAGGAGACCTTTACACCAGTAGCTAGACATGAAGCCATCAGAATCCTTCTTTCTTATTATGCACATCTAAATTTCAAACTATATCAAATGTATGTTAAGAGTGCATTCTTAAATGGGTATATAGTTGAGGATGTCTTTGTTGAACAACCCTCTAGTTTTACAACCCCCCATTTTCCAAATCAAATTTTTAAATTATCAAAATCATTATATGGTTTAAAATAATCTCCTAGAGCTTGGTATGATAGGTTGAGTACTTTTCTTATTTTTTTAAGGTTTTACAAAAGGAATAGTTGATCCTTCCCTTTTTATAAAACAATTTTCTAATGATGTTTTATTTGTTAAAATCTACATAGATGAAATTATCTTTGGACCTTCAAGAAATTCTTTATTTGTTAATTTTTATAAAATGATGCAAAATGAATTTGAACTGAGTTTAATCGATGAACTAAAATTCTATCTCAGATTTCAAATATTTCAAAATAATGATGGTGTTATTTTAACTCAAAGTAAATATTCTACATCTCTTCTAAAACATTTTTTATTGGATAGAACTAAAAGTAGTGACACACCCAAGTACCACTTGTAAGTTGGATCTTGATGAAGATGGAAAATTTGTTGATCAAACCACTTATAGGGGAATTATTGGAAGTTTACTCTACTTAATTGCCAGTCGACCTAAAATTATGTTTATTGTGTGTATGTGTGTTCATTTTCAAGAAAATCCTATGGAATATCATTTAAATGTTGTAAAGAGAATTTTTAAATAACTCAAGCATACACCCAATCTAGGAATGTTTTATCCTAGAGGACAATGATTTTAATTAGTTAGTTATTCTGATGCTGACATCGGTGGTTGTAAGTTAGATAGAAAAAATCACCTCTGGAACATACCACAATTTCGGCAAGCCACTAGTATAATGGTGTAGTAAGAAACAAAATTCTATCGCATTTTCTACAACAGAAGATGAATACATAGTTGCTGGCAGTTGTTCTGCACAAATATTGTGGATGAAACATGCATTACTAGATTATGGATATCAATTCAGGAATATACCTATAAATTGTGACAACACAAGTGATATTAAAATCTCAAAAAATCATGTTTCATATTCTAGGACAAATTATATTGATGTAAGACATGAATATTTGAGAGATCATTATCAAAATGGTGATATCACTTTCATTGGTACTGTATATCATCTTGCTTATATATTTACCAAACCATTATAATATGGAAGAATAGACTACATCATACATGAAATAGGCATGATAAACCTTAGGTAAATTTTTTAATATTTTATATCTTAATGTTTAATGTTTACGATCTCACAGTTAGTATTTCGTGATTGTTTTCTTTCAATCACTGTCTCACCATAAGGTTCAACCACTATCTCACTGTATGGTTCAATCATTATCTCACTATAAGGTTCATTCACTGTCTAAACATAATTTTTAGTCACTTTCTCACTATAAATATCGAATATGGTATCACCGTAAAGATACTTTATGGATTTTCATTTAAAAATTAAAAATAGTATTGCAGTAATTATTCGTTTCACATGTTTACTTTCCTGTGAATTTATTTTTTGGGACGGTTAGTATTCCTAAATGATAAAATAAAGGAAGTATCACTTGTTCTTCACTCAAGCTTTCTTCTATTCACTCAAATCATAACCCTTATTCAACCCTGCAACCCTTATCTCTCTCGAACCTTCAGTGAATGCCCAGGATGAAATTCCCTTCGTCGTCGACTCCTATGAAATGTATCTCAAAGGAAAAGAAGATTGTAACCAAGATAACACCTGAAGGTCATCTAAATCCAAATCTGGTGAACCGAGTAGTGGTACCTAAGAAAGAGATATGCCATAAGTAGCTTATGTCGAGTAAGTATCTAGTTTTGAAAGTTTTAAAAGATCAAGGCCAGTTAGAATTGTTTTCGAAGGAAGATAGACCTATCTACCATAAGATAGTGGATCAATTTTATAAGTATGATCAATTCTCCTTTGATTCTGAAGATGGTTATGTTGTAAGAAGCTGGATAAATGGCCATAGATGCACATTCTCTTCGATTTTATGGGCTGCATGCCTTAGGATACCTCATGAAGGCATATGTGAGGACTATCAGAGAGTACATCCACCTTTTAGAGAATTATTTATTTTTTAAGACGCTTTGAAAAGCTTAACTGGAAATGGAACTAAGAGGAGAGATATCATTGCTAAACTGGATAGAGAATCTAGACTTCTTTTTAAGTTCATTCAAAACTTGATTAGCCCCAAAAAAATGATTTTGTTGTACTAAAATATCAAGATGTGTTTCTGATTTATCTCTTGAAAAATGGACATAATATCAAACTTTGTAAGTATGTAATACACCGTATGTGTGAGCTGATCAAAACCACATCAAAGTTAACCTCCCTGTTTTATTCTCATATTATCTCAGTCATGCTTCATGCCAAAGGTATGGTTGGACTTAATGAAGAATTTATCAAGGATTGTGAGTTCTTCCTTTCAAAAGTAATTATCAAGAGGATGAAAATCAATTGGAATCCTTGAAAAAAGGAATGGGTGGAATACAATGATAGGATCTATGAAAAGTTCAATCTAGTGGAACATCCCTCAAGCCCAAAAGATATTTCTTATCCTGTTTTGGATCCCAATGAAGTTGTTGACTATTATAAAGAAGAAGAAGAAGAAGAGGCTATTGTGAGTCCCAGGAAAACTGTTTATGATAAGGAAAGCAGTACTCTTGTCCCTCATGTACTAAGTGAAAAAGAAGTCCCTTATTTTAAAGATGTTGTTAATCTAGAAGATCAACCCAAATTTGAAACAGAATATGTTTCCCAAGAAACTGAAAATAATGTTATGGAAGATATTATAGATGAAGAATCACATGTTATCCAAGAAGCTGGCCTTGAGGAACTCCCAGGGGAACAATATGTTTCTAAATTCATTCCTTTGGCTGAGGAAAGGCTGGAGCAGGATTTTAATTTGGCTAGAAAGGAAATGGGTGATGAACTAAGAGATGAATTCGTGGAAATAGAACAATACCCTAAGCCTATCAGCACTGATAAGGATGAAACTGTTGAGGGGGAGCAACCCCCAAATCAAAAATCTATTGACGTACCAATCCCGATTAATTCAAGCACTGTAGACACTTGGAATAAGTTATCTAGTTTTTATGATTTGAATGACTCTTGGGAAGTCTCAATAAAAGGCCTTGACATTTCTACTATGCTCTAATTGAAATTTGTCTCCAATCTTTCCCCTAAAAATGAACTTGATCCCATATCAGTCCTTTTCTTTGAACCATCACTAGAACAACCATCCTTGGTGAGTAAAGATGAACTGAATGAATTTGGAGCTACCATTTTGGCTGGAGTTGAAAAACTCTTGAATATCCAACAATCTCCCATAACAAATCTAAGTTAGATATATGTGTCATTACTGTTGGAAAACATTATTTACAAGATTAAACCCAAAATGATTCATGAGATTCATAAAGTCAGAGTTGAAAATATAATACTTAGTGATGAAGGGAAGACTCTAATAGGTATGATTGAAGACATGCAGAAAGTGATGAATTCAAGATTAGAGATTACTTCTCATCCAATGGATCCTGTTATTCCTCAAACCCCACATAATATTTCCTCTCAAATTCAACCTCATTTAGATTCTTTATCTGAAAAGGATGCAGAAAAAACTAAACAGATTGTAAAAGAGGTGTGAGGGCTTGTTGTTAGTCTTATCAAACTCACTGATGAGTACACGAGGGCCTTCAAAAAGTGATAAATCAACTGAAATATCTTTCCTTAGCTGTCACTACTTCTAAGGCAATTGAAAAATCATCTCAACCTTCCTTAAATAGTGACCTTCTTATAATAGTGGTCAAAGAATAACTTTAGACTGTGCTTAGTGGTTTCAATAAAGATTCACTATCTAATGTTATCAAGAACTTTTATAGAGTTCTTGATTTGGTCTAAATCCATTCAAAAATTGCTAATGATTCTCATCAAGAAATTGCAAAGATACTGGATTTCTACTTCATCCAAATCTTCTCAAAGACTGACATGACCAATCATTTCAAATATCTTGTACAAAATATAAGGATTCCTCTTGTTACTCAAGCTTTCAAGACTCAAGTCCAAAAGATTGCAAATTTCACTCGTCTATTGGATATGCTTATGGTAAAAAGGATGACATTGAGAAAGCTATGCAGTATGGTGGAGAGATCATTTCTGATTTTATCATGCTTTTTAGGACCTATCTTTATGTACAGAGTAAAGACATTATTGATCCTACGACTGCACCTATGAGACCTAGTTGTCCTACATTCACCTCTTCCCTTGCCTTCAATTCTATGTCCGTCAGTTAGGCACTGAGTCAGATCATGTATGTGTTCCTTGTTCAATAACTCCCTTGATCTGCTACTATAACTACTCTGGATCCCACTTACTTTGAAGGTCTTCCATTACCTTCTCTATCAACCAGCTTACTCCCTTCTTCTACCTCTACCTCTGCTCCTACGGCTTCCTCTTCTACTGTTGCTGCTAAGGGCCAAGAGAATACCATCCAGTGAAGAAGGACATTTCTTACTCTCTTTTGATAGGAATATTGTAACATTTGTTTTACTTTTTGTAATTCCCCTATTTTAATCTAATAAATTATGCACTTTTCTTGTCTCTTTGGTCTTTCTACTTTTTGATAATCCCAAAAGGGGAAGAAATACCTATAGGAGAAGAGAAGATTCACTATATACATGTGATAGGAACATTCAAACTATGTTGATAGAACAAATAGACAATCTAAATATACATGATTTGTGATAATAAAAAAGGGGGTAGATTATTGGACTCCTCATGTATATAATCATGTTTTAATGATCACATTTCCTATTTAGTCTATAAACGTTGTTAACATGATATAATCTATTTCACATCAAATACACAATTGTTTAGTAAAATCTATCCAAAGCTCTTAAGTGATATAAACTGACTATGGTTACTATATACTATCAATTGATCTATTTATTATGAATTATCTGAAAAATGATTGAGTTTAATCCATTCCCTAAATATCGCTGCTTAAGTCTAAATACATATATATGCCTAAGTATGAGACACTGTGACATCGAGACACCATGAACAAGAAGACACTATGACATACAAACAGCTTGACCATGAGACACTGTGAACAAGAATACATCATGACCACAAGACATCATGACCAATCTAGACATCGTGTGAAGGAGACACTGTTTCCATGACATGCTATGACACTGTTTCTTCATCCATTTGTCGTATTTCAATTTAATCTCTAACATGAATATTTGAAGATTTTAAATGCACTGACTTAATTAAGGTATCCTTATAGTCATCTCATCTGAAAGTAAGAGGTATGAGGTGCATAATACATGCAACCTATCGGCTCAAACACATGAACTCCATGATAAAAGAGTAGTGCAGCCCAGTAACAAAAATATACTGAAAAGAGAAATAGGTGGTTGGGTGTGAGCCCGACAATAAAGAATACAATTAGAGAATTTTTAAAGAAAGAATTGTCTCATGCAACTCAACACTATGGAAGAACACTCGAAGAATACTTGAATCCCAGAATTCAGAATATCTTCGCACTGCCATACATCACGAAGAACACAAGTTATATCTGTCTTTCTTGCGACACTCTATTTTCCATACAAGAACTTCATTTATGCATCTACATTATTTCATAAGTCCAGATCTGCAAAGACTAACATTCAGATCATTTCTAAACCTATGTAAGTATTTCTGCTCTGTTTTGTATCATTTTACTAGATTTTGAGGAGTGTGTATTTCTGTATAACAACACACTATTTCTCATACATTAAACTGAAGTATATAGGATATCCTTACTCAAACATCTTTTTACACTTGTGTATACCCACGGATAAGTGTGGAAGAGGTCCCTGTGTGACCTGGTTGTTTTTACCCATGAAGAATGGTGGAAGAGGTCCCTGTGTGACCTGGATAGTCATGTGTACTATTGTTAACCCTGATCTAGGGTGTGGATCATGTTTATTTATACACACTACTTGGTGGTATGAGATCACCAAGTGGAGTGGATTAGGTCTCAGCTTGAGACTGAACCACTTGTTTCATATCTGTTGTGCTGCTTAATTTAGTCTGCTCTATTTTACTACTTTACTATATAATTCAGCAATCACTAAATTCTCTTTGATATTTAATCTTGGAAAGAAGTTATAATTGTATTTTCTTAGTAGAATAACTTCAAAAGTAATATTAAAAACTAACATTAAGATTACTGAGAATTAATCAATATTTTAAGAAGTTATTTAAACAATAAAACTCTTATAACAGTATAACCTTGATTAACTGGGTTGTATTTTACCTGTTGGGGAAACCTTTTAAGAATACTTTTTAACCAGAAATTATTATAGATACTCAATTAACCCCCCCCCCCTCTGGAGAAATCTACTCTGACCAACACACATGAACAACATTATCATTTCCCAAAATATAGAATGGTATGAAAGATGATAATATATTAAATATATAGAATTATAAATATGTAAATGATATAATATATATACATTAGATCAACCATTATTACTACCTATGAGATATGTTCATAAAAATGTAATTACATCGGTTCAAGAAGCGGTAGTCCACCATAGACAGAAGATTGTTTCATTTCCCATTAGTTGGAAGGAGGATAATGGTGTAGGTTATGACATTGACATAAAAATATATTTTTATATAGAAGATATTGTTTTTATTATTTTAGCATGTTTGAATAATATTTGAATGCGGTAAAAGAATAAATAAAATTGAAACACTCTATTAATAATTGTAACTCTTATTAGGAAAATCTCTTAGGTTTTATACCTAAATAATTTTAGGATTGTTTCATATAAAACAAGATCCTCTAAGACCTGTTCAGTGATATAAGTATGTTATTTGGGTATGTCATGACCAATCAAAAAAGTTCTTCATGTGTGGATATGAGAGGATAGGGGGTGTGATTTTATTAGTGGGGGAGAGGAAGAACTTGGTGTTTTTAAAAATAATAAAATATATTAATGTATTTCTAAATAAAAATGGATTCAAATGGATCATGTATGAATTATACAGGAGATATGGTCAAAATAAGGATAGAAAATAGAAATAATACATATTTATTGGTCACTTAAACCCTAATCAATCAGTCTTAACCCCTAGTAGGTCTATTTTAAACTTAACTGTGGTAACATATTTTTACTATTTTACTATTCATTATGAACAAAAATTAATTTTACAGTATTACATAATATTATATTTTATGATTCTAAAAATGGGAAATAATTTATCAAATTCAATTCATATAAGTGTTAAAATTTAAATTAAAATTAAACCTGAAAAAAGGACAAAAACAATGTTAATGTGACTTATAGTTCAATAGAGATGATTGGAAATGTAGGTTTAGAAACACTGAAACATGTGTTTAAGGTAAAAAACCTAGAAAATTAAAATTAGTTGATGTGAAATCCTTGGAAAATGATTATTTTATTATATTTGACATTTATTATCATAAAACAGATCAACTCAACATGTGGTGTTTTCATAATGTGTGAAAATTTAATTACAAAAGATATTTAGGTATTCAAAAAAATTTATAGAGGGTTCAAACCAAGTAAAAGACCTTGTAATGGTATAAAATATTATTCTAATGACCAAAGATTAATTTTTTAATTATATGAAGTTAACCAACATCAATATAACTTATAGTTTTCTTGGAATTATTTAAAATTAATTTTAATTATTTTAAAACTCTAAAAAACGAATATAATTACAAACACATTATGAATGACCTTGAGTTAATATAATTTAAATTATAATGATAATTTAATTATTTATGACATTTTTAAGCATATGGAACACCAATACAACGGCTAGTATGATCAGAATGATTGAAAACACTATTTTTAATTATATTAAAGGCTTAAAAATCATGTTTATGACTATCCAAAAAATACAAAAAATGTTGTATTTGTGTGAAATATTATGAAAATGGTTAAATATTAATTTAAAAATTTTAATAATAGATTCTAAGTCAATTTACATCATGGTATTCTTTTGATGACCAAAAATATATTTTTAAGAGTTTAAAACACTAAGACATGAATATAAAATTACAAACCTATAAAAGTCCCATGGATTCACATGATACCATAAGAGAATTATCATTGAATTATTTTTTATACTTATGAGAATATGGAATGCCAATATAATATATTATGTGGTCCAAATGAGTAAACAAATTTTAATGATACTAAAGACTTCTAAAACAATAATAGAAGGTTCTAAAACAATAAAATGACCTAATATTGGCATGAAACCATTTTAAATGTAATTTATATTATTCTTTCTTACTGTAGGAATTGAATTGATTTTAGTCTATGTTTCAATTTAGGATGACTAAAAAATATTTATAGAATCTTAAAATTTGAACATGGGTGTGTAATATTCCAAAAAAAACAACCACGAATTGATGTGAAATGATATGAAAATGATTTTTGATCTATTTGTAACATTTATAAGAAGAAGTTACATCAATCTGATGGGTTTCATGCTTGTAATGAGTTAAAAATAAATTTATAACGATATTAATCTCTTCGAATATGTGTATCTAGGGGTTCAAATCTAGATAAAAACATCTGAATAGAGTGAAAACATAGGACAATGGGTAAAGATTAATTTTTTAAATGTTAGAGAGGAATCCACATCAATCAAATTATCAATTTTATCATGATTGATGAAAAAATAATTTCTTATGTTGTAAAAATTTAATTCATGGATGTAATTGTTAAAAATAAAAAAACCCATTAGTTAACTTGAACTAATTGGAGAATAATATTATAAAAAATATTTTTATATGTGAACGTTTTTCCACATTTTTCATTTGTTGTGTGTGCTCATAATTAGTGGGAAAATAAATTTAAAAGTTAATAAAATCATCAAAAACATGGGTTTGGGGGTTCCAATAGAGAAAACGTCCTTGGGTTTGTCGGAATTCATAGTTAAAAAATTATCATATTAATTACTAAAATTTATGAATTGACTCTACAAAAATATAATTCCGTGCTTTTTGAGGATGACAAAAAACTACTTTTTATTTTTTTAAAATTTAAAAAAAATTACTTTTAATGGTTAAAACAAATAAATCGATCATGAACTGAAGTTAAATCTTATGAAAATGTTATTTTAATTTTTTTTATTTCAATGATAATATGACATAATAATTTGATGATCTATATGCTAGGAATGAGATAAAACCCCAATTTTAATTACATTAAAATCATTAAAAAGTCTGTCTAAGGGTTCAAAATGTGGAAATGACCTCATATTGTCATGAAAATTTAAGAAAAAATTAGTGACTAAATTGTAAAATGTATGAGGTAAATTCCTGTCAATATGTGTTTCAATTTTCTTGGGGGGACAGAAAATCCATTTTTCTTGTTTTAAAACTATATATCATTCTTATATAGATCAAAACTAATATAATGACTATAATTTAACATGAAATACTTAGAATATTTATTTGAATTATTTAGAGAAATTATCAATAGATAGAATTCCACTCTAATGTGATGTGTTCTCAGAAGAAGTGAAAAAAAATTCTAAATATATTAAAGTCTTAAAATACATGAATTTGAGGTTCTAAAACAAGAAAACTTCCTTGTATAGGCATGAAATCTTAGAAAAATTACTATAGATTAATTTTGGAAACATACAAACTGATCCCAGGTCATTCAAAGATATAGTTTTCTCAAGATGGCCAAGAACATATTTTTAGTTTTCTATTTAACAACCCAACTTGAGCTAGCCTGATATATCACCTGATATGGCCTTTCATAAGGCCTTGAGCATGCCTCCCTAATTGAAAGAGACTAGAAACTATCATTGTGGGTCAAAAAGGTGTCGTGGGGATACTATACCCTCTTTTCAGAGTGTAATAAAAGTTGAAAATAACCAAACTCATACACATGGATCAATATCAAAGTGATCATAAAAATTAAAATAGAAACAATGTATGATATAATAAATGGATTGAAACATAAAGTTATATAGTCTCTCAAAGAATTAAAAACATACAATAGTAAATTTCCCACTCGGTAGACCAAATATACAAAATAAACTAACTAAAAATAAATTCTACTAGCTCTACTTCCGATGTTGATCCAAACCACATACTTGATCTCCAATATTGATCCAAACTACAACATTGGCTTCATCCCTATCCCCTTTACAACATGTTCTCTAACTTGAATGAAAACATCAGGTCTTTATGCATATATAGGTGCACATAGAGGGGGTAAGAAATAAATCTAAGTAGTATACCCCCAATGGTGAACCTATAAATCTAGTATCATAATAAGTGAAAGAACAAATTATATTATCATTCGAGTTGAAAACTCATATAATCTAGAAAAAATAAAAAATTGCATAAGGGGGGGAATAGAAGAAAACATCTAACTAGAAGGTTTTAGCTTAACACTCGTGGTAAATATACCACCACTCTGGATCGTATCAGAGGATTTAAAACATGTGTCCCACCCAGATTCACAACTGGTGTGTACTCCATATCAACATGGGAGTTCTATGATGTCAAATTGAAACATGAACAAATGTGATATCCTATAGCATAACCATAGGAATCCACGTGAACAATATGTATCTATTGGGATCTAATACACAAACAGGATGATCTGAACTGGAGATAGGAACATCTATGTTGACACAACTATATAACCTAGTAGTCCTAAATGTCCTCTAGAATGGATCTTTCAATATCTATGAACCCAAAAAAATTTCCATGCCTCCATAAAAACCATGATTGTACAACATCCATGTTCTCGGGAGTGAAAAAAATTAATTGTACACAAAAAACCACTCGGTGAGTTCCTCATAACTACATCTTTTTGAATCCACGCTAGTCATGGATAACACTCATCTAGATGTGGTTTTCACTCAACCAAATCATCCATTATATTCCTAATACTATATAACCGTAGAAATCCAGTGGATAAGAGAACCATAAAAAACACATATGGCCAACACCTGATATGAGGCAACCATTCAGTCTCCCCAAACAATATTCCTACAAATATACTCCCTCAAATTTCATTAAAAATAGACCACTAAACATGGGATGATACAACCTCAAATCCATCATCCAAACATATGAAATAATATCACCAATCATCTCTCATCCAAAAAAACTCATGAGGCCTCTCTCAACACTCTAGACTGTGGAATCAAACAAAGCAACCTTAATGGGATATCCATGACCCATCATAAGGTAAAATATAACTTGGTGATCCCATGGTCCTTGGGGCCAAGAAATAATGGGATTTATACCATAAAAATCCCTTGTTGCACCTAATTTTTTGGACCACACCTACTGAAATAACCACAATGGGCCTAATGGCCATAGGTAGAGCGGTATACCTTACAAGAGGTTCCACTATAACATCCAAAGGCATGTGACACATCCAGTGCTAAAATATCCCAAATGCCCCTTAGATTCCTCCACTAATCCTCGATCAACAACATTTCAAATGAGTATCCAAAGAACAAGCCCGCCTACAAGGGTATTCAAAACGGTTCTCGACACTGCCTCTAAAGAAAGAGACTCTCTAAAAGGGTTCTCTAGAATTAAAAAATATAACATGAAAACTATGGAAAAAGGTGATCAGTTCATCAGAAACTAACCTACAAGGGAATCCCCATGAGTCCATCAAAATTTTCTTAAAATCTCAAGGCCACCAAGCCATAACTTCTATCCGAAGGAATCAACAATCCCAAAATCTCCAGCACCTCTGTTGTCTTAACATAGAAGAAAACCCTTAATTTATCTACCCTCAAGTAACTAATCCAAAAAGGAAAGGAAAAATCAATATCTCTTAATAGATACTACATTATCCCTCTAACTAGAATATGTCCATGGAACCTAAAACTGGTCTCCATGTCACACTGGATCTAGTCTGGTCAAAGAGATCAAAACCCTCACCTCGTCCTTGTTGATCAAAACCCAATACCCCAGGAGTATTTTAAATCCAAACCATAAAGAAAAACCTCATACTAAACTCTCATAGTCTAGAAAACCATCTAGAACATCTCTATGCACAAAATGGATATCTTTGTATTGATCTATGCAGAACAAAATATTAGAATGGACTACTAACAAGTATAACTTTTTCATCAGGATGAGAATAAGGAAACGGACTAAGGAATAGTAAATAGTGTTCACTTGGGGTATATGGAATGTAACCCTAGAAGTACTCTATGGCCATATTCCTCGGTCCAGTTGACATTGTCCTTTCCAAATTACATGGCATGTGGACCCTATACATGGTGTGTGACCCATCATGTATACTACCTCATGCACCTTATCCCCACTCGGCGTGTAACACACCTGAGTACAAAGAGTGTACCGCTAGTACAGGGTGTGTAAACCCACATGGATACCCCATACCCTCATGTAACTATCCTTGTACCTCACCTTTGAATGTATTTCAACATAGTGATCCCCCCAAATGGGAACTGGTCGTGAACCCTACATGGCCAAGTACCCACACACGGGGTGTCTGGCTGAGTACTTAGCCACACCCTAGAATCCTACTACAAGGAGTTTACTCCTCATACATGATGATTTGTTATCAAAAACTAATCTTCCTTAAATAAGAAGAACACATTACTTGTTTTAATTGAAAAACACGTTGTTTCAATGGGTTTTCCTAAATGAAAACCCTCAAAAATAACCCAAAATTCGAGATTACCAAAGAAAACCCACTAAGGGTTCCAAAAAATCCATAAAATGATACAAAAATGTATAACATTTAAACTAATGTGATTTTTGGCTTGAAAAATAAAATAATACTACATCCAGGTAGAAACTATTAAGGCTTATATCCCAAAATAATTTCATGCACCCGCTGAGCTTCGATCTACCTGTGGGTGATCCCTCAGGTTGTGCCACCTATTTTCCTCAACCTTTCCTATACCTTTCCCTCTCTCGACCAAATACCCCAAGGGGGAGAGCCCCTTGGGAGTATCTGTCAATACAAGGGAAAATAAATAATAAATTAAGAATTAAAAAGAAAGAAAATGAAAATAGTGCCCAAGCCTGCACCCAAGGCCCAATGTATTGTTATGTCTCACCTAGGAAAAACCTCAATTACGTATTCAACTGTGGAGATGGAATCTAAATCTTACTATCCATTTAAAATATATAACAGAATGAACATACATGCATAAATTAATATTTAATTAATTAAATATTAAATATTCTATGAAAATTCAAACATCATTGATTTCTACAAAACTCCTAACCAATGGTAAGCACCCTATTACTAGATCAATGGAGTAGTTTGAAAAAAACTACTTGAGATTATCACACATGTGAAATTATAATTTTTTCCCTAAAACACTTCCAAGAACAAAAAGGCTCAAATTTCCCTTAATTTCCATAACCTTTTAGGATGTGGGTCATCACAAAATTTCTTCCAAAAATGCATCTCACCCCCAAGAAGACTTGATTTATAGTAGTATTCATGATCTCCATAAAGAAATGGAATAACCAATGTTATCTCGACCATCCAATGGAAAGTCTTATAGTATCAAAAACTCTCTCCCTAGATAAGAGGTATTATTTTATGATAGATCTTATAATCCTTACCTCAGTAGAATCCTTATCATCACTTTACTATCAAATTTAAAACTACACGGCCCATGGTATATCCATCACTAAACATAATGGATAGACATGGATGAACCACCTAAGTACCATAATGAAAATAAAAAAATAAACACGCTAATAACAACTTAAATGAGGTTCAATAACTCCAATATCATAAGGGGTACTCCCCACTATGAGGATTACATTACTCCACACCACAAAATCACAAATGGACTTACACTCACAAGGTCCCTGACCTAAAAAAACTATACTAACGTTCCTAAAGTGATTAACCAAGATCCTCAAGAAAGTCATTTCAAGAAAAATGAAGAACCCTCGTCCCTCACCTTTAAGATGAAGGAATATTCTTCATTCCATGATTAACTACATGACCACCCTCCACATGGGAATCGAACCAAATCCAAAATTTCCTAACGACACACAAAATACAATACCCAAACTACAACCAAAATGAGTAGGTTCATCAGTCTACCAAAACCTATCCTCTTAGGACAATCACAAGAGAGGGACCACTCCTTGTACTTCACTTCTCAAAAATTCAGAATTCAGATTCCTGGCAATGTCTTGGAATTATAAGACCTTAATGGACCCACCATGTAAGAACATCAAAACCCACCCAAGTCATCAGTTATAACTTTCACATGGTCCCTACCACATAACCATGTAGGCAACATGTGGAAAGAATATTTCACTCCCAAGGGACAAGAACTTAAGAATTATGGAGAACCAACATCTTATGGAAATTTGATTCAGATCTAATGATACCTTAAGAATTTATTCCCTCATAGATCCTCTAATAGGAAACTCAAATCCCAATTCCAAGCTACCTGGGTCTCCATGCATCTCTCATAAAAGGGAGTGCATCTCGATATTTATGAACCTTTATCCTCACAATCCACATAACCTATCGTCAGAAGAAAATATATAGTAAAACATAAAATATATTTATATTTATTGTAAATTTTATATATATATAATGATTCATAACAACACCTATTTCCCATGGTCCAAAATTAAAAAACTAGGATAAACAATAAATCCGCAAACTGTAGTGCATAAAACTAGGAACAATCATGCAGTCATGAAAATAGAATCCAATAATGGCAATCACATTCCCTAAAAACGTATAATTACTATTGGTAAAGTTGTTCATGACACACAAACCCTATATCCATCATAATTTTTAACACATTCCTACACCACCTATCTAAAAACTCCCCAAATCATAAAACAAAAATCTATGATTCCATTTTGTAATGAATCATCCTGATTCCAACTAACATGTCACATGATCTAGCTTTCCACAAGGCCTCAAGAGAACCTCTTGAAATTCTAGTAGTTGATAACCAATGGTGAGGTTTTAAAAGTTGAATCGGGGAGATTATAACTTTTGGTAAGAATGAAATAAAGTATAAAATAATTGAACACATACTCATGGGTCAACATCAGAGTTCACATATTAGATAAACTGAAACAAATCTTTCTATAATAAATGACATGAATCATGCATTCATATAGACTATCAATGCATGAAAAAGATACAACTCTCAGTCACCCACTGGGTCGATCGCATGTGAAAAATAAAAAAAACTAAAAAAATAGAATTTTCTTTACCACCAATGACAAGACAAACCACCTACCAAGTCTCCATGATGCTCGTGCTACACAAATCTGATCATAAGACTCAAATGAGTGTCTTTTTGAAATCAATAAATACTAGGCCTCAGACCCATTCACTATTTAACACGTGAACCATCCTTAAAGCATACATGAGGTCTCCATGAACACCAAAGTTCATGTATAGGGGTTGAGAAATAAATCACAGTATTCCACCCACAATAGTACACCTATAAATCTTCTTTCATAATAATTTAATGCATTTTTGATATGCACATCCTATCTGAAAACTAAAAATAGATGGTATAAAATTAACAACATCATAAAAAGGGTAAAAAAACATAAAAAAGTATCCAAACAGTGGGTTCTATCCTAACACTCATAGAAAATCTACCCCCACTATGTCCCCTACAAGAGGATTTATGACACAAGACTCATCCATCCACATGAGAACTAGTGAATCCTCTAAATATACATAGGATATACAAGATGTCAAAATAAATAGGAATTCATTTCAAACCCCAAGGCATAACTATATGAATCCATATGAACAAAAAACATCTAATGGTATCTAGGAATCAAATGTAATGATCGAAACTATATATAAGAACATCTAGGTCAACACAACAAGATATTACATCAGTCATTATGGTCAAACAAAACAAATCATGCACCTGTAATGTACCCAAAAAAATTCCCCATGGGATCCATAAAAAATGGACCGCACAACATCTAGAGCCATGGAAGAATAAAGTATCCACAATACAAAAAATCAACTCCATGAGTGACTCATCACAAAAAAATACTGAAGCCATACTATTTTGGTATAACACTCTACTATATGGGGGTTTCACTCATTAATATCTTCCATTTTCTCCCTAATATTTTATATCCACTGGAATCCAATAGAGGAGAGAACCAAATCATTAACTCATGGAGAACATGTGATCCAAAAAATCCTAAGGGTATCTAACTCAAACAATGGTATTTGGTGTGAACTCCCTAAAACATCATGGACTATGGTCAACTGATCATGGGATGATCCAACCTTGAACCCAGTATCCAAACAGCTAGATTAGCACCCCCAGAAAACTCTTGTCTTGTAAATAATAGTGCCTCACTTATCACTATGGATATTAGCATCCGACAAATCATCCACCATGGGCTATCCATGACCCGCTTTAGGGTCAAACCAAACATGGGGATCCCACGGTCCCTAAGGACATAGTATAAAGTCACTTATACCATATCAATCCCCTAATACACCCAATCCATGCTCTCCCCAATGAACTGGTGAAATTGATGCTATCCAGGACATCCAATGACTTGTCTTATTATCCTCAACTCTCTACCCACATGAGAAACATTATACTATGACTGATCTGATGCTCCCAACCATAGAAGTATCCTTATCTCCAACCCACTACCTAATGAAGAACCACACCACACATGTTATATCCATCACCAAATACAATGGATAGACACGTCCAAACAGATCACACTTATGAACCATCATGAAAATAAAAAATCACCATGCTCAAAAAAACCACTTAAAAGAGGATCACGGCCACTAAAACCCTATAGTGCGCTCCCTTCTATAAGGATTTCCAAACTTCAATACATAAGAACACAATAGGAATCACACTCACACTAGAAATTTATTAACTAAACTAGGATAACATGCCTAAATCCAAAGAGAAATGTCTTCATATAGGTTAGTTCAAGGAAACCAAATCACCCTCAACATTACCCTTTAAGATGGGCACATATACCTTGTGAAACGATCAACCACACAATTATCATCTACACAAGCATTGATCCAAAACCATAAGTTCCTAATAACATTCTCACCATGCTACCCAAGGCATAACCAAAACAGGTAGGGTTAGGGGTCCAACCAATCCTTCCCTCTCAAGAGATCCATGAGACAGTATAATACCCATCACTAAAACTATAAAACACTAGACATCCTCATGACTGACCACATCCTAGTGATAGAAAAACATAACAACCCAACTAAAGAGTAATCGGAACACCCACCCAAGTCATCAATGTTAAAAGTTACATGATCCCCATCACAAGACCTTCTAGACAACACATGGAAAGAAAGTTTCCCTCCCAAGGAAAAAAAACTTGGGACTTCTGGGGAACCATCCTCTCATGGAAACTCAAGACCAATCCAAATATACCATAGGAATCCTTTCCATCGTTGATCTACCAACGGGGAACTCGAATACCAATTCTAACCTGCATGGGTCTCTATGTATCCCTCGTCTAAGGTACTTTGTCTCCCCACTATATAACCTTTCACCACATGATCTACATTTCCTATAATCTAATGAAAATATATAGTAAAAACCCATAGATATTTAGATGTCATGTGAATCCTACATACCTATAATGATACATGAACATTGTCCTCTTTCCCATGGGAAAGAATAAAAAACTAGAATAAAACAGAAATCTACAAACTTAAGTTTGTCAAACTATAAGAAATTACATGACCATAAAAAAAAAATCCAATAAACAACGATACCATTCCCTATAAAATTAGAAAATTCATCAGCAATGGTGTTCACTAAAGACCAGTCTGATATCCATAGTAAGTTTTAACACATTCTTCGACCACCTGTCTACCAACACCCCAAATAAAAAAACCAAATTCTTAAATACCATTTGGTATGAAACCGTCCAAATTTTATATGACATGTCATCGAATCTAGATCCCCATTAGGCCTCTAGAGCACCGCTTAGAATTCCAGAAGTTTTTGACCAACAGAAAGGGTCAAAAAGGTGAAGTGGGAAACTATAACCTCTTTTCAGAGTTCAATAACAGTAAACAAACTCATTGACATAGATTCGAATAAAATTACACATAATAAATATAATTGAACAATGAATGATAAAATAAATGGAATGCATTATATGGTCATAAAAACTTTCAAAACATGACAAACAAATAACAAATAGTCAACCACTGGGTTGAACACATTTATAAAATAAAAAAAACTAAAAATAAATACAACTACAAATATCACTGCCATTGATCCAAACCACATACCCAGTCTCCAAGATGCTTGGGTTGCACCTTCCTCATCATGGGAATCTATGTGATTGGATCCATTTGATCAAGAAAAACTAGGCCTCAACCCCATCCACTGCACAAACTATGATCCAACCTTTATGTCGGCATCTAGTCTATACAAAAACCACGGTTCACATATAAGAGGTGAGAAATAAATTTTAGTATTCTATCCCTATATTGTGAACTTATACATATACTGTAATAACAAGTTTATACTCATGTGATATGCCCACCCTAACTAAAAACTAAAAGTGCATGGAATAAGAGAAAAAAATTAATAAATGTGAGGAAAACATGAAAAAATCCAACCAGTCAGTTATATCCTAACACCCATGGTAAATATACCACCACTATATCCCCTACCAGAGTATTTACAGCACATGGCTAATCCAACCAAATGAAAACTTTCACATCCACTATATCTACACAAGATCTCTAATATGCCTAAATGAATCATGAATGAATTTTAGATCCCATGGGAAAACTATAGGAATACAAATGAAAAACGTGCAACTACTGAGATCTAGGACTCCAATAGAACGATTTTAATTAGCAAACAGAATATCTAGTTTGACATAATGAGATAATCAGTCGTTCATTAAGGTCTTACATAACGAATTGAGAACAAGCTATGGACCTTAAAAAAATGTCCCATGGGATCAATAAAAACCAATATAACATATAATCAATGGAACATGGAGAAAAAATCATCTATATTATACAAAATGCACTCTTTACGTGACTTAGTGCCATAGGATATCAAAGCCACAATAGTTATGGATAACACTCAACTAGATCAGGGGTACTCTCATCCAGATCATCTATTAGCTTCCTAAGCACATCTAACCACAGAAATCCAATTAAAGAGAGAACCATATCAAAAAAAAGACAAACACCTATTCCAAGACATCCCAAGGGTCTCATCTCTAAACCACACCCCTGATAAATGATTTCTCAAACATAATGAAAAATAGACAACTAAATGTGGGATGATCCAACCTTGAACTCACAATCCAAATAGATGGTCTAGAAGTACTGATAGACTCCCAGCTTACCAAAAATAGGGAATCTCTCAGCACCCTAGATCTCATCATTCCACAAAGAATCTGCCACAGGATCTCCACAACCTTACTTAGGGTCAAACAAAACCTAAGAGCCCCATGATCCTTGGGGCACAACATAAAAGAAAATTCCACCACATGAATCACCAAATAAAACCAAGCCCTCAATCCATGCTTGTTAAAACATCCACAATTAGCCCAAATGACACATCAAGAGAAAGAAACCCTAAGATCGGTTCCTCTAGCTCATCCAAAAGCATGGGACATTCCTAGTGTAGAAACATCGTATACGGCCCTCATCAACCTCGAATGATCCGAGATTAATAATGTAACTAATTGGAATAAAAAATCACAAGCATTCTTTATAGGGGAATTCAAAATTTCATCATGACCACCTCAAAATTAGGAGACACACCAATAAGGTTCCTTAGTACAAAATGAAAAAAACATACCATAATGGTATTCACAAAATTTGACTATGGATACCACTGATCACTTAATAATAAACTAGCATAAAATGTCATCATCATGAGTCCCTTAGACTAAATTAAGAAGATCAATTTTGCTCATCCAAAAACACCATCAAAATTCATCATCCAGCACAAAGGCACCAGCAGTTATGGTCTCCAAACATAGAAGCTAAACCTCAACTACTCGTAATTTGAGCAACTCGTCCTAATAATCAGGGATAAAGAATAATATCCTTAGAGATACTACTATATCAAATATACTATAATTTGACTAATGAACATCAAATATATTTTCATGGAACACTCTATCTATTCCAATAATTGAGATCACATCCATCACCTAAAACTTTACAACCAAAACCCCCATAAGGATTTCAAAACCAAACCTCAAGGAAAACATCTTACTGAAATATCCCAATCCAAAAATCTATCAAAATGGACAATAATCATAGAAAGGATATATCCATCAGGATCTATATGGAAAAATTCTCAAAATATACTACTCATAGTTTTGACTCTAACTTCAGAGTAAAAATTGGAAAAACTAACCAAGACAGGAATAGTACCTGATGTGCACTTGGGGTACACGGTGTGTAACCCTAGGAATGCTCCCTCTATATGTGACTAAGTACACTCATCATGTACCTTTATGGTGGAAACATCATGTAGACCATGTATATAGCATGTACCACAATATGGGTACCTTTTCATGTACCTCAACCCCACATGATGTGCAACACGCTCGAGTATACATGGTGTAAAACAAATACATAACCATGTAACCCACATAGGAATGTACTACATGGAATGAACCTAACATGGGAACTTACTACGTAACCTACACAGCCATGTACCCCAGCACGAGGTGTCTAGAAAAGTACTCAGCCACACCCCAGAATCCCACTACATGGCATGAACACCAAGTACATAGTGTGTAATTCACAAAAACGTGTCTTACCCAAACAAGAATAACACATAGTGTGTGTTATTAGATTGAAATGATATGTACATAGATATTCCTGAATGGAAACCCCTAAAAATGGACCGAAGCACCTGATTCCCCTATAAAACATAGAGATTGAACCATTATGGGTCCTAAACAGCCCATAAAATGATATAAAATTTAAAAACACTTAATCTACTTGGTTTTTTATAATAAAACATAAAATGATCCTACCTTTAGGTGGAAATCACTGATGACTTGATCTCATAACTGCATCGCACACCCACTGATCCTTGATCTACCTCTAAATGATCCCCCATTTGGAGCATCCTCTTTACCTATCCCTCTATTGGATGAGTACCCTAAATGGATGATCCCCTCAATAATAAAATTAAATCAAAAGTAAAATAAATAATAAATAAATAATGGAAAAAGAAAATGAATAGGGGGCCCAGGCCCGGCCCTGATACCCGACACAAGGTTTTACCTCCCCTTGGAAAAACACCAATTTTGGAATCAACAATGGAGTCTTAATATAAATAAAATTATCTATTTAAAATATACTACCAAATAAACACACAAAAATATAATAATACTTAATAAATAGAATATTAAATATACCATGAAAATTCAAACATCCCAAATTTCTAGAAAACACTTGTCCTATGATAAAAACCTTATTCTAGGATAAACAGAGTCATCAGAAAAATTTTATTAGATCATATTATAGGAGAAATTTAAATTTTTTACCTAAAAAACTTTCATGAACAAAAAGGATCAAATTTCCCAGATTTTTAAAACTCATGATGATGTGAGTCACACATTTTAAAACACTAATATGCACATGTAACATTCAAAACATAGAAAATGATAACAAATTGATGTTAAATTTCTATAAAATTACAATTTAATAATTTTTTATGTGTACAAGATTGTGTCACATAAATCTGGCATGTGGTGTGGTCAGAATAAGTAAAAGTGAAGTTTATGTGATATTAAAGACTTCAAAAAGGTGTTTATGAGAATCCAAAGTTATGAAATGAACTTAAATTGGATGAAAATTATATTTTAATTATTAGAAATTAATTTTTAAAATGTAGGAATTTATACCATGTCATGTCACATTGTGGTTGGTTTAGGATGGCTAAAAATTCATTTTTTTTGTGTTTTCAAAATCTAATGTGTGCGTGTAATGGTAAAAACCTAGAAAAAAATGAATTAAAATTAAATATTAAATAATGTTCATTCATATAATAGGAATTTGTAATAGTATATGAAATAATAATCAGGCATGTGGTGTGATTAGAATGAGTGGAGAAACATTATTAAATATATTTATGTATTTACAAATATATTCCCAAGGGTACTAACCTGGAAAACAACTTTGCAGTGTCATGAATTATTAATAAAATAAATAAAGATTAATTTTTGAAATTTAGGAACTTACTCCATTTAAATCAAAGTTCTGGAATACTCATGATTAACATGATTATATTTTTCAGGTCTCAAAGCATTAAAACATGAATGTAATGGTCATAAACTAGTGATTACCCATGAGTTGAAATGAAATTATAAGAAAATGGTTATTAAATTATTTTAAACATTTACCATTTTATTAAATCTCAATCTGACTCAAATTTTACTTTTAATTAGTGAAAAGAACATCTAAATATATTAAAGCGCTAAAAATCTCTGTTATGAAGGTCTAAACTAAGAAAAAAGACCACAGAATGGAATGAAAAGAATATAAAAATGAACATTGATTACATTTGGTAATGTATAAATTAATAACATTTCAATTTGATTTTTTATTTTCCATAGATGATGGAAAGCACATTTTTAGTATTTTAAATCATTATTTTTGTGTGAAGTCTAAACCTCTAAAATGGCCAAGAATTGATGTAAAATCATAGGATAACGATTATTTATTTATTTATAATTTTTATAAAAAGATAAAATGTTAATAATATAAATTTCCATAGTTTTTCATGAAATTATAGGATAAAAATAGTAGGTCAAATTTTCAAACATATACACAAACTCCAAGTCCATGTGAGTTCGAATTTTCCCCAGATGAATGAAAATGAATTTTTCGTGATTTTAAATTCTAAAATATCTATTTATATGTTAATAACTATATAATTACGATAGATTTATGTGAAATTATATTGAAATGATAGTCTAATTATTTGTGATGTATATGAGAAGATGAAATCTGAATCCAATAAGCAGTGTGTATTGAATGAGTGAAGAAACAATTTCTTATGATATTTAAGTCATCAAAAACATGATTATATGTGTTAAAATAGAGAAAACAAACCTCATATTGTTTTGAAATATAATAAAATTAAATAATATGAATTTGTGAAATATATGAACTAATAATACTTCTATTCGAGTTGTGGTTTTCTTTTGATGATTGAAAACTTATTTTTAGTGTTTTAAAACTCAAAAATATATGTGTAATGGTCAAAACATAGGGGAAAACAATGATTTGATTTGAAATCATTGGAAAATGATTTCTATATTATTCTTGATGTGTATTAGAATACGACATGTGGATTTGACGTGTGGGGTGCTTGGAATGAGTGAAAAAAATGTTTCTAAAGGTATTAATATATTCAAAAACACATTTCAATGGCCACAAACTAAAAAAATAAATTTATATTAATAAAAAAAATTATAAAATTCTTATATATTTATTTTTAAAATATTACAAAAAAATTCATGTAAATTTGATCTGTGGTTATCTTGGGATGACCAATAATGGGTTTTTGTTTTATCAAACCACGAAAACATAAATTTAATTGTTAAAACCTATAAATGAGAAAATATTAATGTGAAATCAAAGGAAAATTATCATTTAATTATATATTACATTTAAAAGTAGACAACAAAATGTATCTAACATGTGTTGTGGTTGGAATGATTGAAAAACTAGTTTTAAAGATATTAATGCCTTCAAAAATATACATCTGAGGGTCAAAATTGGAAAATTAACCAAAGATTATAAGGAAATAGTATGAAAATTATTGAATTTTAATTTGTTAAATGTATGAACTAATTGAACACATATCTAAGTTTTTATTTTCATTGGATGATTGAACATTCATTCTTTGTGTTTTAAACATCTAAAACATGCATTTAATTTTCAAATCGAAGAAAATGACCATGAATTGGTCTGAATCATAGGAAAATGACTATTTAAATATTATTAATGTGTATGGGTATATGACACATCAATATTATTTGAAGTGTGCATGAAATAAGGGTAAAAATAATTTCTAAAAATATTAATGTCTTTAAAAACTATGCATGAGGGTCAAACATATAAAATGATCTAATATTTTCATGAAATCTTATGAAAATGACCAAGGATTAATTTTTGAAATATAGAAATAATTACCACATCAATCTAGGTCATGGTTTACTATAGATGACTAAAAACACATTTTAGTGTTTTAAAATATTAAAACATGTGTTAGGATTCATAACCTAGAAAATGAACATGAACTGCAATGAAATCAAAGATAAATAATCATTTAATGATTTTTAATCTGCATGACTAGATGAAAAATCAATCTATCCTATGTTGAACACTAAATTTTAAAAACAATACTTTGATTGATATTACACTCTTTAAAAATTTATTTTCAAGGGTATAAATGAGAAAATGACCTTGGATTTCCATGAAATCATTCCAAGATATACACTGATTATTATTTAAAATATTGAAACTAACACCACCTCAATCTGAGTTTCAGTTTTCAAGGGATGACTAAAAATATATTTTTAGTTTATTTAAATTATAAAATATGTGTAATGGTCAAGTCCTAGTAAATAACCACAAAATTTAATGAAATCATATATCAATGTTCACTAAATTACTTATTATGTGTATGATTATACAACATGATAATCTGATATACAGTGTGCTCTAAATAACTAAATACGTAATTTTTAAAGATAATAAAGTATTTACAAATGTATTACATGGGGTCAAAACTAAGAAATATACCTTAAATTTCCTTGAAATCATTAGAAAAAATACATTTATTGGTTTTTTAAATTTAGCAATAAACTCAATATAACATTATTTATTAGGTTTTTTAGGATACTTGACATAATAATTTGATGATCTATATGCTAGGAATGAGATAAAACCCCAATATTAATGACATTAAAATCATTAAAAATAATGTCTAAGGGTTCAAAATGTGGAAATGACCTCATATTGTCATGAAAATTTAAGAAAACATTAATGACTAAATTGTAAAATGTATGAGGTAAATTAATGTCAATATGTGTTTCAATTTTCTTGGGGGGACAGAAAATCCATTTTCCTTGTTTTAAAACTTGTTGGGTAAAAATACCTCAAGGTAACATTGTAGTATTTTTGGGTTGATTGTTTTTGTTGACAAATCAGGTTTCCTTGGATAATTGTTGAGTTCTCAAGATGTTGTTGACAATCCATGTTGACAAAGAACGATGACAAAGAAAAGGACGATATGGAGGCGGTACAAAAAGAGCAGTACAAGGTGGCGCCATTTCCCAGTGTTTGCCAAATTTTTGGGGTCCAAAATTTGGAGTATGGTGAGCATCACGAAAATAGGATTTCCATGAAGAGCATAATTTAATATGGCAAAGGCATGAATTTCGCGAAGATATGATTCATGGTTTGAAATCGCGAAGACTAGAAGAATGGAGGCGGTGAGTCTTCGCGATTACGTCAAGCTTTGCGAACGGCAGAGGCTGAAGCACATCGCTGCAGTGAAGGGCTTTGCGAGGGAGCTTCACGGCGAAGGCGCGAAGGTAAGTTGACGGTGATTCTTCGCGACTACGTCAAGCTCCGCGAATGGAAAATTGTCGTGGTGCTTAGCGGTTTGGAGAGAATTCCGGCTGAAACTTTGGAGCTTCACGATTTGAAATGACGTGGCGTTTACTTTGCGTGGAAAGCTCGAGGGTCGGTGGAATTGCCTATAAATAGAGGCCGACCCCCTCGAGAAAAGTAGAGAGAATTATCAGAGAAGATCATTTTCTCTCGATTTGCGAAGGTAGTTCGGGGAGCTAGTGTGCTTCGCAAAAGAGGAGCTTCGCGGCGGCTATTGTAGGTCCGTGAAATTTGTGTGCTCTGCGTTGGCTCAGTGAGCTTCGCGAGAGAAGTTGCTTTGCAACGAGTTGAGGTTCGTGGGAGTTCTTCGCGAGTGAGCTTCGTGAGAGAGCTTCGTGAAAAGGCAGGATCTTCGTGAAGGCTTGTTTGAGCTTCGCGAAATTGGGAGCCTCGCATTATAGGGTGCTTTGCGAAGGTGTTTCCAAAAGGAATTTCCCAGTGTTCAGAGGCAAAGAGGTATTCATCTACGGGTGAAAGTTGAACTTCAACAGAGCATCTACATACAGAGAAAGATGCATTCCTTAATGGAAATGAAGAGACCTATAGGTCTATAAACTTTGAGTGAATCCCTTCACAGAGTAGTGAGCTTAGGAAGAGGAAGAAGGTGATACTCTCCACCGGCAGTGAGCCAGAGAGAGAGAAACAGGGAGTGACCCTTGGGAAAGCAGTGAGCTGACCCTAAACTTCGTATAGGCAGTGAGCCTGGGCATAGAAGTGATCTAGCCCGAACATTGTAATCCACTGCTAGTGAAGTCTAGTGTAATTTGGTACGAACCGTCAACTTGTCGGTGTATGCTCCTTGGACGTAGCCCTTAGCGGTGAACCAAGTAAAATCTATGTGTCTGCCTGCTCACTTCCCTGCATTGCATTCAAAGCATCATCATCAGGTAAAGGAGACAAGTGATCACAGTAACCACACAATTGCAAAAAAAGTGACCGTTGTAACAAAGAGGTCAAGATCCAGTGGGGTAGGAAGAACTTTGAAAAATAATATCCATACCCTGATTCACCCCCCCCCCTCTCAGGGTATATAGGCCCTTATTGTCCCTAAAAATTGGTATCAGAGGGATAGGTTGCTTTTATCAGATTTGTTTGCTCCGACTTGGTGCAGTCGATCTATGTGTTTAAAGAATTAGTCTACTCTTATCTCGGTGATCCATGGAAAAGGGAAAAACATCCAATAAGAAGAAGAAGTCAGGTGGTATTCCTCAGTGAGAAAGTATGTATGGAAAATGTGTGATTCAATTAAAATAATCAAACAGTTTACTAAAGGAAGGTTTGGATGTATCTGATAGGGAAAAGATTGATTCACTCAATCATGAGGTTGGAATGAGTGAAGTACATGAGCATCAGAGTGATGCTGAAACAGAAGAAGAAATTGAAGGAAGAATAGATATGCGAGCTGAGTTGGAGGCTGCTCTTGAGGAGATAGATGTTTGGAGTGAAAAAAAAAATAAATCCAACAAAGTTGTTCACGATGCCAAACTCTATATGCAGCAGCAGGAAGAAGAGAATTCTAAGTTGATGGGAGAAATTGAGAAACTCAAGTTATCGACACGAGAGAACTCAGAATCGGTTAGTGAGTATAAGCATAAGATTGAAGAACAGAAAATGGAGATCGATGGATTGAATAGAAAAGTAAAAGATCAATTCAAGTGCATCGAAGTACCTGATATTCCAAGTTATGTTGGAAACACCGATGAAATTAAGTCTAAAGACATTCGGATCCATGCACTGGAAATTGAGGTCAACAAGCTAAGAGGCTTAAATCAAAGTCTCATTGATATGGCAACTGACCTAAAGGAGAAGAATGATTCTCAGGGTGAGGAACTACAAAAGCTGGCTAAAATTAAAGGAAAACAAAAGGCTGGTGATTATGAAGAGAATCTGAAATCCATGAATGTTGATCTTGCTGCACAGCTCTCTGATCTAGTTTAGAAGAATCAAAGACTACAACAAGACAATGCATGTTTTTCTGATTCTATTGCTCAAGAAAAATTGAAAGTAAAGGAGCATAGTGACATGGTGGATAGACTGACACGTGAGTTGGAAGATGAGATGAGTAGAGGGAAACTTCTCAAGGGAGAACATGATGTCCAACTTGAATCAAGGGATATGAAGATTCAAAAGTTTGAAGAAGAGCTAGAACCGGTAAAGAGGAAATTGGAGAAATCCAATGCTAAAGGAATTCCAAAAATGAAGGATTCCTTACACTTGCTATTTGATCATCCTTCGACAAGTGATGATAAAAGGAAGAACAAATATGTTATTTCTGAAGAGAAAAAACAAAATATTTTCTCAGCTCAAAGACCAGCAAGTTTCGGAAAAGACGGTATCAGATTTGATGAATCCCCTCCCATGAAAGATAGAAAGAGAGCTATGAACAGTTCCAGATGTGAAAGAAATCCTATAGGTGCTGGAGATAGGCCTAAAAGGACAGTTACAAAAAGTAGTGATGACATGTGTTATTTCTGTGGGATTCATGGCCACACATCAAGCTTCTGTTCAGAGGCTCTGGAATACATTTCAGGCTGTGAAAACAGAGACATTACTAAATATAAGAATAAGAATAAGCATCATGATAAATCAAAGAGAAGAGTTTCTAAGAGGCGAATATTCATCAGATGCTATTACTCTGGAAGGATGGGACACACCATACGTATGTGTCAGGAAGCTCAAGAGATTGATGCCAGAAGAAGAAAACAAATTGCATCAACATCTCAGCAGAGAAGTGATGAATTGAGGTATGCCTTTAATAGAAAATGTTTCATAGGTTCTGATCATGGGCATTTGGCCAGACAATGCAGCAAGAAGAAAACGGGGAAGGAAAAAGATCTGAGAAAGAGATTACCAACTCCAGTGGTACATAATGAGAAATTAAACACTGGGAGACAAAGTGGTAAGGTGAAAAATAGGATTAGAGCCTTAAGGGAATCACATGGAGCTGAACGAAAAGTGTATCAATCACCTCCTCTATCGTACTCACAACTGCTCTCAAGGAGAGAATGTGAACAAACCTGGAAGATTAAGGGGAGATCTACTCTAGCTGTGATGAAGAAGAATGAATGTTCAATGGAGGACTCACCACCAGCGAAAAGCAGTGTGGTGACTCAGACATCTGATAAAAGAAAGATGAACGAAGAATGCATCGATAAATCCACATGTTGTTTTTCTCAGCGAGAAGTGAAGGAAAGAGGAAGACCCCTAAGATGGTAGAAGAAAAAAGATGCCAAATAGAGAGATTCCTACTCAGAGAAATAATCATGTAAAATGGAATTTTGGTAGAACCTAAAAGAAGGAAATGTGTACTAGAGGGTTTATACCCCAAGCGGTGAGAAAGGCCGAGCCTACCAAATCTACAAATCAGAAAAAGGATCAGAATGTAGGCAATGAATGCCTAGTCATGTGGCCAGAACAGTTGAAGTTGGTCAGGAAGTTGGAGGAAGCAAGAAAGGACTGTGATTCCCTCCAAGAAAGAATCAAAGGGTTGACCCATCAGGATCAACCACAATCCTCATCTTGAGGAGTCGAGAAGAAACCCCCTCTCCCTATTTATATAAATTCTATTAACTTATGATTCGTGTGTTTCAGGTTTTAGGGAGATACAATCCAAGGGGAATATGCATCTAAGGATGTGAAGTGGATAAGTGACATGCTCTAGAGTTTCAATTGATTCAAATCAGGTTCTATAGTTGAAGAAGAAAGGGATCAACAGAGCACAATAGGAAGTGATTATGTTATTAACTCTATCTCTTGTTTCCTACATCGAGTTCCAACTCAGTAGGCTTAGAGATTTGGTTAATAGCTCAATGATGAGTGCTAGATTGGAATAAATCATACAGGTGGAAGATGAGAATAAATGATATAGGATAGGAATGGAATTTATGGGTCTAAACAGTGGGCCTAACCCTAGGAAATGTTGCATAACATAAGGGGAGCATTTAATAACAAAATCAGATGCCAGATCCATCAAGGAAATAATTGGATGACCCAACTCAGGTGTTGTCTATTGAGATAAGACATATTGTGGGAGCAGTAGCAATGATCAAGCATTTCATTTTTATTTTGATCTAACATTGTGGTATCAGCTGACTGTTTTCAGGATACCAAGAAGCTGTGAGAAGTAGTTGAAAGGAATGATGCCACTGAAAAATGAGTCAGTGAACAAATTCCTGATGAAGGTGATGAGGAAGTAAGTAAAACAGGGAGAGAAGAAGTGGCTGATAATGATTCAGAACAAGACACCGATGATGAACACTAAAGTGTCTAGTTTGTGCTTACAAGAAATCCAACAAGCTGAGATGAAATTGATAGACAAAATATCATTGGTGATCAGGCAGCTCCTGTTCAAACACGAATAATGAAGTCACTATAGCAGACATCTTTCCTACCTCAAGTAGAGCTTAAATTCTTTGCTGATACAGCTGACGTTGAAAACTGGGTTCATACTATGAATAAAATGCTTGATCGGATTGCGAAGAACCAGATGTGGGAGATTGTTTCGAGGCAAGCAGATAAAAACGTCATTAGGACTAAATGGGTCTATTAAGACAAGATGAATGAATATGGAACAGTGATTCAGAACAAAGCACGACTGATGTGAAAAGGAGACTCCCAGATAGAGGGAATAGATGGTGATAAGACATTTTCATGGCAAAGAATGTTCCAAGAGTTCCATATGGATGTAAAGACTGCATTTCTAAATGGGTTTCTGGAAGAAGAGGTGTACATTGAGTAGCCAGATGGTTTTCACCACATGGAAAGCAGTGAGATATCAGAGTAATCCCAAGGAATGCCACATGATTATAGTGAAAAGAATACTTCGGTATATCAGGGGCACGATGGATTTCAGTTTGAAATATAATGACAAATCTCAGACAGAGTTATTGGGATATACTGATGTAGACTGGGCAGGATCAGCAGATGACAGAAAATCAACGTTAGGAGGTGCATTCTATCTTGTTGGACTGTGTATTTCTTGGCTCAGCAAGAAGCAAGATTGCATTTCATTGAGCACTGTAGAAGCTGATTGTATTGCGGCCACTCATGCGTGCACACAATTATTGTGGATAAAGTAGCAGCTTGAAGATATGGGAGTTGAAGTGAAGTCTCCGATCGGAATCCAGTGCGATAACTCAAGTGCTATAAATCTTAGAAAAAATCCCATCCATCACTCTAGGACAAAGAACATTGAGATAAAGTATCATTTTATCAAGGAGAAAGTTGAGCAGGTGATCATGAAGTTGAAGTATGTGCCTACAGAACTACAGGTTGCAGACATCCTGACAAAGGCCTTACCCAAGGCCGCATTTGAGAGACATCGACTGGCTCTGGGAGTTCAGTCGACTCCCCGCACTTGAAATAGTGCGGATATGGAACCCCCCTCTCCTTGAGGTATGATGTGTTTTTCCCTGTTGTGCTAATATGTGTTCTCTACTATGTTACAGACTACAAAGGAGTGACCTTTGTGTTTGTTGACAAAGGGGGAGAAAAGTTTTTGTCAAAGGGGGAGAAAATAGTGATTGTTGGAGACAGTTCGGATATTTGATAAATCATAATTGATACGGGGAGAAGCTGAAAGGTGGAGCAGCCAGAAAGGGGGAGTAATGCGCAAGGGGAGATTTTTAAAATCTGACGATGCTAGAAGTGATCGATCAAAGCATAGATATCACGACAGCTGAGGATCATGATAAAATCAGAACAGTGGTGTTGTAATGGAGTGAAAAGGTTTCCTGCTATCATCAATTGGGATCAGTGTGGTTCAACAATTGGTATCAATTTAAGAATTGGTATCATGTTGGAATTGACAGTTGGTGTTTGACATGAAGTGATTCATTGATGATCTTTTCATTCTACTCTTGTTTCTCACGCCGAGCATTGCTCATGTGGGCTTAGAGTACGTGTTAAGTGAATCCTTGAACGCTATCAGAATCACAAGAGGCGAATGGTGGTAGTGGCTGGAAGAAGACTCAGTGAGTTATAAAAGTGCAAAAAATAATTCTGAGCAGAGTTGTGAAGAGTTGTCAACAAACCCAAAGGGGGAGATTATTGGGCAAAAATCCCTCAAGGTAACATTGCAGTATTTTTGGGTTTATTGTGTTTGTTGACAAAGCATGTTTCCATGGATAATTGTCGAGTTCTCAAGATTTTGTTGACAATCCATGTTGACAAAGAACGATGAAAAAGAAAAGGACGATATGGAGGCGGTACAAAAAGAGCAGTACAAGGTGGCGCCATTTCCCAGTGTTTGCCAAATTTTTGGGGTCCAAAATTTGGAGTTTGGTGAGCATCGCGAAAATAGGATTTCCATGAAGATCATAATTTAATATGGCAAAGGCATGAATTTCGCGAAGATAGGATTCATGGTTGGGAAATCGCGAAGACCAGAAGAATGGAGGCGGTGAGTCTTCGCGATTACGTCAAGCTTCGCGAACGGCAGAGGCTGAAGCGCATCGCAGCAGTGAAGGGCTTTGCGAGGGAGCTTCGCAGAGAAGGAGATAAGGTAAGTTGACGGTGATTCTTCGCGACTATGTCAAGCTCCGCGAACGGAAAATTGTCATGGTGCTTCGCGATTTGGACAGAATTCCAGCTGAAACATTGGAGCTTCGCTATTTGAAATGATGTGGTTTTTACTTCGTGCGGAAAGGTCGAGGGTCGGTGGAATCGCTTATAAATAGAGGCATACCCCCTTGAGTGAAGTAGAGATAATTTTCAGAGAAGATCATTTTCTCTCAATTTGTGAAGGTAGTTCGGGGAGACAGTGTGCTTCGAGAAAGAGGTGCTTCGCGGCGGCTATTGTAGCACCGCAAAAGTTGTGTTCTCCACATTGGCTCAGTGAGCTTCGCGAGAGAAGTTTATTTGCAACGAGTTGATCTTCACGGGAGTTCTTCGCAATTGAGCTTCACGAGAGAGATTCGCAAAAACGCAGGAGCTTCGCGAAGGCTTGTTTGAGCTTCGTGAAATTGGGAGCCTCGCATTGTAGGGTGCTTTGCGAAGGTGTTTCCAAAAGAAATTTCCCAGTGTTCAGAGGCAAAGAGGTATTCATCTACGGGTGAAAGTTGAACGTCAACAGAGAATCTACATACAGAGAAAGATGCATTCCTTAATGGAAATGAAGAGACCTACAGGTCTATAAACTATGAGTGAATCCCTTCACAGAGCAGTGAGCTTAGGAAGAGGAAGAAGGTGATCCTCTCCACCAGCAGTGATCCAGAGAGAGAGAAACAGAGGGTGACCCTTGGGAAAGCAGTGAGCTGACCCTAAACTTTGTATAGGAAGTGAGCCTGGGCATAGAAGTGATCTAGCTTGAACATTGTAATCCACAGCTAGTGAAGTCTAGTGGAATTTGGTACGAACCAGAAACTTGTCGGTGTATGCTCCTTGGACGTAGCCCTTAGCGGTGAACCAAGAAAAATCTCTGTGTCTGCCTGCTTACTTCCCTGCATTGCATTCAAAGCATCATCATCAGGTAAAGGAGACAAGTGATCACAGTAACCACACAAGTGCAAACAAAGTGACCCTTGTAACAAAGAGGTCAAGATCCAGTGGGGAAGGAAGAACTTTGAAAAAGAATATCCATACCCAGATTCACCCCCCCCCCCCCATCTCAGGGTATATAGGCCCCTATTGTCCCTCACAAAACTATAAATCATTCCTATATAGATCAAAACCAATATAATGACTATAATTTAACAAGAAATACTTAGAATATTTATCTGAATTATTTGGAGAAATTATCAATAGATAGAATTCCACTCTGATGTGATGTGTGCTCAGAAGAAGTGAAAAAAAATCTAAATATATTAAAGTCTTAAAATACATGAATTTGAGGTTTTAAAACAAGAAAACGTCATTGTATAGGCATGAAATCTTAGAAAAATTACTATAGATTAATTTTTGGAAACATACGAATTGATCCCAGGTCATTCAAAGTTATAGTTTTCTCAGGATGTCCAAGAACATATTTTTAGTTTTTTATTTAACAACCCAACTTGAGCTATCCTGATATATCACCCGATCTTTCCTTACATAAGGCCTTGATCATGCCTCTCTAATTGAAAGAGAATAACAACTAGCATTGTGGGTCAAAAAGGTGTCATGGGGATATTATACCCTCTTTTCAGAGTGCAATAAAAGTTGAAAATAACCAAACTCATACAGATGGATCAATATCAAAGTGATCATAACAATTAAAATAGAAACAAAGTATGATATAATAAATGGATTGGAACATAAAGTTATATAGTATCTCAAAGAATTAAAAACATACAATAGTAAATTTCCCACTCGGTAAACCAAATATACAAAATAAACTAACTAAAAATAAATACAACTAGCTCTACTTCCAATGTTGATCCAAACCACATACTTGATCTCCAATGTTGATCCAAACTACAACATTGGCCTCATCCCTATCCCCTTCACAACATGTGCTCTAACTTGAATGAAAACATCAGGTCTTTATTCATATATAGGTGCACATAGAGGGGTAAGAAATAAATCTAATTAGTCTACCCCCAATGGTGAACCTATAAATCTAGTATCATAATAAGTGAAAGAAAAAATTATATTCTCATTCGAGTTGAAAACTCATATCATCTAGAAAAAATAAAAAATTGCATAAAGGGGGGGATAGAAGAAAACATCTAACTAGAAGGTTTTTTCCTAACACTTGTGGTAAATCTATGACCCCTCTGGATCATATCATAGGATTTAAAAGAGGTGTCCCACCCAACTGCACAACTGGTGTGTACTCCAGATCTACATAGGAGCTCTATGACATCAAATTGAAACATGAACAAATGTGATATCCCATGGTATAACCGTAGGAATCAATGTGAACAATATGTATCTACTGGGATCTAATACACAAAGAGGATGATCTGAACTGGAGATAAGAACATCTATGTTGACACAAATAGATAACCTAGTTGTCCTAAATGTCCTCTAGAATGGATCTTTCTATATCTATGAACCCAAAAAAATTCCCAAGACTCTATAAAAACAATGAGTGTACACCATCCATGGCCTCGGGAGTGCAAAGAATTAATTGTACACAAAAACCCACTCTGTGATTTCCTCAAAACTACATCTTCTTGAATCCACACTAGTCATGGATAACACTCATCTTGATGTGGTTTTCAATCAACCAAATCATCCATTATATACGTAAGACTATCTAACCATAGTAATCCAGAGGAGAAGAGAACCAGAAAAAAAACATATGGCCAACACCTGAAATGAGACATCCATTCAGTCTCCCCAAACAATATTCCAACAAAGATACTCCCTCAAATTTCATGGAAAATAGACCACTAAACATGGGATGATGCAACCTCAAATCCATCATCCATACATATGAAATAATATCACCAATCAACTCTCATCCAAAAAAATCATGAGGCCTCTCTCAACACTCTAGACAGTGGCATCAAAAAAATAATTTTTAATGGGATATCCATGACCCACCATTAGGTAAAATACAACATGGTGATCCTGTGGTCCTTGGGGCCAAAGAATAATGGGATTTATACCATAATAATCCCTTGTTGCACCTAATTTGTTGGACCAAACCTACTGAAATAACCACAATGTGCCTAATGGAAAGAGGTAGAGCGGTATACCATACAAGAGGTTCCCCAATATCATCCAAAATAACAGGACACACCTAGTGCTAAAATATCTCAAATTCCCCTTAGATTCCTCCACTAATCCTCAATCAAGAACATGCCCAATGAGTATCCAAAAGAACAAGACCACCTATAAGGGTATTTAAAACGGTTCTCGATACTACCTCTAAAGAAAGAGACTCTCTAAAAGGTTTCTCTAGAATAAAAAAATATAACATGCCAACTATGGAAACAGGTGATCACTTCATCAATCACTAACCTACAAGGGAATCCCCATGAGTCCGTCAAAATGTTCTTAAAATCTCAAGGCCACCCAGCCATAACTTCTATCTGAAGGAATAAACAATCCCAAAATCTCCAAAACCTATAGTGTCTTAAAATAGAATAAAACCCCTAATTTATCTACCCTCAAGTAACTGATCCCAAAAAGAAAGGACAAATCAATATCTCTTAATAGATACTACACTATCCCTCTAACTAGAATCTGTCCATGGAACCTCAAACTGGTCTCCATGTCACACTAGATCTAGTCTTATCCAAGAGATCAAAACCATCACCCCGTCCTTGTTGATCAAAACCCAATCCCCCAGGAGTATTTTAAATCCAAACCTCAAGGAAAACCTCCTACTGAACTCTCATAGTGTAGAAAACCATCTAGAACATATCTATGAACCAAATTGATATCTTTGTAGTGATCTATGTAGAACAAAATATTAGAATGGACTACTCACAAGTAAAACTTTTTCATCAGGATGAGAATAAGGAAACAAACTAAGGAATAGTAAATAGTGTGCACTTGGGGTACATGGCATGTAACCCTAGAAGTACTCTATGGCCATATGACTCAGTCCACTTGATATTTTCCTTTCCAAATTACATGGCATGTGGACCCTATACATGTTGTGTACCCCATAATATATACTAGCTCATGCACCTTATCTCCACTCAGCGAGTAACATAACTGAGTACACAGAGTGTAATGCTAGTACAAAGTGTGTAAAC
The DNA here is from genome assembly GCA_963277665.1 of Viscum album. Taxonomy (NCBI): domain Eukaryota; kingdom Viridiplantae; phylum Streptophyta; class Magnoliopsida; order Santalales; family Viscaceae; genus Viscum; species Viscum album. Next base: position 1,855,177,901 of record OY728145.1, read on the forward strand.
CCACATGGGTACCCCCTCCCCTCATGTAACTATCCTTTTACCTCACCTGGTATTGTATTCCAACATAGTGATCCCCCCAAATGGGAACTTTTTGTGAACCCTACATGGCCAAGTACCCCCATGCGGGGTGTCTGGCCACGTACATAGCCACACCCTAAAATCCTACTACAAGGCATTTACTCCTGATACATGATGATTTCTTCTAAAAAACTAATATTCCCTAAATAAAGAAAACACATTACTTGTTTTATTTGAAAAACATGTTGTTTAAATTGGTTTTCCTAAATGAAAACCCTTAAAAATAACCCAAAATTCTAGATTACCTTAGAAAAACAACTTTTCAACCCAGTAAGGGTTCTAAAAAATCCATAAAATGATATAAAAATTAATAACACTTAAACTAAGGTGATTTTTTGCTTCAAACATAAAATAATCTTACATCCAAGCAAAAACTATTGAGGCTTATGTCCCGAAATATTTTCATGCACCTGCTGAGCTTCGATCTACCTCTAGATTATCCCTCAGGTAGTGCCACCTATTTTCCTTGACCTTTCCTATACCTTTCCCTCTATCGACCAAATACCCCAAAGGGGAGATCCCCTTGGGAGTATCTATCAATACAATGGAAAATAAATAATCAATAAAGAATAAAAATGAAAAAATGAAAATAGGGCCCAAGCCTGCACCCAGGGTCCAATGTATTGTTATATCTCACCTAGGAAAAAACTCAATTATATATTAAACTTAGGAGATGCAATATAAATCTTACTGTCCATTTAAAATATATAATAGAATGAACATACATGAAAATAAATTAATATTTAATTAATTAAATATTAAATATTCCATGAAAATTCAAACATCTTAGATTTATACAAAACTCATGACCTATGGTAAAAAAACCTATTACTAGATAAATGGAGTAGTTTTAAAAAACTACTTGACATTATCATACATGTGAAATTATAATTTTTTCCCTAAAACACTTCCAAGAACAAAAAAGGATCAAATTTTCCTTAATTTCCATAACCTTTTAGGATGTGGGTCATCACAAAATTTCTTCTGAAAATGCGTCTCACCCCCAAGAAGACTCGATGGATAGTAGTATTGATGCTCTCCCTAAAGAAATGGAATAACCAATGTTATCTCGACCATCCAATAGAAAGTCTTATAGCATCCAAAAATCTCTCCCTAGATAAGAGCTATTATTTTATGATAGATCTGACAATCCTTACCTCAGTAGAATCCTTATCATCACTTCACTATTAAATTTAAAACTACATGGCCCATGGTATATACATCACTAAACATAATGGATAGACATGGATGAACCACCTAAGTACCATAATGAAAATAAAAAAAATCACGCTAAAAACAACTTAAATGTGGTGAAATAACTCCAATATCCTATGGGGTACTCCCCACTATGAGGATTTCATTACTCCACACCTCCAAATCACAAATGGACTTACTCTCACAAGTTCCATGACCTAAATAACTATACTAACGTTTCTAAAGCTATTAACCAAGATCCTCAAGAAAGTAATTTCAAGGAAACTAAAGAACCCTCATCCCTCACCTTTAATACAAAAGAATATTCTTTATTCCATGATTAACCACATGACCACCCTCCACACGGGAATCGATCAAAATCCATATGTTCCTAATGACACACAAACTACACTACCCAAACTACAACCAAAATGAGTAGGTTCATCAGTCTAACAAAACATATCCTCTTAGGACAATCACAAGACAGAGACCACTCCTTGTACTTCACTTCTCAAACATTCAGAATTCAGATTCATGGCCATGTCCTGGAATTAGAGGACCTTAATGGACCCACCAAGGAAGAACATCAAAACCCACCCAAGTCATTAGTGATAACATTCACATGGTCCCTACCACATAACCATGTAGGCAACATGTGGAAAGAATATTTCACTCCCAAGGGACAAGAACCTAAGAATTATAGAGAACCAACATCTTATGGAAACTTGAGCCATATCTAATGATACCTTAAGAATTTATTCCCTCATAGATCCTCCAATAAGAAACTCAAATCCCAATTCCATGATACCTGGGTCTCCATGCATCCCTCATAAAAGGGACTGCATCTCGATATTGATGAACCTTTAGCCTCACAATCCACATAACCTATTGTAAGAAAAAAATATATAGTAATACACCAAATATATTTATATTTATTGTAAATTTTATATATATATATATAATGATTCATAACAACACCTATTTCCCATGGTCCACGATTAAAAAACCAGTATAAAGAATAAATCCAAAAATAGTAGTGCATAAAACTAGAAACAATCATGCAGTCATAAAAATAGAATCCAATAATGGCAATCACATTCCCTAAAAATGTATAATTACTATTGGTAAAGTTGAACATGAAACACAAACCCTATATACATCATAAGTTTTAACTCATTCCTACACCACCTATCTACAAACTCCACAAATCATAAAAAAATCAATGAATCCATTTTGTAATGAACCATCCTTATTCCAACTAACACCTCACATGATCAGGCTTGACACAAGGCCTCAAGAGAACCTCTTGAAATTCTAGTGTTTGAAAACCAATGGTGAGGTTTTAAAAGTTGAATCGGAGAGATTATAAAATTTGGTAAGAGTGAAATAAAGTATAAAATAACAGAACACATACTCATGGATCAACATCAGAGTTCACATATTAGATAAACTGAAACAAATCTTGCTATAATAAATGAAATGAAACATGCATTCATATAGACTATCAATGCATGAAAAACATATAACTCTCAGTCACCCACTGGGTCGACCACATGTACAAAATAAAAAAAACTAAAAATAAATACAATTTTCTTTACCACCAATGACAAGAAAAACCACATACCAAGTCTCCATGATCCTCGTGCTACAACAATATGATCATAAGAATCTAATGAGTGTCTTTATGAAATCAATAAGTACTAGGCCTCGGACCCATTCACTATTTAACATGAGATCCAACCTTATAGCATACATCAGGTCTCCATGCACACCAAAGTTCATGTATAGGGGTTGAGAAATAAATCACAGTATTCCACACACAATAGTAGACCTATAAATCTGCTTTCATAATAATTTAATGCATTCCGGATATACCCATAATATCTGAAAACTAAAAATAGATGGCATATAATTAACAACTTCATAAAAATGGTAAAACAAAAAAAAAGTATCCAACCAGTGGATTCTATCCTAACACTCATAGAAAATCTAACCCCACTATATCCGCTAAAAGAGGATTTACGACACATGACTCATCCGTCCACATGAGAACTAGTGAATCCTATAAATATACATAGGATCTCCAAGATGTAAAAAAATATGAATTCATTTCAAACTCCAAAGCATAACAATATGCATCCATATGAACAAAAAAAATCTACTGGGCTCTAGGAATCTAATGGCATGATCGAAACTAGATATAAGAACATCCAGGTCAACACAACAAGACATTATGTCAGTCATAATGGTCCAGCAAAACAAATCATGCACCTGTAATGTACCCAAACAAAATTGCCCATGGGATCCATAAAAAAAAGATCGCAAAACATCTAGATCCATGGGAGAATAAAACATCCACAATACACAAAATCCACTCCATGAGTGACTCATCACAAAACAATCCTAAAGCCATACTATTTTGGTATAACACTCTACTATATGGGGGTTTCACTCATCCATATATTCCATTATCTCCTTAATATTTTATATCCACTGGAATCCAATAGAGAAGAGAACCAAATCATTAACTCATGGCGAACATGTGATCCAAAAAATCCTAAGGGTATCTAACTCAAACAGTGGGATTTGGTGTGAACTTCCTCAAACATCATGGACAATGGTCAACTGATCAAGGGATGATCTAACATTGAACCTAATATCCAAACAGCTAGACTAGAACCCCCAGACAACTATTGTCTTTTAAATCATAGTGCCTCACTTATCACTATGGATATTAGCATCCAACAAATCATCCACCACGGGCTATCCATGACCCGCCTTAAGGTCAAACCAAACATGGGGATCCCACGGTCCCTAAGGACATAGTATAAAGTCACTTATACCATATGAATGCCCTAATACACCCATTCCATGCTCTCCCCAATGAACTAGTGAAATTGAATCTATCCTGGACATCCAGCGACTTGTCTTACATTATCCTCAACTCTCTACCCACATGAGAAACATTATACTATGACTGATCTGATGCTCCACACCATAGGAGTATCCTTATCTCCAACCCACTACCTAATTAAGAACCACACCACACATGTTATATACATCACCAAATACAATGGATAGACATGTCCAAACCGATCACACTTATAAACCATCATGAAAATCATAAATCTTCATGCTCAAAAAAACCACTTAAATGAGGATCACGACCTCTAAAACCTTATGGTGTGATCCCTTCCATAAGGATTTCCAAACTTCACTACATGACCACACAAAAGGAATCACAATCACACTAGAAATTTATTAACTAAACTAGGCTAACATGCCTAAATCCAAAGAGAAACTTCTTCATATAGGTTAGTTCAAGGAAACCAAATCCCCCTCAACATTACCCTTTATGATGGACACATACCCTTATGAAACGATCAACCACACAATTATCCTCTACACAAGCATTGATCCAAAACCATAAGTTTCTAACCACATTCTCACCATGCCACCCAGGGCATAACCAAAACAAGTAGGGGTAGAGGTCCAACAAAACCTTCCCACTCAAGAGATCCATGAGACAGGATAATATCCATCACTACAACTCTCAAACACTAGACATCCTCATGCCTAATCACATCCTAGTGATAGAAAAACATAACAACCCAACTAAAGAGGAATCGGCACACCCACCCAAGTCATCAATGTTAAAAGTCACATGATCCCTATCACAAGACCCGCTAGACAACACATGGAAAGAAAGTTTCACTCCCTTGGAAAAAAAACTTGGGACTTCTGGGAACCACCCTCTCATGGAAACTCAAGCCCAATCCAAATATACCTTAGGAATTCTTTCCATCATTGATCTGCCATCGGGGATCTCGAATACCAATTCTAACCTGCATGGGTCTCTATGTATCCCTTATATAAGGGACTTTATCTCCCCACTATATAACCTTTCACCACATGATCTACAAGTCCTATAATCTAATGAAAATATATACTAAAAAACCATAGATATTTAGATGTCATGTGAATCCTACATACCTATAATTATACATGAACACTGTACTCTTTCCCATGGGAAAAAATCAAAAAACTAGAATAAAACATAAATCTACAAACTCATGTTTGTCACACTAATAAAAATCACATGACCATAAAAACAAAATCCAATAAACAACTATACCATTCTCTATAAACATAGAAAATTGATCAGCAATGGTGTTCACTAAAGACCAGTCTGATATCCATCATAAGTTTTATCACATTCTTTGACCACCTGTTTACCAACTCCCCAAATCATAAAACCAAATTATTAAATACCATTTGGTAACAAACCATCCAAATTTTATATGACATATCACCAAATCAACCACCCCATTAGACCTCAAGAGCACCGCTCTAAATGCCAGAAGTTTTCGACCAACAGAAAGGGTCAAAAGGTGAAGTGGGAAACTATAACCTCTATTTAGAGTTCAATAATAGTAAACAAACTCATTGACATGGATTAGAATAAAATTACACATAATAAATATAATTAAACAATGAATGATATAATAAATACAATGCATTATGTGGTCATAAAAACTCTCAAAACATGGAAAACAAATAACAACTAGTAAACCACGGGGTTGAACACAATTACAAAATAGAAAAACTAAAAATAAATACAACCAGAAATATCACTGACATTGATCCAACCCACATACCCAGTCTCCAAGATGCTTGAGTTTCACCTTCCTCATCTTGGGACTATATGTGATCAGATCCATTTGATCAAGAAAAACTGGGCCTTAACCCTATCCACTGCAAGAATTATGATCCATCCTTTATGTCGGCATCTAGTCTACACGTAAACCACGGTTCACATATAAGAGGTGAGAAATAAATTTTAGTATTCCACCCCTAATTGTAAACTTATAGATCTTCTATAATAACAAGTGTATACACATGTGATATACCCAGCCTAACTAAAAACTAAAAGTCCATGGAGTAAGAGACAAAATTCATAAATGTGAGGAACACATGAAAAAATCCAACCAGCCGGTTATATCCTAACACCCATGGTAAATATACCACCACTATATCCCCTACCATAGTATTTATATCACATGGATATCCCAACCACATGAAAACTGGAACATCCGCTATATCTACAAAAGATCTCTAATATTCCTAAATGAATCGTGAATGAATTTCAGATCCCATGAAAAAACCATAGGAATACAAATGAAAAACGTGCAACTACTGAGATCTAGGACTCCAATAGCACGATTTTAATTAGCGAACAGAATATCTAGTTTGACATAATGAGAAAATCAGTCATTCTTTAAGGTCTTACATAACATATTAAGAACAATCTATGGACCTAAAAAAATGTCCCATGGGATCAATAAAAACCAATATAACATATAATACATGGAACATAGAGAAAAAATCATCTATATTAGAAAAAATGCACTCTTTGCGTGACTCAGCGCCATAGGATCTCAATGCCAAAATAGTTATGGATAACACTCAACTAGATCGGGGGTGCACTCATCCAGATCATCTATTAGCTTATTGAGCCCATCTAACCATAGAAATCCAATGAAATAGGGAACCATATCAAAAAAAGGACAAACACCTATTCCAAGACATCCCAAGGGTCTCATCTCTAAACCACATCCCTGATAAATGATTTCTCAAACATAATGAAAAATAGCCAAATGAATGTGGGATTATCCAACCTTGAACTCACAATCCAAACAGCTGATCTAGAAGCACTGATAGACTCCCAGCATACCAAAAATAGGACATCTCTCAGCACCCTAGATCTCATCATTCCACAAATAATCCACCACAGGATCTCCACAACCTTACTTAGGGTCAAACAAAACCAAAGAGCCCCATGATCCTTGGGGGCACAACATAAAAGAAAATTATACCCCATGAATCACCAACTACAACCAAGCCCTCAATCCATGCCTGTTAAAACATCCACAATTATCCCAAATGACACATCAAGAGAAAGAAACCCTAAGAGGGGTTCCTCTAGCTCATCCAAAAGCATGTGACATTCCTAGTGTAGAAACATCGCATACTGCCCTCATCGGCCTCGAATGATCCGAGATTAATAATGTACCTAATGGGAATCCAAAATCACAAGCATGCGTATAGGTTAATTTACAATTTCATCATGACCACCTCAAAATTAGGAGACACACCAATAAGGTTCCTTAGTTCCAATTGAAAAAAACATACCATAATGGTATTCACAAAATTTGACTATGGATACCACTGATCTCTTAATTATAGACTAGCCTAAAATGTCATCCTCATGATTCCCTCAGACTAATATCAGAAGATCAATGCCGCTCTTCCAAAAACACCATCAAAATTCATCAACTAGCACAAAGGCTCCAGTAGTTATAGTCTCCAAACGTAGAAGCTAAACCTCAACTACTCTGAATTTGAGCAACTAGTCCTAATAATTAGGGACAAAGAAATATCTCTTTAGAGATACTAATCTATAGAATACACCATAATTTGTCTAATGAACATCAAATATATTTTCATGGAACACTCGATCTAGTCCAATAATTGATATCCCATCCATCACCTAAAACTTCACAACCAAAACCCCCATAAGGATTTCAAAACCAAACCTCAAGGAAATTATCTTACTGAAATATCCCAATCCAATAATCTATCTAGATGGCCTCTAATCTTAAAAACGATATCTCCATCATGATCTACATGGAAAAATTCTCAAAATATACTACTCATAGTTTTGACTCTAACTTCAGAGTAAAAATTGGAAAAACTGACCAAGGCAGGAATAGTACCTGATGTGCACTTGGGGTACATGGCGTGTAACCCTAGGAATTCTCCCTCTATATATTCCTAAGGACACTCAACATGTACCTTTCTGGTGTAAACGTCATGTAGACCATGTATATAGTATGTACCACAGTATGGGTACCTTCTCATGTACCTTAACCCCACATGGTGTGCAACACGCTCGATTATACGTGGTGTAAAACCAATACATAACCATGTAACCCACATAAGAATGTAATATATGGAATGAACCTCACATGGGAACTTACTATGTAACCTACAGATCCATGTACCCCAGTAAAAGGTGTCTAGAAAAGTACTCAGCCACACCCCAGAATCCCACTATATGGCATGAACACCAAGTACAGAGTGTGTAATTCACAAAAACATGTCTTACCCAAACAAGAATAACACATAGTGTGTGTTATCAGAAAAAAAAATGCTATGTACATAGATATCCCAAAATGGAAACCCCTAAAAATGGCCTGAAACACCTGATTCCCCTACAAAACATAGAGATTGCACCATTATGGGTCCTAAACTTCCCATAAAATGATTTAAAAAATAAAAACACTTAAACTACCTAGTTTTTATCATAAAACATAAAATGATCCTACCTTCAGATGGAAATCGATGGGGATTTGATCTCATAACTAAATCACACACCCATTGAGCCTTGATCTACCTCTAGATGATCCCCCATTAGGAGCATCCTCATAACCTATCCCTCTATTGGATGAATACCCTAAATGGATGATCCCATCAATAATATAATTAAATCAAAAGTAAAATAAATAAAAAATAAATAATGTAAAAAAAGAAAATGAACGGGGGGGCGGGCCCAGCCCTGATGCCTGACACAAGGTTATACCTCTCCTAGGAAAAACACCAATTTTGGAATCAACCATGGAGTCTTAATATAAATAAAATTATCTATTTAAAATATACTATAAAATAAACACACAAAAATATAATAATACTTAATAAATAAAATATTAAATATACCATGAAAATTCAAACATCTAAAAATTCTAGAAAACACTTGTCCTATGATAAAAACCCTATTCTGGGATAAACAGAGTCATCAAAAAAAATATTATAAGATCATATTATAGGAGAAATTTTATTTTTTTACCTAAAAAAAATTCAGGATAAAAAAGGATCAAATTTTCCCAGATTTTTAAAACTCATGATGATGTGGGTCATCACATTTTAAAACACTAAGATTCACATGTAACATTCAAAACCTAGAAAATGATAACAAATTGATGTTAAATTTCTATAAAATTACAATTTAATAATTTTTTATGTGTACAAGATTGTGTCACATGAATCTTTCATGTGGTGTGGTCAGAATAAGTAAAATATAAGTTTAAATAAATTAAAGACATCAAAAAGGTGTTAATGAGAATCTAAAGTTAAGAAATGACCTTAAATTGGAAGAAAATTATATTTTGATTATTAGAAATTAATTTTTATAATGTCGGAATTTATACCATGTCATGTCACATTGTGGTTTGTTTAGGATGGCTAAAAATTCATTTTTTTGCATTTTAAAACTCTAATGTGTGCGTGTAATGGTAAAAACCTAGAAAAAATTTAATTAACATTAAATATTAAAAAAAATCATTCATATATTTGAAATGTGTAATAGTATATGAAACAATAATCTGGCATGTGGTGTGATTATAATGAGTGGAGAAACATTTTTAAATATATTTATGTATTTACAAATATGTTCCCAAGGGTACTAACCAGGAAAACAACTTTGCAGTGTCAGGGATTATTAACAATATAACTAAAGATTAATTTTTGAAATTTAGGAACTTACTCCATTTCAATCAAAGTTGTGGAATACTCATGATTAACAGGATCATATTTTTTAGGTCTCGAAACATTAAAACATGCATGTAATGGTCAAAAACTAGTGAATACCCATGAGTTGATATGAAATCATAGGACAATGGTTATTCAATAATTTTAAACATTTTCCATTATATTAAATATCAATCTGACACAAATTTTTCTTTTAATGAGTGAGGAGAACATCTAAATATATTAAAGCCCTAAAAATATTGGTTATGACGTTCTAAACAAAGAAAAAAGACCACAAATTAGAATGAAAAAATAAAAAAATGACCATTGATTACTTTTGGTAATGTATAAACTAATACCATTTCAATTAGATTTTTTATTTTCCATAGATGATGGAAAGCAAATTTTTAGTATTTTAAATCTCTATGTTTTTTTGACAGTCCAAACCTATAACATGGACAAGAATTGATTTAAAATCATAGGATAATGATTATTTAATTATTTCTCATTTGTATGAAAAGATAAAATGTTAATAAAATAAATTTCCTTAGTTTTTCATGAAATTATCGGATAAAAATAGTAGTTCAAATTTTCAAATATATATTCAAACTCCAAGTCCATGTGAGTTCTAATTTTCCCCAAATGAATGAAAATGAATTTTTAGTGATTTTAAATTCTAAAATATGTATTTATATGTTAATAAATATATAATTACGATGGATTTATGTGAAATTATAGTAAATTGATAGTCTAATTATTTGTGATGTATATGAGAAGATGAAATTTGAATCCCATAAGTTGTGTGCATTGAATGAGTGAAGAAACAATTTCTTATGATATCTAAGTCATCAAAAACATGATTATATGTGTTAAAATAGAGAAACAAACCTCATATTGTTGTGAAATATAATAAAATTAAATAATATGAATTTTTGAAATATAGGAACTAAAAAGACGTCAATTCGAGTTGTGGTTTTCTCTTTATGATTGAAAACTTATTTTTAGTGTTTTAAAAAACAAAAATATATGTGTAATGGTCAAAACATAGTGGAAAACAATGATTTGATTCAAAATAATTGGAAAATGATTTCTATATATTATTGATGTGTGTTAGAATATGACATGTGAATTTGACGTGTGGGGTTCTTGGAATGAGTGAAAAAAATGTTTCTAAAGGTATTAATATATTCAAAAACACATTTCAGTGGCTCCAAACTATAAAAATAAATTTATATTGATATGAAATTTTTATAAAATTCCTATAGATTTATTTTTAAAATATTACAAAAACATTCATGTAAATTTGATCTGTGGTTATCTTGGGGTGGCCAATAATGGGTTTTTGGTTTATCAAAACACTAAAACATGTATTTAATTGTTAAAACCTATAAATGATAAAATATTAATGTGAAATCAAAGGAAAATTATCATTTAATTATATATTACATTTAAAAGTAGACAAAAAAATTTATTTAACATGTAGTGTGGTTGGAATAATTGAAAAAGTATTTTTAAAGATATTAATGCCTTCAAAAACATGCATCTGAGGGTCAAAATTGGAAAAATAACCAGAGATTAGAAAGAAAAAAATATGATAATTATTGAATTTTAATTTTTTAAATGTACGAACTAATTGAACATATATCTATGTTTTTATTTTCATGGGATGATTGAACATTCATTCTAGGTGTTTTAAACAACTAAAACTTGAATTTAATTTTCAAATCGAAGAAAATGACCATGAATTGGTCTGAAATCATAGGAAAATAACTTTTTAAATATTATTAATGTGTATGGGTATATGACACATCGATATTATTTTTAGTGTGTGTAAAATAAGGGAAAAATGATTTCTAAAAATATTAAGGTCTATAAAAACTATCCATGAGGGTCAAACACATAAAATGATCTAATATTTTCACGAAATCTTAAGAAAATGACCAATGATAAATTTTTTAAATATATGAAGAATCACCACATCAATATAGGTCATGTATTACTATATATTACTAAAAACACATTTTTGTGTTTTAGAATATTAAAACATGTGTTAGGATTCATAACCTAGAAAATGAACATGAACTGAAATGAAATCAAAGATAAATAATCATTTAAAGATTTTTAATGTGCACGAGTAGATGAAAACTCAATCTATCCTATGTTGAACACTGAATATTAAAAAAGACACTTTGAATGATATTACACTCTTCCAAAATTTATTTTCAATGGTATAAATGAGAAAATGACCTTGGATCGCCATGAAATCATTCCAAGATATACACTGATTATTTTTTAAAATATAGAAACTAACACCACCTCAATCTGAGTTTCAGTTTTCAAGGGATGACTAAAAATATATGTTTAGTTTATTTAAAGTATAAAATATGTGTCATGTTCAAATCCTAGTAAATAACCACAAAATGTAATGAAATCATACAACAATGGTCACTAAATTATTTATTATGTGTATGATTATACAACATGATAATATGAAATACAGTGTGCTTGAAATAACTAAATACGTAATTTTTAAAGATAATAAATTATTTAAAAATGTATTTCATGGGGTCAAAACTAAGAAATATACCTTAAATTTCCTTTAAATCATTAGGAAAAATACATTTATTGGTTTTTTAAATTTAGAAATAAACTCAATATAACATTATTTATCAGGTTTTTTATAAAACTTGAAATAAAAATATTCGTATTTTAAATATTTATAACATAGATTTATCAATAAAAACATAAAAATGGCCATTAATTGAATTTATATCATAGAAAAATAATATTTTTTTATTTTTGGTATGGTTGAATAGGAAAAACATAAATATGACTTGCGGTGTTCTTTGAATGATGGAAGAAATTAATGATTGAAATAATTTATTAAAAACAATTAATGTATTTAAAAAAATGATCACAGATGGTATCACACTCAGGGTACAATTTTCCTTTTTTAATTAATTAATTTATTTATTTTTTACTATAACTTTTGACACCCTATCTTTTTCATCTATGAAAATAGAATTTAGAAAGGTGGTGGTTGTCACACGAATTGTACATAGTTAGTGAAAATCATACAACTCAAATATGGATGGTTATATACACATTTTTGTGTTTATCACTAAATTATTTCATGATTTACAAATCTATGTACCTAAAATTGGGTAATCTCATTCCAACTATAGTATTGCTACATGGTTAGTAAAACCATTTAGCCATGTTGTGTGGCCTAATCAGTTTAAAATATGAATTTCCTAAATTTTCCCTCATCCATTTTGACCCCAAATCCATTCATTTTCTTACAATTATAACTCTAGTCTAGGGATGTGTTGATCTCTCCTCCACCCATGGGTATTTTTTTAATATTTATGTTCACTAAGTCTCTAGAATAAATGTCTTAGTAATTTAACTCCTTCCTTATTTCTTAGTTTTACTCCTCTCTGTTCCATGGTTATATCTCTTCTCTAAAAGGGGGGTTTTCATTTTTACTATCTTTTATTAAATTCAAGGGTATTTTCCCTCCATTTCTAATGGATTTTCAATGTTTTAAAATATTTCCTTTTTTAATATATTGGGGTTTTCACTAGTTACCTTTGTTTTATGATTCTTGATTTCTTTCATTTTTCTAAAGAATATTTAAATCCAATTTAATGCAAGTTGTCAAATATTGTAAAGATGATATAAGTGATGCAAAGGTTTGTAATTCATTTTCACTTAATAATCATAATCAAATGGATTTTATGGAAATTAATTTCATATGAAATTAATTGATGTGATTATTATATTTCATGAAATTATCCTATAGAATATAAAATTATTGTGAATAATGAAATGGATAATCTTTACAAGGGGAATAAAAAAGGAGAGTATGGGTACCTAGGTTGGAGGATTGGATATCCATGTCTAGCCATTATATTATCCACCAAGAATTTGATACACACTAAAATACTAACTAAAAATTATGATGATATGTATAGTGAGCCACTTTCATGGGTAACTTATCCCCCTAGGCATTGAGACTACTCTTCTTAGTAACCTGCATGATATAGGTTATGATTGGTTGGATCACCAAGATAGTTTGAAAATACTAGGATTCCCCTAAATATATTAACTTATGGATTTCCCATATTTCTAGTTTTAAAAAAAATATATAACATTCAATTTAATATTTAAATTTTCATAAACTTATTTTTTCTATCTATATTTTAATTATAACAAAAATACTTTTCATATATATTATTTTTAAACTAGTATGCAATAATTTATCAAAAAAATGGTTTCATTTGAAACACTTGGTGGGATCCCATTGGGATAGTTATGATCACGCCCCATATACACTAAATGTGTGTATGAAGACCATGTTTTTTCATATAAAGAAAAAATAAAGGCACTTCTTGGAGGAAGTGCACATTAATGGTTGTAGAGAGTGGGTTTGATGATAGTGACAAGGTGGGTTTGAGCTCTCATGTCACATAATGATAAATAGTAGTTTTTGAATTTATTTTTAGTTCTTATTATTATACCAAAATATTATATCACCTCTTTGGATTCTTGTCATGTTATTTTTTTTATATACACAATGAATCGTATTTTTATTATTATATGGATATTTTCATTATGGTTACTACTAAATCCTTGATATTTTATTTTTATCAGGGAATATTGATGATATTTTTCTTAGTTTTATTTACTAGATTGTATGAATTTATAATGTATAGAGGGTGAAGGTTCCAGGAACACTAGAAGTAGAAGATGGGGCATTCCCAACTTTTCTTTTTTCATGATCGATGAATAATATGGTATTTACAAAATGATAAATCTTTTGATCACTGTAATTGAATCAAATAATATAGACAATAAAAAAATAATGGAACCGAAGACCCAGATCATCACATCTTATTTATAATTAATTTAAGTAATTAAATAATTATCATGTGAGGAATTCCTTCTTTGTTTATGGATCTAAAAATGTTTATATATTGTACCACCATTGAATTATAGGAATCACGAGTAGACTCCCTCCAGCAGTGATTCACAAGTATTTCATGAACCTAGAAATTTTGGTGTAGGTATATCTTGGTTCTTGCATGATAGATCCTAATTCATGTGTCATTGTAATTTGATTATCCAAAAATTAATATCAAGGATGGTTTCTCTTTGATCTCTCTTGACTTGAGAGTGGTGGAGGAGGATCTCTCTTCAATCTTGATGGAATTCCTAGAGAAGAAGATATTTAGGGCTTTGAGATGATTATCTCTGGATCTCATTTTTCAAAAATATATATATCTATTAATAAAATAATATAATTGTGGTTACATACTAATAGGGTTAGAAAATAATAAGTTCACATGCTTCCTTAATATTTCTATAATCCTTGCAAAACCCCATATCTATAAAGGAGAATTGAATAGTTGTTTCTATCTTATATGTCTTGGTCTAAATTAATTATCATTATAATTATATTTTTTTTATTAAAATTTATAAATGGTTTATCAATAATAATATTATTATTATTATTATTTATTGATATATACTAAACTCATAATCAAAGTAAATATTGTTTTTTAAAATTATATTCAATATATATTATTTTTCAACAAAACATTAAACTCAATCCTTAATTCCTCCAAATACTTTATCGGTCCTTTAATAATTACTATATTTTAATAAATAAACATCAGTTCATTATTTTCTAATAAATTAATAAATTTTACAAACACTAAATAGCTAATAAATATTTATTACATATTCTACTCGCATAAAATTCTCTTGAATAACTGGTGAAGGAATATATACGGTCAAGAAAATGGGAATTACTATTAAACCATGTGTGGGAATAATATTTATTTAAATTTTTAATTAGTAAATAATATTATTATTTAATTTAGATTCTGGATACACTTATTCTGTGTCCCTCTAGGCCTTGTTCTTAGTTGCATTAGGTGAAGTAACCCAAAGTCCAAGGATAGCATTTAGAAACATGCCAATGCTTCCATAGAGAAATAACATAATGTTCTACAAAAATAATACCTCATACGGACACTTACTATCTAATATAATCACTTTATCTTGGTATCTATAAGGAAGAAAGTTTCATTCTTGTGCCATCAACCTATGTTCTTGATATCACTTTCCTTTACTTTTCAAAAATCAATCATTCCTACAGAACACAATAGTCATGGATTTATTTAGGCTATATCATTTCCATCAAAGGTCTTGAGGTGTTGAATTATTTTATAGAACATATAGGAAAAACCATTTCTCTCATTATTCATTAATGAAATATTACTCATGATTCACTAAACATATTGTACCATGTCTCAATCATATGTCATCATGGTTTTCATCAATACATAAAAGTACACAACATATAATAATAATTATTAATAATATTGAAGTATAAGGATAAATACACATGTGTTTAGATAGTAACTTCCAATGACACATATAAATATGTATTTTTTAATATCATGTCTCTTTCTAATAATATCCTACATTAGATATTAACAAGGTTATATATCATGAGAAGGTTTCTCAATGACCATGGATTCTCCAAAATTAATTTCCTATAACATTTTTTACCTAAAATGATTTAATATATATATATATATAACATATATTAAATAATATTATCATGGATATTCTGTGTTCTCATTATAGCGGGGAACTACTATGACCTTTCAGTGAAACATCTACTCTAAAGAAATTATCACATACTATGTTATAAAAAAATAATAGTGATGTGACAATAATTTTTTTAATATTCAAAACTATGAATAATGTTTATCATTAAATACATAAAACTGGGTTCTATGGAACCAACTCCAACAAACTCTCAGTTACACTAAAAATAACATCTAGAAATCTTTTGTCTTCTAACTCTCACATGACACTCATTCTTATACTCATAGAGGTATTTAGTAAAGGGTTTCACAATATTTTCTTCTATATAAAATATTCTTAATATAACCTCACCCCTAGGAGAAAAATACCTCAAAAAGTGATTCTTATGAAGTATGTTCTTTATTTTTTGGTGTAACCTTTTCCCTTTTAGTGGTATCCACAAAAAAAAATATTATCACAATACAATGTGATAGGTTATCTTACAATTCTAACCACATCAAACTCCTATAAAAAGTTTCATATTTGAATGGATTCCTTGGCTACATCATAAGTTTCTATATGTTAATAATCCAATTTATAATAAGGAAAAAATAAATACACTAAATTGTTCCATCTCATAAATCCTCCATTAATATTGAAAACATATCCTCACTGTGGCATCATATCATTATGATCTATTTGAAAACTAGCATCAGTATAACCCCTGAAAACCAACTCCTCGTCTCTTTCATACACCAGAAACATATCCTTTATTATTATCAGATACTCAATGATATCCTTAAAAATATACCAATGTGTTCTCCTGTATTATCTTGATATCTTCCTACCATGATCAATTTTTAAAAAACATCATTTCTAGTTCATAACACGGTATACATAATCGATAATATCACTGAAGCATAAGGGATCCTACTCATTCTCTATTTATCCTATTATGTTTGAGGGAACATTTTCTTAAAAAGATGTATACAATGGAACACTGGAACTAATCCTCTATTCAAATGTTACTTAATAAATGTATTTATTATCTGGTCAATGTATGTACTTTTACTTATTCCAAGAATCCTCTAGGATCTTTCATGAATTATCATGATCCCTAGAATATAGGCTTCTTTACCTATGTCCCTCATAGAAAAATTATTTTTAACCATTCCTTATTGGACTATAATACTATAATTTCATTTAAAATAAGTGGTGAGTTATAAACATATACTACTAGTATAATTATCATATTCCCACTAAACCTCTTGTATATACTTTGTTCGCACTCATTATTAATAAAACAAAGTTATTTTGTAGCTTCATTGAATTGTATGTTCCATGACCTTTCTACTTTTTTTAATCCATAAATGGATCTCTATAACATTTAAATATTTCTTGCATCACCTGAAGTCACAAACCCTTCTGTTTGCGTCATCGAAACATCTTCTTAAAGGTTCCATTTATGTAAAGCAATTTTTATGTCCATTTTACAAATCTAATAGTCATGGTAAGCCAATATAGAATGTATAGTTATGATGGATTTAAACATGTAAACTAGTGAAAATTATTCATCGTAGTCAATTACTTTATGTTCTTTAAACCCTTTATCCACGAGCCTTACTTTATAGAAATTTAAATTACCATCCATGTCTATTTTTCTCATAAATACCCATTATCACCCAATGGTATTTACCTAAACTAGTTCATAGACCAAAACCCAAACATGGTTCTAATACATAGAATCCATTTCAAAATTCATGGCTTCTTTCCATCTTGGATCTTCTAAGGTATCTATTGCCTCTTTATAGGATTTAGGTTTATCATTGTCATCCAATAATGATTCACCATCTTTGGTGACTATAAAACTATATATCTCCAGTCATCTTACCTCTCTAGGGATCATATGAAGTAATTTTTTTCAATAACTACTTCTTTCATGGGGACTTGTGGAACCTATTATTTTACCAAGTCTTGTGTATATTGAGAATCAACCTCATCAATGTCAATCTTGCTCCCACTAACATTTTTTATGTATTTACTCCCTCCCAAGAAAGATGGATTGTCTATATACAGTCACTTTCTTGTCTTAGAATTTTTATATGTAGTATCCCTTTGTTTCCATAGGATACCCTATAAATATACACTTTTTCCCTAGGGTGCTATTTTGTTTCCTTAGAAGGCCTTAAAAATTCCTCTTAACCCCATACATGTCTATGCAAGATAAAATGTTTCATTCCAACCTATAACTATAAGCTAATTTCATTTTGTACTTTAGTTGTCACACATTTTAATTTATATTAATCTATTTGTAATTCATAGCACATAAAAGGATAATATAATATCTTCACAACTTATAATCAATTGTACTATGTAAAAAAAGATATGGTTCATCCTATCACTAACACCATTCCATTGAGGTGTGTACAGTGGAGTGAGTTGTGATAGAATCCTAAAATCTCATAGAAAGTTGGTAAAATATTTTTTAATATATTTACCACCTAAATAAAATATAAGCTTTCTTATATTCTTTCCATATTGATTCTATAATTTATTATTGAATTCATTATATTTCTCAAAAGACTTAGACTTATACCTCATCAAGTAGACATATCCCTATCTAATAAAGTCATCAATAAAAGTTTTGATATTAGAATACCCACCACTATATTCTACTGTAAATGGTCCACACACATCAGTGTGTAACAATCACAAAATCTTTTTTACACTTCACCCCATCCATAGAATGGTTGTTTAGTTATTCTTCCTTATAAACAATCCTGCCAGAATTCAAGTGGTTTTAGCTCAAAAGAATCTAAAAACCCATTATGAAAGAGATTTTTCAAAAACATCTCATTTACATGAATAATATGGTAATTCCACATATGGGAGTTATATGAGGCATGTGAACAAGATTTGTTATCTATTTTCAATCCTTGGTTTTAATAATTAAGTACATAATGACCATTATTTAAATGTTATATACAATAACATATGTTGTATTTATAAAATAAAAACATGTATTTCTTATTTTGAAAATTAAACCATCTTTATCTTAGAAAGATATATAATTTATGTTCATAGTAATGGTTTTTACATAATTACAATCTATTAGAACCAATATTGTTCCTATTTTCAATGAAAGGTGGTAGTCTCTAATGGCTAGAGAAGTCATCCTCACACCATTTCTAGCTCAAAAATCCACATATCCTATAAAAATATATTAAAATATCATAATTTCTGCATTTTGATAAATATTTTTTCTCCAAAAGTTATATCTAATACCCTATGTGTGTGTATTTAAATATTTCACTTGATAACAAATTCACCTTTAGTTTCCCTTTGCCTTTGTGTGTAATTCATTTTCCAGTTTCCTTGCTTTTCATATGTAAATCATACTGCTTCTTTATCCATTTCGTGTATTTGTATATTTCTCTTATTAAAATTATGATGATTAATAGATATATAATTATTATAAGTCATGGGACCCTTTGAATTCTTCAAAAAAAATTATTCACTATAAGGACTATAGTTTTATCACACCCCATGTCCTTTTCCACAAGGTGAATCAGAGTACGAAGTTATGAATAAATCTTCACAATATTTTTCCTTTTATAATTAACAATAAAACTAGATAAGGACTTGGGTTGTAAATAAAGTATGTTATATTTTCACAACTCATCTTGGAATGTATTCCCTAGGATTTCTCAGAGATCAATGTAGCCAATAAGATGGACTACTTGAGGCCCAGTTGACATTGAATCTCCAAGCATAGTTGTATACAAATCCCTAGAGATCTCAAATCTCTATTATATCACCTTATCTTGATAGAGATCCTTATGGTGAGACATCATGTTATATCTCTTCATGTCCTCATGTTGGGTTAGAATCTTTTTGGTCATGGATGATATAATGAAACACTTAACATCTATGGAATATTTCAAATGTTTCTCATATAGAGACAACTCATCCTTGTTAACCTCATTACTAAAAATTTCTTGAATATGTTCTTTAAACACATACAATTTACTTCAATGACATGTGATAAAATATAAGTTCCATTGACACTCTTGTAAATTATTTCCAGTGAGAATTTTATCCTTCTCATGTTTGGATCATTGTGATATGTTTGAAGTCATGTTTATTTCTATTTCTAAAAATAAGAGGAGAATAATTTTAGTAATTTATCTAATAAAATTAGAAAAATAAATAAATATAAGATTTATTAATCTCCAATTATTATATCAAAACCCAATATCCCATACTATTAACTTCAAAATATCCTTTTTTATATTCTAGTGGTAAGGATCCATATTCCTCTTCTTATCACCCAAAATTTGGTCAATCAGGCAATTTGATGTGTTTTGGTTAGCAATTCCAAATTAAAACTACATAAAATCATGGTTCCCAAATTTTCTTAGTTAACTCCCCAATCCTAAAATAATTAAATTGGATTTCCTTAACCATTGCCTCTTAGTTAAAAAAAGTTATTCTTTGGAAGTCAACACTTGATGTGAACTAAGTTAAGTCAGCCCAAAACATTAAGTTATAATTCCATGATGATTGAAAGAATCCCAATTTTTTTGGTCAAGGAATTTGAATTATAGTTCAATTTTCACATATATTGTAGAATACTATACCAATTTAATAAATATAATTTATAGATTATCACTTTTTTTATAATTTTCAAATTATTATCATTAATACATGCTTGTTAAAATTCAGTGGATTTACTTTTGTGATTAACCATGTGTTAGATAATGTTTACACATAATCCATTTTATTTTAGTTTTATCTTTCCTACTTGTTAGTTCATTAATTTTAGTGACCATGAAAAAACATACCTAAAAAACAATTGTTCAACTTGACATAAATAAAATAACGGATGATAAACTAAATGTTGACCCCATTCAAAACACCATGAACCATTTTATGGTTTTTGTTGCATATTTTTGCCTCTCCACCTATGTATCTCTCTATGATTGGTTTCTCCTCATCTCAAATCTTGAACTCACTCCACAATCATGGGATCTCCATCCATTAATATTCTTTTACTCACACAAAGGTTAGGTGATCCAAAGGATTGGATAAGGGGTTTACATAAAACACGGGCATGTAGGATCATAGATAATGAGAAGAGGGATGAAACACAACCCAACAATTTAATTTAATAATAAATTAAAATAAACTGATCACATATAAATTTTTGGTATATACTCATGATCATCCACATACATTCAATGAATTATTCATTTAAAAAAATTATCAATCAATTCTAATCATTCATATTTATGGTAAAATGTGCTCAAATAAATTAATTATCTTCATTATTTAATCAAATAATTTATCTTAATTCTCATTTATATTTCCTTGAGATTATCAAACATAATAATATTAATCAAATTAAGTAAATTTTCTTAAAATTAACTATGTACAAAAATGTACCATGGAGGAAACAAGGTGAGTACCCATCAGAACTACCCAATGTGTTTTATATTTGTATGCTATTTACTCTCATGTAATTTAATATACATGAATTTTTACGTAATTTCACAGCATGTACTATCAACTTAATGATCAAAAATAGTATATTGTATTTTCATATCATGTAATATTTACATTCACATAGAGTAATAACAATATTAAAATTTATACACAATATGAATTTCCAAAAATTATGCATCAAATTATTTAGCTATTTAATATATATATATAACATATCACATGGATTTTACTATCAACTAAATAACCATAAAGAACACTTTTTGATAACTTTTAAGAATTATAATAAATTAATTTTTTATTTTTTTTAATTTGGTAAAAGTACACCATGTGTAAATTCTAGCTACATGTCATGTATTATTTACACCATCTATCTGTGGAACATGCTTAAGTACTTGGAATGAAACCATGCCACCGAAAATATTAGATTACATTGGATATAGATGGTTTTCATGAGTTTGGTCTCTGAGTTACATGGTCACAAGTCATATAGGCCCTAAAAGAAGATAAAATGCCTATTTGTGACCAAATTACTACACACCATGTGAAGATGTTACATGGTGTGTACTCTAGATGACCATGTACCAAGATGGCATGGTCAACACGTGGTGTGTAAATAAATTCACTATGTATAACAAAATCACACTACTTGAATTAATTACATATTAATTTAGGGATCATTAAACCTTGATACATATTGTGTACTCTTATGTTCTCCTTAAAGAGTCATCATCGCCTCTAGATGAGATCTTTGAATTTATTTCATTCATATAATTAATCAATTTGATTATATTTGTGAGAAATAAGAGAAATAAGATCATATATTTTGATTCAACTTAATAGATTATTTAACTATAATTGAAAACTAAAAACATGTGTAAATAAATAAATGATATATAAATAATTATAAATAATTATTTGACCACTCTGATAAAACATAATGTTTCTAGGGATTGTAGAATTGTTGGACAAGGAATTCCAAACCCTTTTTTTGCATGATTTATATTTAATACAATATTTACATGACAATAAATAACATAATCAATATAATTGATTCAAATAATACAGAAAACAAAAATAATTCTAGAACCAATGTGTAGGATATTCACATATTATGTATAATTAATTTATGAAATTAAATAATAACATGATATAATGAATTTAAAAATTAAATAATTACCTTGAGATAAATTCTTTCTTCACTAATGGATCTGACATCATCTCTACATCAAACCATTGTTTCATTGTAGATATTAAGAATAGATTCCCTCTAATGGTAAAAAATCTTGTTCCATGAATCTCGAAACCTCACCATAGGAATCTATGGGTGCTAGCATGGCGTTTCATAATATGTGCATCATTTTCTTTTAATTTTCCTGATAATTTCTTTGAGTTAGGGTTCTCTTCAATCTATCTAAATATGAGAGTGGGGTTGGATGAGGATCAATCTCATTCTTGAGACCTTTCATGGAAAGGTAGATCTCTGGGGATTTTATAGGATTCTCCCCAGATCTCATTGTGCAAAAAAATGAATTAGAACTCTTAATAAAATAATATAATTGGATTTATATACTACTATGGTTAAAAAAATTATACCTGTGCCCTTATTATTTTCATAATCCCTATAAAATTCCATTTCTAAAATAATAATACGATTTATTATTATTTTTTGACATGAACTCAACGTGCAAATGAAATTAAATATTATTTAATCAAATAATATTCAATATATACTATTTCTCACATGACCATTAAAATTTTTCCGCCATTCCTCCACAATATCTATCGAGCATTAAATAATGACTATTTAATAAATAAATAAATATCACTGCATTATTCACCATTAAATATTTAAATATTAATTTCTCTAATACCAAATATATATTTATTAAATATTCCACTCACATTATATTAACTCAAATAACTAGTAATTTAATATATGTAATAAAAATGTGGATATTGTTAAACCATGTGTAGTAATAGTATTTATTCAACTTATTAAATAATAAATAATATTATTATTTAAATGATATTCTTGATACACTTTGTGTGTTCCCCTCTAGTCATATTTCACAGTGGAATTACGTGAAGTGGCCCAAATTCCAAGGATGGTATCAAGTAACATGACCAGGCACAAATAGAGAATGAATTTAATGTTTCAATGACATTACATAACATACGGATACATACTGTGTAATATAATCCCTTTATCATGATTTCTATAATCAAGTAGGGTGCATGGTAGTGTCATCAACCTATGTGCTCAATGTCACTTTCTTTAACATTCCAAAAATTAACCTTTCCTATAGAACACTATGGACTTGGATTTATTTATGCTATATAATTTCCATCAAAGGTATTGAGATATCAAATTCTGTTAAAGAACAAAATGAAAAATCCTTTCTCACATTATTCATTAATGAAATATTATTCACGATTCACCCAACGTATCCTATCATGCCCCACTAATTTTTTGTCACTTTATTTTTCAATACATCAATGTATGTGACTTATAATACACATTAATAATAATTTTAAATTATATGGATCAATGTACACATCTATATAAAGTTTTATCTAATGAAACATATAAATGTTAATTTCTTACATATGGATTTTGTTCTCATAATATCCTACACTGGATATTACTAAAAGTGTACACTATGAAAAGGTTCCACAATGTCCAATGACTATCCACCATTGACAGCCTATATCATTTGTTTCCTTTGAATTATTTCATCCTGATATGGAACATATATTTAACAATAATGTTTTGGATATTCTAGGTTTTCGTCATAGTGGGGGACTATTATAACCTTTCAGTGAGAAAGCTACTCTTAGGACAATATCACATATTATGTAATGCAAAAAAAGTCATGATATGACAAAAAATAGTTAATATTCAAAATAATGAATAACATTTATCATAAAATAGAAAAAAAAAATTAATGGAACCAACTCCGACAGAGTGATCCTATCAGTTTATTGCTTCAAATCTACTTAATGAAATTAATGGGAAAACCATACCGAAAATGTGAATTTAGATTCCTAAAAATAAGTTTCTTTACCCTTGGGATTATTAATTCCCTTTCATCCCTATCTTGGAATGATTATAGTTCCCATTCTAGGGGAATCCTCATTGGATTCATGAAATTATTGCATCAGACCCCAGTTTATTATTTATGTTATTTGGGAATTGTCGGAAGATTGACGATAGGATAGTTAAGACTTACGGGGTAGGTTATAAGTGATTTTTTGGTAAAAACTATTTTTAATGAACCTTAAGTCACTATGAAATGTAATTAAATTATTACTTGATGTTTTCACACCCCATTACATTTCTTTTATTTAGGATTTAACCTTTTATTTTGGTTTGATTTTTTGTTGGATAAATAATTTCAAAAAAGAAATTGAGTGTATGTTTATACTGATGAATTCTAGTATTTTTTAGAGTTTCTCAACTTAAAACATAAATTTTTTTGGTTCTTTGGGAACACTTAGTAATAGGGGTACATGAAGGGTAATGTTTATTAGGAAAACTTTGTGAACTATATAGACATAATTATTGTTTTACATGTTGTGAAAGTGTTTACAACAAGTAATGGAAAATATTGGGTTTTAAATAAAAAATCGATTAGTTCTTCTATATATATGATAATTTTTTATTACATGATATGTCAGGGGATTACATGTCATGTAATAGTCATGAAATATTATTTTAAGGTGTTGCATGAGTGGTTTCTTATTTAATTCATTGTTGTTTTCTTTTTTGTCAACATAGAGGCTCTACCTATGTGATTTTGGATAATTCTATCCATTTTAAGTCACTTCATTAAGTTATTGATCACATTTATGGTTGGATTGATTTTCTTTAGGTATGTAATAATTTTGTTTATTTTGTGTATTTGCTTATGGATATAGTTTTTTCTATTATTGTGAATGTATAGTGTTTTCTATCCATCCTTTTTAGTTTCTTGGCAAGCATTATCTTGGAAAGTTTGTTCTCTTGGTTTTCGATCACTGTTGTCGAAGGTGTGTAGGGTTCTACCATGTTGATGGAGGTTTTTTTATAAAATCGGTTAATTTGATGAAATACATTTCCTTCATGATAAACTCATTTTGTTTGTTAATTGATTAGAATTGATATGTGTTTTTAAATGATTTCTTTGAAAGAAATTTTTTAAAAAAATGGTTTTTCCTTAAAAATGAATTTTCTTTGCATGGAAATGGGTTTTCAAACTCTTAAGTGGGTTGGATTGGTTTTGAAAATTTTTTATGAATTTATGAACATGTATTTTAAATGAATTTGTAAAATATCATATTTGGAACCTTGGGTGCATCGGGAAAGAGACACTAGTAGCCTTTGTTTTTTGTATGGTGCCACTATGAGGTAACATTTTATGATATTGAATGGATGAACTTGATATCAGTTAGATCCAATGTCATAAATGTTTATGATTTTTAGTTTCTATTGTGTATTGTCCCATAGGCTAGAGACCAAATGTGAGGTTCTTTGTTATTTAGGGTTATTTATCGTATGATTGTTTTTTACATGGACAGTTTCTCACATGTTTTAATATGAGGTTGGGTCACATGGATTTTCATGATAGGTTTTTTAAAGGATGTGTGTTTAACTATTTACCTCTTGGTGTATATATATGATTTCATGTTTTATCACTTCTACTTTTAATATTTCTAGTTTGAGAATATGAAATGATTTTATGAAAAACAGTGATAAAATTATTTACAACTGGGATTAATTTAAAAAAATGATTTATAAAACTGCTTTTTTAATCTAGAATTTTTTTCATGATTAATATTATAACTCATATAGAAATTATGGTTGTATCTTACTGGGATTTGGATCACACCCTACATGTGACTTTAGGCATTTTTAGATGATTTTTTAATTATAGGATTTAGGTAAAGGGAAGAGAATATTGTATCGTATAGCTTCTCCTCTTTCTAATGCTTCTGGTTTGTGTAGGTTTTATGGTGACCAATTAGTCACATGGGGTTTTGGAAAAAAATTTGTATTATCCTGTTTTGTTATGGATTTTATGTCTATGTGGTATCTCTCTTGTTTTTTCTTTGTACTATAATTGTATTTATTTATTTTTTATTATATTCATGACTAGTTTTTATTATCCAATTTTTCCTATATTATGTGATAGGCTAGATCAGGTGCCTTGTAGAGTTGACCAGGGTTGGTTCATTATAATTTGGAATCAAAGGGATTCTAAACATGAAGTGTGTTAACACAGCATGTGTTTGGTTTTGTGTCTTGGGTATAAATGAGTTTGGACCATCTTAATTTCGATATTTGGTGTGGAAAAGGGGTCTATCTAGATCACTCTCATGACTGAAACTGAGTTTTTATGGGTGGTCAGGGACATTTTCCTTGTGTGATAATTAGAGTTTGAGTTCGTTTTAATGAATTGTATGGGATGTTTCTTTAAATTTACCTATTTATTTTTTGTAATTTTTTTCCTATTTTCTTTATGTCCTTAATGCTTTAAATATTTTTTATCCAAACCTAAATTTCGTCCTATTATTTTTTAAATTTCTCTTGAATGATTTTTTTCCTCTTGGTAGACAATGCCTCAAAGAATATCTCTTTAAAATTCAAGAGTGGATGTTTTGAGATAGGTTCCATAGGAAAACCCACATTGGACCCTACTTTGGAAGAAGCTATTATCCATACTATTCAAACTTTGGGTCAAGTGGGTGTCAGGATCCTAGGATGTATGGTGGATCATAGATCTGAATTTAATAAGAATCATCCACCAATATTTTGGGGTGACAAGGGGTCCCAAGAAGCTGAGGAGTGTCTTTAATTGATAGAGATGATATTCAACTTCATGAATACTGCAAATGAATCTAAGGTGGTATTTTCCATGAATATTCTTAAGGGAACAGAAAGGTTATGGTGGGGATCTATTTTGAATGCTATATTGCATGACGGTATTACCTTGAATTCCATAAAAATATATTCAACCAAAACAATTATCCTGATACATTAAATTAGGAGAATAAAATATTATTTCTGATTTTGGAGTAGGGAGAGTACATCTTTTTATATTATTCCATCTATTTTTCTGAGTTAGTGAATATATCATCAGATATCATCACCAATGAGTGCCTAATGTCTCAGAGGATTGAGTTGGGATTAAGGTTGGATATTTGGTTGATATTAATACTCATGAACCTTATAGCATTTTTATAATTGTTTAACAAGGTATATTTGGTTGAGTCATACATAACTAGGAAGATAGGATTGGGTGGAGATTCAGTTGGTTCATTGTTTATCTAGGGTGTATCATTTGGCCATAAAATGAAGTGTAATATTTGTCAGTTTTCTTCAGGAGTAGTTATAGGAGATTTAATGGGGAATCAGTAGTTTATCTACTACCAGTTTGAAAGGAGAGGTCATTACAAACCTAACTATATAGATGCTACCAAGACTTTTCATATTTTTCGATGATTTTTCCATCTATAGTTTATTTTTGAAAAGATGTCTCAGGGTATTAGGGTGGGATCAACTCTCACCAAGGGTTCATAGGTTATTGAATATGATTCCAAGGGTGGTGGGTAAAATCCTTAGAATATTTTACTATGGCCTATATGGGATGGATTTATGTGTTGGAGTATGCTCCAAGGAAATCTGAGGCAAGGTCGACTACTGTTAGAGGTATGGTGTTTATATAATATTCTATGGTGATAGATTTTTTTGATATAGGTGATACTTATTATTTTATATATTCAAAGTTATTTGAAATATTGGGTTTGTGCTGGAAAATTATTCCACTATTTTTGAATCTTTCCGTTCCTTTAGTAAATAGGTCCAGACAAGGTTTTATATGTCTTGAGTTTCGGGTGATGATATCCGACAATGAGATGGTGTGGGACCTTTAGTGCTTGATCATTACATCTTTAACTTGATTATTGGCATGTATTATATGATCAGTGTTATCTACCATATAGACTTTTATCTCTATCAGGATCAGTTATTATATATTGATGGGGTTACTCATGTTTTCCAGGGTGAGTGGGACTCTAGATCAGGAAAGGAAGGGCCTATTTTTCCTTATTCTGGGGTAATATCACACCAGTTTTTAGATATGTTTCTTTATGTAGTTTACCCTTTTTGGGTGTTCAACTTCCTACAGTGGTGTGTGAATACCCTATGGTATTTATGAATGATTTTTCTGTTTTACCACCCTAGATATAGGTTGAGTTTACTATTGACTTTCTCCCTATTATGATTCATATTTCTATGATGTCATGCCTTATGGAACCTATTGATTTGTTGGAATGTAAGGTCCAGCTTTAGGAACATGTTCCTAATGGATTTATTCATCCTAGAATGTCACTTTGGGTTGCACATGTCTTATTTTGTAAGAAATAATATAGGATCCTCAGATTTATTATTTATTATAAAATGTTTAATTAGGAGATCATTAAGAAAAAAATATCCTTTTCAAAGGATTGATGATGTCTATGATCAGCTTAAAGAGGCCTGGTGGTTTTCTAAGATTGAACTATATTCAAGGCCTCAATAGTTAAGGGTCCGATAAGAGGATATTATTTATACCGAATTTAGGAGTTGATGTTGAAATTTTGAGTATCTAGTTATTCTATTAAATGTCACTAATTATCATGGGGTGTTTATGGCTTTGATGTACTTTATCTTTCATATTTTCTTGTAAAGATTTTTTTTTCATTGATGACAATTTTTTGTTCTCCAAGTCAAATAAAAAGAATATGAACCATTTCGATATCATTCCTCAAACCTTCAAAGATAATCTTATGTATAGTCTATCCAAATGTGAGGTTATAGATCCAAAAAGTGAATTTTTTTTGGAATGTGATATCTAATAAGATAATATGTGTAGATCATACAAAGTTATAGGTAGTTGTTTCTTGGTAGTAGCCTAGGAAATTTTTTAAGATTTGGATCTTCTTTGGTTTGGTTGATTATTGTAGATGGTTTTTTCAAGACCTCTAAAATATTTCATCTTCAGTGAAATATTTAACCTATAAGTGTATAAATTTTTATATGAATAAAAGGTTTCATAGATCTTTTTAGGAGTCTAATTTGTGGTTGACTTCATCACTACTTTTTATTTTTCTGAAACTGGGATCGTGTTATTATGTTTTTTGTGATCCCTATAGTGTGGGTTTGGGATGTGAATTTATGTAGGGGAATAATTTTGTGGCCTATTTCATATACCAGTTATTAACTAATGAGAAGAATTACTAAATCCATGATCTTGAGTTCTCTATAGTTATGCATGCAATCAAAACGTGGTGTGACTAACTCTTTTGGGAGCGGTTTACAACATATTTTGATCATAACATCCTGAAATATATTTTTACTCATAGAGATATAAATTTACAAAAAAGAAGTTGGGTAGAGTATATTAAAACTTTTTATTTTGATATTTCTTATACCTTTAGAAATGAGAATGTGGTTTTTAGTGCATTGAGAAGAATATTACTGACATAATTCATAGAATAATTAGTTTAGTAATGGTCCCTAATGAGTTTATTTTCTGATATTATCTTGGATGTCGAAGAATTTGGTGCGTAGGTGTTCTTGGATTCAATAAAATCAGACTCATCATTTTATGATTGATTTTTGATTGATCAGGTGAAAGACACCAAGTGACAATGATTGGGTAGAATATTTTATGGTGGGGATACCTCAGGCGAGTGGTTTTGGTCTCCTAGTAAATCTTTTTTCTTCCATAGAAAGTTGGTTATTCCATTTTCCAAGAATTAGGATTTTTTGTATTGTAGAAACCATTATTGTTGGTATTTTCACCTAGGTAATACCAAGATGTATCATATTCTGAGGAATTAATATTGGTGACCAGGGATGAGAAGGTCGATTGTGGATTTTGTATCGCAGTGTCCTACATGTCAATGAATTAATGTGGAATACTAGGGACCAGTGGGATTATTGAATCCATTACCCATTCCAGTATGGAATCAGGATGAGATTTCCATATATTTCATCATTGGGTTTCCATGGGATCCTAGTGGAAATGATGTGATTATGTGATCATTCATCGACTCGAAAATTCAGTGAATTTCTTACCAATACAAGAGATGATGAGAGTGGAACATCTTGGTGACATATTTATCTAAGAGATTGTGAGACTTCATGGGGTTCTATTTGCAGTTGTATCTAATAGGTTCTCGAGGATCACTTCTAGGTTTGGAATCTATTGAAATAGGTGATGGTTTCTTGGTTGAAATTGGGAATTCTATATAATTTGAAGTTATATGGGAAGATAGAGAGGGATATATAGGTTCTTGAGGATATGATTTGTGTTATTGTTCTTGATTTTGGTTGTTCCTAGGATAGGAAATTTCCGTGGTTCAAATTTTCCCATAATAATATTTATCCATATTTTATTATGATAGAAGCATATAAGGATTTTTATGTGAAGAAATGTTCTTCTTCAATGTGTTGGGAGAGTTGGGAGAGGGGACCTCGGTTGGAATAAACATTTTTTAAGAGATAGTGGAGATGGTTCAGTTGATACAAAGGAATTTTATCAGGGAATTACTTTTTATAAATCCTATGTGGAAAATCATCATTGGATTCTAGAGTTTGAGTTAGGTGATCAGGTATTTCATGGAGTTTCACCTCACATGGGACCTCATCAGTTGGGTAAGATGGGTAAGGTGGCATCAGGGTTTGTGGAACACTTTGAGATCATTTTATGAGTAGGTAGGGTGGATTATTGGTTATACATTACATCTAGTTTGATATATATCCATTACATATTTCATGTTTTCTAGTTGATAAGGTATATACCAAATCCTTCCGATGTGGTTTTATGGGAGAATATTGATCTAGAGCCTGATGTAATCGTTGTTGAGTAGCAAGTTCATATTATTGATCAATGAGATAAGATAATACATATTAAAATGATCTCCCTAGTCTATGTATTGTGGTAGTGTATACAGAATATCCCTAAGACATGGGAGCAGGATTCATTGATGAGGAAGTAGTGGTCTTCTCTTTTTCTAGACCCAGGATCTTAAATACATTCTAGAGATAGAAATATTTTATGGTGGGGAGATTGTAATTCCATATTATCTTTTTATTATGTATTATTTGACCTTCTATTTTTGTTTCCTTTTTCATTGGATGAATAATTTGGAAAAATAAATTTTGAGGTTAACTATAATGGTGATTTTAGATATTTTTTGGATTTTCATAGAGTAATCCTTAAGTTTTTTTTATTCACTAGGTTATTAAATATAGTTTAATAGGGTCACATGACTTTTAATGACTTCTGGGAAGAATCTATTAACTGGATACACAATGAGAGGGATTTATAATCTATTTTTATGTCATTTAATGGAAAATATTGGGTTTTTAATAAAAAGATAAATTTTTTAATTTTATAAATGCTTCATGAATTACATGAAGTGTAATGGGATTACAGACCATTTAATAGTTGAGAATTTGGATTTTAGGGTGCTACACGAGTTGTTTCTTATTTCATTAATTTTAGGATTCCTTTCTCTCATATTAGAGACTCTCCCTAGTAGATTTTTGGTGATTACCTCCCTTCTGGGTATCTTTATTCAATGAATGATTACCATTGTGTTTGGATTTCTTCTATCCTGGTTTGTAATATTTTTGGTTATTTTGGGAATTTGTTTACAGTAATGTTTTCCATTTTATTTTTGATTGGATAGTGTTTTTTATAGATCCTTTTCACTTCCTTAATGTTCCTTATCTTTTTAAGGTTGTTCTCTTGGATTGTGGTCAATGTTGTCGAACGCGTCTAGATTTCAAACATGTTGAGGTAAGTTTATTTATAAAAAGGGATAATTTGATGATTGTTTGGTCATTATTGATAAATTTATTTTGTTTTTTCACTGATTATAATTTATATGTGGTTTTAAAGGATTTATTGTAAAGGAAAATATTTTCCAAAAAAATCAATGAAAATGAATTTTCTTGATAAGGAAATGGGTTTTCAAACACCAAAGAGAAACGGATTATCTGTGAAAATGTTTTAGGAAATTGTGATCATGGTTTTCAAACAAATTTTTAAAATTACACATTGGTATCCTTGGGTTCATTGAGGAATATATATGGGTTTCCTTAGTGTGTGTATGGAACCACAATGAGGTAACCTTTTGTGTTATCGACGGGAATGACTTGATTTAAATTGGATCCAACATTATGCCTGTTTATGAATTTTAGAGTCTGGTATATAGTTCCCCTTATGTTAGATCCCAAACATGAGGTGCATTCTCATTTATTTTTATTTATCACATTATTTTTTTATCATGGATTGTTTCTCATGGATTTTTATATGAGGTTGTATCACATAGCTTTTCATGATATGTTGTTTCATGGGTATGCGTTTAACTATTTACCTCTTGATGTGTGGAGATGATTTACTATTTTATAACTTATAATTTTCATATTTATGGTTTGATAATATTAAAATATTTTATGAAAACCAAAGAGAAAATGATTTTCAATTGGGATTAATTTATGAAAATACTTTGCAAAACTATTTTGTTTAAAAGTTAGAATTTTCACATTCATAACACTATACCCTGTATAGAAACTATGGTGGTATCTTACTGGGATTTTCTCACACACTACATGTTACTTTTTTCATTTTTATAAGTTTTATTATATAATTCAGGTAAATATTAGTGCATATTGTATCATTTTATATTCTCTTTTTGTTGCTGCTTTCGGTTCGGGTTGATCTAGAGGTGACATACTGGTCACATGGATTTTTGACAAACTAACTAGATTAGCCTATATTAGAATGTGTTGCATGTTTTTTTGATATCTCATATGTTTCTAAATTATAATTTGGTTCTATTTTTTTTTTGTTATATTCAAGACTAGTTTTTTATCTTGATTTACATATATTACATTATGGACTAGTTTGGGTGACCTGTCTAGTTGACTCGGGTTGGTTCATTACAGAAGTGTATTTTGATTTGGTTTTGAAATTTTAGATATTTTATGGTTAGGAATAGAAAGTATGAGGAATTATTCTAGGATTCATGAGCAAAATTATGTTCCTTAAAATCGTGCAACTGGAGTGGAGGACTTAAATTTTGATCTACACACATGGTGTTAAATTTTTCAAACATTGCAGATAACTCCACCTATCTCATGTGACACACATGATTAAGGAATGATTTTGTAAACCAGGTGACTAAACCTTATGAAGTATGAATTTTTGGATTTCATTTGTTTTTCAATTTATATGTACTTTATCAATATTTTTAATGTTATTTGAGGTTTATTTTTTATTTGATGTTATATTTTTTATATTTTTTTATGGTTTTCTTTATTATTTTATTTTTTAGTTTTATATAGTGACATTCCCCCTCAAAAGAATCATGTAAAATATTTAAATGATAAGGGATATATAATTTTTGGAGCTAAAAACCTAGTGTATTATAAGTTTATTGAAGTATTAGTGTAAATATTTTGAGGTATGGGTTAGGGATCTAGACTTGGCTAAGCTCAGGAAAAGGAAGAATTATAAGGACTTGTTGGGAAGATGGACCAGGATCAATATTTCCTTCTTCAATGGCCTCAATTCTTTTGAGGAACCAAATATCCCCAAGAATTAGTTTATTTTTCAAATAATATTGAAAGGATAATTGAATTTCATATAACTTTGGATTACATAATGGTTAAATATGTTGCCTTTATATAGGAGGGTCCATAACAAAAATAGTGGGATATGGTAGTTCAAGCTAAGAAGTATGAGAACATGAAATTGAATGACATCAATGTTATTTTCATTATATAGTTGTACCAAACTAAACTGGAACAAGTTACATAAAGGGATATTTTATTCCTTTATCAAGATGTTTACACATGCATATAGTATGATATTCATTGAGCTTTTCCATTTCAACCTAGATATAGGTTCAAATGAAGAGTTGAAAGATCGTTGTTTTAAAATACATTTCTCGCCTAAAATTCAGCCTATTGTATTCTTTCTCTAGCATAAGACTCATTTCTATGTGTTTGATGATGAGTTTATGGGAAAATTAACAAATCTGGTATGTCAAGATTAATTAGAGTTCCCCCATGCCTAGTCGAAGTAAATATGACTCTTTAGAGAATAAAATGAATTAATATGAGACTCAAAATATATGTGGTAGTAGTTATAGGATTAACTCGTAGTCATTTTCATCACTATCATGTTAACGTGGGTCTATAACCTATTATCATTATTGTAGGACTAGGCATATTAAAACATTGTTCCTAGTGCCCCCCAAGGTCCGTCACTCTTTTGGGTGTATATGATATCTGTAGAGATTTTATAGAGACATATTCGCTCACCAATGTTATACTATATATTCAACTATAAGTGGATCTATTGTGTATTTGTATTCTCTAAAGAATAAGGGGTATTAATATAATGGGTGTAAAGGGGTGATTGGATCATTATATTGGTAGAGACAACTGATGATCAAGCCCCAATACAATGTGGAACCTTAGACCCATTCAGAGGTGAGGTAGTTTCATCCCTTAGAGGAGGTCCATGGGAAAAAATTAGGATAGACCAAAGATGGGGAGTGGTAAAAGAATTATTTATTTTACTTTAGAGACTACATTATTCGATATAGGTACCTCTCATTTATTTTTAC
Organism: Viscum album; assembly: GCA_963277665.1. Taxonomy (NCBI): domain Eukaryota; kingdom Viridiplantae; phylum Streptophyta; class Magnoliopsida; order Santalales; family Viscaceae; genus Viscum; species Viscum album. The sequence goes on from OY728145.1 coordinate 1,855,213,535, forward strand.
AAGATCATGATTTGTATTTTCTGAATCTCCCTTTCGTGCTCATTCTTTGTCTTATAGAGATATTGGAATCTCATTTGAAAGAAGAAAGAGTAAGTATTTAAATTCCATTATTGAGTTACCTTGATACCATATGTGGAGATAGAATGGGATTAACTATTCATTGAAATGGACCTATTTTTTATTGTTAGGATTGTGACGTCCTGGTCTGGAAGCCACTAAACGGATGCCGTTAGATGGTGGGCCATATGGCCTCATGCGAGCAAACCAGTACGCCAGAGGATGTCGACTATTAGCGACGGACAAGGGAGTGTCCATGGGGAGACTACTCCCTCATTTCATAGTGTAGAAAAATAGATATAATTATGATAGATAATGTCACATAATCTGTAACATCCTGAGTTTTTAAAAAGAAATACTTTATTGGATAGCATAAATGATACGCCATATCGAGCTTAAACAAACAGCTAAATATTATTATTTAAATTTTACCATTATAACATAGCTGTTAGAATGAACAGAATTAAAATTATTAGCTAAATAATAAAAAATATGGTTTACACATGTTTATATAATGATGATTCTTTGGTTAGAAAAATAAGTATAAATGAAAATATAAACCAATTGAATAAAAACGATGTGTTTTTATGAAAATTTATTTATGTATGAAGAATTGTATTTATAAAATAATAAAATCACACTTTTTGTATTATATTAATGAAATATAAATAAAATACTATTTTCAAAATTTCTCTTATATTTTTTAGACATGATATAAGAACAAATTCAATTTTATGCATAAAAGGAATATTTTTCAAAAAAAGAATTTTTGATGCCTTTTGATGGTTAACCTATTTTAAATATAGTTTTTGACACTTTTATTTCTTTTGAAAAAAATAACTTCTTATTTATAATATAAAAATAAAAAAATACTTTGATTTATTTTTTGGTATTTTTCTAATAAATTTCATATTTTAATGAATAGTGAAAAATATTGTGTTTTAATTCAAATCTAATTTTTTGTTTGATTTATTTATATTATTAGATTATATTTTTAATTGGTTTTAAGGTATAACTATTATTTTTTTATCATTTATTCTAATTTAGTTCATTTTATTAATTTTTTATAGAAATTAGATATAAAAACTTATTAGAATTTTTGAACGTCACTTTTACCCGCCTTCTCACCACATATATGAGATTAGTGTAGACCTAATTTAACCACTTTTGAGAATTGAATTTTCAAAAATTTAAATAAATTTTTGTAATAAGTATAAAAAATTGATCTGGTAGGATCAACTTAAGTTTTTCGAATAGTTACTTTTTTATTTTATTTAGCATTGTTATTGGTAAATCGGGTAATTAAAGGTAAAAATAATATTATAATATTATAAAATTATATTAAAACATGTCAAAATTTCCTTGGATGAGTGATTTTTTACCAAAATCAACATTAGTCCTAAATTATAACCTTTTAAGGGGTCATGGTTAAGAATATGGCATTAATTATATTTTATATAAATATGAGTGAAAAATGTCATACTCGTATTTTTAATAATTAATTCATATTTAACATCGGGTAATATGGAAGATAAATTTGACTTAAATATTCATTTGAAATAAAAAATGTATATATATATTGAGATTATTTATTTATACATTTTTTATATTAAATAATTTAATTTAATTGCGACACAATGATGATGCAATAATAGATTTATTAAAGGAAGAATCCAATATATAATATTAATAATATTAAAATATATATAATTTAAAATATTTGATTCCATAAATTAATTTTATGGAATAATTTGACAAGTAACAGATGAGTTAAATTAGTATTTTTAAGGAATCAAGTAATTCTTTTTTAAAAATTCAAATATTTAATTCTGTCAAAATTGATAAAATTTATATATTAGAATATAAAATATTAAATTAAATGATATAAAATCTCTAAAAATATAATATTTGTAAAAATTATTATATAAGTCTAAAACTATCATTAATGATTCGTTCATTGGTCTTTTGGCATGTTATGGTAATTATTTTAACCCTCAAGTGTAAATTACTTGATAAAATGGTAAGAGTTAAAGGGGGTTTAAACAAAAAGATGAGGTTTAAAATAAAATCAATACATCTAAAAAAATTATTGGTTGAGATTATTTCCAGCCATACTCATATTATCTAAAAACTGACATAATTTATAGTCATTCTTAGTAAAAATTAATTTATATTAATTTAATATTTTAAGGGTTTCCAAGGCTGCTCCTCCCCTCACCTATAAAAAGTAACCCATTCCTCTCCATTACTTACAGTTAAAAAACATTTTTTTTTCATCCATGATCTGCCCAAACCTCTTTGTATAATACCTAACCACATTCTTGAATCCTTATTCTAGGCATAACATTCTCCTTAGAGGTTTTTAGGTGTTAAGAACGGTGATCATTCAATGGAAAGGTAATGTTTTTATTTTAGTGTTTCTATTTTATTTCTTCTTCATCTTACTTAAAATATCCTTCAACCATGATGAAATAATAACTCAAGTATCCTCAATATACATAGATATTATTATGTTAATATCATCACCTAAATACATCTCCACTCCATTAAATGGAAAAAGATTTAATCATTTGTGCGTATGTGTAAACTATCACCTTCACGAACTGATATAATTCATTTTCTATAAACATTTCCCAATAATGTTTATAATTATATAATTAATGTTAATATGTGATATTAATGACATATTTATAATTATATGATAATAATATATCGATTACTTTATTACTTTCCATGAACATAAAAATGATAACGTCATTCGTGCATTCATGTGAACTATCACCTCCATTAAGTGAAGTGATTATTTTTTAATCAAAAAATCAATTGAATAATATATATAATTATATTTAAATGATTAATATTATTTTAATGATATTATTATCATTATTTAAACCTAAAATAATATTTACATTCTTTCCATAATGCTCAATGAAAAATAGAAAATGTTACGGATGCATACATATGACCTACCATCTCCACAATTATTGGTTTGTTCATTTTTCAGAACAATATATACTGATTTGATTTAAAAGTATAATTAACATATAAAAATAATATTTATTTCATGAATATTATTCCAGATTGTATTTACTTAAAACCACATGGAATTTTAACATCATACCAAGTTCATTTTCAACTCAAGTACTATATATTAACAAAATATAAAACATGAACATAAATAACTATATAATTATTAAAAAAATAGTAGTTAGTGGTATAAAATGAATAATAAACATGAAAAAATTTCTCAATAAAGTAAATAATTAACCTATGTTTATTATTTTGGAATTTAAATAACAAACATGTTGAATCAGACTCGAGGTAAGGGATTTCATCTAAATCTCATTTCATTGAGACATTTTGTGATGATATGCACATATTTTAAAAAATATATAAATACACTTTGAAATTTAAGATCCATATTATATCTATAATAATGTTATTTAATTTTTTTTTAAATTTTCTACTTTCATGTGTCTTATAATTTAAATGTTCAAAATGGTAAAGTACTCTTTAAATAAAACATTGTTTTAAGTGTTTTAAAGGTTTATTCATATAAATAATTTCCATTAATGTCCATTATTTCAAAAAAACTTATGGATTTGTTTATATGGACATGAATTTTATAAAATTTTTATTCCTTTCAAATGTTTCAAAGTGGAATGGGACACTTTTTTTCAAAAATATTTCTTTTAATTATTTTTATTTGTATAAAAATGGATTCAATATTTCAATAACATGGAATTTTTTTAAATATACACCATAAATGGAATTTCTTGATTTCATGTCAATATATTGTATTTATGTTTACATTACGTGTTTAACATTTTATTTTAAAACAATCTATTTTCAATTATGAGTGTGTGATTCGTAAAGATGAAATTTTATTTCAATGTGGAAATGTTATTTTTACTTTATGCTTGTTTTATGTGTTATGATTGTATTATTGTTCATGGGAATTATTTATATATACTGGTGGTTCTAGGATAAACCGAGGTCAGGTGAGCATGTGATATCTTTACAATGCATTGGATAATTTGACAGAGTTAAATTTTTTGGGTTTATCCTAAGGGATATAAGGAGTATACTTTGATGGGTATTCCAAAGGTAACCATGACGGTTACTCCCTATGTAGAAATGAAGGCAACAATGTAAGAATTATATATATGCCACAAGTTAACTTTATGATTTATTATTTCAATGGAGATTTATAAGAATATTAGGAATTCATGACACAAGCTAAAGGTTTTATGTTTTATGGGTGAAAATATGATTTCTTGAAAATTTTTAAATTGAGTTTAAAATAATCATAGAATAATGGTTTTTTTCTTACATTTTTATCCCTTACTGATATTTTTATGCTCATCCCATTTTTAAATAAAAAATAGGGTATGATGGGTAAGATAAATTAGGATGTCAATAATAATATTATGAATATTATTATTAGGAAAAATAATTCATTTTTTATTTTAGAATGTTTTACTTTGTGAAAATATGGATAGTGAGTAGAAATTTATACTTTGTAATATTTTAGTTCTTATGTAATAGTTATAGACAAATTATCTAAAAGTATAAACTTGAAAATATTTTCATTGTGAAAGAATTTAAATTATTTACTTAACTCAATATTATGTAACATTAAAGTTTAGGTCCTTATATAAGAAGTATAATAAACTATTAAACTTGAGGTGAAAGATAATAATAAACATACATCAATAATAAACAACTATAGAAATGAACTATATTATATACAAAAGATAGTGATGTCATGTCATGTCTCTAGAATATAATAAAATAGGTATACATGGATGCAAGAAGTACAATCTATAAAAAAATAATCCAAAAACTATCCAGAATCCCAATAATGGTCTCGGTCATCTACTAACAATATCCATCCTAAGAAAGCCAGTAAGATCTTGTTTCAAAAGAAGGATGCTTCCCCTTATCAACATCTATCTACATATAATCTTCCTAGTTCCCAATAGTGGCCTAGATAGTGTTTGAGATAAAACTTAGTAGACCACCACCAATGATGTCTATACAAATCCAGTCTATTAATATAAACTAAAATAGTGTGCAGGTTTATATTAATGTAAAGGGATTCCAAAATAATAAATCGTACCTACTTCAGCCTCAATTAGTAATGTATCAAAACATTAGATAATTTAATTAATTAATTTATGTTTTTTTATATGGAATTGTTGTGTGAGATGTAAAAATGAACTAAAAATGTATCATGATAATAATTAAAGTGGATCCAAGGTGTAACAAAGGAACCCTTGACCTTACGGGTCATCCAACTCAAAGTAGTAACTTATGCAGTCTGGCAGTAAAGGGGGTCTGATTGTAATCCAAGGGTAATCGTATATTTACTTACACTGTAAGTAGTTCAAACTGAGTCAAAGGATCTCATCCAAGGAAAAATAGGCTAATCATGGCTGGGCCCAATGGATTGAGTCTATGGTACCACATTTTTAAAGACATCAATATGGATTCATGGAGTGTATCTAAGGCATCCGAATATTCATAAGATAGTGTGGGATCCCACGGAATCATGTCTGAAATCCTCTAGTAGACATGGACCATGTTCCATGGTTGTTATATCCCTTTAAAACTAGATCATTGAATAATAATTTTGTCTTCGTAGTGATCAATTAATTCCCTAGGGAATCCATGGTAGTCTCAAGTCTGACTAGTTCTATAAAGATGAAAAGCTCCATATGCAATAGGATCCTTACACATCATTCATTATTTATTTAAGTCCATGTAATAATCATTACTTTAAATAAGAAAATGGGTTCATTACATTACCTTTAATTAATGTGATAAGCTATAATATGGACATGAAACCATTTTTTCCCTTAATTCTATATTCAATTATTAGGTTCATTCATTTACCTTTCATAAGTATGACAGTGCAATCTAAGGACCTAAAACCATAAAAAATCAATTATAATTAACTAGGCCAACTGGTATATATAAAAATACTTTCCATTTAACATTTTAAAGGTTTATTAATTAATTGGAACACTTACCATAGAAGGGCCAAGTGATAACTATAAAATATACTAGGTTTTTTCATTGTCAATCCATAATTTATTTTATTAAGAAAGGGATTACCATTAGCAGGTTCAATCCAGCACACCAAAATAGTGTCTCAAATAAACCTACATGGGTTAAAAATTAATGAATAAGGATGTACCCTACTTGGGGTGGAAGTTGTTGAGGTATCGACCTCCAAATAGATGATGCTAATGTATATAAAAATCTCTAGAATACAAGAATAATGAATATAAGCATAGAATATGAATATAATTATTAATGACTAGAGATAATAGTTTGGGTAAAATTAATATGGTTTATAAAATGGTTATACATTTAGGGAAATGTAATAGACCCCAAATCTTGATCCAATAGAACTCTCCTCGTCTAGTGTCGACCCTCAGTTTGGACTGGATCAGAATAAAATGGAAGAATGAATCAATAACCTGAAAATAGGGGGAAAGAGCCTACACCAAAATAACTTTTTTCTGAGGATGAAAATAATTAAATTATCCAATGGATTGAATCATTTATCGGGATATATCCAAGGAGAAAAATACTAATTTCATCAGACTCCATGTGGAAGAGATATGGAAGAACATAGCTTAGGTCACAATGGGAGAATCAAATGAGAGAAAAGAGAGACCCCCTATCCATGGAATGAAGACATAAGGTAAGGAAGATTTAAATATATTTTAGGGAAAATAGTCATTTTAGCTGAAAATTGCTAGGTTGCGTAGTTTGGACATATTCCTGGTTGGGAAAACCATTCACCAATCGTGTGTCGCCCACTACTTAAGTAGTGACCCTAAATGGTTTAATGTTCATTGTTTGACTAACCATGTGAAAACCATTATGTTCCCCATTAATAAAAATCAGAGATCTAACCACATTGGTGTGTTCCCTTAGACACATGGTTTCCTCAAAATACATGGCCTCCTAAGGCCATTTTCCCAACCATTGCACGGTTAGGGAAACTATCTAGACTGTCTCTCATGATTTCTATTGACCATGCAACCTAGTCCTTTTCTTCATCATCAAGGGTTTTGATCTCTAAACAAGATCTAGAAATCCCCAAAACATTTGTAACCTCATTTGGAATCCATAATAGTTCCATGATAAATAATTATATCAATATTTAAAGGATCCATTCCTCATCAAAAAATCAGGTTCCTGTAAGGAAGGACTGGATGATAACTTTTAAGTATCATGTTGACTGCCATCATAAGAGGATGACTTTCACCACCCTTGATAGAATCTCTCATGTGTTTCAAGGAGAGTGGGACCCATATTATAATTTTTCCAGACATCCTATTCCTATGGTTGAGATATTAATATGTTAGATATCATATATTTTGACAAAGTTTGATGAGTGAAAATTTGGGAATGGGATTCCTCTAGTCGTAAGTGAATTTCACTAGGTGTTTTAGATGAATTATAGGGTTTACCACATAGACAGGGGATTTGTGTTTTTGATTGATCTAGTTATAATATCTCTTTGAATTGCAGTAGTGAATATAATGGGGTGAATAGTCCTTTTAAAAAATATTTAAACAAATTCTATTATATCATATTTAGAACTGTATGACCTGACAACACCCTGAGAGGGGAGGTTGAATAAAGGGGTTAAATTTTTCTTTTAAAGTAATGGATCTTATTCTCATGCTGGTAGGAATGTGTTAAACATGTTTGATAAAATTAAGAAATTATGAAACATTCATATGTAGAGAGAAAACATAGCAGTTTTACTTGGTTCACCACTAAGGGTGAATCCAAGGAGAATATGCCAACATTGTGTGAGTTTTACCTAAATCCCCTAATATTCACTAGTTATTATGGACTAAAAAATACCATACATAGTCACTTTGTGATAGGCACACTACCTTAATAAGAATTAAATGGATAGAACACTTCCCCACTCAGAACACTTCTGTTGACTCCCCCTAGCTCACTACCTTGGGTGAAGTCATAATCAGTTTAATGAATTAAATGTTGTTTCAGTAGATTGTTCATCTATGCCTTTTAACATGATTGGAATGAAACTCTGCTTTCATTGTAGTCCTAATTTGATTCACTTGAATGTATTTTTCACATAAAGTGGTTGTTAACATTATTGGTCTTGAATCTCCAAACCTTTGAAAAAACCCCTTTATGTTTCAATGAAATTCCAATATCTTTGAACCCACGCATCTTTCTGAATCTCACCATCTTCATAAAGATCGTATCCTTCATATAACACTAAGTCTTTGTGAACATCAAAGTCTTTATGAAACTCCCTTTTCTGGAAATCCTTCGCATTGGTTAGGAGTTAACTAGTTTTTTATGATGCTTAAACTCGTAATGAATTCTTGATTTTTGAATCTCTTAGCCTTCATGAATTCAGCGCGATTCAGTATTTTCTAAAATTATCTTTATGGATTCAAATGAGGGGTGGAATCCTATTTATTGAATTTTCCTTTTGTGAAGATATCATGATCCACTGGCCTTTTTGTAAACCTATTTAGCCATGTTAGTGATGATCTATTATGCGCGAAGTGATGGTGAAATTTTACTTTTCATGAAGCTTTTCATAGTCACGTATTATTTTCGTTTTCCCATCGCACATTCACAAACCTTGATACCATCATGACATGAGATACCTTCATGAAGCACTATCCTATAACAAATTCCACAATCCTTCACAAACATCCCCAACATTAAGAAAACACTCATTTCATGAAATCCATTCTTTCACCATATATTCGAAGATTCATTCATAAAAATATACCTTTCATGAAGATTTCTCATTTCTCTTTATTTTGAGTTCCAATATTTGGAAAACACTATGAAATGATGCCACATTAAATACTGAAGTTGTTTTCAATATAAGATCACTTTCCTTGAAAACTATTCGATCAACCCTAGAGTGGATTGACAACAAAGACAAAATACACTATATTTCTATAAATGAAAACCCTTGGTTATAATAATATTCCCCATTTTTTTGGAAAACTATAAATAAATTAAATAAAGTGCCAATTTCAACCAAAAAAAATAGATTGATGTGAAATAACTCACCTATCACTCTAAGTCCATATGATCAAATCTCGATATAGAAAAAAAGAGTGTAAAAGGGGATTTTATGCCTCTATAGACCTCTAACCAACCCTTAAAACCAAGAATTAATTAAATTTGACTTATCTCTCCTTTTTGAAATAAACCCAAAGAACCTGTATTTGTACCCTTAATTCTCAAAAAATCTCCCCCTAGATTGTAACTCCCCTAAAGACCAATATCACATCTATAAACAGATTAAAATAATTAATACAAATTAGAATATGGTAACAACTAAAACCTTCTCATACAATAGGAGGTAGATGAACCCTGAGGTTCAACTGATGTTTATTGAAAATGTATTCTTCCAGTAGTTTATTCAGAGTGTTAGCCACTTGATCACTAGTTTTACCAATGATTGTTTCACCTCATATCCAACATCAGTATGTTTTTTCTTTATCCATAATAACTTAGTTCATGCCTTTTTGTAGCGATATTATCTACTTTAGAAGTTCTAAGAGAATTTATATCTTATTTCTGGATGAACCTTCCCACACATTTGTTTCCAATGAAAAATGAAACACCACTTATCTGCATTTTATACACCACATCACTAGTCTATATTGCATCAGAAAATGTTTATAATTCATTATCACTTTTGGCTTCAAAAATTAATCATTTGTTGGGAGTACTGTGAATATAACTCATTATTATTTTTACTACATCCAAATTTGATTCCTTTACATTAATTTGATATTGATCATTTAAACTTGTTGAAAAGATGACATTTGGCAATGTTTTAGTCAAGTATAATAAGATTCCAATGATTATCCTTTTAATGGTGGTATCCACATATGTTCTCTCTATGTGCTTTCTATATTTTGTCCAAACAAAAATTTAATTTGACATTGTATTAGATTAATGAATATTTATTTTATTCTATCTCTCTTGCATATTTATTCTAAGAAATGAATGAATAATCCTTATTTTGAACCACCTAAATCCCAAATATGTATGTGAGTTCACCAATCATAGACATTTCAAATTTATATTTCATGTGATTATAAAATTCTTCTATTGATCCCTCCCTACTTATAGAATAAATAATATAATACAAATATACAAGCACCATAAAATTAATCTTTATGAGTATACTAAAAATATATATTATGTTCAAAACCCTTTGATATATAATCTTCTTCAGATAAGTATCCAGTTGAGATTACCACACTTTTGGAACCTACTTTAGATCATATAAAGCCCTATATAATCTACAAAACTATGTCACACCATTTCCAATCCTATATCCTTCTATTTTTTCAATGTAGACATATTCTTCAATAAAACCATTTAGGAATGTCGTTTTGACATCCATATGAAAAAAATTTACCCAATTTGAATTTTCATTGAAAGGAAGATCCCGATCATCTCAAGTATAGCTACTGGAGAAAAAGTTTATTCAACATCAATGTCTTTAATATATGTATAGTGTTTACACACCAAGAATTTATTTTTCTATATCATTTCCATGTTCATTGAATTTTTTCTTAAATATCCACTTTTCCACCAATATCATTGTGATTTTCAGGTATCTTAACAATATCCCATGTATGTTTCTTGTCAATATGATCCAATTCTTAATTCTTGATCTTAAACCATGATTCATCCATCACTTCTTATTCAAATGAGGTTGGTTCCACAGTTGACAAGAAGCCATAATATTCTTCATTCTTCATTCTCATTGTCTTTATAGGAGTGTTAAAATCTCCAATGATGGTGGACTGATCAATTTATACTCTTATATTCCTGCTATGAGGTTCTAATGAAGTTTCCACAAAATGTTTTCCACATTTGATTATTCATCTGAATCATCATTATTTTGTGATCCCTAATTATTTTTTAAGGATTAAAATATTTCTATAATTGAATATGTCCTTGTCTTCTTTCTTATTTATCTTCAATCATGTCAACATATGATCTCCTAGAGGATTTACGGTTTTATAATCAATGATCATGACATCATTACTTTCCACAATCATTCTAAGATGATTATTGTAAAAACTTTAGGCGTTACTCTTCATTGAATATCCAAGGAATATTCCCTAATCTGAAACATCACCATACTTTTCATTATTGAATTATTTATTTTTATTGAAACATTTACTTCCAAAAACAAAACAAAAATCAAGGATGTATTCCTTTTATACCATATCTCATATAGTGTCATGTTTTATCCAATATAAATATGTGTTAAATTTTTGAGTGTGCACCACAACATTAAAAGCCTCTTTCTAGTAATGATAAGTAACATGACTCTCAGTCAGCATAGTTCTAGCCAAATTGTTCACATATCAATTTTTATGTCTGAAAAACTAATTTTTTTTGTGGCTCTCACTTCTAACACCTTAGGAATTATCCCACATTTTTTAGGTAATTTTCAAATTCAATAAATGTGTATTATCCTCTATTTTCATATCATAGAATTTTGATTGTGCATCTAGTTTCATTCTTAATTCTGGTGATAACTCTTCAGGTAATCAATTACTTATCATTTCTAATGTATATACATCACACAGGACATTATAATATATTCATTAATAAAAATAATGATGTGCCTCTCTCTATATGTGTCAGCCACATTCATTGGACCACATACGTCTATGTAAATGAGATCAAGGAGATTTGATTCCCTTTTGTACTTCAGCTACTATGAACTCCAAAAGATTTTTCCCTATACGCATGCATCACATTTTTCGATCACGCTTTAGATGGGGATTATCAATAGCTATATTAATCTTAGATATATATTCCATGATCTGTTGATTAATTTGACCTAACCTTTGGTGCCACGAGTAGTTTTTTTCATTAATTGTTAAGTAATAATTGTTCTCTTTTCTATCAACCTGGTATAAATTTTCATCAGTTTTACATCCTTTCATGATATGATCACATGTCTTTCATTTTACAGTGCACCACTTCTGATTAAATTTCAATACCAGTCCTAGTTCATAGATTTTAATCTCCCTTATAATATTGAAAAACAAATCATCTACATAGAGAACTTCATTTTTCATAGTATAATCATTTTTTTTATTTTATTTTCACTACCTTTAATCTTTAAAGAATCTTTATTTCTAAATATCAATATTTTATCAACAATTTTCTTTATATTTTTCAATAATTATACATTTCTTGTCATAGGGGATGAGCTCCACTATTAACAATACGGGTGATACTATTTTTTATAGCTTAGAGTTCTATTTCTACAGGATTTTCTTTCTCAATTTTCATCAGTTTCTTCCATGAGATACTTTATTGAGTGGAGGAAAAATATAGCCTTTCTAATATATTTTCAATATAAATGGGTTCATCATACTAATATTTTTATTCCAAATGATAATACCTATTATAAAGGGTAATTATTCTTTATTGATAGGTATGGACTTTCCTTAGAGTTCTATAGTTATTATTCCCACATTTCTTATGCCTACAATGAACAGATTTATGTCCTTTGTTATAATAGTGAAAAAACTATCTATAGAAACTATTTATTCAATATAATTAAGGATATGGTATCATTCTTCTTTTTTTACTTCTAGGCTCTTATCAATTCATATATCACTTTACCTATTCACAATAATAAATGTTATGGCAAAAAAATACACATAATTGACACTTCATAATGGGGGAATTTTCTCACTTACATTCCTCCACATTTCTCTTCTTTTGTAATGGTATTTGACCAGATATCCTATCTAGATGCTTGAGGATTATTTTCAGATCTCTTTTATATTTTTTCAAATATTTCTTTGATATGAAATTGGGAACCTTTGTGATATTTCCAACTTTATAATTATATTTATTTTGTTCCATCCCATTTCCAGCATTTGATATTTCTATATCAGAATCAATTCTACTCTTTCCCATACATGTGGATATGTGATCATTCGATACCATATCTATAACGTTATAACCATTTTTAGTTGTTTTTAACAGCTCTGCATCTAAAAATATTCAAAACTATAATTTCTTATTTGTTTTCATTGATTTTGATTTTGTTTCAAGTTTTCTCCTTAGATTAATAGCTTCTTCTTCTCTTCCTTCAATTATATTATCACTTTCCTCCAGTATCAATGTAAGGTCATTGATGAATTTGTAAATATCTTAAGTCATCTATTTAAACTCTACAACCTCCTCCTATATTTCAAGATATGTTTAGTGTTCTTATAACTCTCGTTCAAGTCAATCAATTTCTACTTCAAGATGATCAACATACTCTAATGACTCTTTTATAATAGCTCCCATATTTTTTATTTTTCTTCTTTTGAATATCAAGATCATCATGTTCACCCTTAAGTTACATATTTAGATCAACAATATTAATCAACTAATTATATTCATATTTTGTTGGTTCTAAATTTTCAACTGTAGCATTTATGGATGTTACATGTTTATATTTAACCTTTGGTTCTAATCCTCCAAAAATTTATTATCATCTAGTTCTTGATTTTAGAAGAAGATATTTCTCTGTAATTTATATTAGGATTAGATGTCTTTCCTGTTAAAGAACCTCTTACAAGGATTCTTTATTATTTCTTATTCACTTTCAATACCATAAAATTCCATTTTCCATTGAGAGACAATGTTCCCTATATTACTATACTGAAAACAAGCCAAGGGAATCTTTCCATCAAATATTTATTTTACTCTCTTGAATTTTATAGAAATAAGAGAAATAAATTCATCACCCACATCATCTTCATCATCATTTCCTTTTTCAGTTTCAAAATTTTCCATGTCTTTGAATTATATTTCCTTGCTTTCTAATATTGTTGTTTCTTTTAGTTTGACTCTCATTTCAAAATCTTCCAGACTGATTACCAAATCATAAAATTAAAGTTTAGACATATCTATTTTCTATAAGGATGATACTTTTGAATTTTAAATAGGTGGAACCTTTATCGATATTTTCGTTACAATGGAAATAACTTTAATTTCATCACCATGTCCTCGAATATCTCAAACAACTTCAATAATTTGGTTAAAAAATCTATCTACATTTTCATATGGATGCATTTTCAGATCATAAAACATATTGTGAAAAACCTAGATTTTAGCCTCCTTAAATTTATTATCTCCTTCGTATATATTTTCTAATTTCCCCCACATGGTCTTGGATGATGTGAAACTCATAACCTTCAAATACAATTTATTAGATAGAGATTTATTAATTGAATTTTGTTCTTTGGAATCTACATAAATCATTTTACTATATATTTCAGTTATTTACATTATTGTCACATCACATACATGAATCCCTTTAGATATGTGAAAGAGAACATCCATATTAATGGATTGCAGATGCGATCTCATCCTATTCATCCAAATATTGAACATTATTTCATCAAAGAGGGGGACTCACATAATTTAAACTAAATTATCCATCAAAAAAATAGATGAAAGATTTACCACCAACAAACTGTATTCTCTAATACTGCTTATAGGACCCCAGAACACCTTTAGAGTAGAGGGGTGAATCTGGGTGTCAACTTTTTCTTTTAAAGAGATAGATCTTGTTCCCAAGTTGGTAAGAACTTTTAAAGACTATCTGATAGAATCATATAGTCATAAAAAATTCAACTGTAAATATAAAACATAGTTATTTAACTTTTTTCCCCACATAGGAATATTCTAAGGAGCATATGTTGATAGTCTTTCAGACGTACAAAAATCCACTAAGCTTCAAAAATTATTATGGAGTATAGAATATCAGACAAAATTAATCTGTTACAATCACACTGCCATTACAATAATTAAAGGGATATAATACTCCCTCCCTTGAAACACTTCTATTGACTTCCCCTAGATCACTACCTTGGGTGAAGCATTACTTAGTTTGATGACTTGACGTTGAGTTAGTGGATTGGGAAATTAAGTGTTTGTCCCTAATTAGAATGATTATATGATTACACTATAGTCCTGAGTTCGAGCACTTGAAATCATTGTTCACTAAATCTAGATATTCAACACTACTATTTGAAAAGATCCCAACCTTCATGAAATCCCTTTATGTTTCAAATAAATTCAATCATTAACAAACCCACACAACTTCATGAATATCTAAAAATTTGTGAAGATCACATCCATTGTGGGACACTAAGTCTTCATGAAAATCAGAATCTTTGTGAAACTCCATTTTCTAAAAATCCTTAGCGCCACATCATTCCTAACCAATATTTTCATGACACTAAAGATCGCAATAAATTTCTGATTCATGAAGATCCTATATTTCATGAATTTAGAGTGATTCATATGTTTCTCATATTTTATTTGTGGATTTAAATGAGGGGTGGACATTTATTAATAAGATTTTCCTTTCACAAAGATCCCATGATTTGGTGGCCTTTTCTGGAAACTCTTCATCCATGTTCATGAAGTTCTTTTATTCAAAAAACACCAGTTAAATTTTCACTTTCTTAAATCATCTCGTAGTCACATATGTTTAACTTCTTCCCATCACACATTCACGAACCATTAATACTTCGTGAAAATGGATTCCTTCATGAAGCTCCATCCTATGTGAAATGCTTGATTCCTTCACAAAAATCCTCATATTTATAAAAAATAAAATATTTAAAAAATACATTTCTTCACCATATAATTTAAGATTCAATTGTAAAAATATATCTTTCAATATTATTTCTCATTTCTCTTGATTTTGAGCTCCAAATTTGTGGAAAACTTTGGGAAATGATGACACCTTTAATACTGAATCCATGTACATTGTAATATCAGTTTTATTTCAAACTCCTTAATCAACCCAAGTGTGGATTCACAAAAAACATGAGATACATTTTTTTCTACTATGAAAATACCTTGATTCCAATAATAATAGAGTTAAATGTGTGGTGGAAAAAATAAATAACGAATGAATTTTTTATAGAGGTTCAAATCACCATGATCTGATTCCTCTCGTAAATATCTTCTACTCTATAGGGATATGGGTATTAACAAGATCTTAACTTTTGAAAGTGAGTGATAACCTGATTACATACAAATGAAACATTAATTTTTTCACACTTAGTGGTATAACCCATGACTTCTGAATGATTCACAACCTAACTTCCTTTTTTATTTGAGGAATAACCCAACATTTAATTTAGATGGGAGGAATAAACCAATGACATGGATTTTGGGTGTGAAAATCATAAACCAAACTCTAGAGGACAAATAAAGGTAGGAAGAATTAAAACTAAAAAATAATAGAAAAAATTAAAAAATGGTTGATCATATGATATAGATATTTTGTTCTTCAACTAATGTTAATTGATCATTTCAGTGGTAGAAGTTTAAAAAATTGAAGATCTTCAGTGATCACATAAATATAAAATAATTAAAATAATTTTCGTGTTCAATCTAGATCAATAAAAAATTATCATTGTTTTCTCTTGAATTGATCTAATAACATGTTGATTTATCCTATTTATCACTTTTCTAACAGATTAATCTAGGTTTATTAATCTAAATATCTTCAAGGGAGATTCTATATGAACAATATTTTTATGCCACATGTTAAAATATAATAATAAATAATATAACCATTAACGCTTTTAAAAATCATTACTAAAAAACATAAATATTTATTTCTATTTATTTTTATATGAAATATTAAAAAAACATGTTAAGAAAAATAAATGTATATAATTTTTATTCATAAAACAATTAAAATAACTAGGATGAGATTCTAGTTTTTTAATCAATAAAAGTGTGATAAAATTGAGATTCATACTTTTTTTAACTGCATATAGATATAAACAACATAAATTCTTAAAAATATTTATAATAACATGAAATTATATTTGTTAGCATAAATTAATAAAAATATTATCAAAATAGTAATTTTAATAGCACTGATTAAAAGAATAAATGTTATTTTGGAATAAAATATTTTTGAACTAATGGTGGATTAAAAATATAATCTATTGTTCAAATAGATAATCTACCATTGGTGTAAAATAGTAGAAAAATAGAGTATCAACCATTGGTGTCCAATGGTAGAAAAATAGAGTATCTATCATTACTCTATAGTGATCTACGGTTGTGCATGGAAATTTACTATTTAACCAAGGTAATGAAGGGATAACTAAAGTAGAAAGTTTTTACCATGCTACGGTGAATAACATTAACAAATAAAGAACATGAAAATACTACTGTAAAATAAGATATCACTTTAATTGAGAATAGATGATATTTTCTAAAGCAATGGGATGAAATGGTGATGTCGTGATCTACCAATAATGATTATGATCTACTGGTGACATAATGGTTTTTCCATTGAGATGATCTAGTAGTGACCCAACGGTGGTTCTGTTGAGATGATTTAGTAGTACAACAGTTCTTCTATTGAAGTGGTCTAATGGTGAATAAAATACCATTGGAACAGTGATCTCCTATCAGAAAGTCAACCATTGAGGGATCAACATGTTGTTCGTGGTCCACCATTGAGAAATGGTTCTTCCATCGAAGGCTAGTGGATCCACCATTGCAAGAAGTAACCTATTAAAAACCAAAGATCTTACTTTGATTAAATAGATAGGTTGAACAAGTATTTGTTAAACCATGGAAGACTCGATATGATGGCACCGAGTCGAATAAATTGTCTCAAACTTTAGTATACTGGAGATCATCGAACGGCTAAGGAAGATGTTGAAAAAATTTGAATAGATAATGTGATTGATAAAGAACAACGTTTGGGAGGACGAATATTGATCTAATGGTTGAGATCATATACATAAAATGTCCATGGAAAATTCCATGTTTTTTTGAAACCATGATAACATTAATGTGAAATCACATCCCACATATGATATATGTTGGGGAAATCAAGCGGTATAAAAATTAACTCATCGCGGTCCCACCTCATGTTCTTAGTGGAGGATCAGCACCCGCAACACAAAAAACTCACCTGTGGTCATACCATACCAACATATGATCTCAATGGAATTATCCATGGGCCTTATACATTGGGCTAATCTATCATGGATTCCATTATACATTGACCTACCTCCAGGAAGGCTTTCATGGCTAGACCTCCCAAGGTATAGACCTTAGGTCCACTATGAGAAGTTGTAGGGATGGATAAGGAGTCTTGTTCAAATGTCAGAATTTTTTTAGGTAACACTAAAATATTAAAAAATATAAATAATAATAATTAAAAAGATTTAAAAATTAAAAAAACAATATTCAATTAAAAAAATTTACACATAAAAACTAAAAAGAATATTTCAAAACACATTTGAATTTAATTGAATGTATAAAAATGGTATTATATCAGAAAAAACATAAAGATATTAAAGTATTAAAATCAAATAAAAATAATATCCCCATTTTTGTAAATTAAGAAAACATAACATTTATTAAATTTACAAATAGATTTACTGAAAATTATAAATTGTTTGAAAAAAAATATCCTCCTTTTTTGAATTTATCAAAAAGTACATTAGTATTTAAAGTTTAAACCAGTTTCCCTTTTTAATCAAAAACAAATTAAAAGTAAAAAAATTGATAATTGACATAATAGGTAACATGAAGTTAAAAACTTCATGTAAACAATGTGATATAATTCACATTAATCAGAGTTGAATAAAAACAAATAACTTTTGATTACAGATGACATGTAAAAATATATTTAAAATCAATAAAGAGATTTATCAAAATAGAAACAAAAAATTAATAAATATGTTAATATTCGAAAATTCCAAATTTAAATTTCTAATTTTAAAACTTTATAGAATCTAATGGTTTAGTGAAAATATCAACAAGTTGTTTCTTGGTAAAAAAATCTAAACATATATCACCTTTAGTTACATGATCCCAAAGAAAATTAAATCTAACATCTATGTTCTTTGTTCTAGCATATTGAAGAGTTGTTTAATAAATTTAAAAAGAACATGAATTATCCCAGAAAATTTGAACTTTTTATAATAAGATATCAAATCATATATTGTTCATTTAATCTAAAAATAGTACGAATAGCAACTAGTAGTAGAAACATATCCATCCACATCTGTTAATAGAGCTACTAAAATTTGTTTCTTAGAGCTCCATGAAATTATACTTTTACCTAATAAATAAAAAATTACATTAGTAAATTTGTGGTCAAGTATACATATTTTAATGTCAGAATCAATGTAAGATAGTAAAACAAATCAGTTCTAATTATAATTTAAAAATCTAGTAGAGAGAGTACACTTGATATATCTAATTATTATCTTTACAGCTATAAGGTGACATTTTTTAGGGTTACACTAATATATAACACTCAAAAAGATGGAAGACATAATATAATATCAATTTACAATGAGAGATAGTAAATTTTTATCATGCCTCTATATATTTTAATATCAAATTACCTTTTAGATTCATCAACATCCAATTTAGAGTTAGTGCTCATTGGGATTCTCATAGTTTTACATGAATCATGTCTTAACATTTTTACAAGTTCTTTGGCATACTTGTATTGATTTAATATAATACCATGTTTATTTTGATTAACTTTTAAAGGAAGGAAAATTTTTAATTACCCCATTATACTCATATCAAAATCATTCCTCATTAATCTTAAAAACTCCTTACTATGTTTATCATTTGTTGATTGGAAAATTATATCATCAAAATAAATCAATATAATCAGTTTATCATTTGAAAATCTTTGTATAAATATTGTTGGATCAACCATACCTTTAACAAAATCATTTTGAATTAAAAATAGAGTTATCTTTTCATATTTATCTCTAGGAGGTTTCTTAATCCCATATAATTCAATAGAAATTACTAAAACATGATTTGAAATTTCATAATTTTGAAAACCAGGTGGTTGATTAAGATATCATATTCTAAAATTACACCATTTAAAAAATAAATTTTCAAATCAATTTTAAATAGTTTAAATTTTTTAAAAATTTATATATAATAAAATATTAATGGCGTCTAATCTATCAACTGGTGAAAATGAATCCCTAAAATCAATTCCTTATTCATGAAGATAACCTTCGGAAACTGATTTTTCCTTGTATATAACTATATTATGAGACTCATCAAATTTATTTGGAAAACTCAATTTGGATCCTGTAGATAGTTTATTTTTAGGTAACTCAACTATATGCTAGACATTATTTCTATCAAACTAGTCAAGTTCATAATGCATGGAATTAATCCTGTTGAAAATTTACAAATATTATTTAATATTAATATCCGAAAAATTAGCTACAAAGGAAGAATTAGAATAGAAATTTAAAACAAATTTTATATATCTAATTCTAGATTAATTATTTCCTATAACATTTTCTAAAGAGTTAACTTTTTGATATTTCCAAATTAAATGATTATATTTAGTTGATAAATAATACCCTTCAATGGATGCATTAACATTTTCAAGTTTATCATCATCAAATTTGAATTCTTTAAATTCATCATCATTATAAAAATAATTAATACACTATTTTTCATTATTTCCAATGAAATTTACATGAAAATATTATACCATTGACATAGTTCTCTTATTATATACCCTAAAATCTTTATTATTATTTGATTATCCTAAAAATATACCTTCTCACTTTTAGAATAAAAGTTTTATAGATTATATTTTTTATTTAAAATATAGATTGTACAACCAAAATCTTTTAAGTAGCCATTTTTTTTAAATATTTAATAGGGATTTTTCTTTAACAAGGTTCTGATATAAACTCTATTTATGATACAAAATTAGTTTTAACTAATTCATCCAAAAAATATTTTTGGTAGGTTTAATTCATCAATCAATGTTCTTTCCATTTCATGAATAATTATATTTTTCCTCTCTATAACACCATTATATAGTGGTGTTATAGGGGAAGAAAACATAAGGAAATATCCATTATTTTAATATATTTTTTCAAATTCTAAATTAAGAAATTCTCACCCTTTATCACTTCTAATTGAAGAAATAGAAAGAACATTATGATTCTAAATTACCTTATTGAAAATAAAAAACATGTTTAAGGTTTCACTTTTATGAGATAAGAAAATAATCAATGTGAATCTACTAAAATAATGTGCAATTAAAAACACATATCTTTTAAAACACAGATTAGCAGTTCTCATATATCAAAATAAATCAATGTGAAGTAGTTCTAAGAATCTAGTAGTATTAACCACATTAAAATATCTAGATAAATCATTGTGCTTCTTACATTTTAGACAAGAATAGCATATCTAATACATTCATTTACTGTATTTTGGAAGTTCCAAAACTTTTTCATGTTTACCCATATTGTACAAATTTTGAAGATGAAAATGTCATAACCTTCAGTGCCAAATAATTTGATATATATATATATATCATTTAATAACTTTTCATTCCACTGGGTTAGTTCTGAAAAATAAATATAATTGATATTTTCTTTTCTATTATCGTAAAATAAAATAGTATTATCTTTATAAAAAATAAATTTATAATCTTCAAACATTACACTCATACCATTATCACAAAGTTTTGATTTTCTAATTAAATTTTTTTAGCCCCTCTATAAGTAGTACTTTAAAAATTTTAACAAAAGATAATATATATAATTATCCAAAACATTTGATTGTAACTTTAATGTTGTCACAAAAATAGAAAGTACCTCCATCACAAGAGTTAGAAGATAAAAAGTAAGATATATCACCAGTAATGCCTCTTAAGCACCCATTATCCATATACCATGTGACCTTGGAACTCCTCTGGAAGGCTTCCTATAAAACAATTAAAAAATATATGTTTTTTGTACCCATTCTAGTTTGGGACCTACTTGATTTGTAGAAAAAGATTTAGGAACCCATAAAAATTTAATCATTTTATTATAGGTTAATATATAATAAATTTTTCTATAAATAAATGTATTAGTATAGCCTAAAGACTGATTAAACATTATAGAACATTTTTATTCATAATACCCATTCAAGTTATATCTAAATAATGTAACAGTTGAAATATTCTCATTGATTCTTATAAAAAAGTACGTCTATATGTATTAGTAACCTGATTATTATAACCACGTCCTACTTTATCCTTTTTCAATTTGTTCATATCCATTATGTCTTTAAATTTCTCTTGGATTTTAACAAAAATAGTTAAGGTTTCTATTAATCCAATAATTTTTTTTTAATGCTTTCATTCTATTATTGAATAACTTCCTCATCATAACATATTTCAAATTTGAACATGATATGGAATTTTTCAGATTCTTATTTTCATATTTAAGATCCTTATATTCCATTTAAATTTTATCTATATCGCCATAAACTAGTTTAAATATTCTATCTTGATCTGCATCAATTTTTTGCAAGAAATCATTTATTCTTTTTTTCAAATATTTTAAATTTAAGAGTTCAAAATATACAAAAATTTTCTAATCTATATTAATTAAATTAGAATCATTTAGTTTTTTATTTTCTTCTCTAATATTATTATTTTCTCTTTGTAGTTCCCTATACGAATCATCCATTCTCAAAATATCACTTTGAAATTTATTATTTTGAAAAGTTAATTCTTAAACATCATTTTCAATATCATATTCATAACCAAAACAATAATTATAATTAGAGTTTAACTTATTTATAGTTGTATCCATAAAACATATATTGGAATATTCTTTTTCACTCTCATATTTATCCATACATGAGTCCAACTCTTCGATAAAATTCTATCCCACATGATATTCCTTTTTAAAATTATTCTCATATTGATTATCTCTTCCAAATTGTTTGAATTTTTGATAGATTAATTTTTTATGTACCCTTTTAATTAATTCATATTATATTAAGTTGGAAATGTCATATTTAGTAATTTTACCTCTTTTACTTTCATTTCTATCATCCTTTTGATGATCTATTCTAGGATTCTTCTTAAATACTCCTATGCCATTCATATACTTATAAACTCCTTTGGTGAAATTCATAATTTCATCCTTCTCACATTATTGTAACTAAAAATAAGAGTAATTAGTAATAACATGTATATTATATTTAAATGGTAAACCTTTTATTTTACATTGATCATTAGAATTTGCATTTTTTATTTATATCTTATATTGAATAAGTGATCCTATAAAATCATCTATTGAATAATCAATGAAATTCTTTCATCCATCAATATAAAATTACTTTTTATTCCATATCTTGGGTATATCTATAAGTATTTTTTCGATGAAATATCCATTCTTCATGGTCTCTCTATTTTAAACCATACTGTTGAAATTATTTCCGAATCTATTGTACATCTCATTTATTATTTATTGATCATTTATTCTGAACTCATGAAACTAAGCTCTTTTTATTCCTAGATCAGTAATATATAACTTATATATTCCTTGATTAGTGAAATTTAATGAAATATATATCTAAAAAGAAGTTTTACTTGAATAAATATGAATATATATATATATATATATATTTGTACTTAAAGAATAGAATAAGTAATTCATAAGTTCATAGTTTAAAACACATTTAATAAAATCATTACCAGTAAGGGTTTATAAATCAACATCAGGTAGTTTATATAGTTTAGAAATTATAGCCTAATAATATAGATCTGTATTTTTTAGAAATATCTTCATCCTATCCTTCTTGTATTTATAGCCACTTCAATTAAAATGAGGTGGTCTGAAGGGATTCAACATCTTGAATTCCTAACATTCCATAACAATGTGGTGGATATTTTCCTCATACATTTATTTATAGGATAATGGTTAGTTTAAAATATATAATGAAACAAATAAAACTATATCCTAAAATAGGAACCACCCTATGGTACTAATTCTTAGGCCCTTGGAATAGTGGTAGTTATTAGAGGGGGTGAATAGTACTTTTTATAATATTTAAGAAAATATTTTCATATCATAGATGGAATAGTGTCAAATTTTCAGCAAAGATAAAAGAAGATAAATTGTGATTATTTTTATAGTGGTTCAGATCTCTAATACACAAGTCCTCCCATCAATATTCTCTACTCTATGAGGTGACTAATATTAACTAGATCCACACATTTGAAAGGGAGTGATAACTTGATTACATTCAAATGATACATACCTTTTTCACACCTAGTGGTATAACCCATGACATTTAAAGGAGTTACAGCCTAGCATCCTTTTGTATGGTATTAAAAACCCATCCTTCTTTTTATATGGGATGAATAAACCAATGAGATATATTTTGGATGGTAAAAGATTAAATAAAAATCTAGTGGATAGATATAATTTTGTAATAATTAGAACTGAAAAATATTATCAATAATAAAAACAATAGCTGATAATATGATATAGAAATTTGGTGCAACTCATGTTCATTGATCACTTCAATGATGGAAGATGAAAATGATGAAGATCTTCACTGATCACAAAAAAAATAACATAATTTTAAGAAGTTTCTTATTCAATACATATAAGAATACATTTTATCATAGTTTTCTTTTGAATTGATCTAATCACAAGTTGATTTATCCCATTGGTCACTTCTCTAATGGATTAATCCGGGTTTTTTAATCTAATGATCCTTGGGGATTATCTATATGTCCAATAGATTCATGCCACATGTTATCATGTAATAATAAAATATATAATCATTGTCTGATTGTAAAATCCACACTGATAAACATTAGGATTTTGAACTCTTTATTTCTTTATAAAATATCATAACAAAACATATAAAATATTAAGAAAAACAAATCCTTATAAATCATATTTATAAAATAGTTTAAATAATAAGGATGATATACTATTTTGTAAAATAATAAACAGATAATCATTAAATGTTTTAAAATATTTAAAATATGAAGAGCACAAATTCATTAAAAAAATTGTAATCAAAATTCAATAGTATTTTTTAGGAGATATTAATAAAAATATACAAAAATAATTATTTTAATAACACCAAATTAAAAAATAAAAACAATTAAAAGGAAATATTTTTAAATTAATAGTGGATTAAACATCTGATCGACCATTGGAATATAATATCTATCATTGGTGTCCAATGGTAGAAAAACAGAGCGTCTACTATGGTTGTCCAATGGTAGAAATATAGTGCATCTTCCATTGGAATGTAGTGATCAACAATTTTTCATGGAAATGAACTATTGAAGTAAGGTGGTGAGGGGAGAACTGAAGGAGAAATCTAATTCCAATAAATGATGAAGAACATGAAAAAATGAAGATAATTAAGGTACTACAGTAAAATAATATTATGATTAAATCAAGAAAATATGAGATTCATTGATGAAAGAGGATTTGATATTGATGTCGATATCTAACAGTGATGATAACAATCTACAAGTGACCCAACGGTGCTTCCCTTGAGGTGATTCACTGGTGAACCAATGGTTTTTTCATTGAGGTGATCTACTGGTGAACCAATAGTGCTTCCATTGAGATGATCTAACAGTGATGAAAATAATGATGGAATAGTGATCTTACAAATAATGGTTGATTGTTGAGGGATAAAACAGTGGTTTTTGATCCACCATTGAGCAACGGTGCTTCTATCAAGGGCTAGGAAATCCACTGTTCTAAGAAAACTCCAGTTTAAAACCAATGATATTACTTTTTAAAACAGATAGGTTGAACTAATGTCAATTTGACCATGGAATCCTTGATATGGTGGTGTTGAGACATAGAAACTAGGACAAACACCAGCCTATAGGATATCATCAAAAGACTGAGGAATTTGATGACAAATTATTAATATGTAATGTGAGGGGGAATAAATAATGTGTGAGAGATCGAATATTGATCAAATTATTGAGATCAAATGCATCAGATGGGTATGGAAAATTTTGTGTTTTCTAAAACCATATGAACAGTATGTGAGATCATGTCCCACATTATTGATGTGTTGGGGTAATCGAGATGTATAAAAATTAACTTAGTGTGTTCCCAAATTGAGACATCAGTAGGGGTTCAATGCCCCGAACCCACAAAACTCACCTATTGGTATATCATCCCAACTTATGCGCTAAAGGGATCACACCATGGGCCCAGTCACTCTTGGAATCCACTATTCACAAAACTCCCTCTAAGAAGGATTTCATAGATAAACCTCCCATGTGGTAGAACACAGGTCCTCTATGAGTGGTAATAGAGTCAGCCTGGTATGCCTCTTCAAAGGCCCAGATATTTGTTATGGAAAGACCAAAAAAATAACAACTTACATAGAGAGAATTTATAGAAGTTAATAATAAAAATATTAAATAATCAATTAAAAAAATTAACGCATAAAAATAAAAATGAATATTTTAAAAGACTTTTGAATTTATTTAAAATTAATGAAAACTTAATTTATCAAAACAAATAACGATGTAAAAGTAATAAATCCAAATACAAACAACGGTACATATAATTAAACATATATCATTTTGTTTGTATCATATAGAACCTGTAGGGTTGAAATATTTGAAGTTTCATCTTAAGGATTTTTAATCCAAATGATTTATTAAATAGAGTTTGTCTACTAGGGCTTCCCTAATGTTTTGCATGAAGAATGTGGATATATATCTCCAATTATTTACCAAATATAAGAATCTAAATAAAGAAATGATTAAAAAATAAGAATCATCTTCCCATATTGATGACCTATTTGGTCAGTTAAGGGGAGGGTTGAGATGGTTTTCCAAGAATGAACTTTAACTAGGATATCATCAACTCATGTAGAAAGTGGAAGATATTCCTAAGACTCCTTTTTTAAATAGGTATAACCATTTTGAGTATCTAGTTATGTAATTAGGATTGACTAATGATCCAAAAACAATTATTACACACATGGATCAAATATTCAATAGACACATATATTCCTTGGTTATGGTGTTTTAAGATGACATCTTAGTCTATTCCAAGACTAAGGGGGAGTATGAACATCATACTATAGTTGTTTTGGGAACCATTAATAATCATCAAATTTATGATAATATATTAAAATATGAATTATAAATCCAAGAAGTGATGTTCTTAGATCAACTAGTATTGGAACAAATCATATCAATTGAACCAATAAAGGTGATAGATTTCATGTATTTTGAATATCCAAATAACACCTTCAAGATAAAAATCTTCTTTGGTTTTTCAGGACATTACTGGTGATTTATGATGGATTTTCCCATTCTTGTGTCTCCTCATATGTATCTTACCTGAAGAGGGGTGCATATTTTATATATATTTTTGTTCCATGCATCTTTTGAATAAATTAAGTGATGTTTTACTACAATTATTATTATAATTCTACATAAGTATAGTAAGGGATTCATAATCAATTTTGATGCATCAGTTATGGGCTTGGGTTATGTGTTTATGCAGGGCCATCATATGTTAGCATATGGTTCAAACCAACTCCCACCACATGAGAATAAATACTTTCCTTGGAACTTGATATTATCGAATTTATGAATTCCCGTAATTATCAAATACATAATATTTTTGAGAAATATTCATTTTTTATTATGATCATAAAAGTTTGACTTACTTCTCCACTAAAAGGGAACTGAGAATCAAAAGAATGTGGTGGGTAGAATAACTACATTAATTTTTCGTTGACCTCAACTACATACTAATTGAGGGAAATGTTTTTTCTAATGCTCTCATCCGGAGATTCCCCAACTAGTATTTGTAATAATATAGTTAATAAGGGTACATAAGGGGTTGGATTACTTGAATTCATCTGGTGGGAAATAGGAAAATATTGAGGTGTTTTTGGAAATTATTATGTTAATGAATTATATAACTAAGATAATCTCTAATAGTAACTAGGATACAAGGAATTAAAACTGATCAAATAGATCTTAAATAAAGGGGAGACAACTAGTGATTGGTCTCTATCTTTAGAGTGCATTATTTTAATAAGGATCTGTTATGTTGTCCTCTAATCCATAAGAATGGTTATGATGTGATATTTTCATCATTATCAATGGGTATTCCATCTACTAATAAGATTTATTATATCATGAAGCATTGATACTAGTGGAAACATATGATATATGACCTACCATATTTTTTTATAATTCTATACTTTCCATAAAGATATATCTAAACCCCAAAATCCATCTTGTCTACTTCATTATTTTCCTATAACCACCTGTAAGTATGACAAGACATTTATGTAATTTATTATTGAATTACCTCATACCCACCACCTCCACCCCTAGGGGAATAATTCCATTTCATTCATGATTGATCAGTTGACTAAATATAGATATTTTATTCTAATCATGGATTCAAAAAAGGATGTGGATCTTGGGGTGGTATTCAGGAAAATGATCATGAGGGTTCATAGAGTTCCACCTATTATCATCTCTTATTGGGACCTTGGTTTGCCTCTATATTTTTGAAGGGCCTTTAAGAGGTGATGAGATCCCTCACAAAAATGAGAATGACCTATCATCCATAAAAATATGTATATATGTAGCAAGTGATCAAGATTTTGGGGGGAATTCTCCAATCGTACTTCTTAGACATCATATCTTAATAAGATAACCATTTGGGACTGGTTAGATTTTCTTATAATAATATATTTAATTATTATATCATTATGGGTCATTTGAAGCCTTGTATGTACATTAATATCGGTATCCACTTTGTTAGTCTGAGGTATGTGATAATTCCCTGGTGGGGTTGATTATCATCTAGGGGAAGACATGTTAGATATAGGCTACCAAATATTAATTGGTGATAATTAAAAGTTACCATAAGTCTAACTTTGATCATCATAGTCATCCTTTGATGTTTTCAGTTGGTCACTAAGTGTTCTTAAAGTTATCTCCTCAATTAGGATAACAACATCTAAGAATGTAGGTAATGCATTATTGGACATACTTAAGACCCTTAAATATCATTGAATTTGTTAGGAAATTGGATTGTTAGTTGTAGTTTCATCCTTATTTCACATTGATTAAAAAAGTGTTCCATGTTTCTCAATTAAGGAAGAATCATCCGGCCCCATCCCATGTCTTGAATTGGGAGGATATTTTTTTGAATCCATATGTTTCACTAACTGAGAAAAAGTTTTAAATGGTCTACTCTATTGATAAAGTTCCTCATGGGAAATGAATCTCATTGGTTCAAGTTTTATGGAAACACATGAGTGATTTTTAAGAGACTTGGGAATGAGAGTAATTTATGAGGGATAAGTAGCCTCACCAATTTTCTAATCAACCATCTTTCAGATGGCCATTTTTGTGAAAAAAAATTACATAGTGGGGGGAATTATCGCACCCACAATTCCCTTTTTAAGTGTTAAATTAATTATATATTTATTTGTTTATACTCATTTTTTCATGAACATTTTCATCTAAAATTTATGAATTTGGGAATACAGTGTGTGTCACACAGTTCTCATGGGGTTAGTGAAAACCATGTGAAAAAATCACGAAAGGGTTTAAATAAATTTTAGTAGTGTTCTCACAGTTCTCATAAGGATTTCCCAACATTGTGGTCAAACAGTGTAGCTCTAATTCAGGTAATCTATTCTAACCACAAATTTGGAACACAATTTGGCATATCCTACAACCAAACTGTGAGACCTATCTAGTTTCATTATAATATTAATTTCCCAATTAGTCCATTATCCATTTTAACCCTAAATATGTTCATTTGCACCTCCAATTGAATTCTAGACCTCGAACACAATGGGTTCTCCCTCTTACTCCCTAGTGGCTTGATTTTAAGTGAATTTTCATCATGTTTATCCAAGAAATATATTGGTAAGTTAATTATTTCCTTCTTACATAGTTTTTTTCCTCTCCCTTCATTGTTTTGGTTCTAAAATAATTTCATGGGGGCTTAGGATTTTTCTTATCCAATATTAATGAATGGTTTTCTAGTTTTTAGGGTCTTCCTTTGATTTCAAAAGTTATTTACTATCCTTTTCTCATGGATTCTCAAAGATAGAAAATGGTTTCATTGGGAAAGGTAAGTGGTTTCATATGTTTCATTTTATTATGAACATTGAATTATTTCTTGATTTTAAATAATTAATAAATCCATTTTAAATCAAGTTATATATTCTTTGAAAGTGGATATATTTGATGGAAATGTCTAGAATTGTTTTCTCATTATATTGTAAACCAAATGTATTTGAATGATTTGTATATTAAATTAATGTCTAAAATTATGGAGTTTAATTAAATGCCCCTTTGAAATGGAAAATATTTGTAAATAATGAAATGGTAACTATATGAATGTGGGATAGAACATGGGAGCCTGAGTACATAGGTGGGAGGACTTAGAAAAACACCACTAGGCATGACACATTGTACCAAGCATTAGATGCATACTACAACAAAAATTAAACATTATGATGACATGTATAGGGTGACCGATTGATATTAGGCATTGAGACAATTATTATTAATGTATTTTAAACATTAGTTTATAATTTTTTTGATCATATAGATATAATGAGGATTCTTGGATTACCCTAACCTTATTAATTTAGGGATTCCCCATGGTGCTTGTTTTTTAATTTTTTATATGGAATTTAATTTCATATTTAAAATTCAATAAACTTGTAAAATTATTTCTATATTTAAATTGTTAGAAAAAATATTTTTATATGTTTTATTTTTAAACTAGAATTAATAGATTTAACTAACAAAGGAATTTGATGAAACACTTAGTGAGACTTTACTCGGCTTGTTGTTCTTGCACCCAATATACATCCAAGGGTGTATGTAGATGTTATTTTGGAAGATGTGGGTAAAATAAAGGTTCTTCTTAGAGGTGGTGTGATTTCATGTTAGTGGAGCATGGTGTTGTTGATGGAGACATGGTTTGTCTAAGACATTATGTCACACAAATATAGATAGCGTTTTTTGATTTGTTTTTCGTTCCTATTTTTGAAGCATATTGTTGTATTGCCTATTCATCTTCCCTTTCTTTTCTTTTTATATATGTACACATTGAACCATCTTTTTTATTATGATATATATATTTTTGTTGCGGTTTCTACTGCATTTTTGATATTTTATTTACATTATGGAATATAGTTGAATGGTTTCTTGGTTATATTTAATAAAGTGAATAACATGGAAAATTGTGGTGAGGACATGTCAAATTCTCAGTTCAGAACCACTTAATGCACAACAAAAAAAGCTGTATTTAGTGGTAGATTTTTTTGCTACTAGAATCAGTTTTATCCACCTCTAATTAGTTTAGTGGTGATTACTTAAACCAGTATGTATTTCATGATCGACATTCATTTAGCGAAGGTTTTTTCTATTAGTGGTGATTTCTGTATGTGTCATTTTTGGGACATTTAAAAGAAGCTTCACATTTTTTAGCAGTGGTGTTTTTAAAACATTAACCTGAAAGAAAAAAGGAAAAATGAACCTAATTGCCACTAGTATATTAAGCAGTGATTATGTTTAGTGGTTGTTAATAGATACCACTTCTAAAAGTGGATTTTAGTTATTTATTTAGTGGTGGATTATAAAGACCGCTGCTAAATATTTCTTTTAAATTTTAATTTTTTTAAAGATATTTAATAAAATAACAAAAATATAAAAACTCTGATCTATAATAAACTCAAACATAAATACGTAATAAAATCCTCGTACATACATCATACATCCATAATCATATATACATATATCCACAATCACCATAATCATACTCAAAATAAACTCAGTCAACCCATACCTCAACCATTAATATATACATATAAAATATGTCCAACAACACATGCCCAATATTCAACTATGGGAAAAATAGCTTTTACAGAAGGGTTATTTGGGATAGTTTAGCCACCCTTGGCAAATATTACGTAGATGGAGACTATTTGTGATGGGAAGCATATATCGTTGCAAATAGTCAGTTTAAAGAAAGTATTTGTGACGGGAATAGCTTCCAGTCACAAAAACCTTTGGTGCCCAAACCATGGGAAGACTATTTGTGATGATAATATACCCTCGTTGAAAATATTATCCCATTATTTTTTTTATTTGGGATGAGAGTAAACTCTCATCGCAAATGTTGTGTCGGCAGAAAAGTATATGTGATGGGTCCCATTGAAAATACTTTTCATCCTTTTTTTATTTCTGATGGTAATTTCTCTCATCAAAAATAAATTGTTAGTGGAGGGTTTTTGCAACAAGGTATGTCTCAAATACTTTTTAAAAATTTCACGTAATTAATGCGGGAGTCACTATTTGTGACGTATCCTGTTGGAAATGATCTTACCTATATATACCCTCCCCCCAACCCAAATGTTTTCCATTCTCATTCTTCTATGAACACCTGTCTCTTTCTCTACTCTCATATTCTTCTCTTCTTTTTTCAAAGATTTAAATTTTACAGCTGAGAAACATTCAAGAATTGGTAAGATGTGACGTGTCAATTGTAGGAGAATGAGAAAGAGGAGGAGGAGGAGATGTGTCGGTGATAAGAGAAGAAACATTAGAATACAATGGAGTACAAGTGATAGTTATTGTAATTTAGAGATATTAAGTTTTAATTAGTAATAATTTTCAACAAGATAGTAAAAATTAGCGTTAAATTAGTAAACGTTAACAATAAATAACTATATTTATTAAAAATTTGTGGTAATTAAAAAATATTAGTAAAAATTAGTGGTAATTAATAATTATTAGTAAAAATGAATATTAAATCTCTATAATTAGTAAAAAGTAATTGTAATTAGTAAAAATAAACTGTAATTAGTAAAAATCAGCAATAAATAGATAAAATTGACAATATTAACAATTAAATTATAATTTTTTAATTTCTACTCATTTTTAGATTGTCTTTTTCTTAAATAAAATTAATAAAAAGTAATTTTTCCATTTTATATTTTTTAGAGGGATATAGAGCAAGGAAGTTGATAACAGTATTTATTACATGATTTCAAATGGATAAATAATTGTTGGAATCTAGACAGTTCTGGTAAAACTCTTGTATATAATGAGGGTGTTGAATCTTTTATTCATTTTCATCATCAAAAGAGGAAGTTGTTTCAGAAGGGATAATTAAGTGTCTATGTAAGCAATTTTATCTGAGGAGGTTTGACATAGTAGACAATGTTGGGGTCCACTATTGATTTTTGGTTTTTAAAATGATTATGTTGTTTGTATCAACATGGTTAATGATATTCTGAAGAAAATACTTATAATTCGTTTCTAGATCCGTCACGGTTTCGAAATTTAGTACATGATGTAGATGGTCTGTCTTTTCAACAAATCGAAACTCATGATGTGATTGATTTAAATCTTGAATTGGAACCATCCTAGTTTTATTAGTTCTTAAAGTCTTCTGAGGAAGACTTATATCATGGTTACAATATAAGAAAATTTTAATCAATTGCAACATTCATGGATATTAAATGAGATAATATAATGTAAAATAGTTTTTTATCATAGATTCCATTTGGTTAAATAATTAATACCTAAAGGAAATGTGTTGTCTATAAGTTTATATGAGATAAAGTGGATTACTTGTAATTTGGGTCTTGGTTATCAAAAGATTCATGTATGTTCAAATTGTTGCATCTTATATTTTGGTGAAAATATGTCATTATTTAGTTTTTCTACAGGTAGATTATTG
Source organism: Viscum album (assembly GCA_963277665.1). NCBI lineage: Eukaryota > Viridiplantae > Streptophyta > Magnoliopsida > Santalales > Viscaceae > Viscum > Viscum album. The sequence goes on from OY728145.1 coordinate 1,855,247,263, forward strand.
ATTTAAAACGAGGCTCGAATGGGGAAGTCTAGAATTATTCCTATAAAATAGTTGAGGTATTTTTTTCTTACTCCAAGATTGTAGGTTTTATTTATGTCTCAGAACATAGATCCATTGATGTCATAGAAAAAAACCAATATTTCAACTGGTAAAATCATTAATCATCCTGCTAATATTGATTCATTAAACCATTTTAGCCATGTAAATCTACCTTTATCTTCAGAATCTTTAAACATGTGATTGGGTATTTCTACTATTGATTTCTATCCATTTGGTTCTTACTGTAGTCAATATTCTTGGTAGTTTATCTTTATAACTCTATACAATTTACCTCCTCGGATGTTTATGAATGAGCCATATATATTTTTGAACTTATTAATTTAAGGTCTATAAAAAATAATTGTGATTTTTATTTGAATCCATTTATTGATGAGTTAAATTTATTATGTAGTAATGGATTCAGTACATATAATGTTGTTGTGAAACAAAATTTCATAATGAAAAATGCATTGATGTGGAAAATTAATGACTTCTTAGAATATGAGATGTTATCTGGATGGAGTACTCATGGTCCAAAATCATTTCCAAAATTTATGAGAGACAAAAAAGAATTTATGCTTTTCAATCGCAGGAAACATTTTTTATTCCACTGTCATCAAATATTTCTTCCTACTAATCATTCTTTTGGAGTAATAGATATCATTTCAATAAAGGTATAATTAGAAGAGATGGAACTCAAATAATGATCTCAGGTATTTAGTTAAAACTCATTGTCTCTTTATTACATCCCATTACCATTAGACCAACTATAAATAAACAAAAAATAGATTACTTTTCGAAAGAACACAATTGGATAAAATGGAGCATTTTTTGAGATCTTCCATATTGATATGATTTGTTGGTATATCACATGTTGGATGTCTAGAATATTGAGAATATATTATTTGATAACATATTTTATATAGTTTTGGACACACTTGGTAAGACCAAGGATAATTTAAAGGCACAATTAGATCTTTCCCAAATGTATAGGCAACCAAAATATGAACTATTTGAAAATAAAAGATCATCCAGGTTAATGAATTTAGAAGAATCTTATAAATTTACCAAAGAAAATCATTTATTATTTTTTCATTGTATTGAATATTTGATTATTTTATATGGTTATGTTTCCAATGTATCTAGAGGTTTCATAAATAATCAAATTACCAGATTAAAAATTCATTACTGTATTTTTATAATGGAAAGACTCCTTCTAATTGGATTTAGAGGTTTGTCGAATTATATTATTTGGTATTTTCTAACTGAAATACCATATATTTTCCATGATATTTGTGTGGTGAAAATAGATGATAGTGCATTAAGTAGACTACAAGAATATGTTGTTTTAATTTTTGTAAATTGGAAAAAATATTCCCTTTATCTTTTTTCATTCAATGGAACATTTGATATTACATTTTCTACATAATGAAATTTGTGAAGGTATGGTATAATTTTGATGTATGTACCCATTCGAGAGATGCATCCATAAATTGAAGAAAAAGTTACATAACAAAGCATCTACTGAAGGATCGCTTATAGAAGCTTATTTTTAGGAGAAATTTTCTTTCTTATTCTCACATTATTTTCAATCAGAATATCTCTCAAAATATTACTGCATGGGCCATAATGACAAAAAATTTGATGAGGAAATGAAAAATCAATTATCAGTTTGAATCATCTCAAACTTATCTTTGGGTGAGTTCGTGAATGATGGATTTCAGATGATGAACATCACAGGGATCATCCATATATTCTACTCATCTTTCAAGAAATTGAACTATTTATACTGTGAGTGCTCTAATCAATTATTCTATAATATTTTTAAAGAAAATTATTATTATTTCATTTTTCAATTATATGATACTCATATCAGGAAACAGTTTCCACAAATCACAGTTGCTTCTCTTGATGAATGTCAGTAAAATAATTTTTTCTACTAGTTTCAAAACTAGTAATGTAAATTTTTATTGTTTTACATATAAACTCAATTTATTACTGGTTATATTTATAATTATTTTTCTAATTTTCAGGTATCTCAACATGCTGATAAAATTGATGATCAATTGTGTGTATTGGGTAACCCACCATCCAAAATGGATAAATCATATAATGTATAGGTGGTGAGTTGTTTTTTATTTTATACATGTGAATATGGGGATTCAAAAAAATAATTAATAGTGGTTTTTTCCTGATATCATCTCATCATAGTGAAAGTGAAGTTGGATTTTACGGCATGTAAAAAGAAATAATTGAACTTTGTTATATGGGAAAAATTACATAACCGTGTTTAAATGTCATTGGTTGGATACTGATACAGTCTTGAATATTCATTTATTCCATGGAATCATTAATATTAAATATAAAATCCTTCTTGTAGTAAAGGAACCATTTTTATTGTCTCTTTAGAAACCTAAAATTTAGTGTAAAATTTATTGTTTTCTTTCAAGAAAGTTATGTGACTGGTGGAGCATAATAATAATGAAATCTTGTTAAAGTCAGTTTATACAAAGTGAATTTGGTTCTACTAAAGTGCATAGATATAATGATTTTCAAGAGACTACATTGAATCCATCTTTTCCAAAAAGTGACATAAATATAGATGATGAAACCCCATGGTTATAAGTCAATGGTGATGATGATTTTATTATTGAAACAAATTAATTTGAAATAGAAAGAGATGAGGAAGATGAAACATGTGCAAAAATTGATGATAATGATGAGAAATATAAAGATATTGACACTTTCATATACGAAGATGAGGATGGAGATGAATATTGACATAGATAATTGATAGTTATAATCATATAATATATATCTATATATAATAATTATTTTAAACTATTTTTTAACAACATTAATTTTTTGGTTTTATATGGTTGATGAGTGTTTATCTGGTCTATTTCATGAGTTGGAGGAGGCATAACTACTTGGTGATGAGTATGATGCTACATCATTTGACCCTCGAATTGGTGTTATAATTCAGCGATGACTTCGAGAGGTTGTGGTCTTATGAGATTGATGATTCCTGATCTTATCCCTATGTGAAGTTCATGTCTTGAGTTTGATTCATGTATGCAGAGGTATGATTAGTTGTGCATTTTAGTTAGTTTACATTAATTTTCATAGATTTATTTATATACTAATTGTTTGATTATTTTTTCTATTTTTTCTTATCTTTTCATATATAGATGTTGGACAAGGTTGTTCTATATTAGGGAATTATTTTTCTCAAGCAAGGGTGACATGGGATCATATTCCCATTGATGTTCGACACAGCATGTTTGATCATTGGATGGTATATAAATAAATGATATTTATTTTAAAATTTATTTAATTATTAACTTGATATTATCAATTATTTATAGGATTTATGGTATCCCATTGATGATATCATACATGCATCTATCTATGAGGAATTGGATGTCTGTATGTGTGATTATTGTCATCAGTTTTTTCATAATATGAGGTGGACGGACATGCGAAAAGTGGGAGCCGCAAATTTTAATTATTCTTGTTACACCCACCAACCAGATTACATTACATATTAGTTTTATGATGGATTATGTACATACTACATGGTAGCTACATTTCTGAGGAGATTATCATTAGTTCGATAAAGTTGGGGGTGATAAGAGGTGACACATCAAGTTGGTAGTCTTACATTCAGTATGTATCGATGACATATGGTAAGTAATTTTTTTAATAATTTATGTAACTTTAAATGTGAACTATTTATTTTATACTCATAAATATTAGGTCGGTAATCATTATATTACGGAGTTCAAAGATTATAAGTGGATTTACAATGATCTTATTACTAGAGAGATTATAGGTGATCATCAGCAGAATATTGTCGGATGTATAATTTTTTTAATTTATAAAATTAACTGGAAGTAATATTTTAACTATTTTAATTTTAAATTTCATTTGAAGTAGTCATATGAGGCTATGGATTATCAGATATAGGATGAGAGTCAGGTTGAGACCAAGGATTAAACCACCAGTTCAGCATCATTTGATGACGTAACAAGGATTCAGTAGACTCTGTATGCCTTCGAGGAAGGATTATTTTTTGGTATCAACTCACGATTGATGCTTGATATTTATTATGGAACTTTTTTGATGTTTTAATATTGTTTGAGGGGATCTCCTGGAGAGTCATCATCATCTACTGTGAAGTATGAGGAGCAGTTGTGAGCTCAGGGTGAGCTTATAGAGACTATGTGTAGGGAGTAGGAGGAGCTCCATCAATAGAAGTAGTAGGAGAAGGATATGTGTCAAAGGCAGTAGCAGTAGCATTAGAAGACAATGGATTACATGTGATGTTGGACTCATGGATTAGAGATAGAGTTCCCTCCACCACCTCCTCTAGATGACCCCCTTCCCCTCAATGATTTATGTATTTTTTATAAAAAATTGAATCAAAATATTTTTTGTTACATTTTTATTCATTAATATATTTTATATTCTATATAATTTGTAATTTATATTTCAAAATATTTTTTTTTATATTTTTTTTCAATTTTTTAAGTTATTTTCGATGGGTAAGCCCTCTGATTGTAAATAACTTTTAAAAAACTAGATCAGATTATCTGCGATAGGGTGATATCTCATTGCAAATAGTATTTTTTGCGATCATACATTGCAAAAAAAAAATATTATTTGCAATGATGTTTTCTACAACAATTTATTTCGAAGGGACCTCATCACAAATAGTTCAATGTTTTGTAGTGTGTTCCCACCGCACAACCTCTACTGTATCCATATTCCTCCATGTCATCTCATCAACTATTACTACCCACATCATCTCATCAACTAGAACAAGAAAAAGACAGAAATTAAAACTGGACATAATAAATCATAATTAATGTAGAATACTTAATAAAATTTAATCATAGCATTAAAACTATGTACCATCATGACTACCTTATAAATAATTTCATGGATCAGAATAGTCAACCTCCTATCTTCTACTATCATCTGTCACCTACAATAAAAATAATAACATTTAAGAAAAGAAATAAAAAATAAAAGACATAGAATATATTCCGAATATTTCACATAATATTTATAATTTTTTAAAAAAAAAACTAATATATTTTAACATAAAGAAAATTAAATATCATGAAAAACACTTTGGAAACATAAACATGACTATTTAAGACATGATCCAACACTTGAAACTGAAAATGGATAAGTATATAACATTCTAATTAATTTTTAAATCGACTTTTAGTGTTCTTGAAATATACATAATAAATAGATTTTAAATACCTTGGTATGACAGCATGTCCAATATTTAAAAAATAACTTGATGGTGGTTTTCACATGATTTCATGTCTAGATGAGTTCATTTTCTATGGTTTTGACCATTACAAATGCATTTTAATGTTTTAAAACCCTAAAAATGTTTTACAGGCATCCACAGTAAACTATAACATGGAATGATGTTTCGTTGGTTCCTAAATTTCAAAATTCAATCTACATTCATTTTCCACTGATTTGATGGAAATTCAACATCATTTTCTAGGTTTTGACCCCCATTACACGTTTCTATTGGTTTTGGTGCCTTTAGAAACTGTTTATTGTGTAATTCTGATAACACCACACTTTATATTGACATTTTTTCATTGGGTACACATAAAAAATATCTCAACAATGGTTGTCTCATGATTTCACATCAATATGATGTTTTTTCTAAGTCTTCGACCATTACACACACATTTTAGTGTCTTAAAATACTAAAAACATGTTGACGAGAATCATGGGAAAACTATAACTCAAAATGAAATTTAATAGGTTCAAACATTTCAAAAAACAACCAATGGTCATTATCTTCTAATGTTATGGAAATAAATCAACGTTTTCTTAGTTTTAAACACCTCACACATGTTTTTAAAGGATTCAGTATCTTTAAAAATGGTTTAAAAAGACATCATAACAACACCAAACATAATATTGATCTGTTTTCTATGTTTATATATCAAAAATACCTCAAAGTTTGCTTTATCGTGATTTCACTTCAATATAATGTTTTTTTCTATGTTTTGAACAATTATATGCATGTTTTAGTGTTTTAAAACACTAAAAACATGATTATAGGAATCTTGAACAAATTGTAACTCAAAATGATGTTTCATAAATTCCTACATCTAAAAAATAAATATGTAGCAATTTTTCTCTAATTTCATGGAAATCTTAAATCGTTTTCCTGGTTTTCACCCCCCCCCCATGCATGTTTTAAAGTCTTTGGTACCTTTAAAAACGATTTACTAAGTTATTCTGACAACACCACCCATCATATTAACATTTTATATTCATTTACACACCAAAAATAATTTATAGGTAGTTTTCCCATTATTTCACATCATTATGGGGTCATTTTATAATTTTTCATCATTACTGGTACGTTTTAAGGTTTTAAAACACTACAAACATGTTTACTGGAATCATTTAAAAAACCATAACTTGTAATGATTTTTCATAGTTTCCAAAATTTGATACATAAATCTATGGTCATTTTAATCTTATTTCATGGAAATATGACATTGTTTAACTTATTTTTACCCCCTAACACATGTTTTTAATGGATTTGGTACCTTTAAAAACTATTTATCGAGTCATTCTAACAACACGCTAGGTCAGATTGATGTATTTTCTATTTGTACATATCAAAAATAAATAAAATTTAGTTTTACCATGATTTCATGTCAATACGAGGCTTTTATATATGTTTTTTACTGTTACACGCATGTTTTAGTGTTTTAAAACACTAAAAATACATGTATGGGAATCCTAGGAAAACTGTAACTTGGAATGATGTGTTGTTGATTCATAAATTTCAAAAATAAATCAATAGTTATTTTTCCATAATTTCATGGAATACCGACATATTTTATCTAGTTTTGACCTCACACACACGTTTTTAAACGGTTTAGTGCCTTTAAAAACTATTTACCGATTCATTTCAATAACATTGCATTCTATACTGATGTTCTTTCTATTAATACTCATTAAAAAAATACTAAAATGTGGTTCTAACATTAATTAACATCAATATGAAGTCATTTTATATGTTTTTGACCATTACATGCATGTTTTAGTGTTTTAAAACAATAAAAACGTATTTACATGCACCCCGGGTAAACTGTAACCCAAAATAATGTTTTGTTAGTTATTATATTTCAAAAATAAATCTACAATATTTTTACTATGATTTCATGGAAATATGACATTGTTTTCCTTGTCCCCCCCCCCCCACACACACACATTTTTAAAGGCATTGGTACTTTTAAAAACTGTTTGAGGAGTCATTATGAGAAAATTTCATATTATATTGACATTTTCTCTACACATACATGTCAAAATAACTCAATGGTGGTTCTTCGATGATTTCACATCATCCTGAGGTCTTTTTATATATTTTTGGTTGTTAAATGCATGTTTTAGCATTTTAAAACACTAAAAATGTATTTACAATAATCTCAAGTAAACTGTAAGTCACAATAAAATATTGTCATTTCCAACATTTAAAAAAAATATGGTCATTTTCCTCTGATTTAATGAATATACGATGTTATTTTCCTATTTTAGATGCCATGAAACGCATTTTTAATGTTTTTAGTACATTTAAAAACCTTTTACCAAGTCATTCTGACAACACCGCACATTGGAGTAATTTTTGGTCTATGAAAAATGTAAAAATTAACTCAAATGTGGTTTTACCATGATTGATTGTCAATATGAGTTTGTTTTCTATGTTTTTTACCCTTCCAAGCATGTTTTAGTGTTTTACGGAACTAAAAGTGCCTTTATGGGCATCTCGAACAAACCATAACACAAAATAATGTTACATTAGTTCCTATATTTAAAATATAAATATACATCCATTTTCATATGATTTCATGGAAATGCTATTAGAGTTTAAACCCATACATCGCAGGTGGACACTTACACTCAGTGTCAATTTTTTCATCAAAGGAAACCCTTTTAAAATGAAACATGATTTATTTTCATGATAAATATTTATAATATTCATCTTGACCACATACTTTTACTAATTCATTCTTTTACCCTTTAAAAAACATTAATAAAATGTGGTTTGAGCACAAAAATCACAATAAGGGATAAAAGAAAGAAAATAGTTAGTTCAGTGAAAAACGGGAAAAACCATTACAAAATTTTCATAAAAAAATACCTTTTAATAATGACAAATATGTCATTAATATCTTATTTAAATCTTAATTCCATCATTATATACAATTGTGATATATGGTAATGAAAATTGAATCACATAAATTCGTGAGGCGGTATTCCACCATAAGCACAAATGCTAAATTCTTTTCCAATTTGATGGAAGTTTTGATGGATATGGGTCATTATAGTAACATAATAACATATACTAGAGTTATTATTTTATCAAGGTTGACAAATATTTTAATGAGGTGGAAGAAAAATAAAACCGAAATTCTTGATTAAAATGATATTTCTTCATCGAACAACCTCCTTTAATTAACACCTTATAACCACTAAGGTTGGTGTTATGCCTAAAACAAGGCCACTAGAATAAGGTTTGATACTATATTAAGGTATTTGGTATGATATGTTTCTAAAATAAAATGTTACATGTGAATAAATGATAATAAGAGGTTCCCTTTTATGTTAGAGAAGAGAGGCACTCTGGGAATTTCCAAAAATATTAAATTAATATAAATTAATTTTCACTTAAAAATTCCTCAAAAGTGTTTTATTTAAAGTTTAAGATGAGTATGGTTATAAATACTCTTTTTCAATAAATTTTAGATAATTTTACGTCACTTTCTTACCTTTATAATTTATTTTAACCCCAGTAACTCTTATCATAACAAAATTAATTTATACTCTTTGAGGGTCAATATTGTTACTATAAATTAAAAAACAACCCATGAATGGATCATGGTTAATATTTTAAACCTTATCCTAATAACTTTTTCCAATTTAAGATATTTATTAATTTTATATTATTTATTAAAATTATATTTATATTAAAATATCATTTATGTCAATTTGGACATTATTCGTTACATTGTCTTTTAAAAATATCATTAAATCAAGATAATTGTGAAAAAAAATCTTTTAATATATAACTAATATGTCATAATAATATTTAAAAACACTTTTTTACATTGATTATTATATATTAAATTTAATTTAAAAATTTTATTATTATTTAGTTGATTTTTTCATTAATTGTATAATTACGACATCATTATTGTGCAATAATTTAATTAAATTATTTCTTTACTATAAATTAAAAAAAGTTATCATGTTGAATATAAATCTATTAGATTAAAAAAATAATATTTATTTATTATTAGGTTGGGGCTATAGCCTCAAATTATTATTAAAGAAAAGACATCTTTTTGTCTGTGTAGAGTGAGACACATTACATTGCTCGAAGGCTCAAGGCCAAGTGGCCTGAATAAAAGGCTTGAAAGCCCATTATTGTCCCAAAATTTAAATATTTTATTTATTATAAACAAGAGTGTGGCATGTTTTACTTTTCATTAAATAAAATATTATTAATTTCATGATCACTTAAAAATGGAAAATGGGCCATATATCTTAACATAGAATTATTATGTATGAAAATTACTCATTTAATAAAATTTAGTCAAGTATAAGGGTCATTTTATAATCCTCATCTTTTTATTTTTACCCTTAAATACTCTATTTATCATTTATTGTAGTAAAAAAATTTACCAAAGTTTCTATTCATATTGAAAAAAATTTAAGGATTATATTTAATAAATTTATAACCACTAATAAAAAATATGGAATCCATTTCTCAACATTAAAAATACTGATTTTTCAGAATTTAGATTAAAATTAAAATAACAAGATGCAATGAAATACATTTTTTTGGAAAAATGCACCTTTTAAAACATTAAATGTGTTTATAATAAATTCAAATGTAAAATATATTTAAAAATATATATATTTGGATTGTATAAAATTAGAAATTAATAAATTGAATGCTAAAACTATTCCTATATAGAATTTTAATTTTTAAATACATAAAAATAATTTTAATAAAAATCAGTATTTTCACTATTCACTAAAAATTAATCTTTTTATAAAAAATATAAAAAAATTCTCCATAGGATAATTTTTATATGATGGGACTAAAAATGATGTTTTATTTTTCAAATACATTTTATAATACTTCTAGAAAATAATTAAAATATTAATTCATTAAAATAAATAAAAATAATTGTTGAAGAAAACATATTCGTTAGAGATTAAAATGACTTTAATAAATATTAAGTTATTATTATCTAATAAATTAATAACTAAATCATAATGATTAGTATCATTTTATATTTCATAATTAATTTTATACAATTAATTCTGACAAATTTAATGGTGGGGTTATAATGGTCACATAATACCAAAATTTATTTGTTTGTTTAAGCTCAGTGTTGCGTATATTGTATTCTATCGAACAAAGTCTTTCATTTTAAAAACTAGGGATGTTACTTCCCCCCCACCTTTTAGAAATTTTAGCCTTTTAATGTCTAAATTTTTATCAGTAACTAAGCATTAACTTTTCAAAATACCTTTATTTCAATCCCACATCAGATAAATGATTAATAAAACTTCTAATTTAAAAGAAAGAAAGGGATATATTAAGGTCTTATGTAATAACACATAACTATGATTCATTATAGGAAAACATGGACATATATGAGAAAATATAACACCCATTTACTGATAGAGAGTAATATAGGATATCAATTTGAAAAAGTGAAAAATCACAAAGCCATAAATATGTGACGGGTTAAAATGTCATTAATTTCCTAGTATAACATTTTTTTCAAGATCCTTTTCATAGAGTTGATGAATTATTTTACTACCTGTACTAATAACATAAATAAATCTACTTAATCGACATATATAATTTCATCCTTTAATTTATTTCCAACACAATGTCATCTTTTTTCTCCAAATGATGAGTATTCAAGATAAATTTTTCATGCCTGAAACATTAGAATCAACCTCTAAGGATAGCTAAATCCATAAAAGGATAACAATATATTCCTCTTATCTTTAAATATTAACTACAAAAAAAAATTAATAAGGTAAGATTATTCTAAAAACGTAATATGTATAAAAACTAATTTTAATCTCCACAATTTAACTAAAATGCCCAAAATTAAACTTATATCATTCAAAAAATAACTATCCTTAAAATTCTTCAAAATAGTTGAATCTAATATTGAAACCCAAAATTTAGTAGGATTTGATCACAAAATATTCCAAGATAAATTTAAAAATTTTATCCCAAAATAACATTAATAGCTCTTAATATATCATACCAAAAATGTAATTTTCTCAATCACATAATCTCCATGTATGCTAACCATTTACGAAAATAACCTGAATAACTATAATTCTATAATAAAGTAATATATGACTAAAAATATAATTCAATAATTATTTCTCAAATAAAATCTCACAGTATTCTATACGATAAAACTTATATCCCCCAAATCAAATAATTCTTCATTTATCAAATCTTTTAACTAAAAATATAAATTCTTACTAATCGGGACTTCACTTAGGGTAGTGTTAGGAAATGCACCCTTATCACCCTTCAATTGTGGGTTCATGCCCTGTGGCTTTACTGGACATGATGAATTATCACACAGTTTTTGGGATGTCTTTTTTATAATACTATTTAATATATATAGAATTCCCAAATTATGATGAACATATTTAAAAATAAATTCATCCTTAGAGATAATGTTTTAACCTCATATGTTATATCATACCGGTCATTTTGCATCCCAAAAGTTAATATACCATAATTACCTAAAAAATAAATGTATCCAAAAATATCTTTTTCACCATAAAATTTCATTACTTAAAGCCTAAAAATGTGTTTCAACAAAATTTAAATTATGATCAACCTTAAGATCATAAACCTATGATGATATCTATAACTCTTAAGAAAGCCTCTTATGAAAATATCTTATCCTCCATAGTTATCTAAACTCTACACTGATACCAACTATAAGGACTCGAAATTAAACAATATATATTCTAGTTATTTTTAAACTGCAAATAACTTTATTTTCCCAAATATATTTTAGGTTTATAGTTTTAGATAATTAGGAAAAACTCTTACAAAGTAAACTCATACATTAAAAGTGGAAACTTATACTCAGTATCACTATTACACCATAGGAACCCCTTTTAAAATAAAACATGCTTTATTTTCCTGATAAATCTTCAAAATATTCATCATAACCTCATCTTTTTCCTTATTCATTATTTAACCCTCTAAGGAACATTTTAAAAATCTAGAATGATCAAAATAAAATTGTTAGTTCGATAGAAAACATGAAAACCCATTAAAACCTTTTATTAAAAAAATATCTTCTCATAATGATAAATATTTCATTAATGTAATGTATAAACCTTAACTCTATCATTATAACCAACCATTAGAGATGGTAATGGAAAGTGAAACACATCGATTCATGAGGCAGTAGTCTGTCACACACACGAATGATGAATTATTTTCCTATTAGATAGAACTGGAGATAGATATGTTTCATGCCACTAAAATAATAACATATTAGTATAAATTGGATACTATATTTATTATTTTATCATGTTTGAAAAAAAAATTAAGGATGTTGAAGAATAAATAAAATAGAAATGATTGATTAAAATGATATCTCTTCTTCAAACAACATTTTTTTTAACACCTTAAGAACACTAAGGTAGTTATTATACCTAAAATAAGGCCTCTATAATGAGTTTAGGAATTCTAGTAAGATATTTATTGGAAAAAAAATTAAGTACAAATAAATTAGAATAAGAGGTTCCCTTTTGTAATTGAGGAGAGGGGTACTCTTGGAATTTCCAAAAAATATTAAATTAATATAAATTAATTTTCATTTCAAAATTGATCCAAAGTGAGTTATTTTTAAGATTATATCATTATGGTTATAAATTATCTCATAAAATAATTTTTATATAAGTTTATGTAAATTTTCCCCCTTGTCATTGAGTTTTAACACTTATTCAGCCCATTTAACTCTTACCACGACAACATTGAGTTTTACCATTTGAGGGTCAATATTTTTACTATAAATTGAACAATGACCCATAAATGGATTTTTGATGATATTTTAAACCTTATTGTAATCCCTTGGATGGATTTAATATTTTTAATATTTTTTTTATTATTTAATAAAATATTATTTATTTTAAAATATTATTAATGTCAATTTTTACATTATCCATTACTTTTACTTTTAAAAATTTAATAAAACAAAATAACTTCAAAAAAAATTCTAATACATCAATAACATATCAAAATAATCTATAAAAAACTTTTATTTCAATAATTATCTCATATTATATTTATTTTAATATTTTTAATGTCATTTATTTGATTCTTCTATTTATTAAAAAAATACGGCATCAATGTTGTTCAAACAATTAAAGTAGTTATTTATTCACTGAAAATTAAAAATAAATTTTAATGTTCAATATAGATTTATTATATTTAAAAAACTATTTATAGTTGAACATATCTTCTGGATAACACTACATTAAAAATATTATAGTTATTAAAAACATGACTGTGACATTTTTGACTTTTCAATAAATAAAATATTATAAATTTCATAATAATATACAAATGAAAAAAGGAAATATATCTGAACCTTGAATGATTATGGATGAAAATTACTCATCCAATAATATTTAGGCAAGTTTAAGAGTCATTTTATAGACTTTATCATATTATTTTTACCCTTAATTACCTGATTCACCCTTTACCGTGGTAACAAAATTTATCAAAGTTACTATTCATATTGAAAAAACAAAAAGGGGACCAATTTAAGAAATTTTCATCCAATGATTCCAAATAAGGAATCCATTTTTCTAAATTCAAAATATAAAACTTACTGAATTTAAATTAAAATTAAATTAGAAAAAACACAATGAAAAATGGTTTTTTGGAAAAATGTCCAATTTTAAACTTCAAATGTTTTTATACTAAATTCAACTATAAAATATATTTAAAAACAATAATTTTATTATTTTAAATCAAAATGAAAAAATTAAATTTTATAAATAATCCAACATCTGATTTTAATTTTAAAATACTTGAAAAGAAAATAAGATTTTCAATAAAAATTGGTATTTTCATTATTCATTGAAAAATCGAAACATTTTAGAAAAATATCAAAATTTTACCATAGGATAATTTTGATATTATGAAAACTAAAATGAATTTTATTTTTTAAAATAAATTTTCTAAAACTTCAAGAAATTATTTATAATATTAATTAATGAAAAGAAATAAAAATCATATATGAAGAAAATGTATTTTTTTGATGATTAAAATGAAATTACTAAAAATTAAATAATTATTTTCTTATAATTTAACAATAAATTAAAAATGAGTAAGATAATTTTATATTTTATAATTAAATTAATACTATTAATTCCCACTAAATTAATGTCTAGGTTATAATGGCCACATAATAACATTATTTAGTTGTTCATTTAATCTCAGTGTTGTGTATATTATACGCTATAGAACATAGTATTTCCTATTAAAAAATCATAATTGTACACACTGCATGTCGTATTGACATGGTTTCTTCTTTTATTGATCAAAAATAACTCAACTGTGGTTTTCCCCTGATTTCATGCCAATATGAGGTTGTTTGTTATGGTTTTGACTATTACTTGCATGTTTTTATGTTTTAAAAAACTAAAAACGTGTTTATGGACATCCCAAGAAAACTATAAATCAAAATGAACGTCCATCATTTCCTACATTTAAAAAATCAATCTATGGTTGTTGAACTCTGATTTTAGGACAATCCTATGTCTTTTTCCTATTTTTACCCCCTCACACTCATTTTTAAAGTCCTTCGTAACATTAAAAAATGTTTGCCGAGTCAAAAATGAAAAAACAAGATTGTAATGATTTCAAACATAAGTATAATTATCTATGTTTCATTTTTGATGTGTATGAATAAACCACACATAAATATGGTACAAGATGTGTTCATTACGACTCTATGTGTATGTTTTTTCAATATAAAAGTGTCTTTTTAGTTTTATTTATGGAAGATGTATGTGTTCTTTGAAAACTTGTCAATGATATATGGAATTTAAAATTTACCTCTATACAATGAGCTATATGGATGGAAATTTCATTATGCATCATTTCAGTCATTCACTAAATAAAAAATCTAAATCATTTTCCATTTTTAACCACCATTTATCATGTTTTTTCTTATAAGATACTTGTTCTTAAAAGTTTTCATTCAACCTCGCAGTTTCTCTTTTTGATTCATGCATCTACCATGCATAAAAGCATCCAAGTCAAGCCACACCTCTCCACTATGTCTCACAGTCAATGGGAAACAATCTCTATGTAGATGACCCATTCCATGGTACAACAAGAAGGTTCCACTTAGTCGATTGCTAGAGAACTCTTACTATATCCTGTCAGGAGGGTGTCACTCTGATGGTCAAGGACCCATGTTCTGTCTCCGCATGAGGGTTCCACTATAAAGTTTATAGTGTAATTTTTCTCATTCCACCTAGAGGGTAACACTCTAGTAGTCTGTGGAGGACCCATGACCAGTTCGACTGGAGGTTGCCACTCTAGTAGTCAAGGACCCACACCACACCCAACAGGAGGGTACCACTCGGGTAGCTATTAAAACACCCATGCCCTACCCAGCAAGAGGGTCCCACTCCAATAATCAGTCAAGGACCCATCCAATGTACAGTAAGAGGGTGTTACTTGAGGACTAGATAGGTGACCCATACCCAACCCAGCTGGTGGATTCCACTATATAGATAAGTAGAGGTCCCATGCCCTATCCTAGATGGGTTTCAACTCTAGAAGCCTCTGGTGATCCTGCCTGATCACTATTGTCATCGAGCATAGCCTAAATAATCATCACACACATAAAATCTCACATTGTATCCCAAAATCCACAACATAGGTCACTATCATGTTCTACATGGAAAAACACTCAGGATACGCTACTCACAAGCCAAAATATGAGTCCAAAGGAAAGAGATATGAGAGTTTGTTGGTTCCTCAAAAGGGAAGGTTTAAATAGTGAATGATAGGACCCACATAGCATGTAGTCCCACACCATCACCTGGCCATGTCCTCGGAGGTATACAGATCACTAACTTTGTGAAAATATGTGATGTATAGGTAGTCTACATGACGTGTACAAGACACTCGGTGTCCCTGTCTGTGCACCTTGGCTGTTTCTGTATACATCGATACACGACATGCACCTGGCCATGTCCTCCCACATGGGGGATTTCTTGTGTGTTCTTTTACACAACATTCTCACTCGGGGTGTGATACACAACATTTATGCGGGATACACATTGTTCTATCTTTATCTTTTCCCAAAGCCCTACCCACCACGGCCTAGGGGTCACATGTTGTGTGTTCTTATGAACTACACAACATGTAGTTGGGATTTTCATAGAATCATAGATATAGTTTCCATGCTTCAGATCTTATCATTACACCTTCAGATCTAGCTTCATATCCTCTAAAAATGGGGGATATATGATTCAGTTGATGATTTTGGCCCTTCGGTGGCTGAAAATAGTATCTTTTTTCCTCCTATGAAAACTCACATGCACCATCATGATACTCTAATCTCCCGACATTTCCACGCCCTAGTTTGGATACTATATCAACAAACATTTCACTCACAACCCACAAAACCCTTTGTTTCATCCCTGATTCGGTATTCCATTTGTTTTACACATTTCCAACATGAATTTGAGGTCCAATCGGGCTCAGTACCACCCGAGAACGTCGAGCCATGGTCCCATAGCCCAATGGCGAATAACGTGAATAATCAAAGGGAGAAATTCATAATAAACAACAGTGAAATGATTATAGTCCAAGCGGTCATAGCCAATGAACACAGAATTGGGGTTCTAGGGTGAGATATTAAATAAAAAGTTTAATTTCAATACTTTGGTTCATTAAAAGGCTAAAATCAGACGTAGAACAATTAAGCAATATTATTCTTCTTAATCAATTTAATAACTAGGGGAATAAACCATGAACTGAAATTTCCTAATTAGTGATTCGATTTTTCTTGGAATAACGTGCTCACCAACGATTGAAAGGAATCATTGTGTTTGTTGCACTTCGATCTGCATCAATATGGAGTCTCATCATAGTCTGATTCGATTCACTAATGGATGGAGTGGAATAACTCTCTCAATTATCCTTGGGTTTATGAGGATAACCCTAAATAATCTCAATAGAATTATATATATAGTAATTATATTGGGTTAATTTAATATAAATAAATAAATTTAATTATTTATTTTAACTAAACCCACCCACCAATGGTTGCTATATCAGAATGTCACATACCAACCTATTTTTGGACACACTAAGGATAAATATCCTATTATGGACATAAGCATGATTTTAGATTTCTGATCTATGATTATTTTTAAGATTTATCCCATTTTCATAAATAAATTTTTGGCACTCAATATAAAATATATTTAATATTTTTATAAAATTTATTCTAGGCACACCGGGCCTTGGAATCGCATGTTGTCTCAGGGTCCTGCTCTGATATTATAAGTAGAAATATTTAAAAGTCTAAAAATAAGAAAATGTGTCTCTAAATCATTCTCTAGTTCAAAATTTTCATACTCAAAAGGAAAAAACTAATAAAAAATCTCGGGATACTGAGACCACATATAGATCTCCCGCTCCCAGGAGATCTTTTGCATGCTCATGTGCTGCCATATCACGCGAACCAAGGGGACGATCCTCCAACATAGGGTATTCACCTACTGATCCTCGATGTCCACCAGGTACTCCACAAAGGTGTCTCTTTCCTTTATGTCCATATCTCCCTAGTCAATAATGTTTTTTGCGTCATGCACATATCTCCTCAACTGTGACACATGGAATACGTCGTGTACTCACTCCAACTTTGGTTGTAGGGAGAGCCAGTAAGAATCCTCGGCAACCCTTTGAAAGAAATCAAATGGACTAATGAACCTTAGGGATATATTTCCTACCTATATTAATATCTGTAACTCTCTCCCTGGTGAGACTCTCAAAAAAATGTGGTTTCCCTACTCGAACTCCTAGGGCCAACGATGTCGATATGCCTAAGATTTATACCTACTTTGAGCTATCCTCATCCACTCATGGATGACCTGGAACTTCTCTCTCATCACTTACACCAACTCTGGAGCCACAAGAGATATCTTGATGATCTCTATCAAGCATGTGGGTGACTTTCAAGGTTTCCAATATAGGGACTCTAAAGGTGTCAGGAAAATAGTATATCGGTAGCTTTTTTTTTTGAAAACTCTAACTAGGTTAATTGATCCCCTAACTCCAACCAATATCTAACATGAAAGAACTCATAATAAGCTCCATCACATGGATAGTGTGCTCAGCCTACCCATCTATATGGGGGTGGAAGGTTGAACTCATCCTCATATGGGTCCAGAATGCCTCTTTCAGACCACTCCAAAATCATGATCTAAATTGTGCATCATGGTCGGATATAATAGACGAGGGAACACTAGGAAGGAGAAATATATCCCATACATTCATCTGCCTCATAATATCCTTTAAACTCTACTCCCTGATCGCAAGGAAGTGTCCCGACATGGTGAGTGGGTCAACTATTAACCCAAATGGCGTCATGCTATTCACTTTTCATGTAATACCTATCACAAATTCAATATATATATTATCTCACTGCTTCTTTAGGATCTCAAGGGTCTAAAACAAACCTACTAGGTCCTAGTTCTCAGCCTTCACCTTCTAATAGGTGATGCACCAAGAGACAATCTCAACCACTCGATGTCTCATGATGGACCATCAAAATAGTTTCTGAAGGTATTTGTACATATTCCCCACATCGGTATGTATAACTAAAGGAGAAGTGAGGAACTCTTGAATCACCTCTTCCGGCACCATGATTAGGACCACTATCTGTCCCTAAAAAGGATAGCATAATTACCTCCTTTAGAATATTCATCTAGTGAATACTATAAGGATATATTGTCAATAAAGGCCTCATAGTCACGGTCTCTCAGCTAGAAATCTCTCACATGCTCATGAAATAGAGGATTCAACACCCTCAACAAAATAAAATTCACACCCTTTTACTTCACTAAGGTCAATAGTAAGAAAGACAACTACTCAAACACCTCATACACCAAATGAGTCAGGGAATTCATGCAATGTACATATACTACCATGTTTACCTTCCCCGTGGTATAGACTTTCTCACAGTCATAGTCTTACAAGAACTACAACCAGCACCTTTATCTCATGTTAAAGTATCTCTGTATAAAGATGTACCTGACTCTCTGATGGTCTGTGTAAACCACGAAGTGCTATCCCAGAAGATAGTTCATCCACATCCTCAAAGTAAAGACTACTACTTCAATTTATTGTTCATGAGTCACAATGTTCTACTCATGAGGTATCAACTTCCTCGATCTATATGTGATAACTATATTCCAATGCATCAACACATAGCTGAACACGTCTCTTGAGGAATCACAATACACTATGTACTCCACACCCTCCTTTGGTAGTCTCAAAATAGGTTAACTCATCAACCTCAGGCTCAACTCCTTGAAGGCTCTTTGAAAATACTAAGCCCAAGTAGAATGATTCCCTTTTTGCATTAGGGTGGTCAAAAGAGTTGAAATCCTAGAGAAAACTGAAAAAACACTCCAGTAGTACCCATCCAAGTCAAGAAAACATTGAACCTATGACACTCTATTGGGTGGATCCCAAGAAAGTACTGTATATATATTCTTGGGTAAACAGCTAAACCATCCTCAAATATGCATGCCCTAGAATGTGAACCTCATGAATCCATAATAGAAACTTTAAGAGATTATCACAATATTGGGGATCCTGAAGAAAATATAGGACCATCCACAAGTGTTATACATGATCCTCCTCTAACATAGAGTATATGAGTATTTCATCAATGAAGACAATAAAAAACCAGTCCATGTACAACTATACAATCCAATTCATCAATGTTATAAACATGGTAGGGGTATTCGTCACACCAAAGGGCATCACTAGAAACTCATATTGTCTGCAGCAACATCAGAATTCCAACTTGGGAATATCAGCCTCATAAACTCTCAACTAGTTGTAGCTAGAATAGAGATCAGTCTTCTAGAACCATCTTGTGCCTTGAAACTGTATAAAGAGGTCTTCAATCCTCGACAAGGAGTACTAGTTCTTTATCATGGCATGGTTCATGCAACGATAATCCATGAAAAGCCACAATCTCTCATCCTCCTTTTTCATGAACAACAACAGAGCTACCTAGAGGGGACACACTGGGTTCAATGAATCCCCTCTCTCAATGGTCCTTCGACTGCAGCTGAAAATATTAGAGCTCATTAGGGTCCATTTGATATGCCGCATAAGATATTGGAGTGGACCTATGATGTAAGTTGATACAAAACTCCATCTCTCGCCTTAGAGATAGTACCAGAGCATCCTCTGAAAAAATTTCCATATTATCCTACATGACTGATGAAATCCATATGTTAGAAGATCCTACTATGCTAAGATCTATACTCAAAAACTAATGGGTCGTGAGTTGCAGCCTCCTACTTGAAAAAACCCAATCATCCCACCATGAGATATCTCTCTCCTCTAAAGGATAATCTCTCCTTATCATTGTGAAGACATCTGACTCATCTGTGATGATAGACAATCTGGTCTCGGACCATGGAAAACCAATCCATACCCAAGATGAAGTCATAAGGATCTATCATGATGACCAAAAGGTCCCATGCGAACCACTCTCACTATAAAAAAACCAATTTAGCAGTGATTTTTAGGCTGCGGTTTTATATACTGTGGTTAAATGTTTTTTTAGTTTTTTTATTGTTTTTTTTATTTTTAAATTTATTTTTAGTTGATGTTTTTTTAAATGAAGTTTTGAAGCGGTTTTAAAAAAACTCTAAATCAAAGGAAAATATTTCCCAAATAAAATATTTATTTATGATTTAATATTTATTATTTACTATAATATATATTTTATTATTTATAATTTTTATTAATTATAATGTTTTAATTAATAAAATTTTATAATTATTAGTTAATAATTATATGAAACATAAAAAAAATCTCAATAAGTTGAAAATCATAGCTCAGCATCAAACGACCATAAAATATATTATAGTTTCAAGAAAAGTTGAAAATCAAACTTGAAGTTCAAACAAACATAACTTTTGATCCGGGTGTCTATTAAAGATCTACCAAATATCAAATTGAAGCCTGCAACGAGCTCTACAGGAGGATAATTGGGGGTACCATGTCATTTATTTTTTTTCAATTTCAAAAAAGGCTCCCAAGGCCTCAAAATTTTGTTTTTTTCAGATTACCCCAATTTTTAACATTCGATGGAATTTCATCATAGTTTAAGGGGATCTAATTGAATTTTTTTAGTGGGGAATGAATTTATTCTCAGGGATTAAATTTGTATTGATATTATGATTTTGAATTTTTATCATTTTTCATAATGTAGTTTTATTTTTAATTAAATATATGCATATTTTCATATATTTACTTGTAATGAATCACCTTTATTAATACATATTTATATAGAAATGTATTTTTAAATATATAAACCATATATAAATAAATATTTATTATTGATTTAATTTAAAATAAATAATTATCAGAATTATTTACCATATAAAAATGCATTAATATATATATATATACCTACACAAGTAATGTTTATATATAATCATGGGTGTGTTAATAAAAAAAATTATATTTATTATCAATTATATATATTTTTATATGAATTTATGAATATTTTTGTATACTTATATACATTTTTACATATTTATACATATTTATGTTTATATATTTTTATATCATATATGTGTGTGTGTGTGTGTATATATATAATTATATTTACTTCTATTTATATATATTTATATATATATATATATACAATTATATATCTAAACGTGTTAATATATATTTATGTGAAAGTAATGTGTGTTTATATAAATTTATTTAAATTTGGTTATCTGTATATACATTTATATCCATTTATTATTTTATTATTTTATTATTTATTATTTATTATTTATTATTTATTATTTATTATTTATTATTTATTATTAATTATTTATTATTTATTATTTATTATTTAACATTTATTACGTACTATTTATTCAATTATAATTTATTATTTATTATTTATTATTTTAATATTTATTTATTATTGAATTTACATTTATTGATTTATTTTGATTATTTATATTTTTATTTAATCATAATTCATAATTTATAATTTATAATTTATTATTTATTATTTATTATCTATTATCTATTCTTTATTAATTTATTTTTATATTAATTTTATTTTTAATTTATTTATTATTTATACATTACATATATATATTATATTATATATTATACATAATTTGTTATTTATTATTTGTTATTTATTATTTATTATTTATTATTTATTATTTATTATTTATTAATTATTATTTATTATTTATTATTTATTATTTATTATTTATTATTTTTGAATTTTTATTTATTATTTTTTATTTTTTATTTATTTATTCATAATTCATAATTTATTATTGATTGTTTATTATCTATTATGTATTAATTTATAATTTATTTATCATATATTAATTTATTTTTTAATTAATTTATTATTTATACATTACATATATATTATTTATTATTTATTATTTATTATTTCGTATTTATTATTTATTATCTATTATATATTATTTATCATTTATTATATATTATATATTATATATTTATTATTTATTATTTATTTTTTATTTTTTATTATTTTTTATTTATTGTTTATTATTTATTAATTATTAATTTTTAATTTTTATTTATTATTTATTAATTTTTATTTATTATTCATTATTTATTATTTTATTATTTATTATTTATTATTTATTATTTATTATTTATTATTTATTATTTATTATTTATTAATTATTAATTGTTATTTATTATTTATTATTTA
Organism: Viscum album; assembly: GCA_963277665.1. Lineage (NCBI taxonomy): Eukaryota > Viridiplantae > Streptophyta > Magnoliopsida > Santalales > Viscaceae > Viscum > Viscum album. Next base: position 1,855,270,422 of record OY728145.1, read on the forward strand.
ATATTTATAAATCTTTATTACTACTTGTTATTTATTATTTACTATTAATTATTTATTATTATTATTTTTTATTTTTTATTTTTTATTTACTATTTAAATCCATATTATATATATTTTTTATTTTTTTATTATTATATAACATTTTATTTATTAATTTGTAACTTTAACTTAGTAATTATTCAATATTAATAATTTATTATTTATTTTTAATTACTAATTATTAATTATTGATTTTAAATTATTAATTATTTATTACTTATTATTGATTAATCTTTGTTGATTAATAATTATAGAATGCTAATTATTTAATGTATGTCTATTTGTTATGTTTTGTTTGTTTCTTCAATTAATATATATATATAAATTCTACTCTATTTATTCACCACGTAAAGAGTATGCTAGAGTGTTAAAGTCTTTGGAGAATGAGCAGGAGTTAAGGAGTTCAAATCTCACCCAATGCAGAATTTCTATATATGGCATGTGCATGTGCATGTATATGGTAATATATAGTAAATGAATAAATAAATTAATAAATTATGAAAATACTAAAATAACTAATAAAATAATAAAATAATTAAAAGATAAAATACATAATTAATAAAATAAATAAATTACATAAATAATAAAATAAGAAAATGTTAAAATGTTAAATATTAAAAAAATAAATATTTAAATAGATAGATAGATAGATTGATAGATAAATAAAATAATAAATTAAAAAAATTAAAAAACAAAAAAAATTATTAATTAATGCTAAATCATTTAGCACCAGTTTAAACCGCTGCTAAATTATTTAGCAACAGTTTTAACTGCTGCAAAATTATTTAGCACTCGTTCAAACAGCTGCTAAATATTTCTCCGACGGTTTTGAAAAAACTACTGCTAATTGATTGTCAATGCATGATTTAGCATCGGCTTTCCAAAACTATAATAAAAATATTTAGAAGTGTTTTAAACCACCACTAAATGCCAATTTTGCATAGTGTCTCCCCCATGAGATAGATCGCACTACCGGCAGATAAAAGATATAGAATAAGTGTTCCTTGTAAGAACCTTAAGAGAAAGCCATTAGGCTAGCACCTCAACTGAGAGATCCGAATCTCACACCCTGAGTATAGAGATGACGGAACGACTTTTACCTATGTCTACTAATCCTAAGGCAAGAGTAGAATAAACATATATTGTACCTTTGATCATATCGTGTGTCGTGAGGTCATAAGCATCCACAGACTACAGTTGTTCGAGGCCCCACCAACAGCTCCCAAAGCCTGACATGGGCTGCCTACTGGTGGTGGTGAAAGGATCTCACAGCCGCATCCACTACATATATCTCCTCCTCCTAAAGCTCAACCTACTCCTCTTCCAACTTCACCTCCCTGGGGGGATCCCTACCCTCTCCTAGGAGATCCCTGATTAGATCGTTGTCTCTGCTGTAGTGGTCTATTTTCTATCTGTATGCGCTCCACAACACATTTGGTTAGTGAGTCATGCACTATGTGACCTCTCCCCTCACAAGATTAGCATGACCCCTATCTATAGAGCCATGTTCCTCTTTGATACCCATAACCATGTGCCCAATCCTGATACTAGGAATACCTCATGCACCAAATCTCGTCAACATACATCTGGTGGATGTTATTGACGAATCCAATTTTTAATGCCCAATTGTATCTCCAACTATGTGGTGTCACTCTGATAGTATGCTCTCTATCACAAGTACCCACTCTAACACCCTAACATAGGTAGAAATGCACAAGGGAACCATAATGGCATGGATCTTTCTGTGGAGTCACTGCTCAAACTTTTATTCTCAAATGTAACCATCCCAGATAAAGTTAATGGAGTACCGTGTATGGTCTATGAACCTCAATGCTTACTTAGTCACTATCATACCTCCTTACTATGGCTCCAAAATCACTTTAATCAGAACTGAGTGCAAGAAGGAGGGGTATTACTCCTCATGGAATAGCTGCTGGATTTCAGGCCATGAGAGTGTCGACTCATTAGGCATTTGGGTAACAAAATTCCACCAATTTCCAACATCTCTACGGGAAAGGATATCTTCCAAGGGAACCACCTAATCCATTAGTATTTAAATAAGCTTGAACATATCCAACCCTCGGGTGTCTGGGGATATCGTTCATCATAGAACCTCAACAACCTCTGGAACTGGAACTCACAGAGTGTGCTTAGTCTGTGTAAATCCTCATCATGTTCTGGTAGTATAATATATTGTTGAACAGGTGGGGTGATACTACATAACCACCAGGAGGAAGGATTTCATGGGATGGGGCCCAAAGTGAGACATCATCACTCATCGGATCGTCATCACGATCCGAAACTAGTATCTTTGTTGGCTTTCCTCTCAGAGGCATCCTGGAAATTTAATCAAGCTGTACCCTGGTCATATGAACATATATATATACAATGGGGATCCGACTCAAGAAGGAATATCAAAGACATGATCGTTTAAGATTCAGGTACCATTGATCCTTGCAACCAAAGTCTTGGTATGTCGAGTTGACAAGCATGTAGACAAGGTCCTGATGAAATGATACATCGGCCACATGTACCATCACTGGGTTCCATGGACTCAGAGCCACACTTGAGACTCATTAACATTGTTTCCCGAAATCCCAACCAAATCCTCGTAAGGGTACTACACCAAACACTATCCCATGAAATGAACTTCTCTGATACAAATCTGTCATGACTCGACCTTAATCGAGACTCAATCCGCAACTACCCCAAGCCTACCTCTATAGGCCATGGGTGGCCACAATCACCGAAATTTCTATCCTAAATGGGAGGCCTTTTCCAAATGTACATACACACACACACCCAACCATCTCAATACAGAAAGTGCGGATAAATAAGAATAAAAATATGAAATAGTTAGACATTAAACCAATCATGAAAAACCTCTAGGGTGTACAAGAGTACGACAGTATAAACTAGAAATGTAAAAGGTTAAAATACATGTCCAACTAGAAAATGTCCCTAACTAGAAAAAAACTGAAAAGTAAAAGTGATGAGATATCTTATATCCTGATCTTAAAGCTCTAACCAACATATTCATTTTAATGCACTAATTATCCATAATTTCCTATGAAGTAACTGCCAACCAATCTTTAGTCTTCATAAGACACGACACATGCAGGATAAGCCAATGCAGGGGTGAGTATATACATACCTGGTTGGACGCCCATAAATACGAAGGGGGTTAGTAAAAAACACAATAGGAATAGACAGTAAAGAGTTAATAGATCAACCCAAATCAAGTAAGGAACTTAATCCAACTAATGGGATATCAACACATTGTGTTGGTGTATTACACATCATGTATGTTCCACCCATTATAAGAGAGTATAAAAATCTATCTACATAGATATAGATATAGATATATATATACTCAAACCAATGAAAACCAAGTAAGATATAAGAGGATATCCATCCCATAACCCATCCTAAGGAAAGGGTTCTAATAGTTCCAGAAGTCCATCATCAATGCCCGGCATCTCACGTGTCTGCCTATTTAAAAAAAAATCAAGTCAAGACACACCTCATCGTTGTGTCTCATGGTCAAGGGGAAATAATATCTAGGTAGAGGACTCATTCACTAGTATAAAAGGAGGTTACCACTCAGTATATAGTAAGAGGACCCATTCCGTGTCGTAGGAGGAGGGAGTCTCTTTGACGGTCAAGGAACCATGTCATGTCTCCACAGGAGAGTGCCACTCTGAAGTCAATCGAGAGCCCATGCCCAGCCCAGATAGAGAATGTTACTCTAGTAGCCTATGGAGGACCCATGTCCAGCCTACCTATATGGTTCCACTCTAGTAATTGAGGAATCATAACCTTTATAGCAGAAGGTTTCCACTTGTTTAGTACATAGAGGGCCCATACCCTACCCAGTAGGAGGGTTCCACTCCAATTGTCATTTAAGGACTCATTCCCTACCGAGCGGGAGGGTGACACTCGAGGAGTAGACAAAGGACCCATGCCCATCCCAATTAGAGGGTGAAACTCTATTAATTTATAGAGGACACATGGTCTATCCTGGTATCGGGGTGCCACTCTAGAAGCCTCTTGTGTTCTTGCTCGATCATTATCATCATCGTGCATCACCTAAATAAGTATCACACCTAAAACATCTTAGATCATATCCCAAAAACCACAATAGAGGGAACCATCAAATTATATGTGGAAAAAACTCTATATAGTCCACTCGCTGACCAAAATCCATGTCACAACCTGGCCTTACCTGAGCCATGAATCTATTCATCTTACCACATGGTTCTCTTGTAATGCCTTGGTTGTATTCCCTACACACCATAAGCTACTACTCACTGGGTCCCTTATCATACTAATGACTATCCCCAATGGCCAACACATTTTCTCTACAGTGTGCTTTATCCTCACTAACACAAACACTGGGAAAATTTTCAATAGGTCACCCATCCTGATCACTACTCCAATCCAAGCGTTATTAACAATGGGGTTCTAATCCGATAGGCTCCTAAAAATAAAAGTGCACCTTGTCAATATGGGTAGTAACATTTAGCCTTTTAAGTATCAATTTTCATGGGTGTTACAATCTCCAGCACTTTAAAAAATAATGCTCTCATTGTGGACCCCAAGAATCAGACACTGTAAGTTCCTCTATACTTCCAGTTGGGTATTGGCATTGATACCATTTTTCATGACTTGACATTTTTGGGTCCATGAACCTAATCATCTAACCCCATGGGTATTCTATAATACCTCAGTTTCCTTCCCAGCACACCATAGGATGTTCCTCACTAGGGTCGCTTTTCAAAATAATGATTGTCCCCACATGCCAACACAAGTTCGTTTTAGTGTGTTGTGTCCTCACTCAAAAACACTTATCCTGATCACTACTCTAGGCCAAACATGCTTAACTATGGACTTCAAATCAGGTGGGATGCTTAAATGAAAATTGAACCTTGTTGACATGGGTAGTAACATTACCCTATTATGTATCACTTTTAAAGGGTGTTACAATCTCCACTACTTTAAAACACAATGCCCTAATTTTCTACCCCAAGCCTCATAACCTGGAAGTGTCTCTATACATCTGATGGGGTATCAACTTTGATACCATTTTTCATGACCTGACCATTCTGAGGCCCTAAAAATAATCATCTGACCTCATGGGTCTCCTGTAATACCTTTTTTGCCTTCCCAACACACCACATTCTATTATTCCTTAGGGTCGCTTATCAGACTAATGATTATCCCCATAGGATAACACATGTTCTTTCTAGTGTGCTTTTTCCTCACCCAAAGACACCCTAGGAAACTTCTCAAAAGGTCACCAATCCTAATCACAAATCCATGCCAATCATTCTTAACTATGTATTTTTAATTAGTTAATCTCCCAAAAATAATGGTGCACCTTTTTGACATGCATAGTAACATTTTTCCTTTTAAATCTCACTTTTTAAGCATGTGAAAATTTAATTTGTCAATAGTTGTGATTTTTATGGCTTTATGAAATGGTAAATGTAATGATTAACACTTAAGAATATTATATGGATTGTTTTCAGAGTTAGACGCTGAGTTGGAGTGGGATATAGAGACCCGTAGATCCTCGACGTTGATAGAATAAAAAAATATTAAATATATTTTATTCATGCATTTCCATGGTTTTTCTAAAAAAAGTGAAATAACATCTAAATGGTGCATCTTATGATAAAATTGATACCATTTTTAGGTCTGGTATGAGGGTTTTACCCTAGATGCAACAAAAGAATTTTTTTCATCAGACGTTTGGAAGCAATGCATGCAAGGATAACTTTAAATATTTTTATTATATTTTATTCCTGAAATATTAGAATATATCTCAAATGGTAATTTCGATGGAAAAACTGAGACTGTCATTAAGTCCAAAATTTTTGTTTTACCCAAGGCATGACATAAGTTTAATACGTGTCGGGTGTTTATTTACATCGCATGAAAGGCTAATAATAATTTGTATATAAATATTTTGTTGGTAGCTAGAAATAATAAAAAAAATTATTTTTGTTATTTATGTTATTATTTTTGTCAAAGACAGAAATTAAAATATAGTTATGTAATTAATGTCGGTGTTACGATGGTAATAATGAGTGTCCAAAATAATTAATGTGATATTATTAATTGAACCAATTAAATGAAAATGTGTAGTAAATATTATTTGGTTAACTGTTATATGTAATTAATGAGTGTTTTTATTAACATGTTTATGGTGGAAATAATGGATAAACTTAAATTATAATAGTAAAAAAATATTTTTTTTCTTTCTGATATTATAAAACTGAGACAATAATATTGGTATATATATAATGTATATATATATGGATAAAATATATGTGTGTGTATATAAATGTGCGGGTGTATATATTTGTGTGTGAATATATATATATATATATATATATAATATGTTTATATATTTAGGTAATATATATATATATATGGGTGTATATGTGTGTGCATATATATGGATTATTTTTCAAAATATATATTTAATGATGTATTTTATTTAATAGATTATAAAATGTGGTTAAATGATAAATTTTAAAAAAAATGCATAAATGGTTATGTGGTGGATGCTTCACATGGAGAGAGGAAGTGAGGCGCGCAACACACATGTCCCTCACATTTCCTCTATTATTATTTTATTATTTTTTAATATTTTATTTTATTTTATTATTATCCAAAAATTATCTCATAAGTAGCTTATCCTATATTGATAGGATTGAAGTGCAGTTAGAGTTTTTGGGTTTGTCTCGTACATCAACAATAAAACTTAAGAATTTTATTAGAAGTAGTTGGAAGGGGGAAACATGAGGAACAGGTTATGGGGTTCAATAGTAGTGGAGACCAAGAGCATCCCCAATAACAATATTCGAACATACAGGAGAAAGGGAGCCTATGCTAAAAAAAGAAATGAGGGGGGACTACTAATTAGCCTTTAAAGCGAGAAATTCAGTAACCTTGTTACCTTTTCCCCAATTGTGGAGAATCTCAATTATGCGGTTCAAGAATGTTTTATAATTTCAAATAAAGTAAAAAAATATTCTAAGGAGTGGAATAAAATCCTTTGATAAAGTTCCATATGATCCCAGAGTCAGTCTCCACCACAGTAAATGAGATGGAATGATCTTGGAAAATCTCAATGCCACTAATGAAGAAATTGGCCTCTATATGAAAAGAGTCATCATGCACATAGAATGTGCTGAAAGAAAATACCACTAACCTATAGTGATTGTGAACAACATCCCCCCCACATGAAACCATTGCAACATTTAAACTCGTAGGTCAATCATTTTATTCGACCATTATTTCACCTAGGGTAAGAATCTCTTCACAATAGCGCATGTTTTATACAGATTGTTGTCATGATTATTGGCATGCATGTGTAGTTGTAGGAAACTATTGACATTAGTGCATGTTATATATGGTTTATCGTCATGATTGTTAGTGTGTGTATGTGGCATGTGAGACCTATCTTTAATGATTGACCACATGAAATTATTATGGGTATATATCCTCTGACTTGTGATTATTTTATTATCATATAGATTATGATGACTGTGATTATGATTCTATTTGATTTTATTTTATTTTTGATCTATCACTTTCTTTATGTATCATATATATTTTATTTCTCTGTACTATAGTGGATTATGCAGGTTTGGTTTTTTTTCTGCATGTGATATGTGACACGTCTATTGGTTGACATTGGATGACATATAAGATATGACACATGACTGGTGACATGAAAAATTTGATGCATGTTTCAAACTATCCTCCGAGAGGAATGTGCTAGGATTGGGTTACAATGTACTTGGACTATTCTAGTTGGTGGGATGTGTCATTTGCTTATGGAGATCAAAATATGAGGGATGTGACAAGACTTTGGCCGGCATGTGATACTTGACACATGATTTTGGCTATCCACTCGAGACGGATGTGATAAGGCCATAGTGGTCATCATGTACTTGGACTATCCCGACTGGTGAAATGTGTCACATTCATGGGGTTATCCACTCGAGGAGGATGTTTCTAGACAGTTACCGATGTTCCATCTCACATTATGGTGAAGCAGGTACATTTCTCCTAGCATGGTGTGGATGTAGGTAGAGTTTGTCCCTGTGGTCCTGAAATGTGATTAGTACATGTGTGATATATTATTATATATGTTTCCTATTTATATTCAAGGAATAAACTTGTTTATTTTATGCACTATTTTTAATAGTTGTTAGTGGTGCCCTATTGAGTCTTGTACTCACACCCTACTCGGGAATTTCGGTGCACTTGTAGTCTTCATGACCAGAGACCCGGTGAAGGGAAAAGGCAATATGGTGGAGGGTTGATCAGGTGGAGCAAGATGATGTGATCATTGATAGAGGGGTTTTGGGTGGTACGTCTGTCACTGTGTTTAATTACTATATTTACTTATACTTGAGATCCATGTATTTATATGGTTATTATATCATGTATTTCATCTACAGTTTCCCACATTAACTCTGATTATTTATTTTATTTATTTGATGATGCTATTATTTATTAGTCCCATGACTATATACAAATGGTATAGTCTTCCCATGGTTCCACTTGAGACCCTCAATTTTATTTCGCACCCTCTCGCATGTGAGGAGGCACATCTGAGGTCATGTGACATTCCAGCTTGGACTCAGTGGTTTGGGTCAATATGTTACAAAATGGTATCATAAGACCATGATTCACTAATTTGTTTTTTTTTTCCTTGATTTTAGATAGGAAAGAGAGGAGTTAGGATAGTTATAACTTTGGAAGGGAAACTATGTCAGTTTATGATCAACACTGAATAGTGGACCTCCAAGTTGTCAAAAAAATTGTAAATTTATGCCTTTAAAGTTTTATTTTACCATTGATTAAATTCACCTTGGGTGAAACACATGATGTTGATATGATGATTTATGAAATGTTTTGTGCATTCGTTCATCATGTTATGTACCAAGGTTCACTTTTCATATATACATATTTCTTGCATTAGATAGATACCAATTAAATGTTTGATAAAATTTTGATACGCATATTGGAGTATTATTTCTAGAATTATTTTATTTGAGCATGTTTTATTACATACTTGTGTGTATCTATGTGGTTGTGAGTAACATATAGATATTGGTAATGTGTACTTAAGACTTGAGTAGGTAGTAAGTGTTTTATATATTCCCTTAAATGAGCTCGAATGCAATTAGATTGTGCTGATTGTAAACACCTATGATTGAATTAAAAATATTTTAATTTGAAATGATTTAATTGAAAATGTTTTAATATGAAAACTCCAATGGTGGGGAGTAGTGGTTTCATGATCTGAAATGCTTCTTGATGATGATAAGAATTATGGTGGGGAGAATTGTAGCATCCTCGATTCTAAAATGATAATAAAACCCACTTTTGTTACTAAATTAAAAGTGTTTTTGTGTGAAAAAATAATTTTTCAATACTTGTGTTTATTATGACATTATGAAATGGTAAAAGTAGTTTTTAAATATTTGGAATATACTTTGAAATGTTTTTGTATTTAGGTTTCGAGTCAACACAGGATTCCTGGGCCTATAGAACCTTGATGTTGATATAATAAAAAATATATTAAATATAATTTATTCTTGTGTGTGTGATTTAAAAAAAATTAAATAACTCAGAAATGGTGCATCGTTTGAGAAATTTGAGACCACCATTAGGTCTGAGATGATGGGTTTACCCAATGTGAGGTATAATATTTGTTTACATCAGGAGTTTGGAAACATCGTACATGAGGATAAATTTTAATATTTTTATTATATTTTGTTCCGAAAATATTGGAATATCACACAAACGGTGTTTTGGATGGAAAACCTAAGACTGCAATTAGGTCTAAAATGGGGGTTTTACCCTATTCATGACATAATTTTTGTGTGCATCATATGTTTAGTTAGATCACATGTAAGGTTAATAATAATTGGTATATAAATATATTTCTGGACAGCTAGAAATAATAATAATAATTTTATTACAGTTATTATTTTTTAAAAATAGTATAATTGAAATATAATTTCCTAATTAATGATGGTGTTATAGTAGTAATAATGAGTATCCAAAATAATTAATGTGATATTATTTATTGAACCAATTAAATGAAAATTTGTAGTCAATATTACTTTATTAATTTTTATTTGTATTAAATGAATGTTTTTATTAACATTTTTTCATGGAAATAATGGATGAAATTTAATAGTAATAGTAATAAAATATTATTATTATTATTATTAAACCAGGAAGATAATATTGGTGTATATATATAATGTATATATACACGGAATAAATATATATGTATATATATAAATGTGCAGGTATATATACAGATATTCGGGTGTATGTGTGTGTGTGGGTGGGTATATATGCTTGTATATTTATATGTATTATTTTTCAAAATATAAATTTAATGATGGATTTTATTTAATGGATGATTAAATGAAGTTAAATGATAAAAAATCCTAAATGAAATTTTGTTTCGTTAATAAAATTTTAGGGTCGAGTATGCTCGGTACCTGAACTTTCCTGGTAATGTTGTTAAATAAGAAATTTTGAAAAAAAACCTAAATGGTTGTGTGGGGGACGCTCCACATGGAGAGAGGAAGAGGAAAAAATCACAAATTTTTTAAAATATTAATAAAAAATAATGGAATAAAAAATATAATAAGACTGGATTTGGGAGGAGTCACTTATGTGATAACCAAGTGGGGGTGCGACACACCCCTTCCTCGTAGTTCCTCTCTTATTATTTTATTATTCTTTTTAATTTTTTATTAATTATAATCCATAATTTCTCTCCTAAATAACTTATCCAATATTGGTTAGATTGACATATTTTCAATGTCATTGAGTCCATCTCACACATCAACAACAAAACAAAATAATTTTATTGGAAGTGGAGGGGAGGGGGAGAACAGGAGGAACCAGTTGGGGGTCTATAGTAATGGAGACCAATAGCATCTCCAATAACAAGATTCATACATTCAAGAGGAAGGGATCATGTGCTAGAAAAGGAAATGAGGGGGGAATCCACAGTATCCAATGAAGGGATAAAGTCAGCAACACAATTACATTTACACCAAGTGTGGAGAAGCATAATTATGCTCTTGAAGAATGATTTACAGTTGAAAATCAAGTAAAGAATCTACCATAGAGTGGAAGTGAGAAATTTGATATAGTTCTATATGATCTTTGAGTCAGCCTCCACCACATTCAACGAGATGAAATGAGATTGGAAAAGATCGAGGCCACTGAGGTGGGTATTGGCCTTAGCACACAAAGAGTCATCATGCTCGTAGAATGTACTAAACTCAAGGACCATTGACCCATAGGTTTTCTGAACAACACCCCCCACACACATGAAACCATTGTTGCATTTAAAATCAGGTGTCAACCATTGTCTTCAATCATCATTGCGCATAAGTTAGGAAGATCTTGACATTATCATATGTTTTATACAAGTTGTTGGAATTCTTTTTGGCGTGTGTGTTTAGCCATTGGAAACTCATAACATTAGCGCATGTTATATATATGGGTAATTTACATGATTTATAGCATGGTGTGTGACCCATGAGACCTATGTTTGTTTATTGACTGCGTGATGTGTGTACATATATATATTATATGACCCATTCCTGTTTAGTTTTAATATTGATTGTGATGACTGTGATTATGAGGCTATTGACTTGCATTGATGTTTAATCTGTCATTTTCATTATGTAACTTATATATTGTATTTCTTCCTACTGTAGTTGAGAATATATGTTTGGCCTTTTTGGTCAACATGTGAGAAGTGACACATGTATCAGCAGACATTGGATGGCATGTGAGATATGAAACATGATTGATGACACCTGAGATTTGGCGCATGTTCAAGACTATCCTCCGAGAGGGATGTTCTAGGCTTGGGTTGGAATGTACATAGACTATTCTAGTTTGTGGGATGTGCCACATGCTTTTGGCTATCTGCATAGGAGGGATGTGATAATACATTAGATGGCATGTGAGACTCAATTCATGCTTTTGGATATCCACTTGAGACAAATGTGATAAGAGAACAGTGGTCATCTTGTACTTAGACTATCTCGACTTGAAGAATGTGTCACATGCTTGGGGCTATCCACTCAAGTAGGAAGTGAAATGCTAGTTACTGATGTTCCATCCGGCATTGTTTTGAAGCATGTACATTTCTCCTTGAATGGTGATGGAGTAGGTAGAGTCAGTGAGGACCTGACATGTTCTTGGTACTTGGGTGATATAAAGTTGTTATATCTATACCCAGATTATATTCATGGCATACACCTGTATATTTTATGCAATGTTGTTAAGGGTCGTTAGCGGTGTCCTACTGGGTCTTGTACTAACACCCTACTCAGGCATTTTGATGCGCTTGTATACTTCATGATCAGAGACCCGACGATGGGTATGGTCTCTATGGTGGATGATGGAGAAGGTGGAACATGAGGTTACGACCATTACCGGACAGAATTCAAGCGTGACGTCTGCTGCTGCGTTTATTTACTAGCTTTACCTGTACTTGAGAGCATTGTTTTGTTTTGGTTATTATATCATGTATGTCATCTTCAGTTTTTGGCATGTACCCTGACTATTTTTTTTATATGATGATGTTATTATTTATTGATCATGTGACATGATACGGAGGGTATAGTCTCCCCATAGTTCCACTTGAGACCCTCGTTGTTATTCGAAACCCTCTGGTGTATAGTGAGGCACACCTGAGGTCATGTGGCATTCTAGCTTGGTCCTGGTTGTTTGGGTTGGGATGTTACAATCTGAGTCCAATCAAAGGAGATACAAGAGTTTTGAATTTTCCTCACAAGGAACCAAGGGGTACACGTCATGTGGTCCCGCTCCATAGCCTGGTCGTGTCCCTGGAGGTACAAAACTCACCAACCCTATAGCACTACACAATGTGTAGGGAGTCTATACGATGTGTCCACGCCACTCGGGGTCCCCGTCCATACAGCATGGATGTGTCTGTGTACTTTGGAACATGGCATGCACCTGATCATGCCTGTGTACTTCGGTACACTATGTGTGTTTGGCTGTGTCATCTCCCATGGGGTCTTGCCCATGTGTTCCGCCTTCCGACATGTCCACTCGGGGAGGGATACACAATGTGTAGGTGGGATTCACACGGTGTCATGCATATCTTTTTCCCAAACCCCAATCTATCACAACCTAAGGGTCACACGTCGTGTGTTCTTCCAAACTACACAGCGTGTAATCAAGATTTTTGTAGAATCTTATTTTTGGTTTTTGCGCTTCATATCTGGTCATTTTTCCAACAGATCTGGCCTCGTCTCCTCTTGAAAACGGTGGATCTATGCTCCAGCCAGTGATTTCAGCCCTTTGGTGAACAGAAACCAATTCTTGTCTCCTCCCGTGCGAACCTGCACTCACCGCCTTTCCACTCTGATCTCTTGATGCCTCTATGGCCTGGTTTTGATCCCGAATCAACAAACCGTTCACTCGAAACCCACAAAACCCTCGATTTCATCCCTAATTTGGTATTTTGTTTGTTGTACGTAATTCTATCGCGAATCCAGTGGTCTGATCGGGCTCAGTGCCACCCCGCAACGTCGATCCACGACCTCATCGCCCAATGGTGATGAATGTGATGAATCAGAGGGAGAAATGCATAAGAAAAAATGGTAGAATGATCATTGGTCAAACATTCTCAGACAGCGAACACATAATTGGGGTGTCAGGATGAGAGATTGAATAAAAAAAATTAATGTGAATACTTGGGCACATGAAAAGGCTCAAATTAGACACAGATCAAAGAAATGATATGATTCTTGTCAATCAATAAGGGCATAAACCATGAATTGAAATGTCTTACTAGAAGATTGGGTCATTTGTTGTCAAATAACATGTTTGCCAATGATTTAGAGGAGTTGTTACATTCGCAGTTCTTTGATTTGGTTCGACCAGTAGTCTCATCGTTATCAGATTCGATTTTCCAATGGAAGGAGAGGGAGAATGCTCTCAATTCTCCTAGGGGTTATGATGTTAACCCCAAAGAATTTCCACAATGGTAGATTTATAGGAATTAGATTAGTTTAATTTAATTAAAATAAATATATTTAATTATTTATTTTAAGAAAACACACCCGTCAACAATCGCTATATCTGAACGCCCCATGCCTACCTATTTTAGTTCACGCTGAGAGTAAACATCATGTTCTATATTCAACCATGATCTCATATTTCTGATCTAAGATTCTATTTAAGAGTTATCTCATTTTCATTAGAAAACTATGCATGCACAATATAAAGTATACTTCATATTTTGTAAAATTACGTCCACATACACTGATCCTAAGAATTGCATGTCGTCTCGTCACTTGACACCGAAAATATAAGTACATATATTTCAAACTCTTGCAAGGAAAAAACCGGGTCTCTACAAAGTTAATGTATTTTTATTAATATTTATTTAATATTTATTAATTTTATTAATATTACGTTAATATTTGTAAATATTTAATTATTTCTAATTATGATTTTTTGATATTTTATTAATATTGATTAATTTTAAAATAATATTTATTGATATTTGTTTAGTATTTAATAATGTCTGTGTGTGTGTGTGCGCGTGTGTGCGCATATATATACATTAAGTGTTTAGGGGTACAATTACATTCAAACACATACACTAGACACACAAGCCAGAGAGACCGACCATAGCCCCCAAGGGGATAAGCCCATCCATCAAACCTTATTTATTTATTACATAACTCGTAGGTCCAGTGAGTATGAAGCTCCTAACATGACATGAATGCTCAGTGCAACGTCATACCCTCGTCATCATCCATGCGTCACCAAGCCCGTGTCATGACTGCGTCACTGCTTGCTTGCATCATGCCTGTGTCAGGGTCTGCCTGTGTCATCATCTACATCACCTCATGCATAGTACTTTAATATTACCTGCGCCCACCTGGATTTGAACTTGGGTCTGATGCAGAACTACAAGGTGCCTTTTACAACTCGGGTAAGCCCCCAAAATGCTATATATGTGCACACACACACACACACATATTAAAATTTATTAATATTTATGAACATTTAACTTATATTTAATTTATATTTATTTGTATTTATGAACATTTATGAATATTTATGAATATTTATTCAATGTTATTCAATATTTATTAATATTTCATTAATATTTATTAATATTTATTAATATTTAATTAATATATATTGATATTTTGAAAATATTTATTAATATTAAATTAATTTATAATACATTTTATTAATATTTAATCACTTTCTTTTAAATTCTAATTAATATTCATAAATATTCATAAATACAAATAACTATTAATTATATATAAATTAAATGTTCATAAATATAAATAAATATTAATTAAATATCAATAAATATCAACAAATATTAATTATAAATTCACCAATAATAATAAAATATTAATAAAATATTAATAAATATTAATGAAATATTTATAAATATTGATAAATATTGATAAATATTGATAAATATTAATGAAATGTTTATAAATATTAGTAAATATTAATGAAATATTAACTAATATTAATAAACATTAAATAAATATTAATAATTATTGATCAAATATTAAAATTTTAGCAGGTTGGGCTCGCCTAATTAAATATTACTAATTATTAATTAAATATTAATAAATCTAAACTAAATATAATTAAATATTATTTATATATTATTAAATATTAATGAATATAAATAAATATTGATAAATATAAATAAATTGTAATTAGATAGTAAATAAATATGATTAAATATTCATATATATTAATTAAAAAAAATAAATATTCATTAATACAAATTTTTTCCATAAATATCAAATAAACATTAAATCAATATTAAATAAATATCAAATAAATACTAATCAGTAAATAATAACATTTAATAAAGATTTATTGATATGTTATTAATTTTGATTATTTTTTTGTTAATATTTATTGATATTTAGTTAGTATTTATTAATATTATGAATATTTAATTAATTCCAATTACTTTTTATTAATATTTATGTAATATTTGTTTATATATATATACGCATTAAAATTTATTAATGTACATGAACATTTAATTTATATTTAATTATTATTTATTTGTATTTATTAATATTTACAAATATTTATAAATATTTAGGAATATTTATTTAATGTTAATAAATATATCATTAATATTTTTAAATGTTTATTGTTCATTAGGTAATATTTATTATTATTTAATTAATTTATATTACTTTTTATTAATATTTATGTAATATGTGTGTGTGTGTGCATATATATTAATCAAAAATTCCGTTGGAAGAGTGAACTGTGTTCACTCTTAACAAATTTCACAAGGGAATCGTGAATGTCGTTCACGCTTCTCCAGACATGTTTTTTAAAGTATCCATAACCATATCCAGTTTTTTTTATAAAAAAAAGTGATTAAAAAAAACTCGTTTTGGGGTATGCTACCAATGAAAACTGAACCCTCTGTGATTATTAATCGAGTAGGTGATGTGAACCCCAAACCCAACCCGAACCCGATTAAGGGGCACACAAACCCAATATAATCAGGTCGGGTACCCCATAAATAGGTACCAGTAGACATCCCCACGTATCTTTCTCATTTATTTTTTTCTTCAGGTGGGTCAACCGGTTTTGTGATCAGATGTCATATTACATTGTATGTAAAGGATCTTTTATCGGTTGATGACAATAAATTGTCTCCAACAATAATAAATCAAAATACCGTTTTTTTAATAATTTTGTTTTATATTTGGTGCAATCAAGTTGTTTGTCAGTTCCTTTTTTCTTTGTTTTTTTTTAAGCCGGCATTTATCCACTTTTTAAGCTTCTAATATTTTCACTATAATGTTGGACTGGTTTTAAAGAAAAGTTGGAAACCGATCCATCACTGCGTTATGTGGGTGAAATTTGAGCGTCAAACCGTAATCTAAAGTAAGGTTTTCCCATATTGGGAGGCGGGTTCTGGTATTTGTGGGTGGGCGTTGGGGTGCGGCGACTGCTTTTATCATGAATTCAATGTAAGGCACGCATAATGAGCACACAGTGGAGCAACCACGTGAATACACCGTTCCCTCCCTTTATCCCTTTACCCAACCCGATGCTGACCAGCAGCATTATTAGATGCTTCGCATCATTATGGATATTCATCACATGCCATTCTTGTGGAGTGTTTGTCAACTTCTTGGCAAAGCTGCTGCTCATTAATGGTGCCTCATACAAATGTATAGATGATGATAACTAACCAGCCAGCAATGTGTGTGGGGTTTGCATATATCGCGCAATAACTTAATGAATACCCATGTGAATGGATTTTTTTAAGGAGTTTGAGTTCCTCCTAATCCGAGAAACAAAAAAAAAAAACAAACAAACAAACAAACAAATCGCCCACTATTTAAATTAACTGGGTTTCTAAAAACGCCACCAAGATATGAAACTAACATTGTATATTCAATCAACCCATGTAGGGGCAACTTTGTTGTGGTTGTCTCTAAGAATAACCGAGGATCTACTGATTGGTAATTATAGGTCACATTTTGATTAGATAAATTCTCTTCTTTACAGAAACAAGAATTAATTTTGGGAAAACTGAAGATTGCACTTATGGATTACTAGAACATAAAGAAACAAAAAATAATAAAGAAGAACACGATGTGTATGTGGTTCGGGTCATGGTGGTATTACGTGCACGTCGAGAACACCACCATCAACTTATGTTTTATTGTCATGTGAAAAAACATGCAAGCAATTACAAACTCAAATGTAGAGAAGGTATAACCACAGAAACTATCCAAGTAGGTCCACCGTAAATTCGGTGGCTTCCATGGGGCCATTGATTAAAGGATGTCCAAATGGAAATTTTGGATGAAGGAATGCTCCGCCATCATAGCCAATATGTTCATGATGCCTTGGTACAAGAGTGAAAAGGGATGGGTTCCCATCGAGAAGGGTCGAACGAAGTCCTCACCCAAATAATGTTAGAGTGCGTGGTGAGGATTCGCCCATGTAACACTGGGGTGAGGAGATGTGATCTTTGCTCAAGTGATATTAGGGTGAATAGATGAGGACATCAGCAAAGTGACAGTAGGGTGAAGTGATTAAGGCTTCACCCAAGTGTTGCTAGGGTGAAGTGATGAAGGCTTCACCTATGCGATCAGAGTCGGCCCTAGGGCAAGCCCCACAGGCCCTTGGGCTAGGGCAATACATGGGAAAGTAAAAACAACACACGAAAAGGGGAAAAAATCCACCCTTTTAATGTAGAAACCTATGCAATCAAGGGGAATATTTCCACTGTTTGTCTTGGGCAATCAAATTTTCCAGGCTGGTAATGTATGTGATGCTAGAGCGAAGTGATGCTCTAGGGGGAAAAACTGAACTTTTCCCCAATCATAGGGGGTCTCAACTGATGCTTTTAAAAGAGTGGTGAACTAATGTATTGTTAGGTATGGGTCCCTTAGCCTTGTGTTATTGGGTTAGGGAGGAAGTGGTTCCTCGTAAATATTCTCGGTGTTTTAGACCTTTAGGGAACTTAGATACCCTCTCTATTGATCAATTCCCAGTGATTAAGGGCTTGAATAAGAATCATAGCGGACTTGAGGACTTGGGTGTGAGACTACAATGAGAAGAGATTTAGGCCATCTGTTGGTCTTCCAAAAGGTGAAAATGTAGAGGTAAAGGGTCCTATTTATAGGAAAATCCGGAACCCTATGTTGAAGGTGGTATCTTGCAGAAAGGAGTCGCACCTCAGAAGCTTGAGCGAAGTATATGTTCACGGTAGTGTACATGCTGTGAAATCCCAAAGGAGGAGATAATCATTCACTTATTTTTTCAAGGGGACTGGGAAGATGCTGTCTGGACGAAGTTTGGGGAGTCCTTTGGGTTCAGCCCCCATAACACTACGGTCGAAGGTTTTCTCTATAGTTGTTTTTTTGGTGTTGGAATCAAAATATAATTAGTGTATTCCAGTGTGGTGCATAATGATAAGGGCTATGTTGTTCTTAACTTATCTGCTTCCTACGGACATGGAGACTCTCTTATGGTGGAATCCATTTCTCTACTTAGTGTCATTAAGCTATGCCAGGACAAGAACTTGATCCTAGAGGTAGTGGAGGCAGATTCCCAGATTATCTAAACTGCCTTTAAAATAAGGGCTCCACTTCATGGAGTGTCATCTATATTATAAAAATAATTAATCTCCTTTTGAATGATCAGGTACAGGTGACCCACACATGGCGTGAAGGAAACAAGGTTGTAAATTTTCTTGCTTTTAAGAATCCTCATGTTGTTCATTTTTCCTTGTTTTCTAGTTTGGGCTCCCTCCCTGTCGACTGCATGAACATTGTCAGAACTACTTACCTTGGCTTATATTTTCTTTCTGTCCACCATGATTGTGTATATAATGTGATTTTCAATCATAAAAATTATTACTTTTGGTGGATGAAGCACCAATAAATTCCCCCTCAGGATTGGATCTGATTGGAAGAAATAGGATTTAACCATGAGGTCAATGTGACACTGGTGAAAATTAATTTTTAAGAGGATGATTTTCATCTTAAAACTTGACTGGCCCATGATAAAGTCACACTCAAATCATTCATTCAATGAATGTTTCATGTTTCCATCATCCACTAACCTCCGGATAACACTTATAAATTGCATTTGGGTTCCTCCCCTCCTCAAACATTCTTACTTTTTCTCAAAGGAAGATATTTATGGACATTCAGGAACCCCATTCTTCTATGCAAGCTCAAGGTTCGCACTAACTGAAGGCTTGAGTTTACGTTCTTGTTTCACCCAACCTCTTGATACTAGTCTAAGGCACAATGTTTGGGTGAAGATATTTTGTGAGGTACCACCTTAATTGATAGACTAGGGCTTGGAACATGAGAAATGAAATTGGGTTAAGTTCCTGATTTGGGTGAATCTATTGGGTGAACTTCTTTGGTGAGTAAATTTGGACCTAGGAAAATTTCCACCAAGTGCTGGGGAAAAAAGTTTGGTGAGAAAATTTGGGCATAGGAAAATTTGAAAGGGCATGGATCCTCGTGGATCGACCCTTTATGTGTTTTCGAAGACCGAGGTGCATGGAGAAGGCTTGAAGGAAGTCTGGAGGAGTTTGGTTGCAAAACTTTAGAAGTAGTGGGGGTACACGATGTGACCATGGAGCACATGACGTGACTGGTTTGTGTTCCAAAAAATAAAACAAATCATTGAGGTGACGCGTTTTTTGACGGATCCCGACCTCGAGGCAGTACACAATGTGAATGGGAAGTAAATGTCATGTACTGACCCACCACTATATGTTTTAAAGACATACCAGCCACTCGGGTCATTCTAACCCTAAATCTAAGGCTCCCCTACCTCTCGTCCCAGGCATCCTAGCATACCCCTCTGTAGAGTTTTAGAGATCTCTTCATCTAGGATCAATCTTAGGATTCCTTCTTCGATCCATCTTCAATCCGAGCTAAGATCTACCTCCATTATTTGGTTTTCTTATATATATATTCTCCTAATTCTCTTTTTTCATGCTATGGAGTTTGATCTTCTGGGTTCTAAGGGAGTTTCTCTTGGTTGTTGTTGATGTGGTCGTGCTGCGACATCCTCTGGCAGATATAGTCTTTGCAGGGAAGGCAACCATGATCTGTTTCTTTGATCCATTCTCAAGAAAATAATGTCAGAAACATTTTGAGGTAGGTGATTCGTTGCTTCTACATTATTTTACGTGCAATTATAGAGTTATCATGTTTTAGTTCCTTGGATCGCAATGGAATAAACCTAATAAAATACTTGAACCAGATTAAAATAATTGGTTTGATCGTATGTTGTTTCTTTTCACCGTAATAATATTTTGCCTCTTGATTTTATAGATAATGTGATATCAATGATTTGCTTGTTTTCATGTTTCTCTTGATGAAATTGGTAAAGAACACAAAGTCAGAATTAATTGATAATTATTTGGATAAAGATAAAGTTTCATGTAAATGAACCTGTTTTTTGTTATAATTTGATGTTAATCCAATTGATGCAGTAAGAATGTTTAATTATTTGTGATAGCTATGATAGATTTTTGTTTAGGTTGCCTGTAGTTGGAACCAAATACTAATGAATTGGTCAATTAAATATGGATTAAAGAACATGTTGTTTGATAAAAGATAGTTCCTGGTAGGGTTTTGAGTTACACTCTTGCTTGTAAAGGACAAAAAGCCTTATGCATGGAGATGTGAGAGATCATAACTTGTGAAGGAAGAATGTCATGTTTAAGGGCCATGATCCCAGTTGATATGATGTTTGTTTCCTACTTCTTGTGTTGTGATGTGAGCCGGTATGGCTATTGTGATATGTGGGGGTAGGGATGCCCATTGGTTGTGGAAGTAGTTGATGCCTAGAGTGGAAAAATGCATCTATTTTTGTATGTGGGTATTAGGGAGGACACCAGAGATGAGGAAACAGGTTGGATGTGAATGTTGGATTCTAGATTAATCTTGTTGGTTGTTTATCTTATTTACTTCTCCCACTTCTTTAGGCAACTGGTCTTTCTTACCCTCCTTCCAAAAGAGGAGAATACGCATGGGGTATGCCACATGCTTTCCATGTTTAGATTATCAAGGATATATGGGTCTATGCTCCTACTATAGGTGGAAATGACTCGATGGGTAGTTCATCTACTCACTGTATTGAGCCCCTTGTGTTTGGTAGCTTAGTTTTGGATTTTCTAGTGTTCCTGGAATTATGGGAAGTAATAATGATATCACTAAATGATTGAATAAATGATGTTGAACCCATGGGGTTGAAGATTGGTGGGATGCAATGTTGAGGTTATTCTTTTAAGGAACTTTGGACTTGGTTTGGTTATGCCTAGAGGGAAAGGAACTTTGTTTTGATGCTAATGAAATGAAATGTGGAATTTGTTAATGTTTAATTAACGGTTAAAAAATTAATTAACATAAAGTGAAACTGATTAAAAAAGAGACAAGATGATTTAATAAATCAATTAAAATGTTTTTGTGCTTATAGGATAACAAGTCTTAACACTGGCATTCGGGATTTTGAGAGACGTTAGCTGCAGCTGTGTATAAGACTAGGTTTTTCCTATAGTCTGGTTGTGAGCTATATTATATCATGTAATTTTTGTGTTTCTATACGCTACCCCACCTTGTTGGTTATGGAAACTAACACCCTACAGATTCTGATCCCTGGGGGGTGTGTTTTCCTCAACACCCCGGGGGGAGCACTACCACAAAACAAGGTTGTATCAGTGCTAAAAAGGCCTTTATCAACACTAAAAAGTGCTGATAATAGAGCCACTATTAACGGGGGGGGGGGGGGGGGGGGGGGTTCCCCTTTATCAGTTCCCCAAAAAGAGCTGATAAAGACTTTCCTTTATCAGCGCTATTCGAAGCACTGATAATATCCCCATTTATCAGCGCTTCAAATAGCACTGATAAAGTCCTCATTTATCAGTGCTTCAATTAGCACTGATAAATGTTTCCTTTATCAGTTCTATTTGAAGCAGTGATAAAGGATTCCATGCTTGGGTGTGTTGTTTATATAATAACACACCCATCCAACCTAAAAAAAATAAATAGAACCAAACCATAAAAAACCTGCACAAACCAGCGAAAACCTACTAAAAAATAACCACCCATAGTATATACAAAAGATCCACATACATGATGCAAATGATTAAAAAACAATAATTGAACACAAAGGTTTGGAAAACAATGCTATATACATTTAATTTACATCATGAATACAAAAATATTCACTCTTGGTATATACCAAAAAAAACTTCTATATATACTTTGATTAATGTTGTATAAAATTACATTTATAATTATCCAACAAACAGTTAAAAAAATTAACGTTTTCTCTTTTGACGTATGTGGTCCCCTCTAAAAAATATCCTATAATGGTAATAGTCACGGAAGAAATCATCCCAACTCAAAAAAAGTTCCACCTATATAAGAAAACAAATATTACCTTAGTAATAATATAAAGAAAAAAATTAAACATTAATATGAATAATACATTAAAAAATTTCATTCTTTAATAAAATAGACACATGGAGTTATACAGGTCACACTGTGCATCATATTGGGGCGAGGTTGATTCCAACGCATCAAAAATGACTGAGGGACCATTTTTCATAATTATGAAATCAATCAGAATGAATTTTCTCAGTTATTATTATTTTAGTTGTGTTTTTTTTACTAAAATGTCATTTCTAACTGAAAACATGAAATTTGAGTCATAATGGTAAAATCATGCATCAGTTTTACTTGAGACTACTTCATACATGTCACAAAGAAATTAAGAATTACTTTCCTTAATTTGGAAGACAATTGGAGTGCGTTTTCTTGGTTTTTAGTGAGTGATACGTTTTGAGTTAAAATGTCAGTTTTAAACTGATAACGGACACATTTAGTCATACCGATCACACCATTCATCAGATTGAGGTGAGGGTGATTCCTACACGTCACAACTAACTCATGGATTGTTGTCCAAAAATATCAAAATAATACA
Source organism: Viscum album (assembly GCA_963277665.1). Classification (NCBI taxonomy): domain Eukaryota; kingdom Viridiplantae; phylum Streptophyta; class Magnoliopsida; order Santalales; family Viscaceae; genus Viscum; species Viscum album. Next base: position 1,855,294,056 of record OY728145.1, read on the forward strand.
AATGTGTTTTCTTGGTTTTCCGCATGTCAGTTGTGTTTTTAATTGAATTAATGTCAAATTTAAATAACAAGAAAAATTTGTAGTCATACCAGTGACACCGTGTATCAGATTGAGGTGTGGTTGATTCATACATGTCAAAAATGACTCATAGATCATTTTTCTAAAGTATCAACAAAATTGGAATGCATTTACTTGTTTTTCAGTATGTCACTTCAGTTTTTTTTTACTAAATTGTCATTTCAAACAGAAACCATGCGATTTGAGTCATATCGGTCGCATCATGTGTCGGTTTGATGTGAGACTACATCATACACACCAAAAAAGGCATACGAATCATTGTACTTAATTTGGAAGGAAAGTAGAGTTTGTTTTATTAGTTTTCATTGAGTGACACATTTTGAGGTAAAATATTAATTTTAAACTGATAGAAGACACTTTTAGTCACACCGGTCACACTATTCATCGGATTGAGGTGGGGTTGATTCCTACACATCAAAACTATCTCATGGACCGTTTTACTAAAATATAAACACAATCTGAATGTATTTTCGTAGTTTTCAGTATGTCAGTTGTGTTTTTTACTTGAATTAACATCAATTTTAAATATCAATACACATTAGAAGACATACTGGTGACACCATGTGTCAGATTGAGGTACAGTTGCTTCCTACACATAAAAAATGAATGATATATCATTTTCTTAAAGTATCAAAACAATCAGAATGCATTTCCTCAGTTTTCAGTATGTCAGTTTTGTTTTTTTCACTAAAATGTCATTTCAAACAAAAAACAATCAATTTCAGTCATACCAGTTACATCATGCGTCCTTTTGACATGAGACTACTTCATACATGACACAAAGAACGTAAAAATCACTGTCCTTAATTTGGAAGACAATTAGAGTGCATTTTCATGGTTTTAAGTGAGTGACACATTTTGAGTTAAAATGTCAATTTTAAACTGATAGCAGACACTTTTAGTCATACCGGTCACACTATTTGTCGGATTGATGTGGGGTTGATTCCCACATGTCACAACTGACTCATGTATCATTTTCCCTAAATATCAAAACAATCTGAATTCATTTTCTTGGATTTCAGTATGTCAGTTATTTTTTTTACTTGAATTAATGTAAATTTTAAATAACAAGACACATTTAGATTCATACTGGTGAGACCATGTGTCGAATTGAGGTTCATTTGATTCATACATTTCAAAAGTTACTGATAGATCATTTTCCTAATGTATCAAAACAATCGGAATGAATATCCTTGGTTTTCAGTATGTTAGTTGTGTTTTTTTACTAAAATGTCATTTCAAACTAAAAACATGCAATTTGAGTCATACTAGTTGTATTGTGCATCAGTTTGATGTGAAACTGCTTGATACATGTCACAAAGAACTTACGAATCACTTTCCTTAATTTGGAAGACAACTGAAGAATGTTTTTTTTTCAGTGAGTGATATGTTTTGAACTAAAATGTCAATTTTAAACTCGTAACATACACTTTTATTCATACTGATCACACAGTGTGTCGGATTGAGGTCGGGTTGATTCATACACATCACAACAGACTCATGGATTGTTTTCTCAAAGTATCAAAACAATTTGAATGAATTTTCTCGGTTTTCAGTATACAATTTGTATTATTTTTACTTCAATTAATGTCAATTTTAAATAACAAGACACTTTTAGGGTTATAACAGCCGTACTATGCATCTTATTGAGGTGTGGTTGATTCCAACATGTCACAAATGACAGATATATTATATTCCAAAAATATCAAAACAATCGGAATGAATTTCCATAGTTTTCAGTATGTCAGTTGTGTTTTTTTATTAAAATATCATTTCAAATCGAAAACATGCAATTTGAGTCATACTGGTCACATCGTGCATCAGTTTGACATGAGACTACTTCATACGTGTAAAAAAGGACTTAAAAATTACTATCCTTAATTTGGAAGACAATTGGAGCGTGTTTTATTTTTTTGATTGAGTGAAACATTTTGAACTAAAATATCAATTTCAAACTATAGAGAACACTTTTAGTCATACCAGTCACACTATTTGTCGGATTGAGTTGGGGTTGATTCCTCTACATCAAAACTGACTCACATATTGTTTTTCTAAAGTATCAAAATAATAAAAATGTGTTTCTTGGTTATTAGTATTTCAGATGTGTTTTTTTAATGGAATTAATGTCAATTTTAAATAACAAGACACATTTGGAGTCATACCCGGGACACTATGCCTTAGATTAAGGTGTGGTTGATTCCTATATGTCAAAAATGACTGATAGATCATTTTCCTAAAGCATAAAAACAATCAGAATGTATTTCCTTGGTTTTCAGTATGTAAGCTATGTTTTCTTACTTGGATTAATGTAAATTTTAAATAAAGAAACATTTGGGGTCATACTGATGACGTTGTTCATCAGATTAAGGTGTGTTTGATTCCTACACGTCAAAAATGACTCATGGATCATTGTCCTAAAGTATCAGAAAAAAATTCTAAGTACATTATTCTACCTAAAAATCAATGCAACATTTCCTCTAAAACCTAAAAAAAGAGATCTGACCTACTCAATATGGTCAATCTACCTAGTTTAGTAGGATTATGAAAAAACCATTGATCTATATACAGTTGACATAGAATATCATCCTCCTTCGGCAGCATAGATTTAGTCATCCTAGTGAAGAACCAACTGTCATACATTCAGGACCTCAGAATGAATATATGATAGTTGGTTCTTCACTGGGTTGATTAAAGAGGGGAACTACCAATGTTACAGATTAAATCGATGTTTTTTTAGAGAAAATCACTTATTGTTGTTGAAAATGAGAAGAGTAGAGTGAGCTCATGTTCCTGTTATGTCTCAAGACATCACAACAAACTCAAGGGACGAAGAAAACCCTTCTGGATACTCATTATCTTTTGTGGTCTATCAACAACACACATAACCTATAAATGAGGACCACCAATTTCTTTTAAAAAACTAATCTACATGCAATTCATTTAGTGTGAAAACAAGGACCTCCAATGGTGATGATTTTCAGGGGGCATTTTTCCTGTACAAATAACAACATTACCATCAAACAGAGAGAGAGACATGGTAGACAATGTTATTAAAGTCGAAATTATTTGGGAAGTTTATCATCTTCATTCTATATTTGTACATTCTTTCATCAGGTATGTTGCCCATTTTTTTCTAAGCATATCTAAATCGTCTTTTGAATATGATTATTTTTGGCAGTCATGGTAGTACTGAAAAAATATAAATACACAAAGGATTAATAATTATTTTAAATGAAATAGAAATTATCTTAAAAAATACCTCTTCTGGTATGCTGGTTTGTTTATGGAATATGATATTTTTATAAATTTACAAACATAATAACAACAATCTTTACTGTTTTTTTGTTTCAGGCACTACAAAAAAATTAATAAAAATAAGTAATTTTTTTATATTTTTTTTGATAGTGAAATATTATTATATATAACTTGATACTTATCCAGTCATAGTACTTTTCAGGTTTCTTATCCTTTTCCACTGGCCTCATTCCATGATGTATATGATATTGACGCACATCCCTATCACAGTGGAATCCTCATTAAAAGATAATATAAATGATATAACTGGATGTTTATTTATAAAATGTTTGATGTAGTGTATTAAAAATTGATAAACACCAGCATGTCTGGTCAGTTTTGTAGATACCCATGTATTGAATCCTAAAAATAAATCTTTGGAGTATCCAAATTGAATATAATAAGCAACCAATTCTTCCTAAGAACACAAAAAAAGAATAAGTAATGAATGAAATTAAAATATATTTCATATGATTAAATTGTAGAGTTTTACCCATGTATCGATGGTATTAGGAAGAGTCTTTCATCCATAATTTTTCCGTTAAACTACTTGAGCTGTCCTACTACTGTTCCATCTTATTTATTAGAAGTTATGTCTTCTTGTTCTGTAGAGGTTAAGTGAGGACCAACGAGTCTAATTTTTTTATGGGGAAATCCATTTAATAATTTTTTATATATACACCTACAAAAAATATTAAATTCATTTAGTCATAATTATCATAGTATATCATATTTTGGAAATTAAAATCATGAAAACACACCTCATGTAAACATTTACAACTGAGCCACTTAACCAATCATAATCGAGGATTTCATTTTCACTCTCAACGCCAATGTAGTCTGGATATTCCCCTCTGTACATATTTTCTTCAAAAACAATTTTGTGATTACCACCATATTTCAACTTTATATCTACTTGATCCTTTAATAATAATAAATATGGATATAGAATGAGGGGGGGGGGTTAAGGTGATTTGGGTAGATCATTTTGATCAGTTGGTTGATCCATGAGATGGTTTTGAACCGGTCTTTTGCTTCACCCTTTAACTTTGTCCTTATGTAATAACATGAATATATTTAGACCTTTTTTCATTAAAATTTTAAGGTTTATCTTGAAAATTAAATTGAAAATGAATACCTCATGGTCGACATGTTTTTTACAAGATGTGATGACCATGTGATGAATGTTCTAAGAGATTGTTCGACCGTATAAATATCTACATCATCAATTGGAATAAGTATCTTGGTGATCAGATATAGGGATATAGTAATTGAAACTATGATATGATATGTTAGAAGTGGTCTGTTGTGTAGCATGTCATTCTGGATATTGAACACTATAGACCTCACTACAAGGTGATGGGTGGGTCTTGATAAATATAAATCGCAGTCATTTTCACCACGTAGAATATCAATACAGGAATGGTATCAGTGTCTAGTGTCTATTTTATTCACATTACATAGAAACAATTATTAGAAAATTGAATACCTCAGTTAAGAATTGTTTTTTAGGGGAATGGCTTGCCTCAAAACTAGTGGGGGTGAGGTGGGATCTTCAAGTGCGGGTTGTTCTTGAGTTGTTTCCTCTCTTTCCCACCATAAAACTTTCTATCATCACTCTATGGTATTTTAATTCTTAATAAAACAAAGAAAATGTTTCTATAATATTCTTCATATCTTCAATTTAACCCTTCACTTGTTTTTTTTTCAAAATATGTTTGGGGTGTCACCCCAAAACCCAGACCTCTGATGCGGCCATACATTTCTGGATACTTCAAGGCCACTGAAAGTATGTCCACATCCGGTGTGGGTGCTATTGATTCTTGTGACTATGTCAGATAGAAAATATAAGAAAACAAGTAATAATTGTTATATAATAGGGATTTAAATAATTTTTTTATTAGGTCATACTTACACATGTTTCACACACTTTTTGTGTGTTTTCATCTATTATTTTGCCATCTTTAGTTACATGCACCTCCTTCCATATAACATGGAGTGGGATGGAAGTGGCTATAGATTTGGAATCTTTAATATGCATATAAAAAAAATAACATAGTTATTGTGTTTTTTATGTCACATAAATGTATTATGGTAGATTTAAAATATGTACATTTTTTTAATTGATGCCTACACCATCCCTGCTTTATGATAGGGGTAAGTTGGTTTTGAAGATCGTTATTTATTTTCAGCACTCAGTTTCTCTTTCATAAATAAAACACAATCAATCAAAGTGATGAATACATGCACCATCAAACAATATATTACCAGACACAATGTACTTGAAAAGACTACTTCTCACGATGGCTAGTAAATTCATCTCATGATGCTTGCGTTATTAGCTGTGAATAAATATGAGGTGGGTGTGGTTTTGTTTTCCCTTTAGCATATTTAAGATGACATTTTGTTAAAAGTGTCAGAAAACCCTTGTGAAGCTTTCAAGAAACCCTTAAGACATAGTATTTGTGTGATTCATCTACTATAAATGAACTCTTCAAGAGATTATGAAGTGTAAGTCAATGTTTCATTATTTAATTTTTATTAAATTAAAAAAATGATACCATAATTTTACCATAATATCTCCCCAAATCAGTGTCTTAATATCTTCCAAAACATGGTTCCATAAAGTTACATTAATCTTCACGTGTTTTTGATGGACGATTCCAATTTAACTATTGAACATGGCCTTGTAGAAGTTAAAATGTTGGCCCCACTTATTCCATCCAATCTTGTATTTGATGCATTTTTCTGCAGCCTTAATCATTTCTTCTAATACCTTCAAACTACGATGCTCCATTTTTTTTCATTGTCATTGTTTTGTATCCTTTAATTTCCTTGGATCCACCATCATCAATATGTTCCTTCAGCTCCAAAGGGTTAGAATCAACATGTGAATATGGTGGTTGTACCTCTACACTAGGAGCTGCAACAGGTTGAGAAACCTGTTATTCTTCTGCACTATAAGCAGCAATAAGGTGAGATACCTGTTGTGCCTATGGATTGGGAGAATCATCACATGCAGAAGTGATTTTCTATCTAAGTGGTTTAACATTTAATATAGACAACATAAAAGTAGAGACAAACATATATTAACATAAAGCAATAGGTTGAGAAACTTGTTGTGTGTCTGCACTGCGAGCAACAGTAGGTTGGGAAACCTATTATGCCTGGGGATTGTGAGCATCATCACGTGAAGAATTCATTATCTAAAAAATAGGTTTAACATTTAATTAAGATAACATAAAAGCAGTAGTGAACAAATATTAACATAAAGTAACACGATGTTTATTAGAAAAAAATTATAACCTGATTATTGAACACTCTCTATTTTTTAAAGGTTGAAGGGATTTGGATACTCTATCGACTATCCAAATCCATTCATTGTGGTCTCCTATGACATAAAAACGTCGTCTACATTGGGACCAATCTGAAATGATTATGATACCCCAATGAAAGAGTCATCCCACAATGAATTTTCATCTGAATCTATAGTGGTTTTGGTCGATAATAGAACAATTGACCAGTTTTTGTTTGCAGTATCCAGAAAATAAAATACTTTCACTGCCTACGATTCCATTATAAATAGACCCCCATTGTACCCTTCCTTATTGAAATCAACTTTCACAAATACAAACTCATTTAATTTAACAACATTTCTATTATCAAACCACTTGCATTTAAGAATAGACACTCGAAATGTCGTATAATCCAACTCCCATATTTTTTTGATGATGCCAAAATATGACATATACCTGTAAATTGCATTTCTATCCTTATCACAAGAAACATGAATCGCTTCAGCCACACGTGTAACTCCACTATTCTATTTGGTACTGTCTTCATCATGTTCAATAGTATAGAATGAATAACCATTAATTACATAATAATTTTTAGATAATACTACACAATTTGTCCTCTATATATCCATCGAAGTCATTCAGAAATTGAATCTCGATTTTCATTTAACTCCTTAAAATTATAGTCCTGAAACCATTCTATAAACAATTTATTATGTTTATTTTATATCCATTTTTCATCCCTCGATGGATTTTAATGCTTAAGAATTTCTTTGTGGGTTTAAACATATGGTTCAATGTCCAAAATGTTATTCCATATGTAAAGGTGGTCCTGCTTCCGATCTGTAATATTGATTGTGATGACATCCTTTCTAGAAATTAATTCACTCGTAAGTCGCCTAGTGTGATGATATTTTGTTAGACCAATTCTTTTCACACCGGATAGGTATTCATTATAGAATTCAATAGAATCCTCAAATTTATATCACTCCTCAATACAACCCTATGGGTGACTTCGATTTTTTACATACCCATTCAAAATCTTTATATACCATTCAATGGGGTACATCCATCAATAGTGAACATGACCACATAGATGAATCTCTCTCACCAAGTGAACCATCAAATGAACCATCATATCATAGAATGTTGTTGGTAAAAGCATTTCCAATTCACATAATATGAAGAAAATTTCTCTTTTCGTAGTTGGAAATTTTGTAGGGTCTATAACTTTTCTACATATAGCTTTCAAGAAGAAACAGAGCTTTGTTAATGTTTGGAGGATATTATTTAGAAAAATAAAATATAAAGCTATAATAATTAGATCTTGCATCAAAACATGGAAGTCGTGTGATTTTATATCTTTTAACATTAAATCTTTCATTACACAATGTTCTTAATATTCGATGAATTCCCCTCTGTAGACTTTACATCATTCAAGAAGTTTCAAAACGGATATCAGTCCTTCCTGGAAAGATTGTAAGTAGCAGTAGGAAGAAATGTTCATTTTTCACTCTTCACTAGTGCCAAATCTTCTCGTATTCCCATGCCAACCACGTCCATCCAAGACTTTATTCCAATATTTTTTTGGGTGAATTTAGAAGCATGTTGATGACACTATCAAATACATTTTTTTCAACATGAATAACATCAAGAAAAGGTCTGACATACAAACTATTCCAGAATGGTAATTCAAAAAAGAACTTATTTCTTTTTCCGACCATTTTTCATAAGGTTTTTTGAAAATGGTTTACCAAAAGCAGTGTCCACATATTTAACTTTATCAAATATTTGATCACCTGTTAGTGGAGATGATGGTTTATGTTCTTCTGAACTTCTATCAAATGATGTCATCCAAGATCAGTATGTATGTTATCAAGGAAGAAATCTATGATGTCTTAGAAACACAGTTTTCGATAAATGTTTCAACCTAATTGATTGTGTAACTTGTTCGTATATGGGACACCCAAGGGTTCCATTAATTCTATATCCTGACAAATTTTCATAAGCAGGAAATTCATCTATCATCTAATACAACATGAATCTTAATGTGAAATATTCATTTCTGTAAGCATCATACATCGTAACAACTGAATCCCACAATAATTTCAAATACTCTATCAATGGAGCCAAATAAACATCAATATCATTAATCGGTTGTTTTGGTCTTAATATAAGCATAAATAACATGATGTGTTTTCATTTCATGCATAACCATGGTGGAAAGTTACAATTTACCAACATAACTGGCCATGTAATGTGAGTGCTGATTTGAAAACCAAAAGGATTCACTCCATCGGTAAATAACACAAGATGAAGATTTCATGACTCATTTCTAAAGTTAGGATACTCATGATCAATTATCTTCAACTGAGGAGAGTTTTCCAGATGCCATAGTTTTCTATCTTAATTTCTTCTGTTTGCATGACACACCAATTTCTATGCAGTCTCCTCACTTCCATATAAGAACCTAAACCTTGGAATGATTGAAAAGTACCATGAAACACTCATAGGATCAGATTATTCTTTCTTGTATTGAGAAGAACCACACTTTTGGCATTCTCTATGTGATTTGTGGTCCTTGATAAACAGTATACAATCATTTGGGCAGGTGTTTATTCTTTCAAATATCATACACATCAAGCATAGGATTCCTTTGGCATCGTATGTTCAGCTTGGGAGCTTATTATCATTTGGGAGCATCTCATTCAAGAGAGCAAGTAATTTCATAAAACTGGCCTCACTCCATCTGTTGCCTTATTTCAAATTATACAGATTCAGTATGGCTGGCAATACTTTATATTTACTGCAACCATCATACAATGGCGTCTTTGAACTACTCTTTAACTACCCAAACAATTTTGGGAAATAACAAAGTTCATCTTCATCTATCCTTGTCATTTCCTTCATATGATCATCATCATTATGCACATATGTAATCACGTCCTCGATACAATATTCTTCATTGTCCACATTTGTAATCATATCAAATGATCCATAAAATGTAGTGTTATCCCAGTCACTAGCTACATTCACCTTTTCCCTATGTTTATTACAACATTTATAACTTAAATATATTATGTGACAGATCAAGTGTTCTTATAACTCCTCTGGACTAACTTGTCTTGAATAACAATAGTGAAAAACCAAACAAAGGATTTGAGAAGGATCATATGCAAGATCTTTTTCAAACATAATGAACTCTTTCACTCCATCTTCATACTCTTTTGTTAGACAATTGGCATCCATCCATTCTTTATTCATATATATCCTATTTTATTTGATGATATTAATATTTAACAAAATAAATATACAAAACAATGATATAAAAATTAACTACGGCTGAAAAATATATTGAATTTAAATCTCCTTTGAAAAATATATATAAAATCACAATTCAAATCCCATTAAAAAATGAACCATTTACACAAATTACTCTTTAAAATAACAAAAACTTTTTAAAAATAACCAGTAAGTTCCAAAAAGCCTTTATCAAAACCCAAATTCCTTTTTAAACCATTTTAAATCAATTTAAAACCAAAAAAGGGTATGTTGAACATATATAATTTTTTAAGAAACATTTCAAAAAACATGAATCATGTTAAAAGTGAACCCCTAACTAAATCACTAGATGTCATTGTCACTTCCCTATATCTAACCAATAAAAATAATTGATGGTCGTACACCTTATATGTCTCATGACACCCCATATCTAGCTCTGATCCCTAGTTTTCAATGTTCCTCAAATCAACCTTATGATTGGACAAACCATCACTGGTGGGGGAATTCCTTTTCTGGTGTTATGACCCCCAGTTGCTACTCAAAACCATATTCACATTTAAATTTCTAATTAAAGATTAACACCATCATACTCACCCGTAAACATAGAAAAATTCTAACTTATTCACATCTATTATTATGAGTAGAGCATAACATAATCACACTCACCCTTTATGAACATATAGACTTACTAACCTATTCACATAACATTTATATATCATGATATATAATATTTTACCCAGTGAATTGGTGTGAAATATAGGTATTAACCATCTCATAATACATAAATTTTTTTCCACTTAAAAATAAAACACTCATTATCACATAAAGAACTCATATCAACTGGAGAAAATAAATTCACAATGAAGAGGGGAACCATGTGATCAAGGAAAAATATAATAGTAAAAAAAATATTAATAGTTACACTAATAACACAAGAATTAGGGGGTGTAATCAATATAATAATGAAATCCTCTATAGAGAACCACCATTCAAGTAATAAAATGTCATGGGATATACCATAGGTACTAGTGTGTGCTGATCCAAAACGACTCTATAACTATATGGACCAACATATGATATATGTTTCATCCAAAAATAACATGATCCACCAAATTAAACATACTTAACTCATCATAATGGAACCTTCCCACTATCCTTGACATAAACACCAATAGGGGGACCATAGAAGTGTCTGTACCAACTAGGGTAGCATGAATCAGGACCTCCCACCTAGACACTTAAGTTACCATAAACAAACAATCATGGAGGTGAGAAAAAAATCAAGATAATTACCAATTTTTTTTTATCACACCTCACCTCCAACACCATCAAATATAACATCCCCTTTTCACATTATATATCCATTATATAAATAATCAATAACCCATAACAGGTGAAACATGTATAGGAGAAATAATTGAGGGTCACATGAGAAATAAACCATTTACTTTTTAAAGTGAAAAATTGGTCGTCACATGAAAACCAACTTAGTATGTAGAATCTCATTCCAATTCTTTAAAGTATCAGCATTTCAATTATTTTAGTAGAACTTGAAAACAAATCCCTTTTTCATTCCATAACATTCTCCAAGCACATGGAAAACTCCTTTGAAAACCCAAAAAAGGAATAAGTCCAAAATTTACTATAACAACATTTAAATGACCCTATGAACCTTTTCAAATATTCTTTTCATGAGAATTAATCTAATCTTAAAATATTACATGAAATTCTTATGAAAAACCCCTTATATCAAGCCTAAAATTTAAGAAAGATATTTATAATTTCACCCAAGAAACTATAAATTACTATAATTTAATTGAAAATAAATTTATAAAGTATATACATTCTATGAATTATAAAATAAATTAAGAGAAAATAAACACCTACATTAAATTGAATGGTAACCAATACACAACATGTCACCGTCCATGGAAAACACTCAAAAAACCTAAAGCCCTAAATCCCCATGAAAAATTAATTTCAGTTACTGGGAGAAGGAGAAACCTATGGGAAATAGAGAAGCTAAGAGGGGTGGGGGAGATAAAGGAGAAATAGTGAGAATAATTATTGAAATTGAAAATTAATTGTTTTCATAAATAATTCCAAAAAATTAACATCACATGAACTTAAGAAATCATAGAATATTATAATTTTCATTTTCTAAAATAAACCATATCATAATAATATATAAATTGTAAATAAAATATCACTACATGTAAAACCATATTAAGATGATAAATATAAGTGAATATACAAACCTTTTCACAACAACTTTTTAAATAATTGAATTGAAAATTATATTAAAATTTTTTTTTGAAGGGAAAAATATTACTATTGAAAAAGTTATTATAAATTGTTCTTAATAAAAAGTTATTAAATACACATAAAGGTGTTAAAAATGAGAAGTAAAAATACTTAATTTTCTTTTAATTTTAATATAATTCTTAATAAGTGAAACGTGAAAACGTCATAATGTATTCATGGGGAAAGGCCTCTATAATGTGGTAAATAAGAGACCCCTAAGTCAGGGTTTTGTTGGTGTGTGATATAATCAATTCATTTGGGGAATGATCTATGAACTATCAAGGGATGAGTAGTGTGGTGATGAAATCCAATTTTGGAAATTTGTTGTGGGTGTTAGCTCATCATGATAGTTTGTAATTTGAGTAATGATTAGTCATGGTTCATGAAAATACTATAATTTTTTTGGTCACTAACAAGCCTATGTGATTATGTGGAGAGTCAAAGTGTAAGAGTCATGTCTGGGTAATTAGATGGGTCCTTGAGTTATTCCATTAGGTTCAGTGATGTGATCATGTATGGTAGTTGTTGGCAATGATTGTGACTATCAATATTCAGCTGGCATTGATATATGTTCATGCTTATGTTTTGGTAGTGATGGAATTTCTTAGTGCACATTGGGAGTGGTGTGTAGGTGAACCTAACCCATATGTAGAGGTGGTGGATTTTGTTTGTGTGCATAAGTGGCTGAGTTGCACTGGTAGATGATAGATACTCATGTAATTGTATCTATTCTAGTATGGTTTGTGACTTAGTTCACGGGTTGAATCATGTGACAAATCATAATGATGTTTTATTTATACATCTACACTTGGGAAAGTAAGAAAACTTGGTATTATTTATACATCGTTGAGAAACATATACTATGAATTATTTATTGGATTGAAAATGTATTGGCAAGGAAGATGGTGCCTAACATTTGAGTTTTTTGAATTGTGGACATATTCAATAATAATATTGGATTGAGTTTTCTAATGCGCATTCTTAGTGGACCAATACGGTCAAGAAATAACTCTAGAGACACTTATCTAGGATGATATGTCCTTATAGGGGGGGATTGTAATTCAAAATGGTCTTTCTAGGTGTGTTATTCATTATTTTCAGCCTTTCTTTTATGTGATTTTAGTTAGTATCTTGTACCGATCCATCTTGGGTGACATGTCTTGTCGACCCGTGTTAGGTTGTTACAAATATTCACTTGAATACTTCTGGGAATAAAAATTTTCACCACCATTTTAATCTCATCTTCTTTTGAAACTAGAGGCTCATGCTAAATCAACTACATGGTGTGATACTATTTATTATATATTTTAATTGTTAACCTCAAAATTTTATAGCTCACACATAAAAATAATGTTATGTAGAATATCTCAAAAGTATCCTTTTACTAGAACATGAAAACACAAATTTCTCCATCATAGTGTGTTCACATGGACTCCAAGTATACTTAATCATTCATACCAATATTTCCTTTAAGGCATGGAAATCACAAAGTAGCTAGAACCACCATGGTCTTTCTAAGCCACTTCACAAAATGTATAAACTCCCCATGACATGAATAAATCTTACACATTCCCATCATAGTGTGTCCATTATTACCATTATAAGAAAACATATTATATATAAATGGAATTATCTATATTCCCATTAAAAATTTCAAGAATATTGATATTCCATCTCCCATATTGTGATCAACTAGTCGCCTTTAAAACATATTGTATCTTAATTCTCATGGGTACATCTACATGGTGTGAATTATTCCTCATGAAACCAACCATATAATGATGTAGATTTATCAGAGTGAATTAGGGTGTTAGGATGTTAATTATATACTATATATTGAATTAATATAATTTCTTCCCAAAACAATCCAAAACCCTGTTATCCTTCTCTATGTCATCATATTATCTTTTGGAACTACCTTACACATTGGTACATGTGACCTTCATGTATCACTATAAGGTTCTCCATATTTCATTTTAAATGTGGTCTACATAATTTTATATATACAGGGATTATTACGCATTGGTCATTTTTCTTGGAACTCTACTCAAGGTGTAACACTTATAATCAGTCCATGGAATTTTATGAAACTTATTAAATTTATCAAATGATCTCCATCCAACTCAACTACATTATCAAAATTCCATAATTATTCTTTTGAACATATTTAGCCCCTCTTATAGTATAAACTCAAAAAAAAAATACTTCTATTATAATAACTTTTAGAGAAATCATATATCGTTCCAGATGTCTACTTCTAGAACAACATCCAATAACCAATCATGTGTTGATAATAAATCCGACACTAATAATCCACATATATTGAAAACAAATTTATCCCTATTTATGATTATAAAACATATTATTACATTTTTGTCAATAAATCTGTCATCAACATATTACCAATGAATCCAATACTAACCTATATTTAATGAATCAAATATTAACAAATATCCAATAAATTCAATACCAACACCAAATACTTAATTAAATCCAAAAATTCCCCCTATTAATTATTTGGAACCTTTATCATGAATCCAAAACATCATAAACTCATGATTCCTACTCCACATTTAAGGTTCTAATAGATTCATGGAATCATCATGATTCCTACAACACATTTCAAAAAAAAATCCAAAGAAAACACTCATCATCAAGGAAAAATATAAAGTCTTTGAGAAATCATTTACCTTATGAAATAAGGGTGTCACTTTCCAGTACATTATCACTCTCCCAAAATTGTATTTATGTAAAAAAATATAAACTTCACTACCTTTGATACCTCTTGTAATATTATTTAGTGAAACACATGATAATAGTTATTAGAATAATTTCTCCTTTTCTATTACTCTTGGAGTGTCCAAAAAGGTTTAGTACAACTGTTTTCATAGAAATATTCTCTACTAATTTTTATAAGCATGGGGATCATTAATAAATATTCTCTTACATTATTGAAATATTCCTTTCATCACATAAAATACATAGCATGTGATTCAAGCTAGATTTTTTTCTTTGATAATCATATATAGGAAAATTTAATTTTACCATATATTAGTATTGTGTAAACAAGGACCACCAACAACCATGATTTTTAGCAGGGCGTTTAGCCCGTACAAATCAAAAAATCACCATCAATATCAAATTGTTATAAGTGAACCCAATGAGAAAGATGAGAAAACTAACTGCGGAGGTGTGGTTTAACATGCGGCGAAGGTGAGTTTGTGGTGTAGGAGAGGCATAGCGGAAGAAAGACAATGAAAGAGGAGAGCCGCCGTGAAGGAGTGACACAACATAGGAGATCTACTGGTGGAGGAGAGGCGTAACGAATGAGAGACGCGTGGTGGAGCTTGGTTCGCGACGACTGAGGAGTCGGAGGCCGAAGAGGAGGAGGAGGGAGGAGAGGAGGCGACAATGATGGCGACAGTAGGGATTGAATTCCGCGAGAGCTTAAGGGGTGCAAGGAAGGAGGAGAAAGTTAGGGTTTATTTATAAAACTCGGTGACACTTTTATTAGCATTAGATTCGAAGCACATAAATGTGTGTTTTTTCAGTGCTAAAATTGAATGTGCTGATAAATCCCTAGCTTTACCAGTTCTAAAAAATTTCTAATAAAAGTATGTTTTATCAGTGCTACAATTGAAAGCACTGATAAAACACTCCTTTATCAGTGCTAATAAAGTGCTGATAAAATTATGTTTTATCAGCACTTTTTAATTAGCACTGCTAAAACATACCATTTATTCATAATTAAAATATTATAACCAATATATTTCTTACATTTATAATTTTATAAATATATATAAATAAAATAATTATTTTAATTTAATAATTTGAATTATATATATATATTTATGTTTGTGTTTTTGTATAAATTATAACTATATATATATATATATAATTTTATAATATAAATTATAATTAAATATATATAAAAATAAATTGATATATTATCTTTAATTTTAATTTCATAAGTATTTAAATAAATAAATATATATATGTGTGTGTGTGTGTGGGTGTCTGTGTGGGTGTCTGTGTATATATTCATTAAAGACATATATTTATAAATAAATATATTCTAAAGGTATTCATAAATATATATTTATAATTTTTTAATTTTATAATTATTTAATCATATTTATATTTAATTAGTAATATATAATTATAATTATATATAATATATTTAAAAAGTACATAATTATATATAACTAAATATTTATATTTTTAAATATAATAAATTCATTTATTGTTTATTTAAATATATTTATCGTGATTTTAAGTAGTTATGAGAAGATAAAGCTTCATATATATAAGAAATGAATGAATACACCAAGTATATATAGTACTATAGTATATATGGCCAACTATATTACAGGTTAAACAATAATGAACATATTCATGAGAAGATGAACGTACACATCAATTGACACAATCATTTGGAAGCATAAATATATTTAAATGTATATATATTTAAAAAGTTTTTGTATATATATATGTTAAGAAGTATTTATATATAATAGTATAAACACATAGTATAATAAATATATAATAAAGATATAACTAAAAATAATAAGCATAATAAACATAAATAATACATAAACATAATAAACATGCTTTTTTAATTTAATGTATACCTATAAAAATTATTTTTGAATATAATTAAAATAATTTTATATAAATTAATAATATTTTCTATTAAAAACTTTTATCAGTGCTATTATTAGCACTGATAAAGTCTCTATTTTATTAGTAATTTTTGTTAGCATTGATAAATGGGGGACTTTATCAGTGCTCATATTAGCACTGATAAGGTGTAGATTTATCAGTGCTTTTTTCTAGCACTGATAAAAGTCCCCCTTTTATCAGCGCTGATAAAACTCGAGTGCTTCCTTTGCCTGCATTTGTGGTAGTGGTGGATGGATGACTGAATTCCCCCTTTGGCCCCGCTCTATTCTCTTGGTATTTACTAGTGCTGGTAGGCACAATAGTTAGTTTTCCACATATATGTGTGTAGAGGGATATAATGGATTGTGGTTATTCACACACATATATTCTGGATATAGTTTCCTATTGAATACTATAAGTGTAACATGAATAGGATGTGATGGCTTGAGGATCCTTACTCGGGGTATGGGTTGTAATGGATTAAGGAATAATACCTGACGTATGATAGAGGTTATGCAGGTTGTGGTGGCTCCCAAAAACTACCTGGTTACTTTTAGTTTTGTGGATGGTGTGGTGTTTTTCCCAGGTGTCTGTGGGAAAGCTTTTTGGTGTACGAGGTGGATGTGGTAGTTCTCGCACGGGTGTCTTCGGTCCAACCTTTTTGGAGATAGATGGCTTATGACGTGCGATGTTGGGGAAAAGAGGAAAACCTATTGGGAAGTGGTAGTATGGTACCCTTGATATTATTTATTATATTATACACTCTTGTATGAAACACATGGTGCGATTAGACATGGTGTGGCTAGGAACTTAGTATACATGTTTAGCTGATGAGTTAGTTTCACTTATTGTTCACTGTGCATTAAAATGCTTTCTTTACTTTTGCACGAGAGGCTTCGAGGAGGATCCTACTGAGTATACTATTATACACATCCAATGTATATATAATTTTTTATTTTAGGTTACTTGGAGAAGACTAGAGATCAGCTGGTTACTACTAGCTTGGGGTGGTGGGAGCTATTCGGGCTTCACGGTCAATGTTGTTTTTTACTATATTTTGGTACATGCAGTTTTCCATTTTAGTTATAGTAGTTATTGCATGAGATTACGTATGTGTACTTGGGTTTTCTTTTATATTTCAGTCTGAGTTGTAGTTGGTTGGTGTCTATCCTATCTCTATCTTTCAGATGTTTTATCTTAGAGGGTAATGCCTCCCATTTGTGTGTTTACTATACCCTCAGTACTAGTTACCTACCCGGGGCCTACTTGAGGCATGACTCGGGTGTCACTATCTCCCTTATCACATTACCGACCCAAGAGGGGTACACCTTGTGTGGATGGGGTTGGGACAAAGTGGTATCAGTGCTCTGGTTGAGGGATATGATAGAGTTTTGGTGATAGGAATAGGTGAGGTTTCATGGGTCGGTAGGGAAACCGTGTCATCCATATTTAGAAAGAGATGTAAAAAATGGAGATTGGCTGAGACATAGGTGTTTAGGGTCCCTTGTGATCTGGTGCACATAACTTTATGTTTATAGCAGCTACTAAACAATGTGATATTGTTTTTAGGGTAGAGACCTTGGAAGGGATCATGCATCATTCTTCATTGTGCCTGTGTTTGAATGGGTAGACCTTGGTATAGTTTAAACTAAAATTAATAAAAGAAAACAATTAATTAATTAATGTTTAGTCTTTTATATTCTAGGTTTATGAGATCTAACTGTTTGTTATTTTTTTGGTATGGCTCCAGGTCAATGTCCTCATCAGGTTTGCGCAGAAGATGTCCAGTAGGCTGTGCCAATATATCACCACATGGTAGAGGTTGACAAGGAAGAAACTTATAGAATGACACTCTAAGAGTTTCCACACAAGATTCTACAAAAGTACGAGGGTGCTGTTTTAGATGTAGTCACAGAAGACTGGTTAGAGGAAGTTGAGATAACCTTCAATTTGATCTGTGCTCGGAAGGAGCACTAGGTGTCTTTTTTTGTGATGATGTTGCGTGGGGTATAAAGGCAGTGGTGGTTCTTTTTCCTCAGGGATCAAAAGGAGTCAGTGATATCGTGGGAGGATTTTCAAGACAAGTTCAAAACCAAGTTTCTTTCTTTGACTGCGAAGGCATCTAGTCACCAAGAGCTACTTACCCTTCGACAGGGGAGCTCCATTGTGTGAGAGTTTGGAATCCATTTCAGTTACCTTTTATGATATTCTTCGGACCTATTTACATATTAGGAGGCCAGGGTGAGGCATTTTGATGAGGCTTTGTGTCCAAAGATCCAATGCCAGCTCACCCTATTTATGCTGAAGACAAATCTTGAGGTGCTGGTGGGGGAATAAGTCATCCAGAGGACATTATCCAGAACCAGATCTTCACAAGAGGGGAACCATAATGATTCCTCATTAAGAAGATCTACGGCCTGGGGTTCACAGTTCTTAGGGCAGAAGAGTTTTCGTTCACCCGAGGGTAGGTCCCAGCCCTTAACATCTCGTTTCTCAAGGGGTGGAGGCTCTCAAGCGTATTCCAAGGGATCATGAACCTTTTTTTCTTATTGAGGATGATCTCATCAACAACGAGAGTGCCCGACCTTCCAAAGAATTCACAATACACCAGGGGTTCCACTCTAGGTTCCTCAATTAATGTAGTTCTAACAGAGGCAACAATAGAAGGTTGTGCTATCTTTGGATCTGCAGAGAGCAGATGAGGAAGGCATATGACAACTCCATGATGATCCACATTCTTAAAGAGTAGTTCGTGGCCATGGTGCTGGTCGTAATCAGGGTAAGATAGGTCTTGGAGGTGGTCGTGGTCAATTTCATGCTTTAGAATTTCCAGTGCAAGGCGAGACATAAGTCATTCGAGGTACCCTTTTCTTTTTTTCTACTTGGGCGTATTCCCTGTTTGATTCAGTAGCAACATAATCCTTCATATCACATACCCTTGTCTTTTATTTGGGACTTGATGTAGAGAGGCATACAGTTCCCTTGGCGTTGACTATGCCAGTTAGAGTTAGAGATCCCTTGTTTCAAGTATATAGAGACTATGATCTAGTTCTGGGAGAACATCACTCTTGGAGATATTTATTATGTTTATAGATACAACCATATGATGTCATCATCAGTATGGATTTTTTTTATTCGTTGCAGGCTACCATGGATTGCTTCAGGAGGTAGGTCATTTTCTTAGATACTGATGGAGAGACAATAGTGTTTTTAGTGAGCGAGACACACAGATGGGCCAAAGGCGTGTTTCTTCCTTGTTATCCTTGATGTCTGAGATGATGATATGTTCTTTAGAGGTTCAGCAGTTGGGGTTTCCCAGTGTTGTATAAGAGTACCCGGATGCCCTTCTAGAAGAGGTTGTAGAATTATCCCCTCGACGAGAGATTGAGTTTGGGATTGAGCTACAACCAGGAGCATCTCCTATCACTATGTCTCTGTATCGGATGACCCATTATGAGTTATAGGAGATGCATATACAGATTGATAGTCTGTTACTATGTGGTTTTGTTCGGGCGATTGTGACATAGTGGGGTGCATTGGTTTCTTTCGTGAAGAAGGATGATGAAAGTTTGCGGTTGTTTATAGATTATCATTGATTAAACAATGTGATGGTAAAGAATCACTATCCTATTCAACTAATTGATAATTTATTTGATCAACTAAAGGGTGAAATTTGGTTCTCAAATATCGACTTACGGTCATGATATCATCAGATTCGTGTGAAGGATGAGGATATCCTAAAAACTGCTTTCCATTGTCATCATGGTGATTATGAGTTCGTTGTAATTTCGTTCGATGTGACGAATTCTCCAGTTGTGTTAATGGGGTTGATGATCACTGTGTTTCGCGAGTTCTTTGATTATTTCATGGTGTTTTTCATCGACAACATCCTTGTGTACTCTGCGTAGGAGGTGGAGCATGCATAGTATCTTCAAACAATTTTGGGAGTTCTTCGTTAAAAACAACTATTCGGGATGTTTTCGAAGTGTGAGTTTTGGTCTCTTGAAGTTTTTTTCTTGAGGCATGTGGTGTCCTAGCAAGGAGTAGTCGTGGATCCATTGATGATAGAAGCAGTTGTGTCTTGGGAATCTCCCAAGATAGTATAAGAGGTGCGAAGTTTCCTTGGTATCATAGGATACTACAAGAGGATCATAGTTGATTTCTCTCAGTTTGTGACTCCTCTGACAGTATTAACCAGGATGGAATAGGTGTTCATGTCCACTGATCAGTGTTAGGAAACTTTTGAGTATCTAAAGGAGAATATGGAAAGTTCAATAGTTCTTTATATGCCAGCAGAGGAAGTTTTTGGAACCACGATTGTTCTATAAAAGAATTGGAGTATAGTTTGTGTTTTTTGTCAATACTCAATGGATGTTTAGAATGTTTCCCAGTAAAGTGATCATATAGTTAAATCAGAAAATAGTATTGAAGGTGGCGCTATTTCCCAGTGTTTACTAAATTTTTGGGCCTAAAAATCGGAAAATGAAGTCATGGGTTGTTGGAAAAAGGAGGTGCGC
Source organism: Viscum album (assembly GCA_963277665.1). Taxonomy (NCBI): domain Eukaryota; kingdom Viridiplantae; phylum Streptophyta; class Magnoliopsida; order Santalales; family Viscaceae; genus Viscum; species Viscum album. The sequence goes on from OY728145.1 coordinate 1,855,315,489, forward strand.
TCAAAGAGTAAGTGTTGCGTGAAATAGGTGGGTTGTGCGTGAAAAAGTGTGTGGTGTGCAAAATAGTGGATTGTGTTTTTTTGTGAAAGAAGTGTTTTAGAATTGGAATTTCGAAAAATGGAAAAGGCATGGGCTGCGTGAAAACAATGGAGATATGCGTGGAAAACGGTTCCTGCGCGAAATTTATTGCGTGCCAAATGAGAGTTTTTCATGCCACGATGGGTTTTGCATGCGGGGGTCAGCGATGCCTATAAATAAGAGTTGACCACCCTCATTCCGTATGGATGAAGACTTAGAGAAAATCCAAGTACTTATGTGTGTAAAAGGATCATGTAATGGGACCTATGCGAAAAATTCCAAGATGCATGAAAAATTCCAAGTTGCACGAAAAAGTAGAGGTTGCGTGAAAAAATGTAAGGTGCACGAAAAGGAATAAGTTTCATGTAAAACTTTTGGTTGCGCGTAAAAGTTAATGTTGTGCGAAAAAGGCGGAGCTGTGCAAAAAACATGAGGTTACACATAAAAGTTACAGTTTCACGAAATGGGTGCTGTTGCACAAAATATTTTTCCGTGCGAAAAGAAAACATTGCATGAAAAAGTGAGGTATTGCACGCAAAGGGTAGGTGTTGCGCGCAATTGTCAGTGAAACCTGTTTTCAGTTTCTGGTTTTCCGGATCAGTGGTTCAGTGCGTTCAAGTGCATCAATTCTGAACATTGATGCAAGAAGATTCTCATGCTATGAAGATGAAAAGACTTAAATGTGAATCTATTGAAGTGACCTTCATATCTATAAACGAATTGAGACTTCACTAAAGGCAGTGAGCCTGGGGGAGTCAACCGGAGTGACCCAAGGGACACAGTGAGCTATCCTTGAAATTTTGTAAAGGTAGAGAGCCTGGCACAGAGTGACTATGACCAAAACTTGTAATCCATAAACTAGTGAAGTTTAGTGGATTTTGGTACGTCCGACACATTGTCGGTGTATTCTCCTTGGACGTAGCCCTTTGTGCTGAACCAAGTAAAAGTGATGTGTCAACATCCTACTTTCATTTGTTTGATAGATCTAACAAGTTCCTACAAACATGGGAACAAGATCCATAACATTAATAAGAAAAATTTGTCACCCTGATTCACCCCTCCCCTCTCAGGATGTTCCGGGGTCCTTTAAGTGGTATTAGAGGGAGGTTAATTTGTGTTTGATCTATCATTTACCGTTATGGACAATTCATCCAATATCTGGGGAGTACCTTTCTTTGATGGAAGTAATTTCCAGATCTGGAAGAACATAATGATATCTCATCTAATATCTCTTAGAATGGAAGCTCTTTTTTCTATTGTGCAAGGAATACATGTGACTGATCCAACAGGCCTGGCTATGACTGACGTAGACAGGAAAATTCTTGATGCAGATGAGAAAGCACAAAATTCACACACTTTAGCACTTTCTGATCAGATCTATTTAATGTTGATGAGTTTCACCTCAGAAAAATCCATGCGGGATAAACTTGAAAATATTTATTAAGGAGATAGGAAAGTGAAGGAGGAAAAACTACAATTCCTACACAATAGGTTTGATGATATGAAGATTCATTTAGATGAGAATGTAGACTAATTCTTCAATAAAATTATTGAAGTGGTTGGAGCAATTTGGGGTCAAGGCTATGAAATCAAAGACATTGATATTTGAAAGAAAATATTAAGAAGAATTCCAACCTTGTACAATGCAAAGGTGTCAACCCTTGAGGAAAGATATCTTTCCAAACTTTCTATGGATGATCTACTGAGCAGTTTGGTAGCATATGAAATGAGAGTGAAACTAGAAGATGCTACGACTCGAGTGAAAAAAGAAATAGAATTCAAGGCCATGGATAAAATAAAATTTTCAAAGGATAGTAGTGGTGATGATTATGAGGAAAAATAAATTATTTCTCTCATTTCAAAGATGTTCCAGAAGGGAAAATGGGAATTCAAAGGGAAGTTACCTTTTTCTTGCTTTTGTTGTAGAAAAGTTGGGCACATTTCCTTTCAGTTCTTAAGAAAGATCAATGATAAAGATAGTGAAGATGAAAACATTGAGAATCCTTAGAAAAGGATTTTAAAAAAGGGAGACTTAAAATCTAGAAAGAATTTTCTGAAGAAGAGTTTTCTCTGTTAAAAGGAAGATGATGATAATGAATTCTGTGAAGAAGAAGAACCATAATTTAAAACTAAAAACCATGCTTCCATGATGGTAACGATTGAAAAATCATAACCATCAAAAGATAATGGTCGAGACATTCAATTGACAACTAATTCCAATCACAATTTGCAACTAAAATATTCTGTTTTTAATCTTAAGATCAAATGTAAGAGTTGTAATAAGTTGAAATAAATTGTAGAAGAATCATATGATTATGTTGATCAACTTAAAGTTGAAATTGAACGACATGAAGAATTTTTGAATGTGCAGTTTAAAATTCTTAAAAGCACTGATGATGCAGTGGATCTAAAGTTGAGAATTGTAGAGCAAGAAAAGGTCATCAATGACCTCACCACTGTACGGAGGAAAGGACCAAGACTACTAATAATCTTGAAGAGGATATTGTTACTCTTAGAAGAAAACTTGTGAGTGAATCAATTTCAATTGAATCAAGTAAGAAAATACATTTTGTAAGGTTCTCATATGTTGAGTTGTTGGAGAGAGAAAAACACGGTTTCAATGGAGTTGAAATGATTTTGAGTGATCAAAGACCTGCTTGCATGGGAAATAGTGGAAATTGTTGTGTGGCAGAGTCATCAAATGCTACATATAAAAGTGACCAAAATAAGGGAAAGATAAAAGTGGGTGATGTGGAAAAGTCATCTGATGTGCTGAAATAGAAACCCCCAATTCAATCTAAAAGAAGAAAAGAAGATTATCCTCGAGCCTCCTATAAAAATGATCTCTCAATCTATTATCCCACAGAAGAAGGAATGAGAACAAATAGAAGTGGGAAGATATTTCCTCTCATGAAGTGTCAGTTCTGAGGATACTTGGGTCATACAATGACTTATTGCTAATAGGAAATAAGATATCTGGATGGAGAGATATTGGAGTTCAACATAGGATAAAAAATTCACATCCTAATTATTTTAAAAGAAACAGTTTAAATGGATATTGTTTTGGTTGTTCTAACTTTGGTCATAAGGCTGTTAATTATAAGCAGAGGAGGGACATGGACACGTCATATCGGAGACCAAGACAAGTCAAATATCGTCAACAAGATCGTTTTTCTCTTGTAAACAGGTTTTCTCCTCTCGAAGAAGATTTCGACTATGAAGTACCAATGTACATGAAAGATATAATTGAAAGGCCATTAGTGTTCTATACTTAATCCAATGTCTCATGGAACAAAAAGAAGAAAATTGAGAAATACAACCTTGCAGAGGTGGCCCTCAAAGATAAAAAAAGCAATAGTACCTGGATTCTGGATAGCGGTTGTTCGTCTCATATGACAAGTAATGCATTCCTGTTAAAGGTTATCAAAAGGAGGGTTGATGGAATAGTACGGTTTGGTAATGATGGAGCTCTGATAATCAAAGGTAGTGGAAGTACTGAATAAGCTAATGGTGAGCTAAAAAAAGCAGTAGTCCTTTATCTTGATGGCCTATGTCATAATCTACTTAGTGCGAGTCAACTCAGCTACTCAGGACTTATAGTTAATTTTAATCATAAAGGATGCACTATCAAGGGAAGGATAAGAAATTCACTTATGAAGGGATGCAGAACATAAGGCAACCTGTATCAGGTTGATAATGAAGAAAATGTTTGTTACATGACAGTTGAAGAAGAAAACAATTTTTGTCATCGGAGACTGGGGCACATCATTCAAAAAGACATGTATAAAATATAAAAATTGAGGATTGTCATGGACATTCCCAACCTAAAGCATGAATGTGAAAAGTGTTGTGATGCTTGCATTCATGGGAAGTTGGTCTGCAGTTCATATCGGCCAAAGAAGAAAAGGGCATCTCATCTTCATGATCTCATTCATATAGATGTATGTGTCCTGATAAATGTTTCCAGAACTCATGGAGAAAGGTACTTCATTCTTTCATAGATGATTATAATAGAATGGAATGTGTAATGGTTATACATAGGAAAGTACAGGTTCTTGACTGCGTGAAAACATATTATCGAATCGCTGAGAATGATACTGGATGAACAATCAAAGTGTTGTAATCAGACAATGGAGGGGAATACACATCCATTGAATTGGAAAACTACCAAGAAAAGTATGAGATACAATATGAGGTAGCTTCCATGGGAACTCCACAGAAAAATGGAGTTGTTGAATGCAAAAATCGACAGGTAAACAACATAAAAAAACTATGCTAATTGAGAGTCATATTCCACAACATTACTAGAAATAGGCCGTTCAAGCTGCAGTGTATATTCAAAATTGAATAGGACTTTATATGGGTGAGACAAATATACCTTATGAATTTTGGCATGGAAGGAAGCCCTCTTTGAAATACTTTCGTGTTTTTGGAAGTCGGTGCTTCATCAGAAAAAAGAATGAAATCAAGAGAAATATAGAGACAATGCAAATGAGGGAATTTTCCTTGGATACTCAATGAACAACAAAGCGTACAAGTGTTTCAACAAGAGAGTAGGAAGGATTGTGGAAAGCAGGGATGTTAAGATGATGGAAGAGAAAACCACAAATGCTTCAAGGATTTCATATACAGATATGATAGAAAGCGAGGAAGAAAGTGAACATGGCGTAAATACAAATACAGAAATCGAGGAAGGTGTAAAAAACACTCAAGTGTCATATCATGATGTTAACTCAGAAGAAGAATCTAAAGAGGAAACCTCAGCTGGAGAGAATGCGACTGAACCTCGCAGGAGAAATCTAAGAGCTGAGATTGATCCATCTAACATAATTGGGGACATGAGTACACCCACATAAACAAGGAGGATGAGGAAAAACACACAATCTGCATTTTTATCAGTTGTGGAGCCATCCTCATTTGAAAAAGACACAAAGTATGAATCTTGGGTGAAAGCCATGAATGAATAGTTAGATCAGATTGAAAAGAATTAGACCTGGGATCTAGTCAAGAGACCCAAAGGTCACAATGTGATTGGTACAAAATGGATCTTCAAGAAATGTTTGATGAGCATGGAAGTGTTATTAGAAACATGACATGAATGGAATATAAAAGATATTCCCAGATTGAAGGTGTTGATGTTGAAAAAACCTTTTCTCCAGTGGCTAGACTGGAGTCAATCAGGATTTTCCTGTCCATGACACTCCAAATAGGATATAAAGTATATCAAATGTATGTAAAGACTTCATTCTTGAATGGTGTACTCAAAGAAGAAGTCTACATTGAACAACTAGTGGGTTTTCATCTTGTTACCGATGAAACAAAGGTTTGAAAACTAATGAATGATCTCTATGGATTGAAACAGGCACCACGAGCATGATACTCCCAGCTGGATTCTTACCTCAAGAAGCTATAATTCAAAAGTGGAGGATTAGATCATAATCTCTATGTGAGGAATTCTCCAAAAAATCAGTTTATGGTTCTATTTTACGTTGATGACATTATATTTGGTGGTAGAAGACAAAAATTAGTATAAGAATTCACAAATAACATGAAATAAGAATTTGAAATGTCCACGATTGGGGAGCTCACATATTTCTTGGGGCTGTAGGTGATTCAAAAGTAGTATTACACATTCATTTCTTAGGAAAAGTATTCACATGAATTGCTAAAGAAATTTAATAAGCATGACTCTAAACCAATGTCAACTCCAATTACATTTGGAACCAAACATGGAAAGCATGAGGATGATACCTCTGTAGATCCCATAATGTATAAGAGAATCATTGGGAGATTATTGTACCTGATAGTAACATGACCAAACATTGTATTTGCAGTATGCTTAGTAGCTTGCTTTCAGAGTAATCCGAAGGAACAACATATGGCAGGAGTAAAAAATAATCACGTGGTATATTCAAGGTACTCACAATTGTGGATTATACTTTACTGTAGGAAGGGATATAGAGTTATCAACATTTTCTGATGCTGACTAGGCTGGAGATGTGGTTGACAGAAAATCCACAAGTGGTGGGGCTTTCTATATTGGTCAGAAATATGTTTAATGGTTGAGAAAGAAACAAGTAAGTACTTATCTTAGTACTATTGAAGCTGAATATATCTCTACTACAAAGGCATGCACTCAACTACTATGGATGAAGAAACAAATGACAGATATTGGTGATGAGGTAAAATAACCAATGGTGATTTACTATGATAACAAAAGTGAAATTGATCTTACGAAGAATCATGTTCAGAATTCTCGTACAAAAAATATTGAAATCAGGTATCGCTTTATCCAAGAAAAATTTGAGCAAGACATGATTAGAATAGATCATATGGGAACTGATGAGTAAGTGGCTGATATCCTGACCAATCCACTATCAACGACTACGTTTGAGAAACATCGGTTGAACCACGATGTTCATCCACATCCTTGTGCATAAGGAGTTTACGAAATACCCCTCTCCCCAGTTATTTTTATTATTTTTAATCATCTTATGGATGTAATGTAGGTTTGTGGGGGAGATACTATCCAGTGGGAGTGTGTTTTTCAGCTACTCAATGAACAAATACCGGTGTTTGGTTTTATTGTCAATGGGGGAGAAGGAATAAATTTAGGATGTGTTTTGCGACACGATGAGAATTTGGTGTTAGGAGGAGAAGGAATACTTTCAAGGAATGTAATGCTTCTGTTACATAGTAAGAGAATACCCTGGGCACCGCTAAGATTTCCAAATCAAAGGATCCCAATTCATGCTTTCCCTCTTGTTTTCTACACCAAGCATTTCTCACGTAGACTTAGAGTGTTGGTTGAGTTGATTATTTAGTTTTAGGTTTGCATGTGGCTAGTGCTCTATTGAATTTATTTGGTTATTGCCAACAAACCCAAATGGGGAGATCATTGGAACAATGTATGTTCTATGAAAGAATTGGAGTATGGTTTGTGTTTTGTTGTTAATCCTCATTAGATGTTCAGAATGATTCCTAGTAAAGTGATCATACAGTTCAAGCAGACAATAGTATTGAAGGTGGCGCTGTTTCCTAGTGTTTTCCAAATTTTTGGGCCTAAAAATTTGAAAATAAAGTCATGGGTTGTTGGAAAATGGAGGTGATCTCAAAGAGGAAGTTTTGTGTGAAATAGGTGGGTTTTGCATGAAAAAGAGAGTGGTTTGCGAAATAGTGGATCAAGGTTTTTCGCATAAGAAGTGTTTCAGAATCAGAATGTCAAAAAATGGAAAAGGCATGGGTTGCGCGAAAACAATGGAGATGTGCACAGAAAACGGTTCCTGTGCGAAATGTATTGCGCGCCAAATGAGGGTTTTTCATGCCATGATAGGTTTTGAGCACGGGGGTCGGTGAGGCCTAAAAATAAGAGGTGACCCCCATTATTCCTTATGGTTGAAGACTTAGAGAATATCCAAGTGGTGATGCATGTAAAAGGTTCACGTAAAGGGAGTTGCGTGAAAAATTCCAAGCTGTGTGAAAAAGTCCAAGTTGAGTGAAAAAGGAGAGGGTGCGCGAAAAAGTGGAAGGTGCATGAAAAAAGAGAAGTTGCATGTAAAACATGAGGTTGTGCGTAAAATTTGATGTTGCGTGAAAAAGGTGGAGCTGCGCGTAAAAATTGAGGTTGCGCATAAAAGTTCCAGTTGCGCGAAAAGGGTACTGTTGCGTGAAATATTTTTCCACACGAAAATAAAATATTGTGCGCAAAAGTGAGGTCTTACGTGCAAAGGGTATGTTTTGCACACAATTGTTAGTGAAACCTGTTTTCACGTTCTGATTATCCAGTTCAGTTGTTCAGTGCGTTCAAGTGCATCAGTTCTAGACTTCGATGCAAGAAGAGTCTCGTGCTAAGTAGAGGAAAAGACTTCAATGCGAATATATTGAATATACCTTCACGTCTATAAACTGATTGGGACTTCAGCAAAGGGAGTGAGCCAGGGGGAGTCAATAGGAGTGACCCAAGGGACACAGTGATCTACCCTTGAACTTTTGTAAAGGCAGTGAGCCTGGCATAGAGTGACTATGACCAAAACATGTAATACATAAACTAGTGAAGATTAGTGGATTTTGGTATGACCGACACACTGTCGGTGTATGCTCCTTGGACATATCCCTTTGTGGTGAACCAAGAATAAGTGTTGTGTCAAAATTCTGATTTCATTTTTTTGATATATCTAACAAGTTTCTACAAACATGGGAACAATATCCACAACATTGAAAAGAAAATGCTGACACCCTGATTCACCCCTCACCTCTCAGAGGATTCTGAGGTCCTTCATGAGTTTAGTTTGATGTTTTCTCTGATGCTTCACATCAGGGGCTAGTCTGTGTTCTGATGCAGCAGATATCAGTCGTTTCTTAGGGTTCTCTGCAGTTTCATCCCCATGAATGTAACTATGATACCCATGATCTTGAGTTGGTGTCTGTGGTGTTTTCTCTAAAGTTGTGGAGACATTACCTCATTGGAGATTACTTTGTGGGTTTCATCGACCCTAAGATCCTGAGGTATGTTTTCTCCCAGCATGAGTTGAACTTTTATCATTGTCGGTGGATCGAGTTCTTATAGTAATACGACTTTGAAATAATGTATACACCTAGAAAGGGGAATGTTGTAGTTTATGCACTGACCAGGAAGTCACGTAGTGATGCAATGCGTGAATCTGGTGATTCCTAGAAAGTGATGAAAGAACTTTCAGCATTACATCTCAATATGGGAGAAGTTGGGGGAATTGGTTGTCTTTTTCAGATGATGGTGCAGTCATCTCTGGTGCAGCAGGTGGAAGAATCCCAATTGGGGCATCTAGAGGTGGAGGTCCGGAGAGACTTAGTTGGTTGTGGCGATTCCCCTAATGGTGGGTCTAAGGATGAACAAAATTGATTGTTGTATTAGGGAATGAATTTCATTCCTTTGGAGATGCATGAGACAGTTCTTAGAGAGTTCCATAGTTTTCCTTTATCGGTTCATCCTAGTGAGAAAAAGATATACCAAGCCTTGAAGAGTCCGTTTGGATGGCCATGGATGAAGCATGCAGTTGCGAAGTTTGTGTCTTGATGTTTGGTTTTCCAGAAGTTGAAGGTTGAGCACCCTGTCCCCAGTGGTTTGGTCCAAACATTAGATACTCCTTAGTGTATGTGGGAGGACATTTCAATGGACTTTGTTACTGGTTTACCTCGAGTTTAGGGAGGCTATGATGCTATTTTGGTGGTAGTGGATTGTTTTATGAAACCATCTTACTTCATAGGGATCAAAGATTCGAGATACGTGTAGGTTTTGTCGAGGAAAGATCTGGAGGAGGTGGTGAGACTCCATGGAGTCCCAAGGATGATAATTTCTGATCGTGATCATCGTTTTACCTCTAGGGTGTAGAGAGGTCTCCAACATGATTTTGGTTCTCATCTTTGCCTTATCACTACTTTTCCTCTGCAGAAGGATGACCAAATAGAGTGGATCACCAAAAATCATGAAGACATGTTGCACTCTTCTGTCCTAGATTTTGGAGGTTCTTGGATGAGGCACTAAACCATGGCGGAGTTCTCTTAAAACAAAATTTTTAACTCAACCATCAGTATGGCGCCATTTGTGGCCTTATATACTCGACCTTTTCATTCTTTGTTGTGCAGGACTGGGGTTAGAGATTCATCAATTCTCGGACAGAAACTAGTGCATAATATGACAGAGATGGTTTAGGTGATTCGTGAGATGATGAAGGAAATGTAGGATCATTAGAAATAATATGATGATTAAAGGATGAGACCTTTGAATTTTGGTTATGGGGATCACATGTTTCTGAAGGTGACTCCCCATCATGGGAAAAAACTTTCTGGTCATGGTAGTAAGCTATCTCCACGATTTTTTGGGCCTTTCGAGGTGTTAGATCATGTTAGAGCAGTGGCGTATTGAGTAAAACTTCCCCCGTAGATGATCTAGATAAATGATGTTTTTCTTGTGTCATAGCTCCGTCATTACCTTTATGATGACTCTCACAACATAGATTGGGGAGATATCAACACTAACGATGATGCGACCTTCTAGGAGCGGCCTGTGGAGATCCAGAACCACAAGGAGAAGGTGTTACACAAACGTTCTATCCCCTTGGTTCATGTCTTGTGGTGGCACGATGGTGTGTAGGAGAGTACTTGGTAATGTGAGTCACAAGTATTCACTTAGTATCTAGAGCTATTTAATGTTTAGATCTTTCCTTGTGATGATGTTCGTTTTGTGGTTGTAGACCTCTCCTATCTATGAGATACCTTTAATTTGATGCTTGTTTTGTATCTCTATTTGATATGTATCTCCCTCGGGAGAGAGTTTAGGAGATTGTTGTTGTTTTTGTGAGGTGTCACATTATTCATTGTATGTGTTTGAGCTCCTATGGTGGTGAAAGCTTTGATAGGTATCTCACAAAGTGGTTGTTCAGACAACCCCTTTTTTGTTTCCTCTAGGATTTGGTTTTTGATTCTCAAGGATGATAATGTTTTGAGAGGTATACGATGAAAGGGATTAGATCCACATGGATTAAACCTTTCTGTGTTTTCAACGACCTAGGTGCTCAAAGAAGGCTTGGAGGATGTTTGGAGGAGTCTTGTCATAGAAATATGGAAGTAGTAGGGGTACATGACATGAACATGGAGTACACAACGTGACCGGTTCGAGTTCCAGAAAAATAAAACAAAGTGTTTAGGTGACTCATTTTTCAGCATATGCTGACCTTAAGGCCGTACAAGACGTGAAGGGGAAGTACACATCATGTAATGACCGCCACTATATGTTTTAAAGAAATACCAGATTCTCAGATCTTTCCTACCCCATGACCAAGGTTCCCCGACCTCTCATCCCATGCGACCTAGTAGACCACTCCATGGAGTTTTAGAGATCTCTTTGTCTAGGATTGATCTCAGGATTCATTCATATATCTTTCATCAATCCGAGGTAAGATCTACCTCTGTTCTTTGGATTTCTATGATCCATTTTCTCCCGTTTATATTTAACATGCTATGGAGTTTGATCTCTTTGGTTCTAAGGGAGTTTCACATGGTTTTTGTTGATGTGGTCGTGCCATGACATCCTCAGGTGGATGCAATTTTTCCTGAGAAGGAAACCATGATCTATTTCTTTGATTCGTTTTCGAGCAAAAAATAGCAGAAAACTTTTGAGGCAGCGGATTCATTTCTTCTCTATTTTTTATGTGTAACTATAGATTTATCATGTTTTATCTCTTTGGATCAAAATGTAATGGACCTAATTAAATACATGAACTAGATTAAAAGAATTGGTTTGATCGCATGGTGTAAATTTACACCATAATAACCATTTGACTCTTGGTTTGATAGATAGTGTGATATAAATGATTTTATTGTGATTATATTTTTCTTAATGAAATTAGTAAAGAACGTAAAGTTATAATTAATTGATAATTATTTGCCAAGGATAAAGAGGCATGTAACTATATTTTTTGTTGTAATTTTATGTTAATCCAATTGATGTAGTAAGCATGTTTAATTATTTGTGATAGATACTATATATTGCAGTTTAGGTTTCCCATAGTTGGAACCTACTAATAATGAATCAGTCAAATCAATATGGATTAAAGAACTGGTTGTTTGATAAAAGATAATGCCTAGTTGGGTTTTAAGTAACTCTCTTGCTTGTAAAGGCCAAAGAGCCTTGTGCTTGGAGCTTTGAGAGATCATTTATTGTGAAGGTAGAATGCCTTTTTTAATGGTAAAGAGCCTAGTTAATGTGATTTTTATTTCCTAATTCTTGTGTTGTGATGTGAACTGGGATGGCTGTTGTGATTTGTGGGGGCAGGGAGGCCCATTGGATATGGCACCAGTTGACACCTAGAGTGGTGAGATGCATTGTTTTATACACGTGGGTGTCATGGATGACACCAAATATGATGAAATAGGTTGGATGTGAATCTTGTATACTTGCAGAATCTTGTTGGTTGTTTATATTCTTTACTTTTCCCACTACTTTATGTAGTTTTTCTTTCTTACCCTCCTTCCAAAAGAGGAAAATACACGCAGGGTATGCCACATGATTTCCGTGTTTAGCTTATCAAGGATAGATGGGTCTATTCTCTTACTATAGGTGGAAAAGACTTGATGGGTAGTTCATCTAATCACCATGTTTATCCCATTGTGTTTGGTAGCATAGTTATAGATTTTCTAGAATTCTTAGAATTATGGGAAGTAATAATTCTATTACCAAATGATTTGATAAATGATGTTAAACCCATGGGGTTGGAGATTGGCATGATGTAATGCCGATGTTATGTTTCTGAGGAACTGTAGACTTGGTTTTGTAATTCTTGGAGGGAAATGAAATTTTTTGTGATTATAATGAAATGAATTGTGGAATTTCCTAATGGTTAATTAATGGTTAATTAAATAATTAATGTAAAGTGAAACTAATTAAAAGGGATAATTTGATTTAATAAAGCTCTTTAAATGGTTATGTGCTTATAAGATATCTAGTCTTAACAGTGGGATCTGCGAGTCTGAGAGACGTTAGCTGCAACATTGTTTATGATTAGGTTTTTCCCATAGTTTGGTTATGAGCTATATTATATAATGTACTATTTGGGTTTCTATACGCTACCCCACCATATTGGTTAGGGTGGATGAAACCTTGGGATTATTATCACTAGAAGGGGGGGTATTTTCCCCAACATCCTAGTGGGAGGATGGATGGATGACTTCCCCCTCTAGCCCTACTCTCTTCTCTTGGTAAATACTAGTGCTGGTTGGAACATCAGTCAGTTTTCCCCATATATATGTGTAGAGGGATGTAATTTCTTGTGGTTATTCACACACATATATTCTGGATATTGTTCCCTATGGACTTCTATTGGTATAACGTGTATTGGATGTGATTGATTGAGGATCCTTACTCGGCGTATGGGTTGTAATGGCTTAAGGCATAATACCCAATGTATGATACACATTATGCGGGCTGTGGTGGCTCCCAGAAAATACCTGGTTACTTTTCATTGTGTGGATAGTGTAGTGTATTTTCAAGGTGTCTGTGGGCATGATTTGTGTTACACGGGGTACATGTGGTAGTTATCACATAGGTATCTTCGGGCCAACCTTTTTTAAGAGAGACGGTTTAGGACGTGCGACGTTGGGTCAAAATGAAAAACTACTGTGGAAGTGGTATCAGGGCATCCTTAATATTATTTATTATATTATATACTCTCTTATGTGATACTTGGTGAGGGTATCCATGGTGGGGCAGAGAACTTAGTATACCTGTTTAGCTAATGAGTTAGTTTCACAATTTATTTTTTATTTAATTTTGCACAAGAGGATATGAGGAGTATCCTACTGAGTATACTGTTATACTCACCCAATGTATATATAAACTATTTTTAGGTCACTTAAAGAAGGTTGGAGATCAGGCTGGTTACTACTATCTTGGGGTTACGGGATCTATTCAAGCTTTTTGGTCGCTGCTATTTTTACATTATTTTGGTACTTATAGTTTTCTCTTTCAGTTATAGTAGTTCTTGTATGCCATTACATATGTGTACCTGGGTTGTATTTTATATTTCTATCTTAGATGGAGTTGGTTGTTGTCTGTCTTATCTCTCTCTTTCACATGTGTTCTCTTAGAGGGTAATGCCTCTCATTTGTGTATTTACTATAACCTTGGTACATGTCGCCAACCTGGGGCCTATTGGAGGAGGGACTTTAGGGTCACTATCTCCCTTCTCACATTTCTATCCCAGGAGGGGTACACCTTGTTGGGTGTGGTTCATGGAAAAATTTATTCCCACTAGTTTGTGCATGTGATACTCTTCACTTAATTATCTTCACCTAATAACAGTAATTTTTTTATGAACTATCATGTATTAATTGAAAATATATAATGGTTGATAATGTGATTTCTATTTTAGTTAATGAATCTTCCAATTTCATTGAATAAATACTTGAGGTTATTGGGCCAGGATTCTATAATTCATGTGATATTTGTTTGTCATACCTTGAAAAAATATGAGGAAGAATCATATGGAGTAACCTATATGTGATTTTTTTTACTATATAGTCATGGTATTCCATATGACCAGATCATTCTAATATTATAAATCTACACAACATGCCTCTAGTTTTACATGTATATGAACTTGACAAAGTCTAATATTTCTCCCAAGGGTTCCTACATCAATAAAGGAACAAAGAGAACTTTGTTCCTAATTAAGCAGAGTATGAGTTCTTTAAATATACAACCACATATTTTAGAGACAAATAAACATTAAATCTAATATATTCTTCATCGTTCTACCACCGATAAGTCAAAATGATAGAGTATAGAATGAGACCTTTTCATTAGATGAGATGTTATGATTAAATGGGGGTGGGATTACTAGTTTCATCAAACATGTGTTAAATTTAAAGTTTCTCTCGATTTTCAATCCATTTATGAAGCCATATGGATATATAAAATATACATATATAAGAACCCTAATTTAGTCTTAGAGTTTTTGATTCTATGGATCCCTTCAGACCAAAACATTCTATTTTATTCACAATGAGGTAGGTTTCAGTTTACAAGATATTTACAAAGTATCATGGGTGCCTATCATTGAAGTCATGTATGATGAATTCATCTTTCCAAAGTAAACCTGAAAGTATAATGAACTAATGATTTCCTTATCTGATGAATTATAAATTATTTCTTTAGATAATGGGGAAGTACCCTCACCTCTGAGATGACATCCACTATCAATTACAGATGAATACTTCCTTGAATCCCTTGGGAAAATGACCAAGCTATAAACACTCAACATGATACCTCAAAAAGGATAAGTAGGAAATCCTGGGAATGTATTGAACTATGGTTGAACAATGTCAACATGAAGAGTGGGGTTATACCACCAATCCTCACATCCCTATGAGGAGCCAATAAATTGAATTCCTAGAAATATGGTTAAGCACTTATTTTCTTCTGGTTCATGATTATAATAGTGGCGTTAGGTTATGATTATTTTTGTGTGTGGACATGTTAGAGTAAGGAGAGAACATGTGATTGGAAGCACCTATTTTAGCAATTGTGCATGAGTACATGGATCATGATTATGTGGGAAATCTCTATTTTCATATACTAGGTCCATTCTAGGGGTACTGAGGTTGGATAATTGTGCATTTTAATGCATATTCAATACTCTATGAAGTTAGTATTCTTAAATTCCAGTTTTACCCTATCATTAAAGATTTATTTGGCCTCCAAACCCTATATTTAATGTATGGATCAACTATAATGATTTCATGTTTATCTAAAGAGGTCAAATTTATCCCATATGGTTAATACCCCACTTGGTAAATAGTTGAAAACAAACTTAGTGAATATGAGAAGAGGTTATATATGATCTCTTTGATAGACTATGTGTTAAGAACATGTATATATTGTGAGATTATATTTGAGGGTTACATTCCTTATATGTTTACAATAAAATTTAGGTTCCCACGAAAACCTATCATGTCACCTCCAACTGATGTTCAAGTGAAAATGAATCCAATGGTAGTATGAAAAATCTGTGTAAAAATGGACCAAGAAGTCTCTCAGGCGGTGATCAAGTTATCGATACTAAGTGCATCTATCGGGTTAACTCTAATATATGAAAACACTTGGATTTATTTATATCCTCATGGGATGCTATTGAAAATAATTTCCTAGGTAGTTTTTATTCCAACTCCATGATGGGGAAAATGAATCAAAATGGATAATTTATACAGAGATAATGATAAAGTCCTAGAATCACCAAAACAACCCCCACTATGGGATCTGCGGTGAGCCAGAGTGGAAAATCCTACCCAAACGAAAGTTGGACTAAGGCGGTCTTAATGTCATCAGGTGGGGGCCACTCTGATTTTGAGAGTCAATCATGGAGCCTTTTATATGAGTGTTTTGAATAGATATTTTTCATGAGATTCTTTTCCTATTGGAAGCAGTCTTCATCAGGTGGTAATCAACCGAGGAAGCTGTGAGATATTTTTCCTTTGGTAGGAAACCAACCAAAGTGGATGTAGAAAACATGGGTGAGTAGCCGGTGATGGTTGTCAAGGGTATATGAACCACCCTTAAATGTTGAGTTTAATCATCTATAAAAATAGAAGAAACTCTCCTATAATTTTAAGAAGTGTATGTGTAATCCTCTGAAGTGATCTGTAGAGATAATAATAAAAACTTCCCACCTTCTCCCATGGACGTAGGAAATTTTTCCGAACCACATTAAATCAACATGTTATTCATTTTTCTCTTCACTCATGTGTGTTTATAATTTCCATGGTGCTCCACTGCCCCATTCAAGTGGTGTCAAAGGTAGGGAGTTCAAAACCACAAAGTGACAATGAGTTTTCTGATGATCGAAAAATTGAAAGTGATTGGAAATTTTTTTAATCCCAAATCAGTGAAGAGCACGGTGAGACGATTCCAATGGTGTAAGAAAAGTAAAAACAGAGATGAAATAAAGTTGGTAGATCTAGTCAATGTTTTGGTCAAATTATAGGTGCTACAGTACCCCCATACCGAAGAAGATGATACTATTCACGATGACAGTGACTTTCAGGAGAGATTTTAGGACACTATTCCGAAGAGCCACATCATTATAACATAAGCAGGTGATCTGAACCATTAATATTGTTTTGGCTATATCTCATCCAATCATAGTTTGTTTTCAGCAATCTAGGAATCAATTGTAACTATTTCGACCATTAAGGATTCATCTGTATAGTATGATTTTCAAAATTCAAACTCTATAAAGTGGTACTGAAGGGGTGCGACATCAACAATGGTGATCATGTTTTGTGACAACGAAGATGGCTTGTGGTGGAGCACTAAAAAAATTTAAAATTGAGAAGTTTGATGGTTGGAACCTATTCAGCCTATGGAAAATTGAAATGAATGATATTATAGTACAGTAGGTTATGATCATATCACTGATCAGAGAAAATCCTGAGATAACTAGTGATGATGATTAGTAAGAGATTGAAATGCAAGTCATCATTATAACTCGGCTGTGTTTGGAGAACGACATAAAATAATCAGTGTTATATGAGACCTCACAAAAGAAAATCTGGAAGAAGGTGGAGTAGTTATATATGGAAAATTCTCACACAAAAAAATTATTTTTTAAAGAATAAATTGTACTAGTTGCGCATAGATGAGGAAATTTTTTTGGATCACACCATCGAATTCAACCAAATTCTGACACAATTATTGGGTCTCAGTGTGAAGGTTGATGATGAAGACAAAAAACTTTGGTTTTTTTCATCTCTACCAAGCTCATTTGATTTATTTATGACTGAATTTCTCATGGGGAAGTAAATATTAAAGATGGATGCAGTGATGGTGTCTCTTAAAGATTCAGAAGTATTTCAAAGACACGCGATGCATTCAGGTGATAAAATCCGGTGATGCAAGATGATCAACATGGAAGGAGTCGATATCGGATGTTATGAGGTAAATAATGGCATCCAAAATCGAGGGGGTGTGATCCGAGTGAAATCATGTGTTTTTGGTGCGATAAAAGGGGTCACTATAAAAGTGATTATAGAGGGTGTAAATGGTACATTTCTAGGAAAGAGAATGAATAAGATAAGGTTGCGAACATCACAGAATCATCAGGAGATGATGAAGTCTGGCTGATAACTAGGAGCACACACACTGATGGGAGAATAGAATGGGGAAAAGTGCAGTGTCATTATTGCAAAAGATACGGGCACATGAAGTGGGAATGCCATATTTTAAAAAAGAAGAATGGGTGGGCTCAAATTCAAAAGGAATATGGATGGGTTTTGGATTCGCGGAGCTTGGGGTACATATATATGATAAAATTTGCATTTTATACTTTCTAGTAGGTGAAAGATTCGTTGAGACTTGGTTATGGGTCAATATGAGAGGTTTGAGTAGTTGGGATAGTGAAATTGAAGACACCCGATGGAGAAATATGAAAACTAGACGATGTGAAATTTATTCTAAGGATGAAACAAAACTTGTTATCATTAAGTAAGATCGATGAAAAAGGGTACAAGATATCCCCAGTGGTTGGAGTATTGGAAGTCTCACGTGAAGATACAGTGATGATTACTGGGAAAGAGTCCCAAGGATTTTACATTTTATTGGGACCACAGTCAGCTTGAGATCAATTGAAGACAGTGGAAGTGTCACGTCATCTGGTGAGAAGAAGCGTGCTCGATTTGCTGATGAAGTTTTCAACACCTACAAGGAGACTACGAGTGTAGTTTCTACCCCAAATTAGTCGCGAGGGGGAGATTTCTTTGGGCCACTCCCATTTTTGGAGTCAATCATGGAGCCTTTTGTGGGAGTTATTGGTAGAGATATTTTTGCATGGGAGTCTTTGTCTTTCAACAATTGTATTTATCCAATGGAAATCAACCCGGGAAGCTGCAGGAGATTTCTCCTTTGGTAGGCAACCAACCACAGTGGACGCAACGAACATGGATGAGTAGGCAGTGATGGTTGTCAAGGGTACATGAACCAACCTTGGACATTGAGTTTAATAATCTATAAAAATAGAAGAAAATCTCCTGTAATTGTATGAAGTTTATGTGTAATCCTATGATGAGATCCAAAGAGAGAATAAGAGAAAAGCCTGCCTCTCCCATGGACATAGGCAATTTTTCCAAACAAAATTAAATCTGCGCGTCCTTCATTATTCTATTCACTCTTGGGTATTTATCATTTCCACGACACTCCGACTCCCCTTACACATCACTAGGAAGAGAACTAGTTACCATTTGTTTAGGATATAAATGATGGGTAATGCATTGGAAAACCAGGGAATTCAAAGGATGTTGGGGCCTCTTCACAATCTGTTGGGGATTCCTCAGTCTACTTACTACCCGATGTGATCCAATTATGGAAGAAAATTCCCTCAAATGTTAGGGATCTATGGGATATTAACCAAATTAGGATTTATATTCCTTATCTAGAGGATATATAGGCATACCCAAACTTCAATTATAATAATAGTCATACAGAGGTAGGAGTGTCTATCCAGGATAGAGATTCTACTCCATGCCACTGAAATCTAGATCCCTGTCATAAAATGGGTGAGGGAAATGGAGCAAGGCACCACTAAATTAGTGGTAAATTAATATGATTAAAAATGGGACGAATTTTTCAATATCAAGGATGTAAGTATCATAACAGGTTACCAATTTTTTAAATTGTAAATTTCTCATATAAAAATACATCATCTCAATTTTTATAAGGTGGATACAAAATCGTTTCTAATAAAATCACCTAGTTATACTACTGATGGCAGTCCTATTGGGGTGGATAGGTCTGATGGTGATATTCCTTATATACTTATAAATATATATATGTGTGTATTTCATGAAAATTTTTATTTTTATGCACATAAGGATATATTTTTTTAATGCAATATGCTATTACAAAAATATGATAAATAATTATCATAATGTGTTTCACCAATGTAAGATATGATTTAATGAAATAATTTTTAAATTTATATGAAAAGTATAAGGAGAAAACGAATATGATTCATGAACCATCCATGGAATTTATACATGTGTTTTAAGATATGAGTTAATGCAGAAACCACCCATGAGCATCCTCAGGTTCTATATAAACTATTCTGCAATATGATGGCATTCAGATGTTCAATTTAGATCCTCATTAATAGCTACTACTCTCTGAACCACTTCTCACCATATCTCTTTTTTTTTTGTAATAGAGGTTCTAGCATACCATAAAGAACAGGTGAATCTCTTCCAAAAGTTAAATGACCTAGTTTAGCTCATAGATACCTAAAGTGGTGTGATGATTTTGTTTTCAACATTAGTGATCTCTCTCAAACCCATGCAATGGAGTTCAATGATGATGCAAAGACTTATTTGGTGTAAGGTAAAAATGTTTTATAACTTTAGCTATTAATTTAAATTTTAACACATGTTTCACTTATCTCAGATTATAGATCCAATGATTTGGATTATAATATATTTTTATATGTCTAATAAGTTTTATTAGATTTTTATGAAAACTAATAG
Organism: Viscum album; assembly: GCA_963277665.1. Taxonomy (NCBI): domain Eukaryota; kingdom Viridiplantae; phylum Streptophyta; class Magnoliopsida; order Santalales; family Viscaceae; genus Viscum; species Viscum album. Next base: position 1,855,335,607 of record OY728145.1, read on the forward strand.
TTGTATTATAGGTAAATAATGAATTATATTTTTTAAATATTCAATCAAAAATAAGAAAAAATCATCAATATATCATTATTTTTCATGTTTTTATGAAAATATTTAATTTTTTTTACCCTTAAATAGCTAGGTTGTATAAATGTAACTGAGGATTTACCCTTAAGTAGATTTTTTTGCATAATGGGCATCTCTACTTACCCTTATATAGATAGATCAATGTAATAGTCAACTGGAATTACCCTTACACAATTCTAGGAACCCAAGGCTTACTTTTATGTAAAGAGTCAAGTAAAGGCAGTATGTATTATTACCCTTACACAAATGGTTGAATACAGGTGTTAAATAAGGGTATGATGTTGATTAAACTTATGAGTAAAGGTAGTGAAGGGTTATAAAAGGTATGTGAAGATAACATATAGCTTACACTAATGCGAAATGCTAGCATATAAAGGTAATAAATGACTTAATTTTTTGTGAAAGAGTTCAGGTAAAGGTAATTGCTCAGTACCCTTACGTGTTATGTGCTACGTAAGGGTAAAGCCTCCTTCCCTTTATGAATACTATCTATATAAGTGTAAAAAGGAGTATACCCTTACAAAAAATAACAGTAAATACCCTAACTCTAGTAGCTCGGAGTCACTGCCTTACATCGTTACATTGGTATAATAAACAAGGAATTCACATCCTAAAGGACTAAATAGTTTAATAGCTTTGGAAAACTAGATACATACATAAGTTTTACATTACAAAATTAATGTAAAAACAACATAAAAAATCAATTATAAACACCTATAACCTCTTATATTATCCCAGCAATTCATTCATAATATACATATTCACATCAATGGAAAAAATAAAATATAAGAAAAGAGTGAGATTAGAAGCATAGTAAGGCTAAGCAATTAAATAGAAGCTATCATAAATAGAAAAAACATTAGGAAATGGTGAATAAATAAAAACAGATTCCATTAAAATATAATCATGATCAGAATATGGTATGAATAAAAACCGATTATATAATACCATAAATAATCACAATAGAAATAAACCTAACCAAGGATATTATGCTAGTTGAATAATCACATGAATTATAATTTACTAACATCATAATGAGGGAATTCATAATTCCATACATCATAAAAATAACATCAAGGCCTCATCCAAGAAGTATATATAAATGGGTAAGGTCTCATCCAAAACCTGGTCTAGTTTGTCTCATTAGACTTATCGATGGATCAAGGGGATATAACAGGCCATGCCCATCACTTACAAAGTCCAATGCATTCCTCATATTTTGAATAATAGACTTAAAAAGATATATTTAAATTAAATTGACCCATAAAACATTAAAATATTTTAATTATAATCATAGATCAAAATACTCTAATAAAGCCATTAATAAATTCTTGAGAGAAATACCCTTTTACTTCAGAAAGAAGTGTTATTTTGGAAAATCATTTTTATTTTTCTTAAATTATGATTATAATCATGTATATCATATAAAATAAAAGGAATGGACTATAAAAATATGTTTTAGGAATAAATTATTTTCATATTAAGTTAAAAATTTTAAAAACAGGTTCTATGAAACTTTATAAATAATCATATTTAGTGCAATTTATAGGAAAATATTAAAGCGTCTTTAAAATGATAAAAGGATTAAATTTTTTCATAAAACTATAAATGAACTAAGATATTTATTCGTGATAAAAAGCGTGATTTTATAAAAATATTGGTGGCTTAAAATATATTATGGAGTTTAATTTCAAATGGGTACGGAATTTGAAAGTTCCCTTAAATCAGGCTTGCTTATCAAGAAGAATTGGAAAGATAACCTTATAAAACAAATATTTCCCCATAAAAGAAAGATGAAATGACTTGGAAAAATGAGTTGGAAACATATTTAAATAATTTTTAATTATTATATAAAAATAATTAATAATTACATTGGGGTAAATAGAGTGAAAGCGAAACCTCAATGAAAGACGAAGTTTCAGGAAGAATCTATTACCACTTTGAAAACAGTCGAACCATATTCCCTATAAAATAAATGATCATCAAATAATATATTTAATACCATGAAGATAAATATATTAATTATATGATAAATCAATGGGTAGTGTATATAAACCTCACACAATAAATATTGGTGAATATGGAATATCTCACAGAAATAAAAGTGAGGTGAGAAAACCCTTACCTTATGTTCGAATGTGTTCTGTACTTGATCTTAATATCCAAGATAGTAAGATTAAAGTAATTAAATAATTATTTAATAAAATTTTATATATTTACTTGATATTTTATTATTTTATTAATTTCATTTATTTTCTTTTTCATGAGTTATAGAATAATATTTTATTTCTTGAGAGCGTTTGTTTCCTTGATTTTCATGATCGGTTTACTGGTATATATGTATGGAAAATCATGTAAAATGTGAATAGACATATAGAATTGAAATTATATGTTATCAATGAACATAAATAATATTAAATTGTTATATATTTTATTTTTTTATATGGTATGAGGATGAATCATTAGATAAAACATTAAAGATAACCGTTTTGATTATTTTGGTGTTTTTTCGATCATCACGTGCTATTTTTGTGTTATAAATTAATATTATATATATATACCAGTTATAGAATATTAAATAATTTTAATTAAACATATTAAAGTCTAGTTTAACCATTAAAATGGTTTTATGACAATCCATGGAGGATTAATTGAAAAACCAAAACATGTCATCCACGAAGGTGGTAAATTGACACCTCACTGACGACGTTTTAATTTTTTGGAATAAAAAGGGCAATATGAGAAGATAATTGTTGATAGATTTTCCATTTATATAATAAAGTTCTAGTATATATAATATAATATAGTTATCATGAATTTCTTGTCGAATTATGTGAGGGATGGATAATGAAAAAAGAAAAATAAAATAAAATGAAATGAAAGGATTAAGGGTTTGACCTCTTAAATTCATCTCCATGAGAACTTCCTTAAAAGACATTGAAATGGTATTTTGGGTGATACCATAAATAAAAAAGTGTGGGGGATAGGTTTGGGAGAGTTATTTTTTAGAATGTAGACAAGCGTCAAGGCTTTTGTGGTGTGAGGAGAAGAGGCGGTGTTTATAGTGGAAGAGACATGTGTTTTTGGAATATTTTATTTATTTGTTTATTATTATTACTAAAGACTATGAATAATATGAGAATTATCAATAAATATATTCAAATAATGAAATATATTTTGATATTATGGGATTATATAATTCATACATCATCTATAACTCCATAATTCATGTATTTATTAAATACTGTAAATTACCATTTTTCACTATTAATTAAAAATTCTATAATTTTAGAAAAATATAAAAAATTAAACCTAATTTTTTTGTGTCGAATTAAAAAATGAACTAAATTTTATGAAATAATTTTACAAATATTATAAATATAATTTTTAAATAAAATCATCATTTCTTCAAAAAATATAGATTTTAAAATTATAAGTGATTTTATGACACTTTAAAAAATTAATTAAGGTCTCATAAAATTATCTTATAATCATAATACAACAAAATATAAAATTTTTAATATATTTTTTTTGAAAATAATATTTCTTATAAATAATTATTTTATTTATAAAATTGTAAATAAACATTTACGTTTCACAAAAATACCAATAGTTAATTTATCATTTTCAAAACAACTATTTACTTATTCCATGATTAAAATATATTATATTTTAATTCAAAATATAACTAAATTTTATATATAATTTAATATGTGATGTTACTATTCAAATCATAAATATACTATTAATATAGAAAAAAAAAACAGTTTTATAGAAATCAAGACTTTTCACTATTCACTGGAAAATAAATATTTTCAGCAAAATACAAAAATTTCACCGTAAACTAATTTTGAAATTCAACTTTTAAAAATAATGTTTATTTTTTTCAATTTAATTTATAAAATTTTAAAAATATATTTTTAATACAACTGCTCCACTAAAAGGTGGTTAAACTATCATTAGAAAAATATAGTATTTTAATGCATAAAATTGGATTAATTCTTTTCTTATGCCTATAAAATCATATAGATAAATGTCAAAATATATTTCTAAATATATAATATATAAATTTCATAATTTTGTTAATAATATTCATTCTCCCTAATTAAACATCTAGGTTATAATAGTTATTTTAAAATAATGATATTTATATATATATATAATTGTATATTTATGCTTGGTGTTGTGTGAAACCTATGCTATCGATGAATTAAATTTAAAAAGATACATACCATAAACTTTTGGGGTGATAAACTCGCCCCTACATTAATAAATTATGTCCTAACAATTTGAAATTGTACTTTGAAAATCAATAGTTGATACTTAAAAATTCATTTATGGAAAACCCACATTGAAAATAGGGTTAATGAAATATCCTATTAATAATAGGGAAAGGGAAATGTATAGGTAACAAAAAAACTCAGCATTTGAATAGGATACCACTAGTGAAAAGAAAAAATATGTACATGAAAGAATAATCTAACCATTATTTTTTGATGGAGAGTGATAGAGAACATGGTCATTAAAATGTAATCCATCATTAAACCGTAAATTTTTGATCGGTTAAAAGACCATTGATTTATCATAAGGAAAAGTAAATAGATAATGTTTTTGTTCCTAAATATTTTTACTAAAATTGATGGATTCTTTTAATATTCATATATTCACCTAATAAAATAAACATACTTAATTAATTTACTTATAATAAGAATAATCTCATATTTTGGTTGTACTTAGATCTATTTTCACTTCATCCCTTACACCTGGAAATGAATGTTCAAGATGAATTTTTCACACCTAAAGCAGTTTTAATTAATCATATGTTCTTTAAGTAATTCCTTTGACATTTAAATGTTTACCGAAACCATGAAGTTTAGCATATATTATTAATGAACAATAATTTTAAAAGTTTAACATGATCCACTCCAAAATTAGTTAATCTTAAGACCCATCTAAAACATGTGTATCCATGCTCAACAACCAAAAATTTAGAAGGAAGGTAAATATATTTTCAAAATCAACTTAACATAAGTTTCCATAAATAATGTAGATTTTATTATCACATACCAAATATATGAATACCATAATCTAATTTAAACATTTATGAAATATGATTTCTTCCAATAGTAAAATCTCAAGTTGTTGAATATATTATTTAAATAAAAATATCTAATAATTCCACCATAACATAAAACATTAGATCACTGACCACCTTCATGGTCCCCATTACAATCCTATAACCATATATTTATTATTGTCTCAATATCAATAAAATATTTAGGGTTATCTTTTCAAAGTAATTTTTTCAAGAAGATCAACTTACAACAGAATCACTTCTCATGATTACTGGTGTTATTCATCACATTCTTGAAATTATTTAAAGAAGAAGTACTACAATAAAATCCTTATATATCTTATGATTCTTATAACCAAATAATTATTGATAAAATAATCAAATAAAATAATTATTGAAACAAAACTTAGGAATATTAATCATTACTCATCACCTATGGTAGTAGCATCCATTATACGATTTTTTTATATTCCTTTGAAACTTAAGACATTTATTTTCATACTATCCCATATCCTTGAAGTTGTAGCACTGATCATTGGAAAATTATTTTCTTTCCTTATAATATTGAGAATGGTGAATTTTTATCCACACTTGAAGAAAACTCCATTTCCTCTTAAGTATATACCAAGGTGTTTCCATCCACAATTATCACTTGTGGGAAAATGCTTCTTTACCATCATCCCATTATCTATATTTTCCCCATATTTCCTCTTATTCTCTTTCCTCTATTTCAATCCACCAGACTTGGGTAATTCTTTATTTATCTTGTTTAAACATGATATTATTTCTTTATATAATGAGAATATTTTGGAGACTACTTCCCTTTGAATGACTGGCTTAAACCCATAAAATAAATGGACATTATTACCCTTTAGATTATGCACATTGATGTGATTCACATTCCTTTCACTAGGAACCATTTATAAAAAATTGAATACTCTATATTAGATCATAAATTTATGAAAAATAATTTATAATCCCAATAATAGTGCAATACTTAACATAAATTGAAAATTTTATGCATAGCTAATCTCGTAATCATAAACATGGTTTCCTTGCGCAAATATTTATTATTAAATCCTTTATAATTGATTGCAAAGAAAATGTGAATTATCCTAAGCATATCTCCTGAGAGTGTCAAACTAGGTTCCGAGTAAGGCATATTGTCGTGTACCAGGTTATAATGATTTAGGGCCGACACACCTTGTTAGAGTTGTTACCCCTAGGTACATCTCTTCCAGAACCTCATCTACCCATAGTATCCAAAAATGGATGTATTGCTAGGAATACCCACATAATATATACCTTACAAAGATTCTAGGATTTTTTTCAATGATTATCATCAAAGTATATCTTAAGGTAATATTCCATAATATACATTTTCTAAATATATTATCCAAGGTTTCTACTAATCTTCCTCTAGTTCCAACTGTAAAGACCCCGACCCCAGTAGCCTGAAGCCGATGCCTTACTTCATTACATAGGCATAATAAACAAGGAAGTAACATCAAGAAGTAATGAATAGTTTAATACGTTTGAAAAAACAGATATGTACGTAAGTTTTAAATTACAACTTGAAACAAAAAACAACATACAAACTCCTTTGGAAACATCTATAAACTCTTATATTATCCCTATAATTCATTCATAACATACATCTTCGTATCATGGGGAAAATAAATCATAAGAAAGGGGTGAGATATGATTCCGAATAAGGGTAAAAAATATAGTAGAATCTATCATAAATAGACATAAACATTAAGGAGTATTGAATAACTAAAAACACATTCCATTAAAACATCACCTTGAGAAGAATATGACAGGAATAAAATTTGATTAAATAATTCCATAAATATTAACATGATAAAGAAACTAAACCATGGATATTCTACTATTCGAATAATCACATGAATTATCAATTATTAATATCATAACGAGGTAATTCATAATTTTGGACATCATAAATATAAAATCAAGGCCTTAGCCAATAATTCTATGTAAATGGGTAATTCCTCATCCAAAACTCTGTCTAGTTTGTCTCATGAGACCTACTAATGCATCGAGGGGCTATAGCGGGCCCCACCCATCACTTACTAAGTACAATGCATTCCTTATATGTCGATAATAGATTTAAAAAGATATATTTTAATCCAAGTGTCCCATTAAACTTTTAAATAATTTAATCATAATCATATCTAAAAATACATTAATAAAATCATTGATAAATTCATGAGAGAAATACCCTTTTACTTTAGAAAGAGGAGTTCTTTTGGGAAATAATTTATATTTTTCATAAAATCAGATTGTAAATATGTATATAACAGAAAATAAAATGAAAGGAAAATTAAATTATGCTTGTGGCATAAATTATTTACAAATTATGTGAAAACATGTAAAAATAATTTTTTAGTAAATGTTAGAAATAAGCCACTTTAGTGCGTTTTAAGGGAAAATATTAAAGATTCTTTAAAATGGTAAAAGGATTAATTATTTTCATAAAACCAGAAATGAACTAATATAGTCTTTCATGATAAAAATTTTTATTTTAGAAAAATATTTTTGGATTAGAATAGAGTTTGGAGTGCACTTCAAAATGGGTATGAAATTTGAAAGTTCCTTTATTTCGGGTTTTCTTATAGAGAGGAATTAAAAAGGAAAAATTATAAAACTTATATTTACACATCAAATAAAGATGAAATGATATGAATAAATTATTTTATAACATATAATGAGAATTTATAAGAATTATATAAAAATATATAAGAATTACATTGGGGTAAATAGAGATAAAGTGTAACCCGAATGAAAGATGAAGGTTCGGGATGAATCCAGTACCACATTGAAAACTATCAAACCATATGCCCTATAAGATTAATCATCATAAAATAAGATATTTAATAAAATTAATATAAATATATTAATTACATGATACATCAATGGGTATCATACATACACCACACATAAGAAATAATGGTGAACAAGGAATATCTCATAGAAATAAAAGTGAGATGAGAAAACCCATATCTTATGTTTGAATGTGTTCTGTACTTGATCTTAAGGTCTTGGATAATCAGATTAAATGCATTAATTAATAAATAAATTTTTTATATATATGTATTTTATTTATTTTAATTTTATTAAGTTAATTTATGGACTTTTTGATGAGTTATAAAATACAATTTTATCATTTGGGAGTGTTCGTTTCCTTGGTTTTCATGATCTTTGACTTGTATACATGTATGTAAACTCATGTAAAATGAGAATAGATGTCCAAAACTGAAATTATATGTTATTTTTGAAGATAAATAATATTAAATGGTTATATATTTCGTTCATTTATATGGTATGATGATAAATCATTAGATAAAATGATAGTGATACTCGTTTGGATTATTTTTGTGTTTTTTTGATCATTATGTTCTAGTTTTGTGTTATGATTTAATATAATGCATATATACTGGTTTTGGAACATTAAATAAGTTGTAGTAAACATATTAAATTAGTTTTTAATTATAAAAAATGTTTTTATGACCAACCTTGAAGGAGGAATTGTAAAACAAAAACACGTCATCCACGAAGGCGGTAAATCGACACCTCACAGATGATGTTTTAATTTTTGGAATAAAAAAGGGAAGAGGGTAAGATATATGATGGTGGATTTTAAATTGAAATAATAAAATTACATTATATATAATATAATAGAGTTATCATGAAGTTTTTTCATAGGAGGTTAGGTAATGATAATAAAATAAAAGAAAAATAAAATAAAATGAAAGGGATGGATTAAGGGTTTTACCTCTTGAATTCTCTTCCTTGAGAATCTCCGTAAGGAACTTTGAAATGGTATTTTTGGTGATACCAGTATGAAAAAAACATGGGGAAGACGTTTGGGGGAGGTATTGGTTAGATATTAGACATGATTCAAGGCTTTGGTTTTGTGAGGAGAAGAGGTGGTGAGGGTGACATCTATAGTGGAAGAGAGGTCTTTTTTTTGAATATTTTATCCATTTGTTTATTATTTTTGATAAAGACTATGAATAGTGTGATAATTATCACTAAATATATTAATATAATAAATTATAGTTGTATATTATGGGATTAAATCATCCATACATCATATATGACTTAATAACTTATATATTTATTAAATATAGTAAATTAACTTATTTCATTATTCAATAAAAATTAAACTATTTTAGAAAAATTCAAAACAATTAACCCAATTTTTTTTTCTAAATGTAAAATTCAAAAATAAAATAAATTTAATGAAAATTATTTTCTAAATATGAGAAATTTAATATTTAAATGAAATCATCATTTATTAAAAAAATACTGATTTTAAAATTATAACGGATTTTACAACACATTAAAAAATTATTTAAGGTCTCATAAAATTATATTATAAATATAATAAAAAAAGAATTAATGTATGAATCTATTTTATGAAATTAATTTTTATTTTAAATAATTAATTTAGTTATAAAATCATGAATAAGCATTTATGTTTCACAGAAATACCAATTCTTAATTCATCTTTTTCAAAACATTTATTTACTTATTCCATGATAAAAAGATATTATAATTTAATTAATAAGATACCTAAATTTTATTTATAATTAAAACTTTGAATTTTCTATTCAAATCATAAATAGAATATTAATATAACAAAAATGAATGTTTTATATAAAACATGATTTTTCACTTTTTGTGGGAAGATAAATATGTTCAAAAAAATACCAAAATTATCCGTAAGCAAATTTTGACCTTCCTCTTTTAAATATAAAGTTTAATATTTCTAATAAAATTTATAAAATTGTAAAAATATTGTTTTAAAACCAGTGCACCAATAAAAGGTTGATAAATAGTCTTCAGAAAAATAAATCCTTTTAATACGTAATGAAGGATTCAATCATATCTTATGCCTATAAAATCAATATGAAGAATGTAAGAATATTTGATTAAATATATCATATATAAATTTCATAATTTTTTTAATAGTATTCATTACATCTGATTTAATGAAATGGTTATAATAGTCATCTTAAAATAATTATATTCAATTGTATATCATTGTTTGTTTAAGCTTGGTTTTGTGTGAAACCTACACTATTGAAGAAATTAAATTTAAAAATATACATACCATAAAATATTAGGGTGTTATATTACCCCTCCTTTAATAAATTTAATCCTTACAATTTTAAATTGTACTTCAAAAATCAAAGGTTGATACTTCAAAATACCTTTGTGAGAAACCCACATCGAAATTTGGGTAAATTAAATATCCTATTAAAAATAGGGAAATGTAAATAGAGTGGGCACCACAAAAATAGGAATTAAAATAGGATAACCCTACCACAAAGGGATAATATGGACAAGGAAGAATAATATAACCATCATTATATGATTTAGAGTGATGAATAACACGATCAATAAAAATTTAACCATCATAAGGCCATAAAATTGTGATAAGTTAAAAGACCTTTGATTTATAAAAAAGAAAAGTAAAAAAATAATGTTTTTTTCCAATTTTTTTCCTAGAGCATAGGGATTCTTTTAATATTCATATATTCACCTGATAAAATAAACTTACTTGAATAATTTAAATTTCATAAGAATAATATCATCTTTTTTCTACGGTTCAAACTACTTTCACTTCATCTTTTACTCCTAGAAATGAAAGTTCAAGATGATTTTATCATGCTAGATTCAATTTTAATGAATCATACTATCCTTAAGTCATTCATTCAAACAATAAATGTTATTTAAAAACAATAAGGTTATCATATATTGTTAATAAACAATAATTTCTGAAGTTTAACGTGATCCATTCGAGAAATCGTTAATCTTAAGACTCATCTAAAACATATCTATACATATTAAAAAACCAAAAAGTTAGAAGGATGGTCACTAAATTTTCAAAATAAACATCACATAAAATCCTATAAATAATGTATATTTTATTATCACATACCAAATATATTAATACCTTAATATCCTTTAAGCATTTATAAAAATATTAATGCTTCCAACAATAATATCCCAGGTTGTTTAATATATTCTTGAAATCCAAATATCTAATAATTCCAACATAACATAAACTATCAGATCACTAACCACCTTCATGGTCACTAGTACTATCCCAGAACCATATATTTTTTATTATCTCAACATCAATAACATATTTTGGTTTATCTTTCCCAATTCATGTATTTTTATGAATATCAACTTATAATAGAATCACTTCACTTGATTACTAGCTCTATTCACCACATGCTTTAGATTTTATAAAGAAGATGTACTACAATACAATCCTTATATATATCGTGATTCTTTTAACCAAATCATTATTGACAAAATAATCAAATAACATAAATATTGAATCAAAAAACAATCATATTAATTAATACTATTCATCTATGGTATTAGCATCAATTATTCCCTTTTTGTGTATATTCCTTTGATGCTTGAGACATTGATTTACATAGTGTCCCATATCATTGCAGTTGAAGCACTGAAAATTGGAAAATTATTTCCTTACCTTATAATCACGAGCATGATGGCCTTTTTATCCACACTTAAAGAAAACTCATTTTCCTCTTAATATATACCAATGTGTTTCCTTCAACAATTATCACATGTGGATAAATACCTCTTTACATTATTCACGTTATCTATCTTTTTCCTAGATTTCCTCTTATTATATTAATTCCATTTGAAGAAATTATACTTGGGTAATTCATTCACTCTCTTGTTAGAACATGATATTATTTCCACATACTATGAAAATATTTTAGATACAACATCCCTTCGAAATACTAGCTTAAACCCATCAAAGAAAAGATCATTCTTACTCTTTGGATTATGTGAATTGATTTGGTTCTCAGTCCTTCTATTATGAACCATCTCTAAATAATGGAATACACTATATTAGAAGATAATATTATAAAACATAATGTATAATCCCAAAACTAGTGAAATACTTAACATAAATTGAAATATTTATGTGTATCTAATCTCATTATAATAAACTTAGTATATTTGGGGAAACATTTACTACCATATCATTTATAATGGTTTGTAAATAAAATGTTAATTATATTAAGCATATCACCCTGGTGTGTCAAACTAAGTGCGTAGTAAGGCCCATTTTCATGTACCAGGTTACACCGAGTTAGGATTGATGCACCTTGTTAGAGTTGTTACCCCTAGGTACATCTGTACCAGAACCAAATCCACTTGTAGTATCCAAAAAATGGATATATTTATAGGAAGTCCCACATAATCACTACCATATTAATTTTTTTGGATTTTTTTCAATTATTAACCTTAAAGTTTAAATTAGGATAATGTTACCTAATCTATGTTTTAAAACTCCAGTTTCCAAGGTTTCTACTAAAATTCCTCTCATACCAACTATAAAGATCCCGAAACCAGTAGTCCAGATCCAGTGCATTACATCATTACAAATATATAATAAAAAATTAAGTCTCACCCCAAAGGATAGAATAGATTAGTAGCTTTAGAAAAACTGATACATACATAAGTTTTAAATTGCAACTTGAAAGGAAAAATGTAAATACCCAAAATTTTATTAAAGAAAATTTCTATTGATCTAATTAAATATCTTATTAAGTAAAATGGTTATGTAACATATGAAATTATTTGGATTTTAAACAACCATCAAGAATTGTGACTATTGCTAATATAGACGCTAAACAGTGATCACATGATTAGTATAAATATAGGTCTTTAACAAATCCAATTTACTTAGACAATGGAACCGATGACCTCATCCAGTAGACTTGACCCATATAAAGCCCATTTTTCAGAGATCAGAAAGAAGGTTGAATTATTGGGCTTTTCTCTTAACCAATCCCAAGTTGAGTTTCAAATTTTAAGCTCGAACGGAACCACCTACGGGAGAATTGGAATTTGATCAAGAATACCACCCAAGTGATGTTATCTGAGCCACCCAAAGAGTTTTCACCATCGCACACCTTACCCTTCGGTCTTATGAGAGTTTTATAAGAGGTTATGTAACAAGACCTTAACACTATGATTATATGCACTATTTTTTTATATAATAGTGAATATACATTCATTTTATTGTTGTTACTTTTTAAATAAATTTTAAAGCACAAATAGTATTTTTAGTTAATATTCAACTATGAAATCTATTTTGATAAATTAATGAATTTTTAAATTAAATAATATTTTAATAAAATATTATTATTATTAAATTACTTTTTATTAAGTATAAATGATCATATAATTTTTATGAATAAAATTGTAATTTTTATTAAGGTTTGAAAGTTGTTTTTTTCAAAACCCATGAATTTTCAATAAATGTTGATTTTTATTTTAAAAGTAAAAATTCAAATATTTAGAAAATTGATTATATAAAATGAATACTATTTTTGGAATCATGACTTCTAAATTATCAAATGGTGAATTTTTCATAATTTTCTGAGATAATCAAGTTTTTGGGTAAAAATTATATATCCTTTAAATATATAATGTGTTTTATAACATCATAATGACCCAATAGTGATTTAATGAAATACTATAAGAATAATTTTCAGAAAATATATTTTTTACCATTAAAATAATGTGATTTTATATTGGTTTGATTTATTTTACAAAGCCTTAGTGGACGCTCCAAGACTTATAAAACATTTTAGCTTTTTAAAGTGAATTCATTGAGAGTGTGACTCACTTCCACATAATCAACCCTATTATTTTAAGAAGTTTGAACATTGGCCTTATAAAATATTATTTTTCACTCCCCTTTTTCAAAAATAATGGAAACAAACCATGGGATGGTTTGTGGTTTTGATTAGATTAATGTGTGGTGTCCAATCCTAAATAATAAGGACCTCTCCTTTCCTATTTAAACCCACAAAATATCCCACTTCCTCTTAAATAAAATCATTTTGAGTTCATAAATACTCTGCACTAATCTCTCTAGAATCCTCCCAAAGAGACCCAACCTCCCAAGAAGCCTCTTTAAAGACTCTCCCAAGCCTTTGGTATCACACCTCTAGGTAAGAGATTTCTTCCTTTCTAAATCTTGTCCAAGTTTGTTTATATTGTTATATACTTTTTCATTCAATTATAAATTTCAAGGTATGATTTTTTTCACCTCCCCCATACTACCATATTTATTTTTTAATGATGATATGCCAATTTCCCTATCATTAATGCCTCCCATGTACACCCGTTACTATGCTGAAATTCCGTAAGGAATTTTTCTCTCCCCATTTACATTCAAGTAATTATTTTGTATTATGAATCAAAATTCCTTTAATTATGTTGGTAAATGTATATATATGACCCAATTACGGTAAATTTCATGTATATATGATGATAAACACCTTTATCTCTCATCAACCATTTTTATGAATTCTTATTTCACGCCGTTATGCTGCCAAAATTGTACTGCGTTTTCCAAGCCAAAGTCATTGTGTAGTGAATACCATGACCATTTCTCTATAAAGGGTATTCACCTTTATAAAAATTTACTTATTTATTATATAGTTTCATGTATAAATTCTAAATTTCCTTTAATTGAGAATAAATTATGATGTTTAATGAATCCGTGTTTCATGATCCTTGTGGTACACTTATTCATGACATGAAATGTTTAAGAAGGGTGTGCTCTGATAGCGCTCCAATGCATTGGGTAAAGATTAGTATAATGATACTTAAATTGCAATGTGAATTTACTCATTATTATTAAATTTCAATGAATATTTACTCATTCTAATTCAAGTTCAATGAGGGTTTACTCATGTTCCATGTGCAATGAGCCTTGGCTCATGCTAATTCCATGTTATGTGTTGTTGCCACATTTCCGTGTTATGATAATCATGATAATAGTGCCTTTATCATCACGTTTCTTTTATGCTCCATTGATATTCCTATTTCCTATCATGTATTGTATTATTCATTTTAGGCCTTTTTTACTCCCATACTGGGCGTTATAGATCACCCTTTTCACATGTATGTCCTCAGGTTATCCCATGCAATGCTAAGTATGGGGGAATGTCATAGTTATGTAAAGGAAGTTTTCAATAAAGATGTGTTTTTTATGTTTTAATTTGTTATGTAATGTTCCTAATCACCAAAGACACTAGAACTATTGATCTTCTATGTTCTTTCAAGTGAAGAGTTTATGTAATAAATCATGTTTATGTGTGTAATAAAAAGTAGGGTTGTTATAGTTGGTATTAGAGGATAGGTTTAGATATTTTTGGGATTAGGATTAGAAAAAACTTATGAAGCCTTAAATACAAGAATAAGTATAATAAAAACATCCCTATAATATTTGTGATTATTAAGTAAGTGGTTTATCAAGAAAATACATCCCTGTCTCGATACGAGCAGGTAGAGGCGGCTCTGGCACATATGTACCGAGGAGTGAAAACGTCGACAAGGAGTTTCGAGATTGACCAAGGGTATCTTTTTACATGACAACAGGCCTTGCTGCACTCTTGGTTATGACACTCCTAGGGGATATTCTTTGGTAAATTCACAGGCTTTGTTTGAACCATTATTAAGGGAATTAAAAAAATGCTCCTAAGAATATATGTTAGAAAGTAGATGATGGATAACATATATTGAAACATATAGATTCATAAGTTAATGAAAATAAAAGTTATTTACAATTCATCCATTTTGTCCAGGGATTACCTCGTATGTGTTACCCCTAACCTTCCTTTTATTACAGCCAATGGCCGGTAAAAGGAGGACTCCAGCTAACAACTGATGCGATGATCAATGTGATGTATGTGCTAATGAGATGCCCTATCCGATGGGAGTAGGAATTGCGAACAATGTCTTGATACTCTCTCAGTTAACTCAAGATTTTAATAGAAACCTGGGTCAAGAGGAACATTCAACCCCCCCTAAGAAAGAACAATTCACCATCGAGAGCTTCATGTGACAAAGTCCTCTTACTTTTAATGGATCATTTGATCCCTCAATCGCCGAAAAATAGATCATCTTCATTGAAAATATCTTCCCTAGCCTTTAATGTTTCGAACAAGAGATGGTTATTATGGATGCTTCTCGTGTGGAGGGTGAAGATGATAAATGGTGGAAATTGATAAAAAAATATGAATCCTGAGGAGGAGATCGAGGCATTAGATTGAAAGGATTTCTGAAAAATGTTTATCGATAAATATTTTTCACGCACTATTCGACTAAAGATAGAAAGGGATTTACTTGAACTTAAGAAGATAGATGTTGAATCCATCATAGAGTATGATGAAAACTTCACATGTCTTGCACGATATGCCTCTGACTTTGTCATTACCCCTAAATGAAAGGTTGACCGCTTCTTATTGAGATGAATCCTAGCCTGCGGAAAGCCCTAGTGATCCATGGCATTGAAAACTATGAAGAAATTTTCCAATGTGCCCTCAAGGTCGAAATGGAGATCGGAAAATCTCAAGGGTATCATGAGGATAACAAGAACAAGGTGGACTTCAATTATGGAATTCCAATGGATAAATTCAACGGTGCTAAGAAACTCCAGCACCCCACTTGCTAAAGGTGTGGAAAGAATCACCCCAGAAATTTCTTAATGGGACAAGGAAATTCTTTATGTGTGGAAGAGAAGGGAACCTATCCATTAACTTTTGACATGAGAAACCCACAGCTGCAACCTAGGATATGAGCGATCTATTCAAACCTCAACGAGTTGTTCATTTCTTCAACTACAAAGAACCAGGGCACCTTGAAAATCAGTGCCCTAATCCAAAGGTTTTTGGAGGCAACCAATAACCTTCTAGGAAACAAAGGTGAGATTTTTTCCATCACTACCACCAAAGTGAACCCTGAAAACAAAGTGGTGAAAAATACTCTAGTTATTCATTCAAGAATAGTGAACATACATTTTGATTCTTTTTCTATGCAATCTTTTGTATCCCGAATGTTTAATAGAACAATGCATGAATGGACCAAAGGCCTTCTTTTTTATTGAATTTTGATAACCCCCCTTTCAAGGGATTAGGGGGAACCCTTACAAGGCCCATAGGCTAATAGATTACAAGTCCCATAGGCTTAGGAGACTAATGACCTGAAGGTATTAGGGAATTCAATTGGACTATCTACAAAGAACTGAACCTCCCCAGAATCTTCATCGTGACATTAGCTATCCACCTTCACATGGCCGTCTGGCTAGGCTTCCCGTGCAAGAACAGGATGGTCCCGATGGCATATCCATACCCTCTCCTTCGGACAATCCATTTGGCCATACTCTAGTGAGTGCACCTGCTCTGAATTCTATTCTTGGGGTACTCTTTTTGTTTCTAGTGTATGTCTGGGGAAATTGCATTTGGCACGAAGGACTAAAGGTGGCCCGAAGGCTTTAAAGGTGGCCCAAAATCCCTACTGACCCAAAGGCCTGGGTGGCCCAAAAGCCTTAAAGAATCCAAGCCCAAACTGATGGCCCATAGTGAATAGTTCCAGCTGCTATAGTACTAAACAATACCTACTACATTTCCTACTACAGTACCTGCACAGTGTACAGTTCTACTATTGTACCACACAATGTACAGTTCTGCTATAGTTTGCTACAGTGCCTGCTACAGTACCCCGGAAAATATGCCTCTACCTAGTTTTTAACCTGAGTCTTGTGGATGAACATAAGGATACCTCACCAATAGGTGTAACTCTCCGACCCTAGTTACCCAAAGTCAGTTCATTATTACATAACATTGGCATGATCACAAAAGATCAAGTCTCGAAAGACCGATTAGTTTAGTAGCCTTTGAAATACTAGATACATTCATAAGTTTCACATTAAATTATAAAAAGAAAAACTAAATCAAAAAATTCTCTATATGAAACACTAATATCCCTTAGACTATCCTTGAAGGTTAGTCATAATATAATTCTTCGCATCTTGGAAAAAAAAACATAGAAAGGGGTGAGCTCAGATGCTCAGTAAGGATAACAATATAGCAACAACTTTCATAAATAAGCATAAATATTTAAGGCAATGTATAAGACTAAAACAAAAGCCTTTTAAACTTAAACTTTAGTATAATATGGAAAAGATACAATAAAATAATGTCATTTACTTATTCACATGGATATTCCACTAGTTGAATAATCACATGAAATATAAATATCCACTTTCATAAAGATGGAATACATAATTCCAGACTACATAATCATATTGTCAAGGCCTTGTTCCAAGAATACAAATAAGAATTTGTCAAATCCTTGTGGCAAGACACTATTTTGTCTCATGAGACCTACCGATGCATCGAGGAGCAATAACAGGCTCCACTTGTCACTTACTATGTCCAATGCATTCCTCATATGAAAAGGTTTAATCATAACATAACCATTCGTATTAAAACTAGAATACAAAATGTCAACACTTTATCAATAAACCATGAATGGTATAAAAATAACACATCCACAATCAAACATATCACAAGAAATTCAATACAATATGGAAGTTTTTATCATAATAAATTAACTTCAAATAAACATAAAATCCATCAAAGGATGTTGACATAGATGAAATAAAAACAGTTTTTTAGGGAAATATATCATTCTATTTTGAAATCATTTAAAAGTCATATAATTATAAAAGAAAACATTTATTTTGAAAATATTTGTATAATATTGTAAGGGAAGCTTCAATGATGTTATAATGGAGGAAAATAGTAGCACTAACCGTATAAGTAAAAAAAATATTCTTATCTTAATTTTGTCGAAAAGGCCAAAAGTACCTTGTTTGGAAAATGATGGAAAGATTCCTTTAAAACATTTTATAAATAGTCAAACAAGGGTATAAATGAATTTAAAACATAATCTACTAAATTGTAAAAATGTTTTGGAATACATTTTTAAGAAACATGAATGTGGATGATAAAGAGGTCCCAATAGAAACTTATGTAAAAACAACCTCGGATAATAAATAGATTGTGAAATTAACCCTTACCTTGTACTTTTCCTTGGATGAGGGTAAGTTAAACTCCTATATAATGGTGGAATAATTGTTATTAAATTATAAAATAAACATATACATTAATATTATATCATATATGATCTTAATATTGCATTGTTAATGATATTTTTGTAGTATCATCGTTTCAGGTGTTAAATGATTAGTTTTCCTTTATATTCTTGGTTACGCAAGAAATGTTTTTATGGATAGGATGTATTTGATTAATATACATAATGATATTATGTTTATAATCATTATTTTTAATCATAAAATGAAAATTATTCTTGAATGATTACGATGGGGAATGAATCTCATCTCGTTCATGGAGATGGTAATCTGTACGTAAGAACGAGTGACAATATCATTATTTAGATATTAGAATCGTATATAATTGGATGGTATATCATATATAAATAACCATAATCATGTTATATTCATTATTTATATCAATTATACATCATTATTATACCCATCCAAATTATAATGTTTTGAATAACAACTACACCACGACGTAGAGACGGTAAGCCGTACGTACGCACGTATGGTGACATGTTATTCATAATGAATATGGTTGTAACATTTTTAAAATAACATCAAAGTATATATAAGATAATGGAGTTATTATTTTATAATGGAAACAACAATGAAATAGGAAGTGGAAGAAGAAAATAACTTGAAAGAGGTGGTGAGATATTTACGTCTTCTTCGGGTTCTTCCTTTTGATTTGATCAAAAGGGCTCCTTAGGTTGGCTTTATGATCAAACTAAAGGCTCTATGATGAAGTGAGGATAGTTTGGAGAATATTTGGGTATAGTTAGGCTGAGACAAATGGTTATGGAGGAGTTAATTTGAGATAAGGGGAAGTGTTCTTTTATAAGAGGGGTGAGGGGCACCTTAGGGAAAGATTCAAATATTATTTTATAATAAAATAATTTTCTGTTTTTAATGCATCCAAATTGATTTATTTATAAGATAAGGTGGAGATGGATCTAAATACTCTCAACCAATAGGTTTTAGACAGTTTTAGGTTACCATTCAAACCTTTTCTTTTAGAATTATCTTTTAGTGAAATAGTTTGACATTTACCATGTCTCTTTGTATCTTTATATTATATGGTTAATAAACTTACTATAACAAGACAAGAGAACCCCAAGTGGTTAATTATTAATATATATCCTTATCTAAGTCATTTTTCCAAACCCTAGATTTTTATGAATACTATATCAGTTAATAATATAATTTTTGTTTTAAAAACTATTTTATGTCAATTTTGACATTATTTAATAAATGTTTTTTTAAAGTCCTTACTACATTATTACTTAGAACTAAATTCATATGTTAAATCAAAAAATTTCATATTAACCTAAAAAATTAGTGGAATTCATTAAATGTCTCAAATTAGATTTATTTGGATATTTATAATATCAATTATTTTAATCATTCATTAATAAGGTAATTACTGCATCATCATTGTGTCATAAATAAATTAAATTATTTAATTCCTAAAAATTAGAAATAAAAAATCATTATGTAGGAAATATTTTTATAATTCTAATGAATATTTATAGTCGAATTTATCTTATGTATAACCTTATATTAAAAATGGTTTAGTTATTAAACTTTGGTTTTAACTCTTTTAACTCTTCTTTAAATAAAATAATAATAAATGTCTTAATTTAATCTAAGTGGACCTAAAGGATCATATTTTATTCCTAAGGTTCTTTTTGGTCGAATTAAACTTATCCAATAGAATTGGGACATGTGTTAGGGTATGAATAATATCATTTTACCATTAATTACCCTATTTACTTTTTACCGTGGTAAATAAAAGTAAAAAGTTACTATTCACAAAAATTATTTTCATCTTGTTGAACCACATTTTTCTTTATGATATCAACTGTGTCTCTTGGTGTTTTGAAATTCCACTCACAGAAGCAGTAAAATTATGTTTCATGTGAATTTTCAAATTCTATTAAGAGGTGGGTAAAAGACTGTGAAAAGTTCAATAAAATTTTATATATCTAATATTATTAAAAAATGACTCCAATGAATTAAATTTAAAATATATAGGTATTATGTATCTATTTTGACATAAAATAAATTTAAATAAAATAATTAATTATTTAAATAAAAATTCGGTTTTATACAAATAACGAAGTGTTTTTCACTATTCATCAAAAATTGAACGTTTTCAGAAAAATACCAAAAAATCACTCTAAGCTAATTTCAATATTCCAAATTCAAAAATAAAGTCCATTTTGAAAAATAAAATTTATAAAAATTCAAAAAGTGTGTATTACTATTCATAACAGCTAGTTTGATTGGTCGCGGTGTGTTAGAATCTCGATGTTGCGTACAATACATGTTGTTGCATTATTCAAAGGGAAACGTACCATGGAAGCTTGGAATGTTACACAGGTATGAGGCTCATTTGCAGTAGAACAATGAAAACACCACCACAAATCATGGAAGTAAAGATGTCAATGAGTACGACAAATGGGGAAATCATTTCTTCCCATGAATATAACTCCTCCCCTATCATAATCGGTGGATTGAACTTCCCGATGAACCACATAATACTACCTCTATTGGAATGTGATGAAATTATTGAAATGGATTGGATTTCCTTATATAGAGCCATCATAAATTTCTGTGAGAGGGAAATCACTCTCCATATGGAGAATCGACCCCCGATTCTATACAAGTGCAAGGAGGAAGATGAATCTTCATTAGCACCATAATCTCAAGTGTGGATATTACTGCCCTATGAGTATGAATATTTGGCTTAGATGATTGAGTCAAAAGAGTCAACCATCCTTGACGACATGCCTATTATGAAGAAATTTCCCAATGTATTTCCCAAGGAATTGCGTGGTCTTCCTCCTAGAAGAGATGTTGAATTCTCAATTGACCTTATACCTGGGGCATTTTTAATATCAAAGACTCCATACAGAATGGCTGTTGTGGAGCTTCAGGAGCTGAAGAAACAACTACATGAGAATCTTGATAGAGGGTTTATACGCCCAAGTGCTTCACCATGGAGTGTACCAGTCCTCTTATTCAAGAATAAGGATGGGTCAATGCGCCTTTGCATCAATTATCATGAGATCAACAAAATCACGATAAAGAATAAGTATCCTTTTCCACGAATTGATGACTTGTTCGATTAGCTGCTTGAAGAACAATACTTCCCCAAGGTAGATTTACAGTCAGGATATTATCAGGTAAGGGTGAAGAAGAATGATATCCCCAAGACTTTTTTTCATACACGATACGGGGACTATGAATTCATAGTAATTCCTTTCAGACTTACTAATGCTCCATCAATCTTCATGGAATTGATGAATAGTGTATTTAGAGATTACCTAGACAAATTTGTGGTAGTCTTTATAGATGGTATTCTAATATACTCTGAAACCGATGAGGATTATGAAGAGCATTAAAGAACTGTACTAGAGACCTTGAGAAAGAATAAGCTCTATGAAAAGTACAAAAAGTGTGAGTTCTAGTATAATGAGGTCTCATTCTTGGGCCTTATCATCACAAACAATGAGATATCTATAGATAACTCAAAGACAATTGAAATTGAGGGATGGACGAGGCCAACATCGGTAATAGATATATGTAGATTCTTGGGGTTAACTGGATATTATCACCAATTTTTGAGAAATTTATCATGATTATCCATCCATCTTACCAAGATAACTCGAAAAGGAGTAATTTTTTTTGGAGTGATGAATGTGAAGAGAGCTTCAAGGAGTTAAAAAGGAAGCTTATCACTATGACAATGCTCACATTACCCATGAGTGGAGAAATTTTTGTAGTATTTAGTTATACTTTGAATAATTTCCTAGGTTTTGTGTTGATGTAGAATGATAAATTGATAGCCTATGCTTCAAGGAAGCTGAAATTCCATAAGAAAAACTATCCCATGCATGATCTGGAGTAGGTGGTTGTGATATTTGCATTGAAAATATGGAGACATTATCTCCATGGGGAGATGTGTGAGATATATACTGATCACAAGGGACTCAAATATATATTCACACAAAAAGAACTTCATATGTGCCAATGGAGATGGATAAAACTCATCAAGGATTTTGACTGCTCAATCTACTACCATCCTGGTAAGGCAAACAAGGTGGCAGATGATCTATGTAGAAAGGATCCTGCATCATTATCAATGATGAGAATTGAAAAGGATACAATGTTTATAGATTTGAAGAGGATGGACCTGGGGATCATCAATGGAGGAACATCATTAATCCGTTCTCAAGTGATTGCTCAATCGTCCCTCATGGAGAAAATAAAGGATTCTCAAAAGAAGTATGTGGAAGTTATAAAAAGGGTGGAAGCTATCATATGGGAAATCCTCAGAGTTTGTGATTCACAAGGATGGAATTGTGAGATTTGGGTCACGATTATTTTTACAATATGATCCAGATATAATGAAGAAGCTTCTAGATGACGCACATAGCTCTACCTTCTCTATTCACCCTAGGAACACAAAGATGTATCAAAATCACCAAAAAAAATTTGGTGGGAAAATATGAAATGTGAGATTGATAAATATACGTCAAATTATCTGGTATGTCAGCAAGTGAAGGTAGAGAGGAAAAAGTATAAGGGGATAATGAAACCAATACCCATACCATCATGGAAGTTGGAAAACATTACTATGGACTTTATCACTAGACTTCCAAGTAAATCCATAGGAAACAATGCTATATGGGTCATTGTGGATCGGTTTACGAAGATATATCACTTTATTGTGATTTGAGAGGACTTCTCATTGTATTAAATTTCATGAATTTACATCAAAGAAGTGGTAAGGCTGCATGGATTACCACTATATATTATATTCGGTCGTGATATGAGATTCACCTAGAAGTTATGGAAAAGTCTATAACCAGCTCTAAGAACTCAACTGAGCTGTAGTACAACCTATCATCCTCAAACTGATGTCCAATCTGGGCGAACTATTTAGACACTGTAAGATATATTAAGATCATGTTCTATAGACTTCAATGGAGGATGGGACCAATATCTTCCACTGGGTGAATTCTCCGACAGTAAAAGTTTCCACTCAAGCATCGGAATGGAACCATATGAATCCCTTTATAGGAAAAGGTGCATAACACTGGCGTTTTGGGATGAAGTCAGTGGGCGTAAGCTGCTAGGACCTGAAATGATCGATGAAGTAGTGGAGAAGGTGAAAACCATTCAGCAGCATATCAGGGAAACCCAATGTCAAAAAAAGATTTATGCATATAACCGTCGATAATATTTTTATTTCAAAGTTGAAGACATGGTATTTCAATGAATATCCCTATGGAATAAGGTCATGAGGTTTAGAAATAAAGGGAAGTTAATTCCTAGGTACATCGGCCCCTTCGAGATTTTTGATCGTTTCAAGTCTGTGGCCTATCGACTAGCACTTCCTCCTACCATGGCCAAATTACATGATGTATTTCATGTATCCCTCTTAAGGAAGTGCATACCAGACCCTTCAAATGTACTCTCTTTATATGTATTACAGTTAGAGGATGCTCTTTCTTATGAGGAGAAACCAGTGAAGATATTAGACCATAGAGAAAAAGTTCTGCGATGTAAGACAATGCCCCTCGTCAAGGTGTTCTGAAGAAACCAGAAGATTAAAGAAGAGACATAGGAATAAGAGGAAGTGATGAAATAGAGTTACCCACATATATTTTAGTGTAGTAAAGGGAAATTTCAAGGGAAAAATTTCTTAAGGGGGGATGATTGTAACTACCCAAACTTTTATTAATGGAAATTCCTCTTCATATAATTAAATTTCTTATATATAAAATGGTTATATAATATATACACTTTTTTTTATTTATATTTTTGGATTTTAAAATACCGTCAATAATTTTTACCGTTGATAATATAGCCGTTGAACATTGACCACCTGATTAGTATAAATATAGGGCTTTAACAAATCAAATTTACTTAGAAAAAGGAAGCGATGGCCTTATCCAGTAGACTTTTCTCATACGAAGCACATTTTTTGGAGCTTGAAAAGGAGTTGGCATCATTGTGCTTCACTCTTGACCAATCCCAATCTGAGCTTCAACTTGTTATGCTCAAATGAAACCACCTATAGGAGAAGTGGAAGTTAATAGAGATTTCCACCCGAGTTATATTCTATAAGTCACCCCAAGAGTCTATCACCCTTGAACACCTTACCCTTTGATAATATGAGAGTGTTATAATGGGTTATGTAACAAGACCTTAACACTTTGATTTGTCACATTATTTTTTTATATAATAAAGAATACACATTTATTTTATTATTGTTACTTTATAAATAGTTTTTAAATCCCAAATAATATTTTTATTTAATATTCGTATAAGAAATATATTTTGATAAATTAATGGATTTTTGAATTAAATAAAATTTTAATAAAATATTATTATCATTAAATTACTTTTTATCATGTATACATTATTGTATAATTTTTATGAATAGAATTGTAATTTTTATTAAGGTTTGAATGTTGTTTTTGTCAAAACCCATGAATTTTTTATAAATGTTGATTTTTATTTTAAAAGTAAAATTTCACATATTTAGAAAATTATTTAGATAAAATTAATATTATTTTTGGAATCATGACGTCAAAAATATCCAATAGTGTATTTTTCATAATTTTCGGAGACAGTCGAATTTTTGGGTAAAAATTAAATACAGTTTAAATATATAATGTGTTTTATGACAACATAATGACCCAATAGTGATGTAATGAAATACTATAAACATTATTTTAGGCCAATATATGTTTTAAAATTAATATAATGTGATTTTATGTTTGTTTTATTTATTTTACAAAGCCTTAGTGGACCCTCCAAGACTTATAAAACATTTTAGCTTTTTAAATTGATTTCTTTGAGAGTGTGACTCACCTACACATAACCAAACCTATTATTTTAAGAAATTAGTCCATTATACTAATAAAATATGGTTTGCCACTTTAATTTGGAAAAAAACATTGGAAACAATCATTGTACGGTTTTTGGTTTTGATTAGTTTAATGTGTGGTGTCTAAACCTAAATAATAAAGAATTCCCTCTCCTTTCCTATTTAAACTCACCCAAGCTCCCACATCCTCTTCACTAAAATACATTGGAGTTCTTAAAACCTATTCCCTTTTATCTATATAATCCTAACAAGGCACTAAAATCTCCCAATAAGTCTCTTTCTAGCCTCTCCCAAGTCTTTGGGATCACAGTTCCATGTAAAGGATTTCTTCCTTTCTAAATTTTGTCCAAGTTTCTTTATATTTTATATCTTTTTTCATTCAATTAAAAATTATATGGTATTATTTTCATCCTCCATAATACTTACCAATTTATTTATGAGTTATTAGATACCCATTTCCTTCTGATTAATTCCTCTCATGTACACCTGTTACCATGCTGAAATTTCATAAGGAATTTCTCTCTCCTTATTTACATTCAAGCAATTGTTTTGTATTATGAATCCAAATTCCATTTATTATGTTGGTACATGTATCTATATTGCCCCCATACTATACATTTCATGTACATATTATGAGATACCTCTTTCTCTCTAATCAACTATTTTGGTGATTTCTTATGTCACGCTGTTAGGCTGCCAAAATTGTATCGTGTTTTTCCAAGCCAAAGTCATTGTGTTGTGAATACGATTAACATTTCTCTATCAAGGGTTTTCTAATTTATGCACATTTAATTATTTATTATAGAGTTTCACGTATTAATTAAACATTTAATTTGTAATGGAATAAGTGATGATGTATAATGAATCCATGTTTTATTATCCATGTGGCACACTTATGCATGAAATTAAATGTTTAAGAAGGGTGCACCCTGATAGTGCTCCAATTCATTGGTTAAATATTATTATCATGATATGTCAAGTGCAATGAGGATTTACTCATGATAATTCAAGTTAAATGAGAATTTACTCATTCTAATTCAAGTGCAATGAGGGTTTACTAATGCTCAATTTTCAATGATCCTTGGCTCATTCTAATTCCATGTTAAGTATTGTTGCCATATTTCCATGTTATGAAAATAATGTTATATCATTACTTTATGTTCATGTTTCTTTTATACTCCATTTACATGCCTATTGCCTAACATGTATTGTATTATTCATGTTATGCCTTGTTTACTCCCTTACCAGGATTTATAGCTCACCATTTTCACATGTATGTCCTCAGGTGATCCCAGCAATGCTAAGTACGAGGGAATGTTGTGGTTATGTAAAGAAAGTTTTCAATAAAGATGTTGTGTGTTTTATGTTTCAAGTTTTTATGTAATGTTCCTAATCCCCAAATACACAATACCTCTCGATATTCCATGTTGTATCAAGTGAAGAGTTTATTTAATAAATCATGTTTATCTGTATAATAAAAAACAGGGTAGTTTAAAAAAATCATATCAACTCCATTTGAATTATCCATAAACTCCCAGATTATACCTGTAAGTCATTCATAATATAAATCATTGAATCCTGTGAAAAAATAAAACCTAAGAGAGGGGTGACCTCGGATTCCCAATAAGGGTAAAAAATACAGTAGAAGCTATCATAAATAAACACAAGCATTAGGTCATGGTCAGTAAATAAAAACAAATTCCATTAAAACATAATCTTGAGAAGAATATGGATGGAATAAAATCTGATTAAATAATTCCATAAATAATCACATGAGAGCGAGACATAACCTTGGATATTCTACTAGTTGTATAATCACAATAATTGTGAATTATTAATATTATAATGAGGGAATGAATTATGTTTGACATCAAAAACATAAAATCAAGTACTCAACCAATAATTATACATAAATGGGTAAGAACTCGGAAACAACTTAGTCTAGTTTGTCTCATGAGACCTGGTGATGCATAAAGGGTCTATAGCGGACCCTGCCCATCACTTAATAAGTTAAATGCATTCCTCATATGTTTAATAATATATTTAAATATATATTTCTAAATCAAAGTGTCCCATATAACTTTGAAATATTTTAATCATAATCATATATGAAAATACTCTAATAAAATCATTGATATATTCTTGAGAGAAATACCCTTTTACTTTGGAAAGATGAGTTCTTTTGGAAAATATATTTTTATTTTTCAAAAATATAATAGTAAACATGTATATCCCATAAAATAAGTAGGAGGGAAAATGAAATAATGTTTTAGGGATAAATTATGTCAAATTAAGTGAAAACTTGTAAAAATAGTTTTTATGAAACATTAGAAATAAGCCTCTTTAGTGTGGTTTAAGGGAAAATATGAAAGAGTCTTTCAAATGGTAAAAGGATTAAATGTTTGAATAAAACCATAAATAAACTAAAATTAGTTTTTAATTATAAATGGAGTGATTTTATAAAAATAATTGGTGGCTTAAAACATAATACAACGTGTACTTGAAAATGGTTATGAAATTTTCAAAGTTCCTTTAAATCGGGCATGCTTATAGGGAGGAATTGAAAAGAGAACCTTATAAAACATGTATTCCCCCATAAAAGAAAAATTAACTGATCTAGATACATGAGTTTATAAAATATACACAGAATTTATAATAATTATATAAAAAAATAAATAATTATATTTGGGTAAAGAGAGAGAAAGCGTAACCCGAATGAAAGAGGGAGGTTTGAGAACAATCAATTACCACTTTTCCAACAGTCAAACATATGCCCCGTAAAAATAATGATTATAAAATAAGATATTTAATACCTTTAATATAAGTATATTAATTATATGATACATAAATGGTAAATATAAATACACAACACATAATAAATAGTGGTGAATAAGACATATTTCACAGAAATAAAAGTGAGATGAGAAAACCCTTTCCTTATGTAAGAATGTGTTCTGCACTTGATCTTAATGTCATCAATAATCAAATAAAATCCCTTAATTTATTAATTAGGAACATTTTATACTTGTTTTATATTTATTATAATTTTATTATGTTCATTTATGGCCTTCTTTATGAGTACAAAATAATAATTTTATCGTTTGGGAGCATTTGTTTCCCTGGGATTCATGATCATTTTACATGTATATATTTATGAAAAATCTTGTAAAATGAGAATAGATTTAAAGAATTCATATTATATTTTATTAATTAAATTTAATAATATTAAATGGTTATATATTTCATTCATTTATTTTGTATGAGTATGAATCATTAGATAAAATGTTAGTGATTACCATTTGGATTTTTTTTGTGTTTTCGATCATTACAAGTAAGGTTTGTGTTATGAATTAATATTATGTATATATACTGGTTATAGAGCTTTATATAAGTTTTCATAAACATATTAAATTATTTTTTAAACATAAAAATGGTATTATGAACATCCTTAAATATGTAATTGAAATATGAGAACACATCATCCATGAAGGCGGTAAATCAGCACCTCACGAACAGTGTTTTCACTTTTGGAATAAAAAGGGGTAGAGGAGAAGATAATTGATGGTGAATTTTACATTGACATAATAAAATTATATTATATATAAGATAATAGATTTATCATGATTTTTTTGGTTAGAGATGTTGAGGGAAGGATAATAAAATAGAATATATATAAATTAAAATGAAAGGGAAGGATTATGGGTTTTAGCTCCTGAATTCTTCTCTTTGAGAACCTCCTTAATGAACTTTGAAACAATATTTTGGGTTAGATCAGAAATACAATAATGTGGGGGATATTTTTGTGAGAGTTATTGGAAATAAATTGGACAAGATTCAAGGATTTTGTGGTGTGAGGAGAAGAGGTGGTGTTGGGTGGTATTTATAGTGGAGGAGAGAGGTGTTTTTTAATATTTTAATCATTTGTTTATTATTATTGCTGAAGACTATGAATAGTTTGAGAATTATCAATAAATATATTAACATAATGAATTATATTACTATATTATGGGATTACATCATCCATACATCATCTATGACAAAATAATTCATGTATTTATTAAATACAGTAAATTACCGTATTTCACTATTAAGAAAAATCAACTATTTTAGAAAAATCGAAGAAATTCACCCTAAATATTTTTTGATGTGTAGAATTAAAAATTTAACTCCATTTTTTGAAAATAATTTTCTAAATATAATAAATTTAATTTTAAAAAATAATTATAATTTATTCAAAAAATACCGATGTAAAAATTATAATTGATTTTAAAACACTTTTCTAAATAAATTAAGGTCTCATAAAATAATCTTATAATAATATGAAAAAAATAATAATTTATGAATTTATTTTAAGAAAATAAATTTTATTTTAAATAATTATTTTATTTATAAAAATTTGAATAAACATTTATGTTTCACAAAAATACCAATAATTAATTTATTATTTCAAAAAATTTATTTACTAATTAGATGTTAAAAATATTTTAAATTTTCAATCATAAGATAACGTAGTTTTATATATACTTTAATAGGTTATGGTACTATTAAAATCATAAATATAAGACTAATATAATGAAAATGACTGTTTTATAGAAATTCGGAGTTCTCACTATAAACTAGAAAATAAATATTTTCAGAAAACTAAAACAATTTCCCCCTAAACTAATTTTTAAATAAAAATTTTAAAAATAATGGTTATTTTGTTCAATATAATTTATAAAGTTGTTAAAATATTGTTTAAAAACAAGCACACTATTAAAAAGCGGTAAAATTTCCATTAAAGAAATATTGGATTTTATTGCGTGAAATTGGAATCATTATTATCTGAAATCATTTGAATGAATGAGTATAATGTTTTAAACATATAGCATATAAATTTCATAATTTTGTTAGTACTATTCATTTCCACTGATTTAATTGCTAGGTTATAACAATCATTTTAAAATAATGATATTTAATTTTATATCAATGTCCATTTAACCTTGGTGTTGTGTGAAAAATATGTTTTCTAAGACATTAAATATAAAAATATAAGTATCATAAAATATTTTGGTGTTACAATAAGGATTATACATATGCGTAAATAGAAAATATTTTAAAAAATTGTTTCAAATTTCGTAAATTATTTTCATGATTTATTAAATATTGTAAATAATTAAAAATGTAGATTGGGAATATTTAATTTAAAAGTGTTTATAAATTAAATATTTAATTATTAATGGGTTATAATTAATTACATGAATGTTTATGAAACATTTATTTTCCAAAATATTATGTGTTAATATTTAAAATACATTTTAACTAAATTATATGGCACAACTTATGATCTTTAAATAAAAGAGTTTATTTAGAAATCATAAGTGATAATTTTAAAGAGTAATATATTATGAAATAAGGACAAAATATAAAGTGGTTATATGTAAATCATGAATTATTCATAACTATTTTTTAAATTTTCAAAATAATAATGGGGCTTAATTTGGATATTATTTAATCCACATTTTTTTTGATGATTGATATGATCAAGGTTTAAATAATGAATACTTTTAAGATATTTATATTATAAAAAATGTGCACACAATAGAAATTTTATCATAAATATTTTTTAATTCATATATTTATAATAAAAATTCAATATAATGAATAATTTGAAAGAATTTATATTGGAATGAATATAAAATGTTTATATTGAAAATTATGGAATGTCTATAATGAAAAAGTATTAATTATAAATGGTTTTACAGTTAGATTATATTTATAAATTGTTCATTAATATTTATCTCATGTTTAAATATTTAAAATTTTTATTTATTTAAAATCTATCACCTATTTTATTCATAGTAATAAAATTTTTAAATGATGAATGGTGTATGAATTTGTTTAGTTGTTAAACTAATTCTACATAGATCCTTGTATTACATTCTTGGAATGTCTCTATAATGAATTTATCTTTTCATATAACTTGACCTCAATTTTTAACTGAATTTAAGAACTTGATTTTTTTTGATTAATATAGTATTTTCATATTAGGTTTTTGAGTTATAATGAATTAGATTATTTCTTGAGTAAAGGAACCTTAGTTACCTACCTACATGGAAGCATGTGCCTTGATTAGGCTAGTGAATGGGGTTGGAAATCTATCGCTCTATAATTACTCATGTGCATATTTTGGATCTCATATAAATCCATGACTTTACATGAAGTGTTCATGTACATTGTGGATATGATGCATCTGGATATGTATGAATATATATTACTTATAATTTTTTTGTGAGTAAAACAAACTTGTGAGTTGTGTAAAGATTTACACATCAATATGGTTTGAATATATTGTTTAGGTGGAGGGAATAAGATTGAAAAATATTTTACTAGAATCATGCACACATAGAATGGAATAACATGATATAATATGGTGATATAAAATACCCTTCAAATACAATGTGTGATATTCCTTCCAAAGTGTAATTTTTCAAGACCTCAATCATTCAACCAGGTAGGTTCTACCATAGCATAGCATCCCTAGATTATCTAGTGTAAGGAAAGTAAGTAATGAGTGAAAATATATCATCCATGTGTAGGTTCTTCAGTAGAAAGTTTCCCTAGTTTGTCTTTAGTTAATATGTGTTTGATATTTTCTTTGGGATACACTTAGCTAGGAAACCATTAGGAATGATACTAGAGGAATGAAGGTGATTTTATCAATATGATGGATTATATATAGAGTTTTATTCTTAGGAATCTAAGAATAATATTGGATATTATTATGATGATTCCTTACCTAATTAATTAAGGGATGAGAGGAATACCCTAAATCTGTCATTCTTTTGTAAAATATGGATCTTATCCCACTAATGGATATGATGCATTTCTAAAGAGTGGCTCATAATTTTAGTGGGATCCCATTTTATAGAAGTCCTTATTAACTGGATATAAAACATGATACTCATACAATAAAATCTTATACTATAGTTATACAACATCATCATCACACTCAAAGGAATCTATATAAGAGATGTTCTGAAAGGTAAAAAATTCTATTTCTTAACATAAAAGGTTTTATGTATCTTAGGAAGATATTATGAAAAAAATATAGTATCTACCAGTAAATTGGGAGTATTTTTGGACTTAATGAATTTCAATGTTACCAAATAATGAATTACACCAATATAATTTTGAAGTGGATTTTACATAATATCTTAAGAGAGTTAGGATGTACTTGTAATAAATAATGTAAGTAGATACATTATTTAAATTAAAAAATGTATGTTAGAATATGGTTCCAAAGATGATGTTGATTCACTTTGTAATTGTTCTATTAGAGAATTAATGTTGACATTATAACATTTTATGTTGTGAAGTTAAGAAGTTTTAATATGTTCAAGGAGATTAACTATTTGGATTGTGATTACTAAATCTCAACATTTTTTAAAATGGATTAATTATAGATTTTATCACTAAATATTTTCGGCGAGATCTTTATATGATGGTCATATAGAGATGTTAGAGCAATTAAATATTATATAAAATATTAAAAAAAACCCAAAATGTATAGAAAACCAAAGAATGATCTGGCAGTTTATCATATTTGATTTGACAAAACGATGCTTATGTTGTTTTTGTTAAATATTCTTAAATATTTCAAGATTATTAAAATGTGTCATATTAAAGTAACCCTACATTTTATCAATACTTCATATTGGCTACATAAATGTATATATATATATACATTTCATGAAGTGAAATGATAATTGACCTCTAAATTTATGTCTTTGAGTTTATCACTAATAGAATATTATAATGTAGTATTATAGGTTATGGTGAGATATTAAGGTTAGCGTGAGTAAGATTCTTGTATAGAGATATAAAATATACCCATGAGGCACCAAAAAAATATTAGGATTTCTTGTGTTTGATGGATGGCCCAGTAACTATACCTCATGAAGTGACCTACAGAACCATTTTTTATACAAGGGGTGCATGGATTAAGTTGGGGAGATACCTAACATGATAACTTTTACACTTTGATACCCTACTTATATTATTACATATATGGAATTAGATCATATATGGGTGGTTAGGTATGTTGTTGTTCATGTCTTCAGTTGAAGGTTAACCAAGATGATATATTTCCTCTCATACGACGATTATGGCATCTGAGACCTCAATTGATATTGGATGAAGATGTTTATGAATGTGTATATATATAGTATATCAATACGGATAAGGAAAATTTAATGTTGTTATCTATAAGGATCTATGGAATTTTATGTATTCATTGATACAATCATTATATATACAACGAGTTGAGAATATATGAGTTGGCTATATGATATTGACATTCTCTATTTCCAATGGTCACTCGATGTCTTGGAAAAAGGGAAAATATGATATTGAGCATTTTTATATGATGC
Organism: Viscum album; assembly: GCA_963277665.1. Classification (NCBI taxonomy): domain Eukaryota; kingdom Viridiplantae; phylum Streptophyta; class Magnoliopsida; order Santalales; family Viscaceae; genus Viscum; species Viscum album. The sequence goes on from OY728145.1 coordinate 1,855,370,076, forward strand.
AGTCTGCTGGGAAAAGGTATAGTGATACATGTTTTGATAATGATTATTCTGAATCCCTCTATATCTTGAGCAACATTGGTCCTTTCTTGTAGGCCTCTCTTTTACTACATATATTAATCCATAGATTCATATTTGTGATTTATTCTGTAAAGGCATTTGGTGTCTCACTTTATGGTTGATTTAATGGGGATCAATTTTAAATTAATGAGATACTCTAAAAGTATTTTATAGTCAATCCAAAATTAATTTTTATTGGTATTATAAGATTACTGTATATTATGTGATGTAAGGTGAGGTTAACGATGTCATTCCAAAAGTGTTTTTGAAAATATCCAAAATAAATTTAGGATATAGTTCACAAGTAATTTTATATGATACACTATAAGATTAAATGAAAAAGTCTATTTGGAATTAGTTTAAGTGGGTGATTTATGGCGATATTACCTAAATCCTAATATATATATATATATATGGTATATATATATCATGATAATTATGATTTTTCATGCACATAATGGTATATTATTTTAAGCAATATGTGATTGCAGAAAAATTATAAACAATTATCATTTTGTATTTCATCCATATAAGCTATAATTTAATGAAATAATTTCATATTTATATGAAAAATAAATGGATTAAATGAATACAATTCATGAATTTTTCATGGAATTTAATCATGTTTTTTTAATGTACGAGTTAATCCATACGCCACCCTTGAATATCCTTAGGTTCTATATAGATCCTATGTACATATGATGGCATTTCAGTGTGGATTTTATAACATCATTCTTGGTCAATTCTCCCTGACCCACTGTCCTCTTACATCTTTCTAATTTACATAGAGAGGTACTATAATACCATGGGTAAAAGGTGAATCCAATATGAATGTATGATTATTTATTTTATCCCATGGATACCTATAGAGATGAGATGCTTTTGTTTTCCACTATGGTGACCACTCTCAAACCCATGTGATGGAGTTCAAAGAAGATGCATTGGCTTATTCAATGTGTTATACATATATTTTACAACAATAGTTATATATTTTATTTTTACCACATGTTTTATTTATAAGTATTTTTATATCATAAGATTATCTTTCTAATTAATTCATATATTTTTAACAAGTATTACTAGATTCATATGAAACCTAACAAGGTCATATTGTCTAAGGGTAATGAAGTTATCAGTGGGAATATGGCTTATATGGGAAGAGATGGAGGGGTTCCATTCTAAACTACCTCTACTAATACCGGTTGTAACATCACGACCTATATTACCACTAAGATGGGGGTTGGACTAGTGGGTCACATGACCTCAAGAACGTCTCCCCAAATTTCGGAGGCTTCCAACTAGCAGTGAGGGCCTTGGGTGAGTCCATGGGGATACTAATCCCTTATAAGATAAGGAATAACACAATAGAAAAAAATATATGTAACAAGTAGTGGAATCATAGATAAAAATAAGTCAACAAAAGGAGCAGATAAATGAACCAATGAAATAAACAATAATTTCAGAAGCTTAATAGTCATAAAAAATAAAATGATGATGTCAATGTATGATACCAAAAGCAAATAAATCAATGTGTATGGGTACGGGGTAAAATCATAGATTGAATGCTAAAAACTACCAGAATACCAAATAGAAACTTTGACACAACATCTTGATCAAGGCTCAATCCTCTTCCCCTATGATCCATCTAAAACAACAAAGCAATCAAGCATCGGAAGCAGAACACTTCCCTGAATCCATACCTACAAACATAAAGTATACTCCAGTACCAAAAAATGACTGAGAAATGTGTGAGATATAATTTCATTAGGCTAGAACCCATGGTGTCTAGACCATTCCATTTTGTGTTGTAGATAAATAGAGGTATTCCATACAAATAATAAATAAAAGAAACTTAAATAAATAAAATAAATAACTGTAACATGGTCCGGGTTCCCAAGCAGACACCCATCCCATACCACATGCTTCAGCCTAAGCCGGATGTCTGAATGAGATACCTGGAAAAGAATAATATATATATATATATATAACAAGGATAGAGAAATGTTATAGACCAAAGAAAAGGGAATACCCGATATTTTGTTCTTTGGATTGGGGTCTAATACATATGTCAAAACTATGCGAAGCAAAGGAAGAAATGAAGTATCACAATGAATAAGTAAACTCTATGAAATATCAATAAAATGTCTCACACATTTATATTAAAACTGAAATTTTTTGAGGTGGAGCTTGAGCCCATCTTGAAGGAATCTCTACAGTACCTCCAATCAGTTATATTCAAGGCCAGGGTCCCATCCATGGAGATCATTTCAAAATATCATGTATCACTCGTGGATGGTAACTATGAGTTCGTCCCGGGTATCACACGTAAGGGACCGAGTATCAACAGAGGCTCAGTATTGACATTTTTCCAATAGGTCCATTCTCGGGTTCCCCTTAGGAAACTCATATCACCAAAAATTATAGTACAACCCTAGGGAAATCCCTTACCCGATGAGCCTAAAACATCACTTTCCCAGTGTGTTGTGTGGTAACCTATCGAGCACGGAGAGTGAAAATATAGGGTTCTTAATATGTGACCCAAATTATATCCTAGAACTGACTTCATTTAAAATGAAAAGATATATATATATATATATATCATAGAGCAAGAATTCAATATTGCAGACCCTTTAATTAACCATTTAATGCAACTTGCTTAAAAATTATTCAAGCCTAATAGTCACAACTAATAATAATAATACAATATTAAACAAAATCATAACTTTATCAGTTTAAGTAGAGGAAATGAAATTTTAATAATGAAAAAGTTATATAAGACTTGTAATAATAATTATTTAGGAATAAAAAATTCAAAGAAAAATAAAATTCATGGTTTATGATTTATCCTAAATAATTTATTCCATTTAAAACATCATGAAAATTATCACACATATACATGTAAATATAAAAAAAATAAAAGGCCAAAGGTAAATATGCCAATATTGACGACACAACCAAAATGGTGTCCAACGACATGACAAACAATTGGAAGTGTTCGCCTTAAACAAAGGTCACAAGGATCAATGAAAAATAATTTAATTAAATTAATAGGATTTAGTTGGGATTTGTTGGTAGGCATCGACGAGCGGCACAATGGTACAAATTGAATAATGAAATGAAATGAATGGAAAGATCATAAAATCCATACCTCACAGTCATAGTATACCATACATTCTGTGAAAACCATTTATTTGACATTAAAAGAATGAAATCAAAGGATTTAACAAAAATCCCAATTTTGGGTAAAAACCATATGCGATAGATTGTGTAACGGAGAGTGGATGAAACTCACAGATTCTTGGTGCATAATATTATCCATACCAACAGGTTCATATCAATTCCAACTACATTGAAAATAATAAACATATAGGAGGTGCAGCGGGATTTCGAATCAGAGAAGGGGGGTGGTGCACCACTGGGAGAGGTGGGGGCACGACTAACAAAGGAGAAGGGAGGGAGAGAAGAGAGGGGAGAAAAGAAAGGAAATAAATAAATAAGGGAGAGGAAAAAAAGAAAATAAAATAAAAAAAAGGAAAATAAAATAAAATAAAATAATAAATAAATAAAATAAATAAAGGGATAGGGGAAAGGAAACAAAAATAATAAAAAATGACTTGAACCCTTTTAATTATTTTTCACTTTACTCATGACAGCTTTTTATTTTATTATTTATTTTTCTTCCTTTTTAATTTGTTTTGAGTTATTTAATGTTTATTGTATATATTTTAATCCATTTAATTACTTTTAACCCAAAACATTGTGTCAGATCCCTGTGTATTATATTACATAATCTCGTGCAACCATAAAAAAATTTTATTTGCTGCACATGTTCATATATACATATGTATTTAACACATATAATATTTCTCCCAAATTAATAATAATAATAACAACAATATTTTATTATTATTATTATTATTAAATCAATGTCAAAATTATCATTATGAATCATTCAACCAAAACATTCGTTAAAAGTGTAAAATTAATATATTAACCATGCAAAAGCATTTATGTGGGACAATTAATATTTTTATCTAACCCAATAATAAATATTCACCCATATATATATATACATGTTATATACACACAGATATGTATATACATATATATACACCCACACATGTAGACACACACACACACTGATATATATATATATATATAGATATATTTAAGTCACTCACATATATATAAATTATATATGCACCAATGTTTTTTTAATCTAATAATAATACCAATAATTAAAATTATTTTTATTTAATAAAACACATCAATGACATAATTATAATTTTAATGATAATTACCATTTAAAACATATAACACCTAATAAATTAATATAGATTTCACATTTTTATTTAATGTTTCCAATTATTAATATCAAAATTATCACATTACCCACTTATTATTTACACTACAACATATTTTATTAATTTTGGAAGTATATTTTCATTTTTTTCAACAAAAATAATAATATTAATAATAAAATTATTATTATAATTTATAAATTCACAAAAAAATATTTAAAAACCAATTAAGTTATATTCAGGTGTGATCTGACAAAACTTCCGATGCACGCAGAGGTTATACCCCGCCTAGGGTATACTCCTTATTCCATACCTAATAGTGATCTCATATTTCTCAAAAGACACTTCATTTGTAAGAAATTGATTATTTATTATAAAAAAAATTAGAATAATAAACTAATTAAATAAAAAAATGTATTATTTCATGTAAGGTTTCCAAACACTCGACACACATTAATGTTATACTCTGCCTTGGGTAAACTTGGCATTCCGGACCTAACAGTGATCTCAAAATTCTCATATGACACACTTCTTGAGATTTATTTAATTTTTTCTGAAAAAAATATAACACGAGTACGAATAAATATATTTAATATTTTTATTCTATCAACATCGAGGGTCTACAGGCCGCGTAATCATGTGATGAATCAGCATCTAACTATATTTCATAGAATATTTCAATGTACTAAAAAATCATTTACCCTTTATTTAATTTATTTCCATTTTAATTTTAATCTAGTTAATTTTATTCAATTTCATTAAAAGACGCATCATAATTTCAACTATCAAAAAGAAAATGTTTATACCTTCTAGGGGATGGATTATAGAAATCCCACATCGAACGAGGAGGATCATGAAACACCCCATTATAAGGTGGCATGAATACCTGTCCCATCATGAGTTCTTTTCCTATGGAATTCCTGAGGTCTAGAGCCCAAGGAAATAAAAACTGTGTGGGCTAGGCCCAAAGCAGACTATATCACGATTCTAGGTTAGAATGGACCATTACACTGATATTCAATAGGCATATTACAAGTCATTTTTTACATGAAGTTAAACGACATTAGAGATTAAAGTCATTAGCCAAAGGAGTCTTTCATTGTGGTTAGTTCTAAAAACCCATCATTGATATGTTTATCTTATATATAACTGTGTTTTTTGATTATAGATCCTACCCCACTCTCCCCCTTTAATGGACATAGCGCTAGTGTCATGGATACTAAAGAAGATGCTCTATATGGAGTGTAGATCCCTACTGATGATGCCCCAAATCAGAATAAAATATATCAAATGAAATAAACATACATTACCCTATTAATAAAGGAGGTGAAAAGAGTCCAGATACAATGAATGTAAATGATTTTAATGTTATGTAATAATTACTGAATTCTATTTCCTTCAATGGATCAATTACATTACCTGAATATTCACACACATTTGAGTGTCTCTTAAAAACCATATATGTTTCTGGCCCACCAATAGTCTCAAAACTATATGATTAGGAGTCATGGTATCTTGATGTGATCCACATGCATCTTATCGATGGTCTTCCCTATTTGGAAAAACCTATCCAATGTAATGAGGTGGATTCCATCATAGAGGGAGGTTGAGGCTAAAAAATAGTCAACCCATGATACCAGATATAAGTTCTCCTAGTTTGATAGGGCATGTGGTGGTGGTAAATGTTGATTCCATGTAAGTTCTTTATATTCCTTTTCCAATTGTATTTTCTAAAATCTTGATAGGTGAGGATTTAAAAAAATGGAAGAAGGTGAAATTACTAGAAATCCATCTCTCCATAAACCTAGAGACATCAAACCATCACGGTTTCTTGGTTGAAATATCTTCTAAGGTGGTGAAAACCTTGGACATGGTTAGTGGAGGTGAATAAAATATTAATTTAGACACTGATATTGGCATCCCAAATGATATTCTTAACGAGGAAGATATGGGAGGGCCATATAATAAGTCTAATAATCTATTGAAAGTGGAATACATGATTGCACATATCAATATCCTTGGATCATTAAAAGAATTTGGGAATTCAAATAATTATTTGGAAGGATATATTTTTCCCTTTTCAATGTTCAATTGGTCCTTATATTCATGGTGTATTGATCAAAATTCCCAACTTACACAAAATTATTTGTGAATAAAGTATCCACAGAAATTCATTAGTAGGATGTTGAGGTTTCCCATCCTCCTAATATGGAGGGATCAATATCCTAAAATACCAGAAAGGTGAATTATAATGGTTAATCTAAGGTATTCCCTAAAAATACTCATTAAATTGTGCTCTATCAAAAAAATCCCCACTTTATGTGTCGACGAAGTCAGAAATGTTGTGATAACCCTAGAACTAATAGTTTTTTAATCCTTGGGTATGAATCTATATCTCCCTTAATTTGGTAAATTTCACCATTTTCAATATTATCTTAACTTTTTTAATTTTCTCCTTGTTTTATCAATATTATTAGAATGAAATTTGATGAGAGATCATACTAAAGAATTTCCCATTATTATTAGGACATCATAGAAAGATAATGATAAAACTACTTAAGAACCTACTGACTCCATTGGTGTGACATAAGTCATTTACATAATTTAATTGATTCATGGGAATGTCCTACTTCAAGTGCATGGTTTTGGAGTGGACGTGGAGTCCCAATTTTTTTTCCATGTATCCCACCAATTTATCAAGTAGGTCGTATAGAGGATGGTTTCAAAGAAACCCATATAATACCTTCCTTAAAAAACATTACTAGCTTTTTATTATGTGTACCACATTGGGACATGATGGTTTAAATCATAATGAGATACATAATAAAATGTAGGAGCTCATTCGATTATGATAACAAGAAAAACCATCACAAATTTTTTTATGGAGAGATTTATAAAACAATATACTGATATATGAGCCACAATGTCATAGGTAGAACATTTTCATGCCAAGGATATGACTGAGCATCAATGCCTAGTTAACGATAATGCTCTCTAAAATATACTTCCCTAAGAAGAGTTGGATTTCACTAAGGAGGAGATGCAACATCTCCACGAGCACACTAAAAGAATTAAAATATTGGTAAAAATGGATGTTTCTATTTTGACAAAAAATATCCATATTTCTAAATAAGATAAGACTATGGATATTTATAGGATTTAATATAATATTTACGAGGCTGGGGTATCGATCCAGTGACTCCATAAGTATACTAAAATATTTTTTTAATGTATCATTTCAATGAAGAGAGACTTAACCTCATGGAGACTCCTTTTATTTTATTTTAATAAATGAAAAAACTTATCATCAATCACTGGTTAATTTTTAGTTTTCTGAATTAATTCTTTACATCAAATATTGTTTTGTGATAACATGTAAAATATCAGGGATAAAAATAAAATTATTTTGAGATAACTCATATAATAAAATTAAAATGAATAAAGATAATCAAGAATTCTATAAATTTGAGTTAAAATAATTTCCTCTTATATGTGGATCATAGATGGTTATAAACCTAAGTACCATCATCATAACACTAAAATTGGTCTACCTAAATGAATGAGGAAGCCCAATGTGATGAGGATCATGTAAGTTGGATTTTAGAATATGGATTTTGTTTCCCAAAATGTTTCAATAACTCTAAAGTAATGTCCTCAGATTTTTCATATGGATCCTCTAGACTGATAAAAATGAGATGAGAAGATGATAATTTTTTTAAATATTACCTTGGCCAAGGGGAATAGTGAACATAGCTAAACATATATTGGAATTGTATTATTGACCACACAATTTTTATGATTTTATTTTTCCCTCACTTTTTCCTAATTCTCATATTAGGGGAGATTTTGCGAGAAAAGGCAAGGATTTTTTTAGGCCTAAATTTGTGTTTTTTCAATATATCAATCCTTTTATCCTACTTCAAAAAAAAATTCTTGATTTTAATCGGATAAGGTGATGTGCATGTTCATAAATTAGAGACCTAATTTATTCCCAATACACCCCTTTAAAAGTTTTGTACCTAATGAGTTTTTTGTATCTTTTGAGGATTGGCTCCCCAATCCACACACATATATATATATATCTCTTAGATTTTCCCTATCCTAGGGTTTTCAATGTGCTTCTTCAATAGTGAGGTTATATTCTCTATGCCTCCTACCGCCTATACTATCATTTATGATCATGGGTTATTTCTAGGTGACGCCTCCTCCTAGGGTTACCACTGTGCTTCATAGATAGTGATGTGATCTTTTCCAGGCCTTATACACCCACTTTACCGAGTTTTCCTCTTAGGAATTCTCTCTACATATCCCTCCCCTATGGTTTCTAGCATAATTCTTAGATGGAGAGTTGATATTATCCTAGCCTCCCACTCAATCATTCCTCAGTTCTCATATTTTTATTTTTACTTTCCACTCTTTCTTTATCTGGGCATTTGAATCCTACTTTCGGGCCTTCGATCATAAAACATGACTGCTCTGCCGACCAAATCCACCATACCAGACCCCATTTTTTGTCTTGTTCAGAATTATTCATGGTGTTTTGGGATTTGATGGTGGTTTGTGGTCATGGTTTTTATTGAGGACCTTATCCAGTTCATCCTATACTCTTCTGATATCTTCAGGTTTTGTTTTTTTGGTTTATTGCTTTTCATCCTTGATGCTGGAGACATTGATAGGTGACGGTATATTAGATCAGTGGAAATGGATTTTTATGGTTTATTTCATGATGGATGGATTTGTTTTTTTGGTTTGGTACGATCTTTATGGAAAGCGTGTCTCACTTTCATGACGTTTTTCTGCTCAAATCTTCCCTGGATTCAAGGTCCAACACTTTTTTCTGAGCCGGTATGGTGTGATGGTTTAAAAAGAGCTTTGGGTGGTGTTTTTTGAGCGGCCGATGACATTCTAGGAAGCGATCTTCCATGGGATTTTTATCCTTCATATATCTAAGTGATTTTATTTATGATGAAAAAAATAATGATCTTCCAGGGTGGTGGTGCTATCTCCCTTTACGATGGTCACATTGGATCCCTTCTGTTTATTCTTCTTGCAGTTCATCAATGAGGGTTTTTATTTTATATGGTGTTTAATTTGCTTATTTTTTAGGGTGCTTATGGTGTTTTAAAAATGATAATGATGAATTCTAGTGGTTTTTTCTCTCTGGTGATCAAGTGTGATGATGTGTTAAATTTGTGTCATGATGCATGCCACGAGGTGGGACATCGCTTGAGGTGGTGATGATAATTCTAGTTTGAATCACGAATCACAAATTATGAAAATTTTAATTTGTATTGTTAATCTAGTTTTTGTGTGGTACTCATGGAATTGTATGATTTTATTTGTTCCCAATTAACAAAAAAGTGTATTTTAAAAAATAATAAAAAAATTTATTGAGGAGGTGTTTCACGTCTGTTTTCATGGGATGTTTTAAGACAAGGAATTGAGATCATTATGGATGATGTTTAAGGTCAAATAAATTTGACCTAGGTGTAAATAATTTAATAAAATGATGCGTGGACCATATATATATATAGTTAAATTTCATATATATTTTGAAACAACTTGTGATTTTTTATGATATATTCCTCTTTAAATAATTTATTTATTCGGTAGCTTGTATTGCATGTAACATATAGTTTAAATGAGCCACGATATACTATTAAAATATTATTATTTTAAAAGATTAATTATAACATATCCAATAAATTAGAGTGTATGAATCATAATAATCATATTAGGAATTTTATTTATTTATTAATTCTTAGTAAATAAACACATAATTCATAGTAAAGTCATTTTATTCTTCAAAAATATTTTTTCTTTAATTTTTTTAATGATTTCTATGAGAAAAAATTTTAATTAATTTGGAAAATTCTAGAACAATTATTTTAAAAAATAAAATTATATTTTGAATCAAGTCAAAATTCTATAATGATGATTTTTTGAATTTTTTTTAAAAAGTTTGAATGTTTAATGAATATTAAAAAATATGGATTTACATTGAAAACTGTATTTTCATTTAAACCATATACAATGTTAAATTATATTTTAGATAAATTTTAATATTTAATTAGTTATATTTTATTATAAATATTATAATTTTGGTCTTTTAAACTTATTTAATACATAAATTTAGTATAAATAAATTTTATATATAAACATGGAATTTTTTAGAGAATGTTTTATAGCGTTTTTATGGTTTAATATAAAATTTAGTTCTTCCACATCTGTGTTTTTACTTTTTAAAAGATTGATTCAATATTTGGAATTATTATGTTTAAATTTATTAAATTTACCCATTTTATTTTTGGTCAATATGAATAGTAACCTTAGTAATTTTTGTTACCACAGTAATGGATAAATCTGGCAATTTTGGTCAAAAGTAAAATGATAAATGATCATAAAAATTTCCAAAAGTTTATTGGATGAGTTAATTCCTTAAATAATTGTCCATTTTCATTTATATTACCTTTTATGTACATTGGGTGAAATTATGAACCCTACAATATTTTATTTAATGAAAACTTAATCATGTCATACTATTGTTTTTAATAAGTCAAATATTTTCAATATGGAGTTATCCAGATTATTTTTATGACTATAAATATTATTTTAAAATATAAAGTATTTATATTCATCATTATAATTTATTTTTAATTTTTAAGGAAGAAATAATTACGTTAAATTATTGTACAACACTGATGCCATAACTCTTCAATTAATGTAAAAATAAAATAAATAATATTAAAAATATTTAAGTAAATATAATTTGAGGAATTTAAGGAAGTACATGAATTATATATATGAAATTTTTTTTACTATACAAATAAAATAGTTTTCTTTTAATTTTACTTATTGTATTTATGATTTTAAATTCAATGTAATGAATAATGTCAAGATTTACAGTAATGATATTTCATGAATATAATATTATATTAAATGATTAAAAATCATAAAATATTATTTAATTTTAAATGGGATAATATATAGTAGAAAAAATCACCCCCTATGAATTTATATTCCATATAGAATCATTTTCTATAAAATAGTATTATTATATTTTAATATTTTGATAAAACTTCAAAAGTGTCTTCCACCTCAATTATTAAAGGGAACCCCTTAATTCACTTATTTACACAAATTTGAGCCATATATCATGAAAATACTAATAAAATATGTCATATTAACACCGTTATTTAAGTTAATTTGGTGTTAGACCTTCCAAATGACCTACCTTAGGTCTCTTAATAGAAGTTATAAAGGAGCTCCTTCGTTGAAGAGGTAATAATCTTTACTAAATCATTCAAATTTAATTCTCCTAATACCTCTTCTTAATATGTTATTCCCATCCTAACATAATAAGTAAATTATCATATATATACTTATATGTTATTATTATTATTATGAGACAACCATATTCCACCTTTTATCAATCCTATGAAAAATGAAATCACCAGATGTGCGTACGTATGACTTACCATCTCTATGTAGTAGTATAATTCATTTTTCATCACCAATTTACATGTAGGGCTATAATGATGGGAATAATGGATATATATGAAACATATTACATGATATTTATTCTTTAAAATTAATATATCATCCATTTCTCTACCCATTAACAATTAAGATAATGATATCATTGCTTATGCTTACGTACAACCTACTATCTCCAATAAGAGATTACAACTTTAAATAATGGTTATAAAAGTGTAAAAAATAAAAAAATATGATAATTATAGAAATAATAAAATTATGTATTTGATGAATCAATATCCCATGTACATGAACCAGATCTTATGTGACAAAACATGCATAGAAAAATGATGTAGTTTACACTCAAAAAAATGTTAATAATGAAAAATTATTAATGGGAGGGTGATAAGAAGTTATATAACGATAATAAATGATATAATAAATATGAATAATGTTCTATGATAAATTAATAACATTATTTAAATAATTATAAATTATTTTAAATAATGTTCATCTAAAGGAAATCGAGATGTAAAGGATCTCTCCAAACCTCCATATTTTCTTTAGGTTACACTTTCTCTCTCTTTAACTCAATTTATATATTAATTATTATTATATAATTTTACAATATTATTAGTATATGTACCAAACATATGTATGTATATCAATTAATCTTTTATTTATAAGTAATTACATGTTTTAAAGTGTTCCCCTCTCAATTCCTCTCAACAAGAAAAACTAATTAAAGAGAAATTCTCCCTTTCATATCCATTTTCAAGAACACTCCCAAATATGCCTTAATCCTCCAATTTCATTTTTCAAAAATAACTCAATTTATCATGAAAACCTATTTTAGATAATTTATGGTTTTATGAAAACAATTATTCTATCATGCACTTTAAAGACTCTTTATTCTTTCCCCCAACACCACACTTAAGTTGCATATTTATAATGCTACCTAAAAACTATTTTTTAGGTTTGTAAATGAATTGGATACCATTATTAATGATATATTCTTATTTTTTTCAATTATTAATGACAAATAATGATTTAAATCCTTTAGTTTTGGTATAAAATTATTATATTACCTTTGTTTATGCCTTATGACAGGACTACAATACCCATTTATTTAAATAGGATACACTTATGTCAATTAATTATGTTTGATTCTTTATGTGGACACATATGCCCTAGCATGTTAATATGGATGCGCCCGTATATTTCTCTAATGCAATTTCTAATGTTTTAGTCTCATGATACATTATGTATGGGATTATTGAGTAAACCTAATCCTTTATGGTACACTTTCCACCATGTGATATGGTCTTGGAAGTTAGACTTAACTCATGTTTATGTCATTTTATATGTTACTTCCACATTACTATGTTTTCATGATCACATGATTCCATGTTCTATATTTTATTATTTCATATGTTTATTCATGACCCATGCCTTTTATGTTATCATTTTATGCCTTCTAACTCATGCGTTATGCTTCATTCCCATGACTATTCTATTTTTGGGCATTTTTTCTCATCTCTTTTGTCTATGTATCTCTCCATGTTATCCTATGCAGTTATAAGAGCTCAAAAATATTTATGTGGTCATTATGGAGATTAATAAAAAATGTCTTATTATAGTTTCATGTTTTATAATTATGTACCCAGTCTTGTAAAGACATTAGAATTTTTGATTATTGGTTTGTTTTTAGTGGATAGTTTTGCTGAAAATAATGTAACAATATGTGTAAAACGCATGTGTCACCATAGTTGGTATTAGAGGAAGGTATAGTTATTTTTGGGGAATATAACTAGAATTTTTTAAATAACCCTAGGGAGAATTCTATCACCATGGATAACATAGATTGAAAATTAGGGAATCATAAGATTGTATATGATTTTCATTTATAAGTTTATCATTATTTATTCATAGTTACCTTTTTATATTATCATTAGATAAGTATTAAATCCCCCTAATTTTATTTCTTATTTTCTAGTTAATTGTGGGAAAGAGGAGAATGTGTTCCAATAAAAACAGTGATAGGAAATGAGAAAATATCCCAAATTAAATGCCAAAATGGATGGGAATAGGGGCTCTGAAATTCCTGACAATATTATCTTATCTGCCTCAAGTAATGGATAATAACTTGAATCATCTAGAACAACCACCTTCTCTAAAAAATATAAATTTGTGTTTGAATAATTTATGTGATAATTTCATCCTATAACTAGGGTATCCTTTGATCCCCTCATCACAAAACAATGGATTAACTACATTGAGAAGATATCGTCAGTCCTCCAAGAATCAGTATATGATAAATTCATGCTGGTGGTCTATAATTTTGATGGGTAATCTCATCAGCGGCAGAAAATGATTAGGAAGTTTATGTTTTAGTAAATCTATACCATGGATTTGGAAGGATTCAACATTTTTTTTTCAATAAATATTTTCCCCGAACACTCTATATTAATATGGATAGGAAGTTCCTCATATCAAAACAAAATGAATATGAGTCTGTCAGAGAGTATGAGGAAAAATTTACAAGGGTTTCATGATAAACCTCTGAAATTTTAATGAAAACTGAAATAAATGTGGATTACTTCTTATGTGGAATAAATATGAGTCTAAAAAAATAATCAACAATTCAATACTTTGATAACTATGAGAAGATTGTCAATTTTTCCCAAAAGGTTGAGATGAAAATTGAAGAGTCTCAGTGGTGTCATGGGAACATAGATAAAAATAGTTAGATGGAGTTTAATATGAGAGGATTAACAAATAAATCTCATGGATAAATGAAAACCAAACATCCCATATGTCAAAAGTTTGGGAAGAAGCATCTAGGGAACTATCTAAAGGGAACTAAGAGATGCTTAAAATATAAAAAAGAGGGGCATCAGGATAATAATTTCCAATGGGATTTTATGAATCCAAATAATAAGGGAAAATAAAGTAATTTTTAGTTAAATACTCATCCTATAGTGTTTTTTCAACTACAAGGAACTTGGGAATTATGCGAGAAAATTACCTAAGTGAATGGTTATTAGATAAAATAAAAAACAACATCCAAGGAAAAAGGGAATATTATATCACTACTGATGTGGCGGGGCCAGAAAATGATGTGGTAAATGTTAATCTAGATACTAATTTTAAGAATATCAAATTATATATTTGATTCTAGTTCTATGCATTATTTCATATATTTTATGTTTAGTATAACTAATCAAACACCACTGAAAAATATGACAGTTGAGTTATCTATGATAACATAAAATGGAGATACTATTTAATCTAAAGTATATAACTCCTCCTTGATCAGTGTTTATGGAATGAACCTCCCAATAAATATCATCTTACTTCCTTAGTTGGAGTTTTATGCTATATTGGGCATGGATCGACTATCTTTATACAAATCCAACATCAAATACGAGGAGAGGAAGATCACCCTTCACATCATAAGGAATACTACTATTCTTTAAAAGTGTAAGAAGGTGGAAGAATCTCCTTAAAATTCATCAAATAATGTTTTGATATTATTACCATATGCGAAATAATATTTAGCTCAAATTACTGAGGAAATTGAGAGGATTATTTTTGAAGACATACCCATTTTTGCTGACTACACTGATGTGTTCCCTAAAGAATTTACCTATCTTCGCCACTTATAGAGAGGTTGATTTCTCAATTTAAATTATCCCTGGATCATTTCCCATATAAAATAATCATTATAGGATGGCCACCATTTATTTGGAGGTACTGAAGAAGTATTTACAAGATAATTTAGATAAGGATTTTATACACTCAAGTGTATCATTGTGGGGTGCACTAGCCCTCTATGTCAAGACGTTTAAGAAATTGGTTATTTCTTGAGGTAAAAATCATTTAATTTCCATAAATTTTCAGTTAAAATATATTAAATACATACTAATGTGAATTCCCATTGAGTTTGTGGAAGCATCAGGGGTGTTCATGTCTGGTTCAGATCCTAGAACTAATATTTTGGGGTAAACAATTCCTATTACAGAGTTAATGAAAACTATCAAGTGTAGGCCGCATGGTTATTACATACCGTGTGAGGCTGGACAGTGACCTGGAGGAGCTTGCATGGTTAGAAAAACCATGAGATTTAGAGGTCATGCTCATAAGAGAATGTCTCTAATTTTGAAAGAGGAGTTTTTCATGGTTAGTAAAACTATGCATAGAAACCCTAAAGGGTACCCATTTCCTATAGAAAAGGACCCAAGGTTGGCACATGCTTTGACCAACCATGTAGCTGAACATCATGACCCATAACTTCTTATGGAATTACAAAAATTACCCAAAAAAAATCTATTTCCACGTAATTCATTCACTTTTATCATGTTGGATAGCCTAGATCCTTTGAGAGGGTTTCTTTGGTGACAATTCTAAGAATAGATAAATCCCTTCTATCCAAGCTCATAATCAAGAACTATTAATCTCGTTGAATTGAAATCAATGAGTATTTTATTCCTTTTTTTTTCCATTAATTGTTTGGTTTGGTATCATAAGTGCTATTTAGGTGTAAGGTAATATGACCAATTTATAAGGTTTTCATCAATTCTTCGATTTTATCCCAATCTAAGTCAAATTATGAGCTGATTCTAGATGGGCTATCCACTAAAGACCTATGCTAGGTGGTCTTATTCTTTTCTATCAAAGTTTAAGTGTTTATATATATGTTGTTTTTCCACATGAACAATTATCAGTGTGATTCCATTGAAATAGATTTTAATCCTTGAATTTAATTTAGGTGTGACCTATATAATTAACGAAACACATTAATGATTGATTAATGGTTTTGGACCTTTGATGGAACCACCCCTTGGAGGTGAGTTTCTTGGCTAATTAAACCACCATGGGTGGCTTTTGAATTTGGATACCCATGAGGTGCACCTTTTTACCCCTTTCCAAGGGATTTTTAATATTGAACTTTCAATTGGTGAATTGAATTGTAAATTTTATTATAATATGAACTATAAGTTAGAATTAAATAAAGGAAAGGGAATTCATGACATTTACCTAGGCTATTTAATGTAATTTCTTATTTAAGGTTAAATTTCTCTTTATATTGAAATTCCAATGTTATATATTTAAAATGGATTAAGCTAATAAGATTATCCATTACTTGATTCACATCTTGAGGTGAGTTTGAATTGGAATGAATAAGATAATGACCTTGATATAATTAAATTAAATCGATTCAATGATTTTTTGCCATGTATGACACATGGGTTGTTATATGAATGAAATGGAAAGACTCATTTGGCTTCTACCTTGCTTGTACCCAAGTGACACTTGGAATCCTCATACATATTTCCATGGAAAGACTCATGGGGGATTATTATTACATGTCGAGTGATACTTGGACTTCATATGGATTTACAAGGATAGAATCAAGGAAAGATGTTTATATATTCCATGGGTGATAAATGAACCCCCTTAGTGGATTTACAAGAATGTAATCGAGTGGCAGTGATGTTATACCACACCTAGAGGGATAAATAGGTTATTATGTGGATCACCATTGATGGGATTCTAAGGTTCTTAGTTTATGCAAAACTTATATCGATACCTATATTACAAATTTAGAATACCAAGGACGGGTTGAGGTTCTAAATTGAATAATTAATGAAATGACTTGTATGATGCATCATCCAATCCATAACACAAGATTGGAATCAATATTTGTCTTATAACTTGTTATGGTATTTATAGGAATCTATTGGCCATATATACGAGTAAAACTAGGTTTTGAGCCAGGCCCCAAGGATGAGTTATTAAATGCGAATGAATCATTATATGAAATTTATTATAAATGACACATGCCTAACTATTAATTAAGAGACTTAAATTCTAAATGAAATTGATGAAATGAATTATTTATTAAATGAGAACCTAGACTTTATAGGATGATTAAATTCAGTACCAAATTGAATATTCCATTACTTCCTACACAACGTGATGGTTACATAATTAATGATTAGATGTAGCAAGACCTTGGCTGGTTGCCTAATGGTATTATATCTGACACCCTATTTGGGCCAACAGTGGTACCAGAATAGAATTTATGATTTTGGTTATAGACAAGGGAAATATCCCTGATATAGGTTCTTGATTTCTACTTGGGAGTTGGAGAGAACATGACTGAGTTGAGGCTTATGATGCTATTCGGGATACAATTTTCCCCTTTTGTAAATTTTTACATGTATTTTACTACCATATGTATACCTATTTTGGATGATTTATTATACACATGACACGTATCATTATCTTTTATATATGATATTCCTTCTGGTATGACTTATATATTCTTATATTGTTCATTTATCATCTATCTGATTGATTTAATTCTTCTAGTACTTATCTGATATTTTATTTCCACAATGATACACTCTGGTGAGGAGGAAATAGTCTCCACACTAACACACCTAGGCCCTCAATACTAGCTGGGAAGCCCTGGAATTTGGGGTTATGCTCTTGAGGCCATGTGGCCAACCTGGCTTAGTGAACCTTCAGTGGAATCTGAGTTTGGGATTTTACAAAGTGGTATCAGAGCATATCTTTTCTTGTTTACATTATTAATTAGAGATAATAGAAATTGATAGAAAGGAAATGGAATTTGGTAATTAGTTTTATCTCGGGGTAGCTGACCCATGTATAGGAAAAATCCAAATTAGATCAAATGAAATTTCTATTATCTAGTTTTTAATGTTACAATTTATTTGATTTCGTTATTTGGTGATGCACTTGAATTGTGATGTTATTATTGAAATGATCGTGGGTTATCTTCTATATACACCTGATGAGATGAGTGTATTCCATCCTATGCATCATATTAGTCACATTTTATATTTCACATTCTATGCATTATGCCATTCCATATTGGATGAATTTCCTAAAAGAATGGTGTTGTGATATTTTTCATGATTGTTATACCTATTATTGTGGTAGACATACTAGAACATGTTATGGTGTGAATTAGGTGGATGCCATATTTTGGTTTATGAGAAGTATGGTCCCTTATGAATAACAATTTGGTGAACCATTCGGTTTAACAATTTGAAATAAATGTTGATAAAATAGAGTTGAATATATAAATAAAATAGAAAATCAATTACTTATAAGAGAGAAATTAACCAAGACCTTACCTTAGTATTGGGTAGTAGGCAGAATCTATTTCCTCTATATGACCAGTACGATGCGAAAAACTGACTCAAGGAGTAATATGATGGGTGTGATCATATATAGGAAGTCTTGTACCGATCCTAGTATATGCACCGTTAGCTAAAAACCTTGATAACATTATTATCTAAGGAATGTGTTTGGAACAATAGAGGAATGCCACCATGAAGACCTCCAATCATATGCTAGGATGGTGGTGGTGACCACACTCTAGAGGTGGTGGGATATGGGATACCAGTGGATCCTATAAATGTTCCAATTGAGGCACCAATAGTTGTACTAGACATAGGTGCTAAGGCACAGTTCCATGAAGGAATTAGGTAATTCATATAGAACATTCAAGAGGCCCTGAGAACTGGCCCAACTATGAAAGTGTTGACTTGTGAGTTCCAGTATTAGAATCCGGCCATGTTTTTGGGGGGATGGTGGACCACATGCTATAGAGTCATGTCTAGGTCCATTCATTCTATCTTTGACCATCTAGAGATACCTCCTGAGATTAGGGTAATTCTCTCTACATATGTGTTGCGTGATTACTCCAAGAGATAGTGGGATGTTATTACTCAGAAGGATTATAAATAAGATTTGTCTTGAATGCATTTTAGCATGGAGTTATATTATTAATTTTATCATGAGATGTGGAGTGTCGATAGAGCCTAAGATTTCATGCATCTAGAGTAGGGCATGTTATCATTTATGGATTACTTGTCCCATTTTAATGAGATATAGTGATTTGTACATACTTTGATGGGTGATAAGATATATAATTCTAGGTGATTCGAGGATGGTTTCAGGTATGAAATACAATAGAAGGTTAATTCTTTTAAACTCACTACCATTTTTAGAATTATGATTTGGGCACTTATCACAGAGTGTAACCTGAGAGAGGATAGTGGTTTGAGTTAGGGTGGTTTGGTATCTAGGTATAGTGTAACATTTACTAGTATTAGGAAACATAATCTGGAGCTTTCATGCAGTGATATTAGTAGCTAGAGAATATAATCAGGTATATAGTTGAGGTTCCATCTATGTGGTGGACTGAGAAATACAAGGTCATAGTGTATGAGGGATCCTATTGAGTGTTGATCTTATGGAATGATGAGCCATCTACAACCCTTATACAAAAAATTTCCTCTAGAATCTAGTGATAGAGGTTCTACACTGATCCCACATTTAGGAGTGGGGTTAATAGCTTCTCATCCAGGAGGGAGTTGGAGTACAGCCGGCTGATTAGGTAAAGGTGGTGGTCATAGACATTATAGTCATACCCCAGTATTATAGTGATAGAAGAGAAAATCTACCTAGGGTAGTGAGGTAGTATCCCAAGGCCCCATATTTGGACAGATATATACAGTGTAGTCGACACCTGAGGAGTAGGATCTAGAACCTACTACTATGAGTGGTACTATTACAGTAGCCTTTACTATTAAATTTACTATTTTAGATATAACAAGTTCTCATAGATTTATATCTATGCCCATTTTAGAGATCCTGAGGCTCAATGTTTAACATCTTAATGGTGTTATGACATTTGAAACTCTATTGGGGATTAGAATAAATGAGGTAAATTTTTAAGAAACATGTTTTTTATATAGGAACAAATCATTTTAAATTTGGTTAAATTGTATTTTAAGGACCAAATACAGATTCTTAATGAGTTCATGAAGGTCTCGGGGGTATCTGAGTATTTTTTGGATCCTATAACTAGGATTGTGTTAGAAACATTCCTATGGAAAAATTATATTATACCCATAAAAGGAAGTCCACACATTTATTTTTAACTATGTGGGGCTAGACAAAATGTTGTAGGAGGGTGCACAGTTTGATCTAACCTTTCAAATTGGACCACACACATGTAAAAAAAAGAAATGAATGAAGAGGGGTTTAAAAAAGTTTTCACACAATTTCCATAACCATGAAACCTAACCATGTGGGTTCCCCCACCTATAGATGAAGATGCACAATTTTTTCATGGTTTCTAAAACCATGCATCCAAACCAGGAGATGCTTGTTTTTGGGTGAAATTACCATTTTACATTAAAAATATAATTAAACACACATCTCCCTAATTGTACTTCTCTAGAGGAAAACCCCTCCTATTTACTCACTTTTTAATCATAAAAACCTTATATTCTTGGATTTGATCTTAATAATCCATCTAGAGACCGATCAAAGTGTCGTTCATCTCATTGGATCCACACTAGTACATCCTTGATTAATTTTTAATATTTTATCATTTTTCATCTTATCAATGAATCTATTTAGATGAATTATAATATTCCCCAAATTTAAGGAATTGTACTATTATTCGGATATTTTCCAATATAGGCCAAACCAAAGGCTGATATTGGATGAGTAGAGTTTTACAAGTAGAATGTTGGTGGTATATAACTCACTTCCCAAGATTTTTCATTTTATAAATTGCCCTATGGTCATGACGATCTCATCGATCTTCACCTATCTAATTAATATTCCTTTCTTGTAGTCATTATAACCATGTTTTAAGAACCATTCCATATATTATATTCAATGTAATTGGTTACATCCACAACGTTAGCCATCACAAGTAGTGTGATTTCCATATTTATGCCCCTAGTGGCCAGTTATGCCTTAATAGTTGGTTTTGACCTCATAGATATACTGTTCATGTGCGTGGAATGACCCCAAAAATGGTAATCCCCTTGAATTATAGGAATTGTGATTTTATAAATATCTAGTACCATGTTCAATTATTACTTGACCCTCTTAAGGTAAGTGCTTCATATCTTCAATAACTACTAATTATAAATGGAATGTATATTATATACATGTGACTTGGATTAATGTATGATAATTGAATGGATTAGTTTAACATTAATAGAACCCATTTCCATGTTTAATAGTTGGTATCTGAGTGAACCATATTAAATAGTTATGATTTAAATTAATTATAAATGGTTTCATGTCATGAGATTACTTTTCACTTATATGAAGGGCATGGAATGATCCTTATAATTAGTAAATGGAATATCATTTATATTGAATAATTAATTAAATGAATTAATTTGGAAGGTTTATTTTATATAGACCTTGACATATTTATAGGAGTGTTTTATCTTGATCCCTCCATTTATTCCTAAGGTAATTCCATATGCACTTGAGGAAACCATTCTTATTAAAGGATGCTGGTTTCCTTGGATGAGACCCACCTTGAAACCCAATCCTTCTCTATCAGTGGATGCCCTATATGGTACCATAGGATACCTCATTTATTATTATAGGTTGAATTAGATACAATTCTTTAATCCAACATAGATTCTATGAACATGAGGCTCTTTTGTTACATCCTTGAGTCATGCCATTGCTTATCCAATTTTACCTTGGATACATTCCTTAGAATCAGTTGGATCATCACTATCGTGGAATGCCTTGGATTATACTACTTTCATTAAACTCTTACCCTAATATAGGATGTAGTTAAAAATATGTTGGATACCCTTGATATCTTGAATTCCTTGGTTATTACCTTGGATCCCTTTCATTATTAATAACAATACAGGTTACCTTATTACATCATGGAATATTTTATATTACTATCACTAGGTGATTTCAGTGCTTGTTTTACCACACATGACTTAAATATATAAAATGGAACTTAAATTAAATAATGAACTAGTTATATGATCATAAACCAACCTAGGGATAAAGTTGGTACTTGTGTATTTATGTTACTGCAAAATTTACTACTATATATTCATGATTTCACACTATTTCAGTTTATATTATAGAGACATGATTTCACAGACACCACTGGGGGTGGCCTACTAAGATTTATCTCACACCCAATATGGGAACTGTTGGTACACATATATACTCTATGTATATAGGTGTTGACAAAGGGAAGCATATTTCTTTAGAAACTTGATTGCTTGTTTCATAGGATGGAGCTAGTAGTAGATGACTGAGTTGGAGCTCGAGATGCTAGGGATAGTTTTTGGTTTCTTTTTATACTTTTTATAGAATGCTTGTATAATTATTTGTATCCATGTTTTCCATATTTATATATACATAACATATAATCATCAACTTTTGTATATGATTATCATTTTTTAGGTTGTTTATTACTCCAGTATACTTCTGCTATTCCATATGTTTACTTATACTAGATGTGCTCTTTACCTGTGTCCCTTAATTGGTCCTTTATGTTATAGTATGGTATTGAGGGCATAGTATCTCTATGGAAACACCCTAGTACATTATTTATACATGGAAGTCTCTGACATTCGGGGAGATGCACTTAAGGCCATATGGACAACTTGGATCATGGAACTTCTAAGTGGAATTTGGGTTCGAGATATCATAATGTGGTATCAGAGTAGTTACTTTCTATATTTATTATTTGTAGACAATATATTGGATATTAGGAATTCTTGGAACTTTTTTGATAGGAAATTCTCAAGCATTGCCAACCCATGTTTAGGGTAAAGGCCAAGTTTCCTGAATTTGAAATTTTGTTCTTCTTTTTCCAATTATAGTTGATATCATTTCACATTTGGGTGAATCACATACTATGTAGTGTTGTTAATTACTATTTTAATTGAGTATATTATTTGGTCCTTGGCATGATGATATGATGGAAATGATCATTGTTACATGCATCATTATAGGAACCTAGAGATTCATATTTCATGCATATCTCCATGCCATATAGGTTCATTTCACTACTTGTAATTCTTGATATGCCTATAATTGTGGGGTGAGACTTGTTATATATATGTATATTATTGTGATGATTTCTTTATATGATTGAGTGATTTTTAGTTTCCATTCATGATGTTCTATGGTTCCTCATGGGATATAATGGTAAATTTATCGAGTCAAGCAATTATTTTAAAATAAAATGGGTGTCACTTTTAGTTATAAGGTGTGTGGGTCTCAATTCACTATGAATGAATATCCATTCTATATACAACTCGATATATGGAAACCTGAAAATGAAAATGGGAAATTGATTCTTGACTGATTAAAATGAAATGGTTTCCAAAAAATGACAAGGAAAGGTATAGTAGACCCTTCATATACTAGAACCACTGTAGCTTATAATTGAGAACATACCAATAACAAGCCTCCCATGTGGGTAGTTGGGGAAGCTTACTATGGGTAATGGGCTCTTTTCGTAATTTTATATTCCTCTAGTGTTCCTATATATTTGATTCAAATCTTGTTCTGAGTCTTGTTCTTGGAATTTTTAGACCAATACCACCATGGAGTCCATGTTCCATGCACTTAGAGGTTGGTTACGACTATGCTTCAGACATGGTGGGCCCTGAGATTCCAGTCATACCTTTATAAGTCACACTTGAGGCACTACCTACTATACATGATTTTTTCACAACTTCTCAAGTTTGGGATTGTTTCCTATGTATGATGTAGTTTGTGCAAGATTCTCCATGACCTACACCAATGATGGATGATATGACTCGTGAGTTGCAACAACAAAATCCTCCTACCTTTTCGAGGGTTGGTGGTATACGGGCTACTGAGTCTTGGTAAGAGGCCACCCTATCCATATTTGAGAATTTGGAGATTCCACCAGAGAATAAAATCAATATTTCTACTTACATGCTTTGTGAGTCAGCCAAACATTAGTTGGATGTGATTACCCAGGATAAATTCCATCAGGGCTTGTAATGGGATAATTCATAGGCTACCTTCTATGATCAGTTATTTCCATTGATAATGTGATCTAACTGAACCAGAGAGTTCATGCATCTTAAGTATTGGGTATGATAATTATGGATTATTGAGTTAATTTCACCGAGTTGAAGTGATTTTAACAACTTCTAGCAGGTGATGATATTACTCATGATAGATGCTTTGAGAATGGGATTTAGTATGCCATACATACTCAGGTGAATGTGTTTCACATACCCACATTCTCTAAAATTGTCAAATAAACTCTTATCACTAATAGAAACCCGAGGGATGTTGATAGTAATAGATATAGAGGACCAGTGCTGTGGAAGGATAATAGTTCTTTTCATAGAAGAAAGTGATTCCCCAAGGAATCTCATTAGTGAAGTGGAAGCCAGAGTAATCATGATAGTAGCTCCATTGTGTGGCATCGGTGTGGATAATAATGGAACCTAAAGCCTCAGTGTGATAGAAACCCTACGTATTTCTGGTCTTGTGTCCATATAGGTAACCATCATATATTCTGTCAAACCATTCCATTAGATTCTAGTGGAAGAGGTTATTCCCCAGCTCCGACATTAGGAGTAGGTTCTTTTACACCATGCTAGTTGGGGAGTTAGAGTAGCACCGATAGGACTATCTGAGGTGGAGTTTGTGAATTTATTACCCATACTTCTAATCACTGGCAACAAAAGTAGAGAAGTTTTGATCGTGGTAGTCAAGATGCTGCACAAGGCCTTGGATCATGTTAGTTGCATGCATTATAGTCGATACTTGAGGATAAGGCTGCAGGATCGTCTATAGTATGATATACTATTCTAGAATCTTACACTATTTTATCTAATTTATTTGATATAGTGGATTCCTGATATTTCATCTCTTTATCTATCGTGGAAATACATTGGTTGTAAATATAGTATTACAGTGTTGTAATGACACTAGATACAATGTTGGGAGTATGGTGAAAGGGAACACTAATGTAGGGAATGTTCCATTGAGGTTGGTAGTTACCCTTTCACATAGGACCTCTTTTTTATCAAGATGAAATGATTTGATGTCATTCTCAAGATTTATTGGATGGTTTCATATCACGCCTTTGTAGATGGCTATCATCAAATGGTGTCATATTCATCACATGAGGGAAGTGGTTATCTATAAAATGGTGAGTGGGATGTCTCATCTAGTAGAGCTGAACCAAAAAATCATGGGATAGGTCGAGCGACTGCCAAAATTTGAAATATCTTTATGGAGGACCAGGTATTACATTATGACGAATTACCTCCAATGGTATATCATTTCAAGAATATCTTTACTAATGATTTTTATGTCTTACCTCTAAATAGAGAGGTAGATTTTATAATTAAGCTTATTCTAGGAGAAGACCTAGTGTCCATTCCTCCATATAGGATAGAACCTATATAGTTTCAAGAGCTCATGTGATAGTTCAAGGATTTGTAGCACAAAGGCATTATATGGACCAATACTTCCTTTTAGGGTTCACCCATTCTTTTCACCAAGAAATTGGATGGGAATATTTTTCTATCTGAGGATTACAAACTTTTAAACAAGATTACTATCAAGAATGGTTTCTACTTCGTCGAATATGTGATCTCTTTGAATAGATCTGAGGATACTGGGTATTTTCAAAGATTGACATGAGATCAGACTATCATCAGGTGTTATCCAAGCCATCATACAGAACTTGTACAAATTTCAATAGTTAGTATGGTGTGTATGAGTACCTTGTTATGCCATTAGGTCTCTCGAATGTATCGTTTGTTTTCATGGATATGATTAATAGGGTGTTCCATCCATATCTATTTTCCTTTATCGTAGTATTTGTGGGATAAATATAGGTTTATTATTAGACTAATAGAGACCATGATGAAAACCTTGAGTTCATATTGAGTACAATGAGAGAGCATAAAATTTATGAAAATATTACTAAGTTCCACTTCTGGATTGACAAAGTTATCTTCTTGGGACATATTATCTCAGAATCAGGAGTCTCTGTTGGCCTAAATAAGATTAGTTCTATAGTTTCCTGGGAGAATCCAAAGAACATGTTTGATATATAGAGTTTCTTGGAGATGGATGAATATTATAGGAATTTAATATAGGATTTTTCATGACTTTATTTACCTCTTACTAGTATTATAGAGAAGGGTTTCATGTTCATGTGGTTAGAAGCATACGGGAAATACTTTATAGTGCTGAATGGGAGGCTTGTATCAGCACATATTATGATTCTTCCAGAGCCTTTTAGAGGTTATACTATGTTCTGTGATGCATCATTCATCAAACTAGGAGTAGTGATGATCTAGGAAGCTAGATTCATTGCAAAAATATGTCAGTAGTTGAGGCCTCATGAGAGAAATTACCTAGCACAACACCTTGAGCTAGAAGAAGATCTCCATTCCTTACATTTTGGGGGACACTATCTATTGGGTTGGCGCTCTATGGTGTATACAGACCACAATAGCCTCATGTATATCTTTAAACATTAGGAATTGAATATCAGATAGTGAATATGGGTTGAATTTCTTAAATCCTTCGATTTTTAACTTTCTTATACATCTAGAAAGGGAAATGTAGTTTCAGATACATTGAGCTGGAAAACTTAGGCACATTCCATACAAGAAGATTACGATGAATGTAAATTGATAGACCTATTTTTTGACTTCCATCTATAGTTTCATGATAGACATGAGCAGTCATATATATAATCCTTGATAGTTATCTCTTTCCTCCTTTAGAAGTTAAAGAGAATACACATTTTAGATCCTAAGGGATTGGTTCTCTGTGTGATTATTTAACGAGATGCCCCACCTCTGGAGTGGTCTTTGGACAAAGGTGACATACTGTGTATATATTGATGTGTCTGGGTTCCTAATTATATGAGAGAGGAGTTGATATGAGATTCCCATGCCTCACAGTGGGCAGTTCATCTAGAAATTTCAGAAATGTATTGAGATATGAGAAACCAATATTGTTGGAATGGGATGAAATTTCATATAAAAGGCTTAATCACTAGGTGTTCCACCTATTAGTAGATGAAGGTAGAGAACAAAGGCATTAAGGATTGTCACAACCAATTCCAATCCCATAATGGAAATGGGAATATGTTTTCATAGACCTTATAATATCATTTCAGATAGGGACACTCATTTTACATCACAGTTTTGGTAAGGAATTGAGAAGGCTATGGGTACATGGGTGCATCTAAGCATGTCCATTCACCCTCATACCAATGGATAGTCAAAACAGATGATGCAAGTTTTAGAGGAAATGCTCTAGGCATGCATCCTTTATTTTTGTGGTTCTTGGGAAAACCATATCTCTCTCAAAGGGTTCTTCAATAATAATAGTTTCCATGAGACAATTTATATGGCCCCTTTTGAATATTTTTATAGTAGGACATTCCATTCACCCCTATGTTGGATATAGGTAGAAGAGGAATCCATACTATGTCTTCATCTTATTCAAGAGACTTCTGAATTGGATTAGCTAATCAGGAAGCGTATTCCTATAGCCCAGTCAAAATATAAATATTATGTTGATCGCCACTGATGAACTCCAAAGTTCGAGTTTGGGGATCATGTTTTCATGCGGGTATCACCAAAGCCAGAGAATAGACATATATAGAGGGGAGTTAAGCTATCTTTTTGTTATGTTGGGCCATTTGAAATACTAGAGAGAGTCTGGCCAGTAGCATGTTAGATTATATTACCTTAGAGGTAATGTTCCATGCATGAATTCTACTAAGATTCATAGATTTTCCATTATCAGGAGAGAATTTCACATACATTTAATCCCAAGGAAGTTGAGTTAGATGCCAATGATTCTTTTAAGGATTATTCTACACACATCATTGAACAGATCGAAAAGGCTCTTCATGGTCGGTCTATCCCTTTAGTATGGGTGATTTGGCGGCATGACCATGTACATTATGAGAGTTGGGAGTGAGAGGCTGATGTACGTGCCCAATGACCAGAGTTGTTCTCAAATAGTGTTTCTCCTCCATTGAAAGGTGAAACTGTGGATAAGTTACTCTATGGGGGGGGGGAGACTGTAAGAACCTATTTTTTTGACTCAGGTATGAATCCTTTTAAATTTGGCCTTATTATCTTTTACATGACTAATACAAATTCTTAATGAGTTCGTGAGGGAATTAGGGATGTAAGGGGATTGTTTGTAGCCCGAAACCCAGCTTTTTGGGAGATAAAGGCATGTCACATTATTAGATTAAACTATGTGAGGTAGGCCTCATGGTTTGTTTTAACAATGCTGAGATGGAAAGTTACCAGTAGCAGGGTGCATGGTTTTTTCTAACTGTGCGATTTGGGCCGCTTGACCCCAAAAAATTGCTGAAAAATTTGTAGAGGTCTTCACATGGTTGGCACACAGTTTTACTAACCATTCGCTTTAACCATGTGGATGCCCCTTTCTAAATCTAACTATGCATGGTTGGATCACACTTTTGAAAACCATGATGCCAAACCATGTAAATTTATTTTTAGGAAAAATTACCATTTTCCTTTAAAAATATAATTAAAATCACCTCTTCTTTATTTTTATTCTCCAATAGATATCCCCTCCCATTTCCTCTCTTTTAAAGCCTAGAAGCATTATATTTTAGGCTTTCATTCCAAGCATCCTTCTAGAGTTTGATCAAATAACTATTCATCTCGTTGGATCCATGCTAGTACATTCTCAGTTACATTTTAATCTTTCCATTTTCTTATTCTTATAAATTTTTTTAGATATAGTCTTATATGCCCCAATTTCAAGTAATTTGTATGTTCCTCATATCTCTTCCAATCTAGTCCAAACAATAGGTTGATATTGGAAGAGGATATTTATACAAATATGAGGTAGGTGGTCTATAACTCACTTCTCAAGATTATTTGTTTTATAAATTTTCATTTGGTCACATAAATTTCATCAGGCGTAACATTTTTAAAAAATATTCCTTGATTTTAGTTATTAGAACCCTATTATAAGACCCATGTGATATATTATATTCAACTTTTCTAGTTACGTCCACAACGTTAACCACCTCAAGTAGGGTGATTTGCATAATTATAACTTTTGTGGCCAATTATGCCTTCATAGTTGGTTTTTCCTCATAGATCAACTATTTGGGTATGTGGCTCGACCCTATTAATGGTAAACCCCTTGAATTAGATGAATTGTTATTTGATAAATGGAAACTATAAGAACCCAATTATTCCATTAAGGTTTAAATATTGCCTTTCCTAGTTGAAATTGAGAATGAGGAGGATAAATTGGTCAAGTACTGGCTGCAAGACTATTACACAATGTGAATAGGGGTTACACACCATGTAATCCTAGTATGCACCATATAAGGATGTTTCCAGAATTCATTTATGATGTGGAAGAGGAAGTTGGTAGGAAAGAGGATTAGGAATATACACGTTGTGTATTTTCAAGCACACAACATGTACTTTTATTTTTTTTGGATAAAATGGGAAGCAACCTCTTTTTCTTCAAACGAACAGAACCCCTTGCCTGGGAATCATGAACAATAGCACCATAGGTCATTTTTTCTCCCGATTCGTTGTCCGAACTCCGATTTGATCCCCATTGGATGCGTTGGAACCTAATAGGTAAGATATCGGTTCTTCTTGATCTGTTCTTTGTGTTTTATTCTCTGGACCAAGTTATAAAAGTTGGGGTGTTTATATCATTTTTGTATATCTACTTTATTCTAAGTCGAATTAGAGGCCTATGCTGGATGAGGAGAGTTATACGAGTATGAGGTAGGTAGTTTCATTTCATTTACTAATTTTCAAGTTGATTATATTTTTCAAAGTTTCGCACACCAATTTTTTGGTTTCACCTTGATTAATAATTAACCTATCTTATTTCCTATTATTGTTTAGGTTATTGGTTATGTTATTCAAAGTATGTTTTAGGTTTTTTTCCTTGATTAAGGGATACCCTGTAGTTGCGTTTCCCTTGGATGAACTTTTATGGATGTTTGTCCTAGGATGCCTATTCTTTTGACATTGATTCCATTTTTATAGGGTTTTTAAAATGAATTGATGTTAAATATGGAATTAAAAAGTTGTTAAATTGTAATTGTTTTGGTTAAGGGCATTGGATTGGTTTTCTCCTTGATCCATGATTATGCCAATAATTGTTTAAGCTTGATTGGAATGCATTGCACTATTTGTGAACTTTCCCTTATGAGATATTTAATGGTTAATACTTGTGATAGATCAAATTTCATGATAGGATTGTGTTATTAATTGTTCCTAAGTGAGTTAATATTGTTTAAACCATATAATAGTGTAATTTACACATGTTTCTTATTATATGAATTGACCATGCGAGTTTATTACTACTAAAGCCTTGTAATAGTTTAAAATACTTATGTTTCTTGTTATTTATTTTTCCCATGTGAGTAATTGAAAGACCAAGTCATCTGAGGTTGGTCTGGTTCTTATGTTCAAGCCGCGAGTGAGCCACAGATGTTGCAGCTGAGATCATGGAGGAATTAATTATTTTGTTGAGTGAAACATAGATCGCTGAGGAGTGACATGGACATACACTATTGGCTTTGTTACATGTCATGAGTGATACATGGGGCTTCATTATAGGACCTCTAGTAACGAGCATAGTTGATAGGGTTTTATAACACACCTAGAGTGATATTGGGATTCTAGAGAGGTTTGACGAGAGGGGCTTATATAATGTTGGTAGGTTTGCAACTAGAGTGATACCGGGTTTCCAGAGAGGTATTCTGAGAGGGAATTGTAGGTTTCAGATAGAATTTCACCTAGAGTGATACTTGAATTTCATCATAGGAATTTCATGGATGGGATCAGGTTATAAATTGAATTTTTAATTGAAATAACTTATAACGCATCTGCCAAGCCAAAGCACAAGTTGGATTCGGTCTTCACTTACTTGTTTCAATATAATTCTAAGGTATATGTTGTGATTTCTTTTATATGTGGGTTTTCAGGTATAGGACAGATCTCTATACTTATATAATTCAATGTAATTGAATTAATTAATGAACATGAAATGAATGTAAATGAATACCAGTGCTTATAAGACTATTTACTTTTGATTACTTCCAAGATTACTGTCTTCATTAATGCAAAAAACCCGTTATATATATTCACTATCATACTGACAAAGATCTTGGGTGGTTTCCTGCTAGGATTTATTCTCACGCTCTATTTGGGTCAGTTTTTGGGCCCAAATAGATTATTTTGTTGCAGGTGTTGATAAGGGAATGTTATTTTCTACTGGTACATGATATTCTTCTTAGGAGCAGAAGAGCAAGGGAGCAAGCCAAGTCTTGCGATGATTATGAGTTTCTTTTGTTCCTTTTTGTACTATTGACACTTAAATCATGTATTAATATATTGTATCCCATTTTTGGCTATTTTCAAAGTACATGTGAGATGAATCATCATCCTTTATATGACATGACATCAAGTTATTTTTTAACAGTCTTCCAGTATTTATTCTTGTTATTCTATTACTACTTCTGATATAAATTTTTTATTGTTTTCACTGTATTGTACTTTGAAAATGATGGTATAGTATCCCTACTATCACGCCTAGTCCCTCCCTACTAGTTGGAGACATTTGGTTTTTGGGTTAATGCACTTGGGGATAAGTGGAAAACCAACTATATGGCACCTTTGAGTGACATCCAGATCTGGGATGTTATAATTGGTACAATGTTTTATCCTCACATGACCCACCTTAGATAAGTGATTCACTTTATTAATCACTACTTTTTGGAAATGGAAATAATATTGTATATATATGACTTTTCCTAATGGTTGGTAATTTAAATGCTTGATTACACATCTATAAAACCCCTTTCCTTGTTTAATTGAAGTTATCAGAGTGAACCATATTAAATAATTATGACTCAAATGAATTGTAAATTTTTTCGTGTCTTGAGATTCCTTGTCACTTATATGAAAGTCATGAAATGAACATTTGATTTTTAAAATGGGATAATTATAATATGGCCTAATAAATTAAATGAAATAATTGTAACGTTCCTTGTATACAATCCTCAAAATATTTCTAGGAGTTGTTTGAGTTGATATCTCCTTGGATTCTTGGGGTAATTCTTTGAGAACTTGAGGACTCCATTCCAATTCAAGGAAGCTAGTTTCCTTGGTTGGGACCCACCTTTCAACCAGATCACCATCTATTAGTGGATTCCTATTATGAATATGTAGGATACCTAATTTTCTATTAATGTATGCATTGGATACACTCCTTGAATACTGCATGGCCTCTACGGACACAAGATTCCTTGGTTACATCCATGGGCCTAGCCATTTCATATCTTGTTTTACCTTGGATGTATTCCTTGTACTCAGTTAGATCATCACTATTGTGGAATTAATTTGTATGATGATATTTGGATTACACTCATACCCCTGATCTAGGATGCATTTACTACTGAGATGGTGACCCTTGAGGCCTTGGATACCTTGGTTATTAACTCAGATCTTTTTCATTATTAATATCAATATAGGTTTCCTTATCACATATTGGAACCTTTTCTATTACAATCACGAGGTGATGTCAGTGATGTTCTTACCTCATGTGACTTAAATATATAAACTAGAATTTAAATTAAACAATGAACTGGTTACATTTTTAGACACCAGCCAAGGGATGACGTAGGTACTTGGGTATTTACATTACTATACTACTTTAATATATATGAATTCATTCACACAATTTTAGTTTATATTGCACCAAAATGTTGTTATAGACATCGTTGGTGGTGGAATACTATGATTTATATCACAACCTATCTGGGTGACATTGGTACCCATGCAGACTATATGTTTGTATCTATTGAAAAAGGGAAGCATATTGCCTCGGATGCTTTATTGGTTATTTCATAGGATACAACTAGTAGTAGGTGACTGAGTTTGTTCTCGAGATATTGGGGATAAATTTTGGTTTATTTTTTCTACTTTTGTTTAGCATGATCTTCTACTACATTATATCCATGTTTTCCATATTTATAGATACATGAAATATAATCATCATCTTCTGTATATGATTATCTTTTGTTTAATTATTTATTAATCCAGTCTTCTTATGTTGTGACATCTGTTAACTAATACTTCTACCAATATTTATCTGCGTTCCTTACATGATATTCTATGCTACAGTTTTGTAATAAGGGAATATTCTCTCCATGTACACACCCTGGGTCCTTGCTACTAGTTGGCAACCTCTGGAATTTAGGGAGATGCGCTTGAGGCCATGTGTCCAACCTGACTCCGGGCTCTTCTAACTGGAATCCGAACCCAAGATGTCACAAAATTAGTGAAGGGAGTTCCCCATTGTTATTGGTGGGTGTCACTTCATATGTGACCTATTTTTTCTCAAGATTACATGTTTTTATATCATTATCATGATGTATTGGTTGGTTCCCTTTCATGAATTAATTAATTTCTCTCACCGAAGGGTGATATTCACATCAACAGAGAGAGATGAGTTTATTCCCACGGTTGAGTGGGATGTCCAGACAATCTGAGTTGCACTCGAGCATCCTGTACTGGGTGGGAAGATGACCCAAATTTCGAGGTTATATCAGGATGATCATGGAACACATCAGGAAGATTTCCCTACAGTGGTTGATCATTTCCAGGATGTTTTCTTGGATGATTTTTCAAGATTAACCCAGTGATAGAGGTAGATTTATCTATCGATCTAGACGCAAGAGCTTCACTTGTATCTATTACTCCTTAAAGGATGACTAATTATGAAATAAAAAAGCACAAGCTTCATCTAGAAGATTTGTAGGAAAAATGGGTTCATCCAACCCAACATTTCTTCATGGTGTTTATTGGTCATTTTCCAAAAAATACCGATGGAACCCTCATGCTAAGTGTGGATTAATATAAATTAAACTAGCTAATGGTCAAGAGCCGGTATCCTGTTCCAAAAATAGTTCATTTATTTGACTAGTTATGAGGAGCAAGGGTTTTCTAAAATATTTATTTGTGATTAAATTATGATAAGGTATGTGTTAAACCATAGAAAATACTACACACAACTTTTCATAAAAGGTATAGTCCATATGAGTATTTGGTTACACTATTCGGTATCATGAATGAACCATTAGTCTTCCTAGCACCGATGAAACATGTTTTCCATCCTTATATGGATTCGTTTGTGGTGGTTTTCATGGATAAAATCTTGGTGTATCCAAAAAATCAACATGACCATGAAATAAATATTGAGATATTATTGAATACACTGAGAGAGAATTAGTTATATATTAATCTCACAAATTTTAACTTTTGTACGGAATAGATTCAATTCCTAGGTCAAATAATCTCAGAGATAGAAGTATCACTTGACCAAGAGAAGTCAAGAGTTAGAGTTCATGGGAGTATCCCAATAATTTATTTGATCTTTAGAGATTCTTAGGGATGAGTGGATATTATAGGCATTTCATACATGAATTTTCAGTCCTAGAAGCATCATTGATGGGATTGACTAAGAAGGGAGTGAAGTTTCTATGGTTAGATACCTGCGATATGAACTTTCAAGAGTTGAAAGGGTGATTAAATTTAGTGCCAATACTGAATTTTACAGAGCTAGGTAAGAATTACATTTTTTACTATGATGCATCAGGTATTAGGTGAGAAACAGTTCTTATGAAGGGATATATAGTCGTGGCGTACGAGTCTCAGTAGTTGAGGCCACATAAGAGGAATTACCCGATGCATGATCTCATGATAAATGAATGTTTCAAAAAATTGTACTATTGGAGAAACTATTTACTGGGAGAGTGTTTTTTGGTATACACAAACCCTAAAATCCTTAAGTACATATATACACATCATGATCTGAATTAGAGGCATTGAAGGTGTTTTGAGAAAAAAAATATTATTTTGGCATAAATATTGAATATATTCCTGGTAAATAAAATATAGTGGATGATAGACTGATCAGGAGGACTCATATATAGTTAGTTTAGTAGTCCAATAGCGAGTGGAAGCTTTTAGATTTGTTCTCTAAGATTTACATGGTGCTGTAGGACAGTTAGGGTTAGAATTTTTACCATCCTTAGTTGTGACCTCTACCATACTGGATGGAGTGAGAATGATGTAACTATCATATTCTAAGGTCCTATTCTAGTGGGAGAGTGTGGGAAATGGGGACCCACCTCCTGGTTGGACCATTGGAGGAGATGGAATTTTATGTGTACATGGTCATATATGGGTTTTTATAGAAAGGTTTGAGGAGATGATGCAAGAAATTCATGCATAATCTTGGGAAGTGAACTAAGGGAGTCACTAAGATGTATCAAGATTTACATCCTCTATACTTGTGTCCAGTTATGAAAAGAGATGTAGCTGGTTTTGCCTGAATATGTTACACCTCTCAGTAGGTGATGACAAAACACTGGTGACGATCATAACATTTAATGCAGCTACCCATTCCCATGTGAAAATGGAATAATGGTGTGATTTATTTCATTATAGGTTTACTGAGGTATCCTAGAGGTAATGATTATATAAGCTTTGTTGTTAACAAGATCATGAATGTTTCACATTTTCTCTGGATGAAGGAAACCTTCAATGTTGATGATATTGGGAGGTTTTATATCCATGAGATAATATGACATTATGGGGTCCATCATAATATTGTTCCAGATAGGTATGCCTATTTTACTTCTCTATTATTGAAATTGTTGCAAAGGGCATTCAGTACATAGTTTTTTCTAAGCTCAAAATACCACCCTCTAGTCAATGGATAGTTAGAATGCACAATTTAGGTGCTTGAGGACATGTTGCGGGCATGCGTACTGGATTTTATGGGATCTTGGGAGAGACATATACTGATGGTTGAATTCACCTACAATAATATATTTCTAGATACTATTTAGATATATCATTATGAGGTTTTTTTAGTTTTCCATTCTAATCACCCCTATATTGGCTAGAGGTAGGACATGTAGCTATGCTTGGACCTCGTCCCATTTAGGGGACTATAAAGCAGGTTCATTTGATTTCGATGAAGATGACTACTACACAGTCTTGTTAGAAATCATACACTAATCACCACAAATGACCTCTAGAGTTTGAGGTTAGTGATTGACTCTTTTTATATGTCTCATCAAGGATGAGACATAGAAGGATTAGGCGACGGTGTAAAAATTCAATAAGATACGTCGGCCCATTCGAGATTCTAGAGAGAGTTGGGCCTACAACCAATCAGTTATAGTTACCTTAGAGGTACCAGGTCATGCACAAAATATTCTATATATCTCAACTACACCAATATCATTCAAAAATATATCAT
This sequence comes from Viscum album, assembly GCA_963277665.1. Classification (NCBI taxonomy): domain Eukaryota; kingdom Viridiplantae; phylum Streptophyta; class Magnoliopsida; order Santalales; family Viscaceae; genus Viscum; species Viscum album. The sequence continues at coordinate 1,855,407,128 of OY728145.1, forward strand.
GCCTTTAATCCATAGGAGGATGAGTTATAGGGGGATGAATCATTTGAGGAGCATCTAATATGTATTATAGATCCGATCTTGAAGGTTCTTCAAGGTTAGTTAGTTCCTTTAGTACAAGTTATCTGAAAGCATAGTTGTGTACAAGAGGAGACCTCAGAGTAGGAATCTTATGTGTGAAAATAGTGGTTGGGGTTGTTTATAGGCAATCTTGGAAACCATTGAAAGTGAAATTTGGGGATGAATTTATTTATGGGGGGAATTTTATAAGAACCCATTTCGTTCTTTTGGTACAAATCTTCTACTCTCCATCAATTTTTAGTTTAAATATCTAAATACGGCCTAATTGGAATGACCTTTGAGTTCATGGAAGCATCAGAGGTTTATAGGGATGGATTGATGCCCAAAACCCATATTTTGGGGTGTAAAATTTACATTTCCCGGTTAGTAGAAACCATATAGGGAAGGACAAATAGTTTTTAAAAATCATGTTAGGCTGGATAGTATGTTAGATGAGCTCTCACAATTAGAAAAACCATGCAATTTGGAGTGTAAAACGGTGCAAGAATTTCTACAATTATGACAAATATGTTTTGCCCGATATGTGCATGGTTAGTCAAATTGTGCATACAAATTGTTTGTAAAAATCGTGTGGGGTTCCCCATTCCAACAATAAATGACATAGAGTTTGTCTTGGTTTAGCTAACCATGCACCCAAACCATAAAACCCAGGGTTTATTCGGAAATTAAAAAAAATTTCCCTAAATACACCTATTTCAACCTAATTCTTTTACTTTTCTCAAGTTTTGAACCCTTGATCCTTTGAGAAGGTTTATTTGGTGACTATTCAAGGAATTGATAGATCTCTGTCATCCGTTCTTAGAATGATGAACCTTTTCTCTTATTGGATCTGAAAGAGTGATTACTCAATTTCTTTTATGCCGTTCCTTGTCTGGTTTAGTATCAGCTGAACTATTTTGCTGAAAGCTAATGTACCCAATTTATAGGTTCCTCATCCGTTCATCAATTTTCACCTGATATCAGTCATACCAAGAGATGATATTATACAATCTATCCACTATGGACCTATGGTAGGTGCTATTATTCCTTTCCTTCAATGTAGAAGTGTTTATATTTTTTTCATTGTGACTTTCACCGAATTCTTAGAGCGACGCCCTTGAAATGGATATTAACACTTGAATTGAATTGATAGGTGTGACCTATATAATTAATGGAACCCACTAGTGATTGATTAAAGCTTTATAACCTTTAATGAAACCACCCCATGGGTGAGTTTCTTGGTTAATTGAACCACCATGGGTGGCTTTTGAAGTTGGATACCCTTGAGGTGTTCCTTTTTCCCCCATACCAATGGATGTTTTATATTTAATTCTCAACTGAGTATTTTAATCATAATTAAATTGTAATAATAATTGTAAGTTTGAATTGAATAAAGGAAGGGAATTCATGACATTTACCTAGTCAATGCCATGTAATTTCTTGTTTAATATTTAATTTCTTTTTATATTGAAGTGACCATGTGTGATGTTTAAAAGGGATAAACCTTATAATCTTAGCCATGCATTAAGTGAAATATTTAGGCGAGTTTTAATAAAAATTAATATGACTATGACCTTGATATAATTAAATGAAATTAATTGAATGCTTATATTCCTTGGGTGACACATGGGTTTTTATACGAACACCATGGATGAAATCATTTGGATTCTACCTTGCTTATGCCCGAGCGACACTTGGACTCCTCATATGAATTTCCATGGATGGACTCATATGGGCTTACTATTATATACCAATTGATACTTGGAATCCATATGGATTTCCAAGGACATATAGAAGTAAATATGTTCATATATACCATGGCTGATACCCAGGATCCCTTATTAGATAACCAAGGACAATCTCGAGTGGAAGTGATGATTTACCACACATAGAGCGATACCTGAGATCTTGTGAGGATATCCATGGATGGGATTGTAAGGTTATTGGGTTAAGATACATCGGGAGAGATACTTGGATTTAAAATTATGAATTCCAAGGATGGTTCAGGTTATAAATTGAATAATTAAATTAAATATTTATATGACATGCCTCGCAAGGCATATCACAAGATTGGGTTCTATCTTTGTCTTATACCTTATGATGACCTATCTAGGCATATCATGATCATATATATGGGGGATAATAGTCTATTATCTAGGTTTCAATGAATAATTATTACATGTGAATGAATAATTAAATGAACTTTGTTATACATTATATAGGCATGACAGTTAATTTAGAGATTTACTTAATAAATGAAAATTTTAACATGAATTTGTTATTTAATGATAACTTAGACTTTATAGGATGTTTAATTTTAGAATTTACTTTCATATTATATTAATTCTTCCACATTGTGACTATTATATACTCATTTACTAGATGGTACTAGAACTTGGGTTGTTTTTTACAAGGATTATATCTCACACCATACTCGGGACACCAATGGTACCCAAAAATTCTATTTGATTGCATCCTTGAAATTTTTATTTACTTATTAATCAAGTGAGGATACTTTTACCTCAAAACATTTTATGATTCCCATGTTTCTTCTTCAACCATGTTGTTTCTCCACAAAACCTTAACATGGTGAATAACCTTATTCCGTAATAATTACTCTCTATGATCAAGAATCAGAATAAGTTTCTCTTTATATGAATGGTTATCTTCAAACTGAACACATTCCAGACTCAAAAACTAATATGAATCTGGTATATATGTTTTTAACATCAAAACATGAAAAAAATTTGTATTTGAGATAAACTCGGAAGGCATAGATACTCATTAGGTGACTGGTCGAACTTTCTCTTGGATTGCATAAGGTCCAATGAACTGTGGGCTTACCTTTGCTTTCGTACCAAAAAACACATATAACTTTTCCATAGTGAGATTATAATAAAATAAATATTCACCTATATTGAACGAAATTTATTTCCTCCTATTATCTACATAACCTTTCTTGCTTCTCTTTGTTATCCTCATGTGATACTGGATCATGTTCACATTCCCAACCACATCCTCTACCAATTCTGGTCCCATCAACTTCTTTTCCACAACGTCATACCAAAATGACAGTGTTCGACACTGATTACAATATAATGCCTCAAAATATGTCACCTGTATACTTGAATGAAAACTATTATTATATGAAAACTCAACTAGATAAATTTGTTGACCCTAACTTCTTTGGTATTCAATTAAAAAAGCTTGAACAATATCCTATAATTTATGAATTATTCACCTAGTCTATTCATCAGATTGGGGATGAAATGATGTACTGAAATTTTATTATCTTCCCATCAACTTCTGAAGGCCTTTCCAAAAGTTATATGTAAACTTGGGATCATAGTTAGATACAATGGACTGAGGAACCCCATGTAACTTGAAAATCTCTTTGAGGTACATTTGAGAAAGATGATCGAAATACATAGTTTGTCGAATAGAAAATAAATGTGTAGATTTAGTCAGCCGATCAATAATAACCCAAATCAAATTGCTACCTCATGAAATTTTTAGTTTTCCCACAATGGTGTCCATAGATATATTTTCCCATTTACACTCTCGAGCTAGAAAAGGTTGAAACATCCCCTTTTGTAGAGGTCGCTCTACTTTAACCTGTTGGAATGTTAAATATTTCATGGTAAAATATGTAATATATATTTTCATTACATCCCAACAATGATACTCTTGAAGTTGTTTGTACATCTTAGTACTACTAGGATGAACTAAAAATGGATAACCACAAGCTTCACACAACAACTCTTTCTTAAACTGTGAATAACAAGGCACCCATAATCATTTTAAAAATCTCAAAACACAATCTTTATCAATGTTAAATTTTTGAACAATACCCCTTTTAACAAATTCAACCTTTTTCTATAACTCATAGTATTTCTTTTACACTTTATTAATTCTATCTTATAGAGATTACAACATTGACACCTGAAACAAAACTGAGTAATTTCCTGTACCAAAAAAATCAAAGGTAAAATTCATAAAATCATTAATCAAGGGGTCATATTCCAAACATATCATGGTTAAGGATGCATGATGTTTTCAACTCAATTCATCCACTATTTTTTTGGTTTTCTCGGATGGTAATTGATTATTCCGTTATAATAATTTATTAGTTCAAGACTTCTTATCTACATCATGTTTAATTCATTTTGAATGAATATATAATTTAATCTATATGGACATTATATATTTCACATTTGGTTCTATATAAATGATTTCTCCAAATTTTCAAAGAGAAAATCACAAATACTAATTGAAAATCATTGGTGGGATAATTTAACTCCTCCGGGATTAGTTTTCTTGAAGCATAAACAATTACTTGACTATTATGCATCAGAACAAAACTGATCGACTTCAATGAATCACTAATATTGATGAACAATTATTCATTTCTAAAGAAAAGACCCAAAACAAGAGTGTTTAACAATATATTCTTTTGTTCTTGAAAAAACATCACATTCTTCTATATAAATAAATTTAACCCCTTTTTGTGATAAAATGCTTAGCAGGCTATATAATAGTTAATGTTTTTAAAAACAGTTTGTAATAACCTACTAATACATGAAAACTATGAATCAAAGTAATATTTTTGGTCTTGTCCATTCATCAACCACTTTTTTTGGTAGGTTAAACTGTTATTCAATCCTTATTTACAATGTTCCAAAGAAAAGTAATCTGTTATAACCAAAAATAAAATTTTCTAAATTTTGTGTATATATTATTTTATTTGATAGATTTCAATAAAATCCGTAAATGTTTTTTATGATCCTCATAAATTTTTGAAAAGAAAAAATATCATCAATGAAAAAACAAGAAACTTATCCAAATAGTTATGGAATATTCTAGTTATAAGATCAATGAATAATGAAAGGTAATTTCTCAAACCAAGGGGAATAAAAATAATCTCATAATACCGATATCTACTATGAAAATCTATTTTTGGGATGTCATCCTCCTTAAACTTCAGCTGATGATACCAATATCTCAATTCAATGATGGAAAACATATTAAGATCTCTAGAGACGATCAAACAAGTCATCGATATATGGAAAATGATACTTATTATTATGAGTAATGTTATTCAAAGATCTATAATCAATGAAAAGTATCATGGAACCATATTTGTTTTTAACAAACAAACTAGGGGAACCCCATGTTAAAGTGCTAGGCCTAATGAATCCTTTATTAAGAAACTCCTGCAACTGATTTTTCAATTCAATTACTTCCATATGTACCATTAGATAAGGGGGTTTTGAAATTCGATTAGCATGAGGAACCAAGTTAATATTAAATTATACTTTCCAATCCGGTATAACATCGGGATACTCATCAAGAAAAACTTATAGTTATTCATTTACCAATAGAAAATCATTAATCTTAACAATTCCATTATTTTCAACAATATAAACAAGATGACCATCATTTCCATTTTTAACTGTTTCTCATCTTCCTGATATGTTATCAATTATGTGGGTTTATTCTTGTATAAAAACTGAAAATATTTCTGAAAAACAACTTCTTTAGATTTATAATCAATATTAGCATGATAAATAGAAATCAAATCCATACCTAGAATGATATCAAATTATACCAAGGGGGAAACAAAAAGCTTTTCAGGTAATGTCATTCCATATACAACAATAAAAGATTATTATAATTCTTTTTTAGAGTAATATTTATCCCTGGTGTTTTAACCATATGTTTTCATCTCATTTTTGAGGTGACATTTTAAATTTACTATAAAATTTCTCAGAAATAAATGAATGTGTATACACTATATGAAACAACACATTAAAAAGATTTGAGTTAAAAAATTACCTGATACCATTTCGTTGGATAGCTCGACATCGGATGACATAGTTGAAAAGGATCTCACTATACCTTTCTTCTTATAATAAGGTTGTTTGCATCATTCAAATATTTTTTTTGTCAATGTATTTTCATAAGGACCCATCTCATCACATTTGAAACACTTTATAGTTTGTGTACTAGAATTAATCTTAAGATCATTTTCATTATAATATCTGGCCATGCATCTAAACATACCACATTGAAAAAACATCCCTATTTTGTTAAGCCATTCCCTATGGTGATTTTTACCACACATTCCACAAACTAGAAACTATAATTTCTTACCATCATATTTCCTTGATTTATTCTTACCCATCTATTTACATCTATACCTCTTCTTCTTATTATTTTCAAAGTACACATGATCATTATAAAACTCCATTTATACCATCCTAACACATCAGAAAAGTTTCTCATAAGTTTTGAATCCATGGGATCTCAATTCCCTTCGATATATGTTCTTTAATACTGAGTAAAAATGACATATTTTTCTATCAAGATCTCAAATACGATTTGGAGTGTACATTGCCAATCAGGTGAATTTTTCTTCATAATTGGCCACTTAATCCTCTTTATTTTGTTTCAATTATAGTAATTTCTATTCCATCCTAAGTTGAAACACATTAGGAAAATATTTTTCAAGGAAAATGATTTTTATTTCATCCCATTATAAGGATTTAATCTCCCCACTATAAATGATATTATTTACCATTAACCACTACTGGTCAACATCACATTAAAATATATTAATGTAAAGGGTAAACATTTTATTACCTGAACACCCATAACGCTGAATATCTTTTCATGGGATTCAATCCATCATTCAGCCACCACTGGGTTAGAAGATCCACTGAAAACAGGAGGGTTTTTCCTCATAAAATGTTACACTATCATCTTGTTACATTTTAGTAGCTATGGTTTTCCTCATGCATGGATTACATCAGTGTTTATATACTACGTCAACCAAGACATTACTATTAAAAATTGTTTAGTTCCAATTCCCACCATCCGAAGTTAATGATTTGGAATGATATCATCCTCTCGGTTCCTTCCTACTCCAGCTTCCCAATTTATTTTTTAGAAAACTATTCTTAAGAGATATATCATAGATAATGTAATATGGTTATATTCAAATAATATATCATTTCAATATAAACATAATTAAAACACAATTTATTGTATTTTTAACACCCCAAGGATCTTTTTTTTAATATATAATGAATTAAACACTGAGTCTCTATGCAACAAACACTTTTTAATTTATAGGAGATAGTTGTAACCAAGCCATTAAACATAATTTTTCTACTTCTGTGTTTTTAATTTCAAAAAATGCATAGACAGTGTTACGATCAACAAGAGATTTGGTGTTTGATAAGATCAACATAATTTTTTGGTGAATTGTACCTTGATCGTTTTTAATAGTAATGTTTCCATTATGAATAGTAATATGACCAATGGAAGAGTAATCTCACCTAAGAAAGTATAAATAAAATTGTTGTTACATCATTCTTGTTTTGAGTTTATTTTTTCTTAAAAATATGTCGAATTTGATAAATTGATTTTTTCAGGTAAAAATTTACATTTTAGAGATATTTAAATTATTATATCAAACTAAGGGTTTATTAATGTTTATTACAATTAAATAGTATTTAAAAAACACTCTAATTTAATTAAAAATGATAAGAATTTTTATTTTTTAAGTGTCAAAAATTATACTATGCATTTTACAATGCATTTTATGTCTGCTATTATTTGTAATAAATAAGTATTTTCAAATATAACAATTAAAATTTTCATATTTAGATAATTATTATGATAAAATAAAGTTCATTTATTAATTATGATCTTTGATATTATATCACTCTAAATTTATGGAAATTTTATAAAATACATTACTTTTTTGTGAATAGTAAAAATACAGTTTTGAGTTTTTATAATGATTAATGACATCATAATCATTTAATAATTAATATAAAATATTGGAGGACTTTTTTAAATTAATATATGATATTATTTCTCCCAAAATTTCCAATACCATGGGAAAATACAATGGGTAAGCCCATGGTTTTTCATATACCAATGCTGAGGTGTCCTCAGAAATTAATAAAAAATTCCCTCAATTGTTTTATAAATACTCCACCATTTATTCCATTAGATTATTTAAAAATTAATCATCCTAAAATATATTATATTTTTACCTCTCTAGGAGTCCTCCAAATGTGTCTTAAATCCCCTAATGTCCCAACCTTCATGTTCTAGGAGTTTCTCTAAAAGTTAAGGGAATCTACCAGCCTTCTCTTTTTCAAGCACTCCTTTTATGTTATTCCTTTTTAATTTATATTGTATTATGTTGGGATATGTCATTCCATACCCCCTTAATATCCATATTATGTAAAAAATTATGATATACCACCTTTTCTCTCATCCACATATTTTATAAATTTTTATGTGACGTCGTTAGGATGTGGAATTTTCAAAAAGGGATTTCTCAACATATCTTTTTCATTCAAGTTCCCTTATTTTATTTTTCTCTCCTAAAATACCCTAATAAAAATTTATTATAAATATTCTACCTCATATATAATAGAATTTTTTTATGTTAATGGAAAAATTCATCTTCATCTCTCATTTCCCTTATATTTAAACAAAAAAATGAAAACACCATCCGAGATATATTAATTTATCGCATTCAAGGATGAAATGTTTTCAATTTATATTACCATGTTCATGGATGGTCATGATTATATTTTTATGTTTGATACACAATATAATTTATGTTTTATGACCTACTTATTTTTTTGGAACCGGTATATATACATTCGACAAAAATAGTTCGTAATAATCAAAGAATCCGTCATAAAAATCTACTCGATTATCACTAAATGTATTATATATTGATTCATAATCATAACATATACCCAAAGGATATATATAAACATTTAAACTCTTTTATTTCCATTAATAATATATAATTTAATTTTTGGAGTGTTATATCCATTCCACATGAACTCCATTACTTATAATCAAGTGGACCGATCATGAAATCAAGTAAAATGAACACTCCAGAATGATAGAATTAAATATTATAACATATCAATAAGAACATAAATGAACTTAATAAAACTATAATAAATAAAATATTTGTATAAAAGGTTATACACTAATTAATTGATTGATTTAATTTTATTATCCTGGTCATTAATGATAAGCACAAAATACATTAAGACATAAGGTAGGGGTTTTCTACCCGAACCACCATTTACATTTAGTATACTCTTTGTCTCAGTAATCCGAATTAAATTCTAAATTATTATTATGTACTCCTCATATATTCTGTGTTAATGTTTTATATATTTTTACCAATCAAAATCCATCATTATTTTATGGTGAGTTTAATGTTTTATAAATATCTTTCTCAGTTATTTTCGATAAACAAGCCAGATTCAGAAGAACTTATCAAATTATTACCTATTTTAAAATTCACAATGTAATTTTATTCAATACAAAATTATTTTTATAAAACAACTCATGTAATCATGTAAAACTACATTTTTTAAATTCCGGTTTTATGCAACGATGTTTCCAAAAAGAACTCTACTTTTTAAAGTAAAAGCGTATTTCTCTCCAAAATTCCTAGATGATTTTATTAGAGTGTTGTTTTTGTCTAGTTCAACACCTCTATTGAATTTTATGACTTATTGAAGTTAATATCATATTTCTATCATCTAACATATTGTATTAAGTTGTTTTTTATCATTTTTAATGTGGATGTGATATCTTGATACCATTCACCATACTACTCAGAATGTTTTTTGTTTTTGTGTACAGATTGGGGAAAGTTATTTCATACGTTCATATGGTTTATGTTTAAACACATTCATATGAGGAATGCATTGGACATATCAAGTGACATATGGGGATCACTATATCCCCTTTATTCATAAATAGGTCTCATGAGAAAAAACAAAATTTGATTTTTTCTGAGGTCTTACCCTAGTATTTTCAGATGTCTTGGCCGAGGCCTTGACAATATGTTTCAGATGTCCGACATTATGAATTCCCTAATTATTGTATTAGAAATTTATAAACCATGTGATTATTCTACTATTATAATATCAATGGTTATGTTTCATTCTCTCATGATAATTTATACGGCTTTATTTAATCAAATATCATTCATTCCATATTATGATTAAGTATAATTTTAAAGCCAAGTGTTTTCATTTATTCACCATGCCTAGTGTTTATGTTTATAATAAATTCCACTATATTACATACCCTTACTGAGCATATGATCTCACCCCTTTTTAAGGTTTTATTTTCCCCCAAGTTGTGATGATGAATATTATGAATGGATTACAAAGATAATATAGGTGATTATGTGTAAGTCAAAATAGGTTGATATGTTGTATTTTCTTTCAATTTGTAAATTTAAACATATATATTTATCTTGTATTTTTAAAGCTACTAAACTATTAATTACTTTGAGATATGAATTCCTTGTTTATATTCTAATGTAATAAACTTAGGAACTAGTTTTGGTAAATTGGGGTTGGTTCCTTATAGTTAGATTCAAAGGAAGTTTAGTAGAAAACCTGAAAACATGATTTAGAAAACATAGATTAGTTAAAAAACCCTATGGTAGACTTTGAGGATAAGTATACAAGAATATTATATAATTTTGGTAAGGTGTGGATTATGTGGATATTTCTGGAAAATACATTTCTATCTGGACACTACAAGTGGACATGGTTCTGGCACAAATGTATCTAGGAGTAACAACTTCGACAAGGTGTTCTGGGCTTGACTCAAGGTAACCTAGTACACAACAATGAGCCTTAATGTGAACCTAGTTTGACACAACGATGGGATATGATTAGGATAATTAAAATTTTCATTATAAACCATTATGAAGGATTTAAATGTAAATAGGTCCTCAATGTAACCATGCTTATGATTATGAGATAAGACATGCATAAAATTTCATTTTATGTTAACTATTTTTCTTGTTCGGCATTATACATTGTGATTCATAACCTAATTTTAGTTTATTCCATTATTTAGAAATGGAGCCTCATAGAATAAATGGAAAACATATGAAAACAAATATCTTATGTAGGGATTGTCCTTCTATTCAATATAATGACACTGGTATTGGAGCTGTGACTAGTGCTGAGTAGCTAATAACTACACTAGGATAGCTGAAACAAGTTATGAACAATAATCATACCTGTATGGAGAATTTATAACGACAATGTGTAGGTTAAATTTTAAGCCTATTTATATGACAATAGACACCATTATTCAGTGGGACTACAAACAAATTTGTATCTTAAAAGTGGATAAGTTCCCTAGAGAAGATATTTCTCACGTTGGGATATAAAGAAAGGGAGAATGTTGTCATTGTAGTTTATCTTATATCAAGAGATGCGGATCAATGGTGGCCATTGATTCAAAATAAAATGGAGGAGTAAGAAATAAAAGAAATTTAATGGAGGTAATTTAAGGAAATATTCGTTGAAAAATATTTTCCTTGAGAACAATGAGAAGATATAGAGAGTAAATTCTTGAGTTTGAACCAAAAAGAGGATTAAAATGTTCTGAAGTATGAATCTAATTTTAAAATGCTATCATGGACTCCCACAGAATACATACGTAATCCATGGATAAATATTAATATATTATTTTATGGTTTTAATACATTCATCTGAATGGAATTGTTTTCCCAAAATTTCTCATCATATGAAGATATAATCTCATGTAAAATCAAGTTATAGAAATAATTCTCTATGTATTATTACTTTAAAAGAAATCAAGAGAAGTAAAGGGTGGAAGAGGAAATAATTAATAAAGTTATTAATAAAAAGGTGATTTTACAACATGTGATAGCTGTGGATGGAAACACCCCAGAGGCTACATAAAAGGAAAAAGAGTCTGTTACCAATGTGGAGAAAGAGGCCACCAATATTTAGATTTAAAGGTAATGAAAGATGCTACCAATGTTATGTGCTACAATTGTAATGATATGGGATATTATGCAAATGATTTTTCTTAAGCGTCAGTTAATCCTTCCCCAAAGAAGGCCAAGGGATCAATGACAAGCTTATGCGATTATAACTACTGAAGTTAAAGTTTCTAATGATGTGGTAGCAGGTACTATATTCATTTCCTAAAACATAGACAATTATTTACTTGATTCTTGATCATCAAAGTCCTTTATATCTTCCTAGTTTTCTTTAAAAATTAGATATTTAAAATTCTCCTTAACAATGGATTTATCATTCAACCCCCCCTAAGGGTAGTCTCATTGCAACAAAGATGTGCCAGGAAGTCCCCATTATGGAATATAAATTTAATTTATCTTCTGATTTTGTCATTATACTTATGATCTACTTTGACGTAATCTTTGGCATGGATTAAAATTAAAAATATTATGCGAAAATATTTTGTAAGAAGAAGGAAATTACAATTTGTATGGAATTTGTAGAATCCTTTTTATTTAGAGTGGAAACATCACCATCTGTTTCTTATCTAGATCCATCCTTAGTAGCTCTTTTTTACTTCAATTATTGGGGAGGAATATAATGAAATTTTTATGGGTGAGGGATGAAATATTCAAATTGAGTATGTACATATTGTGAAAGAATATGTTTATGTGTTTCTGGAGGATTTACTTGGACATCCTCCAGATTGGGAAGTTGAGTTCTATATTGATTTAATTATTGGTTCAAGACATATATCAAAGAACCATTATAGAATGAGCATAGTAGAATAAGTAGTAATGTAGAAACAACTAGAGTAATTGAGTGATAAAGGATTTATCCACCCTAGTGATTCTCTATGGGGAGCCCCATTTCTATTTTCTAAGAAGAAAGATGGATCCATTAGGCTGTGCATTGACAATAGAGGAATCAATGATATTAAAATAAAGAAAAAGTATCCCTTTTCTTGGATCGATGATTTATTTGATCAACTTCACGGAGTCCAATATTTTTCAAAATGTGACTTTTGATCTGGTTTTCATCAGTTGCATGTGAGGAAGGAAGATATTCCAAAGACAACATTTCGAACCATGTATGAGCATTATTAGTTTACAGTAATGCATTTTTCAATGACTAATACATCCTCTATTTTCATGGATATAATGAATATAATTTTAAGGAATATCTAGATGAATTTGTTATGGTATTTATTGATGATATCTTAGTATAATCCAAAAGTTAATAATATTATGAGAATCACTTTCACATTATTTTTAAGACACATAGAAGAAACAAGTTATATGGGAATATTAGAAAGTGTGAATTATAGGTTCAAATAGTTTCTTTTCTTGGAAATATTGTCTCTAGGGATGGAATCTTAGTTGATTCGTGAAAGACAAAGGCAGATGAGGAATGAACTATGCTAATAAAAATAATTGAGGTACATAGTTTTGTTAGCTTAGAAGATTAGTATCAACGTTTCATTTAGAACGTCACTTGATTTTACAACACATTAAACAAGATTACTCATAAATGGCTTAATTTCATATGGAAGAAAATAATTAGACGAATGTTTCAAATAATTAAATAGGACATTAGTGAATTCTCCAATCCTAACTCTACCATCAGCGAAGGATGTGTTTGTGATATATAGTGATGCATCAGAGAAAGTTATTGGACATGTATTATGAATAATGACAAAGTTATTTCCTATGAATCAAGGAAGTTAAAAATTAATGAACAAAAATATCCTACTCATGATCTTGAGTTATCAGCTTTAATATTTTCTCTGAATATATCAAGACAATACCTCTATGGTGAAATATGTGAGATAAATACTGACCCTAAGATCTTAAAATATACATTCTCATAGAAATAACTAAACATGAGCCAATGGTGATGGCTTGAGCTACTGAAGGATTATGATTGTTCCATACACTACCACCCATGAATGGAAAATAAGGTATCTAATGGATTGAGTAGAAATGATCATGTTGTTTAAAAAAAATGAGGATTGAAAGAGATCCTATATTTATGGATCAAGTAAAGATGGATATGGGAACTATAAAATAAGGTGAAACATCATTTACTTTTAAATTTGTTTCCCAACCATCATTATTAGAAATAACTAATAATTTTTAGTCTGATGATGAGAATCATCAAAAAATAAATTAAGGTGTGAATGATGGGAAGTTGACTAACTTTGTGTGTGAGGATGGGATTATAAAATATAGGTAGAGGCTATATGTTATCTCTATACAAAAGATAAAAATGGAGTTATTTTATGATTCCAATTGTTAAAATTTCTTTATACACTTTGGTAGATTAAAAATGTATAAGGATTTGATAGAACAATTCTGGTTGGACAATATGAAGAGATAAATTGCTGATTATATAACAAAATATCTATTCTGTCAACAAGTGAAGGCTGAATGACAACATCCTAGAGGATAATGAAACCTCTACCAATTCCCACATGGAGATGTGATGACATCACCATGGATTATGTAACTGGATTACCCAAAAATCCATGAAATAATGTTTCAATATGGGTAATTTTAGATAGACATACAAAATCTTCACATTTTCTCACTATAAGAGATGATTTTCCACTAGAGCGCCTTGCACGACTCCATATCAAAGAAGTTGTGAGACTTCATGGAGATCCTCCATCAATTTTATCTGATCGTGATCCAAAGTTCAAATCCAAATTGTCAAAAAGTATTTAAAAACTTTTGGATAATGATATTCTATCGAGTACAGCTTATCACCATCAAACTGATTGGCAATCAAAAAGGATGATCCAAAATTTAGAAGATAGGTTGAGATCTTTCTCACTTGATTTTATAGGTTTATTGGATGAATATTTACCATAGGTGGAGTTTTTCTACAATAATAGTTTCCATTCAAGTATTCAAATGCCACCATATGAAACACTGTATAGAAATAAATGTCATACACTAACATGCTGTGATTAAGTTGGGGAGAGGAAGCATGTGGGCGCAGAGCATATAGAGGAAACAACAGTGAAGGAATAGACTATTCAAACTCCTATCTAAATAGTTCAAAGTAGGAAAATGATCTATTATAATAATTGAATGAATGATTTGTAATTTCAAGTGGGAGATCAGGTTTTCATAAAGTATCTCCATTGAAGGGTGTTTTAAGATTTGGAGAAAAGGGAAACTGAGCCCCAGGTAAATTGGACCTTTTGAAATTATAGAGAGAATTGAGGTTGTGGATTAAAATTTAGAAATACCACTAAGCCTTTCTAATGTACAGAAGATGTTCCACATCTCATTATTGAGAAAGTTCATTTCGGACCCAACATGTATACTCACTTCTGAAGGTATTGAATTGGAACCAGACTAATTTTATTATTAAGATCCTATCCGGATTCTAGAAACTAAAGAACATGGGTTGAGGAATAAAATGACTCAGTTGGTGAAGGTGATTTGTAAAAATCATAAAATTTAATTGGCAACATAGGAACCTATGGAATATATGATGAAGATCTACACAAATGTTTTTATGACGTAACATTCTAGAAAATTTAAGGACGAATTTTTTCTAAGGGGGGAAGAATGAAACACCCTAAGTATTTACAAATAAATTCAATATATAATTCACAAAAACTAAGTATTTATGTAAAAATCACTTTTTTATTTATAGGTTATAGTTATAACCTAGTTGTTAAAAATAAATTTTCCTCTTCCGTATTTTGAATTTCAAAAAACAGACATACACAGTTGTGATAAGTAAGATATTTGGGGTCTGAGAGGGTCAACATAAGTTTTTGGGGGAATAGTACCTTGACCCTTTGGAATAATAATTTTACCTTTATTAATATGAATATGATCAGTGTAATAGTAACCATACGTATGAATTTATAAATAAAAGTGTTGTTTCATTATTTCGGTTTTGAGTTTAGATTTTCAAAAAAATGTGATGAATTTGATAAATTTATTTTTCACGTAAAAATTCATTATTTCAAAGAGATTTAAATTATTATATCAATGAAATATATTATTAATGTTTATTATAATGATATAGTCTTATCAAAATAGTCTTCTTTAATTACAAATGATAAAATCATTTTATTTTTTATGTGTCGAAAATTTTACTATGCATTTTATGTCTCATATTATTTTTAATAAATAAGTTTTTTCATAGATAAAATTAATTTTTTTTAATATTTATAGACTTATTATGATTATATAATTGTCATTTTTTAATTCAGAGCCATATATTAGGTTTCTCGGAATTTATGAGAATTTTATAAAATACATTAGTTTTTCGAGAATAGTAAAAATATAGTTTTGAGTTTTTGGTATGTTTAATGACATCATAATGATGTAATAATTAATATAAAATTTATGTTTAGTTTTTTAATTAAAAATATAATATGGGTTGTCCCATTTGGCAAAAAATATGTAAAAATACCATGGGCAATCCCATGGTTTTGTATATACCACTCCTGGGGTGTCTTTAAAAATTTATAAACATTTACCTCACTTTTGCTAAAATACCCACCCATTTATTACATTAATTTAATTAAAAATTCATTATACTCGAATATATGATT
Organism: Viscum album; assembly: GCA_963277665.1. Classification (NCBI taxonomy): domain Eukaryota; kingdom Viridiplantae; phylum Streptophyta; class Magnoliopsida; order Santalales; family Viscaceae; genus Viscum; species Viscum album. The sequence continues at coordinate 1,855,423,619 of OY728145.1, forward strand.
TTTTAACTCCCTATGAATCCTACCAAGGTTTCCTCAGGCCCCCAAGGTCCAACCTTCTTGATTTAGGAGTTACTCTACATGGTAAAAGAATCTATCACCCTTCTCTTTTTCATGCACTCCCTTTTTGTTATTCCTTTTTATATTCCATTGAAATATTTTGGGATATTTAATTAAATATACCCCTTACTATCTGTATTATGTAAAAAATAATGAGATACATGTTTTTATTTCATAAACATATTTTATGAATTTTACGTGACACTGTTAGGATGCCGAATTTTCGTAAAGGATTTCTCAACCTCTCTTTTTCTTTCAAGTTCCTTTATTTTATTTTTTTATCATCAAATACACTCATCTAAATTGTATGAAAATTAAATTACCTTACATATATTATAATCTTGTTATTATAATGGAAGGATTTATCATCACCTCTCCTTTAACTTTTTTTTATATTAAAAATTGACAACACTGTCTGAGGTGTGTAAATTTATTTTATTAAAGGATGACATGTTTTCAATTTGTATTACCATATTCATGGCCAGTCAAGAAACCATTTTTATGTTTGAAAAATATTATAATATATGATTTATGACCTACTTAATGTAATGGAACCAATATATATACATATGAAAAAACTAGTTCATAATAATCAAAGAAACCATCATAAAAATCTAAACGATTATCACTAAATGTATTATCTATTAATTAATACTCATAAAATGTAAACAAAGGATATATATATATCTATATAAACTACTTTATTTTCATTAATAATTTATAATTTCAGTTCTGGGGAATTATATCCATTCCTCATGAACTCCATTACTTATAATCAAGAGGACTGATCCTGAAATCAAGGAAAACGAACACTCGAGAACTACAGAATTCAATATTATAACTTATCAATATGAACATAAATGAACATAATAAAAATATAAATAATCAAATATATGTAGATATTCTTTTTAATTAATTAAAGAATTTAATTTTATTATCTAATAAATTAAGGACAAGTGCAGAATATATTTAGACATAATGTAAGGGTTTTCTACCAAAAGCTCAATTTACATTCGAGATACTCTTTGTCTAACTAAATCAAAATTAAATCATCAATTATTCTTATTTAATATTCATTTATTCTGTGTTAATTATATATATATGTGTACCAATCATAATCCATCTTTATTTTATGTGGTATTTCAATGTTTTATAAATATCTTTGTCAACTCTTTTTGATAAACAAGCTTGATTCATAGGAACTTCACAAGATCTTAAGGATTCTAAAATGCACTATTTAATCTTATTTAATCATCAATTATTTTTATAAAACCAATAATTTCTTCATATAAAAACAACATTAGTTAATTTCTGCTTATATGAAAATAATTTTCCAAAATAACCCTTCTTTTCAAAGTAAAGGTGTATTTCTCTAAAAAAATCATCGAGGATTTTATTAGAGTATTTTTTTCTAATTCAACACCTATTTTAAATTTTATTTCTTATTGAGGTTAATACATTATTTTTATCATCTACCATATTGTATTAAATGTTTTATGAGCAGTTTGATCATGGATGTGATATCTTGATACCATTCACTATACTATTCAGAATGTTTAGGGCTTATGCGTATAGATTAGAGAATGTTATTTCATATGATCATGTGGTTTATGTTTAGCCTCTTTCATATAAGGAATTAAATGGATTTATAAAGTGATGGGTGAGGTATGATATATCCTTTAGATGCATCCATAGGTCTCATGATATAAAAAAAATTGGGTTTTGGCTGGGGCCTTACCCTAGTATTTTCAAACGTCTTGGCCGAGGCCTTGACAATATGTTTCAGATGTCCTGACATTATGAATTACCTAATTATGGTATTATAAATTGATAAACCAAGTTATTATTTGACTATTATAATATCAATGGTAATGTTTCATTCTTTGGTGATCATTTATATGGCCTTATTTAATCATCTTTAATTCCTTCTATATTATGTTCAAGTTTAATTTTTAAAGGCATGTGTTTTTAGTCATTCACCATGACTAGTGTTTATGTTTATGATAAATTCCATTTTATTAATTACCCTTACTGAGAATATGATCTCACCCCTTTCCAATGTTTCTTTCTTCCACAAGGGGTAATATGAATATTATGAATTACTTTCAAGTATTATTTAGGAGTTTATGTGTCATTCAAAAGAAGCTGATGTGTTGAATTTCCTTTAAATTTATAATTTTGAACTTATGTATGTATCTTGTTTTCCAAATATACTAAACTATTCTTTCAATAATGATATTACTTACTTGTTTATATGAAAATGTAATAAAACATGGAACATGCTTTGGGAAACAGGGTTCGACTCCTTATAGTACATCATTAATATCATCCGAAACCTTAATGTTATATAAACTGTGCACTGATACCAACTATAATGAACCATCATTAATAATTAAATAATCTAATAAATTTCTTTTACAATTCACATATTACATTCCTAGAGAGAATTTTGGTTTAGGGTTTTAGAATGTTAGGACATAATTCATACATGTCAACCCATAAACATAAAAAGTGGATAATACTAAAAAATAACTATTTTTTCATAATAAAAATGTTTTTAAATAAAAACATGAAATATTTTAATGAAAAGTATTCAAAACATTCATATTGGAAAGTCATTTTCTCTTAACCATCCTTACACCCTATGATTTTTTTTAAAACATGGGATGAGAAAAAAATCTCAGAAAGGGATATAAAAAGAAGGAAATAAATTAGTAGTCCCTAAATACTTATAAACATATGAAATCATTTTCACAAATACATACTTCTTACCCATGAAGTATCATATACATTGTGAAACAATAGATTTCCATAAAATGTAGAAAAAATAAATAAACCATATAGGTAACATGTGTAATTAACAACTTAATATTGCAACCCTCATGGATAACGTATGAATTTTGACCCTCATGGCTACCTTACAATGTAACCCTTGTAGATACCATATAGTGTAACCATCACAACTACACTTGGAGTAACTATACCACCAACCTCAAAATTAAACATACACAATGAATTTTAGGAAGATATAGGTCCCACCATTTATCATAAACAATTCCAAAGAACCAGAACATAATAATAAAATAAAAATACTTCCATCATAAAACATTTATTTTTAATTTTTTTAAAAATATAAATTTAAAAGGGGATTTTTTTGCAGAGGAGACTGTTAAACAAGGACAGTAAAACAAGGATAGTCAAAGAATCAATTCTACGGGATGCATGTTTCAAAATTCCCTACAACAAGTGTCTCATCATACCAAGTTGACAGGTGGGTTATCAGGGTCCTGGTGAATGGATACATTGACCGCCCGTACCATTACTGGACTCCCTGGCCTGAGAGACACTCTCGAGACACGTCGACATAGTTGCTCTAAATCCTAACCAATTCCTTTTTAGGGACGTCTGAACAACAACCCAAGGAATGAACCACCTTTGATACCAATTTCTCATGACCCAACCCTACCGGTACCGAGCCGCAACTACCTCAAGCCCACCTCCATAGTCCAGAGGCTCGCGACAAGCGCCAAAGGCGTAACAATCACGGGGTGGACTTCACCTAAGTACCTATACACACGCACACACAACCCACTCGATGAAGAGTAAAAAAGAAAACTAAAGACAAATAGCTATACCCCAACCACAATCATGCATCAACCACTAAATAATGTAAGTAATGTGCTGGAAGTACTGACAAGTAAATGAAAAGTAAAAGGGGAAAAACACGCGCCCAACCACAAAGGTGCCACAAACCAGAAACAGGTAAACAATTGAAAAAAATTGGAGAGACTCCCACCTGAATACTCTAGCACGACTGCGGTATGCTGCTCCAAGTGCAGGGACCTCTACGCTCCTCCGTATTCATGATCGACCTATCTGTCATCTGCAAGGGCACACCATGTGTGGGAAAATCTCAAGAAGGGGTGAGTATAAAGTTACTCATCAGGTTTCCCCGAAAGCTCGAGGGAGCAAAAAAAGAGGCACTAAAGAGTTGAGCAGTAGACTAACAAAGATTGTAGAAAAGTTTTGTAAGGAGAGTGTAGCTCAATCCAATAGAAATAAATAAGCACGGACCCCAAGAAGTGGTAACAAACATAGGGTGAAATTATATACATATGCTCAATAAGAAACCCAAATGAGTTTGTAAGGGGATCTCCATCTCCAAGCTCAGCCCAGGATAAGTTGCCATTAGTTCTGAGTAAAACCATCCGCATAGCCCAGCATCTCGTATCGTTCACCTTGGAAGCCCATGTTAAAGGGGCTCAATCACCGCACTTCGATACTATCTGCTTGGGGCGGCACTGACTCGCACGCATAGTATTAGGTCGCGTCTCGGTGGGGAAAGTTCCCCTATTCCTAGTGGGTCCTTAGGTAACGTTAAAACTGTCACAGCACTGATCTGTACAACCAGGGCCCCGCTCCGGTAGTCACGGTTAAAAGTCACCGACTAGCCTCATAAGACGGGATGAGTCCGATATGACAATGGGTGACCCACTGCCCAACCCTACTGGAGGGTAAATCATAATAAGATACCAGGTGACCCACTTCCCAGCCCTGCTGGAGGGTAGACCTAAATACATCATTAGGAGACCAACTGCCCAACCCTGCTGGAGGGTAGACACTAATACATCATTAGGCGACCCACTGCCCAACCCTACTGGAGGGTAGACCCTAATACATCATCAAGCAACCCACTACCCAGCCCTTCTAGAGGGTATACCCTAATACATAATTAGGTGACCCACTGCCTATCCCTGATGGAGGGCAGAACCTAATACATCATCAAGCGACCCACTTCCCAAACGGATTACACCGTTGCAGTCCTCGCGGAAAAACACATGAGAAAGACTACTTACTCACCCGAAACGGACAACCGGTGAGTATGGTACTATTCATAGTAGCCAGCTCATGTGGGCTCCACAACCTGACTTCAATAATCATCGGGAGAACTATGCTATTGTGATGCTCTCGAAAAAACACACGGAAACGACTACTCAAACTCCTAGAACAGATGTTTGTTGAAAAAGGGGAACAAACGCTGCACGCATCTCAAAAGATGGCCCCTAGGGCACACATATCAACTCCAACTTCAATGCCCAAAACTTTTCTGGAAATATCCGTCTCGACACCAGGGTCGCAACGCCGCTGATGGCACTCAAATCGAACATCAGATATGTCTGTGCCATCCAAAACAAGAATCCTAACGTAGTAGTTAACGATAATATCACTCCACCGAGCTACCGTCCCAAGAATTAAAAATCCCCAAAACCATATCAAAACTATCATCTCGAGTCGAGTATTACACTTCTACAGACGGTGCTCAAAATGGACACCCGTAGCGAAAATTATGGGTGTCCGAAGTTAGAGGGGAAGCCAAACCCCCCTGGGCCGGACCGGCCTGGCTCACAGAACTGACCCGCGGCTCTACCGCGTGGCCCGGCCGTGGACACTGGGTCCATGCAGCGCCTACCGACCATGAGACTGGTCGCGGTCTTCTGCGGAGACTCGCCAAAGGATGGTCTCGGTCCCCGCTCGGGGTCGCGCGCCGTGATCCCTGTTCCCGTGCCGTCGACCTCCCGCCGCCTAGAGCCGCCTGAAGCCGCCGCCGCACCGTGCCAAGCTGCCGCCACGGGGGAGTCCAACACCGCAATACTGTCCCGGAGGGCCGCCGACGCCACTGGAACTGAGCCGCCGCTGCCTGGAATGCACCGTGCCGCTGCCAAAGCTTGATGGACCTCCATAGAACCGCAAAAAAAAAAGGCAAAATGGCCGGGAAACTTCTCGGGGCCACCCCAGATGCCCCGAGACTCATATTTTTGACCTGAAAGGATCATTGGAAAGCTCAGATCGAGATATAATAGAAAATTTCTCTCACCCAATAATTTGACAACAAAACAATTCATGAAATTTCATTTAAGGGGGGGGGGTTGTAGGGATTAACATTTAAATGCACAAGCCTACCTTGATGGGTGTATCCTGATGCTTCACCGACGGTCCACCGGAGTTACCGCACCTCACCGGAGTTGCCGTATATCGCTGGAGTGGTGGAGGAGAGGGGAGGAGTTTGATAGGAGGGAACCGCTAGGGAAGAAACAAAGTGAGGAGAAGCATTGGAGGTGGTTGTGTTTAAATAGAAAAATTAATTAATTTTAATTAATTTTTTAAAACATCCACCAGTAGGACCATACCTGGACAACCAATGGGGTCGAGGTTAAGTCTCCCCTAAGGTAAATTCCATGCCTTGAGCACAATAGAGGTCTCAGAATTTTAATCAGAGCCTCCGTTAAAAAGTTATAAAATTCGACGCTCGAGACCGCTAAATTATGAAAACGCCCCTAGTGGTATTTTTCACAGAAGGGCCGCGCCCGCAAAAGTTACACCCCTCCTAGGGTAAATGGCATGTTCCGGAATCAACGGTTCCCTTGGTTTTCCCGTCCGAGTTACTATTCAGGATTTATTCTATTTATTTAGCACATCCAGTGTGAATGAGCGTCAATTTTAATTCCAGCCACACCGGGGCTCGAAATCACACGCCGTCTGAATATCCTGCTTGAAAAAACATCAAGAAAAACATAATGTCTTATAGGTTCCAAAACCGAGTTCTTACAGAATGTATCGGGGGCATAAGGAAAAATAAAAATGGTTTACATTATAAAGACTCGATAGTAATCTTGTTTCTTATAAGATGATGAAAACTTAAAATATTTATTTGAATAAGGATATATCTCATGGGGTATCCTTCAAGGATATGAAGAAACTCTCTGGGAGTGTGATCCAGACAAAGGAGATGTTAAAAAGGTAAAAAAATTGTTTTCCTATAATAATAATAGGGATATGGGAAATTAAAATTAAAGTATTCAAATTATATTTTCTAATATATAAAACTTGGTAATTTTTCCTCCATGTATTATAAGAAAATTCCTAATAATGATGAGTAGGAAGAATAAGTGAGGAATCCTTTCAGATGAGACAAAATCGTGGAAAAAACATAGTGTATATTCTTATGGAAATAATTTTTTTTATCTAACAATGTTGAAATAATGGTTGTGTCAAAACCATATGAGATCAAGAGCTATATATAGCTCTATAAAGAAGTTATTCTTTTCATTTTATAAAAACTATATGATGAAACAAATGATGATGAATGTGTGAAAATTTATTGGAGAGTTGATCTTTAAGCTGAATTGAAAAACAAAATTCCTGAAATTAACATATAATTGGATAAAATAAACAAGGGTAATATATTTTTTCATGACTCTCAAATCTATAAGAATAAAAAAATTTATTGAATGTAGTGTTCAATATGTAAATTGAAAAACATAAATATGGAAATTATAGAGACTAAAGGAAACCAATTTGAGAATAGGATAAAACCTAAAGAAAAATCCTATATCATTAATGGAATAATAAATTTATGAAATAATGAGTTAAATAAATTAAGGTAAATGAAGGATAGGTCATGACTTGGATATAGATGTGTGAGGATAAAGAAATAATAATTACACATGGTAGGACAATTGATAATTCAAAGTTAACAGACCCAATCCATGATAAAGATGTATTTGGAGATTCAATAGAATTATGTTTTCACATACCACAAGTAAAATACTTCAAAAAAATGGAAAAACTATTGTGGATAATGGAAACAACAATATCCAATCCAAGAGTGATGCTAAACCATAATAATCAATGTAAATTCCCAAACTTTTATAAATAAATTTCACTTTGTAATTGAATTAAATGAACTATTATGCTTCTATAAAACACATGCAGTTATTTGGTTTTATTATACCCTATCCAATATAAAATAACATTATGAATCAAAACTGTTGATAATATATCCATTTAACTATGATCATATTATTAATATTAATATAGGGTTTTAATAAATCCAATTTACTCAAAAAAATAATTTGATGGCCTCAACCACTATGATCATACCCTATGAAGCCCATTTATCAGAGATTATGGGGGAGATAGAATCATTGGTATTTTACCTTGACCATCCCATGTTGACATCCAATAATTAAATAATTCAAAAATATTTAAAACAGATGTTAAAGATCATTGAGATCACAACCAAAACAATGTATGCCAATCCACCCCTTGAAAATATCACCAACACACACATTACCCTCTGGGAATTTTATTATGTTATAAAGGGTTATTAATCAAGACCATAATAACACGAACACAAATATTTTATATATAATAATGAATACATTTATATCTTATTGTCATTACTTTTAAATGATTTTGATTTTGATACAATAAAACACAAATTGCCTTTTTGTGTTATATGTAATTTCAATTAAGATATTCTTCTTGGATGTATTCATTAATTTTAAAAATAAATTACATTAAAATAATAAAATATTTAATTAATTTTTATTAAATATAAATGATAATTAATTTTTTTATAGAGTCAAATGTAATATTTATAATGGTTCAATAACTTATATTGTCAAAAAACCAAGAATTTCTCAAGGAATATTGATTATTATTTCAATAGTAAAAAATAAAATATTTAGAATTTTTTTTCTAAAATAAATTTTGGGTTTTTAACAAGAATTTTTAAATTATCCAACATTTAATTTTCCATAATTTTTTGATACTATTGAATTTTTGGGTAAAAATTAAATAAAGTATAAATATAAGGTGTATATTATATCATCATAATCAATAGAAATTGATGTATTAAATTATATAAATGGTATAAAGGACCAAATCAATGTTTCCAATTTAAAAAAATTCTAATTTAAGGTTATTTTATTAATTTTATAAATCCATTGTGAATAATCTAAAACCTATATTATATTTTATTCTTTTAAAATCAATTATTTGTAAACATGACACTATTTCACGTCACTAAGATTATTATTTTTTTCATTTGGGCCTTGGAATTAAAAAATTATAAAAAAAAATACCTATATAGAAGAAACCATGGAATAAAACCATGGAAAAGTTTGTGGTTATTATTACTATATTATATAGGGTCCAAAATCTATGTTTGGGAAATAATAAAGAACACCCCTATATTTTCTTATATAAACCCACCCAATACTCCCTTAATCTTCACTCAAAAACCTTGGATCACATCCTTAATATTCCATATACTCTCTATAGTCCAGAAAATTACTCCAATAGCTAAAAATGATCCTACCAAGCTTGGGAATCACCCTCTCAAGGCAAGGGAACTCTCTCTATTCCCATCCATTGAAGAAACATCTTTGTATTTGTCCTTTTAAATATCAATTGGTTATGTTTACATGACCTTATAAATATACCTATAATTTAAAATTGATTTATTAATAATTATAGACCATTTATCCCATATAAATATAGCATTTACCTAATCCATTGCTGTGCCAAAATTTAGTAATTGATCCTCTCATTCTCATATTTATCCAAGAATATTCTTCTACTTTATGCCTTTAATTTCAAATTCCCAATTCTAGGATATGTTTTTCCACATAAATATTACTATAGTTTTGATATAAAAACAATTATGTACCCCTATCTCTGGATCATTTAAACATTTTTTAATCATTAAGTAATGTCTTTATGCTGTTGAGAATTCACTGCATTTTTTCCTTGTCAATCTTTTGTGTTGGGAATACCATCACTATTTCCACTCAAGAGCATTCAACTAGGAATACCTACACCTTTTTGATTGAGAAAATAAATTTTTTTTATTCCAAAATCCTTTATCTTTGAATTAAATGTGTTAAAATATGATCTTTTGTTGAATGGTATATGCGACAAACTTATGCATGTACATGATATGAATGTGATAGGTGCACTTGAAATTATATATCACTTCAAGGCATTGGTTAACATTATATCCTCATGATACATCATGTATGGGATTAGGGAGTCAAAATAATCCATTATGGGACTTTTTAAACCATGTTATGATATATTGGTGGTTATCCTTAACCTATGTTAATGATTTAAAGTTTAAAGTTGTTACCACCTTCTCATGTTTCCTTTATGTAATCATTTTATATCATTCCTAATTTTTTATTTTTATAGTTATCACACATATTATCCATTTTTTAAATTCATATTGTTTAACATGTAATACTTTCTTCAAGTTATTATTATTTTATTCACTTATGGGGGTTTTTAGCTAACCCATTTCTTATATATGTCCCCATGTTATCCCGCGCAGTTTTAAAAATGAAGGAAAATTATAAACATGTTAAAGAAGTTATCAATAATTCCAATGTACCACATTTGTTATGTTTTTATTTAATTCTAATAATTACCTTATGTCACTTGGATTATTCATATTTTGGTTTTTATTAGGAGTATTCCTATGTAATAAAACATGAATGAATGTGTAATAATGAAAGGGTTGTCATAGTTTGGATCAAAGTAATATTTTCTTATTCTGGGATAAGGATTACAAAAATATAGATAAATAAATACGGATTATGAATGGTAAACTATAATACCCCCACATTATGTTAAATTATATAGTAAATGGTTTTAATGAAAATGCATCCCTATTGATATACTACAAGTGAGTGTGGATCTGGGGAAAATATATCTAGGGGTGATAGCACTGAAAACACTTCATTGAGATAGAATCAATCCCAATCTTGTGCACAACAATTATTCTAAATTCACAATTAGTTTGAAACTTCTATATAATATTATTTTCTAAATTGAAAAGATCATTATGAACCATTATTATTAGAATAAAAATTCTTATATGAGACTATGTTAAGAAATAGATCATGATTAGCATAGATTGAATCCTAGAAATTCATCACCTAAGGAATAAATATCCATTATAAATTATACTTTTAAAGTTATTGGATTCTTATTTGTGTGTTAAATTATTTAATGGTACTCATATATAATTTCCATTTTATTCTATACAATGGTTAAAACTAGGAGGAACTGAGTAAACAACCAATGTGAAGGCCAATGTAATGACTTCCCAAACAAGATGACCAACCCAATGGGAGCAGGAATCATGAACATGGAAATTATACTCTCCTAGTTGACTTAGGATCTAAACTGAAAAATTAATCAAGAGCAATGTTCAATTCCTCCTATGAAATAACAATATGTAATTGAAACCTTTATGTAAAAATGCCAACAACTTTCAATGGATCATCTGACCCCTTAATAACAAAACAATGGATTAACTCCATTGAAAATATCTTTTATATGAAGCCTAAGGAAGACGATAAATATAAGGACCTAGCCTTAAAAATTACATAATATTGAATTAAGTTAATAATTCACATTGATGATATTTTGAGGTTTATAGAATTAGATAATTATGTCATAACATATACCAAATAACATGAATATTACATGTAGACACATCAAATCAGTATAAATTGTTTTACATAAAAGAATACTATTAAAAGAAAATAAACTTGTTTAGTTGCATGTTTTAGAGATCATGAATTTTCCTTGATCCCATCCTTGACCCTATTACACTTTATGTCCTATAAAAAAAATTTCGAAAACAAAGAATGAGCATAAAAAGCTTAAAAAGGGATACACAAAGAAGAAAAACTGTTAGTTTTTCAAAACAACATGTAAAACATGAATACTTTATCATAAGTAATACTTATCACCTTCATGAATTAGTAAATACTCTTCACTAAATAAAATCTCATTTCTAACACTTTGGTAAACAAATACTACCATATAACCCATAGAAAGCACACATAAAATATAAATGGTAAACTTGTCACATAATCATAATTAAATGGAATAACCATACGGTCGACTTCCAAAAATCATTATTACAAATGGAATAGCCATACAAACGAATTCCACACCCAATTAATTGGTGGTTATAACATAACCACCTATCCTTGATTTATAACGGAACCACCTTTAATTTGGTTTACGAGTAACCACCCTTTAAATGTCCAAGTACCATTATATAATCATCAAATATAAAAGATTGAAAATATCAACATTTCCATCATAAAAATTTTATTTTCAATCACAAAAAATAATATAAAGATAATAAAATATTAAATACACTTTAAAAAAAAATTTCATTACAAATTTTTTTAAAAAGTTTATATGGTATTTATTTTAAATTTAAAAACATCATGACCTGTTATGGAAGAAAAATATGAAATAATCCTCACGGTGGAGGAAAGGTCGTTGTCACTATGTACGTTAAAAAGAAACATTCACTTTTTCATTTAGTAAATCGCTACATCGAAAAATATTCCCTTTCAATGAAATTTATATTCAATGGGGTTTATACACTGTATACAAGCTAGTCGTGTATAAATCAAAATACGCCTCAAAGAAAAGAGATTGAGTCAAAGTCCCTTACCTCGTGTCCGACTTGACTCATTCATTCTTTAATTTCATGAATAATAAACTTAAGTTAATTTATAATTGCTTCAAAACATTATTCAATTTTATTATTCCTTTTATATCACTTATTACCTTTCTATAACAATTAGTTAATTATTTGAGTTTATATCGGACATTTTTTCTATGTTCAGAACATGAGTAAAAGAATGAACTTTTATAATTACAAATTGTCCATGTGGTCAAAATTCCATTTTCTACAGAATAATTTTCATGATTTATATATCATATATATCATATATTTGCAGAATATATGTATATAAAATAGTCCATAACATTTGGAGATATGAAATGAAATGCACCATTCATGGAGATGGTGTGTCGTACTTACTCATGAGCGCTACTTTCATTTCCTTTTCATATTTAAAGGAAATAAAACCAAATTATATATAGGTATATTATAATTATAGTATAATATATATTGTATATATGTTACATAAGTCAATTAATTCCATTCTTTATATGTTACATGTATAGCATGAAAGAGTCATATCACTTTGAGGGGGCGATACTCCACACTTCCTCAAATGAAATTATCGTATTTATACAACATGAAAATCATAAAGGTATGTTATAAATGATAATTAAAGAATAATAAAGATAAATTAAATATCATAGATATAATATATAACTACAAATCCATCATAATGTCTACCATGAGAGGTGGTAGGAGAATATTGAACAATCTTCATTTCGTGAGGCAGTAGTTCACCGTCCACAGAAACAGTATGTTCTATACCCATTTGACGAAGTTGTGTGTAAGTGTAGCTAAAATAATTCTCATAAAAACAACATATTAAGTTTTGGATAATTGTTTTGTTATATAAACAATTACTAAGAAGATCATATGGAGTGGAGAAGGAAAAATTATGGAAAGGAACTTCAGAGAAGACGTTACCTCAAATCTGGTAACTCCTTTTGATTTAAGCTAAAATGATTTCTTGAATTGCCTTCTACATAGGGAAAGGATTCTAGGAGGAATAAAGCTATGTTTTTAGCTTCTTTGGCCAGTTTTTGGAAAATAAAAGGTGGATTTATAGGTGAATGTAATGAGTTATCGGTGGTGTCATTTTCAAAAGAGTGAGGAGGGGCACTTAAGGAATATCTAGAATTATTATTTTACTATAAATTCTATTTCATGTATAAATGTGTTCAAATTTATCCTGTTAGAAGATAATATTAATATATGTCAAAATAAAATCTTACAATAAGAATTAGATAGGTTTTGGATATTTTTTAATCCTTATCTTTTTTATTTATCCTTTTTTACTCTTACTATTTTATCAAGCATTTAACACTTTGAGAATCAAAATAGTTACCGAAACATGAAAAAAATCAAATTAAAGTGTCATTAATAATTTTTTTACATATGATAAGTATTTGAATTAATATTAGATTTTTTTAAATTTTATAATATTTAATAAAATATTTTTTATTTTAAAAGATGAATTATGTCAATTTCTACAGTATTCATATCATGACTTTTTTAGAAATCATAAAAACATGATTGATTAGAAAAAACTTTTATAATATAAAGATAACATGTAAATATCACCTTGAAACTTTTTAATGGCATAAAAATAACCAAATTACATTTATTTTATCTTTTATAAAATCATTAATTTGAATATTTTATGAATGAAGCAATCACTGCATCATCACTGTGTCATAATAAAATTTGTTTAATTAATGTCTAAAAATTATAAATAAGACACCTTGATTTAGGAAATATTTTTATCCTTATAAAGAAAATTTATAGTCAAAAAGATAAATTATATAACCCTATATAAAATATTGTTTTACCAAAAGATACACGTTTAGGTTATATTTTCCTTAACATTAAATTAAAAGTAATTAAATGTCATTTTCACACAAAAGTGGCTCTATGTGGTCCTAAAATCGACCCAAAGATGCACATAGTCAGATATATCTCATCCAATTGGATTAGGACACGTTTTAGGGTATTTTATTATTATTATAATATTATTGTTTATCCTTATCTACCAGATTTACCATTTAACCATCTTAAATAAAATATTTACTAAAGTTACAATTCTAATGTATAAAAATAAAATTTAACTATTTAAAAAATTTGGAACCCATTAATACAAATATTGAATCCATTTTTCCAAATTAAAAAAACATTATTTAAAGATATAAATTTAAAATTAATTTCTATTGTGAAAACCAAAAAGTGCATTTTTAGGAAATAATTACTATCCAATGATTGACATGTGTTTATGTTTAATTAAAAAGTGAAATTAATTAAAATGTAGAACATTGGATTAAATTGTAAAAAAATTATATAATTACACAATAAAACCAATTAAAAATATTATCTAACCCTATAAATAAATCAGATAAAAATAAAATCTTGACTTAATATTTAGCATATTCACTATTCATTATAAAAATGAAATTTATCAAAAAAATACCAATAATTTATCGAAAGTAAAATTTGATGTCTAAATTCTAAAAAAGATATTTATTTTGTCAAATGGAACATATAAATGTGACAAAAAATAGATTTAATTGGGGTTCTCCATCAAAAGGCGTTAAAACTACCTTTTAAAATTATTAGAGTATTTATAATTAAAATTGGATTCATTATCATTTTGAGCCTCTAAATCTTATTAGATAAATGTAAAAAAATTTAAAAAACATGATTAATCATAATATTGTTTGTTCTGTTAATTACTTTTAATACAATGACTAGGAATTAACTACCATTTAAAATATTAATATAATATTATTATTTTTTTATCTCTATGACTCATCCTTTTGTGCAACATAAGATATAAGAAAAACCAATTGTTGCATATACGGTACTCCATCGAACATAACATCCCCTATAAAGTAAAATTAATATCTAATTCACAAATATTAATAAATATGAACATGTCACATTCTTTATTTACCTGGGATGTTACATCCTCCCCCCATTTTGGAAATTTCATCCTCGCAAGTTTATTTACATATCATATATGGTGGGGTATTTATCCCTCATTGAAATTTCAGATTTCTATGTTGCCTCTTCAACCATATGGTTTTCCCATAAAACCTTTACCCAAGGAATTATTTTTTTCTGCAACATTTGCTCTCTTCGATTAAGAATTTTCACTGGCTAGTCCTTATAATAAATATCATATTCCAACTAAACTACCTCTAGACTCAAAACATGATACAGATCTGACATATGATTTCTAAACATTGAAACATGAAAAATATTGTGGTCCTGGGATAAACATGGAGGTAAATCCACTCTGTAGGCAGCTGATCCAACTTTCTCTAGAATTTCATAGGGTCTAATAAACCATGGACTAGACATTCTCTTCATAATGAAAAACATCACACTTTTCCAAAGAAAATATTCAAGAAAGACATGATCACATACCTCAAAAGAAAGATCCTTCCTTTGGATATCCACATAAATTTCATCCTACTCTGTGCTGTCTTCATGTGATTTTGAATAAACTGAATTTTTTGCTATCTCTTCTACCAATTCCGGTCCCGTCACTATTATTTCACCTACATCATCCCAAAATTCTAGAGTTCAACACCACTTTCCATATAATGCCTCAAATAGATCCATCTATATACTGGAATAAAAAATCATATTTTAAGAAAGCCCAACCAAAGAATGATATTGGTCCCAACATCCCTATTAATCCATTGAAGAAGCACGTATCATATCTTCCAAAGTCTGAATTGTTCGTTCTGACATCCCATATGATTGTGGATGAAAAGATGTACTAAAATTTAATTCATTATCCAAATAATTTTGAAGGCCATTCCAAAAGTTATAAGTGAACCTCATATCACCATCAAATACAATAGAGATGGGAACTCCATTTAACATGACTATCT
Organism: Viscum album; assembly: GCA_963277665.1. Taxonomy (NCBI): domain Eukaryota; kingdom Viridiplantae; phylum Streptophyta; class Magnoliopsida; order Santalales; family Viscaceae; genus Viscum; species Viscum album. The sequence continues at coordinate 1,855,439,909 of OY728145.1, forward strand.
ATTTAACATACAACCTAGAAAGTTGATCTCGAGGAAAAGTTTCTCAAATAGGAAGGAAATGATCAGATTTATTTAATCTATCAACAATAACCGAGATTGCATTATTAACTCGAGATGTCTTTGGTAATCCCACAATGAAGTCCATGGATATATTTTTCCCATTTCCACCTTGGCACTCGTAAAGGATGAAGAATCCCTTTCGGTAACTTCCTCTTTACTTTAACCTATTGACAAGTCAAACACTTCACAGTAAATTCATCAATATCTCTTTTCATTCTATCCCACCAGTAACACTTTTGAAGATCTATGTACAACTTAGTACTGTCAGGATGAACTAAAAATAGAGAACTATGAGCTTCAAATAAAAACTTTTTATTCAACTGTGAATCACAATGCACACATAATATCTCTGAAAATCTGAAAATAATATCATTTCCAATGTTAAATTTAGGCAACTTACCCTTCCGAACCAACTCAACCTTTTTTGACAACTCACTATCTTCCTTCTACTCTTTCTTAATTCTTTCTCAAAGAGATGATTTCACTGACACCTGAAACAAAACATAATAATTTTATGCACCAAAAACTTCTATTCCAAAGTTCATCAAATCATTAATCAAAGGAACTTTTTCCAAACATAACATGGTTAATTTAACATTAATCTTTCAGATCAAAGTGTAATCCACTTTATTTTCCTCTCCTAGTTGGTAATGGATCACGAAATCATAATTCTTGATTAATAATAACCATCTCCTATGTATCATGTTTAATTCCTTATGAGTGAATATATGGTTCAGACATTTGTGATCATATTTCACACTTTATTCCATACCAATGATGCCTCAAAATTTTTAATGCCAATAAACAATAGCTAATTCTAAATCATTGGTAGGGTAACTTAACTCACAAGGTTTCAACTAACGTGAAGCATAATCAATTACATGATCATTCTGCATTAGGAAACAACAATGTTATTTCAAAAAAGTATCACTGTAGATAACTAAATCACCATTTCTGGAAGGTAATGCCAATAATGGAGCATTCACCAATCTTATTTTCAATTCCTGAACAAAATCATCAAAATAACATCAAACTCTACTAGAGAAAAAATAACAAGGTTTGAAGGTAAATTATTTTTACATATAAGGATATGAAGATTCTTGTAATTTATTTTTTCCTCAACATTTCCCCTATGTGTTTTTACCATAAGATATGGATTCATATCTTAAGATGGAATTACCAATTTACTAGAAATGTTCTCAGAAATAAAAGAATGTGTAGACCCCGAGCCAAACAATACATTACCATAACCTGTATAAACTAACAAAGTACCAGATACCACTTCATTTGATGGTCCCATATAAACCATAGTAGTAGCAAAATATTTTTCCCCACACTTATGGTTTTGATCTTTATAGTTTCTACCCTGGGTAATTATCTTTGGACACATATTAGCATAATGTCCAAACTCATTGAAACTAAAACATCTTACTACTAGATTTTCATTGCATTCTTGATCATATTATTTACAGTTACGAGAAATATGACCAGTCTTACCACAATAGAAGAACTTTCTAGATGTTTATAGACATTCTCAAGGATAATATTTACCAAACTTCACATAAGATGGATATTTAATTTTCTTAACTCTCTGATTTTCAAGGAATTATGTATCTTTTCATGAAAACTAGACCTTATATTTGGCTTGCTCTCATGGTACACCTGATTATCTTAAAACTCTATTTCGACCTTCTCGGCACATTTGAAATGTTTTTCATAGCTTTTGAATTCATGAGAATATAATTCTCTTCAATATCGCAACTTTAGTGCAGAGTAAAATTAATTAATCTTACTATCAAGATCTTGGATGAAATTAAGAGAATACATTGCCAGTTAGGGGAACATTTCTTTGTAATAAGCCACTGAGTCATCATAATGAATCAATTTCAAGAAACGTTTTTCCATCCAATGTTGAACCACCTGAGGAAAAAATTTCTCAAGAAACATATCTTTTTAATTATTCCCAATAAAGAGCATCAATCTCCCCACTTTCCCTGATATTTTTAACCATAGACCACAACTGATATGCTTCTCCTTCAAAAAAATATATATCAAGACTAACCTTTTGATTTTCTATACAATACATGACATCAAAAATATTTTCTAGTGATTTGATCCACCCTTAAACTTGAAAAGAGTTAGATGATCTTCTGAATCATGGGGGATGTTGCCTCATGAAATGAACAACTATTGAAAATTTTATCTGTGGTTGATCTGGATAATCTCGTGGATGGATACCAAAACCATTTATAGCTTGAGTAAAATGTTCCATCACTGTAAAAAACTGTTCAGTTATGATTCTGACCATCTTAGTTTTCAGATTTGGAAGGTTTTTTCCCTCTTGACGTCATTCCATCATAGCTTCCCTTTTTTCCTCTACGGAAAACATTTCGGAACACAAAAATATCTTCAACAAAGTGACATGGTAACCTTCAAATACTACAATATTTAAGTATTATTATAACGTAAAAATAATTTATGAATATTCTATTAAGTAAATTCTAACCCCAAAAGTTATCTAAACTAACCTCTAATACCAACTATAAGGCCCCAACCTTAAACATTAAATAATCATGAATTTTCATAATAATTCAAATTGAGGATCTTTTTGGGTTTAGAGATTTTGAGAGTTAGGTCATTACATATAAACAACAACTTGAATACTATATGTATACACTTCCACTCAGTATCCATTTTTTTCATAAATTAAAAACTCATAAAAGCAAAAAAAAATCATTTTTAGTTCCATATTTTAAACAACATGACTTTTCCATAATCCCATCCTTGATTCTATTCCATATTATGTCTTGTGAATTTTTTTTCAAATACTTGGTATGAGCATTAAAATCTCAGTAAGGGATACCCAAATAAGGAAAACTATTAGTTTTTCAAAACAACATGTCAACCATGAATACTTTATCATAAGTAATAATTTTCACCTTTATAATGTAGTAAATAATCTTCACTGAAGAAAATCTCATTACATAACCTTTTGTAACCAAAATATTTCCATAAAACCCATAGAAATTACACATAACATATAAAAGGTAATCTTGGGACATAATAATAATTAAATGGAATTACAATATGGTCGACTTCCACAAATCATTTTTACAAATTAAATAACCATACGACCGACTTCCATACCCAATACATTGGAGGTTATAACATAAACACCCATTCTTGGTTTTTCATGGAAACACCTTTAATTTTGTTTCTCATGTTACAACCCATCAAATGTCCAATTACCATTATATAATTATCACACATAAAAGATTGAAAATATCAACATTTTAATCATAAAAATTTCATTTGCAATCACAATAAAAAATTACAATATATTGAAATAGTAAATACACTTTGAAAACCATTTTCAATACCAAAATATGTAAAAGGGTATATGTTATTTGTTTTATATTTAAAAAACATCACAACTTGTTAAGGAATCCTAATATCCAATAATGCTTATGACAGTGGAAAGGTCATTTTCACCACGTACGTTAAAAAGAAACATTCCCTTTGTCATTTAGTTAAATAATACATAGAAAAATATCCCCTCTAAATGAAATTAAATTTCAATGGGGTTTATATACCGTATAAAATAAATTAATGTATAAATCAAAATGTTCCTCAAAGAAAGGATATGAAGACAAATTCCCTTACCTGGTGTCCGACTTAACTCATTCGTTCTTTAATTTCCTGAATAATAAACGTAAGTTAACTTCTACTTGATTCATAACAATTTTCAAGTTTATTATTCTTTTTATATCACTTACAACCTTTCTATAACAATTAGATAATTATTTTAGTTCATATTTGACATTTTTTCGATGTTCGAAACATGAGTAAAAAATGAACTTGTTATAATTATCAATTGTCCATGTTGTCAAATATCCATTTTATACAACATGATATTCATGATTTAGATATAATATATATAATATATATCTAGTATATATGTATTTAGAATAGTCCATATCATTTTTATATAAGAAATTAAATTCACCGTTCATGGAGACCGTAAGCCGTACGTATGCATGAACACAAATTTCAATTTTTTATTTAAAGGAATGAAAAATAAATAAAAAATATGTATATTATAATTCTAGTTTAATATTTATGTTATATAAGTTACATAATTTCATTTATTATCTCCTTTTTACATTCCATGTATAGCATGAACGAGTCATATCACTTTGAGGGTGCGGTAGTCTGCACATCCTCAAATGAAAAAAATCGTTATACAACAAGAAAAGCATAAAAGTAACTTATAAATGAGAATTAAAAAAGCATAGAGATAAAATAAATACCATAAATATCATATATAATTATATTTCAATCAAAATGTCCACCATGAGAGGTTATTGGAGAATATTGAACAATCATCGTTTCATGAGGTAGTAGTTCACCGTCCACAGAAATAGTATGCTCTATATCTATTAGACGGATGTGTGTGTAAGTGTAGTTGTAATAATTCTCATAAAAAAAACTAGAATATTTAGGATACTGTTTTTGTTATATAGACAAAGAATAAAAAGATCATATGGAGTGGAGAAGTAAGAATAATGGAAATGAATATGAGAGAAGAAGTTACCTTAAATCAGGTAAGTCCTATTTATTTTTGTGAAAAGGATTTCTTGAATTTCCTTCTACCTAAGAGAAGTATTCTAGGACGAAAAAAGTAATTTTGGTAGCCTATTTGATCATAATATAGATTAGACAAGGGTGCTTGATAGGGGTGTGTAATGGGTTAGATGTGGTGTCCTTTTTATAAGAGGGAGGAGGGAAAATTAATGAATATCTTGAATTATTATTTTATTATAAATTTTATATCAAGTATAAATGAGTCAAAATTCCGCTAGTTTATATATAGGATGAATATAAGTCAGTATAAAATCATTCAATAATAATTAGACATGTTTTAGATATTTTTTAATCATTATCTTTTTTATTTAACCTTTTTTATTCTTACCATTTTATCGAGCATTTAATACTTTGGGAATCAAAATTGTTACCAAAACATGAAAAATATCCAATTAATAAGTAAATAATAAAAGTTTAGACTTATTATAATTATTTGGATGTATATTTTTTTTGTAATTTTATAACATTTAGTAAAATATTTTATATTTTAAAATATTAATTATGTCAATTTTGAAGCTATTCATATCATGAATTTTCAAAAAATACATAAAAAATTGATTGATTAAAAAAAACTTAATTAACACAAAGAGAACATGTAACTATAATCTAGAAATTTTGTGGATGATATCCAAATTACCAAATAACATTTATTTTAACATCTATAATATCATTTATTTGAATCCTTTATTAGTGAAGCAATCATTGCATCATCATTGTGTCAAAATTAAATTTATTGATTTAATATCTAAAAATTATAAATAAAATACAATGATATAGGAAATATTTTCAGATTTATAATTAATTTTCATTGTTGAAAATATAACTTATATAACCCCATATAAAAAATTATTTTACCAAAAGATACATGTTTAGGTTATATTTTCTTTAACTTTAAATTACAATAAATTAAATGTCATTTTCACACACAAGTGGCTCCATGAGGTCCTAAAATCGACCCAAGGATTCCTATAGTCTGATATATCTCATCCAATATGATTAGGACACATGTTAGCTTAATTTAATTTTATCAGAATATTATTTTTTATCCTTATTTACCAGATTGACCCTTTAACCATGGTAAATAAAATATTTACTAAAGATACTAGTCATAATGTTTAAAAAAAGCTATCTACTTACAAAATTTTTACCTCTTGATTCCAAATATGGAATAAAGTTTTCCAAATTCAAAACGCATAAGTTGTAGAAATTCATTTTAAATTAATTCTTGTTGTCAAATCCAAAAAGTTTGTTTTTAAGAAATAATAACTATCAAAATATTGACATGTGTTTATGTTTAATTGAAAAGTAAAATTACTTATAAATAAAAAAATTAAATTGAATGGTAAAAAAATAATCTAACTAAACTTTAAAACCAATTTAAAATATAATATAACCATATAAATAAATCAGACGAAAAGACAATTTTGACTTAAAATGCAGTATTTTTCACTATTATTTAAAAAATGAACATTATCAGAAAAATACCAAAAATTTAACCAAAGTAAATTTTGATACCCCGCTTCTAAAGATGAAGATTAGTTTTTCAAATGGAAAATATAAAAGTGACAAAAAGTACATTTAAAATTGGTTACCATCAAAAGGTGGTAAAACTACCTTTTAAAAATATTGGAGTATTTATTCTTAATAATATATTAATTTACATTTTATGACTTTAAATTTTATTGGATAAATGTAAAAACATTTTACAAACATTTTTAGTCATAATATGGTTAGTTCTGTTCATTCTTGCCAATACAAAGACTTAGCGTTATCTAACTTTTAATATAATAATATTATATTATTATTATTTTTCTTGGTGTGACTTAGCCATGTGTGCAACATAAGATTTCAGAGAAACCCATTGTTAGGTGTTGGGTATGCCATCCAACATAGCATACCATTGAAAGTAAATTTAATATTTAATTCAAAAATATTAATAAATATTAAAATTTATATTCTTTATTTATATGGGATGTTACAATAAATTGTCACACTTGATCAATAATATGAAGCTTGAGGAAGATATTGAAGTGATGGGGAGGAATGAGTTATGAAAAATGTTTTTCATTAAATATTTTCCTCTCACTATCTGAAATAAAATTGAAAGGGATTTCCAATACCTCAATAAAAAATAAGATGAATCCATCAAGGTTTCTGAGGAAAATGTCAAAAGACTTACAAAATATGCCACTTGCATATTTTGTTAACCTCAAATGAAAATTTCACTACTTCTTTAGTGGGATAAAACTGAGACTATGATAATCCATGGTGATCCAGGACATTCATAGCTATGAAAAATGTTTCTAACATTCCATCATTGCCAAAATGGATATCAGATAATATCAAGGGTCTCACAGTTATTAGAAGTAGGATGTGGTGTTTTACTTTGGCGGTGTGATGGAGAAATATAAAGGTGGTATGAAAATAAAAAATACCACTTTTAAAAAGAGTGGAAAGAAAAATATTGGAAATTTTCTGAAGGGGATGAGGAAATGATTTAGCTATGGAAAGGAATGTAACTGATCTAGAAATTTTTGATAGGATAAATCCACCAATGTAATGGAAGAGCGGAATTCCATTTTCAACCCTTATACTATTGTTAAATTTTTCAGTAGAAAGTAATAAGGGAATTTTTCAAAACAATGTTCAATGCCAATGGTGGTTGGAGATAATCAACACAAATAACCTCCATGGTATAAAGGGTGAGATTATTCTATTATAACCAATAAGGTAGATACCAAAAATGATGTGGTGATAGGTATCCTAGTTATTCATTACATAATAGAGAATTCCTTTTTTATTCTAGTTCTACGAATTCATTCATATCATGCATGTTTATTAAAACTATTCAAACACCACCACAAATCATGGCTATAGAGCTATCAGTGAAAATTTAAAATGGGGTAATTATTGAATCCCATTTATATAACTAATCCTCTATCATGATTTATGTACTAAAATTCACAATGAACCTTTTGGTATTCTGTTTTGTGGAATTTTATGCAATTTTAGGTATGGATTGGATTTCTTTACATAGACCCAATATAAATTTCTACAAGAGGTAAATCACTATACATATCATGAGTTGTCCTATGATTTTTATGAGTTAAATGAGGAGGAATAATATTATTTATGACCATATATAAAGAATGGATATTATTATTCTATGTGTAAGAATATCTAGCTCAAATGATTGATTTTAAGGAAAATATTTTCATTGAAGACATTCCTACTGTGAGGTAATATACTGATTTCTTTCCCAATGAATTTTCTGGTAATCTTCTTAGTCAGGAGGTTTAATTTTATATCTATCTTATAAATGTGGTATTTTATGTATTCAAGACTCCATATTGAATTCTTATAGTATAACTTTATTTGATAAAGAAGAAACTAAAGAATAATTTCGATAAAGGGTTCATATTCCCAACTGCATCACCTTAGGGTGCATCGGTCCTCTTCATCAAGAATAAAGAAGGTCCAATGTATGTTTTAATTCATTATTATAAGCTCGACAAGATCAAAATAAAAAACAAGTAACCTCTTCCACAAATTTATGACATGTATGATTATCTATGTGGATCCCAAGTCTTATTGTTGGTAGATCTTTAGATATGTTATTATTAGGTAAAGGTAATGAAGGTGGATATCCCCATATCCTCTTTCTATACAACGTATGAGAACTTTTAGTTCATAGTAAATCCATTTGGACTCACTAATTCTCCAAAAATATTTTTGTACATGGTTATTTTTTTCTTTAGATATTTCCTCAAAAAAAATTTTGTAGTCGTTATAGATTATATTCTAATATACTTCAAAAGAATGGAGGAGCTCGAGGTGAATCTAAGCACTATGATAAAGACCTTATGAATGGATAATATTTTTACAATGTATAGAAAATGTGAGTTATGGTTGAAGGAATTATCATTCTTGCAGAATATTATCACTAAAAAATGGATATCTTTGGACCCTTAAAATAGAGGTAATTAAAGGATGGATGAGGACAATATCTAGGATATATACCCATATTTTCATCGGACTGGTTCAAAATTATAGATGATTTTTAAGAAATAAATCATGAATTTCAAACCCTATAACCAATATAGCTTTGGATGGAGTCATGTTTGTTTGGAATAATTAATGAAATGAGGGATTCGGGGAGTTAAAAAAATTCATATCAATACCCCTTTACTTATTCTACCCATATGTGGGGAACTATTCGTGGTATATATCGATGATTTGAATAGGGGAATAGGTTGTGTACTATTTCATAATAAGAAATAAATTTCATATGCCCCCAAAAAATTGAAATTTCATGAACATAACTAACAAACACATGATATGGAGTTGGTCTTTAGTTATTTTCACAATGAAAATTTGGAATCATTATCTCTTTCGGTAGAAGTGAAAACAATATATGAATCCTAAGAGACTCAAATATTTATTCACACAGAAAGTGCTAAATATGAACTAGATAAGATGGTTAGGGATAATTAATGATTATAAATATTTAATCCACTACCATACAGAGAATTAAAATAAAGTGGGAGATACTCTAAGTAGAAAGGATCTGAAAATTTTATCATTGATTAAAATTGATAAGGATCCAATATTTTTATACTTAAAAAGGATTGACCTGAGAATCATAAAGTAAGGAACATCATTAATACATTCGCAAATTATTTCTCAAATATCCCTTCAATAGATGATAATGGATCCAAAAAGGGATGATGTGGAAATTCAAAAGAAGGTGGAAGCTATAAGAAAGGGGAATCCTTAGAGTTTAAAAAAATGAATAAGGAGTTGTAAGATTTTGGTCACGACATCATATCCCATAAAATCCTGAGATAAATAAGTATCTATTGAATGATTAACAAATCCTGACCTTTTCCATCCATCTAAGGAGAAAAAATATGTATCGAGATATCTCATAGCACTTTTTTGGGAAAATATGAAGAAGGAGATCATATAATATAAGTTATGGTGTCTTGTATTTCATTAAGTGAGGGATGAAATGGAAAATTCAAGGAGTTGATGCAACTATTACCCATACATATTTGGAAAAGGGAAAAGATAACCATTTAATGTTTCACAGGTCTTCCAAATAAATAAAGAGGAAATAATGATATATGTGTTGGGGTGGATCAAATTTCAAAGACTTATCACATCATCTCAATTACAGAGGATGTATTATTCATTCACCTTTAAAGGATATATATTAGAAAAGTGGTAACATTGTAAGGAACACCAATATAGATTATATCTGATCAAGAACCACGATTTAAATAAAAGTTATAAAATATTCTCCAAAAATATATAAATACTTAGTTATACTTATTTATAGATTATCACCCTCAAACTGATGGAAAATTTGATAAGACTTGGCAGATGCTCGAGGATATGTTGAGAGCATGCTCGACATAATTTAAACAGGGATGGGATTAACATCTTTATTTGGTTGTGTTCTCATATAATAATGTTTTACACTCATGAATAAAAATGGATTCCAATAAATCCATTTATTTCAAGAGATTTGGAACATATGTATTCCAACATGAAGTTGGTGAACACAAAATTCATGGCCCTTAAACGGTCTTAGAAATGATGGAAAAGATAATGAAAATTCAACTACACATTAGGGGCTCTCATTGTTGAAATAAGATATATTCTAATAAACCTTGATGAGACTTGGAGTTTGAGTTTAGAGATAAGTTATTCATCTTCATATGTCCATGGAATAAATTCATGAGATTTTTGAATACATGAATGGTTTTTCTAGGATACGTTTGTATTTTTGAGATTCTTGATCGCATCAAAGTGGTGAACTATTGACTACCACCCCCACCTAACCTATCTCATGTTCATGATGTTTTCCTCATATCCCTTATGAGGAACTATATACTAGACCCATCACATGTAACGAATCCATTAGTGGTACCTTTGGAGAATGATATTTCATATAATGAGAAGATGGTGAAGACATTAGATCATAAATACAAATATATGGTAAATAAGACAAATCACGAAGTAAAAGTGCTACAAATAATCCAAATGATTGAAGATGAGATGTGGGATCTGGATAAAGTTATGAAACAAAATTACCCTCCTCTATTTTAATATTTCATATGAAAATTTCAAGGGTGAAATTTTTGAAGGGGAAAGATTTTAACAACCCTAACTCTTTTAAAAAAAATTCCATTTTTGATTGAATTAAATTCCCTATTATGTTTATAAAAATCACATGAAATTTTATGGTTTTATAACATCCTATAAAATTTAAAATATTGTTATCCATCATAACTGTTAGTAAAATATAAATTGAACTATGATCACCTGATTAGTATTATTATATGGTTTCAATAACCAAATGAATTAGAAAAAGAATGTGATGGACTTGACCAGTACAATCATACCCTATGAAGCCCATTTATCAAATATTCTGAGGGAGATATCATAATTGGGATTTTACCTTTATCACAATCAATCTGAGATCCAAAAACTAAATCATTACTGAAACAATTGTGGGATAATCTCAAGATCCTCAAGATCCCAACCCAAACCATATACGCTCAATCACCCAATTAATATATCACCAACATGCACCTTACCCTTCAAGAATTTGTTGGTGTAATTAAGTGTTGTGTATCAAGACAAAAACAATATGAATATATATATATATATATAGTATATTGAATAATGAATAAATTTCCTTATTATTTTTGTTACTATATAATTTTTTTTATTTCTATACTATAAAACAAAATTTTTATTTTTGTGTAATATGAAATTTCAAATACAATATTCAATTTGGACGATTTCACGAATTTTAAAAATAAATGAAAATTAAAAACAATAATGAAATTAAATATTGTTTATTAAATAGTAATGATAATATAATTTTTTATGAAGTCAACTGTAGTTTCTATAAGGTTTGGAAAAGTATTATGGTAAAAAAACATCATTTATCAATAAATATGGATTCTAGTTTTATATGTAAAATATCACAAATTTTGAAAATTATTTTAATAAAATAATAATTATTTTTTGGATATCACATAAAAATTATATAACATTGAATTTTTTATAATTATCTTAGATAGTGGAATATTCAATTAAAATTAAATAAGGTATAAATATACGATGTACATTATGAAATCATAATAACAAAAAAGTGATGTAATAAATGATATAAATGGTATACATGAAAAATATATTTTCCCATTTAAAATAATGTGATTTTGATATTTTTTTTATGTTTATAAATACCTTATGAATCCTCCAAAATCTATATTATAGTTTAATGTTTTAATATCATTTATTTATAAACACGATTCACCTCCACATCACCAAGCATCATATTTTATTGAGTTTAGACCATGGATTTATAAAATAATAAAAACCAACCCCCTTTAGAAGAATACATGGGTAAAAACCATGGGAAGTTTTCTAGTTTTTATTAATTGATCAGATAGAGTTCAAAACCAAGGTTTGAGAAATAATAATGAACTACCCTATCTTTTAATACGTAAAACTACCCATGCTCCCATTAATCATCATTAAATAACCTTAGATAATTTCATAACCTTCCCTATCCCTTATATAGTCCTCCTATGAAACCCACATGCTCAAAAGAGTCTCCCCCCAAGATTTTCGAATCACCCTCTTTAGGTAAGGGGCCTCTCTCTTTTATCCATTAAAGAACTTTTTTTGGATATATCCTTCTATATCTCAATTTTTTTTTTAAATAACCTTATAAAGATCCCTATACAATCATATTAATTTATTAATAGAGATATATCATTTATCCCATTCCATTATAGAATTTCCCAAACACATTACTATACCAAAATTTCGTAAGGGATCATATCGTTCTTATCCTTATCCACGAATCTTCTTCATTTTACGCAATTTATTTAAAATTCCTAAAAGTTAGGATATGTTTTTACAACATGCCTATTACTGTCCACATTTATTTACAAATTCTGATAGGCCCATTTTGACCTCATATAACCATTTTATGAATATTTTAGAACTATCATTATGCGAATAAAATTTCACTATTCTTTTTTCATTCCAAAACATTGTATTTTGAATACAGTCACTATTATCAATCAAGTGTATTCATATAGATATAAATATACTTATTCTATTGGGTAATTACATGTATTTATTTCATAATCCTTAATCTTGGAATTAAATCTGAAGAAATATGATCATAACTTGCATGATCTATGTGGCACACTTACGCATGTAAATGATTGATAGTGATGGGTGCGCCCAAAATTATATAGTGATCAAATGTGTTGGGTAATGTTTGATTCTCATGAGATATCATGTATGGTATTAAAGAGTGAAAATAATTAATTACGGGAATTATTCCACCATGTTATGATGTCTTGTAGGTTAACGTTGACCTAGGTTTCTGATGTTATATTTAATTTTGTTTCCACCACACCTTTTTTGCATTTATGTTATCATGCTATATCATGACACTTTTTTAATTTTTATTATTTTCACCCATCTTATGAATAATTTAAATACCTAATATTTAGAATTTAATATTGTATTCATGTTATTCTTTGTTTATTCACTTACTAGGCTTTATAGCTCACCCTTTTATTATGTATGCCCCCAGGTTATCCCATACAATGTTAGGAATGATGGATAATTATGAGCATGTTAAGGTAGTTTAAAACAATTTTGACATACCAAGTTTTATATGTTTTTGTTTAATGTCTCTGTTTACCCAGAGACACAATAATTATCATTATTTTGGGTTTTATGATGTTTATTATTAAGTAATAAAACATGAATCAATGTGTTATAAAGACTTGGGTTTTCATAATCAACTCTTTTAAGGATAATGGATTTTTAGGGAGATTATAATAGTACTGGTGAAGTATAAAAGGATGGAAATAAATCCCAAAAACTATGTTATGTTTATATGGAATATTAGATAATTTTTAATTTCAATTTCAAATAGGGGTTTTATATAAAAATAACCCCAAAAACAGATAAAAAAATGTTAAATTTAAATTATTCTTATATGGAAAACTATTTTTACTAAGGAGGTAATGAATATAAAGAATTTTTTAATGAAAATTGTAAGGAAATTACCCAAAAGAGAATGGAAAAGGAAGATTACATTAGTTGGAATCATCTCAATTCAAGATTAAGACTAAAAAAAGATTTTCCATCTTAGAAGATTTAGAGGATTTCATGGATATGAAGGAATAAAAGGTTCATTAACCATCATTAAATGTGGAATAGTGGTCAAGAGTGGATAAAATAATAACAAAGAAGGAATAAATGGCTAATATTTCATTCAAGGTGATAGATATGTCTAGAATGTTCATTCTAGAAAGTGAGTTTACTTCTCATATGATTGAAATTGACAAACTCAAATCATGAATAATGTATAATAAACATGGAATTGTTAATTTTGTAAATAAATAGTGAATAAAAATTATTGGATTTGGTAATGTTATGTTTAGTTGAAAATATTTAATATATACAGATGATCTCTTGGTTATAGGCCTTAGACACATTTCTCTAACTGTATGCTAATTGTGTGACTTGGGACATACCATGGCATTAAAAAAATACATAAAATATCAAAAGTAGAGAAGGAGAATATTTTAAATGAATATGAATGAATGGAAATATTTATCTCATTGATGAATATATTAAATTCATCTTATCCAAATAAGGTAAAAATATTTATGGAACTGGTGTCTTGGTCATGTGAGCCAAAAAATATATGGAGATCAATGTTTAAAATGTTGAAACACAAGATAACCCCAATATTATATATGATCACACTCACATATGTAAATCCTATTTAATGGGAATGATTTTGAGGAGGAATGAAAATCTGAGTAAGTTAAATACATAAAGGGTTCTCATGATAATTCAGTTGGAAGCGTGTGAGATGCTGAATCATAATGACATGGCTAGAAAGATGAAATTTTTATTTTTTAATGATTATCATAGAATGGATTTTTCAATAGATATTTATGAAAAATTTAAGGTATTAAATATATTTAAATGATTTTAGAGGATAGTTAAAAATAGGTTATGATGAAAAATTTCGAAATGAAATACCCAAAAGGGCATGAAATATATAAACAATAAGGTGGTTGAGTATCTACATAAATATGGGATTTAACACCAAATGTTAGCAATGATGAATACTCATCAATGTTTTTTTGTGTAGTAAAAATATTCTAAATAACATGTAACAAAATATACATTTTGAGAAGAAACTACCAGATACATTTTAGAGGGAGTCCTTTCTCACCATAGTGTGCATCTCCAATAGGGCCATGTTTGATATGATTGAGGAGAATATATGTGGAGAAATATTATAAGGTAAGAAGATGACACTAAATTAATATTAAATTTTTGGTAGTATGTGTATCATTCTTAATAAAAATATAGATAAAACGATTTTAAATCATAGTGATGAAGTAAATTTACATGTATATTCATCCCAAAGTATATAGTATAGGTTCTGTTACAAAACACGTAGAAAAATTATGGATATCCAAAATTTGATAATGGTTTAAAATGACAAAATTTTCAAATCTAGTGAGCCAAATTTTAAAACAAATGATCAGATATATTTTAAAAAATGCTTCATTTTTTCTAAATAATGTGATAAATAACTATAATGTCTAGAGTTATAAAAAAGTAATGTAGAATGATCAGATAAAATATATGATGATGAAGAAAATATAATAGATATTTCAACTATAAATTGAATGTATGGTAGGGTAGAAGTAAATAAAAAAATAATATTGGTGATTGGAAAATCTTTCTTTCAATGGGAATAATAAAGGATTAGACTCAAATGTATGTCCCATCCCTGTTCGAAACTAAAAATGTGGAAGAGACTACTAATTATGAGAATATATTAAATTTTATGAATGAGAGTCTTGTCCAAATAGAGTAAAAATAGATGTATGAAGTTATTTAAAGGCCAAAGTACTAGAATGTTATCATAAAAAATGGGATTTCTAAAATAAAATCAATGAAGATAGAAAGGTGACTTAGAACAAGGACTGAATAGTGAGAAATGTATTTATACAAGTAAAATACATTTATTTATATAAAAAATATTATTCCATGGATAGAATTTAAACCATAATAATTTTCTTGGCTTTGGTTACGAAAAATGTTTTCAAAGTTTATCAAATGGATGTTACATCAACATTATTGAATAGAGTTATAAATTAGGTGTTATAAATTGAAATCAAATTGTGTAATTATTTATGAAGATATTGAAAAGGTGAACTAGTTAAATAATGTTTTGAATTTCCTAAAATAGGCACCAAGGGACTCGTACTCATGGTTTGATCAATACTTAAAGAGAAGAGAATTTCAAGGAGGAATGATTGATTACACCAAATATATCAAGAAAAAAAAGATAAGTGGATATTGGTGATCATAGATATATATGTATATATGAAATCATATTTGGAATATCAAGTTAAACCCAATGGAAGATATTTTAACAACTCATGAGGTGTGAATTTGAGATGTATTTGACTAGTGAATTATCATATTTCCCTTGGATAAAATTTTATTCAATGATTGGATGACGCATTCATTAAAAAATATCCATGGATGTGATAAAAATTATCTATATAGATGAATCAAGGATAATAGATTCAATGTTCACTCTTTTTTGATGTATTGAAAGAATAATTATGTAAATTAATACAATAAAACATGTTTTAGGAAAAACATTTGTTGTTTTCTATAAATTATTTCCACTAAACGAAAAATATTTTCTCCACATATCAAGATATCCATTATTAATTTTTTTATAAAGAAATTAATTTTCAAACTCCGATAATAATTTATTGATAGTAATAAAATGGAATTTAGGTTTTATTATTATATAAAATCATACTAGTCACGCATGGTATTTATTGATCCTGTTTGGGTAGGTTTTTAGATGTATTAAACTCAATATTAGGTTTTTCTTTCTATCTTGTAATCACTTTCATTTTCTATATAATAAATAAGGATTATTTGATACCATTAAGTACTAAATTTAATGAATACATAAAATACACTAAATCATGTACCCAACTGATATATATGAAATAACATCATTGATACATTAGGTTAGATATATACTATCTTATTCCAATCATGTGTGATAAATCGAGTTCAATAAGTCTCAGTCAAAATCTCATTCATCATTTGAATTCCAAGAATGATTAAAATTTATTTTAATATCATAAAGGGAAGGTTGAGAAGCAATTTGTGATATTGGAGTATGATTTTAGTCAAGATTATGTTGATGATAACATGACTAGGGAGCTACCAAAAGTTGATTTTGAATGGAATCATATGGTTCTTGGAGTCTAACCAAATCAATCTAACAAGAAAAGTTTGAAAAGTTATCACCAAAAACCCAAAACAATTTCTATTTAAGGGAGTTATATTTTCTTTTTTAATTTCAATCCTTGAATTTATAACTTTAATTTTTTGACTATAAAGGAAGTTATTTTTATGTTCATGGAAAAAGTAGGAGAAGGTGTTTTTGTTTTTAGGGGGGAAGATGTTTATGAGAATTATTTCATATTTATAAGGCGAACCATTGTTTTGAAATGGTTAGAGTTTTTGGAATACATATCTATTGTATCTATTTAGATGTAAATCCTGAAGTGCATAGGGTCTAATGTAATGTTTTCTTGTGGTTATTCTCTTAAAAATCATTTTTATCTTGTCTAGTTCGAACCATATGGGATTAGGGTTCTTGATTAGTGATTCAATGATACATACATTGTAAAAAAGTGTGCCCTATAGAATTTAATGTTTTTATTATTTGTTCAAATATTTACCTAGCAATGAAGTATTGAGTGTTTTTTATAATTCTCAATAATATGAATTCTGTTAACTAATGGAAAAATCCCTTGGTAGGTTATTATAGACTATATTTTTAATAATAATATGTTGGGTAAATTTTATAAATAAATATTTTATGTGCTGAAGGAGGCATATGAATTTTTTATTAGTAGATGGGGGAGTTGTTTTTGATAAATAGGTTCTACATCGTGACACAGATGGATGTTCTATGACTAAAGTAATTAATATTCATTTTAGAACTATTAAAAAGTCCTCTAAGACATCATCTATGTGACAGATAGCATGTGCATAAGGTTGGGATGTATAGGGAAGCTGGTAATGTCCCTAAAAATATTATAATTTTGTATCATCACCATGAATAAAGTGATCACACCATGAAGAGTATTTATATCACATGGTAAAAGGAAAATGTAAGATTTCATAGAATCTTTCCTATTGTGCATTACACCGTAACCCAATATAGCATGCCAATATTATATATTAGTATATTTGGGTGTTTAAAACCAAATGAGTTTAATATCCTAATAAAAGGGATTTTTTATGATATTTCTATGTGAATTTTAATGGTAATCCCATATTTTCCTTACACCATGAAGCATAGATCATTCTATTGCATGTTCAAGGGATGAAATTAATTTACTATTCCTATTAAGATTTGTGGATTGTGTAATGGTAAATTTTATGAATTTAAATACAGTTAATGGACAAATAATTTAAGATCTAATTATTAATCAATAAAATATTATGTTTCATTATGAGGATAACTTATTTCATTTTATTCAGGTTGTAATAAGTTGGTTTTGTTGTGAATGAAAAATTTCTAGACTAATTGCCGATGGGGTTGGATCTTAAATGATGGAGTAATGAGTTGAAATTTATAGCTATTGATTAGTCTTAATGGAACATAGTATCCATACCTAAACCTCTTAGGATACCAGGGGTAATGATAAATGATTTAATGAAGGATAATTAATCCACACCATTTGATTACTAATTGTGTGGTTGAGTAGTTCCAGTGAGTTTTAGATAAATTCATAAATATAGAGACTCGATGATGAACCATAGAGAAATATAAATCTCAATGTGATAAATATGATATATCTAGGTTTTTATTGGAAATAAGTATTTCTAAAAATGATCTATAAAACTAAAGTCAATGATTACGTAATTATAGAATTCATTCACTCAGGAAGTTTAACCAGTTTCACATTATTCAGAGTGCCATCTCAAGTGTATTTCTTATCAATCATTTATAGATGAATAAAAACATTGAAAATGGAATAGTGATAACCTATCTATGAATAAGAGTATTGAGTTCCCTAATTCATTTTTTGATAATTAATATGGATGTTCAATGAAATATATCAACTGTGATATAACATGAAAATAATTATGATTATTATTTTAGGTATAACGATTCACTACAAATCACATGATCCTTGTATTAGACAAGTTTCATTGAACTATGTAAATAAACTAATATCTTTATTGCATCAATATTCATTAAATAGAGATAATTTAGGGAGAAAAATAGGTGTTCCTCAAAAATTGATAATAAGATCTTGATCATGGGAGGAAAATTCAAAAACTAAAATTTCCTAATTCACAACCCTGATTTTGTAATTCATAGAATTTGACCATTCATTTAACTAAAAAAAATTACAATGGTTTTATATTTTACTTTTTTATAAAATTATCTTTATTATTCAATTGTAGACTATAAAAAACCATTATTCTAGATGTGATCAATGGTTAATTCCAAGAATTAACATTAAAAATTTAACGATTTTATAAATTATAAAACGAGGACTAATATAAAATTATTAATTTTAACATACATGCTGTTTATAATAAACTTCGTATTTAGAAATTTATTTAAATTGTGATTTTTTTTGTTTATAAATTTTTTAATGATGTAATAAATAAATGGAAATATGTGATATTTTATTTATATAAAAATGGTTATATTAAATAATTTTTTTATATTATTATAAATATTTTGGTACGTATTATATATTTCATATATGAAGTTTCTTATTTTTAATACCTTGTAAATTGAATATATGAAAGATTTTATTTAAAAAATGAAATTTTTATGCTTAGTAACATATATAATATATATAAATCTTGGTAAATTATAGAATTTTTTTACTTTTTTATTTATCAAAATCTAGTAATGTTTATTTTGTGTCTAAGTTTAGTAATATTTCATTTATTTAGTTCATTATGTTTTTTAAATACTGAATATAATTTTTTTAATTTATTATTGAATGCGTTATTTTGTTAAAACTGCATCTTATCAATGTCCTGACATGTTTTTAAGTACATAATTTCTATATAGATCATAATATTTAGTGATGTTCAACCATGAGTTTTATTTTTTTGGTCATGCAAAAGAAAGGAGAAGAAGATTATGATTTATACATATTTGGTGTTTGGATTGTATCATAATAATAATATCTCATACATAATAATCTTTGAATTTTGGGATATGGGTAAAAACATATCACATTCCTTTTATTATAGGTTATATTATGTAAAAGTGATTTTTGGATTTCTATCGCACCATACATTCTCTATTAATGATTTTGGTTTCATACGATTATAAGAATATAAAGAAAGGGGTTCATCTCCCTTATGGAAAAGATGAATATTGATATGTTTGAATGTAAATGGCATTTATTTTTTTGTTAGGTAATTCAAATCATGTATAGTGTAAGGTTATATAAATTTTTATATTTTGATCACGTAAATTTAACTCATTGTATATGAAGAAAAAAATAAATCACAATGAGTAATGTGTACATTAATGGAGTATATGATAGAATATGGAATGATTCTGAAAACCCGTGAAATTTTATGATCTATATTCCTTCCAAAGTGAAATACTTTCAAGACCTCAACCCTCTTAATGGGTATGTTGTGAAAAATTTGGGCACTAATAGATTATCTTATGTTATGAATAGGTGACCCCAATGATCATGTTTATATTCCATTCATTGGTATTGGGTATCTAGGTAAGGATACATGTGGGATAGAGAGAGAAAACTTCATATGATAGATTTAGGGAATGTGTTGTCCACTCAACAATCCAAGAGTCACATGTTATATAATTTACATGATTTTCAACTAGATACAATAATATATTATGATTTAAATATAGATGGGACATAAAATTTTAAATTATATATCTTGCCCCCAAAAAGGTATGTTGTAATTTAAATTGCATTATCATTTTTATAGTATAAAGTATAAAAAAATACGTATTAAAGTACTATAAACATAATTCACATCTCAATAAAATATTATATTAAAAAAAATGATATCATCATCACCAATCATTACATTGAGATTAGAACTGGACATAATAGACTAATGATAAAACCTAAAAAAGCAATTAACTAAAAAGAATAATTATATTTTTTTGGGGAAACCCCATATATATTAGTTGACTATTTATGTAGCTAAATTAGTTTAAGCAAATTTTTATAAAAAAATTTAAATTATTTTGATTGTGTATCCACTTTAATTCTTGTATCCCTGGAGTTTATGATATAAAGTCCCATTATAACATTGATGTATTTAAGATTATTAAAAAAAATTTCTCTATTAATAACTAGCTAAAAATTAGAGGTTTTGCGTTTTAAAAGATTTTACTAGATACTATAAGATTGAAATATCTTTATTCAATAGTCATGAACTCAATATGTCTGGGTTTGTAATTTTCTTAGAGAGGTTGGGTCTGTATTAATCCTCATTGAACCAATAAATATCATTCTATAATAATTTCTAGAAATTTATTAGAAATTTATTATAAACTATTATATTAATAAGTTCAACAAACGTTTACATAGTATTCTTACTATTTATAGGATAAATTATTTAGATATATTACTTGAAAAATATGGTTGTTTAATGATAGTATAACCTGGTTCATTGAATCCAAAAGGAGGAGTAAGGAATAAGGGGTGGTGTTTCTATTGTTGCAAACCTGATCATTAGAGGAAGAATTAATCGAAATACATAAGGATTGTAATATACATAAAAGAGGATCCAGATAAATAATTAATGTCATAAAAATAGGTTCTTCTATTCCAAATAGCATATTAAAGAAATTGTACAATATAAAAATGTTGATAATATTTGTTATTGCTCAAAATTAATGAATAGATGATGAATGGTGGTTAATGTTTTAATTATTTTTTATAAAATGAAGGGTTGATACATTACATAAGTACATTAAAGAGAGTAATACGAATATTGAATGATATAAAACATGCATTGTATGTAATATTATTATATATATATGAATTTTTTTTGATTATAAGTAAGGATATTTTATCAATTAATTATGATAATTCATTTTGATACACATGAATTTTTATTAACTGAATTATATAACATGATTGATTTTTATTAAATATTATTATGTTTTATCTATGAAAATTGTCTGACTCAATTTTATTTTTATAAACATGAGGGTATTGAGGACCATGAATCCACTAAATACATTGATAGAAGGTCAAAGGTTTAAATTAAGATCAAAACCCCTTAAAATTTGGGAAATTAGGGGATTTTTTTAAGAAAAAAAGTGCTTTATTGGGAGGCATGTGCTTCATGAAGTATATTTCCATGATTAAATCCATGGGATTCATGATGGGGAATATTCTTGATTGAGAAATCATCTTTAAACTTCTATAGAGTTCTAAAAATATTGGATTATTCACTAGGAACTTCAAGCGTTCACCCAACCTAATCATTTTAAATAGATATATAGTGTTTTTGAACCCATGTTATATTCTCATTTTAATTCTATAATGATTCTATACCTAATTGAAATTACCTCCATAATTTTTGATTATAAATAATGATTCATAAAGATGATGAGATATAAGACCTAAGACTGATTTCAAGACCAACATATACTCTATTCATGAATTTTTCATTGTGTATGGATGATCTATGTGACCACATTCCCACAATGTTGCGACCCAAACAGAGGAATAAGTTATCTAAAACCACCTATAAAGACATCAAACCTAACTCAAAATTAACACTAATAGAGATAATAGAAATTTTTCTTTAAAGAGTGAGTTATCATTTTTTGAAGCTTAAAGAAGATTCTGATTTTTCATTCATGAGAGAATCCCAATTTAACATGGGGGAATAAAGAAGGAAATCAGATGTATACTACTATTTTATACCTTCATAAATGGGTAGAGCTCACATATACTTTCTTGAATGGGGGTCACTAATGTTTCCCTTTGAGAAAAATAATCCCTCACATATTCCATTGTGAATGGGAGTCCCTCGCATACCTATTCACGAACGAATGGATCCCACATGCATGAAAATTCCCAACATGAATGTGGGCCCCCATTGTGAATGGGATAATTTTTGACGGTACCTTCATGAGGAACCCTTGATTCAGTCCCTATATGAAATCCTAAAATTTATGTACAAATAATACCATGAATTATGAGGGCCTACTATTGTATTTCATACCCTCATATTAGTGTTCCTAACTTATGTATCTTATATCCCATCAATGAAAATATCAGGAATAATTAAAATAGTAGATAATTATGCCTCTCATATGTCATATCCTTCAGTAAAATTACGTATTTGTATGAAATTGGACGAAATGTCCTTTTAATATTCCATTATCTAAAATTAAAACTATGAAATAGAAGCGTCTAGACCTCATCAAAAACCACATGACATACATGATTAGGTTGTTATTTAGCCCATAGGGTCCCTCCAATTATATCATGTATTACCTTGATAAAATAAGGCTCTAAAATCATCCTAATAAACTTATAAAACAATTAGCATCACCATAATATTGAATCACATAGATAATAAGGGTTATTAAAAGAAAGAAAACAAAAAAGTATTTCGTTTCTCAAAATGATTATAATTTTTTCCAAAGTTTCCAATAGGGTTTCCTAATTTTAATCAATTATACAAGAGGTAATGGGATTCTATATGAAGTGTAAACCTTGTTTATGTTTCCATTAAAGATTTTATCACCGGGAAACAACAACGATCCAAGGTTAATTATTCTAGTGTAGATAATTCTTTTATGTAAGACCCATTCATGATTTTATAATTCCTAATGTGAACCATTGGTCCAGTTAATAGTTGTAATCCCTAACACTTCATACCTTCACCAAAGTCACTAAACTGTTCAGGCATCTTGGTATCCTAGGCACATTCCCCAATCAATAATTTTTTGTCACTACTTTTATAAAACATACATACTAGTCATACTATATAAAAATAAATGAAAAAAAACTCATAAAATGATATTAAAATTAATGGTATGGTCTTATAACTAGTCTTTGAACAATACACATCATACTATACATGTTTTGATTCTTATATTAGCATGATACATCAGAAACCTCCCAGAGGCCCAAGCCCAATATATCAACCAACTATTTCCTTCTGAATAGGTCTATATTTCTCATGATCATGGTCATCCCCAATCATTAATAAATGTTCCATATGATAAATTTATTCATATTAACTAGGTAGATATTCCCTATGAATCCATCATCATTGGGCCATATTACTCATGAAATCATCTATTCTCCTCCTCATTGGGATATTTTTTCCATAGGCCCAGATTCCCTTTCACTAGGTCTATATTACATGGGAAAATTTTTCATTAGGAAATATTATTGACGAGGGTGCATCTTAATCAATGATCCTTATTCCCATGGTAAAAACTAACTATATCCCTATTGGGGATACACTGTCTATGATACCTCAATCTTCCTCGAAGATCTATATTACCTTTGAGAAGAACCCGGAAAGGGATGCCTATATGTCATCACCACACAGATCAAAGAAATAAAAATTTCACATAAAATTATACATAATGTGACTTCAAATTTCCTGGGAACCATTATGGTTTCATGGCCTAAAGAGGAACCATATGATGATTTTTAATGGAATTAAAAGTAATTATGTGTCTCATTCAGTGACAGAAAACTACATGAGTTATAATTACAATAAAAGGGATAGATTGGAATCCATTTTTAGGTCTCAAATGCCAACACCATAAACTAATAATTCCTCCTTATACGATGATAAAATTCAATGTAACCATTTATATATCTTTAAATAGTACAATAATTAAATTATCAAGAGAAATATGATGAAATTATGATACATACATATCATGCCATTTTTGGAGATCCTTTGATAGATATATATCATAACATTAATGGGGAATATTTAATATATATATATATATATATGTTCACATTGTCATATGTATTTCGTCAAATACCTAATATAGAGGTAACCGGTCCTGCATTGAGATTTAAGGAGTCATTAACATATCCTAATTCAATAAGAGATTCTAAAGGTAGGAATTAAAAATTCACATATATGCAGTGATGAGGATAACCTCCAATCTTATCTAAAAATGAAAAATCAAGTCATCAATGTTAAATTACCCATGACCACATTCCTTTGGAAAATATGTTAGTTTTGACTAAAAAAATAATGGATTAAATTATAGTTCATACAAAAACATATTGAAATAGACGTGAATCATTTACCCATCAATCTGATCAATCAAACATACTATTTATTATGAGGATAAATTCATGACTATTCCTATTTTTGTTTGTCAATACTTATAATACTTCAATAAATAGAGTCCCCTCTAATCCCAAATAGATTGAATCATAAAATCAATAAACATATGATTCATATACTATTAATATGGAATCATTTCTTTCTTAGGGGATATTTCCACCAATGAAACACCTTCAATCATTAGTGATCAATGCATTGGTGATGGTTTACCCCCTCAAAGATACCATCTCCACCTTATAGGTGGTCTATGTGAGCCATTAAGGGATAAAACATAATGACTCACCCTATTAGTAATATAAGGAAACAAAACATATTTTGAAACATGTCATCACCTAAAGTTTTACTAAACGAATATTCATAGAGATTGATAAAAACCATCTTCACTACCTTACATATATTTAGTATGAGTATGGGATCACCTTCTCCACTACCAATGATCTTTATAGAAAAAAAACCCTATTTTAAACTTTATTTCTTAATTCTCTGTAGTCTCATGTCATAAAAAGTCTACTAAAAATTCCAACTAAGAGATAATATCCCAGAACATCCAATATAGGGAACCCTGGAGGAGATGTCAACATGAGAAATAAACCAAAAACTTATGGGAGTAAGATCATATTCCTAACCCTATAAAAGAATACCATCAGTATAATTTAATGATAGTCAAGGAGTAATCCTGTATCCCTTCTCTTACTCTTTAGGATTTATGCTTCAATTTAGTATCATTAGGAGGATCATGATGACATATTCTTGTTGTAGCTAGTGGGAAACCCATACTCCTTCCCATGTATATGTATAGCTTTGGCATATTTTGACATCCAAATAATTTAAAAAGGATCATATCCCCACTACCACTAAAGATCGGGCCTATATTCCCATTACCATTACAGAAACCTATCAAAATATTCAGCTGGAGATAAAATATTTGATTTATAACCTATTACATGCCATAAAAATTGATATATTATGAGGGAATGAGAAATGAAAAACCAATAGCAACATATCCAGGTGTTTGATCGAGGGTAGACACATATTATCACCATTATCAATAAAACAACACAAAAACATATGTCAATAGATGCTCAACATCCCGCCCATATTAATGACTCAATTTTATGAGATCATAAACATGTCCCAAAAAAAGAAAAAAGAAATAGATTGAGCTCGTATCCCTATCCAAACTAGTGATCATTATCCTATTCAGATAGACTCTTTTGGGAATTTACACATCACTAACACAATTACAATAAAACAAATAAATATTATGGTAGTATCTCCATAGAGGACCAAAATTATAAAACCCCTTCAGTGTATAGATGGATTTCAATGTATCTTGATGAAAACCAAATGGAAATCACATATTAATTCACGTTATGAAGAAACCCATGGACATATCTTGGTGAAAAGTGAAGGGAATGTTTATATTCTTAACTAGTTTAAAGAATTTTATCAACATATTTCAATCATAATATGGGATGTTCCAAGTAGGTATCCCACATGGTAAGGTTGTTGTGCATTGTGTTCAACCCCATATGGTTGATAGAGAACATCTAAAATTAAATATCACCTAGGGAAGTAAAAAAATAGGGATAAGGGTCATACATTTACCAAAATCAGTTCTCATATTCTTAGTACCCTTTTATATATCTCATAATAATCCAATGAATCTATTGAGACACCATGAAATAGAGGATATAGTTGTAGTTGTG
The DNA here is from genome assembly GCA_963277665.1 of Viscum album. Taxonomy (NCBI): domain Eukaryota; kingdom Viridiplantae; phylum Streptophyta; class Magnoliopsida; order Santalales; family Viscaceae; genus Viscum; species Viscum album. Next base: position 1,855,466,815 of record OY728145.1, read on the forward strand.
GGGTACCTCCCCATGATCCTACGATCAGTATCTCTAGATATATTCCTCAGAGTATTTTCAATGGCAAACCTCCAAACGGTAACATAAATATTGATCTCGAGACCTCTTCTTGTGGTTCGATCTATAAAAATAATCCTTTTATCCATAAGATCATTCATTTAGATTGTCCTTGCCTTTCCAATACAACAAATATTTTTCACCAGGGAGGTTATCTCGATGGACACTATAAAATCAACCCTGGAGGTCTTCTATAAATAATATGATACCAAAATCTTCCTTGAAAAGGGTATTGATCCCTAGTAGAAATTATACAAATTATGGTGAATAAGAATGTGATCGTTGAGCTTCTCCCTATACAGTTCACCAAGAAGGTCCTCCCCATAGTGACATCAAACCCCTATTAGAAGTACTTCCCCTTATCCAAGATGTTATATGTGAAAAATCATATCAAGTGGTTCTGGAGAGATAGAGTTCATCCACACTAAGTGTATAATCTTGGGATAGAAATATTTATTCATAACTGAGGGATAGTTTTAGGTAACAATCATCATATATTACAATATCAAATCATCTATCCTTCAATACAGTGTTGAATATTCTAACCAATCCAACTCCCCTAAATAATGTATTTTGAATTTTATCACTACATTTAGATTGGGTGGAGTAATATTTGAAAGAGGAAATAGTTTATTTAATGATTATAAATTAATAACTAGAAAAATATAATATACAGATTATATTATGGGAAATATCCACCTCTTAGAATGAAATTATGGTGACATTGGGTGATGAATATATTCATATCTATACCTGGAAATATGGAAAACTCTCATAAGTTTAGTATACAAACCATGTAAAGGAGATAAATGAACTTTTCTATAAAGTAAATTTGTGTGAGAACCAGGGTTTTTGGAAGAGGTCAAAATCCCGACCCTGTTTGAGTTTTTTACTTGTTTTTGAGAAAACTAAGAAAATATGGGAAGTTATGGAAATTTCATGATTACATTCAATTTAATCCAAATTACACGCCATTTTTGGGTTTGGCATGTACTATCCATGGGTGGACCATGTACATGCCATGTGGTGTCCGTGTTAGAATTTCTTACTACATGGCATGTAATGTTACTTGACATGCTGTGTATCGTTCTTCTGTGTACCGAATAAATCATAGCTGTGTGGTGACCTATATGGCATGTCCATGCCTTGTGTTTACCTTTTCCTAAGTCATATTATGGAAAAAGAAACTACATGGAATTAATTCTCTCATAAATTCCATGTAATTTTATTTTTATTCGTTTATACAAGAGGGCATCACGTCTAATTTTAGAAGACATCTTCTTCTTCCCCAATTTGGGAAGAGATCCATTCTGAAATCCCTAAGAACACACCTTTCCATATAATCATCATATAATGTCCATTCTTTAATCCATCAGTGTTTGTGAGATCGAATGGGGAAGGCTAAACCTGCACACCCTCTTTCATTCTAGTTTCTTTTCCTCTAACACCGACGATTCCATCTAAGTAGAATTGAAAAGATTTGATGGAAACATAGAACAACAAATATTATATTCTAATTGGAGATTGATATCGGATGCGACTATGTCTATGAGTCTCAGGTGGGTGGTGCACACCTTCTTCTATGCTTTTGTGGTTATTTGGGGGTTGCTGCTTTTTAGCGCGACGTCGGGTATTGAGGGAGACCCTTGTTTAACAATATTAAAATGACTGTATGCATTGTGGGATGTCGTTGGGTGTTTAATTATCCTATTATTATAGAGAGAGGCTGGGTTAGAGAAAACTACTAATTTGGAGATTTTTGGTTGGGGGTTCCAAAATGGTTAGAATTTAATTGCTATGAATTAAACTACGGAGTTTGAATTTTTAAGCACGATTAACTTTGTTAGAGGCTTTCAAGACCTCGGTGCTTGTATGGGACAACACATGGCTAGTTCAATTCATATTTTTAGTTTCATTTTCATATTTTATGTATTTATTTTGATTATAAATATATGATATGGGATATTGTATATGTTAGAACCTTTAGGTTGTGTTGGGCATGGCCTAGGTATTGTTGAGTGATGCTGATCCTAGGTTGGGCTTGGCTCGGATTACATTGGGTTATTCTGACCCTGATATTGGGCATCATGAATGTCAACATGAGTTAGTGTGACTTTTAGGTTGGGCATGGCCTAGGATACATGAATTTTGAGTCCATCGGTCTTGAGCGACATGGTCACAAGTACATGATGTATCAGAGATGTTGTGAATTGAAAACTTATTTTGGTGATTACTGCTCACCCATAACATTGAGTAGTGTTCACAGAGGTAGAATCCGCGATGAGGTTGTTTTGGCCACTTATTGGGTAGAGGCCCCTAATAGATGCAGTTAGGTACAATTTGATTGGGGGTTCTTGACATAGGAACCCATGTGGAAGGTGAGGAGCCTTAAAGGGATAGCATTGAAGCTATCTTGTTGGGTGAAGAGGCTGACTCTGATTTGAGGGAAGACATCACTATCTCTATAGTTACTAATTTCAGGACAGACAACCCTATCCCTTAGATAATTGATTTGAGGGAAGACATCGATGTCCCTACAGTTCTTATTTGAAGATAAGCATCACTGCTCCTATAGTTATTGTGCCATGGGAGGCATGGACTTTTGATCAAGGTTAATATTTTTTGGGAATTCCTTCATGATGTTAGTAATTTATACATAATTTGTCAAGAGGAACATGGTACCGAGTTACATGACAAAGATTCTAGCGTTGGCTGAAGAAGGTGACACTCCATGGTGGCTTCGGAGCAGTAGTGATGTTTATGTTTATTTGTGCATAGTAATGTTTACTAATTTTCTTATAAATTCATGTCTGATTATGCAATTATATTAGGTACACACCATTGGGTGGTATCCTACTAAGATTCATCTCAAACCCTACATAGGCCCTTTCAGGGCACATTTATACTTTATGAACTTGCATGTAGGAAAAGGGTCAGCATCAGGAGCTGGGCCGTAGTGATGTTTGGCATGGAGACTGGTATGGACCATGCGGTCATGCCTAGCTGGAGTTTACTTATTTTAGATTCCTTGTTTCTATATCAACATGCCTACTTTAATATATAAAAATAGTTGGTAATCCATTGGCGCCATTTATATATATTGACATGTATGACCTGCTAAGGATGCATGATTGTTGTTTTAAAGATGTTGTAATTGATTTTTGGCATGTTGTTCTGGTTACCTTATACTAGTGTTGTTTCTAATATAGACTCCCCCAATACACCTATTAGACCCTCACTGCTAGTCAGTAGCTTTTGGCATTTGGGGAGGTGTGCCTAAGGTCGTAAAACCCGACCCATTTATCACTGTTCAGGTGAATCGTCGAGTCCCATACATTACTATTTGGTTCCCCATTCATCTTCATGACAATAAGTTCCATGAGGGAAGAAAACAAATATCTACCATGTGTGTATCACTACTATAATTTACTACACTAGTTGATTGATGATGCACTGTTTTATGTAAAAATTAATGGTTGGGAGAATATGGGGCACTAATTTTTACCCCAATCCACATATAGTTAAGTCTATTAAGAAAGACACCATGAAATGTCATATTCATTGGAGATATCATTATCACAGACTTGACATACGCTAGTTGATTCATCTATAATAATTCCATAGTCTTTAATACTGAGAAATGAAATACACTATTAGAGTTGGATATAGATATAATACTAAATCATGCTTCCAAGAAGGTTGAGTAGGGCTTTCATTGGAGGAATGTAAATCCCTTGATTAATGAGAAACACTAGATAGATTATCATAGGGAATACAAATATCATTTGGATCATTCTTTCCCTAGAGCTCAAAAAATCTCTAGGGATGCTTTGATGGAAACCTGAGAAGAAATACATCAGTATCCACATGCCATAGAAAAGGAGGAATTTTTATGACCACCCCCATCCTTGGGATCATAATACCTCAAAATAAGGATATAATTGTGGTGGATCTAAGTCCACATGAGTCTACAGGGATGGTGGTATTTATATGACAACCTCATCCACCTCCATGAAAATTGATCTTCTATAGATTCGGTAAAACATTCCAAGATATTACATCATAGTAACATCCATTGTGTACCCCATATGTATCCTTCTAGTAATTATCAATAGAGGCATTATGGGATTATTTAAATATCAATATTCATAGATAAATTCTTGGGGTGAATCTAAAGGTAAATAGAAACCCCATAGGCCCCACATGCTAAAACAAACCTTCAAAAATGGGAAAACTGAAGAGGATATATATTTTTACCTTGAAAAATACCCATGAGGTTACTAATAACCTTATACTTCCTATAAATATATGTCTCTTTCATCATACTATTCATCCTTTAAAGTATATATTATCCATCACACAGATGAATGAGATAATGAAACTAGTGTAGAAGAGTGAAATGTAGAATACCCTATTGAAACATGGTCAATAATGAAATACTTATAGAAGGTATTTGCACTTTACATAAAAGATATACTCTTAACATTGAATGTTCAATTATCCCAAATGTACCACCTCCATTAAAATATTCATACAATTTAAAATGTAATAGTGTGGTCACATCACACCCACTCCCAAATAAATCGAGGTTCCCACTGTCAAAGAATGAGTCAATTGATATGAATTTGAGTTATAATATCTTAGGTGACTTAATGTCGAATCACTCTAGGGAAATATCCATATTGTGTAGATATTCTTGGAAGATATAAAAATTAATCATCCAGTGGATCTTCATAATTTTGAGAATTCTACCCATCTAATAAGGGAAGAATACAATCATCTTATAGGCTTCAAGATTAGGAAAATATTTTATCTGAATATAGTGGCTCAAGGATATATGAAGTGCCCTCCAACATGGAGTTAATTATATCCCTAGAAGGTGTGCTCCACATATTGACTCATATTAGATATCAAAAATAGAAATTGGGGAATTGACCATATCCATCCCTTTCCACTTCATGTACTAATGTTCATTCCCAAAAAACCATCCCACCAAAAAATCACTATTCCATAAAATAATTGGATGATTTAAAAGAGACCATATATGTCTTATAGACATTATTTAAATAAAAAAGGAATATTCATCTTGAGTGGGTAGATGTGAGATCACCACCACAAATGTTTGGGAACTCATCCTCTTCAGTATTCAATAGTAATAGACACCCTATAAAACATTTAACACACTTTGGGTCTCAGTGTGTACTTAATATGTGATCACATGAGTATACAAAAGAACAAAAATAATATTCTATTAGAGAATATATAAGGACCGTTATTCCTATAGTATAATATCCCACATGATGGATCTGTCAATGGTTAAGAAGACCACTATTGATAAATTTTAATCTAATTAAGTTAGATGTTGTGGAAGATGATGATCATCAATATATATGATTTCAATTAATGATAAAATTATATGGTGTCAAATTTCATTTATAAGTGAAGGGGTATGACCTATTCCAAGAACATGAACCTTCCTTATGAGTAACTACTAAAGATTTTCCTAAAATTTCCATTAGTTGAATTTCAGACAATTTTGATCAAGATAAAATATATAAAACGATTCTACGAATTCATAATAGATATTCAAATATTACTAAATGTTATTCGATAATCAAGGGATTAATCAAAACTAACTCTGATAGTTTAATAGAAGATGGATTAAGAATTAAAAACTATAATTGTTATGATAAATACAACTATAATGACATCACAAACAACAAACTGACATAGTATTACATAGTGCCTCACCCATAATGGGCAGAACAATATAACATCCATTATTGGAGTAAAGAGAAGAGGAGAGGCAGCTACCCTTTAAGAATCATAAGAATAAAATTAATTCTATGAAAAATGATAATTTTCCATGCCGATTTATCATGACAATGGAAAATTACATTCTCAAGATTTAAGAGTCTAGGAAACCTGATGATATTGGCCCAAATAAAAATTTGAATTATTGACCCTACCATGAGATATTATTAAATAAAACCCACGATTCTCTTTTAGTAAAACAAGGAATATAAAATATGGTTGTTATTGGAGAGTTAATGTTGGTAAACCCCAAACATAGGAAACTTGTGTCTTCTTCATCCAACAAGAAGTTGAAGGAGATTGGGTAGAATTCATATGAAATTCTGGGAAAAAGTTTGATTACTATATGATTATATAACATGTCAATCGAATGCATTATATTCTTAGGTCACAAATGAATCAGCAATGTCAGACCCCAATTTACTCGACAATGATTGTACCTACCCCCTTAGCTTTACAGTTTTGAAAACAACAACATAAAAAAAGAAAAAAGAATATAAAACTAAATAAATGAAATTAAATAGTGTCTAATTTATCTCATACTCTCTAAGTCTTTCTCCTATATAATTAAGAGAATATGTACCATCCCAGTAAATTTTCCATTGATATTAACCCATTAAAATGGATGTGTTATTAAATGAAGAATCACAATATGATTATTTAAACATCATCCACATGAAAAATCTCTACTCAAAATAAGATTTATGATATAAACTCTAGTTCACCATCCATAATCTGGGAGTAGGGGAATACATCATAGAAAATCTGGATTTAAAGGAATAAGAGGTCAAAATGGCCCTTATAATTTGTGAAATATCTTTAGTAAATTCATATAGTATATAGAATCCTAAATATATACACATCAATGAGTTCCATAAGAGTATCAATTATCTATGGAATCATTTATGGAACATTCAGATATAATTATATTAGATGAAAAATTTGAGGATGTGTGGTTGTATACTTATCATCCATATTATGAATCATTATCTCATCATAATCAATTGAAAATAAATTCACTCAAAATTTGTTGATAGAAAGAAACTAATTTCATATGAAACCTTGGATCTCAAAATTCAGTCTAAAGAGATCCCTCATTATAGAAAAAACAATATTTTAGTATTTAAATATTATATTTTGAAATAGATTTTTGTTGTTCTAGCCACTCCCTCAATCCTGAATATCCTTTTTCTTTCGAAGGATCTATGTGATGATATTATTAAGGACCTATTAAGAAATCAAGAGTTCAGGGATTATGTTGTTGTAATTGGGGAGTATCATGGAAAGAAATACCCACTAAATGGCTTACAGTCAACTCATTCACAAAATAGGACTATGAATTTATTATACATGGATATATCATAGCAATATAAATATCTCTAAAACATGTAGATGTCAATTTAATTTGGAATATAATTAAATATATCTATGAAATCAATCTCATACCATCTTAAAATATCCAAAGTTTAGGGTATAGTGAGGGTAACATATATCTCTCTACCCTTATAATATATGGGTATTAAAAGATATAACAAAAACCTAGGAAATGGATTATGCTCAGATACCAATCTAGAGATATTTTATTAAACTAAATATTCATGTTGATCAATGATGATATGAAATTCAATATAATTTTATAAAGAATTTGGTTCCATATGCATATGGATGTACCCTGATTAAACCGTAGGTGTCTCAAGTACTCTATTAATGGACATGTTGGAGAGATATATGGTTAAAATGCACCTTTTGATTCTTGTGAATCCTAATACATTAACATTGATTCAATAAAATGGAGGAAAGTAATCTAGTTATAATTAAGAAATCTAGATCACCAACCCTAACTATTTGGGAACATCACTTTTCATACTATTCAATAAACTTGGTGAAGATTATGTGATTCATATTAATAATAATAGGGAAATCATCTTAGATTAGGGAGATAATTAGGTCATTAAAATTATTTTCAAATGGAAAAATAATTTTATTAAATTCCTATTATATTAAATTCAAGAACATACACCCACATATAATCCAGCACAACCAAATAAAAAGGTTTCCACACCCCTTAAGTGGATAAATCTTGTTCATGAGAATCTTTACATGAGGGATGATATAACCAATATCTTGAATAAAATATTGAGTATCCTTGATTGGGAAGACCATAACCTTTAAATAATGAGGTATGCACTAGGTTTGGGCATGTTTTCACCTATATTTATGATATCCTTTGCATAACCTAAATTCAGTAATACAACAATGGGATATAATTAAGAGAAATATAACAATATCCCAAATAATAAATCTCTAACATTACCATCAAAATATAGATGTACTCTTACATCATCGTAATGATCAAAATATACCTAAAAATTACTTTTAAAAAACATTTCAACATATATCTGTGGAATTCTAGGATATTGGAACCTATTTTATATCCTATGAAAATTCAGTGGAATGAGAATATATTTTGGATTACCGATATAGTTATTCCCATGATCTGGAATCCTTGGGACCTAGAAATAAATGAAAATATACCCACATCATCATCTACATCTCAAAATACCCATTAATATATAACATAAATTGATATTTAGAAAGAGGAATAATAGGAATACACTAATTGATATTATCTTATAACATTGGAGGAAGGAACCTCTACTATTATAGAACAAATCAGACATATGAATCTTGGTACATAGGAAGACCCATAATCTACAATAATTAGTTTCACCATATCTCAAAAAGAGAAAGATATATAAATATCTGTCCTAAAAAAGTACCAATGTGTCTTCACTCTAAAATAAATGTAATTTAATTAAATATATAGATGTTCTGCCAATCATTTTGATATATAAGAGGACCATAATGGTTAAATAGGATTTCGGGATAATACGAACAACCCGTATAACCATGGTGGATGACAATGATGATAATATAATATATTTTAACATCATTCAGGTAGTATAATAACTAAAATCGGTCACCAAAAATATCCCTATCATGAATAGAAATAGGTAGATTAGAGTTTTCACTAACATTAGAGATCTCATCAAACACTACTCAAAAAATGATTTCCCAATCCTGAATATTGAATTTTTGATCGATGAAACTACATGATTTTAATGACTCTAATTTAGGGAAGGTTAATATAACTATAATTAGATCTATATGGCTCTATAAGATGTTGAGGAAACCACCATCATGAAACCTAATGCAGTATATTTATATCAAGTAATTTCATTCTGTTTAATGAATGTTGGTGAAATATATATATGTTCTTTGCACTATATCATCAAGAATTTCGTGGATAAAACCATTTAATGATATATTGGTTATCAAGTTGAAAAATAAAGACAATTATATGGTAATATTTTTTATCTATGAAATATATTTATAAATCTGTGATAGTATAAACTAGAGCTGAATCCTATAAAATTTTCGTTGGGGGTGACATTAGGGAAAATTCATTGATTCATGGAGATCCATGATGAAATTAATGTCAACCATGGGAAAAATAATGAAATAAATGATATTACACATTTGAGAAACCTAAAAGTTCTGATAGTGCTTTAGGGATCCCTTTCCTATATGAGATGCTTCATATCAAAAATTTCAGGAAAGTGTTCAACCATCATGAATCTAAATGAAGATATAAGTTTCCATCAAGTGGGGTGAAGTATATAATACATCCTTAAAGTGATCTTAAAAAATATATATTGATCAAACAGGTTTTTACATTTCTCAATGAATTAAATCTACTCGTTTCTTATGTAGAAACCATTGAGTGATATCTTAATTACCTTCTTTCAGAAAACAATGATGCAAGGAATGAAAATAGTCTCTATTATCTGAGAATAACAATGATGGATATTGAAACTCAATATTTCAATATTGGAAAGAATTTCCTTGTAATAATAATTATAGTACAGAATCTAAGAGACTACATAAATCATCACAAGAACCATTTGTCCTTTTCCAATTACTCATTCATATATATCCAATGTAATTTGATGCTGACTCAAAAAATGGCACGGTAGGAGGCCATCCTATAACAGTTCAATATTCAGTTTATGTCACAATAATATTTTATATGGTTGGCTTAAAAATAATTACAAGGATTATAAACGTCCCACCAAACCATACTAGTTAATACATAAAATCCATAAGAAATAGTTTTCTCTATCCATTCAACTATTTAAAAATTGTAGATTTATTTATTTCAGTATTTTAAATGTTTGAGAAGAATATGAATGAACAATTTAAAACATGATAGTGTTGTATTAGTTATTATCTATCCAAAAACATATATTCTTCCAAATTAAATATTTTTCACAATGAATACACTATAAACAAATAAAAAAATACCAAACTCTCATAACTAGATTATTGATAGCCCAAATAATTCTAATTTCCTGCTTGAGAATCAAGGGTGATTCTAGAGATTTTACTCAAAGAGATTAAGGGTGAATATTCCATTCTGAAAAATAATTGGTCATACTACTTAATTATGTTTGAGTATGATCATAGTGTTCCCCATCAATCCAACATTAGATCACATACTGTGTTTGTTGAATGTCTTAGACAATGTGTTGGTTAATAAAACCATAAACACGATAGATCTAAAATAGGATGAAACAATCATCCACTTCAATCACCATAAGGTGGCCTATCCTTATTTCAGTAATGAATTATAGAAAATCATTGAGAGCAGTGCCCCTCCAGAGTTAAGTGAGTTCTTAGTTTCATCAACTTATAAAATTATTAGATGGATTAACCCTTCAATAGAGTACCTCCTGAGAAAATTATTCCTTCAAACCAAGCTAGGATAAAATAGAACTAAAGATGCGCATTGAACATTGTTTTTTTTAAAGAACTCAAATTCTGAAAATTTTCTAAAAATAAGGCCTTGATAGGGTCTGCATATTTCTTGAAGGAGGATAAAATACTTCTATTATACAAGATGTTAATTTTGGAACATGTGATGATAATTAGTACGGAGCTAAACTATCCCATCAAATCAAGGGGCTTGGATACATCTAGAAAAAATGACACATGATTGAATAAAATCCAGTGGGGAATGATATTATTTATATATACATGTCAATTTAATCCATTGAACCTATGATATATTATATAATACCAAATTTCAATGTTAGGAAATCAAATTTCGGTTGTAATATTTAATCATACATGATTAATGTTTTTCCTTATACAAATTCTCCGAATGTTTGGGAGGGTTTGTGAGACATATTTTACAAAAATGAGAGCTAGATATATGTAAGAGTTAATTATTATAATTAAATTCCTCCATATATTTCAAAGCTATAAGGTGATGTGGACTTATTATAATAAAAACTCATGACTTGATTAATGCTTCGTCAGGATATGTGGTGATGTCTGAGCAATCAGACCTACAAACAAGTTTAATCAAAATTATACCCCTTACTCTGTTTGGAAAACCGAGAAGGATATTTATATGGTTTGGAAAACAATGTCTAAAGGTATGTTATATAGCCATGGTTTTATATAAACATTTATATTGATAAATAATAATGACATATAGCCATAGTTTACGGAAAACCCATGGCTATATTTCATTACAACCCCTTACCTCATATATTTTTTATCTCTCTAACTGAAGAATCTTATAGCCACAGTTTAAGTAAACAATTGCTATATATATGATCTATATACATTGTTCTATAAAACCACGTATATTTACATTGGGTAATAACCTATAGACATGTTTTTCGAAATACTGTGGCTATAGGTGTGGTCTATAGAAATAGTTTAAAAAAACTACGATTATAGTGTATTTTTTATCATTGTGGGATTTAAAATTAGCCATCTAATCACTAATAAATTTTAAAAGGAAATAGTGAACCATTAAAAATATAATAACTAAACTCAGTGATGATAATAATCTATCTAGGCTTTAAAAATAACTATCTCATTTATGATATATGTGAGGTCAAATATATCATGATCAAGAACCAAGAAATCCTAAATGACCTCATTTCCAATGACACACCCCTTCATCACCCTCATAATGAGTAAAACCATGTATTTAATAAATACATGGAATAGAATAAATTTACCCCAAAAATAAATGAAAAAAAATCAAATAGGGAAAATTAACCCACAAAATGGGTCAACAACATAAGGGGAAATCAAGTTTGTAATTTACAATCAACCATTTATGATTAATGTCATAAAAGAGCCTTTAACACTAAAACATGTCTTGAAATCATGATCCCATATAAAACCACTTTAACATACATTATAAATCCATGGAAATCACATACACCATTAAATCATTTCAATACCACCATATAATACATGTGTTTTCATCTTTGAAATAAAAAACATGGCCTTGGAACTTCCATTTACATAAAATACCTTTATGAGACACATTAATTTTTTTTCCTATAAATGGGAATAATGTACACACCCATTTGTCGAATAATTTTAAATTCATAAAATAACCACATTTGTTGGTAAGTACGTTGTTATTAAAAATACTCTTCTTAAAACACAATTTCTACTCATTAAAAATAAAAAACAAATCAAAATCTAACACATGAATTTAAATATTTTTCAAAGATACCGATGGGAATTTAAAAAATTTATGGAAAATTTAAAAGATTTTATTTAAAAAAAGTATGAAAATAGATTAGAATTCCATAAAATCATTTTGAAGCATCCTATTTTTTCCTTTATGAGAAAAAAATTACATTATAAACATTTCACCATCTAAATATTTCTTTAAATCAGAAAAAAAAATTTGAAACCCACATTTTAACACCACACAAAAGATTATTTATTTTATAATTATTTTTTCAAATATATTTGAAAAAGATATTTTAAATGAAATGATCAAAATATACACGGTTCTAATATAACAAAGTAAAAGCATACTGAAAATTCAAAAAATGAACTTTAGGAATCCATATTAAAGACATCAAAAACCAATAAAACTTTTTTATAGATCATATGTAAATAAACCCATAATAAGGTTCATCTAAATAACCCTAAAAATAAATCCCATGTAATAATGAAAAATTCTTGACCACCCATGGTAACTTGAGGTTAGACACAAAAGTGAGCTGGCTATGAACCATTCTGCTCTTACAACACGAGTTCTAAATATCCTACTCTATTATACCATAAATCCAAAAATAAAACCCAAGAAGTTTCATCACACATCTATTTAGTTATTCCCTTTGATTCTATATTTTATGAACTAACCAATTCCCAAATGACATGTCACCCAAGATGGTTCGACACATGGTGGAGATCAACACATAAACCAAGAAATACTTCATGTATAACAAAAAAGAGATAAATAAAGAGAGTACATCATAGAACAATAGGCACACAAACATGAGACATAAAAACCATTAAAATTTATTAAAACTAAGAACTATACAAATCCATATACATGAAATGTCTCTTTGTGACCACCCGTTATACCCATCCAAAACCACTATGGAGGAACCATCAACGATGAGAATTAATCATGCTATATGAAACTCTTACCCTCACCTATATTCTGTAACACCAAATCATATTATGTTTAATGACATATGTAAAGTGTGAGGAAAACACCTAGTATGATACCCCCACGAATTTATCCAATTCTTATAACCATGAAACCATTATTTATTGCAATAAAATAGAACATGGTTAAAAAAGATACTTAATTTGAATTTTTTTTACATAAATCTTCCTTTGGTTTTACATTTAAACAAATTTCATATTCAATTCCATAGAAATATAAAATTTAATATAAATGAAAACATAGAGTAAATTCATCAAAACATCCATATCTCAAAATATAAAACTTTTAGAAGTCATTGTATAAGATATTTTCAACAGGAATAAAACTAAGCACACAAGGTATCTAAACTATAGGAGTACAATACTATGATATATGATGAACACTATGTTATAAAAACATAATTATTAATGATACTAAGTCCTTTAATATTTTATCAGTATAAAGATACCCACTCTCTATCATAACTTAATGAGAACTAATCTATAATATCTAGTGGTGCCTCACCAACTAAATATGTGAATATTCATATAACCTAGTGGACCCATGGTTCAAAAGGTTCTATGTTTTCTCAACACATATACTTAAACCAAGATCATGATTTTACAAAACATTTTAAATTGAAATGAATCATGAATCTGGTTCTTGAAAATATATATTAGAGACGAAAACATATTTTAGGCATTTTATTGAAAACATGAAATGGATAAAATATTTTAAAATAAATCACGATTGAAACCCACTTTATAGGAAATCCGTGATGTAATTACATTAAACGAACCTAAATGATATCATATCCATTATTCCATAAACCAAGATGAATGAATTTATTGGAACATAATGTAAATCAAGATATTGAACATTATATAGAGATGCCTACCTTGCCAACAAAAGAGACTTAGTCACCTTTGAAAAAGATAGTTGGAGGAGAATAGATCGATAACTCTTTAAACTAGATTAAAATTAACATCAATAATTTCCGCAAAAATCATATCGATCAATATATCACATCTCTTAGTGAATTCCACCCTTAAATTTTAAGAGATATCAAAAAGTGATATAGAAATTGGTGAACATATCGAGTGGAAATTATAAAATACCTTGAAGATATCCATCATCAAAAAAATAAAATTAATCAAAGAAACAAGGGGAGAAATACCTATATAATCAAGGATAGGTTGGGTCAAGATAATAATGGATTTGGAGAATATTTGAGTTAAAAAATATCATGTTTTTAAAGTTAATTTTATATTTTTAATAATTTATCTCAATTATATGGTTAGGCCACACAATTTAGGAAACAATGTGAAAAAAATGTGGTAACTACTACCCCTTGAAAACTGAAGTTCTCGGTTACTTATGAATTGGTGCATGGTTGAAAAAAATTTACAATATAACAACCCCTACTTCAATAACCCGGATCTAGTGCCTTACTTTATTATCTTTTTATCTGATATAAGGAATCATGTCTCAAAGGAACTAATAGTTTTGTATCATGGAATACTACATAAATTCATGTTTCTCAAATTACAGTTAAAAATAATATTTAGAACATATTTTGAGAATATCATTATTCACTCTTGAATTTTCATTCATATAATTCTAAGTAAATTTCTTGGATTCTTGGGAAAGGAAAAAAATAAGGTTGAGATTAAATGCTTAGTAAGGGTTAAGTACAACCGAATCTGTCCGGAATTAGTTTGAATAATCATGTAATGTTAAATATCTAAACACACATTCCATTTAAATAATTTTACTAGAATAATAAAAATGTAACGGAAAATAAGTTAACTCCTATTACCTTTAAATAGTTTTTAAAAATTAATTAACTAAAAACAATTTACATTTAATCAATAACATGACTATCATAATTGTTAAGGCATAACTGATATGGAAAGGTAAATAAATGAAAACACATTCCATTTAATCAATAAAATGACTATCATAATTGGATAAGGAATAATCAATATAGAAAGTTAAATAATATAAAAAACATTTAATTAAATCAATAAACATAGAATGAAATTAATCCAAAGATAATATCATTTCAAAAACATCATGGAAAAAAATTACATAATTCTTGATGAAGTGAATTCTTAATTATTTATGTCATGATCTTTGGCATCATGATACCGATACTATCAATAACTTCACAACATAGTTTAAAACTGATGGGTAGGTATACACTAGAAACTAGTTTAACTAAGGCTATCAAATTGATTCATCTCATGATAATAGAGATGCATCAAGGGGAAATATTTAACCGAGCCCCTACCATATCTAAATGTCCAAGTCTTTCTTTATATTTAGAATAATATATTTAAATCATGAACTATATGTCGTATCATCCAATACCTATATTGATAAAAGGATATAGATTTTAGAATATTTCCCTATTAAATCAAATAAAATCAATATAAAACACCGTATGTAAGAATTTTATAGTTTAATAAATATTCATATCCATGATAAATAATATGGACATTTCTGGGAAAATAAATTTAAAATGATCACAGGAAAGTGAATAATTCAGTTATAAGTTAATGACTTCAAAAATGAATCAAGTAAATTCAATGTAAATACTTTTCTTGGTAAAAACGATCATAAACCATCCATAGAAATAATAATGATGATATTAATACAAGAAATCCCTAATAAATTATAATTAAAATAGTGATTGTTGATAATTAATACAAATACCATAAAATATCCTTAATAACATTATTGAGGAAAATATAATTTTTACTTTGTAAATTACATTTTAAAATATTTTTTTAAAAAATATTTTGGAAATACATTTATTTGAAAATAACCATTTAATATTATAATATAACCTTAAAACATTGGATTTTTATGATGGTAGTAAATTCTATATATGTAATAATGGTTAAAATAATGATTCTTTTTAGGGTTTCAATAAAATACAAATGGCCCATATTTAGAAAATGACATGAATATTTTATTAAGTTTTTTTATGAAAATTAAATCATGGTTAAAAATTCATTAATAAATCATTTGTTAAAGGCTGAAACATTTTATAAAATAATTTTATAAAACATTAGTGTGGACGAAAAAATATTTTTGACCGAAGAGTGAAATTAAGTCATATTTTTTAAAAAACATTTTGTAATAACATTGAAGTACCAAAGAGTGTGAAAATGGTACTATAAAATGTAAAATTAATTAATAATTATTGTAAAATAAAATAAAATTGGATTATTATCCAAATATAAAATAACTTCCTTCAATGGAAATTAAAGCATAAGCAATCATGATTAAAATGATATTATTAAATAAACCCTCATAAAGATCATAATGTTGAAGTGAGAATTAATCAATGAATAGATTATTTGTTTATAATGAAAATCTAGATAAAACAAATGGAAATTAAATTTAAGATAATTAAAATTCATCACACACATAATTTTAAAAAATCACGGAAAATGAAGTGATATGACCCAATAAAAAAAATTGAGTAACGAAATTCTTTACCACTTTGTAGTTTTCAATTATAATCCCTTTGGATAAAATATTTAAAATTTACACTTAAAATACAATGAATAATTAATGAATTGCGATATTACATATAAATAGGGAGTTTTATATACCATATAAAAGTAATTAGGTGCATAAAATTACAATATGACTCAATTATGGGGAATAGAGATGAAGTCCCTCATCTCATGATTCCTTTTGGTGGAGCATGATGTAACATGTTGTATAACTATTTTATGAAAGTTATAAACTTTTTATAGGGACTTATTAATATTTATAACAATATATATGATGCTATTATAAAAATTTATCACCCTTTTAATAATAATATCTCATTATTTTTATTTTTTCAGATGTTAATTGCCTTGTTTTCTCATGCTTGTATTATCATGAATGTTCTGGTTCATAGTTATATAATATAGATCCATAAACAATAGTATTATATAAATATATATATATATATATATATAAATATTTAATATTTACACCATATATATATTTATATCTATTTAGAATCATTATTTATGTTCTTACCTTGAAAACGAATCACATCACTTGGTAGAGACGATATCTCATACATACACACAGATGATGATATCCTTCCATGTAAGAGTGAAAGGGTAAGGAAGTTAATGATATATTAATTTTACACAATAAATATAATTTCATATATATCAAATATATTAATTAAATTTAAAATTATTACTTTCCACGTAAAGTGTATGTGAAAAATTAATCATATCACTTTGCGAGGTGGTAGCCCGCCGTACGCACAAGCGATGTTGTTATATTTTAAATAGAATGGATCATAATAAGTAATATGTGATATTAAAATTAAATAATTATAATAATATCATAAATATAATATAAATTTATTAAATCTAACAATATATCCACCATTAAAAGGTAGTGATGGAAAACAATTATAACGGTTTATGAGGCGGTAGTCTACTAGACACATGATCAATAATTTCATTTCCTATTTGATTGAAGAGGGGATGTATGTAGATAATTAATTTAACATAATAAAATCATATTATATGTAATATATTTAGGTTATTATGAAATCAATCTTTAACAAATGTTAAAGATGATTCAACAGAAACAAAATAAAAAACACCCATTAAAGATTGTTAACACTTCTTCAGATGACCACTTTTGAACCAAAATCATTCATAGGATGGATTTCAGATAAAAAATGGATCATGTTTTTTTGGTGGTGGTTAATGAAATTATTTTTTCAGGGATTTTAAAAGAGAAATGGATTTTTGAGTGTTAATTAGGGAGGAGAGGGGTGACCTTTTGCAAGTAGGGGGGGCACACACATGGAATTTTTGAAAAAATCAATTACACCGAAATGTTTATCACGGAAAAGGCCAAAAAATGAGTCATTAGAGTCCATTAATGGTGATAAATTATATATATGGATATTTAATTGGTGTTTTAAAAGTTTTTTGGTCATTTCTAACCCTTATCCTCAGATTTCAACCCTTGGTAAATCAGTTTTTACCTTAACCATGGTAATTAATTTTTACTGCTTTTACTCTTAATAATGGAAAAAATTGATTTGAACTCATTAAATAAAATAAATTATACATATTCCAAATTTTGAATCCAATTTTTTGAAATTCAGTTCAAATAAGTTTCAAAATCCAATTTAAAAATTCACCCATAAATGCGATGAATAGCATGTTTTCAAAGAGAAAATTGTAATAAGTATAAATGTTTTTTCGATCAAAATTCAATATGAGATTTATTAAAATTAACTAAAATAGATGAATTTTTATATAATTGAAAAAATTTATGTTAGAATAAATTTAAAATATAATTTTACCATGTGAATTATTTGATCAATATGGAATTTTTAAAATAAATATAATCATTTTTCAAAACTCATTGAAAAATAAAACATTTTAGAGAAATCCTATAAATATACCCTAAGATAATTTTGTTATGTTGATTTCCAAAAATTATGTTTATTTTCCCAAGTAAATTTTCTAGAATTGTTAATAATTAATATAAAATTATGTGGTCAAACCTTGACTAAATTACCTTTTTTAAAATATAGAATTTTTGAGAAAATAATTATTTTTCATTTGAATGATCTAATTTTATATGTAATGAATAAAAAATTTACACTTTATTTATTACTATTCATACCTTCAAATTTAAAATCTATGTTATAGTGGTATACGATATTATGTTTCATTTTGGTTCAGGATTGCATGTTCTCCAATACACATAAGATATTAAATTTAATGAAATATATTTCATGGTTTGATTTAGATCGGTGTTGCATGTTTTATAATATATTGAAGACAATGATATTATTTTATTTATTTTGGGTGTCAGATTACCCCAACGTTTAATAAATTCCATCCCTATAATTTTATCTTGCACTCATAAATCAAGGGTTTGGAATTTGAAAATTCCATTATTGAAACCCACATGGTAAAAGGGTTAATAAAACATCATCTTTATAATAGAGAATGGGAAGTGCAATTTTCATATTAAATAACACATAAATATGTTTCTATGTAAGATAAATCTGGTGGAATGTGAATATATGGACATGGAATGAGAGTGTAAATAATAATGGACAATAATAACAGCCATTGATCATAATAAAATGAATTATCAATGGAAAGTTTATGACCTCAAAATCAGTATTTTTTTATGATTTTAAAAACTATTTTATTCATCATATTTGAAGGTAATATGAGATTTGTTTTTCTATTTCGTGACATTTTTTCTAATTTCTAGGAATTATTTTACTATCTTAGAATATAAGGAATTAAACATACTTAAAAAGGTTCTATTTTATTATCACAATTTGATCCTTTGTTTGTGCTTTGATCAATTTTTAATTCATCACTTACTCCACAAAATCAATATCATAAATGATTTTTTATTCCTAATGAACTAAAATTCACTTTCAATGAATCATATGATCCATAATAGTGTGATAATTATTTCGTTCAGTCTCTAACTATTTTTAAAAATCAACATGGTTAAAAAAAGTTATTTTTTATAATACATTAATCTATAATAATCAATTGAAACCCCACTGGTTCATCATTAATATTTATTCATCAAATAGTTTAACTAAATAAAATGAAATATTAACCATGAAACCCATAGGTTAGTGGTATATACTATACCCTTAGAATATTTTGGTAGAGGGTTCATGCCCTACGAACTTATCATATTTGACTGGTTTTCACTGGGAATTTGGGTTGTCATTTTTCTAGAACTATATTAATATAATCTATATAATATCTCCAAAGTGATATAACCCATAATTACCTCAAGATTAATATAATATAAACCCTAATGGTTACTAATACCATTAATCTTATTTCTAAAAAGAAAAAATGTAAATGAATTACTCCTAAAATAACTTTTTCATATAATAAACCAACGAGTTGTATTCCAATATATGTTTTCCAAAAACATCCTTAATCATGGTATATTCCAACAACATAAATTTTAAAAAGGGGTTTTTAAGACATTTAACTTATTATTAACCTTAGAATCATAAACCCATGATGTTATCCATAAATCTTATGCTAATTAAGACATATATGATTATAATATTTAATACAATACTTATATGTTTAATGAACTTATAACAAAACTACCACTTGTATAAAAACATTTAAAATTTAATTCTTGAATATAAATACTTAAATTCTCTATTAATTTTATTTTATCATAGGTCTTTCCTTGGTACCGGAGTTATACATTAGAAGAGGTAATTGACTCAGATAATTTGTTGGTTCCCCACATTTCTAACTATAAACTATAAATGGATCCATATGATAAGATTTATTTTATTTCATCATACTATTCATTTTCCCTCAGTAATTATTTTCTTTTTGACCTTATTTTCCAGAAAAAAACAACTTTACAATTTATTTGAGACATTTTCCTTTGGTGTCTCATTCCATATTTCTAACATGATAGAAATCGATCATTTTTTCCTCTATAGTCTCCACCACTCAAGCTCTTAGAAAACTCCATCCTTCTATTATTTAGTGAGTCCGAAAGTTGGTTAAGGCATAGGATGTTATTAATATTTTGGGAAAATAGACTTGTAATAATCATGACATCATTAAATCATATCATTGTCCCATTTGGTGGGGCATGGTAGGAACATTTTTCTTTTATATTCATCGTTACCATGATTCTTTCAGGTTCCATCCATAGAGTAAAACCAAAATGAATACTATTACCAAAAAAATCATAGTGGGAAACCACATAATCATGAAAGTATTTTATAGGATTTATAAATCATAAAACAATATTTTGAATCTAAGACTCATTATCATTAACCTACTTTATTCATTATCATATTTTATTCAAATTTTTTATAAAGGTATATAATGAAAATGTGAGTTTTCTTAAGAATATCCCCTCAGATTTTAAAACCATGTGCACAATATAGAACATTATGGTTCACTAGGTAAAACTCAAGTCCATACCAAAAACACTTTATTGAAAGTAAAACCACTAGTTATATCTTTTCTAAAACCATGTCCACTTGAAGTATTTATATATGGATTTGTTTCTAGGAAAAAAAATAAATACCTTACAAAAACATTAGGATGTTCTTCTATACTTATATTAATTTTATATCATAGGGTTATGTCCCCCAATCTATGATTTCTAAAATCTAGTTCCCATGTATTATAGAAAACATCCTCTAATTCCAATTGTAACGACCCTGACTCCAATAACATGAAGTTCATGCCTTACTTTATTACATCGGAATATGATACATGGAATTGTATATTAAAGGAACTAATAGTTTTGTATTATTGGTAAAGTAGATAAATAAAATTTTACCATATTAAATTTGAAACATATAGAACAACATTTTTTTGAGAATATCATTATTCTATCTAGACTATCCTAGCATAAACTATTAGGATACTTCCTAGATTCTTGAAAAAAGAAACAAAATAAGTGTGAGCTCAAATGATCAGAAAATGTTAAGTACAAAAGAATCTATCTTGAATCAATATCAATAATCATGGAAAGTTAATTAAATAAAAAGACATTACCTTTAGATGATTTGACTAGTATAATCAATATAGACAGGTAAATAACTAAACACACATTCCTTTTAAATAATTTGACTAGCATAGTCAATACATAATAGAGAATAACTGGAAACACATTTAATTTAATGAATAAAATGAATATCATAACTGGATAAAGAATAATCAATATGAAAAGGTAAATAACTATTTGCTCATTTAATATAATCAATAACCTGACTACTATAACTGGATATGAAATAATTAAAATTTAAATCTAAATAAGTGAAAACAAATACGATTTGACCAATAAAATGATAATAAAATGCATTTAGATATAATAACATTATTAAAATCTGATCGAAAATAGTAGGATAATTTTTTATGAATTAAATTCTTAATTATTGGACTTCCTGATTTAGGAATCATGACACCTATATTATCAAGATATTTCACAAGACAATCAAAAATTGTTCGGTGGATATACACCAAAAACCCATTTAACTAGGGTAAGACAACTGATTCATCTCATGAGAATAATTATTGTTCATGTAGATATCTATAGATCATCCCAACCCATATCTACATGTATGAATCTTTCATTATATATCATATGATCTATTTAAACAATGAACCATTTTATTTATCATCCAAAATCTTTATTAAGTAATGTATATCGATTTATCAATATTTCCCCAGTCAATAAAATAATGTTCAATATAAAAAATTTCATGAATAAATTATATATGATTTAAGTAATAAGTAAATCCATGATAAATAATATGTATATTTTTCGGAAATTTAATTTCCAATGATCACATGGGAGTGAATATTTCAAGAAAAGTACATGACTAAAAAAAAAGAAAATATTTAATTTCAACAGATTCCTTGGTCAAAATGATCATGAACCATCCATAAAAATAATAAGGATGGTATCAAATTAACATATCCCTAGTGGATTATAACTGAAATAATTGGTTTTTTCATTTATGAATAAAAACATCCTAAAAAGATCTTTAATAATATTGGTGAGGGAAATATTATTTTCATTTAGAAATAATATATTAAAACTTAAAGTTCAAAGAATATTTAAAAAATACATTTCTTTTAAAATAACATGTTAAAATTATAATAGAATATTGAAAACATTAATTTGACACGATGGTAGGAAATTATCTACATGTTGTACATGTTAAAATAATCGTTTTATTAATTTTTTCAAGAAATGTAAATCAATACTTATTTGGAAAAAAAATATGAATATTCTGTTAATTTTTTTTGACAAAATTCAATAATGGGTAAATATTTCTTTAATAAATAGTTTTCATAATGTTAAAAACATTTTTGAAAACATTTTTAGAAAATATGTTGTTAGATGTAATCATATTTTTGAACGAAGAGAGAAATGAAGTCATATTTTCATAAAAATATTTTCTAAAAAATATCAAGTACCAAAGAGAGTAAAAATGGTACTATTACTTTAAAAATTAATTAATTAACAAAGTGAAATAATATTTAAGGGTTTTATTATCGAATGATAGTATAATTTCAGTAATTTTAAATTTAGGCATAAAGAATCCCAATTAAAATCATATTGTGAAACAAAACCTCTCAATGATAGTAATGTCGAAGTGATAATTAATCAATGAATAGATTGGGTTTTTCAAATTTAAACAGACATAAAAAAATTAAATAAAATATAGTATAATAAAAATTCATTACACATAAAATATTATAATACCAAAGAAAACTTTGATGTAATATAATGTAATGAAACAAAATTTAGTTATTAAATTCATTACCATTTGGTAATTTTAAATTATAATCCCCTTCGATGATATAATTACAATTTAAACATAACATACCATAAATTATTAAATAATATTGATATTACATATCAAAGGGGTAGTATTTACACAATATAATATAAATTAGGTACATAACATTACAATATGGCTCAATAAAGGGAAAGTGAGACGAAGTCCCCTACCTCATTACTCATGTTGGTTGAATGTAATTTAACTTATTGTATAATGGTTTTAAGCATGTTTTTAATTTATGAAATAACCATTTAAAATTTTATAATATAAGGCCCCCACCTTAAAAATTACATAATCTTGTGTTAGGTCAATAATTTGACATTGAGGACCTTTTTATGTTAATATTTTAAAAAAATTAGCCCATAACTATTACATTACATCTCAAAAATTACCAAGTAGACACTTTTACTCTATCCAATTTTTTACACAATAATAATACTCTTTAAAAAAACAAGAATTATTTTATTTATATATTTCTTCTTAAATTATTTTTTCTCTTATCCTTCATTATACCCTATGATCTATTTTCAAAAATGTGGGTTGAGCATTAAAAGTTCACAAGGGTTTTAAAATCAGGAAATAAAACATTAGTCCATCAAAACATACCAATCAATGAAATCATAATTTCTGATCATAAAAAATAAGATCTTCAATATAACTCATGAAATCATATGATTTATGAATAACACACAGAAATCATAAATCATAATGGCAACTTTCTGCATCCATAACATACTTACATTTTAGCTTTCCCAACTATATAGGGAGTTATAATTTGAATACCCATCACATTATATTCCCTAAATCTCTTAGAAGAAACATTAATGGTTACCTCCATCATGTTACCCAATGCATTTTAGAGATATATTAATATCACCCTCCCACATTTTATCATGTAACCACCCATATATGTAAATAATTCCCAAGAGATATATCTTATTAATAACACATAAAACAAGCATAAAGTGAAGATACATTTCCATATTGCAATCAAAATATATAATATTAATATATTGACATAATAAATTATTTATTAAAACCATTTCAAAAAGAATATATGTAAAAACGGTATATGGTAGTTATTTTCCTTTTAAAAACATTATGGCTTGTTAAGGAATCCAAATATAAATTAATGCTCATAGTGGTAGAAAAGTATTTGTCACTGCACATGTTAAAAAGAAACATTCCTTTTGTTGTTTAGTAAAGTGATTCATAGAAAAATATTCATTTTGAAAACAATTGAATTAAATTAAATAAAAAATGGTATAATAATACACCGTATAAAAGAAGTTCATATATAAATCAAAATATTCCTCAATGAAGGGAGATTGAGACGAAGTCCCTTACCTTGATTCTGACTTATCTTGTTCATTATTTATATTACTGAATAATAAACACAGGGTAATTTAAACAAGATTCTGAACTTCTTTAATGTTTATTATTAATTTTATATTACTTATCTCCATGTCATAAAAATTACACAATTATTTAAGTTAATATCAATCGTTTTTTCGATATTCAGTACTTGAGTCGAAAATGAACTTGTATTGATGTAAATTGTCTATGTAGTCAAAAGAACATCATATTAAGAATGATATTCATGATTTATATATCATATATATCCATTATATATATATATATAATTGTATATAACATTTGAAGATAATAAATGAAATTCACTATTCATGGAGACGGTAAGCCGTACGTACGCTTGAGTGATACATTCATTTATTTTTCATATTTAAAGGAATGAAAAATGAATGATACCTAGGTATATTATAATTATAGTATAAAATCATATTTTATATAAGTTACATATGTTAATTAACTCCATCCTTTATACGTTCCATGTATGACATGAATGAGTCATATTATTTTGAGGGGGTGGTAGTCTGCATTTCCTCAAATGAAATTTTCATATTTACAAATTATGGAAAGCATAAAGGTATGGTGTAAAAAAATACATAATAATAGAGTCATTATAAATATAATATATATCATATCTAAATATAGTTCCATCATAATGTCCACTAGGAGAGGTGGTAGAGGAAACAATCTGTTTATATCCATTAGATGGAGGTGTGTGTAAGTGTAGTTCAAATCCTTATCATAAAACATCATATTATAGCTAGGATACTGGTGTTGTTATTTAATAAAATAATAATAACAGAATATGGAGTGAAGAAGTAAAATAAATTAAAGGAACATTAAAGAATACACTACCTCTAAAATGTATAACTCCCTTTGATTTGGGCCAAAAGGCTTTATTGAATTGACCTCTACCAAAGGTAAGGATTCTAGGAGTAAAGAAGGGATTTTGGGAGATTATTTTAGAAAATATTTAATGAGTTAAGGGGCTTTAGAGGGATGATTAAGTGAGTAGAGGAGGTGTCCTTTTATAAGAGGGAGGATAGATAATTTAGGAATGTTTTAAAAAATTATTTTATTATAAGATTATTTTCTGTTTCAATTGGTACCAAATTCAATTATTTAAAATATAATATTCTTTGGTGTATAAAACCTCTAGACTAATAGGTTTTAGTCAATTTTAGGTTACAAACATAACCTTATTTTTATCTTTAACCCTTATCTAAAAACATTAACTTTTACCATTTCTTCTTTCATTTTCATAATATATGGTAACTATATTTACTATAAAATTACAAGATAACCATACGTGGACCATTAATGATATTTTTAATATTATATAAGTTATTTGGACTAATATATTATATTTAATACTATTATATCATTTAATAAAATGGTATTTGATTTAAAAACACGTTTATGTCAATTTTGACACTAAAAATTAATTGATTTTTGTTAAAGTAATAAAAACATGATTTATTCAAATAGAAGGCATAAAATCAAATTTAATATGTCAATATCATCCATAAAATATTTTAATGGCATAAAAATTATCAAATTACATTTATCATAATATTTATAGTATCATTTATTTGAATTCTTTATTAATAAAGCTATCACTACATCATCATTGTGTAATAATTAAATTTATTTATTTAATGTCTAAAAATTATGAATAAAATACCATGATTTAGAAAATCATTTTATATTTCTAGTGAATATTTATAGTTGAATATATCACTTACATAACCCCATATAACATTTTTTATTAAAAATACATGTTTATGTTATTTATCTCTTTTTTTAAAATTAATTATTGTAAAATGTCACTTTAACTTCTATGTGGATTAATGGGGTCCCAAAATCGAACCAAGGATTCCCTTGGTTATAAATATCTAATCCAATAGGATTAAGACCTATGTTAGGGTAGCTTAATTTTATTACAATATTATTTTTACCCTTATCTACGAGATTTACCATTTAACCATGGTAAATAAAATAATTACTGGAGTTACTATTCATAATGTCAAAAAATAAAAGGTTCCTATTTAAAAAATTTAAAAATTTTGATTCCAAATATGGAATACATTTTTTAAATTCAAATAACGGAAGTTGCAGTAATTAATTTAAAATTAATTTCTGTTGTCAAAACTAAATAAGCGGGTTTTTAAGAAGTAATAACAATCAAAAGATTGACATGTGTTTATATCCAATTTAAAAGTAAAATTTCTTCCAATGACAATTATTAGATTAGATGATAAAAATAAAAACCAATTAAACTTTAAAACTAATTAAATGTACATTCTACCAATATAAGAAAATTAGATTACAAGGTATTTTTGAAATAAATGGAGTATTTTTCACTATTCATTAAAAAATGAACTTTATCAGAAAAATACTAATATTTTATCCATAGTTAATTTTGATGTCCTTATTCTAAAGAAGAATTTTATTTTTTCAGATATAATATAAAATAGTTAAAAAAACAAGATTTTAAAAGGGTTTTCCTTCAAAAGGCGGTAAAATGACATTTTAAAAATATTAGAGTACTTCATGGTTAAATTCGAATTCATTTTTATTTTAAAACTCAAAAATTTATTGGATAAATTCAAAGAAATTTAACAAAAATTTATAATTATATTGTAGTTAATTCTATTAATTCCACCACTACAGCAGTTGGGCGTTAACAACCATAATAATGTTATTATACTATTTTTCAGTATAACTTAATGTTCTGTGCAACATAAGATTTTATAGAAACTCGTTGTTGTGTGTTGAGTATGATATCGAAAAAGGAATCCCATTTTATGTAAAAAATAATATCTTATTCATAAATATTTATAGATATGAAAATTTATTATTCTATAAATACATGGGTTGTTACATCATTACCCCATTTGGGAATTGCGTCCTTGCAATTCTTTTAACTTATAAAATAAGTGGATGAATTTATCCCTCATAGAATTTTCAGATTCCCATGTTTCATTTTCAACCATATGATTTTCCAAAAAACCTTTTCCAGATGAATGACATTATTTCGCAACACCTTCTCTTTGCGGTTAAGAATCTCGACTGGTTGTTCCTCATAAGAAACATTCTCTTCCAACTGAACAACCTCTGGACTCAAAACAAGAGATGGATATGGAATATACATTATCAACAGTGAAACATGAAAAACATCATGTACCTGAGATAAAATTGGAGGTAAAGCCACTATATAGGAAACTGATCAAACTTTTTCTAAGATTTCATAAGGTCCAATGAACTCGGACTCAACTTTCCCTTATTACCAAAATGCATCACACTTTTCCATGGAGAAACTCTAAGAAATACATGATCAACAACCTTGAATTGAAGATCCTTCCTTCAGTTGACTCCATAACTTTTATGACTACTCAGAGCTATTCTCAATTTCTTCTGAATCAATTGAACGTTTTCTGCCACTTGTTCTACCAATTTTGGTGCCATCAACATCCCTTCACATAGTTAATCCACAAAACTTGTAGTTTGACATGGATTTCCATATAATGCCACAAATGTTGCCATATGTATACTAGAATAAAAATATTTATTATATGAAAACTCAACCAAAGAAAGATATTGGTCCCAACATCCTTTGTAATCCATTGTACAAGTACGTAACATATCTTCCAATGTCTTAATTGTTCATTATGACTTTCCATCTAATTGAGGATGAAAAGTTGTACTAAAATTTAATTCAGTTCCCAATTTCTATTGAAGGCCTTTACAAAAGTTATAATTGAACTAGGGATCATGACCAGATACAATGGAGAAGGTAACTCCACCTATCCTGAATATCTATTTTATATACAATCAAGAATGTTGATCTAGAGATAGAGTATATATAATAAGAAGAAAATGTGTATATTTAGTCAATTAATCAGAAATAACTATGATTACGTTGTTTCCTAGATACGTCTTTGGTAATGTCACCAAAAAATCCTTGGACAAATTTTTACATTTCCACTCTCACATTGGAAAAGGAAGAAGCATCCCTTTTGGTAAATTCCATTCTTATTTAATATATTAAAATGTTAAATACTTCACATTAAATTCATCAATATATATTTTCATTCCAGTCCACCAATAATAATCTCAAAGATCTCTATACATTTTAGTAATTCCATAAAGAACTAAAAATGAATAACTACGAGCTTCAGATAACAACTATTTCATTAACTATGAATCACAAGGCACAAATAACATCCTTCCAAACCTCAAAACACAATATTTATCAATGTTAAATTCTGGTAACTTACCCTTCTGAAACAATTCTACCTTTTATTACTACTCACGGTCTTCTATCTATGATTTCTTTATTCTATCTACTAGAGACCGTTTCACTAAAATGTGAAACAAAAAAGATGAATTTATTTCACCAAAAACATCTATGAAAAAGTTCATTAAATCATTAATTAAAATATCACATTCCAAACATAACATGATTAATATAGAATTTCATTTCTGACTCAAAGAATCATCCTCTTTATTTTCTTTTTATAGATGTTAATGAACTGTGTAATCATAAACCTTGATTAATTCCATCCATCTCCTCCATCAAAAGTTAAATTAATTTTGAGTGAATATATACTTCAAACTTTTTATGGTTTGTATATATTTCACATTTTACATCATACAGATGACACACACAAAATTTTAAGGAAAAACAATAGAATCTAATTTAAAATCACATGTAGAGTAATTTAACTCATGATTTTTCAACTGACATGTATCATAAAAAATTACTTGATTATTATTCATTAGGACACAACCAAGTCATTTCCATGAAGAATAACTATAGATAAAAAATTCACAATTTCTAGAAGGTAGTGGCAAAACTAGGGAATTCACCAATCTTTTTTTTAATTCCTGAAAACATTCATCACATTCTATGGTATAGATGAACTTAACACCTTTTCGAGTTTACTTAGTCAGTGGACAAGATAACCATTACCATTTTTCAATAAACCTATAGTAATAAAATGATAAACCAAGAAAACTATGAATATTTATTAAATTTTTAGGTCTCAACCATTCTTAAATAAGTTTTGTTAATAGGAGGATCAATAGTTATTCCATATTTAGAGAAAATTTTACCACGAAATGAAATTTTTTTAACCAAAACTCACACTTTTGGAATTCCCCATACAATTTATTTTCTTTTAATATTTGTAAGACAACCCTTAAATGTCTTAAATTATCCTATTTACTTTTAGAATAAACCAAAATATGATCAATAAACACAAACACAAACTTATCTAGTCACCCATGGAAAATTCTATTCATAAGATCAATGAATACATTAGGTGCATTGGTTAACCCAAAAGGTATAACTAAAAATTCATAATGACCATATGTTGTATGAAACACGATCTTAAGAATTTTTTCTTCTTTAACATTAAATTTAGGGTACCCTAACCTCAATTAGAGATTCAAAAAATAATAAGCTCTCTTAAGATGATAATACTAAATCTGATAGCCCCACATCTGCTGAAGTAGTTGCAAAGGATTTCACCACCCCTTTTTGCTTGTTGTTTGGATTCCTTCCTTCATTTGAGTTCTTCTTTGGACACTCATTTCCATAATGACCCATTTCATTGAAATTAAAAAAATTTACTGACTGTAAATCATATTTTTTCTTACTATAACTCTGATATTCTTCAGGGAAATTAGGTTCCTTATGTCCCATTTTACCACATCGGAAGGACTTATTATATTTCAAAAGGCATTCCCCAGTGTGCATTTTAATGCAATTTTTAATAACTATAAACCTAAGATTTCTAAAATCATTCTTTTTTTTAAGATTTATTCCCCTTTTTCTACCTCCTCAACATCTTATTCTATTATTTTTCAAAAAACACATGATCATCAGAAAACTCCATTTCCCCCTTCTCCGCACATCAAACAAGTTTTTCATAACTTTTGACCTCACAAGAAGCTAATTACCTTCGATACTTTGGATTTAATCCTAAGTAAAAATGATTTGATTTTATAATGAAGAAAACGTGTGAAATTTGGAGAATACCTTACCAGTCGAGTGAATTTTTCTTCATATGCAGCTATTGATTCATCCTTGTGCCTTAATTCCCTGAATTATTTTTCCATCCCAAGTCAAAACAAATTAGGAAAATATTTTACAAGAAATATACATTTGAATTCATCCTAATCAATAGAATCAATATCATCACTATACATAATATTTTTAACCATCTAACTCCACTGATAGGTATATCCTTCAAAATGGTAAACAACTAGACCAACATTTTGATGTTCTGAACACCCTATGACATCAAAATTCTTTTCCCGTGCATTAATCCACCCTTCAGCTGGTACTAGGTTAGATTATCCTCTGAATGATGGGGGATGTTTCCTCATGAAGTTCTCCACTAATGACATGTTACTTTGTGGTTGATCTAGATGATCTCATGCATGGATACCACCACCATTTATAGACTGATTCAATTGTGAAATCAATGAATCAAATTGTTCTATTACGATTCCGACCATTTCTGGTTGCTGATTTGGTATGTGGTTTTCCTCTTAATGTCGTCCCATCATAGCTACCCTCTTTCCTCTATGGAAAACCATTCCGAACATTGAAATATCTTAGACTAAGAAACATGGTAATCTTCAAATGTGATATCATTTAAATCATACAATAGAGTAAAAATAATTTTTGGATATTAATTTAATAATATCCTAACTTCTAAATTTTTATAAACTGACCTGTGATACCAAAAATATGGTCCCCAACATTAATCATTGCATAATCTTGACTTATGTAAACAATTAGAGATTGGGGATCTTTTGAGGTTTATATTTTCAGTGAATTAGGCCATAACAATCACATTACGTCTCACAAATTACAAATTCGAGACATCTACTATATCAATTATTTTCACAATAATTAAACACCATAAATAACGCTTGAATTCTTGTCTTGATATAAATATTACTTAATTCTTAATTTCTATCACACTTCATTATACCTTTTGAAAAGCATTTAAAAAACATGGGATGATAATAAAAATCTCAGTAAGGGTTATATAACAAGGAAAGGAATCATTAGACCATTAATACATACAAATAAATGAAATCATACTTTTTGCAAATAAAACATAATATCGTTAACATAACTCGTGAAATAATAAGATTTGTGAATAAAACATAGATATACTAAATCATAAAGCTAAATTGTGGCATCTATAACATAATTACATTGTATATTTCACAGCTACATAGGGACTAACATTTGGTATACCCATCACAGTACATTCCTAAATCTCTTAGGAGAAACATTAACGTTTACATCTGTCACATTAACCAATTAATTAGAGAGATATCTCGAGCTCAACCACCCTTGGTATATCACCGAACCCCCCATATATGTAAATAATTCCCAAGAACTGTAACGTATTAATAACATATAAAACAAGAATAAATGAAAGATTACATTTCCACATTGCAATCAAAATATGTCATCTCAAGATATAGACATTATCAACACTTTATAAATTCCATTTTCAATACCAAAATATGTTAAAAGTGTATATTGTATTTATTTTCTTTTTAAAAACATTATGTCTTGTTAAGGAATCCCAATATAAAATAATTCTTGTGGCGATCGAAAGGTCATTGTCACATCGTACATTAAAAAACATTCCTCTTTCCATTTAGTTAAATGATTTATTGAAAAATATTCCTTGGGAAAACCATTTGAATTAATTAAATTAAAAATTGTATAGATATACACAATATAAAATAATTTTATGTATAAACCAAAATATGCCTCAATGAAGGGAGATTTAGATGAAGTCACTTACCTTGAGTCTGACATGTATGTTTTATTTTTTATGTTACTAAATAACAAACATAGGTTAATATATAATTGTTTCCAAACATATTACAAGTTTATTATTAATTTTATATTACTTATCATAATCTTAAAAAAATTACATAATTATTTAAGTTAATATCGTCTATTTTGTTGATATTCAGTACATTAGTAAAAATTGAACTAGTTTGGAGGTAAATTGTCTATGTAGTCAACAAACATCATCTCCAAAATGATATTTATGATTTATATATCATATATATCCAGTATATATATATATATATTCATAACAGTACATAACATTTGGTGATATGAAATGAAATGTAGCGTTCACAGAGATGGTAAGCCGTACGTAAGCGTGAACACTACTTTCATTTATTTTTAATATTTAATGGAATGCAATATAAATGATTCATAGCTATTCTATAACTACAGTATAACTTAATAATTTATATATGTTATATAAGTTCTCTATAATTATCCTTTATATGTTCCATGTATGGAATGAACGAATCATATCACTTTTAAAGGGCAGTAGTCCGCACTTCCTCAAATGAAATTATCATATTTAAACATTATGGAAACCAAAAAGGTATGCTGAAAATAAAACATACAAAAGAATATGGAAAATATAAATATAATATATATCATATATAAATATAGTTCCATCATAATGGCCACCATGAGAGGTGGTAGGGGAAAATTGAACAATCATCTCTTCGTGAGGTGGTTGATCATCGTACAAAGAAACAATATGTTTGAATCTATTAAATGAAGGTGTGGGATAGTGTAGTTAAAAACTTTATAATAACAACATACTTGTGTATTTTTGATACCTGTATTGTTATGTAATAAAATAATAAGAATAGAATAGGGAGTGAATAAGTAAAATAAAGTATAGGAACTTTAGATAAGACGCTACATCTAAAATGTGTAACTCCCTTTGATTGGAGCCAAAATTATTTCTTGAATTGACTTCTTCCAAAGGTATGTATTATATGGTTAAATGATGGATTTTTTGTAGATTATTTAATCTTAAATTGGATGATACAAGGGTATTTAGAGGTGTGAGTAAGTGAGTAGAGGTGGTGGCTTTTGATAAGAGGGGGGGGGGAGGGGCACTTTAGGAATGTTTTGAAAATATTATTTTATTTTAAATTTATTTTCGGTTTAAAATTGTCCCAAAGTGACTTATTTCAAATATAAGATGATTTTGCTTCGAAAAAGAACTCAACCAACATGTTTTAGACAAGGTTAGGTCACAATGAGAACCTTATCTTTTTTCTTTAACCCACAGTTAAAAACATTAACTCTTAACATATAATCATGAATTTTTATAATATATGGTAACCATATTAACTATTAAATTTCAAGAGAACCATAAGTGGATCATTAATGAAAATTTAAAAATTATATATGTTATTCTTCCTAGTCATATATTTTTAGAGCTATTATATCATTTAATAAAATAGTATTTGTTTTAAATACTCATTTATGTCAACTTTGACACTATAAAGTAACTGATTTTTGTTAATTTCATAAAAATATTATTCCTTCTGAAAAAGACTATAAATCATATATAATATGCGAATAACATTCATAAAAGATGTGTATGGATTCAAAATATTAAAAATAAATTTATTATAATAATTATAGTATCATTTATTTGAATCCTTTATTAATGAAACAATCACTTCATCTTCAATGTATCATAACTATATTTAATTATTTAATGGATAAAAATTATTAATAAAATATCCTGATGTAGGAAATATTATTATATTTCTAATTAATATTTTATGTCTAATAGATAACATATATAAACCCATATAAAAATTATTTTAGTAAAAAATACATGTTTATGTCATTTTTCTCTTTATTTTAAATTAATTATTATAAAATGTCATTATCACACCCAAGTGAATCAATGGGGTCCAAAAGTCTACCCAAAGGTGACCTTGGTCAGAATTATCTTATAAAATAGAATTAGGACATGTGTTAGGGTACTTTTATATTATTATAATATTATTTTTACCCTTATTTACCAGATTTACCCTTTAACATTGGTAAATAAAATTATTTCTAAAGATATTATTCATAATGTCAAAAAATAAATGTTACCTATTTACAAATTATGGAACTTTTGATACAAAACATGGAATCCATTTTTTCAAATTTAACACAAAGAAGTTTCTGTAATTAATTTAAAATTAATTCTCACTGTCAAAACAAAAAAGTGGGTATTTGTGAAGTAATAACTATAAAAAGATTGACATGTGTTTATATCTATTTTAAAAGTTAAATTACTACCAATGACCATAATTGTATTAAATGAGAAAAATATAATCTAATTAAACTTTAAAACGAATTAAATGTATAATCTAACTATATAAATAAATTAGATTAAAAGGCAGTTTTGAATTAAAATGCAGTATTATTCACTATTCATTAAAAAATGAACTTTATCAGAAAAATACAAAAATTTCATCCAAATTAAATTTTGATATCTCTCTTCGAAGAGGAATTTTAATTTTTTAAATATAACGTATAATGGTGACAAAAAATCAATTTAAAAAGGGTTCTCCTTCTAAAGGTGGTAAAATGACCATTTAAAAATATTAGAGTATTTTATGCTAATAATCATATTCATTTTTATATTATTCCTTTCAAATTTATTGGATAAATTTAATGAAATTTTAAAAAAAGTATAATCATATTATAGTTAGTTCTATTCATTCCCACCAATAAAATGGATAGGCGTTAACTACTATAATAATATTATTATATTAGTTTTTGGTATAATTCAATGTAGTGTGCAACATAAGATTTCAGTGAAACCTGTTGTTGCGTGTTGGGTATGATATCAGACAAAGAATCCCATTTAATGTAAAAAATAATATCTTATTCATAAATATTTATATATATGATAAGTATTATTCTATAAATACCTAGGTTTTAACATAATATATCATATATGATCCCATTAAAACATTTTACCACCCGTTTTCTAATAATATTTCATTATTTTTATTGTTTCGAGTGTTAATTTCCATGTTTTCTCAAACGTGTTTTGTTATTAAAGTTATGATTCATGGGTAAAAGATATATACCCCTCAGATATTGAATTATATTAATGATATATATATATATATATCATACTGACTTAGGGTATACCTTTTTAGAATCAATTTTAAGGGTTGGAGCTGGAAAATGAATTGCATTGCTTTGTGGAGATGGTAGGCTATATGTACGCACAAGTTATGATATCATTCCCTTTACACATTAAATGGTAAGAAATTTTAGGATATATTAATTTTACATAATACATATCATGTCATAATTATCATATATATTCATTAAATTTATCATTATCTCATTCCATGTAATGTGTAAGTGAAAAATGAATTACGTTGTTTCGCGAGGTGGTAGTCCGTTGTACCTGTGAGTGATATTATCATATTTTATAATAAATTGAAAGTTAGAAGGTATAAGTGAAATTAGAATTATATAATTATAATAATATTATAAATATTTTTTTTTTCAAAATCCATCATTATATCCATCCATTAAAGGTGGTCATGGAAAATGAATTATATCGATTCCTGAGGTGGTTGTCCACCATACACACAATCGATGGTTTCATTTCCCATTTTATGGAGTACACGATGCATTTAGTACATTAAATTTTCATAATAAAATCTCAGTATATATAATATATTGAATTTATTATAAAATAGTGGTTGAATAAGATTTTAATGAGTTTTTAGAAGAAATAAAATAAAAATACGAATTTTAGAATGTTAACTCTTCTTTAGAAAAACTTTTTAGGATTTCACAAAAAGACTTCCTAAAAGGACTTTATAGTAAAACAAAAGGATCTAATATGTTGGGAGTGGATTATTTAATTTATATGTTTAAGTATTTTATAATTCAAATGGATTTTTTGAATATAGGAGGAGAGGGGTGACCTTAATAAGTTGGGGAGTGGACACACTTTAGATTTTTGAAAGGAATCAATTACAAAAACTTTTTATCAAGTAAAAATCCTCTAAAATGGGTCATTATATACCCATAGAAGTTATAAGGTCTAAATATGTCCATAAAAACTATTTTGGACAACATTTAGGTCATTTATTACCCTTATATTCTTAGTTTATCCCCAAAATAAATCAGTTTTTACCTTAACCACTGTAATTAATTTTTACTGCTTTTACTATTCATAAAGGTAAAAAATTATTTTAAACTTATTTGATAATGTAATTTATTCATATTCCAAATATTGAATCCATTTTTTCAAATTAAATTCACATAAGTGGAAAAATAAAACTTAAAATTATTCCCATGGGCGCGATGAAAAAGTGGGTTTTCAAAGAGAAAATCCTCATAAGTATAAAATGTTTTAATATCAAAAGTCAATATAAACAGATTAAAATAAATTAAACTTGTAAAATAATAATATAATTGAACAAATTTGTCTTAAAACATATATAATTTCATTTATTCTTATGAATTATTTAAATTAAAATGCATTTTTTTCTGAAAAATTTTATTTTCAGTATCGAAGATGAAACATTTCAAAAAAATAATTTCACCTAAAGATAATATTTTAATGTTAAAATAATTTTTTTATTTTTTCAAATAATCGCTCTAAATGTGTAAAGAATTATTGTTTTTAATTTTTTCCCCAAAGAACGACTAAAATATATTTTCTTCAGAAATTTTTTTTTTCTTTAAATGATTATTTTTTTCTAATAAACAGATAACCATATTTTTTATAATAATGTTAGTACAATTCATACACTCCAATTTAATGGCTAGTTTATAATGGTATACTATATCACAAATAATTCAAAATCAGGGTTTCTTGATCTGGAAGCTATCATAAAGAATAAATATATGGAAATATATTTTTTGGGTTGTTTATCATAGTATTGAATATCATATACACTATCGAATACAATGTTCATCATTTAGAATTTCTACGTGTTACATTTTTTTAAAATAATCTAGAAATAAACCCTTTCATCTACATGGTTTTCCTAGTGACATTCATAATTAGAAAAACATCGTCAAACATTGAAAAATGACATTGAGTTAACAAAGACATCCAACCAGGTTACTGAATAGTTAATAATAATTATGAACAACCAATGGGATTAGAACATTTCTCCCAAAACACCATATTCCGGATCCCTAACTCCTAAAATATTTTAGATACTCAAGTAAGATAAACTAAACCCAAAATAAAACATACTTGTGACAAAAAGTCTATTAAATCAATTAAATATTAGTTACATTTATAGTAAATAGTTGGAATAAATTTTATTCTGTAGACTAATAATTAATATATATTCAGGAACTATTACATGTTCAAAAATATTAAATATATATTTAGTCAAAAGGTAATTCTTTAATTATGTGAATATATAATATTTTTTTCTCTTTTTATTAATATGGCAATAAAAAATTATTTATTCACTGAAAAATAATTTATTATGTGAATATCAAAATGATTACGTTATTCATCCAATTGTAAATATAATATTATTTGATTATTAAAGGTATATTTGTTTTTTCACTATCTATTCCCAATGTAATAAATATTTTTTATTAAAAAATTATTTCAATATATTAATATTAAAAAAAATACATTAGCCTTAAAAGTATAATTTTAATATTTATTTATCATATTTATTAGGAAATCCAAATAGAAACAAGGAGAAGAAGACCAAATTATTAGTTTAGTGATAAATATTTATTTACTATATTGTAAATAATATTTAGCATTGTGATAAATAAAAAACATTACAGAATAAAATAATAATATTATAAATTTTATTATAATGGTATTCCTATTGATTACATATAATTTTATGGGCTTATGGAATCATGCCTTTTTATTACATTATCCTTTAATCACATGGAACAATACTCAAGATCTTTTAAATATTATTTTCTTGGAAATTAAGAATGTAATACAAGAAAAAATTCCATTACGCATGAATTTATTCTTCATGGGTTCACCCTAATTTAATTTCATTACATCTCATATCCTATGTACATACATCAAAATAAGGGGGTGACTATTTAACCTAGTTGGGGAAATAATCAAGGAATCTATTTATGACGTGATCATGAGGCATATCAAGAAGAACAACAAGAAAAAAAATTTATATGAATAAGATAACCTGATACATATAATAATAAAATTAACCTGATCCTTACCATTTAAATGTTTCTACAACCTAAAAATAAGGTATAATTTAGTATATTAGTGTGGTTTATTAGCAAGTTTTCATAGATTAAAATTACAAAGGTTATTCACAAAGGTATAAAGTAACATGTTATATCTAGAGATTAAATTCATCACCTAGCGAATTGGGGTGATATCATGGTTCAACCTTCATATGTATTAATTTAATGTAATCCACATTGATTATACTGTATCATATTTTCAATAACCTGAGGATAATACGGTACTTGTTTCATA
Source organism: Viscum album (assembly GCA_963277665.1). Classification (NCBI taxonomy): domain Eukaryota; kingdom Viridiplantae; phylum Streptophyta; class Magnoliopsida; order Santalales; family Viscaceae; genus Viscum; species Viscum album. The sequence goes on from OY728145.1 coordinate 1,855,506,314, forward strand.
TAAAATCACTAAGTACATAAGTTTATAAAGTCTTGACCATAACTTCATTTTTAACCCATGAAAAGGGGGTATGAGTTTAATATATATAAATAAAGAAATAATTAAATTATATTAACACACTAATGAATAATCAAGGATAAATAAATGGGTCGGGTATTAAAATTTAATAATTTCTCATATAAAAGAGACAAATCTGAGAAGTAAATTCAGCAACATAACGAGTATAAAATGTTGATTTAGTAAAAGATAAAATGAGGGATAAAAAATGTATCCAATTGATAAAAAATTATTTTTTCATTAAAATAATAAAAAAATAATAATAAATTAAATTAAAATAACATTTAAAATATGTACACAAAAATAATTACTTTAATAGAAAACAAGACGAATAAAATTACCGTTCCTTAAAGAGTTGATCCTAAAATATATGGATGAGATCTTGGAGGATTAAGAACACCTTCAGAGACCCTTTTTGAGGATAAATTACAGGTAATTTGTGGAGTAAGGATTTCGAGTGTAGGGGAAGGGTGAAATTGGTGGGTTTTATAGAAAAAGTGAAGTGATTGTTCTATAACATCCAATTATGGGTTATAGAAATATAGGTTGTTGAAAATGAAAAACCGTTGGATTAACAATTATTTTTTCTCATGGTTTTAGAATTTTGAGTTTGATTTTAGGATTTTTTAATCCATTATAACATAACAATATTTCTAAATAATTTTTTCATCAAGGAAACATAAATTTTCTACAAAATAATGTTTTTAGAAATCAAAATTTCCATTTTAGACTTTGGAAAGTCAAATATAGGTTTGGAAACAAATTAAAAGGTTTTAAAATACTTATAATTAATTAAAAATAAATATTTTACGTCATGGATTGTGGTAAATTAACTATTAAATCATTATTCCATAAATATGAAGCCATAAAACATTCCGGAAACCCAAAACCTTATTTCATCTATTCACTGAAAAATAATGTATTATAAAAAATTCACCGTAAACAAATATAGACACGATGATTTAAAATATAATATTTAATTTTTAAAAATAATTTTTTTAAGTATTTGAATTATAACTTTTTAAAATAAACATTTGTAATTTTTGACAATTACATGTTTTTGGGACAGAGTCAAATTTCTGTCACATACAAAAATTTCCTAGGATACTATAGAATTATTTTATCATTTCTATTTAAATAATATTGTTTTAAAAAAATATTTAATTAAGAAAATATTATTTATAATACCCATGTTTATTATGAAAGTGTATATATTTTATAAAAAATATAGTTGTTTTTTTATTTGATTCCAAAAATCAGTTATCAAATTCAATTTGCTGAATCATATATTTTATTTAACAAAATTATTAGAAAAATGTATTTTATGGAATAACCATTTTATTTATAGAAAATAAATTACACTTTATGACACTAAGGCCTATACATGTAAACCTTTATTACACCCATGTACTCGCTAAGGGTATGGTGTGTGATGCTGATAGTTAAATGTGGTGGATCAACTAACATTGACTGAGTGGTAATCTACACAATCTAGAAATTATCCCTTATGTGATTTAACTTAAGAATCACTTATTGAATCTTGTATTATCCGTGGTGACAAGAGAAACCCATCCCTCTAAGGTAATGAAAAATAGGCTTCAAATGTAATGAATCTACTGGTTGAGGCCATCGTTTCTCCTTTATGCATCAATTATAATCTTCCATTACTATTTATATACACAAATTATATAACGATAAATTATAAACAATGGGTATATAAGCTAATGGTAATATTGAATAATGGGTATATTTACCATCTATAATATTTGAACAATGATAATATTGACTAACACAAATATTTCCATATATACATTATAAATACCACTTCATTTGTTTACTCAATATCTATTATAATTCATCCAAAATTTGTATTTTCATTTTATATAATTTTTATCGGTTTACTAATATTTTTTTCTTTTAAATACTTTGGTTCATGTGAAGTATGGTTCTAGTTGATTGGAGCGATCCATTTTTTCTAATTTTATATTTTTTAATGTATTATTTTCTTACAATTATATTGTTTAGAATTTTTATTGGTATTGTAGATAACTGACGTAAATATATTTATTAATGAGATAATAATTTTTTTGTTCCACTATATTTTTACATGTATAATATAATATAATATAACACACATTTTTTTAAGAAACAAATATCCTATAAAAACTAGGGTTCTTCCATTTCCCCCCCTTTATTAATCCAATCCTCAAAATTTCTACTGATATTATCGGTTGATAATAGGTGAAGGTACTTATGTTTCATTGTTTCCTCTTGTTCCCACATCAAATCATAAAACCTAAAGTTACACCACAATAATTTCAAAATATGTGTTTTCTTTTTTCATAAAATATTGTCTCTACTATCAAAGATATCCACTAACTGATCCTCACAAGAGTGGACATTTTCTAGTTGTACCACCATTGAATTTAATATGTATGAGGGTTGAAGTATGTACATTTTTAAGAGATATAAATGGAATACATCATGATCTTGAGCTATATTTGGTGGAAGTTCTAGCCGGAATTCTATTGATCCTATGCGATCAAGGATCCAAATGGGACAACGTGCCAAGGGATAAGTTTCCCTTTTATTCCAAATCGAATGAGTCTATTACACCATGATATATGAAAGAAAAAATTGCCTCTATAATCTAGCTAAAAGTTCTTTTGATAGTTTTTTGAATATTGCTTCTTCTAAATCATGTCCTCAATTATATATTGTTAGATGGGATGAACCTTTTTTGAAATATCTTATAAAATATAAGGCCCGAGTAGATTTCTGTCAGTGAATGATTAAAAAAAAATTAGATGTTATACATCGTTTCCCATACAGAGCATCACATGATTCAATTTGAATACTTGAGTGGAATATGTCTGGATATGAGAAATCAACCAATGGGGGGTATTGGTACCATCCACCTTTAAATTTAACTGATCATGTTCTCCATATTTTCTCAAGTTTCTAAATTTTCCTTTCAGAATGGATATAAATTTTGGGGTGAGAGGACGTAGTGAAATTCAATTTAGTTGTTAGATCATGTTGAAGACTGTGCCATAATTTAGATGTAATCCTTGGAATATGATTATAAAAAATTTAATGTGGTAGACCATGAAACCTCACCAATTATTTTACAAATAATATGGAATGTTGGTCAAAAGATAAATCCTCCAATATAGAGATGAAATGGGTAATCTTAATGAGCCAATCAAATATAACCCATAACAAATTGTTTCATTTGTATGTTCTTTGGATACCAATGATTAATTCTATAGTGACATTATCCTACTTCCAAGTTTGCATTGGTAGTGGTTACAATACCCCTTTAGAACATTATCTCTATACATTCACTTGTTGAAACACCAAGCACCTTATAGTGTATTAATAAATCTCTCTTTTCATATTATACCACTAATGTTGATAATGAGATTCACTACACATTTTAGGGATTCTAGGATGCATAGAGAATGAAGAGAAATGAGAATCATCCATCAACTCATTCTTTATCCTTGGAATAGAATGTAATGATGGTCATGTATGAAATATTATTACAGCTTCTGGATCAATATTAAAATAATGAAACATACCATTTTTCATAGCCTATATCTTATTTTGTATCAAAGGATAATCACATTGAGATATCTTTATATTCTTTAGTAATGATGGTTATGAAATAATTGGGGATATGATTGATAATGTCCCATCAATAATGATTCCCATTTATAATCTTACTAGGTCCTTGATCAATGGTTCTCACTAAATATTCATCATTTCCAAAACAAGAGGTTTTTGTCCTACATAACGAATCATTGGATTTGTTTTATCTTTTGGGGATATAATAAATTGAGTAGTTACCATGTTTAATAATCTCAAACCATATCCATTGAATCATATTCAATTCCTATTGCATGAATAAATACCTAAAACATTGATTGTCTATATATTTATCACATTTCATCCCATAATGATAGTGCCTCTATATCTTTAGAGAAAAAATAGTTGAAGCTAACTCTAGGTCATTCATAGGAAAATTTTACTAATGAGGCTTTAACTATCAAGATGAATAAAAATCCCCTTTTCATTTTCCTTGAGAAACACCCAAGACTATTATAATATGAATCATATTAAAAAGAAAATACTTCTTCAAAAGCTGGTATAGTAAACATTGGTGAAGTAAATATTATCTTTATCTGTTTCTACAAAATTTATTCACACTATTTTGTCCAAATGAACATGCCTTATTTTCAAGTTAACATTGTTAATGAATTAGAATGTTGTGATTTTTTTCACAAACCTCCATTAAAATATTTGTAAATAATGAAATATATATCTCATATTTCATTTGGTGGGATGAGGCCACTCCTCTACAACCTTTGTCTTGGTAGTATCAATAGAAATCATTGGCTACAACGTTCCCCATGAGTAGGACTTTATGTAAGCAAAATTAATATTTTATAAATTTTCTAAAAAGATTATTATTTCTCACAGTCTTTAATATAACTCTTACACTATCCTAATGTAACTCAAAAATTTTGGAATATATAATAATATCATAAAAAAAATCTACCATGAATTTATCAAGGTAGTTCTTACTGACTATATTCATCAAATCGATAAATATATCAGGTTCATTAGTAAAATTCTAGAGAATAACAATAAACACAAAATTACCATATTTTGTTTTTGTGGAATCCTATGGAATGTATTATTTCCTCACCCTCAACTGATGATACCCTGATCAGAGGTCAATAAATGAGAAGAATTTATCCCAAATAAGATGGTCAAATAAATCATTAATCTGTATGAGAGGGTAAATTTTCATTATTATGATCACATTATGATATATATAATGAATGAATAGTTAAATTATTACATACTTATTCATTAAAAATAGCATATGTTTTCCCCAAAGAGACATAATTTCATCAATAAAAACCATATCCAAATGATCTTGAATTTGTTTTTTAATTCCTCTAACTCCATATTTTCAATTCTATTAAGGGTCTTCAATATCGTATTTGAGCCCCATAAGAGATTGATGGAGAACTAGACATCTCTTTTTAGTATAGGTCAAAGGGACTCTTCCATAAATAATTCAATGAATTCCCGAATGATAGGATTATTTTATATCCATATAATTTCATTTCCTTCTCCATCTTCACTGATATTCTCAAAAAATAAGGTCTTGGGAGGTGCTTCTAGAAAAATATCAGGACGAGGTATCTCTCATTTGAAAATAAATATAAGTTATCCCTTCAAGAATAATTAAATTTACTTTCTTATATAGTTGATCTTATTAATATAATTTGAGAGACAATTAATCCCCAGTATAGTGTCAAATTACTCCTTGGGAATGAGTACAAGACTTGCCTTGAGATTTCACTTTCCAGGGTAAATTTTATAATTTATACACTATTGATTCAAGGATAGTTCCTCCAAGATTATTGACTGATAAATCTACTTATATAACCTTGGGAATTGATTCTATATTATTTTAAAACATGTATAAAATAAAGTAATGTATTAATATAGAAACAAAAAAAGTAATTTCTAGATATGAGAGAAGAACTACTGTACATTCCACTACACCATTTGGAGCCTCTACTTTAGTCACAGTGATAGAAAACGTTTGACCTTTGTACCTTGGAATATGTTTCAGTTTATGGTGTTTTCTATCTATTATCATATAATTTGGATATTGAGTGTACAAGTTATCAAGATATCCACACCTGAAGAATTGTTCTTTATGATAGACCTAGAACATCTTCCTTATGTCGTTAGTGTTGAGAAGTTGAGGCTTCACCTCACCAACAATGTTATGTGATATATTATAATTTCTTCCAAACATTTAGCACTTTCCACTCTCAAGAAATTAGTTCCTTGAATACTTCATCCCAATTTTTCTTAATAGGGGAAGTTTCATTTTTATTCATTCTCTTTCCTAATAAAAAATCATCCCTAAGTTGGATACATAGATCTCTTATTTTCATTAAACCTATGTGACCACTGTGTCTCTCCAAACATTGATTCAACCTTTATAGTAATATGCTTTATCTCTCTATAGCTTATATAGTATCTATTCTATAAATTCCGTTATAGATTTTTTCTTAGGGCACCTAAGAATCTACCAAACATTCCCTTAGGATCCATAAAAAAGATATAGGTGCATAGGGAAATTACAATAAATTCTTTCTCATAGATTCACATTGATTATTTTTCATTCTGTTTTATCTCAAGTAATTCCACCTCCATTTTGTTTCTAATTTAAAGAGAAAAATATTTATTGAAAATATTCCCATAAACTCTTCCCACTCCATAATATCAATCTTCCTTATTGTCATTGTGTTTTTAATCAGTTTCCACCACTGACCAACTTATCCTTCTAAGTGTTATACTACTAGGGTGACCATCTCTATCTCTGATCAATAGACTACATGAAATATATTTTCTATAGAGGTAATCAATTTTTCAACAATCAATGGATTAGTTAATCCACTAAAATAAGGCCATCATTGACATATGAAGGAATAAATGGAATGTTTTTCCCATTGAGGTGAATATGGTCATTCAACTTGATTCATGTTGTTATTCATAACTTGTAATAGTTGATTCATCATTCTCATAAATTTTTCTATTCCATCTTCCACCATGTTAGGAGGGTCATCAGTGCATCAACCACTGCACTCATCATTTACAAGGTTACAACTATTTCTTTACATATTTCTAACATAAGAAAACCGTAGTGAGAAACTTGTTAATTCTCGGAATATTATAATTATAAAGGAGGTTTAGTTCTTAAAACAACATGATTAAATAATTTATTCAGTAATATCACCTAAAAACAAATACATTCATTATATATCATTCATAATGGTTTGTAAAAAGAAAGTGATTAACCAAAAATAAACCATGGAGTTTCAAACCAGTTGTGTAGCATGGCTTGTTGTTTTATACTAGTTCCTAATCAATTCTAGAAATATATTATGTTTTTAGTGTTTTTACCCCTTGGTAAGTCTATTTTAAAACCAGATCTACATGTTGTATCTGAAAACCAATTTCATTGCATTGAAAACACTCGCTTAATATGTTACCAGAATTACAATATATTTTACTATATTTAGAATTTTTCATAATTTTATTACTAATATTTTAAAGACCTAATTGGAAAAAAGAACTAAATCATGCTCTGGAAAAAACTAAGGAATCCCACATTTTTATTAAAAACATTTTTCATTATAAATAACTAAATGCATGATCATTAAATGTTTAGTTTCATGGAAATTATGAATATAATACAAGAAAACATTAAAAAATATTTTAATCCACCTGAAAATATATTTCAAGGGGCCAAAATATCTTACATTTACTCCATCCCATTTCATAAGCACATATATTGAAATTAAAGATAGAGTTTAAATCCTATTAAGGGAAATAAGCAAGGAATAAATTTTGTATGTGATCATATGGCATATAAATAAGAACATCAGACATAAAAATACGGAATGAATAAGAGAACATGAGAAATATAATAATAATATGAACTTCATTCATAAAATGAAAATTTTTATACAACATGAAAATTATGAATTCTTAAGTACATCACATGAGTTTGTCACTAATGTTTCATAAATGAAAATTACTAAGGTTTTTCACAAATGCTTGAGAAAACATGACATATATAGAGATTAAATACGTTACCCAATGCATTAGAGCACTATCAGAGAACACTATTCACATGTATTAATTTCATGTGATCCAAATTCATCATAATAAATCATTTTTTTAATAACACAAAAAGAATAAAGTATGACCTTCATATAAAATCACTGAGTACGGAAATGCATAATGGGTTGAAAATTAAAGCATTTTTAAGCTACATAGTCGGATTATGGGATTTATATATATAAATATATGAATAAATAAATTATATTAACATCATGTTGAATACCCATGGATAAATAAATGGTTTGTTTAATAATAGTATAATAATTTCTCATGTAAAAGATATAAATTTGAGAGTAAAATCAGAAGCATAAATGGAATAAAACATGGATTTTTATAAACGGTAAAATGAGAGAAAATGAATTCCTCCTATTGATAAAAAATTATATTAGTGGTAAGGGTATGATAAATAGAATAATAAAGGAATGAAAAAAACCACTTAGAATATGTAAATAAAAAATAATTACTTTACTGGAAAATAAGACGAAGAGAATTCCATTACCGTGATGACTTGCTCCTAAAACATGAGGATAGAACCTTGGGAGATTAATCAAACATTAGAAAGACTATTTGGGAGAAAAAAATTACTAGTACATCCTATAGGATAGATTTGGATTGAATGGGATGAGTCAAATGGGTGGGTATTCACGGAAAAAGTGGATGAATTGATTTATAATTTCCGAATACATGTCTTGGAAATCTTGGTTACCAGAAATGAAAAATAATTCTCTTATAGAGGTTTTTTGTCATTATTTTGGAAATTTGAGTTACATTTTATAATATTTTAATCCATTAGAACTGAACACCATTTTTAATAATTAATTTTACATGGAAAATAATATTCTTTAAAAAATAATTGTTTAAAAAATAAAATTTTTCTTTTTGGACTTTGGAAAGTCACTTATAGGTCTGAAAATTGATAAAAATATATTAAAATAATTAATATTAAAAAATTAACATATTTCAGATCATGGATTTTGGTTAATTAATAATTACAACATTAGGACATAAATATGATGTTCTAAAACATACAAGAAACCCACAACTATATTTTTACTGTTCACTAAAAAATAAAGTATTCTAAAAAAATCCCCCTAACCTAATTTAGACATCAATATTTCAAATATAATATTTATAATATGAAAATATATCTCTAAACATGATAGTTTTAAATTTTAAATATATACATCTTTATTTATTTAAAAACAACATTTTTTAAGACATAATCAAATTTCTGATGCTTTCAAAAATTTCAAGGACATTAGATTTTTTTACCATTTTTATTTAAGTAGGATTTATTTAAAAGACCATTAATTTAAAACAATAATTACTCTAAATGCCTACATGTATTATTAATATATATATATATTAAAAAAATATTTAAGTATTATTCATGTCCAAGAATCAATTTATCAAATTCTTCTTATGATAAAATATATTTTATTTATGAAAATTATTCGCATAATGGAATTGAAGGAATAGAAATTTCATTTAAAAAACATAAATTAAAATTTAAGAAATTAAATATTATACATTAATCCCCTTACAAAACCCTCATAAACATTAAGAGTAAGGTGTATGATGGTTGTAGTTTCATGGGTTCTCTCATCTAACATTAACCAAGTTGTATTCTACACTTAAATGAACTTATCCTATACAAGATTTTTTTCAAGAACCACTTATTGAAGCTCTCCTTGGGATTGGTTAAGGTTGAACTATAATGATGCTAACTCCCTCCCATGTTCTGAAAAATGGGCTTCCAATGACATATCTCTACCGGTTATGGCCACCATTTATCCTTTTAGCGCCAATGATACTCTATCAATAAAACTTATAAAAACTAAATATAATATTAAAATCATCACCAATGGATATAGTTCCAAAAGTTTCATTTACGAATGATCATATTATACCAATACTTATATTGAGAAACGATCCTATTTCCCTTTAAACCCTATAAATACAACTTATTTCTTTCACTCAATATCCACTATTTTCTATCCTATGGTTATATTTTTGTTTTATAAGATTTTTATTATTTTAATAATATTTTGATTATTTTCCATAATGTTGTTTGCGGGAGGTATGATTCTAGCTGATTGGAAAGATCCATATTTTCCCATTTTAGCATTTCAATTTCATTTTTTAATTAATTATAATGATTTTAATTTTTATTAGTTTTATATATGACTAATGTAATGATAATTATTGCTGGAATACAATTTTTTAGTTTCTATATATTTTTTACTCATATAATAATATATAATTTTAAAAAAATTTGTTTAGAAAATAAATATCTCTTAAAAATATTAGGTCATTACAGGTACATTGTGTGATTAATTATTAATAAATCCTAACTCGAGCTCTATAAATGGACAATTATGAGAATTTTGAGTCATTCATCACGAAACAAGAAATTCTGCACCCTAGATAATTATCTCTAAATGAGGATTCTATCTAGGGTTTTCTCTGAAGATTGAGATATTATCTCTTCCACCATTTATCTCAAGTAAGAGAAATCATGAGATATCCATTTTTATCCAAGGGGATCCTCATTATGATCGAAAGAGTAATTCAAGATGATTGGCGCCTCTACCCTTGCACCTGTAGAACCATCAATTATATTTCGATATCAAAGGATCATGTGTGGATCATTGATACAGTTTATCTATTTTGGGTACTCTTCAATGCAATAAAAATAAAATCAAATAGCCTTCAAACGATTAAAACATTCATCTTGGAATGAAATAAAGATCAAGGTATAACATTATAATATTAAATTAATTATAAATTAACATGAATAAGATTATATGTTTTGGTCCATAGAAAAAAACAATATTAATTAGAAAATTTAACAATGGAAACTTATTTATTTATCATGTTCATTTAGGAGGATTGATTGAATCTGATAAAAATCGAGTTCTCCATATACCCACAAGGAACTTCCTCTAAATCCAAAACCATTAGAATGAATAACAAAAATAAATTTGGTTCTTTATGTCCCTTTAATTCTATAAAACAAATAGTAAAATAAATTCATGGGATGAAAATTATATGAAACCCATTTAATATGAAAAATGGTGATCTGAATAAAACAGGTCTAAATATTGATAATTGAGATGAATAAACCTATAAACATGAATATTAAAAAAAATTAAAAACATTTTGGGGAAATATTTTTAAAATAAGATTTATATATCATGAATTAAAAATCATGATATAATATAAAAAATTGTAAATATAGACAAAATGTAAAATTAAATTGGTTCATAACAATAATCATGTCTCAAGAAAAATAAATTGGGACCAAGAAACCCCTTTCAGGTAACATAATATTTGAGGTAAAAATCATTTGATAATCTAATTATAAGGAAGAATATTATAACATCAAAAATTAGGGAGGAAATAAAATACAATTTATTAATTAACTATAATTAATCATAAATAGAAAAATATAGTTTAATAAGAAAGTTTTTACTCAATGAAAGAAAATTGAGTTAGCAAAAATACACACAAATTTTGAAATCTTTGAGTCCAAACACCTAAGAGAATTAACATGGAATTGAAAATTGAATAACATTAAATATAATATAATCATTATATAAAATATTATAGGGTCATTTGATAAAAAATTCCAAAGTAAACATGTTGTATAATTAAAAATATGTCTCAAGAGGTGAAAATTGAAACAAGAAACCCTTACCATTGTTTTAATTTATTGTGTGAATGTGGATAAATTATAGAATAATCAAATTAGTTCTATTAGAAAATGTCTTAGGAACCTTATTCATCTATAATTAATTTAATATTTACCTTTATCATATTCTATTTTATTTTTATATTTTTTTGTATAGTTTTATATTTTTCATGAAAAAAGAAGGCCTTCAGGCCATTAGATGGATGAAAAATGAATTTGGGTTGTCTTATTTTGATATTTTCGGTCATTAAGGATGATATTTAAATAATCAAATAAATACATAATATAACATTCCTAGAACTAGAAATCAATCATTATTTTTTTTTCAATTATAATAATATTATATTTATGGTTTCATATTCATCAATGATAGTGTTTTATAGCATAGTTAATGTTGGGGTTAAACCGACAAAAAATAGAATAAATTATAATTTAATGTTTTAATTTGTAATAGAAGTCTATAATATAATTATTATAGATAATATATTATATTTTTTATTTGTTTTATGTTTTTGAATCATATTTGATGTTTCAATGGTCAGGGTTTTCTCCGAGTCCTTCCTTTTTTGTGCTCAGGTATTGAGGGAGTTTTTTGATGTATTTAAAATAAAACTAGAGGTTGTGGTTTAATTAATTATAAATAATTAGAGGGATTTTTTTAAATTTCTAATTAAGATTCAACTATTTATCATTATAAAATTTTATTCATGTTTTAATGAAATTACACACAGAATAATTATATTACATAGGAGTGGAAATTTATTATGTGTTTATTTAAATATAATAAATGATACATGTATATATATATATATCTTTATTATTTTTAATACCATATTTATATATTACATTATCATAAAACATTTAAAAATGAATATGTTACTAATATCAAAATTTTTCATATATGTATATATTATATAGTAAAAAATTATGCATTATATATATGTATTTATATATATTTGTGATATATATTATATATTATACACTCATGCAAACACACAATAATTTGTTATAAAATATTACTATTGTAAATTTATTCATTGTAAAATAATTTTTTTTTCGTGTCTACGGTGAGTTATTGATGACAATAAAGTGTAGGTGTCATTTAAAAAAATTGAAAAAATAATGATGGAAAGAAAACAAATACGTATGTGGGGGGGGGGGGGGTTGAAAATAGGCTCTGGGGATATTTTTTTGATTTTTTTATGATTTAAAATAAACGAAGCATATTATTATAATAGATGGGATTCTAGGGGATTCAATTGAGAAAGAAAAAATGATCAATCTTATTTGGAAGTTGTGTCTCACCCCAGCGACAAAGGCCTTAATAAATTGAAGAGTGGATCTAGCCTTCCCCGATTAAAATTCATCTTATATTCTTAAATCAAAGATGAATAGTATCCTTCAATTTGTGGGTCCATCCTGTAATATCCCTAACCAAGGAGCCACTAAAGAGATTCCCTAAGTCAGGTCACTACATGACATAATGCATGCCTCCCCGTGTGCCATAGGATTCCAACCAACAGTGAGGTTGTAAGAGTTAAGTGGAGATAATATACCCTCTTTTTTAGTGTAAGACATAATGGAAAATATAAACCACAATAGTAGAAATATTAAAAAATGTTGAACTTTCACAAATAACCAATCCCAAACTGCGTATAAAACATTTCTAATAGTAATTATTTCATTTAATGCTATAGGGCCAAGTGAAGAACCCAAAAAGAAAGGAAAACAATGAAATCCCCAAAATAGCCCTGGATCTATGTCCTAGACCTCCTCCATGCACATACCGAACCCGGATCACTTTGTTAGAACAAGGCCCTTGTCTATTTCCTGACCTACAACCATGAAATCTGCTAGGGTACCCAATGACGACTCGATCAGGGTGTGAGTACATCATTATAGGACAACACCAATGGTGTCTACAAAATATCTAGTTAAATAGATAGTGTATGTATGTGATAAATAATAGAAAGTAAACGAACAAAGTTCAATAAAACATTCAATATTGTGATACTTGATGTTATTCTACCATTTATTCCAAGTTCACTACTTAAGAATCTCACAGTTTAGTTCACTCTTTTATCATGTGTTCAATAGATTAGGCATGTTCAATATTCTCAAGGAATAAGGGAATATTCAAGTATTATCTCATTAGGAATCACATCAGGATTTCCACATTATCCTCACTTCGAAGACATGGTCTCGGTGGAATGAAACTATTAGGGAAATAGAACTCCATCCCCTTCCATAACTCGTGCTTTTTTATGGAGTATCCTAGAACCTCAGTAAAACTCGACCCTAGGTATTAGAACCCATGTCTATATCCTATTCTACAAATCCATGTGCACATGATTATTTATCAATTTTCAAAATGACCCCATTACAACCAATAATATCCAATATAGTTGGACACATCACACCAATATCAAATAAATAGGAAAATTAACATTATCTCAAAACCATTCATCATTTATACCCCAAAACCATTTTGTCGCTTTCCCATTTCCTATGCCTATCTCAATAAGCATATTCCATCACATATATAACCTCTTAACATAATTTTATTAATCAAATTTATCCCAGTTATAGGTTAACCAAAAAATCCCTTATCCTTTTACCACATTAGACACAACTACCCACAACCATTCTAACCCATTACACAACCCAATTAGCACATTATCTAATGATTTACGACACCATGTTTCAAATTCATACATTACATTTCTATTAACCAGTTGGGAAGGGTTGGTTCACCCCATTGTTGGACCAAAAATAAGTCAAAACATCCTTCATCCATCCCATGGGGATCATAAATAATTCATTTTGGTATTTAGACAGTCAATACATCAAATTCTTCTTACTGCACATAGAACACATAAAAAAGATATATAGAATAATAACCTATAATCACAAATCTAAATAAACACTATGGGATATAAATTTTAGACCACCTACCTCAAATCTGTTGAAAAAAACCCCTTAATCAAGGCCTTATAACCTAATATAATCCCCATTCAAAGATTCTCCCTAAATCTCACTAAAAAATAAGGCTTTTAGAGCTTCAGTTAGAGAGAAGGGAAATATAAAAACCCTAATCATGAAAAGAAAGTAAGGAGGGGATTATCCTTACATGGATCATTAATCCACAATTGATGGAACTCTAAATGGCCTAGTATGGAAGGAGAATCACTTGTTTGAATATCTTAGAAGATTGGCTCATCACTAGGGTTGAAAGGTTGAGGAAGATGGAAAATCCCGTGTGGAACATAAAAAACCCATAATATATTTTTTGTAAATTTCCCAATGTTATTGGTCCACATGGTTTACCCCCATGGTTTTCCAAACCATTCACAAATCATGTGGATCCAACAGTTAAAAAACAACCCCTTTGTATGGTTACCCGAGATGATCCGTAGGGTAAGTACTAACATTGTACAAATAGTGAATCATCCTAGAAACTCGTTCTTCTTCCCCTTTTTGTTCCGCAAACCACCAAAACACCCCTAGTATTCACATGAACTTGGGAAAACCTTTTTAATCAAAATAAGGAACTTAAATTGAAACATAAATAAAATATACCTTATGTAAGAACCAGGATCTTCGTTTTAGGTATGCATTTCCTTTTTCTGGGGTTTTTGAGAAAAATAAACATTCTGTAAATTTTTTAAGTACACGCCATGTACTTTATGAGTACACGCTGTGTAGTCTTTTCCCACTCGAAGCAGTGTACTGGCTGTGTCTGGACCACACACACAGTGTGTAGGGGAGACATGGAGGCCATTTTTGGCAGAGTACAGAAAGACCTAGTACACGTTGTGTACTCTAAAAGTACATGTTGTGTAATTGTTTTTTCATTAATCTGACCGGGGTCACGCCTGACGCACAAAAACATCTTCTTCTCGGTTCCTTTCATATGAGAGTGCCACAGATCCACGAATCTTCGACAAGCCCCCGCCTCTCCATCCGTTCTCCGATTCGAGCACCATTGATTGCGTTGGAATCTCAGCGGTGAGTTCTCCCTTCTTCTTGAGCCTTGTTTTCCAAATCCTCCTCTTTCTCTTCTAATCATGGTTTATGTGTTTCAGAAATTTTCTCATATCTATGATGTTATATGGAGAATCTACCATCTTGGTTCATGTATATCAATCCCTTAGCTTCAAGGTAGGTGGTTTGTGCCTTTCTGTAGAAATACTTTGAGTATTTTGTGAAAATTCCACCAATACCCTTGAACGGGGTATTGCGGGTTTCCTGTTTGCCCCTGTTTTTGCCTACTATTCTTGATTTCTTGAGTAGATCAAAATGCATGTAAATTTTGGATATGTTATACTGTGTTCATGTGATTTTCCTTGCATGTTTTGCTTATTAGGAATTTCCAGTTTCCATGCCTAGTTCTAGGATAGTGGAACTCTTATACTGCTATGCTGTTGTGCCTTAGAATGATAGCCAAGTAGTTCTTGAGGTTTACATGGGCGACACATGCGTGCTGAGCATGTTACTTTCACACAAGACTATGAGAACCTAATGTAGTAGACCATAGGGAAAATGTATGTAAGGGCTTCTTTAGAGTGTCTTTTAATATGATGAGAGACCACAGGGGTAATTGAGGATGAGTGATTCCCCAGAGATTCTGTAGTACCTCGACACGGGCCACTGGGGGAATGAGACTTCGAGTGCTTCCCCAGAGAGCATTTAGCACGATATGAGACTATAGGGGGAATTGACATTGAGTGCTTCCTCAGAAAGTCTACTCATAACTTAACCAGAGGGGTGAGACTATGTGTGCCTATTAAAGGGTTTCTAGTACTTTTAGGTTGAACTATAAGGGTTAGGCTGTTAGAACTACCCAGAGGGTTACCTATTGTCTTCTTCTTGTGGGTTGTTTACTTGTGTACTTTACATGCCCGAACTGTGGATTGTAGTGGTTGTGTTCTTTTCTTTTTACTGATTCCTTCACTCTTACTTGCCTTGTATTCATTGACTGTTAGGCAAAAATCTTTGGGTGGTTGCCTACTGAGATTGTATCTCACACCCTATTTGGGCCATGATTTTGGGCCCAAGCAGACTATGTTGTTGCAGGTATAGATGAGGGAAAGCTCCCTTCTACTTCAGGTGTTTGAATTATTGTGGAGTTGGCGAGCATGGGACCGAGCTACGACTTGCGATGCTGCTGGAGTTACGGTTGCTTTAGTACTTTGTGTTCAGTTTTATTTCAGCACGTTGTTGTATTGTTGTTTTCCATAGATACTTGTACCTACTGCATCATTATCATCATTGCTATATATTTACTTTTCTGCTGTTTGGTTATAGTTATATATGTTGTTACTACTTCCTCTATTGACCGTTGTTTTCCTTACCTTGTATACCTTACCAAATGAGGTCATAGTTTCCCCATTAACATACCAATTCCCTCGCTGCTAGTCGGTAGCCTCTGGCATTTGGGGAAATGAGCTTGAGGTCATGTGGTGAACTGAGTATGGGTCACCAGTGGAGGGTCTCTGGATTTGGGTCATTACAAAGTGGTATCAGAGGAGTTATTTTCTCTTACCTTACTGTTTGGAGACTTTATCAAGGGATAGGACAAGTTTGGGTACATGGTATTAAGCTGTGCTCGGGAGTTTCTAACCCGTGTACAGGGAAAAGCCATACTACCTCTTTAATTGAAGTTTGATGGTTTTGATATTTTACGGTTGATATGATTTCACCTAGAGTGGTTCATATTCTTTTTGTTGTTATTTTCTTGACGATTGCGGTTCTATTTCTGTAGCAACCCGATGAGATGAGGGTATTCTATCTCAGGAATCATATAGGCACTTGTAGAAATCACATTCCATGCATTCTTACCATGACATCTAGGGTGAATTAGTGATTTCATGCTGTTGTGATAGACTTTGTGTAGATTATGCATGCTATTGTGATAAATGCTTGATAGAATCTCTGCTACCTTGTTAGAGGATTTTTTGTTTCCTACCTTGCTTAAATGAACTCCAAATATTGATTCTTGAGGTGTTATGGTCCCTCACGAATTGGAAATTGGCACCTCCTTTCCTTGTTTTCTGTGTTTTATGGGATTATGTGTAGTTTCCGAGATACTGCCCAGAAAAACCCAGAATACATGGCATGTACTTTTTGACTACACGCCATGTAGTTTTTAGACCGTGTCACTGACCATGTGAGAAGGGACATGCAGTTGTAGAGATAAATTTAGGAACAGGCCGTGTACGGTAGGTACACCCCGTGTAGTTCAGAGCCGTGTACCCGACCGTGTCACTAACACCACGGGTCAAGGAAGAGTGAGTAGAGCACGCCATATACTAAAAGAACACACCGTGTGGTCCTGTCCAGGTACCTGGCCGTGTCACGAACAACAGGGGTCGGTGTTAACTTCTCTTCGACACATCTTGTTGTTTTCAGAACATGTCGTGTAGTCTTTTTCAGGTACCCATCCATGTCACAAACCACACGGGATGGTGTCACCATCACCTATACATGCCGTGTTTGTTTGTAACACTCAGTGTAAGGTTCAGTCGTGCATACGGCCGTGTGTCTAACAACACGGGCCGCTGAAGCCTCGACTAGTACAGACCGTGTTTGTTTAGAACATGCCATGTAGTCTCGAGTTAAGTCGGACCGTGTGGGTTAACCGTGTAAAGAGACTCGGGTAGGGGAATAGTTTTCAAGTACTTTCCTGGTGTTGGGTCAACACACCGTGTAGTTTGAGGTGTTACACAACTTCTAGGGTAGGAGTACACGCTCATGTCAGTGGCTTAAGAAGACACGTCGTGTAGTAGTGTTTTGTAAACTTGTGTGTTTTCCTTCCTCTGTTCCTGTTTTATACTCTTTTGTTCTTTGTCCTTGTTTTTATGATCTAAGTTGTATTTTTGATCTTTTAGAGCGATGCCTCTGAGACGTCCTCCAGTTGTATGTCTGTCTTCAGGTAGTGATCAGATGCCAGATATGGCTGATCAGGGAAATCCTGCCGATCCTCCAGTCGGGCCAGCCTTGGCACCGGCTGTCATACCAGTTGCAGGCGCTGATGCACAGTTCAAGGAAGGTTTTATGAGGATGATTCAGACCTTTCAGGGAGCATCGTCTCCTACCTCAACTATGGAAGACATGACGCGGGGATTTCTGTAGCAGCTTCCTCCCATGTTCTCGGGGGAAGGAGGACCTCAGGCTGCAGAGTCATGGATAGAAGCCATGCTGACTATCTTCGAGCATCCAAAGACACCTCCAGAGAGGAATTTCAAGATCGCTACCTACATGATCTGAGACTCCACAAAGAGGTGGTGGGACGTGATTTCACATGCGGGTCATTAGCTGGTTATGGCTTTGGAGGAGTTCCAGCTCGTGTTCTACGACTACTTCTACCCGGAGACCCTGAGGGTCGATCGAGCCCGAGAGTTCATGAGCTTTGAGGAGGGTACTCTTTCTATCATGGAATATTCCTCTCGTTTCACCGAGCTACAACGTTTCACACCCCTTTGGGATGGGAGTGGGGTGTTATTAGCAAGGAAGTTTGAGGATGGTCTCAAGCAAGAGATCCGCTCGCGGGTGAATCTTTTCTTCCTAGAGGCTAATGGGATGTTCAAGCGATTCGAGTAGGACTCGAGCATCATGGGCTAGGAAGGGTGACGACCCAGATTGATTGTCTTTATCTAGATGACAGGGGGACCTCATAGTTGGACTTTACTCCAGCGGTGGATTGTTTCAGGGACGTCTTTCAAGAGGACTTTTCGTGTTGGCCTCCAGAGCGTGAGGTATAATTTTCTATTTAGCTCGTGCCAGTAGCAGCACCGGTGTCCATTCCTCCTTATAGGATGGATGCACCTGAGTTGCAGGACCTCGAGAAGAAGTTAGAAGAGTTGCAGGAAAAGGGTTTCATCCAACCCAGTACTTCTCCTTGGGGTTCGCCTGTCCTGTTTTTGAAGAAGGCAGACGGTACCCTTCGGCTTTGTCTGGATTATCAGAAGATGAACTAGTTGATGGTCAAGAATTTATATCCCTTCCCGAGGATCGATGACCTCTTTGATCAGCTTCAAGGAGCCCAAGTGTTCTCTAAGATTGACTTGAGGTCCTATTATCATCATTTGCGCGTTAGACCATCAGATATACCTCTGACAGCCTTCAGGATCAGGTATGGTCTATACGAGTATATAGTCATGTCGTTCGGTCTCACGAACGCGCCTGCAGTTTTCATGGCACTGATGAACCGAGTGTTCCATCCTAACTTGGAATCCTTCATTGTGGTCTTCGTGGATGATATCTTGGTGTACTCTCACACTCAACACGACCATTCCACACATCTTGAGATCGTTCTGAGTATATTGAGAGAGCATCGACTTTATGCTAAACATTCGAAGTCCCACTTTTGGATAGAACAGATTCACTTCTTGGGTCACGTCATCTCAGATGTAGGAGAATCTGTGGAACCAGAGAAAGTGAGAGATGTAGTCTCCTGGGAGAAGCCGAAGGACGTTTTTGAGGTACAGAGTTTTCTTGGGCTGGCTGGATACTATAGTTTCTTCATTCGGAACTTTTCATGCCTAGTATCACCTTTGACAGGTCTGACCAAGATGGGGGAGAAGTTCTTATAGTCAGATTATTGTCAGTTAGCCTTTCAAGAGATGAAGGGAAGGTTGAAGTCTGCACCGATACTAGTCTTTCTAGAGCATGGAAAGAGCTATACATTCTATTGTAATGCTTCAGGTATCGGGCTAGGAGATGTGCTTGTGTAGGGAGATGGAGTCGTTGCGTACGGGTCTCAATAGTTGAGGCCACAAGAGAGGAACTACCCGAAACAAGATTAGGAGTTGGCAGCTTTTGTTCATGCCTTAAGTTGTTGGAGACACAATCTTCTAGGAGAGCACTTTGTGGTCTTCACTGACCATAGGAGTCACAAGTATATCTTCACTCAGCGTGATCTGAATCTGAGGCAGCACAGGTGGGTCGAGTATCTTCAGTCTTTTGATTTCGAGCTTGCCTATACGCTTGGAAATGGAAACACAGTGGTAGATGAATTGAGTAGGAGAACTCATATTCAGGTAGTTCAGGAGGCTAGTAGTGAGTGGCATCTTATTTCTCTATTCTCTGAGATGCATCTGGAGGTGCACGACAGACAGGGACAAACCCTCCTATATTCTGTAGCTGTTACCTCTACACTACTTGATCTGGTATAGATGAGGCAACTATCAGACTCAGAAGGCTTAGTCCTATGGGAGAGTGTGTCAGGAGAGGACCCTCTTCCTGGATGGACAATGGACGAGGATGAGATCTTGTATTTCTAGGGATGCGTATGGGTGTCAGCAGACATACGTGGGGAGCTGATGCGGGATTTTCATTCCTTAGTTAGGGCAGTTCATCCTGGCATCACCAAGATTTATCGGGATCTCCATCGCCAGTATTGCTGGCCACGTATAAAAAAAGATGTTGCTGGTTTTGTCATGAGATTTTTTACTTGTCAGCAGGTGAAGGCAATGCATCAACGACCAACAAAGATTTTTTAGCAGTTACCCATTCTGGAGTGGAAGTGGAATGATGTTGTGATGGAATTTGTGACCGGGTTTCCGAGATCACCTCGAGGAAACGATTCTGTTTGGGTTGTCATTGACAGGCTCACGAAGGTTGCTCACTTCTTGACGATCAAGTAGACCTTCAGTGTCGATGATCTGGGACAACTTTACATCGGAGAGATCATTTGTCTACATGGAGTTCCACACTCTATTTTTTCAAACATGGATGCACAATTTAATTCTTGGTTCTGACAGGGAATTCAGAATGCTTTGCGTACCCAGGTACTCCTGAGTACGACATACCATCCCCAGAATGATGGCCAGTCCGAGTGCACGATCCAGGTGCTTGATGATATGCTCCGAGCTTGCATCATAGACTTTGGTGGTTGTTGAGAGAAGCATATTCATCTGGTGGAGTTCGCCTACAAAAACAGTTTCGAGGAAACCATTCAGATGGAAGCATACGAGGCATTGTACGTTAGGCCATGCCGATCACCCTTATGCTGGCTGGAAGCAGGAGAGGCAGCTTTACTGGGACCTTATCTTCTTCAGGAGACTTCAGACCAGATATAGCTAATTCGGAAGTGTATGGATACAGCATAGTCTTGGCATATGTCTTATGCTGATCAGTAGAGATGACCTCTAGAGTTCGAGGTCGGGGATCAGGGTTTCCTGCGTGTCGCACCGAGGCTGGGACATAAGAGGATTCAGAGGCAGGGTAATCTTTCACCATTGTACATCGGGCCGTTTGAGGTTTTAGAGAGAGTTGGGCTGGTCGTCTATTAGTTACAACTACCCCAGAGGTACCAGGCCATGCACAACATCGTCCACATCTCTCATCTTCAATGAAACTTTTCAGACCCGTCTCATGTCTTTCAGCCTGAGGAAGTTGAGCTCAAAGCGGATGCATCGTTTGAGGAGAATCCCATCCGGATTGTCGATCGCAGTACGAAGGTTCTCCGTAGCGGTCTTCCCCTCTTGTATGGGTGCTATGGCAGCATGGGAGAGTACAGGACGAGACCTGGGAGAGGTTGGCCGATGTACGATCATAGTGGCCGGAGCTGTTTGGGGTTTGTTCTTCTACGCCTCGCTAGGTAAATTCAGGGATGAATTTCATTAAGGGGGGAAGTTTTTAAGAACCAGGATCTTTGTTTTAGGTATGCCTTTCTTTTTTATGGAGTTTTTGAGAAAAATAAACTGTCTAGAAATTTTTGAAGTACACGTCGTGTACTTTATGAGTACATGCAGTGTACTCTTTTCTCACTCGAAGTAGTGTACTGGCCATGTCCAGGCCACACACACGGTGTGTAGGGGTGACATGGAGGCGATTTTTGGAGGAGTACAGAAATACCTAGTACAATTCGTGTACTCTAAATGTACATGTCGTGTACTTTCTTTTTTTTTCATTAATATGACTGGGGTCGCACTTGATGCACAGAAAAGTCTTCTTGTAGTTTCCTTTTGTCCAAGAGCGCTAAGGATCTGCGAATCATCACCGATCCCCCACCTCTCCATCCGTTCTCCAATTTGACCACCGTTGATTTCATTGGAATCGCATCGGTGAGTTCTCTCTTCTGCTTGTTCCTTGTTTTCCAAATCCTCCTCTTTCTCTTATTATTGTGGTTTATGTGTTTCAGACATTTTCTCAGATCTACGGTGTTCGAAGGAGAATCTGCCATCGTGGTTCAAGTATATCGATCCCCTAGCATCAACGTAGGTGGTTTCTGCCTTTCTTTAGAATCAATTTGAGTATTTTGTGAAACTATCGCAAATACCCATGAACGGGGTATTGCGTGTTTCCTAGTTTCCCCTATTTTTTCCTGCTATGTTTGATTTCTTGAGTAGAGGTAAATGCTTGTAAATTTTGGATATGTTATAATGTGTTCATGTGCTTTGACTTGCATGTTTTTATTATTAGGCATTTCCAATTTCCATGCCTAGTTGTAGGATAGTGGAACTATTATACTGTTATGCTTCTGTGCATTAGAATGATAGCCAAGTAGTTCTTGAGATTTACATGGGCGATACATGCATGTTGAGCGGGTTACTTTCACACAGGACTGTGAGAACCTAGTGTAGTAGTCCATAGGGAGAATGGACGTAAGGTCTTCTACAGAGTGTCTTTTAATACGATGCGAGACCATAAGGGGAATTGATGATGAGTGCTTCCCCAGAGAGTCTATAGTTCCTCGACGCGGGACACAAGTGGAATGAGACGTTGAGTGCTTCCCTAGAGTGCCTTTAGCATGATATCAGACTATAGGGGGAATTGACAGTGAGCGCTTCCTCAGAATGTCTACTCTTAGCTGAACCAGATGGGTGAGACTGTGTGTGCCTCTTAGAGGGTTACTAGTATTTGTAAGTGGAACCATATGGTTTAAGCTATGAGAGCTACCCATAGGGTTACCTGTTGTCTTCTTGTTGTTGTTTGTTTACTTGTGTACTTTACATGCTAGAACTGTGGATTGTAACTGTTGTATGATTTTCTGTTTACTGCTTCCTACACTCTTACTTTCCTTGTATTCATTGACTATTAAGCAAAAATATTTTGGTGGTTTCCAACTGGGATTGTATCTCACAACCTGTCTGGGCCATGCTTTTGGGCCCAAGCAGACTATGTTTTTCCAGGTATAGATAAGGGAAAGCGCCCTTCTACTTCATGTGTTTGATTTGATGTGAAGTTGGAGAGCTTGGGACCGAGCTATATCTTGTGATGCTGCTGGAGTTACTGTTTCTTTAGTACTTTGTGTTCAGTTGTATTTCAGCACGTTGTTGTGTTTCTGTTTTCCTTAGATACTTGTACCTATTGCATCATTATCATTATTGCTATATATTTACTTTTCTAATGTTTGGTTACAGTTATTTATGTTGGTGTTGCTTTTGCTATTGATTTTTGTTTTCCTTAACTTTTATACCTTACCAAATGAGGGCATAGTTTCCCCAATAACTTACCTAGGCCCTCGCTGCTAGTCGGCATCCTCTGTCATTTGGGGAAATGCGCTTCAGGTCATGTGGCGAACCGGGTATGGGGCACCAGTGGAGGGGCTCCGAATCCGGGTCATTACACCTTATAGAGGAATTCAGGATCTTACATCCTCCTCACCATATAATGGATCATCCTTGATCTTCCTGTTCTGAGCATCACTAATTTCACAAGGAAGAGAGATCAGGCCACTGAGCCAGTATATCCGATTATCGCTCCCATGTTTCTGCCTGGACGTTTCCATGCTGGCATAGAACACAGACCAAAGGCACAACCTTTCCCCACAATAACCTCTCACTATGATCCAAAATACGAATCAGATTCTCTTCAAAGGATGCATCAACCTCAAGCTCGACACAATCGAAGTTTAGCACATGAGATGGATTTGGGTGATACTTTCATTACGATGAATGCATCCTACTATATCACTATGGAAGAGATAATTGTTAAGTCACTGGTCATATCCTCTTCACAATCTCAAATGGCCCCACATACCTAGCTTCCAACTTACCCTGATTCCAAATTCGATGATTCCCCCAACCTTTGCGATACCTGAAGAAACACACTATCACTCACCATAAACTTGAGAGGTCTACATCACCGATATGAAAATGACTTATGCCTACTATGAGCCATTTCCATATAATTTTGAATCAATTGAGCCTTCTCCGACATCTCCTACATGAGACTCAGTCCTAACTGCTAAAAATACTCAGGCTCTAACCAATACAGTGGAGATCTATATAGTCTCTCGTAGAGAACCTTAAAATGAGCCATCAAAATTATTGGTTGAATCCCATTGTTGTAAGAAAAATCAACGAGGAAGAAGCACATTTCCCACAAACCAAAATATTATAGTACACAACATCTCAACATTTCCTCCAATACCTAGATTGTATGTTCTGACTTCCCGTCAGTCTATGGGTGATAAGAGGTTCTAAAAAACACCTAGGTACCCAACACCTTATGCAATACATTCTAGAAACATGAGGTGAAATGTGTATCACGATCTTAAAATGTGGTTATCAGTGCACCATGAAACCAAAATATCTCTCAAATATATTAATCACCCAACTCGTCCACTGTATATGTCTCCAGGATCAGAAACAAATGATACACATTTATCAACCAGACGAAAACTACCTAGATTGCATCATTATTCTGATCCATCCTTATAAGACCAACTACAATGTCCATCGTTGTGTAATTCCACTTCTACTCTGTAATGGGAAATTACTAAAACAATCCTCATGGAAACTGATGTTCAGGCTTCAGTCGCTGACAAGTAAGGTATAACAGCAGAAATCCCGCAACCTCTTTCTTCATTCTCATCCACCAATACTGCCTATGGAGATCACATTAAATCTTGGTTAAAAAAATTGCACTGCACACTTTGATGCATGGAACTCACTCAAAAACTCCTACCATACACCTATTGGTAATACAACACTGCCATAAACATAATCAATTCCATTAGCACCAAAATCCCAACTAGATGGTGACTCCCCACCTTTAAGGATTCCCTTTATAGATAAAAACACTGGATCCACATCTTGACTCTCCATGAACCAAATCAAAAGCACAAATTCATCTTCTGTTGATGCAAGATTGATCTTCCCATTCTCATCACGTACCTCTAAAAAAACATTCCAACAAAGCCATCATTTTATACTCGGAACTGGACTATTAAACAACTTGATTTTATGTCTTCCAGGTCAGAGCATCATCCAAACTATTTCCCTTACCTGGTGTATAGACCAACTCAATATCATAGGATGGTAGGTACTCGACCCTCCTTATCTGTCGATGATTGAATTCCAACTAAGAGAAGATGTATTTGAGATTTTTAGGGTCTTTAAACACCATTAAGGGTTCTCCCAACAAATAATGCCTCCAACACATCAAGGAATGAACCATATCATCTATATCAAGGTCACATGTAGGATAATTTCATTCATGTGGTCTCAAATGTCTTGACCAATAAGCTACAACCCGATCTTCCTACATCATCACTTACCCAAGTCCATCACCTGATGATCACAGAACACAATTTACTTCTTACCTGGTCTGGGTAAGATCCAAATAGGTGCGGTAGCCAACAACTTCTTCAACTCTTGAAAAGCATTCTCACAAGCCTCTAACAATTCAAACATAACACGTTCTTTTCTAATATTGTGAGAGGTGCTTCCAATTGAGAGAAATTTATGATGAACCCCTGGTAAAAACCAACCAAACCCAGAATGCTATGAATATTAGAATCATTCTGGGGATTATACCAAGACACCATAGCCTTCCCCTTCCCTGGATCAACTGACACACCCTACTTAGAAATTATATCTCCCAAAATGATCAACTCATCAATCCAAAACAATAATTTTTGTAGCTTAGGATAATTCATATTCCCTCTTTGAGTACTCAAGAAGATGTCAAGGAGGTTGTGATGACCATCATGAGTTCTAGAGAACACCACGATGTCATCCAAAAAGACATCCACAAAATGATCCAGTTATGGGTGAAATATCTGGTACATAAAATCCATGAACACAAACGGTACATTTTTTAACCCAAATGGCATCACCAAAAATTTATACAACCCATACCTAATTCAGAAAGCTAATTAGGGTATGTTAGAAGGTCTCACCTTTAACTAATGTTATCCCGATCTCAATTTGATCTTAAAAACACCGAGGAACCTATGAGCTGGTCAAAAATATCATCAATTATAGGAAGTGGCTATTGGTTCTTCACCATCAGGTCATTCATCTTCCTATAGTCAACACATAGCCTCAGTTATCCATCAAACTTATTAGCAGACATCACAGGAGATCACCTGGGTGATGTACTAGTACTAATAATCCCCTTATGCTCCAAATCCTCTAGCTAAGCCTTTAGTTCTTGGAGCTCTACTAGCACCATTCAATATAGCGGAATGGAAACTGGCTATTCCCCCATTAACAATTCAATCATAAACTCAACATCTCTCTCAGGTGGTAGTATTAAGAAGTCTTCCAGAAACACTTCCTGAAACCAATTCACAAATGGAGGGAATACTGGATGCTCTTTCTCCACTTAATCTAATATAAGGCATGCTTCTTCGGCTGTGAGTTCTTCTAACTACTGGCATAGTGGCCCTATATGGCCTTCTCGAGTATCCCACTCACCACAGAGGACATATGTGTCTCCATCGAGATATGTAAATGTTACCCGACATCAATAAAAGTTGATATGGTCTTGATACAACACCAACCAATCAATACCCAATATTAAGTCAATACCTAAAATCTCTAGAACAAACATAGCCCACATAAAATGATATCCATCAACCTCTAGTGCACAACCCTTACACTGCTTGATGTTCTCGACTCGTACCCCTAGTGAAGTATCATGTGACATTACCCACACACACCCTCCACGATTAATCCCAACACAAATATGAGATGAGATTAAATAAAATAATGTAAAACACCTGAATCAAATATATAACTAGCGAGTGTAGAATATAAAAGGATCATACCTCAAACAGTAGATGGTCCTGCCTCACCACCTTCTGTTGTAGACTGATCTCCATAGAGATGTGCTGGTCCTCTACCCTCAGTTTCAGCATGAGTACCTTGTGCTGAACTACCTTTCTGGTAAGGATGATCTCTCCCTAGAGTTCTACATCCACCACCCCTACCAGTGAAACTCATGGACCTCCAACATTCCTCCTGATATGATGCAACTGACCCCTTAACTACACTTGGAGTCTACCCATGACATATATCATTTTTAAATTTTTATGGGTTCCTAAAGAACCTATACACATGAACAAGAATGCTGCACACTCGACACTCTACTAGTGCTTGGGGACATTGGCCACCCATGTAACCTGACCCACAAAACAAAAAACAAAATATCAGATCACCACCCTGAGAGGGTGAGCCCCACTTTTGTCTGCTCAATGCACTTCAACCCAACTGAAAATGTCCAAAAGAATGCTTCACACTATTTGAAGACGCATCACTTACTCACCCAGATGTCACCAAAATTTCACTACTCGAAGCGCCCTTCAGGTTCCCCACTGAGATAAGGGCTCGATCCACTGTAATAGCCCAAGATTTTATAAAAAAAAAATATTCTTTTTAATTTTATTAATGTCTTGTGTTGTACGCTACACCAAAAGGAGCTTGCACAACACACATCCTTGTCTTGCCTTGCATTACACGCAATCGCGACCTTCCTCGATAGTGTGTGTAATACGCAATACCGAGTTTCACTAAACAACGATGTGCTATTAAAATATTATTAAAACTAGCCGTTATGAATAGTAATAACCACTTTTTAAAATTCTGTAAATCTTATTTTTCAAAATGAACTTCATTCTTGGATTCGGAGTATCGAATTTAGCCTAAGGTGAAATTTTGGTACTTTTCGGATAACTTTCATATTCTGATGAATAGTGAAAATTACTAAATTGTAATTAAAAACAACTTTTTTAATCGAAATAATTAATAGTTATAAATTATTAATTTGAGTGGTTTTAAAGTATATTTAGAATATATTTTTACAATTTAATACAATGTTGGTCATTGGTTGTAATTTCACATTTAAACCAGACATAATCAAGTGTCAATCTTTTGATATATATTGTTTCCTAAAAACACGCTATTTATTTTAACAGCAGGATTTAATTATAAAATTAATTAATGCAACTTCTATGTTATGAATTTGGTAAAATAGATTTCATTTTTGAATTCGGAATATGAAATATAGCTTAGGATAAAATTTTGGCATTGTTCTGAAAAACATCAATTTTTGATGAATAGTGAAACTACTAAGTGGTAGTTAAAAAAACTGAATTTTTCATAAAACATAATTTTGCCGCTTCTGTAAATGGAATTTCGAAAATCCGAGAGACACGGTTAATATCAAGGACTAAAATGTGGTTCAATGAGATGAAAATAAGTTTTTTTGGTGAATAGTAACTTTTTACTTTTTTTTACCGCGGTTAATAGTAAATAGGGTAACTAAGGGTAAATATGATATTACTATTACCCTAACACATGTCCTAATTCTATTGGACAAGTGTAATTCGACCAAAAACAAACTTAGGAAGAAAATATGACCATTTAGGCCCACTTGGATTAGATTAGGACATTTATTATTAATTTATTTAAAGAAAGGTTAAAATAGTTAAAATCAAAGTTTAATAAGTAAATCATTTTTAATATGAGGTTATACATAAGATAAATTCGACTATAAATATTCATTAGAAATCTAAAAAGATTTCCTACATAATGATATTTTATTTATAATTTTTAGACTTTAAATAAATTAATTTATTTTTGACAAAACGATGATGTAGTAATTACCCTTTTAAGGAAATATTAACATAATTGATGTTATAAATGCTCAAATGAATGTAATTTAAGACGTTTTATTAATTAAACTAATTTTCTAGGTTACTATGATGTATTAGTGTTGATTTAATCAACTTGGTTCGAACATATAATTCTGTTATGACTTTCAAAAAAATCATATATCAAATAGTGTCAAAATTGACACAAAATAGTTTTTAAATCAAATATTATATTATTAATTGTTATTTTATTCCTAAAAATCTAAGGTTCGGCCAAATGACTTAGATAAGGATATATTTATTAATAATATACAATTTGGGGTTCGTTTGGCATGTTATAGTAAATGTATTAACCATATAGTGAAAGAAAACAAAAAGACACGGTAAAAGTTAAATTATTTAACTTAGAGTTAAATCTAATTGATAAGGTTAAAATAACAACCTAAACTTGTCTAAATCCTATTGGTTGATAGGATTTCGACCCATCCCCACTTTATCTTCGAAATAAGACCATTTGGAACCATTATAAACCGATTTTGACATTAATATAAAATAATATTTTGAGGTATTCCTAAGGTGCCCCTCTCCTCCCTTATAAAAGGACATCTCCTCCCCCTCCTCCTCACACCAATTTGAGCACTCAAGCTCGGCCAACCCCTGACAAAATCTCTTCTCCACTTCCCTAGAAAAATCCTAGAGGTTCTGGTCTTCATCAAAGACCAATTTTAGTGCCCTAAGAGGAGGTCTCAAAGAGGCGCTTCAAAGAAGAGGTAATTACCGTTACCAATTCTTTCATATTTATTTCTTCTTCCACTTCTTATTCTTAGGTTGTTTCATTATGAAGTAATAACATCAGTATCACTCATATACTGATATGTTATTATAAGTATGAAACAACCATATTTCACCATCCATCTATCCTATGGAAAAAGAAATCACCGCGCGTGCGTACGTACGGAATACCGTCTCCACGCCGTGGTGTAATCTATTTTCCACCACCACCTTACATGGATGGGTATAATGGTGTAAAGAATAACTATACATAGTTATTACAACATCATATTTATTCTGATATATTGTATAATCCACTCCAATTCGACTCAATATTCATGGAAATGATATCATCGCTCGTGCGTACGTACGGACTACCGTCTCCACGACGCGATGAGATTCATTCTCCATGTTAACCATTTAAGAATGATTATAATGTATATATAAGAAATAATAATGAAATATATGACATTATAAAGCTACTGGATTTATGTATATATATACATATGTATGTCATCTACTTACTTCCATTTCAAGACAATAAGGAAAGAAAAACAATGTTCATGCGTACGTACGGACTACCGTCTCCATGAACGGTGTTTTTCATTTTATTTATCAATATTATATATATATATATATACTGAATATATATGATATATAAATCATATTTTATATTCTGGAAGTAAGTAAATCATGATATAAGTAATAATGATGTCAAGAACAACAAGTCAAAACACCTACGATAAATGAAACGATTTTACCCAAAACGCTTCTTTAACATGGAATTTACAAAAGAACGGGTAATATAATGTCATAAGTGAACCATATATGATATCATAACAATGAATATGATTCTGTAATAAGTCAATGACATTATTTAAATCATTATACAGGTGTTTCGGACACATACAAAGAAAATTGGACCTAAGGTAAGGGAAATATCACAATCTCATTTTTATCCGAGATTGTTTATTCGTAAGTATTTACTGGGGTGTATTTTATCATCCACATCCATGTTTCATAAATATGTAATATTATTTCCATCCAATTACAATAGTTTAAATCCAATTTTACCCTTCGGTGAGTTTTTAGTAAAAGATATGAAAGGAATCTTTTGTCGTTTTTCATACGAGGTACTTTTTGACTTTTCCGACAAAAGTACGAAGAATGTTTTTTTAACTTATACGGCACGAACGGATTTTTACGGTTTTATAAAGCCTTATTTTCATGAACCTTCCTCCAAAATATTTCATGACTATTTTCAATAAAATCTTTTTCTTTTAAAATTGCATGATGTTTTGTGAAAAGAAATTGATTTTGAAGAAAAAAGGATATTTTCCTCAAGAATTCAATTCAAGTGTTTTATCAAAATTATTTTTCATCTAAGATAATAAAGGGTTATGTTTCTATCCATATTTTTACATTGATTTAACTATGTTGTGATGGAATTATGTTTATGAATTCCTTTATCTTATATGAATGGTTTTATGATGTCATGTTGTTTAAGAATCCCATTTTTATTACATGGGTTATGCAATGATGTATGATTTATGATTTTGTGGCACACATAAGAAAGGATTCATTATGAGATGGGTGGGACCTATATCTCCCTCCAATGCATTGGGTAAAGATTTTATATCTCATGAGATAGACATGGCTGAAATGGTGGGTTATACCGGTTCAGTGAAAAAGGACTGAAACGAGGGTTACTCGATTCAGAAAGGGACTTTGTCCACTAAGATAGTCTTGGCAATGAGTCATGACTAACAAGAAATGATTTTCCATGATTATGTGTGCATGCCACAAAGTTTCAAGTTTCATGTTATGATTATGGTGATCTCATTTTCACTTCTATGATTTGTTCCATGTTAAGATATTATGATATCTTTTGCAGGTTATGATTTTCAAAAAGATATGATATGATTTTTATTTCTTTTGTATACCCTTACTGAGCATTTGAGCTCACCCTTTTATGTTTTCTTTTCCCCAGGATATAAATAAAGGTTTTAGGTAAAAAAAAGGGAAGATCTTTATGGGAGATATTGAAGATCTTTCACCATGATTAGAAGATTACGTTCCGAGTTTCCAAAGACACTAAACTATTACGATCCTTTAGTGTGTGTTTTTGTTATGTTCTAAGTATTCCGCAAAAGTAATGTAATTTCCATGTACGAAAAGTTTCGGGTCTCTACAGTTGGTATCAGAGGAAAGGTTTAGTCAACCTTTGGAAACTAGGATGCGAAAATGTTAGTGAGATCCCTAGAGATATTTCTAAGGTATGTCTAGGGATGCCCTTAAGGATAAGTATACGTATAGGATATAGTCCTAGAACTATGGTAACGATATTAGATTAAACCAAAGATGATAGATATTTAAGTTACTCCCCCTTTATTATGATTTTTGCATCTAACACTATTCTGTTTGGGTTTTAGAAAATGGCTGGAAACAAGATGATTCACAATAATGGAGGATATGATGGACAATATTCTTCATGAGCAACCAAATGAAATGGGATTTGGATGTCCAAACATCATTATTATGCCGAATCAGAAATCTCACAATATGATCAATAAAGTAAAATTTGGTAAGTTTCCTGACTCGACTAATAAGAGAAAGATGGAGTTCCATGATGATCATAGAGGAAAGAAAGTTCAATTTCCCCTATGTAAATCATGTGGGAAGAGGCATCAAGGAGAATGTTTCAAGGGAACTGGAAGATGCTTTGGGTGTGGAAAAGAAGGACACAAAGAAAGTAAGTGCAAAGGAAAAGGGTCAGTTAACACCATGGATGAGGATAATGGTATTGCTACGACATCAAAAATGGTTAAGTGTTTTAAATGTGGAATGTATGGGCATTATGCAAACAAATGCCCTAAGGGAAAGACTAATGAAGACAATCAGTATGGTCATATGGGTAGTATTTATGTGGATGATGATGAAGAGACAACAAATGATATGTGAGATGAAAGAATTTTTGAAGCTCGGTCAATGGTTTGAGAATGTAGTGGAATGATTACATGTTTATCATGTGTAATTTTG
The DNA here is from genome assembly GCA_963277665.1 of Viscum album. Classification (NCBI taxonomy): domain Eukaryota; kingdom Viridiplantae; phylum Streptophyta; class Magnoliopsida; order Santalales; family Viscaceae; genus Viscum; species Viscum album. Next base: position 1,855,539,427 of record OY728145.1, read on the forward strand.
GAATAAAGAGACATCTATGGATTGTTACACTGTTGTCTTTCCTTGTGTTTGGAAAGTGTTTGATTAATGTTACCAGTATCCATGAAAGGTTATTCAGATATTTTTGGAATGTAGATGATATGCGCATAATGAAGGGATAAGGAGAAAATTAAATGTTTGATAGTATTCATGAGCTCATGATTGATATAAGGACTAAGTGATATCATGGTTTGAGTATATAGAATTTTGAGGATTTCGGTATGTGAAAAGTGTTAACTTTTAACTGCATTCAAGTTTTCACTAAGGTTCAATGGGTATTCAAGAGAGTACAAGATTAAGGCCTTTGAATGTTTGGAATGTGACCAACAAGATATATCTTATGATATATGGGGATCAACGATGGTATTAAATCTCTGGTAATCGTTTTCACTATGTTATGAGAATGGACTGCAGTATTATGGATAAGCCTAAAGATTGGAATGGATTAAGTTGGACATAAGTTAGTATTGTTTAAGGATAGAAGTTTTTTCGATATTATTGATGGGATGTTATAGTAATATAGTTTTATAAAAAGGACAACCTGCAGGACGTGAGAAACCCATCGCGTCGGACAAGGATGTGGGAATCGAACCCACAACCGAAGTGCGACTGGCCTTTATCGCCTACCACTGGCCTACAGGAAGTCCCTATTTAGTAGAAACTAGTTTTATTATATTAAGCAGTATGATATATGAAGTATAAGTCCATTTTAAGAACCATATATGATTAATCTCACTATAGATCGATTTATGCATATAATTTTTTCTAACCTTTTGTTTGAGACAGATGGAATGACCCGTCATTCTATCACATGATCTGCTAACACTTCACGAATAACAAATTCAACTTCATTTATTTAAGAGATGAAGTGGAAATTGTTCAAGGCACGAACAACAGTGAGATTGTACCAAAATAAAGTAAGTATTTATTAAAATTCAAATTTTCAACTTTAGGGGAAATGATCTTGAAAAACAAAAATGTTATCCTAGTGATCTTATACCTGATGAATCAGATGGTACCTTATATCATCACAAATCTATGGATTTGTGATTACTGGCTTTTCCATAGCCATGTTCTCTACCACTCTCCATCAGAACATGATGGTTAGATTTCTCTTCCATATCCATATTTTCACCTATGTGGAAACCCAATGATTAGTTTATTTGGGTAACCGTTACGTTTCATACTTGTGTTTTTAAAGATTGGTTTTGATATTCATTTTTACGATGTGGGTTTCTATTAAAGAAACTTTCGAATAGTAAACCATTTATAACCCCGACGAATTTCGCGGGCGAAATTCATTTTAAGGGGGGTAGAATGTAACAGCCCAAGATTTTATAAAAAAAAATATTCTTTTTAATTTTATTAATGTCTTGTGTTGTACGCTACACCAAAAGGAGCTTGCACAACACGCATCCTTGTCTTGCCTTGCATTACACGCAATCGCGACCTTCCTCGATAGCGTGTGTAATACGCAATACCGAGTTTCACTAAACAACGATGTGCTATTAAAATATTATTAAAACTAGCCGTTATTAATAGTAATAACCACTTTTTAAAATTATGTAAATCTTATTTTTCAAAATTAACTTCATTCTTGGATTCTGAGTATCGAATTTAGCCTAAGGTGAAATTTTGGTACTTTTCGGATAACTTTCATATTCTGATGAATAGTGAAAATTACTAAATTGTAATTAAAAACAACTTTTTTAATCGAAATAATTAATAGTGATAAATTATTAATTTGAGTGGTTTTAAAGTATATTTAGAATATATTTTTACAATTTAATACAATGTTGGTCATTGGTTGTAATTTCACATTTAAACCAGACATAATCAAGTGTCAATCTTTTGATATATATTGTTTCCTAAAAACACGCTATTTATTTTAACAGCAGGATTTAATTATAAAATTAATTAATGCAACTTCTATGTTATGAATTTGGTAAAATAGATTTCATTTTTGAATTCGGAATATGAAATATAGCTTAGGATGAAATTTTGGCATTGTTCTGAAAAACATCAATTTTTGATGAATAGTGAAACTACTAAGTGGTAGTTAAAAAAACTGAATTTCTCATAAAACTTAATTTTTCCGCTTCTGTAAATGGAATTTCGAAAATCCGAGAGACACGGTTAATATCAAGGACTAAAATGTGGTTCAATGAGATGAAAATAAATTTTTTTGGTGAATAGTAACTTTTTACTTTTTTTTACCGCGGTTAATAGTAAATAGGGTAACTAAGGGTAAATATGATATTACTATTACCCTAACACATGTCCTAATTCTATTGGACAAGTTTAATTCGACCGAAAACAAACTTAGGAATAAAATATGACCATTTAGGCCCACTTGGATTAGATTAGGACATTTATTATTAATTTATTTAAAGAAAGGTTAAAATAGTTAAAATCAAAGTTTAATAAGTAAATCATTTTTAATATGAGGTTATACATAAGATAAATTAGACTATAAATATTCATTAGAAAGCTAAAAAGATTTCCTACATAATGATAGTTTATTTATAATTTTTAGACTTTAAATAAATTAATTTATTTTTGACAAAACGATGATGCAGTAATTACCCTTTTAAGGAAATATTAACATAATTGATGTTATAAATGCACAAATGAATGTAATTTAACACGTTTTATGAATTAAACTAATTTTCTAGGTTACTATGATGTATTAGTGTTGATTTAATCAACCTGGTGCGAACATATAATTCTGTTATGACTTTCAAAAAAATCATATATCAAATAGTGTCAAAATTGACACAAAATAGTTTTTAAATAAAATATTATATTATTAATTGTTATTTTATTCCTAAAAATCTAAGGTTCGGCCACATGACTTAGATAAGGATATATTTATTAATAATATACAATTTGGGGTTCGTTTGGCATGTTATAGTAAGTGTATTAACCATACAGTGAAAGAAAACAAAAAGACACGGTAAAAGTTAAATTATTTAACTTAGAGTTAAATCTAATTGATAAGGTTAAAATAATAACCTAAACTTGTCTAAATCCTATTTGTTGATAGGATTTCGACCCATCCCCACTTTAGCTTCGAAATAAGACCATTTTGAACCATTATAAACCGATTTTGACATTAATATAAAATAATATTTTGAGGTATTCCTAAGGTGCCCCTCTCCTCCCTTATAAAAGGACACCTCCTCCCCCTCCTCCTCACACCAATTTGAGCACTCAAGCTCGGCCAACCCCTGCCAAAATCTCTTCTCCACTTCCCTAGAAACATCCTAGAGGTTCTGGTCTTCCTCAAAGACCAATTTTAGTGCCCTAAGAGGAGGTCTCAAAGAGACGCTTCAAAGAAGAGGTAATTACCGTTACCAATTCTTTCATCTTTATTTCTTCTTCCACTTCTTCTTCTTAGGTTGTTTCATTATGAAGTAATAACATCATTATCACTCATATACTGATATGTTATAATAAGTATGAAACAACCATATTTCACCATCTATCCATCCTATGGAAAAAGAAATCACCGCGCGTGCGTACGTACGGAATACCGTCTCCACGCCGTGGTGTAATCTATTTTCCACCACCACCTTACATGGATGGGTATAATGGTGTAAAGAATAACTATACATAGTTATTAAAACATCATATTGATTCTGATATATTGTATAATCCACTCCAATTCAACTCAATATTCATGGAAATGATATCATCGCTCGTGCGTACGTACGGACTACCGTCTCCACGACGCGATGAGATTCATTCTCCATGTTAACCATTTAAGAATGATTATAATGTATATATAAGAAATAATAATGAAATATATGACATTATAAAGCTACTGGATTTATGTATATATATACATATTTATGTCATCTACTTACTTCAATTTCAAGACAATAAGGAAAGAAAAACAGCGTTCATGCGTACGTACGGACTACCGTCTCCATGAACGGTGTTTTTCATTTTATTTATCTATCTATTATATATATATATATATACTGAATATATAAGATATATAAATCATATTTTATATTCTGGAAGTAAGTAAATCATGATATAAGTAATAATGATGTCAAGAACAACAAGTCAAAACAGCTACGATAAATGAAACGATTTTACCCAAAACGCTTCTTTAACATGGAATTTACAAAAGAACGGGTAATATAATGTCATAAGTGAACCATATATGATATCATAACAATGAATATGATTCTGTAATAAGTCAATGACATTATTTAAATCATTATACATTAGTTTCGGACACATACGAAGAAAATTGGACCTAAGGTAAGGGAAATATCACAATCTCATTTTTATCTGAGATTGTTTATTCGTAAGTATTTACTGGGGTGTATTTTATCATCCACATCCATGTTTCATAAATATGTAATATTATTTCCATCCAATTACAATAGATTAAATCCAATTTTACCCTTCGGTGAGTTTTTAGTAAAAGATATGAAAGGAATCTTTTGTCGTTTTTCATACGAGGTACTTTTTGACTTTTCCGACAAAAGTACGAAGAATGTTTTTTTTAACTTATAAGGCACGAACGGATTTTTACGGTTTTATAAAGCCTTATTTTCATGAACCTTCCTCCAAAATATTTCATGACTATTTTCAATAAAATCTTTTTCTTTTAAAATTGCATGATGTTTTGTGAAAAGAAATTGATTTGGAAGAAAAAAGGATATTTTCCTCAAGAATTCAATTCAAGTGTTTTATAAAAATTATTTTTCATCTGAGATAATAAAGGGTTCTGTTTCTATCCATATTTTTACATTGATTTAACTATGTTGTGATGGAATTATGTTTATGAATTCCTTTATCTTATATGAATGGTTTTATGATGTCATGTTGTTTAAGAATCCCATTTTTATTACATGGGTTATGCAATGATGTATGATTTATGATTTTGTGGCACACATAAGAAAGGATTCATTATGAGATGGGTGGGACCTATATCTCCCTCCAATGCATTGGGTAAAGATTTTATATCCCATGAGATAGACATGGCTGAAATGGTGGGTTATACCGGTTCAGTGAAAAAGGACTGAAATGAGGGTTACTCGATTCAGAAAGGGACTTTGTCCACTAAGATAGTCTTGGCAATGAGTCATGACTAACAAGAAATGATTTTCCATGATTATGTGTGCATGCCACAAAGTTTCAAGTTTCATGTTATGATTATGGTGATCTCATTTTCACTTCTATGATTTGTTCCATGTTAAGATATTATGATCTCTTTTGCAGGTTATGATTTTCAAAAAGATATGATATGATTTTTATTTCTTTTGTATACCCTTACTGAGCATTTGAGCTCACCCTTTTATGTTTTCTTTTCCCCAGGATATAAATAAAGGTTTTAGGTAAAAAAAGGGAAGATCTATATGGGAGATATTGAAGATCTTTCACCATGATTAGAAGATTACGTTCCGAGTTTCCAAAGACACTAAACTATTACGATCCTTTAGTGTGTGTTTTTGTTATGTTCTAAGTATTCCGAAAAAGTAATGTAATTTCCATGTACGACAAGTTTCGGGTCTCTACATCCACTACCTCAGTAAACCATTTCAAGTGGAATATATTCACCTGAGACCTGATCTCAGGTCTCATACCATCCAAGAAATGTTCACCACAGCTGCCTCGTCTCCTATCAATGTTGGAACAAAGAATCTCAAATTGGTTACGAAACTATAATAGTCCATTACCAACATTGTCCCTTGGTTTAAAATCATAAAATCGACAACTTTCACCTTCCTCAATGTTTTTGGTTAAAAGTGTTTGAGAAACTTATCCTGAAAATCCTTCCACATCATTCCTTTGCCCATCTCTATTTGAACCATGATTTCCCACCAACGATTTTATTGCACTCTCAGCATATATTCCACCATCACGACTTTCTTTTCAATGGGATTCACTAAATGGTCAAAAATAGTATAGATGGATTCTATCCCAAACTCAGATGCCATGGACCACCCTCTCTAGTAATGGTCAGAGAATTCTATAGCTAAAACTCCATAGTTATTTCAAATATACTCAGTGAAACCCACGGTAGGCCCCATTAGATAATCTACATAAAATGAGAGAAGTTATCAATAAATTATATTCCTTATCATCTTGAACCACTGGATCCCTTTCCTCCACTATCGGGGGAGTATTCTTGTTAACATCCTTCTATCGACTAACTGGAACATGTCTTTATGGTGTAATTTCTCCCAATTCCATATATGGAATTTAGAATGCAGGCCACAATGCTATCAGAAAAATATAAAGGAAGTCTCATCACTAGATGTAAAAAATCATTTCACTCACACTACCCAAATACAAAGAAACAAAACTGAAACACTACCCTTGGATACCCCACAATGTTCAAGGCTAAGTCGACAATCAACTCACTATAATACAAACCGTACAATCCATATAATTCCAAATTTTTTTATTAGAACCTAGTTTCATCATTTACAAGAAATTAAATTCATCATATTCTCTATTCCCCACACACCCATCCCTTATGTGTTCCTAATATGACACATATTAATTATTTACACAAGTTCCTATAATGATGCATGAATGGACCACCTTGTTCTATTCCGATAATGAGTAAAATTTTTAAAAATGTAAAATCACACCACATGTGCTTAACAAAATGGGGAAATATCAATAAATGTAACAACACAAAACAAGAACAACAATTCCCACCCTGGGCGACATGGGTTTCCCCCGTCCTTGGGTTAGTTACTCCAAGGCATGAGCTCATTACCAAGGCCCAAAACTATCCCCATATCATGCCTACAATCCACAAATAGTTATAAAGAGAAAATAACTCATATGATACCACTTTGTAACATCCCAAAACTGGAAGGCACTAAACCGGTGCCCCAAGCCGGGTTTCAACATGACCTCCAGCGCACCTCCAAATATGCCAAAGGATTCTGATCATCGGTGATGGTCTAAGAGTCAAGTGGGGAGACAATATACTCTTTTTCATAGTAAGTAACAGTGGAAAATATGAACTATAGTAAAAGAAATATAAAAAAATACTGAACATGCATAAATAAAAACCACATCCAATAGTAAATATTCCAGGTCATGCTATAGTGCCAAGTGAACAACCTAAAAATAAATGAAAAATAACGGTATACCTAAATGGTCTTGGATCCAATTATCAGAACTCCTCTATTCACATAACAGACCTGAATCACTTCTCTACCACAAGTCCCTTGCCTCATTCCTGAACTACAGCCATGAAAACTGCTATGGTACCCAAAGGCAGCCCGAGTACGGTGTGAGTAAAACTCAGTAGGACACCACCAATGGTGTCTATAAAATATCCACTCAAATATATAGTGCATGAATGTGGAAAATAATGGAAATTAACAAAAACAATTTCAATAATACATTCTATAATATGATCCTTTAAGTTATTATATCATTTAATCCAAGATCATTACATAAGAATCTCACGATTTAGTCCAATCTTTTATCATGTGTTCAATTGATTAGGCATGTTGAATATTCACAATGCATTTTGGAATAATCAAGTCCTATCTCACTAGGAATGACACTATGATAACCATATTATCCTCACCTCAAACCATCAGTTTGGGTGGAATGAAACTGTTAGGGGAATAGAACTTCATCCCCTTCCCCAACCCTTGAATTTCGAGGTTAGAGATTAGAATCTCAGTCAAACTCAACACATGGGCATATAACCTCATATCTATACCCCACTCTACCAAGATATGTACACATTCTTATTTATCAATTTCCACAACATCTACATTATAACCAACCATATCCAATATCATTGGAAAAATCAAAACAATATCAAATAAATTGTAAAATTAACATTATGCCACAATCCATTAACAAATTAATCATTTATACTGCATAAAAATTTATCCCTCTTTCCTATTTGTCATTCCCATCTCAATAAGAATATTCAGTCAAAAACATAGTCTCTTTACATATTATCATATATACCATTTATCTCATTTACATTCCAACCAAACAATATCTTTTCCTTTAACCACATTAGACATGACTATCCACAACCCCTCTAACTCATTACATATCCTAATTATCATATTTTCTATGTCTTTAAAACATCATGAGTCAAATTCATACCTTACATTTCTGTTATCCCATTCGGATGGGCAGACCACCCCACTAGTGGCCCTAAAATAAGTCACAACATCCTCCTTGCATCCCATGGGGATCATGAGGAATTAATTTTAGTATTTAGACACTAAATACATAATATACTTCTAACAGAACCCAAAACACATCAAAAAGAGAAAAATAATTAAACCCTACATGCAAAAATTTGAATACAATGTATGGGATATAACTTGCAGACCACCTTCCTCAAATCCATTGGTGAATAGACCCTTAATCAATGCCTTAGACCACAATCTATTACCCCTTGTATGCTTCACCATAAATCTCATAGAAAAAGAAGGTTTTTAGCATTTTATAGAGAGAAGAGAAAGATACAATCCCTAATAATGAAAAGGAAGAAAGGATGGGATTAGCCTTACTCGGATTTTCAGTCAACAACTAACATCACTTTAGACAACTTAGTATTGAAGGGGAATAACCTCTTAGAAGATCTTGGAAGCTTGGATCGTCACTAGTGTTCAAAGGAGTAAGGTGGAAAATTCCAAGTGGAATATCAACAGACCATAATGTATTTTTTTTTTAAATTTCCTAATGTTATTGGGCCATATGGTCTACCAGCATGATTTTCCATATCGTTCAAATTCTAATGTCGGAAAGAAACCCCTTTTCACAATTACCTGGGCTAATCCATATAGTTATCACTAACCGTGCAAAAACCATACAATATCCAGGAAACTCTTTTTCTTCCAGTTTTTGTGTCTCAAACCCCTGGAACACCCCCAAATCTTCCCATGAACATGAGAAAACACATATTTAATCAAAATAAGGGACTTAAATTGAAATGTATACCAAACATACATTGTGGGGAAATCCAGGATCTTACAAATCCAAACCATACAATATTTCATAGTGGTTCTTGGATTATGGTTTTTCCATCATACATTCTCATTCCTGAAAACATTCATGTAATCCTCTAGTTACTATATAGCGATCATCATAATTTGAACCAAGTAAGAGATATAATTAAATCACATTTTTTATCTGTAATTTGTGAATATAAAATGCCTTATTTTCTTCTTGATAAATGGGTATGATTATCCATAATAATATAATAATTCTGAAATTATTATAGAGGTATATGTTAGTATTTCCTAAAATATATTTAATTTTCATAAACTAGAAATTGAATGAAGAGGGAAATGAAATCTATTATTGTGACCTTATTTAATTATTCTATAAATTATCTAAAATCTAAATAATTAATATCTCGTGATTTGAAATTAAATTAATAAATATTATTCTTTTATATTTTATAGATCCAAATCAATATAAAATTATTATAGTCATTATTTCATATACTACAATATCATGCATTAAATTGACACTATTATTACATTTCTAAATTTAAATTCTTAAAATCCCATAATAGAGATAGTCTTATATATTAAAAATTATTGCCTTCTAAGGCTCGATAACTTATTAACATCCTGGAAATTATCTAAAAAATATAAAAATAATAATATCCTGAATATTTATTTATTTATTAATATATAAAATTATCAGGGAGAGAGAAAACAAATTAACAAATCAAATATCACTACTTTTATTATCTAGAAATTTTAAAAGGAAGAAAATGTTATCACATGTTATTTAATTATTACATGAAAATATGAAATTAAATGAATAAGGAAGGATTATTGTGTTCATTAAAATATTTTTTTAATAATATCAATATTTATGAATAGAGATAGACAATAATCACTTGCATAATTAATGATTTTAGTTAAGTGCATAAAATCTAATGTAATATTGATTGCATCACATGTTGTGGTGTATTTTCTTATTATTTAATGATGATAATTATAATAAAAATTAGTAAATTAAAAATTTCATCAAATGAATTTGATTAATAATAATGGGTTGTATATAAATTACCTAATATAGAGAGAATTTTTTTAATAGAAATCTTAGAATAAATATTATTTAATAATTTGAAAATAAGACACTAAATGATGTTAGGAATTATTGTAAATTTTTTTTAATAAATAATTGAAATGGTATAATTATCACATGTGTGGATAATTAAATTTTCAAGTTATAGATTAAATAAATGGTTGAGTATTTTGTGATCACATGTTCTTCCATGATATGAATCATGATATACTATATTGTGATTTATCAATTATTATTTTTTATGAGTTTATCATGGTTTAATTACATGAATTAATAAACAAAATAAAACCTGATTACATTATATTGAAAGAGGTAGGAATAGAATAACAACTTTTCTATTTGAAATTTGGTAAATAATGAATCTATGATTGGAGAATGTTTACTTGATAGAAGATATTCTAAGCTACTAAAAATGTGTTTCCTTATATTGAAAACCATTGAATAATAAAAACTAGTTAATTCGAGAAGGAATTAAAATGATTTTTTAATGATTAATTTATTAGGGATGAGAGAGCTCGTTCATGATTTAAGGAGGCTTAAATACCTTGATTATATTTCAATAATTTCCATTAAAATGATATGTAGGGAAATAATTTTGATATGTATGTATGATTTCAAATTTAGATCTGTTATGTTAATGATTTAAAACACAATATGGTTGGTGCGATGATGAGTAATGGAAATGGATTCCTAAGGCTATGGAGGTGTCGATGATAAGGGTGGAATTTGGTCTCAAATGTGAAGATATTAGCATGAGATGTCAGATGTGATTTTATTCGCAATGGTGTGGGACACTAGGTTGTTTGGTATGAGTTTTTAGCAAGTCATTATTATCTATTATTATTTATAGATCGATTAATAATTGATGGTAATTGATTAGATGTAATTTATATGAATAGTTTCCCACTATTGGAAGTAGTTTGATGCTATGTACAATGAGATTATATTTTAAGTGGTAGACTAGGTTGGGTCATAGAGTACTCATATTTCTATGAAATGATAATGAATAAATGAAAGAATTTAGTTGGTTATTGATAATTACTTATGAAAATGATATAATTGATATTTCTATAAAAGATTAAATTTTTCTATCATCACATGTCATATAAGATTGATATTTTAATAATGGAATTATTATGTAATACTATTAATTAATGTATGATGAATTAGAAAATATTTAACTGTTACCCGAATTTGTATTTTATATCAAGTCCTTATCAGTGTCATTCAAGTGTCTTGTGGGACTATAGAGGTAGAAAAGTCTATATCTCGGTAGTTACTCATAGTGTGGTTGTGAGATATATCTATTTTTATGTTTTTTATTTCATACACACCACACCCATGTTCAAAGTAAAATTGGTATTCAAAGGTTCTTGGGGGTGTTTTCCCCATCATTCAATTTATTGAGGATATGAATTTTTTACTACCTCTTATACCCCAAACTCTCTTCAGTAGTGGTATCCTGAATGGGTATTCATGAGGGTGATTTCCCATACATATGTGTAATAAATTGATATAGATTTAGGTTATTGTATATTAATGTATTATTGAAATGGAATTTTAGGGGTTATTATCGGTGTGTTATGTACAAGATGTAATGGATTGATTGATTGTACATAATACCTAGGTTATAATGGTTTTCCTAAATAATTTTTTTTACTTTATGGAGGATGTGGATATAGGGATGTGCTTCATGGGGTTCATGTTATGATATTTTTTATAGGGTTCTTTTGGATAATATTATATATGGATGATATTATGTAACAATACTTGAGATGTTAGGGTATGAGAGTGGAAAATTATTGGGGAAGTGGTTGTGGGGTATGCATTTATACCTATATTTTCTCTCAATATTATGGTTATAATTATATGAATTATTTGGTGAGTGATCCATGGTGAGTATGGAAGAATAATTGTAGTCCAGTTTAGGTGAAGATTTATTTCTATTTGTTTACTCACTGAGATTTATAATGTTTATTTTACATTTTACATAAGGGGATTTATGGAGGATTCTACTATGTATAAATGTTATTCTCACCCTGTGTATATACAATGTATTGTTCTGGCCAATGGGAGAAACTTAGCTATCAAGATAGACATTACCAGTTCGATGAGTTGATCCAAATCTAATAGAGCATTGTGGTCACTACCATAGATTTAAATCTTGTACATTTTCATTTAAATTATATCCAATTATATATGACATCACATAATGTATAGGGATTACTTCATTATTTATTAATACCAAGATTTGTTTGGTGGTTTTATAATCTTATCTCTTACTATTCACTACTTTGTGAGGGTAATTCTTCCCATGTGTGTGAATATATTCCCTTTGTTCTAGTCACTATCCCATGCCCTATTGGATGTGGGATACATGCATCATTATCTCACTTCCTTAATTTTCATCTTAAGAGGAGTACCATTGGAGGGAGGGGTTGTGAAAGAGTTGTATCAAAGGTGGTGCCTGATAGATAAGATGGAGTTTGGAGTTAGGCACTGATCAGGATACTTGGGTTGATAGGGAAAAACTATTAGTTGGGTATAATATGTGCTATAAAAAAGGGATACTGGGTATGATATCATATTTTAGGTGCCACTATGATTGGATGCAAGGAACTTCATGGTACCTATGTATATACCTATGCATGAACTAGCTCAACAATGAGAAATATATTAAAAATTAATTAATTAATTTTCCTTAAAAATAACTAGTGTACCAATATTGGAGTCTCAAACATTTATTTGTAACAGTTGCTCCAAGTTGGAACTCCCATTAGGTTAATATCAATTAAATTCAATAGGGTGTGTTTTGAAATTACCACATGTATGAGTTCAATAAAAAACATGGGGGATGTCTGTAACATCCTAAACATTTATAAATCAATTTCCCTTCATGATTGAATTAAATTCCCTAATATGGTTCTAGTAAACACATGCACATTGGTTTTATTATATCATATCAGATTTAGAAGACCTTTAAACAACATAACTATTGATAATATTTCCACTGAATAATGATAATATGATTAGTATAAGTATTTGTATCTCGTAAATGTAATTGATATAGACAAAAGAAGAAATGGCCTCAACGAGTATGATTATACCCTGTAAAGATCTTTTATCCAAGATTCCAAGGGAGGTAGAGTCACAAGGATTTTCCAAAGACTAATCCGAGTCCACAATCTAATAACTAAAGAATGGGTGAAACCGTTTAAGGTATAAGTTCAAGCTCATTGATATTATGACAGAAACTATGTTCATCAAACCACCCCATGAACATCCCATCGTCACACACCATACTCTTAATTTTTTTTGGTATAATAAAGGGCTATGTATGAACACTGTAATAATATTAATAATAATATTTTTATTTTATATATAATAATGGTAATATTTACTTCTTATTGTTGTTACTTTAATAACTCAAATTTTTTGTATATTATTTTTCGATATTATATTTATTATTTTCGAGACTAGATGCTACGACGATGTTCAATTTTGAGGCCCAGTGTTCCGAAAATAAATTTCATGAAATATAATAAATTTAAAATTCACAAATGTTTCCAAAAGAAGTGGAATAACTCCCAAAAGGGTCCCTTATCAGAGTTCTGAGGGCACCATTGAGTCCAGCATGTGGGTTTTATTCTTGGTGGGACATAAACTTTGTTGACATATGAAATTTGTAATAAATTCATCATGGGTTTAATTAAATGAAATTATTAATTTATTTAGTTTATTTTTGATGAAATGACTAACATATCCTTTTAGTACACAACTATAGAAATTTTCTCAAGGTTGGCCGCTAAACATTGGAGACCTAGGTGCCAATGAGGGAGAGATTTATTGCCGAATGATGATAAATTAAGACTGGAATATGGATCGTTGTGCCAAAAGAGTTGGAGGATATTTTCAACAATTATATAAAAACCATTACTTGTCAATGATCAATCAAAAATCTCAGTAAGTCATTTTTATTTGTGATTTTCATCCACTTTCTTAATCTCAAAATAGCACGGATCAATTCCATGGATAGAATTGTTATGCACATTATCGGGGGAATTAATATAATGAAATTTTCATTGGTTCATTTTGTTTTTTTAATATCTATTTATCATATTCCATGACAATGAATTGAGTACAAATAAACTACAAAAATGGTTCATTACTTACATTTTTTGGCTTTTTAATTTATTCCACTATTCTTCGCATGTTCATCATGGATGTTTCTTTTTTTCCTCTGGTTTGATGAATACACAATTTTCGATTGTTGGGTGACCATTATTATGAATAATGGATCTATACCATGGGTTAAGTTCCTGATTTATGTTCCATTCAAGGTGCAATAATGGGTGTGTATGATTAGGAGTACGAAAAATAGATTTTCGGTTCTCATTCTTCCTGATTTTGTTGAAGGGTGATTGTTTTTCTTGATAGATCTTCTTCCGAGATGAATTGGATCTTGATATAATGAGATATTGGAACTATAGGCCTGAAAAAACCTTAATATATATGTTACAAGAAGGGATTTGGATCTAGAGAAGCATAGGATGACACAGAAGCAGATCTAGAAATCACTAACTACAAAGAGAATAATCTGGCATTAAATGTTGTGTGGGCCCCCTAGCTATTGTGTTAGGGTTCTAGCTGGAGTTAAATATCACATGCCATATGACTTAGTCACAAGCCATGTGACAACTTACATGAGGCTTTCCATGTACATAGAGAAGAACACTGACATTGGAAAAAGTAAATAACCATATGGCATAATGTGTACATTGACACATACATGGATTGGTGTACACGGGTCAGTACACAAACACAACTACCTTCTATGGACTATTCCTTGCTACAATGGTAGATTTTTGTGCGTCTCTATACAAAATTTATTAATTATACATAATATATAGATGTATCATTACATTCCATGTGAGGCTCTTCCATACAGGAAGTCATAGGGATAGCTCAACACACCATGTACCCCTTGGTACACACTGTGTACCCCCTTTAAGTGTGTTTGTAACTCTTCAATTAATTATATTAGACTATCATAGGCTGAGTGTGATCCCTTGTTCCTTTTCCTCAAGGGTACAATGAACCATTATATATACATCATTGGATCATGATCCCTTCCAGTGTTATTGTCTTAGATAGAGTTGTGGAGTCCATCCATGAGAATAGAATGTGTTCTGCTATCACCTTTGTTCCCTAGGGGGAGTTTTTAGATTCAACATGACCTCTCTGAGAAGGGTGTCGATTTCCCATATATAAGGCCATATCGATAGGGTTGGTGGGATTGTTGACATATGAACCCCAATGTAGTGGGTTCATCTATATTGGGCTCATGGTTCCCCCACCAATTATAGGTATGAGAACCTATCATTGTATCCAAATCTTATTAGATGAGTGAGATTTCATGGGTGATGACTAATGATTTCGACCTATTTGTTGAGTGTCTCTATTGATGGATTAGTTTGTGGATTGTATTCTCCTAGAACGCGCATTACCTTGAGCCGAATCTTATGGATGACAGTTGGTTTTGACCACCTAGTGACATAGTGTCTTTCTAGAGTATATTTGGGTGATTCTATTATAAATTGATCTCCAAACATGTATTTATCTAACTATAAATTGTTCATCATGTTTAGGATTCTTAGTGTGTACTAAAAATTAATATATTCTCAACTCTACATGTAATTTTCCTACATGTGTAGTGTCTTATGTAGATGACAACCTTTTTTAATGGTGTCATGCAAGGGGAGGAAGTGGGAAGAGTTTAGATGGATCTTGTAAAAATGGGTATTTTATCACGATCTTTCACTTTAATTACTCCTTACCCAGGGATTAGGTTAGTATCATTTCAATTTTTTCTTGGAGTTGTATTCCCCCCCCCCGTTACATTTTCTATACATTACTATCACACTCTAATGTGGGATTTTGATGTACGATGCATTGTTAGAGTTGTTTTACATTTCAGCATTGTGTGGGCATAGAGATGTGTGATTATGTAGACGTATTTTAGTATAATTCCTCCCATTTTTGGGATATGCATACTTAGTGTTGGTCTCAAGCACCTGAAATATTGTAGGAGGTCTTATGGTAGTCACGGGTTGAACTTCGAAGGGTCGATTTGTGATAGAGTTGTATCAATGGGTGGTTCTACCTTATGAGAGGAGTTGGTGAGATTGTTTTGGGGAAGTAGCTTTCAGTGTTTTTAATTATCCTATCAAGACAAGTACTCATGATTTGGTGTGGTGGTTGACATATATATACACTATAAATCTGATCACCTTCTATTCAAATTGGTACATTTAAACACTAGTTGAATGGAATCTTTTTAAAATATGCATCATATTGGAATGTTTCTATTTTTCATGTGATTCTTGAGTTAGCTCCCCAGATATACTCATTTAACCATGGTACATCTTATATTCTTTAATTATGCCTCCTTCTAGATATCCATCTAGGATTCCACTCCATGTTCATGAAGATAATCCACCTTGTGAAGAGGTATCAGTACAAGGGTCTGTATTAGAGGTAGAACCTCTGAATGGTTTACCAGCTATACCACCACCTTTTGAGTAGCAAAAATTCCTAGAAATACCAAATACGCGTGCATGCTGGTTGAGTGACATTCATGATTTTCATAGGTATTGACCTCCCAGGTTTTGGAGTGAGCCAATCCCTGAGGTGATCGAGGAATGGCTAGAGGTAGTCATTCACATTTTCCATCAAGTAAGGAAAACTACTGACCATATCAAATTACTTATGGTGAGTCTTATTCAAGGTTAATCTTGGGAGATGGTGGATTTTTGTGACCCAATCACACAACGAGAGAACCCTCTATTGGTGACCCAATCACACAACGAGACAACCCTCTAATGGCAAGGTGTATGTAATACTTACATGGCTACCCTTAACCTTCTCTTGAAATTATATTTGTAAAATAAGTGATTATAAAAACTTATGGTCAACAAGGCATTAATTTATGAAAGGGTAATGAATTAGAAGAATATTTTTTAGGTTTAGAATTAAATTTACAATATAAAGTGTATCTTTGAAAGGGTTAAATTGAAACCATTTTATAAGTGAATAAAAAGGAGACTTGTAGACATCCATTAATTTTCAATAATGGAATAAAACTACAAAAGGGTAAACCATTTCAAATTTGAGAAATAATAGATTATAGAGTGAGATAAGGATAATAAATACTTTACTACATATATTTAACATGTTTTAAAAATGATTTATTCCTTTTCTACACTTGATTATAACATTATACCATTTTAGTTTTTAACATTGGTGATTGAGGTTTTACTAGGTAATTACTATATTAATGAATCTACACGGTAACCATTTTAACTAAATATTTTTATTTTAAACCTAAATTTCGATTAAAAATAGTGTAATTTTATATTTATGTAATGAAAAATTAATTTCTAAATTAAAAATTTTAATATATTGATAAAATATTTTGTTGAAAATTTTTCTTTTCAACATCCAATATTCATAATTTTAAATATAATTAATTACTAATTAAATGTGTGACAAAATAATTATATATAGGATTTGAAGTTATATTATTGTCGTTTTTAGG
Organism: Viscum album; assembly: GCA_963277665.1. NCBI lineage: Eukaryota > Viridiplantae > Streptophyta > Magnoliopsida > Santalales > Viscaceae > Viscum > Viscum album. Next base: position 1,855,557,107 of record OY728145.1, read on the forward strand.
GGATACTAATTTATTTAATTAGATAAAAATTAAAAAATATTAATAAAACAATTCCTCAAAAAGAACACTCTAACCATTATTGTGTTAAATAACATTAATCTTACTAACCACAATTTTATGAAAAAACTGAAAATAAACATATTAAAATACAATAAAATTTTGATCCAAAATATCTAATCCATTTTATTATATTTATTTTCTTCATGTAATAGAAAATAACTTTTAATATAAGTTAATGAGAATTGTTTTTAGAGATAAATACCACTTGATTTTCCGAAACATTATACATTTGTTTTATAAATAAAACATTATATTTAGCAATGATTCATTTTAATTTATAAATATAAATTTTTATAGAAAGTATTTTTATATTATTTTAAAGTTGTTATTATATTATGATAATGTCATAATAGTTCTGGTATATGAAAAATTTGTATTTTTCTCTATTCACCAAAAAAATATTTTTTTTAGAAAAAACTCAAAAATATTAGAGTAAGTTAATTTTATCATGTTCAATTCAAAAAAGAATTTTATTTTTAAAATTTAAATTCTTAAATTTATAATTCTGATATTTAAATAAATATTAAATATATATATTGGAAATCATATTTTATTGAAATTTACATTTTTAAACATTAAGTATTCCTAATCATTTTTTCAATGAATATTATAATTTATTACAATATTTTTATTATCTATAGGAATTATTTTAAATAATTTATATTAATAATAAATAAGTCACATGATTTATTATTTTATTTGAATGTAGAGTATGCTATTAAAGATAATAATAATTTTAAGGATCCAAAATAATGTGTTGTTAAAGAAACTACCATTCCAAAACTGGATGAATAGAAAAGGAAACAAATTAATGTAAAAAAATCATATAGATGTATTTTTCGTAAAACCATTATTTTTTCATTATCTTAAATTTCATTATGTACCCTTTACTTCCTGACAAAATCAATTCATGTGATGATCCAACTTCTAACCCAAAATAGTGTGATTCCTAACTCTCATATACTTTGCCCATAAAGCCCATACATATCCTCATGTCGCAACATAAAAACCCATAGTGTGAATCAATCATTCATTATGTGGAACACCAAAAAAACTACCAAATTATAATGCCTACACTTCACGTCATAACACTTGAAGACATACTAGAACTCACATTTTCAAATTAAAACCTCAACTCCAATTCCACCTCCATTTCTCCAATCATAATTAAACAATTCTAATACCCAAAAGACATAAATTAACATGTTGGGAAGTATTGGGAAATTAAAATTGTTTATATTTATTTGCTATTCAAAATTTATGGAATGTTAATAATCATAGGTCAAAGATTTTTGTTTTCTACTTGATCATACATTGATAATTTTTTGATCTCTAAATCTCACAAAGAATCAAGTTACAATGTTTGTAACCGTTTCATAAATTTAAATTTTATTCATTGGACATGCATTCCACTTATTTTCCAATGTACGTAACAAATTTTAATCATGTCCATAAATATTTGAACAATTTTTTGTAAAAAATATTTAAAAATATAATTTTGAAGAAATCCGTTTTCATTTTATGGGTTCTTATAAAACTATCTCCAAACCAAATTAAAAAAATATGATTATTAGTATTCTGAAAAAAGGGTTTTTGATATAATCATAATTATGAAATCTTTAAGAATTTATATTGTGGAATATACTTATATTTATTGATAATAGTTTATTAAGAATAATAAATATTTTTATATTTATATTTTCAACAACATAATAACCATACATTGATTTCTATTGTCATTTCTCCATTAAAATGTCTCTATGAAATAAAATTTTCTAAAAGTTTTTATCAGTGGTAAAACCTAAATAGTATTGACCAAATAATTCACTTATATATTTATAGTTGTGGTTGTGACAATCAAATTTAAACATAAATAACACATCTACATTTTCATTACACATAGAGTTATATACCCTAATAATGACTTCATAAAGAGGTTTATTAATTTAAAAAATGCCTTAATAATTTTTATGTAAACTACCCAAAAAAACCCTCGTAAGGAGTTGAATCAATGGTAAGGTGATGATTGGAATATATATGGTGAAACAAAAATTCTGTATTATATTTTATTATTAGTTTCTTAACACATTTTTCCATTAATAAAAAACAATATGTTTTTTAAAAATATAACAATGATTTCATTTCCTTAAATTAAAAAAACATACTATTTTATTCAAATCCTCAACTAGTGTGTCAAATATAAAAAATTATAACATTTAATAAAATATAAAAACTATTCCATTTCTAATATAAAATGATTAAAAGATAAATAAATGAAATATTATTGGTTTAATTAATGTTAAAATAAAAATTCTTCCTAATTACAGGATGGTTTTTCCTATAGAACATTATCTTATATGGGGGTAAAGTGTGAATTTTAAAACATTAATTATATAAATGATTAAATATAAGGATTATTAACATTAGAAAAGGGGATTTTAAATATGGTAGAATTAATTGGGGAATTATATTTATTTTAAATGAATAATTGAATTTATCTATTATACCATGTTCTATCAGTATTTTGGGTCGTCCCTAGTAGGTATAAGTTGTGACCAAGGTCATAATTAAAACATCACTTGATTTATCCTCTATTTTAGACGTGAAATCACTAATAATCATAGTTACATATTTCTGTAGGAATAAATGATTCATATAATATAAATTATACTATAGTTAATGATTTTTATTTCTGACTCCCTTAATATAATTACTAAAATAATACATTCATATCACATAGAATTGTATTCTTCTTGGAAATATAGGGAATCATATTATTTGAATTTTAATGTTTATACCATGTAAAGGTTGATCATGAAATCATTACTTATTGTTGTGATCTCCAGTATCGTAAAAAACGATATTTTTACCGTTTGTGTTCTGACTTGATTGTTACATGTTGTATTGTTAGAATCATATATGGGGAACATAGATAGTCTTTGAAATGTGTTGGATTTTTAATTTTTGGAATAAAGAATATTAATTTCCTTTATATTACTGTACATATGTTTTTAAATTAATTATTATAATTTATAATATTAGGTCTACTAGTTTCACACTATGTTTTACATTTTCAACTTTTTTTGCAGTTTAATTTTCAATATCAGTTTTCTTTCATGTTTCAGGTGTGACATGTTCTAGATTATGTGGTGTTTATTTTTTTTATTTCTGACCACATAGTTATTATTTAGTTTCACCATGAGTTTTGAGGGAAACGTTGAGTTTATAATCATGGAAGTATACTGCACATGATTTTTTCATGGTTAGAGTAAACTGTGAGAATTAACCCTGGTAACCATGAAATATTTGGTGTGCTTATAGTGAAGGGTGCATGATCCATGCAGAGTTAGTAAAACAGTTATTAAAGCATGCGGGAACCCACTATCCTATTGAAGAACTATTCCATGTGGTATCTGAATAGTTTTTCAAACCATGCATCTAAACCGTGTGGGTTCCCAGGTGTGTTAACTAAGGGGTGCAAGGTTGGAACATGGTTTGGTAACCCATGTTATTGAACCATATGAGTTTCCTAGATATAAAAAAGTATGAAATTACAATCCTTCCCTTATGAGGGGTTAACAACAGCAAATTCCATACCACCCCCATTTAGTTTGTTCATCCCTAAGAGGACTCTCCATTATTTCTCATACCCTCACATCCTTTTAGAGTGATTCTATGTGGATTTCTTCATGTTTTGATGAAGATAATACAAGGTAGCCTCCTTTTTCATTATTCCTCTTCATTCCTCAGTCGTTTTGTCTTGAGTTCTTCTACCATGGTCATACAATCCAATGTATTGTGTTCCCCTTTATTTTTTGGCGGTTTTGTGTATTCAGGGTTACTCTTTATAGTGCTTGGCTCTTGGAACCCTTGTGGTGTGATTCCGGGTGTGCGCTGTTGAAAGATGGCATGTTTGAGGTAGGTTTCCACTAACCCATACCTTTTTAACTTAATAATCTTTTATTTAATGTTTTTGAAACCTCCCTTTTATGCGTGTCCTTCAAAATATTATTTTGGTGTGAAAAAGAGATTTTATGCCTCATTATGTGAAAAATAGAATTGTTTTTCTAAGGATTTGAGACTAAGTGTTCAATTAAATGCCCTATTGGTTTTTTCATGTGATTAGTAGATTGTGAAGAACTGTTTTTATTTTTAAAAATATTTTTGACTTGTGAAATGATGATTTGGGTTATTTTAATAGGTTCTATAGTTTATTTGTATTTGAAAAAATGGTATATTTGGATATTAAGAATGGTTTTACATGTGGTGGTGGTTAATGACCTATTTGTAATTTTAATGAAAATGGATTGACATGAAAATGTGACATGAATGTTAAAAAGGGGATTTTATCAATGGATACTAAATTGGAAATGGTTTATTTTTATTTTTGGGAAGGTTATTTGATTATTTAAATATGATGTCCTCTAAAATATTGTTTAAGGCTAGTTTGGAAAATTTTAAAGTTAGTGAAAAGGATTGACACAACTATTCGACATGGACAATCCTCTTTCCTTGTTTATATTAATATAGAATGGGACAGATGTACTTGTTTCTAAATCAGTGAGACCCATTTACTCATTTGTTCAATGTAAGTCAAAGATATTGCTCCTTGGAGTGATGTAATAGATTCCTATTGTTGAATTATTATTATATGTTTATATGATTGTATCATGTGGTACGTGATTCTAGGGATGGGTATCATGTATTATAATGTTATGGATTATTAACGTGCTCCTACATTCACCCATTTTTGTTGGAACATACTTATTTACAATGGATGATTGATATTATTGGTTACTTTTGTGACTTATTTATATTTCTCTTATTACATTATTATTATAGTACACTCTTGTGTGGTGTCTTTCATGGAACGTAATGAATTTTCTTCCAATGGTTAATGAATTTTTTTAGAAAAAATGTTTTATACTCTGATGTAATGTTTTGAAATGAAATCATTACTTTCACCATGAAAATATTAAGGATTCTTTAATGGATATAAACCTATTATAGGATTGAAAGAAAAAGGGGCAATGGACATGATTTTTTATATAGAAAATGATTGAAAAAAAGATTAATCTTATATATTTTATTTCAAAATTAACATTGATTTTTCTTTTATATTAAATCATGTACATTTGGAATATATTATTTGGTCTAGCCTACTGACTTTTAATACTAATTCCAATAGGTATTTCTTGTTTTTTAGATTCTTCTAGATGTTTTTGTCTTAGTACTGATCATTATGGGCTATAGTTGGGTTTTGTATTAGAATGTGAACTTTGGTGACACATGGAGACGATGTGGTCATCAGCTTTAATTTGGTCATTGTATAGTTTGGTTGTAAATTTTCATCTCTATACAATATGTTCAGATGATTATATATGTATTGGGATGGTTGTTCATCTTTGTGTTGTTCAATTATATGTTTGTTATTATTGGATAAAATAATTCCATTTTCATTTACTCTATTGATTCCTGACACTAGTTTCCAGCCTATGGGTATTGGGAATACCCTTAGGTCCATGTCATAGATCATATAGGGTGACTGGTTCGGGGTCGACCCAGGTAACTTTGTAACAACCATCCATTCATGAACATTATTGAAAATGATTGGTTTTAACCATGATATAATCATACCCCTTCCTCTAACCCCAAATGGGATGGCCAACATGACTATCTTGAATATACAACACAAAATCACCTCCCTCATAAGGTATTGTAACTTCACCCTAATATCATTGTGATGGAATTGGAGTTTAACACCAACCTCACTACAAGGTTCTACATAGACTCTAGGTTATTCTTGAAGATGTTGTGTCATGTATGGACCCTAATGATATAAGAAGTTAGCCTATAAATCTTAGAAATACATATATCTAGTATATATTAATTTCATTCTCTAGTTTAGGTTTTTTATTTTCTAATAGTAACATTTTGTAGTATATATATTTGTTTTTATATGTTCATGAATATATATATGTTTATTCACTATTAAGATGAGAGTGGTTGGTTATTACCTATTTATTATGTATATATTGACACATTTGATAGAAAAATTGTTCATATTCTGGTTTATTAATTTTATTTACAGTACCTTATAATCCTAGGGTGCTTGTATATTTTTTATTCACTGGTAAATGGGTCATGAATCCTCAATGATTCCAGAGCATTTGTGGTGTTTTAGAGTATTTGGAGGATATTTAGATCAGATTCATAAGGGGCTATCCAATTTGGTTCTTAAGGGGTCTCCATCCCTGAATCCTCTTATTTTGGGAATGTAATTTTGTTTATTATTTATATATTTTTTATTTTTGTTTGATTTAAACATTTTATAAACTTTATTTGAGTTTTTGGGGTAGTATCAACATGTATGTGTGTCTAAAATAAGAGTTAAATTTTTATTGACCATGGGTTTTATAGAATATATACCTCATTGGAGGGTTTCCATTTTTTATCCCATATGAGAAATGAACCTAAGGCACATAATAAAATATTGGAATACCACTTATTTCATTTATCAATATTGTTTGTTGGTGGAATTTCATCCATCACGAGTTATGTAAAGACACATGAATTTAATCCAATATATGGAATATTAAAAGGTGTATATGAGGATTTTATAAGTTTTGAAATGTTATTATTAGGTTATTTAATTCATCATCATTACATGTTATATTTTTCTCACATGTAGGGATTTTGACAATATGTATTACTACAAACAAGAAAAACATGATGTTTCAATTAGATTTCATGATGGTATTATTAAATAAACAATATTGACATGTATTGCATAGAGAGAAACTAGAATAATTTTTTATAGATAATTTATAAATATTTTTTATATTTTATATTCTACTATGGGGGAAAAACCGTCTCATTGGGTGTGGTATTATATTTTTGAATCATTCATAAAGATCTTCAATTTCAAAAACTAAATGTTGAAAAAAAACATTAGCAAAAAAGAAATTGATATATTATGTATCATTATTATTATTGACTATATTAAATATATTATATTTTTTAAAAAAAGTATTTACATTGAATTTTCAATATAATTATCTTTTTTGCGATTTCAATGTTTCAGATAAAGGAAATACTTGATGGTTAATTAAATTTCTCATGGGGGTTGTATTTTTAGTTCACATGATTTGTATTCCCATGAATTATTGAAGATATTTAGTATAAAAGATGAAATAGAAGATTATACTTTAACCGAAGTGGTAAAAAACTCAATGAATGATTATGGTAAAAAGGTCAATAAAATATAGTAAAATAACATATGGTGATAATACTTTATTCCGATATGTCAATGTTATATATTATATTTGGGATCATATTTTGTGGAATGAATCAATGTGTAATAATGGAGTGTTATTTCATTATTGTGATGTAGATTGAAAGATACATAAAATTTAATATTGATTTCTAATCAAATTTATCATATTGTATATCGGATATAATTGAATTTCAAAATATACAGTTTTTCTAAAGTGGTTATTATTATAAATGCACTTATATATATGTTATATTATTTTGATATAAGTGTATTAAATGTCACACAAATAATAAATATTAAAATATATTATTTATAGAGTAATATATGTATATTACTTCTAAATAATTTCTAACTCAACTGATATGTATGAGAACTCATCATGTAAATTTTAAGTTGTAATTGATGTTGTTATTATTAATGGGTTGTAAAAAATAATATAATATAAATATTTCAAGGAATATTGATTAAATTTTATTATAAATTTACATTGATACTATGTAATTAATTATAAAGGATATGGTTGGAAATGATTTTTTGAAGTTGTAGTTCATTTATATAAGGGAAAATTATATTATTTCACTAACAAACCACTACGAGATGGCTCATTTAAAATATTGAATTTAATAATTGGAGTTTAACCATATTATTAAAAAGTATATAGTATTAAGATATATATGGGAACTTATTTTCATTGTATTTTATTTATAAATAGAGATAATAAAAAAATTATGAGAATTCAATTTTCCATAATGCAGAGAATATATTAAGGGGGTATTTATAAAGGGAAAATATTTGAATCCGCCCTGTATGTGTTAGAATTTATGTTTGTTATGTGTGAAATGTTTTATTATTTTTCTATTTTTTTTACAATTAATGTTTGGAACATTTTTAAGAATATTTTTTATAATTGAAGTCGAAAAAATCAATATTATTATTTTTAGTGGGAACTAGTTACACATTTACCTACATTTTTAATATTTTTATTCGTTATAATTTCTCATTCAGAACGATCACCTAGGTAATATTAGAATATTTCAATGATGAATCATTTATATGGTTGATAGATATTTTTATTAAATGGTTAAAAATAATAAAATGGGGGAGTTTATTATAACCTCTATGATGTTTTAGATTCATGGTGCCTAAAGAGATGTTTACGGGTGGACTTGTTGAATACTGAAGAAATTGCAACTTATTTCATGTGAAATATTAATCTTATAATTGTTTTAAACTTGTTTATATATTTTATAATGAATAATAGATACATAAATTACATTTTAACCCACATTAATTAGAATGTTATAGTTTATTTGATGGAATTTTAAAATTACTAATGTTATTGGAAGTTATATGAACTGAATGTCTAGGGTTTTGAAGGCTTCATTATCTTTAATAGAACAATTATTTTACTAGGTAATTTATTACATCATTATGATCTTTTAAGAAGTTTAAAATATAATAAATAATAAAACCACTCCATCATTAAAGGGATCAAATAAATATTTTGTTTTAAAATATATATATGAATTATTAGGTCTATCACGAGACATATACCATATCAAAGTGCATATATGATGTTTTTTGTACAATATTTTTATAGATAGATATATTATTTCATCAGAGAGGTTGTTTTTCTTCAAATCCCAATGCCAATATAAAACATTGATGTTTGGAAAATAATTAGTGATTTTTTATTTGAGAAGTATTAAGAAGGTTATGTCGAAATACCCAGTGTGAACCATAATGAGCCCGAAGAAGAATTCATTTTTTATAGTAACTACATGGCAACCAATCCTATTACAAAATGATATTATTTATCACACCATGAGATATACCATAAAACTATAATGGACTAGTTGACATAGGGTGTTTTTTTAATCCATCATAATAACTAATTTCCAAAAATTTTATCATGGGTTAATAAGATAGTTCCATTCCAATTATTAGTAATAAATACTGGAAGAAAGTTACTGGGTTTTTGTATTTTATTAAAAATTTATTATTATGTAAATATATTAATTACTATAGATGTATAAAGAGAAATGTTACATGGATATGGTAGTGTAAATAAATATATATAAAGATTAAGTAAATAATGATAAAAATTATGTTTTGGGATATATACGAAATAATATAATGATATTAGAATAGATTATGTGATGCATGAAGATACATACAAAAATACTGAAGGACTCATTGGAGTATGTAGTGATGATGTGAGGGTATTCATGTCAATAAAACATTATATGATTATCTTTGGTAATGATTTATCAGTGATGATGTATATACGTTTTTGATTTAGAGAGGATTGTGTTTTCTATCTACTTGATAAAATTATCAATGTGTGAAGAAAATTTCGGGAGTTATTACTCCCCTATAGATAATTGAATGCTCTTGTAGTATATTTACAATTTTCAATGTTATATTATTAATGATTGTTTTTTTATGTTGTTTTATATTACATTAGTCAAGAGACATTATGCATACTAATAAATATTAGAATAATCATTGGTTAATCATATCAAGTACGAGTAGGGTATTTTGTGATAATATATAATATCGATCCTTCCAATAATGTATTACTTTTTGGTTTGGAGGTCCCTATAAATTCACAGTTCCAATAATTCTTTTATTTAATGGTTTGGAAAAAAACGTTAATGTGAGAAACAAGTATACCACTTTTATTAGTAATTTAATTTTTTCAAGGGAGGTATGTTAAAAAAAAATATTTGATCCACCTCAACTCTCAAGGATTCCATGATGATTATAATATTTATTATTGTCAATTTATCCAATATACTAGACGAGATAAATTATGTAGGTATATCACCATAGATAAATCCTTGATGGCTGTTTTTTTTCAACTAAAATAAATGTATATGTACCAAAAGAAAGAAAAATGTGGTGAAAAAACTCATGGTTTATAGTGGAAAAATATGTGGGGATGTTTTTTAGAATTTGATGAATATAGATATAACTTATATAGGTTAACATGAACCTAATAAAATAGATCTACCACTATGATAGAGCCATTTATATCTAGCATAAAATGGTATTAGATATAGATAAAAAAATTAAACCAAAGGCTTATAGGATAGTATAACATGGACACCAAATAAAAAAAGAACAATATATATAACACCATGTTGTTAAATTTTTAATCTATGTCAATTAAATTAGTGCATTATTTGATGATAAATAATGCAATAATTGGGATATTAAACTAATAACAAGGTCATGGTAATTACCTATATGACTTGACCCATTTGGGCCCCACTCGGGTAGGTGGTAAACATAGAGTGACACCCCAAGCCTACCCCATTAGGATAAGGGTTGGTGAGTAGAACTGAGTATGAATTTCTCACAATATGGGAGGAACTATCCTATATCAACCTTGAAAAAAATTCATATCTACAATGAATAAAAAAAATAAAATAAAAAATGTAAGTATATAATAAACAAAACTATATTCAAAACATGGATGAAAGGTAAGGTTGAAATACATCCTGACAAAGGAAGCATAAATATGAGAATCATTTATATGTAATAGATACAAGAAACAAGATCATTCCTTCATAATATATCATCTTCTAGAAAAATCTCCAGCACTATGGTCAACTCCACCATCAAGAAACACCTTTCTCAAACAAGATCCCCCTATAATAAATATTTATAAGATATATATAACACGCACCATTGATACATATTTCAAGGATATCACCAATCTTGTGTTTAATCTGCACAGACACAACATTTGTGGGAATAAGGTATTTATAGGAGTTACTATAAACATACCCTTTTGGATCCCCTAAATCCCAAAAGAAAAAGTAGCGCAATAATATTGCCTAATTCTCCCACTGTGAGTGAGAATAACTAGATGTAAATACAATGATATATTTCATTAATAAAAAATGACTAAAATTCCTAAGAATACAATGATGTTATAATCACTAGGGATCCATTCCATAATGATCTAGATTTTATTAGTAGATTTAGGTTCTCATAGAACAATATAGAACTCACATAGTATAATATTGATAGCCCTATTATATGTTGCATCTCAAGGGAATCCCAAGTGTTATTTAGGATTCATTAGTCCTAATGAAACCTAGTCTTCTTATCCTAATAACTAAAACAATTCCACTGGAATCTATAATAGGGGGATCATATCCACAAAAATATTGATCATCATTCAATGGAATACCACATAGTTTGGTCTATTAAAACAGTACCAAGAAACAAGAATACATACAGACAATATCTATCAATACATGAAAATAATCCTAAATTACTCTGGAATATCCCTACTTCACTGGAAGACACATTAATTGAGAGGAATACCTCTATTATTGGAGACTCCACAACCTAAATAAACATGTAGAAAGGAAGAATACCAACCTTACAGATAGAGTATGTCATCCAAAAGAATTTTGGGGTGGTATAAGGACCGTTATTATAAAATGGATGATAAAGAGAGAACACAAAACCAAACATATGGAGGGGACACTATCTCGAACTATAGGATGAGAAAACTCTGATCATCAGTTATAAACCCCATCATCGGCCCTATATGGATTTATTTTTAATTTTTCTTTTCTCACCAGGAAAACTACAGTGGAAAGAAAACTAATTGATCCACAATGGTAAATATAAAATAAATACTCATGATAGAATTTATATTTATCCAATATGGGAGGCCCATAAAGAATTTACAAAATATGCCTCTTAATTTGGTATCGAGCCATGTGTCGATCCTTGGGAATGCCAAATGGAACACCTTTATGGAGATGTACCCTATTATCATGTGTGTGTTCCCAAAGTGCACTATGACATTCGACCTTGATTTGATAAGATAGACCAAACCAAGAACACCTACACAACCCACTTGTCTAAGTTATATTATCACCCAAAGCCCCCATATATAGATATTTTAATAATAATAATATTTTTATTTTTATTCAATATATTTTCACCAATTCATTGTTATGAATCCTATAATCCAAAACTACAATTTTCTTTTATTCTCTCTTTCATAAAACCTTATTCTAACCCTATATCCGAAAAACAATCATCATTTCCCCAATCAACAATATCATATTTCTATGACTTCATAAAATATACATGATACTCATGAACCACCACTACACCCCACAATGACCAAAAAGGTCAATATATCAGTAGCCCCAACTTCACTTCCCCTGAGACACATTTAACATAAAAATTATTGGTTTTAATGGAATATCATGAAAATTAAATGTATAAAGTTGAATTATTTAATATAAAACCATCTCGATGACCTCATTTGAAAAAATAGTTAAAAGATAAAATCTATTTTTATTACACATGATGTCAAGTAATTATAATAAAAGGAACATGAAAATAAAGAATTCAAATTAAAAAATGTCATAATTCAAAAAAGGATCACTGATGGATGAAGAAGGAATCTACATCGAGAAATTTTGATCATTGTAATGATGAATGCTTTTGAAGGATCTTTTTCATTAGCCCATTTTTAACTCTAATAGGATTTATACATAAATTATTTCTTAGTTATATATATATATTTTTTGAACTATCAAGTCCTTATGTTCATGCCTAACATTGGGATTTATTGATAAAGATTATTAAATTGACATCATTACTAGTGTGAGGTATTTAATCAAAATTAATGGATTAATAATTTATAATTATAGTTTTTATTTAAAAATAAATTTAATTAATCAACATTGGCTGAACCTCAAGAAGTAAAATAAAGAAAATGTTAAAACATTCCTTTGGTGGGACCCATGTTCCATACACAAAGGTGATATTCGATTTCCCATATGATTTTCTTATTAATATATTTTTTATAAATTTATTATAATTTTGTTCAAATGATTAAAAATTTTATTATTATACTTAATATAATTTTATTTAGCCCCTACCATGCCCATAATTCCTTTTCATCTTAGAATGGGGGTAGTAATCACAGACAGGGTCCAATGAAGCCATGAGATTATTTTTTGAGGTCACATGGAAGGGACACTTAATAGGGAGGTTTCAAAGACTCAAAAACCAAAAAATAAGCTATGTCTTGAAGATTAATAATCTAGGACTCCACATCCTCTCTCCTATAAATGATTTTCCTCACCTAGAAGGAAATAACATGATAATTTCTCTTAGAAACCTCATGAAACACCATGAATAAAAATAAAACACCCTCAAACACACATCCTTTGTCTTCATGGATCTTTCCACAATCGATATCACTACACCAAAAACCATAATAGAAGATTACCTAACTATCAATGTTATCAGAATATGTAAATTTTATCAATTCAGAACATAATGGTAACATGAATATGATCTATTTAAGTCTTTCCCTTAATTAACACAAAAATACTTTCTACTTTGGATGGTCATCCCCACATAATGAACAAAAGTAATCAAAAAAAGATCAACAATAATGAGGCTCCCCAAACCCAAAATCTCATATCATGGGGTAAAAACAATATATCATAAAGAACAACTTTGATACACATCCTTAATTATTTGATATGTCAACAAATTTATAACATTTACATTCTAGTGACCTTTTTAGGATTTTAGTTTTATGGAGTTTGAAAAAATATTTAACGATGAGTAGCCATTTTCATTTTGTTAAATGAACATTTATTATACTATATATGTAACTATATAATCCAAACAAATCCTTTAATATAACTAAATAATCATTTACATAGGATACTCTTATAGACACATCTTGCATATTATTATTCTTTAAAACCTAGGGAAATGGAAACAAAATAAATGGGTGATTTCATATTATCAAGAATGGTTAAAATAATAAATATTATTCGAAGATCATAATGGTGCACATGATGAGAATATGTGTATAATTAAGTTATATATAAGATATTTATAACTAATAAATCATATATCATAAATCATACCATAAGGCTTGGTGTAACATAATAAATGTTTCAAAAGAGTGTAGAAACATGATTCAATCAATACGATTCATGAGGGTATTACATAGTCCTGATAATAAGAATAATATTATAGAACAATTATTATCATAGAAAAATTTTCTCGGAAAACTCATTATCCTTATTCATATGTGAACCAACTCATTATGCCCATACCTAAAAAATATGAGAAAACTCATTATTCCAAATCCTTTGCGAACTAACTATGTATTCCCATGCCTAATTATCTCATGAGATATAAACTTAAAATAATGAATTATAGGATGATTTAGACCCCAAACATCATCACACATACATACATGTGCCACAAAAAATAAATCCTAATAACATATTAAAGATCCCATGGAAATAAAATTGGTTTCATATCCTTTTCAAATTGAATCACATAAGGATAAAAATTACTATTCCTTCAACAATGGTAACATGATATGCCAATGGAAAGTAAATTAGTATCCAAATATTTTTTGGTAAATTTATAGAAAAATTCCATTCAGTTAATATAATATATCACAAGGAAAATAATCATATAGATAATGTGTATATAGTTATATACGTAATTTCCTTAATTAATCAATATAATGTAATATAGTTGAACAACCTACAATAAGAAGAATGAAAAATAGGGTACTCAAACAGTAAATAGATTATAAGTAATTTTCATTTTTCCTCAAATAATATTATGCATTAACATATTTGATGAATCATTTATATTATATATATTTAATGTTTCTCATTTGAAAAAAAACAGGTAAATAATTAATTGTTATATGAAGAATCGTTTTAGAATAATAACAAAATTTTGAATTTAAAAGAGTAAAAAATAACCCTTTATCCTTGAGTATAATTGTGAAAATATTATGAAATTGTATAAAAATAATTTACTTTGTAAAACCTTGAATTATAAAAAAAAATAATCATGATGATAGGAAATATATTCATGTTAAAAAATTTTAAAAGTATGTTTTTTTAATAAATATTGTATAAGGGAAAAATTCACCAAGTTATTTCGATAATTTATTTAAAAAATTATTAGAATTAAAAAGCATTAAATATATTAGAAAATTTATTTTTTAGGGAATATACAATAATAGATTCATCCACAATAGTAACCGTTTTATAGATAAAATACAGTGAATATGAAAAAATTGATTTTGAAAGGATATAAAAGATTTTTAAATAATTTTTAATTCCCTTCTGGAAAATTCAAGTAATAAAATGGTTATTGAATTTTTATTTAGATATCTGGTAAATAAAATTATGATGATAATATAAAATAGCCTGTATTAGAGTTCCAAAATATATAGCAAAACTTTGGAATAAATAAAATGATGGACGTGGAGAAAAATAACCATTAAAAAGAATGGGAGTTATTCATTCCAAGGTTAATATTTTATTTTACAAGTTATTTAATCAAGGATGATTATGGAAAGGGAATATAACATGGTTAATTATAATTGGTAGGATAAAATTTGGGCCTATAATATCATTATCAGGTAGAAAATTATAACTTATGGATAAAAAAATTGAGTTAAGAAAATTTTTACGGCTCGAGTAACAATAAAAAAATAAATTGAATGTGATAGATCTTTAAATTGAACTTATAATACCATGAATGAAATATATTTCAGGGTGTAATAAATTAATTGGTATAATATAAACATTATAAGAAAAATTAGGTTCATAATTCAATAATGTCTATAAGAAAAGAATTTGAGACAACAAACCCTTAAATATTCTGTAATTTTTGATTCAAAATCCCCTGATTGAAAGAACATGGAATTAAAAATTGAGTATAATGAATCATAATGTTATAATAATATTAAATATTAAAAGGTAAGTAGATACACCATCCCCATTATGAAATGGTGTAAGATAATAAAAATGTTTCACGGGTAAATATTTAGACAAGAAATACTTAATTTGTTCCAGATGCATTCAACACCTTAGCATAACATTATAAATAAAAAAATTATGTTTATTATATAAATTATAATGAAAAATTATAATTTATATTTATTTTAATATGTTCCATTTTTATCATATGATATTTATTTAATATATTTTTTTCTTATGTTTGTGTGAAAAATGAATCAGTGTCAGATATTTTTTGTAATTTTAGAAATCAAATATGATAAGTCAAATACATAATGTTACACTTATATGATAATAAAACAATAATTTTTTTATTATTAAATTATAATAAAATTATTATTTAAGATTATATAGTCATCTATTATATATTTTATAGCATTGTTATGGTAGGTGGTTAGACCAACCCCAAACATGAACACACAGTTTCACAATTGGGGTGTATGGTTGGTGAAGTGTATAATATTATTATAAAATAATAATAATGATATTATTTATATTTTTTATGTCAGTAATACATATTTTATGTGTTTTTTTATAATTAATTAAAATGAATATGAAAAACAAAAACTGTTACTTCATAGATGTGGTAGTCTGCAAAACGAATGATTAACATTCTTTTGATTTTATAAGGGGATGGAAAGGAATAAGTAATGGTTGTTCCACTAATATAATTACACTTAAATATAATAATTATACTTATATAATTATATGAAAATGTTTAAGGTAGTTTTGGAAGATAATTATTAATATGAAAATGCAGGGAGTAAGTAATACTAAATTTACTACTTTGAACTTTCTCTAAGAAATGATGTATTTAGGATACCTAATTGAGAATAGGGAATTATAAAATTGATATATGATTCTCAAAGGAGAAATATGGAATATTTTCAAGAATTTTTTTTAGGATTGGCTATGAATAATGCGGTGGAAGTGTTCACTTTTATAAGTGATGAAATGGAAGATTTTGTGAATACCCTTTACTTTTCAAGGATATCATTACCCTATTGATTGGTTCAAGACTCAAAAAGTATGAAATATGGATTTTGGTGTGATATTGTGTTGAGAAATTCACAACCATGTATTTACACAAATCTTTAAAACATTTTGTTTGTCATTTAACCTTATATTGTTAATTTTATATTGCTTTCTTCTTATCGGGGTATGTATTCAAACGTAAGTTATTTATACACGATGAATTCAAAAATGAAGTTCAATTTAAAAAATATATTTTATAGAATTTATAAATTTATCTCTTAGAAAAAAATATATAAAATGAAAATATTATTTTTTTGAAAAAATTCCATTTTTGAAAATTATGTGTTTTCAGTATTATTAATGATAATATCTAATTTGATTTATTTTAATATATTAGTTCATATATTGAAATATAATATACTATTATAATAATATTTTAAAAGTGGTGAAATTAATTTATTTGGTTATGTTAAAAAAAACTTTTAAAAAATTTATTTGAAAAAAATAATCCATTTTCATATTAAATATTTATCTTCTAAATATATGAATTTCAAATTTATTAATATACTTTTATTTGTTAGTAGTTTTATTTTTCAAATATTATTTATAATTATAATATTATAATATGACACAAATCAGGTTAGTTCAATTTTTCTTGTGTTTGATGTTGTGTATGACACAATTCATCGAAGATAGTATTAATTTACTTGATCCAAAATCTCTTGAAATTACATTCTAATGCCATTAAATAAATTATGTCCTCAAAATTTCTAATTATTAATTACTGATGAAATTTCGTGAGGGTATTATTAATATATTTATCATTTGAGATATAACTACTAATATGTAATTATCTTACTCTCTTTGACTATATCAAGTTACTTATATTTTCTAATTATAATGAAGATCCAGGGTCCTCACAAGCTAACCCTATATTTATTAAACAAAAAGTAAAGTACAAGAAACTAGGCCTTACGGGGGGAAGTACAAGAACAAGAATAATTCACGCCCCACATATCATCATCCACTATGCTAACGTAGATGTCGTGGATCCTGAACGACCACATGGTTCTCATCTCCGCAATGGAACCCTTCAAGAGGGCATCATCAATCTAATTCGGGTCCCTGTAAACATGTGATATAGAGATCGAAAGGAGACTGGCTTGATTGAGGCAAGTGATCCAATGAGGAATGAGTTTCCAAGGAACATCTCTAGTGCTGTTCCAAAAGCCTTCATAGAAAGTTGTGAGTCCGATTAAATCCATAGACGTGGCGAGTTGTAATAGACAACATATTTGATAGCATAGATCAGAACCCAATGTTCTGCTTCAAACACATTTCCTTGGCCAATAATGTGGTGGAAGAAACCTTTGATAAAACCGTAGTAAGTATGGAACACACCTACACATCTTGAAGGTCCAGGAGTGCCAGAAGAAGCATCATAAATGCTAACTTTAATTCTAGGAGTGATCGGTGGAGTCCATATGATGAACTTGAATTCAAGAGGATGCTTTGGCTTCCCTGCCACGCCAAGAAACCTCATTGTCTTCAGGTCCTCAAAAAAATTCTACATCGTTACTTGTTTCATAGAAGTAGCCTAATTAATATCCCTATGTATGGAAAGAAAATCAACATGAAAAAAGCAGGTTGACACTTAAATATCGCCTTGTTACGTGCATACCACATAACATGGATGACTGATACAATAACCATAGTGAGCAGATTGTGGACCTGCGCAATCCTCCCATCTTCACAGAGTCATGACATGATATCCTTAATATTATTTCAATGATAGACATAAAAAACAAAACAAATAACCAATATATTTATATATCTCATGAGCATACAAATAGTTTAGGAGGAGGTGCTGGACAGTTTCTACAGCCCACATACACAAGGGGCAGGCAGGGGCAAGATGGGAACCAATTCTCTACAGCTGATCATGTGTAGGGAGTCAGTTCCTCCATAGCCTCAAGAGAAGATCCATTATAGATTGTTAAAAAAAATTAGTCTTAAATTGAAGCATCCACCAGGGTGGTCTTTGAGAGCCCAACAAGTTCATATCATAATACTCTTTGGTGTTGAAGTAACCATGTGAATTTGGATTCCAAATCAAGTTATCCTCCTCCTTGCAAACATAATTCAAAATTTCCAGCATAAATTGATTGGAAAGAACATCAGCAAGAGTAAGAGTTCGGTTCATGTAATCATACACAGTCATCAAAATCATGGTGGAGGGGATAGCAGTGATATCAATAGGGTTGTCCAACTAAGTGATTTTCCAGAAATTAAGCATGGAATCTATACTAACCAACCACTTTGAGTGCTGAATAATGTCAAGAAAGGAGTGCCTAAGAGAGGGCCAGACAGAGGATATAAGATAGTAAATATATCCACTAAACAACCATTATTTGAAACTGTAGGACAAAAAATTATCCTATGCCTTATTAGAAGGCACTAGGTTCCATGTGATCTTGTTAATCAAGCTAACATTTAAAGTCTTGATGTCTTTATCCCCTAGGCCTCTCATCTAAAAAGGCTAGAAAAAATCCCTCTAAGAAAACATTATGAGATTCATCTCAAGAACTTAGCCTATCCAAAAGAAGTTTCTGACCATACACCGAAGATCATTCAGTATACTTTTGGGCCATGGATATAGGGAAAATGAATACACAATCTTTGAAGTAATGAGCGAGTTGATGAGGAAAATCCTCCCAGACTGTGACATGGTCTTTCCCTTAGAGCATGCATGCTGATTGATAACTCCAGAATAAATATTCTCCTGGTAGTGGAGTTTGACTTTTCTCCAGAATAAGGGAACCACAAGGTATGTAAAGGGGAGAGATCCCTTATGAACTCCAAGGGTTCTAGCAATTCTATTTTTCTTCCCAATAGTGAGACTATTTCCAAAAATGATAAAGTACTTACCCCAACTAATGACCTTTATAACAACTTCTTAAAAGTGATTAATGAAAGATCTAATGGAACCAATAGTGGTTTCGAAGGGCTGCCCAAATTAAGAGAATATCATCAGTATATAACAAGTGAGAGGGAATAAGATTTTTCTGACCATCTTGCACTTGTTTATAAATCCCAAGATGAGTGAGCTCAATGAAGCATCTTCTCATGTAATCCTAAACATGAGAAAATCGGAGGCCTGAGAGGGGGTCCCCTTGATGAAGACCCCTAGTGCATGGGAAGTAACCCCTTATAATGTTTTAACAAGAACGGAAAACCACGCAGAGTTGATAATAGTTGAAATCAACCTATGATAGTTAGTGGAAAAGCCAAACCTCTTGAGGAATTCAATTATAATATTCCATTTAACAATGTAAAAATCATTAGATATATAAATCTTGAGGGAAATTATCCCTTTCTAGGAGGTCCTCTTCAAAGCGTTGATACCTTCAGAAGTAGTCACTAAACAATTTTGGATGCTTCAACCTGGAAAAAACCCATACTAGTTATGGGTAATATGAGTTTTAAAAATCTTATCCAATCTGTTAACCAAAATCTTGTTGATAACATTGGGAATAATGTTTCCAATAGAAATAGTTCTGAAATCCCTAATATCAACTCCATTATCTTTTTTTAGGTAAGAGTGCAATAAAATTTGAGTTACATCCAAGAGGGAGAGAGGATGTCTAAAAAACTCCGTAATTGTAGCAACCATGTAATCCTGAAGAAGATCCCAGTAAAACATGAAAAACTTGTTGGAGAACCCATCTGGTCTAGTAGCACTTTCCATGTTAATTCAGAACAAAGCCTCCCTAATCCCCTCCTTCAAGGGTACCATTGTGAGGAGGTGATTTTGAGGTTCATCAATACAAGGGAAAATGTTGTCAACCATTTTTTAAGTGCTATTAATCCCATTTTCAGAATATAGAGTCTCAAAGTATTTCACCACTGCAGTAGAAATTTCACTTTCTGAGGTGTGGAGAAACCCATTAAAACTAATGGTTTTTAGACCAGCCTGAAATTTACTTTCATTATGTGGTTTGTGAAAAAACCAAAAGTTTCTATCACATTCTTTCGACTACCGAATATCTAATTTATTTCATTTAAGCCTCTCTTTGACAATCAATAGTTAATCAAGCCTGAAAGGTGCCTAGATTTTATCCCTAGAAGGGCTATCAAATTGATCGTTACAATTTTAAAAGCTTGAATGTCTTTCTTCCGCAATCTGAATCTCACGATCCAGGTTACATAATGATATATTGTTCTAGTCTTTTAGAAGTCTTTTGAAATTCCACATCTTCTCTGCAAATATATGTTATGGGTTTCCATAAAAGATCATTTTCCAGGCCTGCATAATAATCTCCCTACACACGGGAGTGGTGATCCATCTATTATTAAAGTATAAAGGTAAGGGATCTAACCTTCCAATAGGGATGGTAATGTCCATAATTATCGGATTATGGTCAGAGAGGTATTTGGGCAGGGTATGACATGTTATGCATGTGGAGTCATTCCAATCATCCATGTAAACAAAGCAGCAATCATGCTTACTATCCTATCACCCATTCAAAGTGTATATTCTCTATGTGAAGGCATCACCTACAATTGGCACTTCCACAAGATTACACTGGTCAATACAAGATGAGAAATCAGTGGAGGCAACGTGGTTGAAACTCATTCCAGTTTTCTCCTCGGGCCTTAAAATAGTATTAGAGTCCTCCACGAGATTCCATTTATGGAATATTGACCCAATGATCTCTGGAAGGTCATTCTATAAATCCCTTAATTTGATGTATGGGGTCGACACCTAGAAAAAATTAACCAAGGGACTGAAACCTTGGACATCAAGGGAGACTAATATGCATTGTTTCTTAGCACTAACAGAAGAGATGCATAGGAAGTTATGCTTGAAGACCCACATGTGGTCCATGATTGTGTCATGAAGGTTGTGAGAAAAAAACTGTATCCAATAGAGGCCCATTTAAATAATTTCCACTAAACAAAACATCTTAGGATCCGCGATGCCAATAAGCATGAGTTTGTGGGCCAAAAGGAAATTTCTGAGGACTCATGTCATTGGGGGCTTCCCAAGGCCTTGACAATTCCAATGAAAAACCTTCATTGGGGGGGGGGGGGTTGCTCAGTGTCCATGGACCCCCACCAGGTGCCACATCACTATGACCCTTTCCTTTCATGCCCTTGCCCTTATTTTTCCCTAAGAATTCCATTCCCTCATTCAAGGATGTAGTAGCCATCTTGATTGGAAAAACTATTTCTGGATAAATCAGACCCTCCTCCTGACATGCAGTAGAGGTGTGAGCGACATCAGGTTCATCTGTCCAAAACGTCCCGCTAAGGGGTGTAAACTTATTACAGGATTGCATGTGATGAGAAGTGTCTTTTTCTTGTGAGACCATCCAAGAGTTTTTGGCATGAGGAACCTGCACAAAGGAGTCCTCAATGAATCCATCTTTTCATTGAACAATAACATGGGAAGATGTTCTGGTGTGCAAAAAATCAGAATTGGTTACCTCTTTAGTAGAATTGTGGATCCCAATTAATCCTACATGACTGATCACTGTAGGTTAGAGAGTGGCCCCATTTCCTATAATAAAGGGGTTGACATCAGGCTCCTCAATAGAGAGGGCTGGTTCACAATCCTCCCCATGCAAAGAGCTAGGGCCGATGTCACCCACCTTAAACACAAGATACAGACTCCCAAGCTATCCAGGACTGGAAGAAATATGATGAGGGAAACTTCTGAGTAGATATGATCCTATAATGATAGGTTGGGGCTGGTTGGGGTATTCCTTTTACTCATTAGTGGTTCCCAAAATTTCCCCACAACCCCCAACATCAGCATGTCGTTCACACTCTTTCAGAGAAGAATCATGCACATCAGCCCTCTTCCCAGGCTAACCAACAATGGAATTTCCCTTCAAGGTTACAAGTGTGATACCTTTACCTTTCCTCTTTATACATGTAGCAATTTTATGTACTTTGACCTTACAAAAACTGCATTCTTTGTCCCAATTGTAATCTGCAAGAAGATGTCTAAAGTACTTGCATCTAGATTAGAACCTGGGATTCTGCTCATAATAAATATGTAGCCTCATGCTATCATCTCTTGTTGTCAAAACAACTTCCTCAACAAAGGAAGTAGAAATATCAACCTCCACTAAAACACTGGAATAATCTCTAAACTTAGGGTTGTCAGTTTGTTTATCTAATCTAATTAGGTTCCCCATAGAAGAAGAAATATCCCATAGGATCCTTGGATGCCAGTATAACCAATTAAGCTTATAGATACATAATCAAATTTGTCCATGTGTGTTCCATACATTATTGGGATCAAAATATTTGTCCCATTCTTGTATATATATAAAACTGGGTTTTAGAGAGATTGAACCCATGCTCTATTCATATAACATCCTGCTTTTTTGTCACATGAACTTTCATTACATTTTAGAAAACCAAGGATCTTTAAGGTTTAGTGTCTTGGAAACTAAGAACTTAAAACATGAACACATAAAACATTATTTTTAAACACTTGAAAGGCTTCTCCTCATGTTCATCCTAGGTTCATTACTACATCTCATAACCTGGGGACATACATACAATGAAAGGGTGAGAAGAAGGCACAGTAAGGGAAACAAGAGAATCATTTTACATGTGAACTTGAGATACTTCAATAAGGTCATGAAAAAGGCATGAGAAAGAAATCATGAGATATATCATAATAAAAATAAAATATTTCATAACTTGAAGATGTGGATAAAAAATTTAATATTGAAAATCATTTCGTTTCACCAAGGTCCATCCCCATGGTGTCATTAAAAATTACCAAGGTTATTCACCATTGTATCAGTCTAAAAGGTCATCTCTAGAGATTAAGTCTTTACCCAATGCATTGGAGCGCTATCTGGGTGCACCCTTAAAATGTCTTTATCATCATGTGATCCACATATATCATCATAAATAATTTCATAAACAACTCATATAGCATAAAATAAATGGGTTTCATTTCATAATCATAACGTTTTAAAAACTGCTTTTAAAGACATGATCTTTATGTCACTTTAATCCCACAGAAAGGGAAAGAGAGTTTCATGTATGTAAATCCCAGAATTTAAAATAGAATATTTTGATATATATTTGAATAACCCTGTGTAAATATGATATTTGAGTATTCACTTATAAACATGAAGTAATTTTGAGGAAAATAGAGAGGCATTTTGAGACGAAAATTCTGCAGCACAACGGCTACGTTACTGGGTTTTAGAAAATGATGAAAAAAGAGGGTACATGGGTCAAACATTCATAAATGACCCATAAAACAGTAGAGGGATAGAATATAAGGGATTTAAGAACATGGTAATGAAATTTGAAAATATAACATATGAAATGAAGAACATAAAAGGAAGACAAAAATAAGATTTCTCTTATGAAAATTCGGCAGCTTAACGACATCCCTTAAACTTCAAAAAATGAATTGACAAGATCAAATATGGTCTCTGATCATATAAAAATAAAAAATTAGTATGATAGATATAGAGATAATTCTCCAAATTAATAAAAAGGAACTTTAAAGACTTTACATGAAAGTAGAACTTTGAAAAAAATGAGAAAGGTGAAAGAATCCCTTAAATATTCGGCAGCCTAACAGCGCCACTTAACATAAAAAAAATTCAATTGACGAGATCAAAATAGGGTCTCTAATAATATGAACATAAAAGATCAGTATGATAGATATAGATATAATACCCCAACATAATAAAATGGAACTTTAAAGTCATGACATGAAAGTAGAACTTTGAAAAAATGAGAAAGGTGAAAGAATCCCTTAAATATTCGGCAGCCTAACGGCGCCACTTAACTTCAAAAAAAAAATGAATTGATGCGATCAAAATAGGGTCTCCCATAATATGAACATAAAATATCATTATGATAGATATAGAGATCATTCCCCAAAATAATAAAAAGAACTTGAAAGACTTGACATGAATGTAGAACTTTGAAAAATGAGAAGTGTGAAAGAATCCTTTACAAATATTCGGCAGTCTAATGTCGCCACTTAAACATTCATAAAACAAAATGTTGAGAGTAAGAGAGGATCTCTCATCATATGAAAATTAAAATGGAATTATGGTGAATATAAAAGAACACCCCCAACACAAGAACATGGAGCTTAAAAGAAATGACATAAATGAGAGTATTTGAAAAGAAAGAGAGAGGTAGGATCCCTTACCATAAAACGTAACTCTTAAAACTCAAAGGTTGGGACTTTGAGGGCTTGTGGGAACCTTGGGAGGACTCTTTAGGAGGTAAGGAGACGATAACTTCGTTGAGGATGATTTTGGAGTCGAATGGATGAGAGTATGGATTGATATTTATAGGGAAAGTGAGGGGACAATGCATTAATGGCCAAGGGACATCTCATTAGCGGTTTTGGCAAAACCATGGGCTTTCCCATGGTATGGGCCCATGGTATTGTCAACTTGTGACACCTCATACCTTTTCTTACTATTCATAAGTCGACCATATTGATTACATACTTAATACATCATTTAATGATGTCATTAAACACCCGTAACTTAAAAACTGTATTTTCACTATTCATCGAAAATTCAACTTTCTCAGAAAAATCCCAAAATTTCACCTTAACCAAATATTGATGCTCTGATTTCAAAAATGAACTCCATTTTTAAAAAATAATTTTCTAAATATATTTAATTTAATTTTTAAATAAATACACTTTTCACCGAAAATTCATTTTTTTCAGAAAAATCTCCAAAAATTACCTTAAAATAATATCGATGCTCTGAGTTCAAAAATGAAATCCATTTTATAAAAATAATTTTCTAAATATTTTTAATTAAATTTTTAATTAAAAGACACTATTAAGTCGAAAAAACTAATACTTGACTAATAATTTATGAAACCGTTATTTAACCATTTTATTGAGTCAAGTTACTTAATCAAGGTGCCTATATTAGATTAATGCTTTATTTAAGTGAGGTTACTAATCTATTTAGTCACATTACTAATCCTAATCATAAAATCACTATTCATAATTTACTATTCATCAAAAATCTAGTTGATCTTATTTGACTCTAAATTTCGTACTGAACATATTTGTAGAAGACCATTTTTTGAAAATCATTACACACTTTTAATTATTTAGGGTTTACATAAACATTTTTTTTAAAATATCCTTTCTCTAAAATTCACCAAAAATATGAATTCTATATTTATCCGGACATTTAAAAATCCATAAACTTCATCATAAGATGAAATCAAAATGTTTATTTAAAACAAAGGATTACGCAAGGCAGTTACGGTCTCCTAACATAGCCCCTTATCACACCAGCAAAGGACCTAAGTGTAAGGTTTGATAAGGTGATAGAATCCGAGGGAGGCTTGGACTACATCGCATGAGTAGTAATTTCTATCAGTTTGAACTTCTCGCGAGGGCGATTCCGTTCTAGCTTCACACGACAAATTTCGGCTTGGGTTTGGTCCAGAGCAAAGACCAGTGGTGCTACCTCCTTCCCATGTTCTGTTAGACGGGCTTTGATCAGTCCAAGACTACTGGGTGAGGCCATCAAATCTTCTTTCTATATTAATTAACCATGATTACATGTATTTAGAGACAATATTCAAAACATTTAGTTTCCAGTGGTCATATTGACCAATGGTCATATAACAGTCAAAACCCAACGGTATCATTTTAATTATACTCATGTTATCAAATGAAACAGTTTTGTTGAGTATCAAAAATAAAAGAACACACAAAATTAGGAAACAATATTTATTCCAAAATTTTGGGTCGTTACAATCTTACCCCCTTAAGAAATTACATCCTCGCAATTTTTAAAATTTGGTTTTGAAATTTAATTGAAATTTCCAGATCAGAAAAAGATTCAGTAACACTATTAATTTAAATGAATGAAAGGGAAGTACAAAGGTCACCTGAGTTAACCCATACTAGGATTCCATGGAGGAAAACATGGATATGGAAGAAAAAAAAGGGTCAAGTTCTAGGGGAGAGTGATAGAAAACATGATTAGGATAAAGTTGACCATGAGAAAATCCCAAACTTATGATGTGTGTAAATGGTCTTTGATTACCTAGTAGGAAACGTAAACCAATAAAATTTTTGTTTTACATTTCTTTTCATAATTTTGAGGAATTCATTTACTACATAGAACAAAAATATAAGGAAATATACCTACCTTCATGTAGATTATCATACTTTAATAAGTATCTACCAAAAATAATCTTTTCTCCAAATGATGAGCATTCAAAACTACTTGGTCTGATCAAAACACAAGAATCATATTCTAGAGAATCACATAATGCACAAAAGATTAACTATCTATTTCTTCTATCTTTAAACATTATCCCAAAAACAGAAAGGGTGTAAAACAACTCTTCAAAAAGAAAGAATCCTATACGAATGGAAACTACTTTTAAATCTTCAAAGTTTCATGGTAATACCACAATTTCATTCTAGACCATTCCATAAATAACGGTCCTTAAAATTCCTCAAAATAAACTAAACTAAGATTGAAACCCAAATACTAGAAGGATTTGATAACATAGTATTCCAAAATAAACTTCATTGTTCATCTCCAAACAACATCAACCCCTCCTAGCATCATATAAAAATGTAGCTAACCTAAACATATTTTACCCAAGATAGGTTAATCATTCCCATAAGTAACCTAAATTACTATATGTACACCTTAAATTCATCGATTCATCAAAATATAAGTCAACCTTACTCATCAATCAAAATACCGTAGTAATATATTTACCTAGATCATATAGGGTCCCCAAAATAGTGAACATCTTCCAAAATAATAATCATCTTTTAATACCCTAATCATCTCTGTCATATTAATACGGCAATCGTCGCATTTCCTATCACATTGGTTGTTGGGACATGTTCTTCCATTTCCCACCATTAACTAAGAAGAGAAGGTATAATTAGGGACTTAAGTACTTAGCTAATAATCATGAAAAGGACCTTAAAGCATATAATGATAACTTATAGAAGAAAATTATACCCTAACTTGTGATCCCCTAGGTTTCAAACTCAGTTATCCATGATCATATATTCTTATGTGAATCTTTATTTTATTTTATCTTTGTTCCTTTTATAATGGTTCATAATAAGCTTATGGATTTACCAAAGAATATCCCCTGGGAGTGTCGTAACCAAGAGTGCAGCAAGGCCCGTTGTCTTGTACCAGTTCCCGTTTGAGTCTAGCTCAAAGTGGTGTTTTCAGGTTTTACCCCTATATGTACATCTGTGCCAGAGCTACCTCTACCTGCTCGTATCGAGACATGGATGTATTTGCTTGGCAACCCATTACTCAATACTCACCAAAATACCAGGAAGAATTCCTATATATAAACTTTTTTATAGTCTTCTTCCTAATGTTTTCATATCCTAATTTCCACAAATAACTACACCATAATTTGATACCAACTATAACATCCCTCATTTTTGTCACATAAACTTTCATTACATTTTACAAAACCGAGGATCTTTAAGGTTTAGTGTCTTGGAAACCAGGAACTTAAAACATGAAAAAATAAAAAATTCTTCTTAAAAACATGAAAGGCTTCTCCTCATGTTCATCCTAGGTTCATTACTGAATCTTATAACCTGGGGACATACATCAAAAGAATGGGTGAGCAGAAGTCCCAATAAGGGAAACAAGAGAAACATTCTACATGTGAACTTGAGATATGTCAATAAGGTCATGAAATGAACTTTAAGGAATAAGAAAGAAATCATGAGATATATCATAATAAAAATAACATTTTTCATAACTTGAATATTTGGATACAAAATTTAATATTGAAAATCATTTCGTTTCACCAAGGTCTATCCCCAAGGTGTCATTGAAAATTACCAAGGTTATTCACCAAGGTATCAGTCTAAAAGGTCATCTCTAGAGATTAAGTCTTTACCCAATGCATTGGAGCGATATCTGGGCGCACCCTTGACATGTCTTTATTATCATGTGATCCAAAAATATAATCATAAATCATTTCATAAACAACCCATATAGCATAAAATAAATGGGTTTCACTTCATAATCATAACGTTTTAAAAGCTGCTTTAAAGACATGATCTTTATGTCACTTTTAACCCATGAAAAGGGAAAGCGGGATTCATGTATGTAAATCCCGGAATTTAAAATAGAAAATTTTGATATATATGTGAATACCCCTACAGAAATAAGATCTTTGAGTATTCCTTTAATAACATGATGTAATTTTGAGAAAAAGAGAGTGGCATTTTGAGACGAAAATTCTACAGCACAATGGCTACGTTACATGGTTTTAGAAAACGTGGAAAAGAGAGGGGACATTGGTCAAACATTCATAAATGACCCATAAAACAGTATAGGGATAGAATATAAGGTATTTAAGAAAACGGTAATGAAATTTGAAAATATACCATATGAAATGAAGATAATGAAAGGAAGAAAAAATAAGATTTCTCTTATGAAAATTCGACAGCCTAACAACATCACTTATACTTTAAAAAATGAATTGACGAGATCAAATATGTTCTTTAATAATATGAACATAAAAGATCAGTATTATTGATATAGAAATCATACCCCAACATAATAAAAAGGAACCTGATAGACTTACATGAAAGTAGAACTTTAAAAAAAATGAGAACGGTGAAAGAATCCCTTAAATATTCGGCAGCCTAACGACGCCACTTAACTTCAACAAAAATGAATTGAGAAGATCAAAATAGGGTATCTAATCATATAAACATAAAATATAAGTATGATAGATATAGATATCATACCCCAACATAATAAAAAAGAACTTTAAAGACTTGACATGAAAGTAGAACTTTGAAAAAAATGAGAATGGTGAAAGAATCCCTTAAATATTCGGCAGCCTACGACGCCACTTAACTTCAACAAAAATGAATTGACGTGATCAAAATAGGGTCTATCATCATGTGTACATAAAAGATCAGTTTGATAGATATATATATCATACCCCAACATAATAAAAAGGAACCTGAAATACTTGACATGAATGTAGAACTTTGAAAAATGAGAAGTGTGAAAGAATCCTTTACAAAAATTCGGCAGCCTAACGACGCCACTTAGACATTCATAAAATTTTTTTGATAGTAAGAGAGGATCTGTCATCATATGAACATGAAAAGGGAAGTAGTGTGAATATAAAATAACAACCCCAACACAAGAACATGGAGCTTAAAAGAAATGACAAAAACGAGAGTACTTGAAAAGAAAGAGAGAGGTAGGATCCCTTACCTTAAAACGTAACACTTAAAACTCAATGGTTGGGACCTTGAGGGCTTCGGGGATCCTTGGGAGGACTTCTTGGGAGGTAAGGAGACCATAACTTCGTTGAGGATGATTTTGGAGTCGAATGGATGAGAGGATGGCTTGGTATGTATAGGGAAAGTGAGGGGACAAGGCATTAATGGCCAAGGGACACCTCATTAGTTGTTTTGGCAAAACCATGGGCTTGCCCATGGTATTTGCCCATGTTATTGGCAACTTGAGACACCTCATACATTATCTTACTATTAATAAGTCGAACATATTGAATACATTCTTAAAACATCATTTAATGATGTCATTAAACACCCATAACTTAAAAACTATATTTTCACTATTCATCGAAAATTCAACTTTCTCAGAAAAATCCCAAAATTTCACCTTAACTAAATATTGATGCTCTGATTTCAAAAATATAATCCGTTTTATAAAATAATTTCTAAATATTTTTAATTTAATTTTTAAATAAATACATTATTCACCGAAAATTCATTTTTTTCCGAATAGTCCCCAAAAATTACATTAAAATAATATTGTTGCTCTGAGTTCAAAAATGAAATCCATTTTATAAAAATAATTCTCTAAATATTTTTAATTAAATTTTTAATGTAAAAACACTATTCAGCCGAAAAATCTAATACTTGACTAATAATTTATGAAACCGTTATTTAACCATTTTATTGAATCACGTTACTTAATCAAGGTTCCTATATTATATTAATGCTTTATTTAAGTGAGGTTACTAATCCATTTAGTCACATTACGGAACCTAAGCATACAATCACTATTCATAATTTACTATTCATCAAAAATCAAGTTGATCTTATTAGACTCTAAATTTCGTACAGAACATATTTATAGAAGACCATTTTTTTCAAATCATTACACATTTTTAATTATTTACGGTTTACATAAACATTTTTTTAAAATATCCTTTCTCTAAAAATCACCAAAAATATGCATACTATATTTATCCGAACATTTGATAATTCATTAACATCATCATAAGAAGAAATCAAAATTTTTATTTAAAACAAAGGATTACCCAAGGAAGTTACGGTCTCCTTACATAGCCCCTTATCACACCAGGATAGGACCTAAGTGTAAGGTGTGATAAGGTGAGAGAATCCGAGGGAGGCTCGACCAACATCGCACGAGTAGTAATTTCTATCAGTTTGAAATTATCACGAAGGCGATTCCGTTCTAGCTTCACACGTTGATGTTCGACTTGGGTTTGGTCCAGAGCAAAGCCCAGTGGTGCTACCTCCTTCCCAAGTTCTGTTAGATGGGTTTCGATCGGTCTAAGACTACTGGGTGAGGCCATAGAATCTTCTTTCTATATTAATTAACCAATATTACTTGTATTTAGAGACAATAATCAAAACGTTTAGTTTCTAGTGGTCATATTGACGAATGGTCATACAACAGTCAAAACCCAACGGTCTCATTTTAATTATACTCATGTTATCAAATGAAACAGTTTTGTTGAGTATCAAAAATAAAATAACACACAAAATTAGGAAATAAGATTTATTCCAAAATTTTGGGTCGTTACAATTCACACCACTTGAATGGCCTGTAGTCCGGAATTGTTTGGCCCAAGGCCCATTTAATGAATTGTACAACTACAATACCCACCTGCTATAGTACCGACTAGTACCCACCACTACTAAAGTTCCCACTACTACTAATACTACTATTACAGTTTCCATAACTGATACAGTGTTGTCATGCTACAGTGTCTCACTCATACTGTACCACTAATTTACCTATGCTTATTGGGTTTTGAACCCCAATTATTCATTTTTAATTATGGGGTGCTTACCACTATACGAAACCCAAACTACAAATAAATATATATCTGTCTATAAAATGTAATAACCGCTAGTTCATAATGTTTTGTAGTATTAAATATATATCCTAATCCCAAAAATTGGATAAACATTACAAATATATCAAGGATAAATTTTTTATTAAATAAATAATCTATTACAAGTCTATCAATACTATCTAACTCACTTTTATCAAAATAATTCAACACTTTATTACCTAAACACGAAGACTATATTAATCAGAAGAGTTATCAATACCTAAATAATGTGTTCTATAATAGTTTTACCCAAAAATATAAAATTTCCATAAAATAAAATTTCAAAATTATTGATTCTATTTAATATATGTTTGTAAATATTTAATGAAGAACTACTAAATATATTCCACATATCTTTTTCATAATTTTCATAACATTTAGAATATTCCAGAGTAAAATCAATAAATATAACTCACTAATGGAATATTTAACAATAAAAGTATATTTTTTTATTAATATATCATCCTCAATTCTATACGTATGGTTAGGGAGATCATGTTTTATATAACAAATTTCATACACAAATATTATAAAAATTTTAATTATTATCCCTTTTCAATTATAAGACATAGTATTTTATAGATAAATACCTTTATCTACTTCATTTATATAATCTTATTTAAAAAAAACTAAAACTCACAATGATTATCAATAAAATTATAGTAAATGGTCATATATATATGAAAAATCAATCCTATGATGTCTTCTTTAATGACATATTATTTTTATCCTTTGAAACCTTCAGTTTAATCTGTATTTCTTAGTGTTAGGTACTCTTGTACATCTTATCGTAATTCAAGAAATAATTACTGAAAATTATAAAATAATTTTAAAATTTTACAATCTAAAAAATTATTTTAATATAACCTTTTATAAGCAAATTAATATTATACAATAATAAACATATGCATTAATATATCCCTCAACTTATGAATCTTTATGTTACAATATATGTTATCCATGGTCACTTTACTTTTAATTTTCCTTACCTGAACATATTCAAATTCCTCAAAATGATTTATAATGTGAATTTTAATTAATTAAAAAATCCCTGCGGCATGTCACTTTGTTTTGTAATTCAACCTCTTTGTCTTACACCAGGTGGCAATTGAGTTAATAACAAATATATGTTTTTTCGGGTTATTACCGATATATACATATTTTCTAGACCTCATATCCACATTTAGTATCTATATTGTATTTATTTTCTAATTATCCCTAAAAATCAATAATTCACCAAAACATAAAAATTTTATCTTATACTTAAAATTGTTCCTATAGTTTTACCTAAATACCTATTATCATAATTACTATTGATTATACTATTTTTTTATATCTAACATAAATGTTTATCTATAACTTTGAAATTTTTCATAATTTAATTATAAATCCGTAATGACATTTAGTACTCATAATTTGTCTTAAAAAAATAAAATCCTAACCCCTAATGCAATCTAAACCACGATATAATACCCACTTAGGAATCCCAAAAATGTACTCCAAAATCTTATATTAAAAAAATAGACCTTACACATTGTTTTATATGTACTTAATTAATTATATGATATTTCACAAATAATATAACATTTTCATTTCAATAAATTTTTATGTTTTGTGTTTTAGAGATTTATGAAAAATATTTAACTAGTAGTAACCATGTTCTTGGTATCAAATGGATATTCATACGATTATATAATAAACTACATAATCTATTACAATCCTTAAACCTCTCTAACAAATCCTCCACAAAATATAATTTTCTAGACATATCATATATATTATCTTTCTTCATAACCATGGGAAATGGAAACACAAAAATGGGGTGATATTAGATTATCAATAAAGGAGTGAATTAGTGATAACTTTCAAAGATAATACGTGGGAATAAGATGAGAATATGAGTATAATCAAGATGAATAAAAATGTTATACATAGAAAATCATAGATCAAAAATCATGTCATAAGTCACAACATAACATAATACATGAATCAAAATAGTGTGAAACATGAGTTAATAATTATTATCCATTATATCATACTATAGTAATGGGAATAAGAATTAAATTATGAGATAAACATAATCCTAGGAAAATATTGTAAGAACACTAAATATTCTCATACATATGTGAAAAACTATTTCTGTCCAAACTTGAAAATGTTAGGATACCCATTATGCACATTCCCATGTGAACAAATGCATTATGTATAAACCTAACTCTATCATGAGATATAAACATAAACCAATATATTTAAGGATGATATAGGATCTCGCCCATCATCATCCATACATATACGTGACACAAAAAATAAATATTCATCATATCATAATGAACCCTTTGAAAGAAAATGGGTTTCTTATACTTTTCAAATAAAACCACTTAATGAAAATAATAATAATTCCATCAAAATTTATATCATGATATACCCATGAAATATAATATGGTATCAAATGGTATTTAGAAACATTGTATGTAAATAAAATTTAATCAAGCTAATAGAAAATATAGTTTTTACACTGTATTGATAAAGGATATATGGTTTAGTTAATAAATTCCATCGTAAAGCTATATTTTATAATATAAGTGAACTCCCTTAAATAAAGGGAATAAAAATATGTTATTTATAAAGGAAATACATTGGATGAAGAATTATGGTTATACACAGAAGATGATTTTGAAAAGAGAAACCAGTGACATGCCATTTCTATTATAGTGAATTAATTTATCCCATTTGAGAGAAATGAGGTAAATATTTAATTTATATATGAAGAATAATTTTATATAAACATTAAACTTATACTATGAAAATTATGTTTAATGTAACATCCAAACTCTCATAGATTGTCTTAGGAATAGGTGGAGGTGATACTAACCTTAGGTTGCATCCCAAGAACACCAAAGGAAACAAATAAACTAAAAAAGTATTGTTAAACCATTAGGGTTTGATCTACCATAAAGAAAAAACAATATAATAAAAATAAATAATACAATAAAACCCAACTACATGATTTAGGAAGGAAAAATCGCATAACATAATCAAATACTAGTACAAAACAATATTAGTGTAACAACGAAAAATTAAATAAAGGTGAAAGGAATAAACTCTAAATAGAAATACATATTCACCAAAGTTTCACCATCCCCGAACAAGATACTGAAACTCCCCAAATCCATATTTATCCTGAAAACCATGACATAAATTATCACTATGAGAGAATCATGAAACATGACACACCCCTGTATCCTAGTAGAAGACATATAGAAATGCACCACTATAAACAATAAGGGTGTGAGAATATCACTCGGTAAGATTTCTAAAAAATCTTCCCATCACACACCATTATGAAATGAACATATTAACACAGTTTATATATAATAGAGGGTGAGAATATAAAAATGATATATATAAAAATAAACAATTAAGGTAATAAATTTATCCACATTAATCCTTCTAATTTCTTGTTAACATTTTATAATGGACCATATTTTTCATATATTAATATTATATAGAAATAGAAAAATATTCATTACATAAAATAATTAAAAATTGATATAACCCGAAAGGTTTACTATCTTTGGAAACTGGGAAACATAAACAACTAATTCATAAAAGATCAACGTCATCACCTGCTTATTCATTCATTACTAGAGCCCTTATTGACACATCTTAATTAATACATTTCTTCATGTACTGGAAAAAAGAAACATAATATAGGGTTATTTATGATTCTTAGTAAGGTTAAACAAGGAATATATGAATAATATTATAATTATAATACATAAGAATAGAAACAAAACCTTTGAAAATTCTTATCCTTCATATCGGAGATCATGATATCTTATCATGCGTTAAATAGATGATGTTAATAAATAATCAAAGAACATATTCCATTAGATATTAACACAATGAATTAAATTTTTTCATACACATATTCATAGAAAATGATTTCCATATAACTCAATGCTCACTACCAAGAGAATCATAGATGACAAAGTCCATTACTAAACTGAGTTCACAACCCGTTATAGCTCTGTATTACTAATCTGAGTTCAGTACCCATTCTGGTCTTTTATATCTTATGAGAGATAAGTATTTTACCAAGTAAATAGATTGCGATATATGACCAACCATCACATATTTAAAACCAATCAAACGTGTGACATAAGACCAAAATTCATTTATCTTATTATAACCCATAAACATAAATTGGTTTTAGGAACATCATTCTATCATAACATAACCAATTTAAAACAAATGGGTTTCATAAATATCCATCCATAATAAACATAAAACAATAATAGAAATAATATAGACAGTATGCTTGAAAACAATCCCTAAAAAATGTAACATCAAATAATGTCATCGTAGATGGAAAATAATTCCTTAAAAAAATATCATTTCTCTTTTGAAAATATAATTATTTTCCTCAAATTCCACAAAATTATGAAAGAACACATTTTATTTGAAAAAAAATTGTAATAAGGTATGGGAGGATTCAAGGTAGTAATGTTTCATGAAATAATAAAAATCCATCAATTCCCTTTAAGTTAAAAAACCATTCATCATGTACTTTATCTATAAATGTCAAAAATACCTTGTTAGGAAAACAAAGAAAGGTTTCCTTTCAAAACATTTAGTAAAAATTAACACAAAGGTAAAAATTACATTAAAAATTATATAATAATAGAAAAAAATTATAATAATTTTTTAAAGAAACATCTACATGGAAGATAAATATTCTTCAATAGATACTTATGTATGAACAATCCCGAATAATAATGAGATTGTGAAATTAACCCTTACCTTATGTCTGATTTCCATCATAAATATCTAAAACTCCCACACTGTGGATTATATAATTTTATGAACTTGTTACAAAACCATATTTATAATTGTGAAATCATATATGTTCCTCTTATATAACCCTATCACCCATTTTTTAAAAATATTTCATTATTACTCTTCTTTCAGATGCTAACTGCTTCATTTTCCTATGCATGTTTTGTTATATGATTCCAAGTTCTTTTAAATAGGATATAGTTTAGAATTTAAATAAATATATTATTTTTTCTCCCATAATAAATATAATTTTAAAATTATCATATATATATATATATATAGTTTCCATCATTATACCCATCCAAATAATTTACTGATGAAAAACTAATTACCACAGCGTGGAGATGGTAAGTCGTATGAACACACACACGATGCTTTTGTTTTTCGTAGTATAGATAAAAGTTGAAATTAGGTTTCTTCATAATAATAATAAAATCTCATTATATATATTATATTTTATTTATTACATTATAATGTAAATAAGGCATTAATTGGAAGTAGAATAAAAAATAATCTTGAAAGAGTTGGTAAAGAAGATTACATCTTCTTCAATAAACACTATTTTGATCTCATATTAAGGACATTGGAGTATATATTTTTAGAATACCAAAACCTATTTAATGTGTCTATGGATTTTTATAAGTAAAATATTTATATAATTATTGAATTTTATGTCTCAAAGTATTGTGACAATGTGAGGGGGGAGGTGCCCTTTTATAACTGTAGTGAGGGGCCCTTTTGAATTTTCAAAAACAAATTTACTTATAATAAATTACATATCAATTCAAATACCACATAAAGTTCATATATTCAAAGATAAAATAATATAAGGTCTTAATTTCATCAACTAAAACATTTTATAAGTGTTTATATTATTATTTTAAACCATATCATTTTGATTAACACATAACTAACCAATTCTAATATTGACTATGGTAACAAAATTTTAAATATTAAAAGGTTCTAATTTTTATCCATTTGAATTAAATTATAACAAAAATGAAATAATTGTACAATTCTAGACCATATTATAATTATTTTTTATTTCTAATGATGATTTTTGATTTTTAAATAATTTAATTAAATATTATTTTTACAAAATATAATTTGTCTAAATTTTGACACTATTTAATTTTTAGATCTAAATAAAATGTCAAGATAATTAGTTAAAATTGACGAAAATATTTTATTATATAATTAATAAATCATTTATATATATATAATTCTTTGATTACATTAATTATATCTAAATAAACATAATTTAATATTTTAAATGACATCTAATTGATATTTCCATTAATAAAATAATTACCGCATCAGTGTTGTGAATTTATTAATATAATTATTTACTAACAAAAAATTAAAAATAAATTTCCATGACATAGAAAAATCCCTTATATTTCAGAATAATATTAATAGTGTAATATATCATTTGGGTATACTTGTATTAAAAATGATAGAGTATTTAAAACATTGATGTGACATCTTTAAATGATTATTAATTAAAATATTAAAAATGTCACAATCTAATTGATGTGGCCCAAAAAGAAAAAAATTAAATTTATATCATGAAAATATTTTTATTAATTAATACATTTACATTTATATTCTTTAATTACATATCTTTTTTCTCATGTGGATACATAAGGAATATTTAAGAATAATAATGTGATATTTTGTGGCATTCATTGATTTAAATATTATATTGGAAATGTTTATGGAATATTTCCCATTAAAAAAATAATTTCAATCCTGATTTTTTAAGGGTAGAATTATCTTCATCTATTAAAATTTAGGCATGTGTTAATGACATTTTATTTTATTTATCATATTATTTTTTACCTAAATTACCCAATTTACCTTTTACCATTATGAAAAAAATACACATATGGTACTAATTATATAAGAAAAAAAATAAAAAGAACATATTAAATAAATATTAATCTTTTAGATAAAACTTTTTAATTCATATTTTAAATTTTTTTAAAAAAATTATAGAATTGAATTTTAAATAAAACTAGTAAAATTCCTTTAAAAACTGTTTTTAGAAAAATTCCCTTTTAAGAATTAAGTATTAATATAATATATTCATGCATAAACTACTTTCTAAAGAACTTAAATAGATTATTTTAAATTATAATTAACTAATTAAATTTTAAAAATAATATAAAAACTAATATGGTCGTGTGAAGACTTTAAATGAAAATACACTTTTTCAATAAAAAACATTATTCTCAATATTCCTTAAAATAAAATCGTTCAGAAAAAATAATAATAATAATTTTAAGACAAATTTGTAATTATTAATTAAAAAATAAAATCAATTTTTTCAAATACATTTTCTGTACCATTTTAAAATTAATATTCATTCACAAATATAAGAAATACATTTTGTGAAGAAACATTTTTTTGAAGAATAAAGTAATCGTGTGATTATTTTCAATGCATTAATATTGAGTTGTTGATTTATATTTCTTCTATAAATTTGTTATTAATACTTATTCCCAGCAATATAATGTATTGGTTATACAATTAGTGTCTCTAATTTCGTTTAAACTCATAGTTTCATGAAACACACACTATTGAAGAATTATAATTATTTAGAGAATAATTTTTCAAAAAAATATCCAGGTGTAACATTCAACCCATATTAATGTGTATTTCTCCCTAAAAATTCATTATTTTGATACAATCATATTAGGTTACCTCTACCTCATTTCATCTTTAGTTTCACACATAGGCTCCTAAAATTGGCGGTTCTTCCATAAAACATAAACCAATCAAGTGGTCTTATTTTGTAGAAATTTTTATCTACGATCTTGAATCTCAATTTTTTGTCCTTCATAAGAAATATGTTTCTCTATGTGTATACATTTTGAGTTTATTTCATGTTAAGTATCTGTTCTGTAGTTTATCAAGAGATATACATGGAATTTATCATGACCTTGAGATAGATTCTATGGAAGCTCAAATCTATAAGTTAACTTCCCAACATGATTAAAGATTTAAAAAGCATTGATGTATATAGGTATTATCATTCCCTTATTTATAAATCCCATCACTCTTTTCCAAGTAGATATCGTAGAAATACAATGTTTCCCATATAAAAATCAACGTCTTTTCGTCAATTTTTAGAAAAACATTTTTATAGGATATGAGATGATATTATGTGTTATTAAATATATAAGACCTTATCTTCCATTTCATTTACTAGATCACATATTAATAGCTTTGTTTTCCCTACATTATTCAAGCATGTTGGTGTTCTGGACATCTTTCCATAGTGGGCTTCAAAATGGCCCATCTGAATACTATAGTGAAAACTATTATTGTAAGAAAATTCTACCAAATGTGGGTGTTGATACCAATCACCATTTAAATCCATAGATAATGATATCAAAATGTATTCTAGAGTTTTAATTTTCCTTTCAAATTGAACATCTATATGAGGATGATATACCGTTCTAAAACATAACTCTATATCCCGAGAATACTAAAGACTTATCAAAAAATTGGGGTAAACCTCAAGTGATGGTTATTTATAATGAAAATTAATACTCAATATGATCTTATAACATCCTTAATATATATTCCGGAAATAAGATAAAGAGATAAAAAATCTCTAATACAAATTAAGTCTTCCAACTTCATAAGGTGATCAACTATAACCCATATAGAATTATGACCTTTATATGTTTGGTATGTCTGATGATAAATTACATTGTTATGTTTTCCCATTTCTTTTTTGGTATGGTTATGTTTGTAACATACCTTTAGAAATATAACTCTATGACTTATCATTGTAATAATCCATGTACTGAGAAACATACTATGCTATATCTTTACTCATTCCATCCCACATGAAATACTCTTTGAGGACCCTATACATATTTTTTCTTCCAGGTTGAATAGGGAACATTGAACTATGAGCCTCATACAACAGTGCCTTCTTTAATTCTGACATGGTAAGAATACAAAAACAGATCTTGAACCTGGTTATTACATCGTAATAATGGTTGAAATCATGAAAATTTCTCACCTTATTTTAAATCTCTACATATTACTTATGCGCCTCATTAATATTCACTGGAATAGATGGTTGAACATTAATTTTATCTAGATAATATTTCTCTCCATTCATTATGATTTCTAGATCCATCCATTTAAAATCCATAAACATTGAATCTTTTGTTATCCTTATCTTAGATAGGCTATCATTTTCCTTTTAACTCAGATAATCTTCCACTCGTTTGATTTCCCAGGGTGGGAATATATTGAGCAGCCGTAATCTGTAATCAAATACCACTTTCTCCTTGGTTCATATTCATCTATTTTTGAGTGAGAAGATTCATTAAACTTATATTATCAATATATATATAAATCACACCATGATCCATATATATAATTCCTCTATATATTTCTTGAAAATATTACCGCAGATAACTGAAAGTCATTTGTTGGGTAATTTATCTCAAGGATTTTCAATTGTCACCAGGAATACGTTTTCACCATATCATTTTATAAGAGAAAACATCACATACCCTTCTTGGATGAAATATTTTAGATCACAAATATTTACCCACTACGTAGTAGTGTGAGCATAGGTAAAGTAACTAACTTTATTTACATCTCCTTGATTTTCTCTTCACATTATTCTATCCATATTAACTTAACTCTATTCCGACTCTATTTTCTATGAGGGTTAGGTAAAGGTGATAAATATTTTAAAAAACATCAATAATATACATCAAAACCAAAAAAACATAATTTCCCTATTACATTTGATTTTATAGGACAATATTTATGAAATTTCATACATGTTGGATCTACAAATATTCACACTCTTGAGATAATGTGTTGAAAAAATTGAATCTTTCTGAAAAAAAATTCACAAATGGTAAAATTTTCATAAATATTCACCTTTCATAGGTTTTTATGTACTATCCACAAGTGATATTCTGGTTCTACATGGCCTATTGAATATACGAGAATGTAATAACTAAATACCACTACATGCTAATCAAGATATTCTGTAAAGATTCTACTTTTATATCCATTAATATAGTGGGAGAATTAGTAAGACTAAAAGGAATCACTATAACATTTTAGTGTCCATATCTTGTGTGAAATGTTTCCTTGGGTATATCCTCCTTCTTGACCCTTAATTTATGATATCTAAAAAGATGATCTATATTGGATAATTGTTGAGCATCATGTATTTGGTTAAATAAGGCATCAACATTGGGGAGAAAATAGTTTCTCCTGATAGTGATCTTGTTATGTAATCGATAATCAATAGAGGGTATCATTGATCCATTTTATTCATAACAAAAAGAATAGGTTCATCCTATTGTGATGAACTAGGTCATATGAATCCCTTGTCAATATTATCTTGGAGTTTCTTCTTCAATTCATGTAACTCAATTGGGGCCATTATATAATAAATATTTGAAGGTTGTATAACACCCAATATTAATTTATTAAAAATTCAACTCCATGATTTAGTGGAATACCTAAATATTATTTTGGAAAGACATAAAAAACTCCTATATACTAGGTGTATCCAAAATAGTGAGTTTCTCTCCAACCATCTAATATAGATAACCTTCATTTATAGGAATTAAGCCCCAATATATGGATTTATTTCCACTAGATGTTTATATTCATATTTGAATTAATTGACGATAATCGATTCATTAAAAATATAATACGTGTCTTCTCTTACTCAATTTTTTTTGTCATCTGACTATAGATTAGGCCAATCCAAGATTATAATCACATATAATTAAACTATCATAAGGATCAAAAGATTTTTAAGAATCACTTTCTCAAAATCTTTAACCTGAGAATAATTAGAAACATGTGATAGACTTAATATTACATTATGAGTTTTAAAAGCTTACTCAAAATATAATTGTTGATGTAAGAAACAGATAAATGTAATATCTCAACTTTAATCAGGTACATACTATTTAAATTTTTGTTTTCTAATTCCATTAAGTTACCTAAGCCGTGTGTTGACGCACCCCACTACGTGTCTGAGGAATCTATTCAAATAATTTAAATTAATGAAGAGGTTTTATGAAAAATTTTATATCACATTTTAGTGTAGTGCTCGAGATTATAATAATTAATTAAAAATAGAAAATAAAGAAGAATATATTTAATGAAAATTTTAAAGAAATAAATAAGGGATAAAAATAAATTTACAAATAAAATAGAAAGTTGGTTACAAAAAAAGTAAAAATATTAAAAGTGTGAGATTACTAGTTTTTATTATTTTTATCTTCTTTCCATTTTCCATCCATTTTATTTTATTTTATTTGTAATTTTAGTTTTCATTTTTCATTTTTATTTCATTTTTTCTTATTTTTTTTCTTTTTTCTTTTATTTTATTTATTTCATTCTTTTTTCTCTTACTCTCCTCCTTCCTTTCATGTCAAACCTCCCCCTCTCCATAGGTTTCCCACCACCTTTCCCCCTATTTGGAAGACTGTCACTCCTCCATTTGTTGTCTGTTTCCTTCACTATTAGGTGCACTGTAAACCTGAAGTCAATGATAACATTGGGCATTCTGAATCATAGGATTTCAGTGAGTATCCTTCATATAGTTTTTTGCGGAAGGATTTTACCACATTTTCTGGTTTTTCTAAAATCATCCATTTTATTCCTTTTTAGGTCAAATCAAAGCCTACTACGGATCATATGATCATCTGAGATGATAAGGTAGGGTGTCCAATTGCTTTCTATCCATTTCGTTGCTATTTATAAAAATGAACGTTTGTGCCATTCGTCGGTGCCTACAGACTTTGTGCAAATTCACACAATCATTTCAATTTAATTGTTTTGTATAATTTTTGCAGTCGTATTTATCATAAATTAAATTTTTTAAATTTGGGAATATGTTTTGACACCTCTCTGGGTGTGCCGATGTGTCCTATGTAAATTATCTTAGCCCGAGCAAATAATTTAGTTAACATCATGTGTTATGCAACCCATTTGAGTTGTGTTTAAACTAAATAATTATTTTAGAATATTTATGAACCTTGAATTATTGGAATTATGGTAGTTGATTGTGCTAAATTATTTATTTACTAATTTTTTACTTTTTTTTGATATGGTATCTTTCCTTGTTATGTCTTGCGCTGCAATGGTAAATTAATACCTTCTGTTTCACGGGTGTATCAATTTAAATTTCTAGCTAAAATTACATATGCATGCAACGTAATATCTGCTACTATGAACATTTAATTGAATTTAGGGTGGGAAGAGAAGGTGGGTCTCGTATTAAGGGCTACACTTGG
The DNA here is from genome assembly GCA_963277665.1 of Viscum album. NCBI lineage: Eukaryota > Viridiplantae > Streptophyta > Magnoliopsida > Santalales > Viscaceae > Viscum > Viscum album. Next base: position 1,855,601,584 of record OY728145.1, read on the forward strand.
ATCCTTCATTCTTGACAGGTTACCACTATGTGTCGGGGGGAGGTGTTTTAGGCTTGGAAAGTCCGATATTTCCTTGGGCTTTATAAATATGTTTATGTGACACTGGTTCCAAAATGGACCATTGAGGATGGATTTTTTTGGAATTATAGGTATGCCAGCCTCAAATGATCCTCAACCCTTTTTGCGAGATCAGGAATGACTCATGGTAAATCCATGCATCGAGTGAAAATTTGTCTTTTAGAAGATTTCCTTAGATGGGCTCAGTGGTACAGGATAGTTTGAAGGATGTACCATAATGATACCTTCAGGATGGGATCAAACACCAATATCAACTAAAAAATTAATATTGATTCACTATGGGTTTATGTTAAGGCAACTTTGAGTCTCTTGAGAATGGTGATATTTTTCTGGTATGGTGAAGCACACCTGGTTGACACATTATTTAGGACCCAAGTTAAAGAAAAATCATGGTGGTGTACCTTTTCCTTTTTTACCTTTATTTTCTAGGCATATATATCTTCATATGTGCATTCTGTTTATTACAGGTACTTCCTTTAGACTCTCGAATTAGGCTGAAGCAATTTATTAGGTACGTGTGCCATTGGGAACCCAGGTTGCGTTATTTATTCTTTCACCCTTATTCAATTATCTTCATTTATTATATAATGACACACTTTGTTTTATCACTGCAGAAAATGGAAAGGTTTAGACACCGTGGGTGCTGACCTATTGGGAATTTATCTCACACCCTGCACCGACTTCATTGAAATCTGAGTATATTACATGTTTAGATGTCTTAACAAAAGAAAGTGTGATGCTTACAATGCTTGATTATTTTTTGCTACTTAGGTTGGATACTGGGGAAGAGGACCGAGCCTTTCTCATGATACAGTTGTTTCACTTTGAGTATTCTATTTTTATTTGATTGTAATCTTGGGTTTCTATTTTCCATACTTTCATTTTAGACAAACATCATAACATGACATTGTTTTGAGAGATTCTACACTTGATTATTATTAAGATGGATTATTCATGTTTCTTCAACTACAGTTTATAAATTTATAATATTCCTATATTTATTATTACTTGCTGTTTACTTTTTCTATGATAAATCCAATTACCTGTGAGGGTATAGTCTCCCCCACGGACACGAAAAAGGCCCTCGCTTCTAGTCAGCAGCCTCTGGTGCTTGGGGAGATGCAGTTGAGGTTATATGGCCAACCCGACTCGGGGAACCCTTCAGGTGTCTCCTGGGATGGGGATTCTATAATGTGGTATCAGAGAGGTTTTCCTTTTGTCTTATATTTTGGGTTAGATAGGATACTAGGATATAGAGATTTGGAAGGTTCCCTATTCTTGGACGTAGCTAACCCATGTAAACGGGAAACCTAAATTCCTGGGCTAGGATTATAGTTATTGATTATGCCAGATATTGTTGACATGATTTGACCATTTCATGACTAACTTGTTTTTAATTGCTATTTGTGTTGGTATTGTTTAGATAATGGGTTGTACCATTGTATCCTGATGATACAAGAGAAATACATTAAATGCATTATATTAAGAACAATAGGATTAAAATGACATTAATATTTCCATGCCATATCTACTTTCAGCTTACATTTGCCACTTTTCTTGTGAGTTCCATTGTTCTAAGTGGTAAATTTTTGAGATGATTATTTCCTAAATACATGATGCTGATAGTCTATTAAATGTTAACCTAACTTAACATGGAAATAGATAATAGATCTTGTTACGTACTCATTCTATCTTTTATCTTCCATATTGAAACCTTGCTCTTGAAGTGGGTTATCTCTTAGGTAGTGCTCAGAGGCAGGATATGTACCTGAACTCTTTATTCACCTTACTTGTTTTCCCCATATTCTTTAACTTTTTATTTAATGGGGTGAGTTTTGTTGTTATAGACCAATTCCTCCACGATGACTTCATGTTGTCCCTCAAGAGAGTGGAAATTAGCACATTCCAGATATAGTGGGTCCCAAACCTCCAGTGGTACCTCTTGTAGTGCCTTATGTGGTGATACCTCCTGCCGACCATCCAAGGGATCCTAACACTTAGTTTTGGGATATTCTCCTCAGGTTTATGTGGTCAGTTCAATGTATTCTCAGACCAACCCCATCTATGGAAGACCTCACATGGGACTTTATGAAGCAGCACCCTCCCACCATCTCGAGTATTGGTGGCCCTCATGAGGTAGATTCATTAATAGAAGCAATAAGGTCTATCTTTGACCACCTTGAGATGCTTCCAGATCGAAGGGTCAAACTTGAAGTCTACATGATTTGTGACTCCGCCAAGTGCTGGTGAGATATTGTTTCTCAGGATGACCAGACCATTTGCATGGTTTGATCTGATTTTGATAGAGCTTTCAACGATTACTTTTTTCCACATACTATGAGAGATGACCATGCATGGTAACTACTATATCTTCAACATGGCCATATTACTATGTTATATTATTCTACTCATTTTACAAAACAACAACAATTTACCCTATCATTGAAAGGAGAAACTCAGAGTACTAAGGGATGTTTTTAGGACAAACTTGAGTATACTATCTGCTCGTAGGTGTACATATTCTGTTTGATAACTGTTATAGAGATTATAAATCAGGCTCTAATTTTATAGTGAAATGTTAGGGAAGATAAACTAGTGAGCCAGGGTGGTTCAGTTCTGAGACAGGGTGACAACTCGTATGGCTGCAGAAAAATCCATTTTGAATGTGAACGTGGGAGAAAATACTAGCCAAACAACACATTTTCATATATTTGTCACATTTTCTATGTGTCGTAGAGATGGTCACAATAAGAAATAGTGCACAAGAGACCCTAAGGTGTGTCGAGCTTGCAGAAAGATGGGTCACCTTCAGCATTTCATCCATTACATCTCTTCAGCATCAAGTGGAAAGGGATCCGCACCTGCACCCTCATTAGGTATGGGATCTATGAAACCACAGTATGATGGAAGTTCATTTTCCACTATCTAATCAGGCCAAGGTAATGGTGGAGGTCGTGGTCGAGGATATCATGTTCCAGATTATCAGTGATAATAGAGTGGACCTGCTCAGAACAACTAGGTAGCATCTCTTTGCCGTAGTTGAGGAATCACGTATATAGTGAAATAAAAACTAGAGGACTATATTGTACAACCATATAAGGTTGTACTATTATAAAATCCTCTACTTTATTTTCTTCCCTTTTTGATACTGGCACATACCACTCCTTTTTATCTTCTACAGTTGATGAATATCTTGGTATTATAATTGAGATCCTTTATAGCACCATGTCACTCGATACTCCACTTGGGGTTAGGATAGAGGGAATTTTTCACTTCCAAGAGTTCCCCCCTTGAGATAGGTGGGTACCGTTTGGTTTGGAAATTCTATATCCTCGATATGTTTAGCATCGAAGTCATTCTTGGTATGAAATGAATTTCTTCTTATTATGATACAGTGGATTTCTATCACCGGCGGGTTTCCATTACATCCCCTGAGGGATACCCATATATACACAATGGAGAAAGGAATATATTGGAAGATCAAGGTAAGCCTAAATATGCAGGGCAGATCGGAGTTAAAGCTCAGTTAGCAAGTCTCTTCATGAGAGATCAGTGGACACAACTAGTTGAATACAATATAGTGGTGGATCTTTTTATAGAGGGCTTCCATGATGATTTCTATGGGTTACCTCCTATAAGGGATGTTGAGTTCACTATCAAGATCATTCCAGGTTAAAATCTAGTGCCCATTCATCTTTATAGGATAACAACAACCGAGATAGAAGAACTCAAAGAGAACCTTGAAGACCTAGAGGCTAAGAGTTTCATCAGTCCTAGCACATTGTCGTGTGGTTCACCTGTCGTTTTCTTCAAGAAGGCGGATGGTGCCCTCAAGTTATTCATGGATTATCTTCAACTCAACCAGATCATGGTAATGAATATATATCCATTACCTTATATTGATGATCTCTTGGACCGGCTCTGGGGATCAACTTTTTGCTCCAAGATTGATATGATATCAGGATAACACCAGGTTCATGTGTGACCATCGAACATACCACACACAACATTCCTAAGTATTTATGGCTTGTACAAGTATCTAGTTAAGCTATTAGACCTCACAAATGCGCTGAAAGTCTTCAAGTATCTGATGAACTAGTTTTTTCACCCGTATCTTGATTCATTTGAGGTAGTCTTTGTGTATGAAATCTTGGTGAATTTGAGTTCCACACATGACCATGCTACCCTTAATGGGATTGTGCTGAGTACAATGAGAGGGAACCAACTGTATTTTGAACTCAAAAAATTCCACTTCTAGATTTATAAAGATCACTTCTTGGGTTATATTATATTTGGAGTAGGAGTATCAGTAAACCTATTTATGTTTATCGTCGTAGTTTCATGGAAGAAAACCAAGTGTTTCTTCCACATCCTTAGTTTCATGGGGCTTAAGGGATATTATAGGAATTTCATCAAGTATTCCTCTCTCTTAGAAGCACATATTATGACCTTGAATGAGAAAGTTGTATAGGCCATACAATCAGAATCTTGTGAAAAGTATTTTCAATTGTTGAAAGGAAGACTAAAATCAACTCTGATCCTGATTCCACCTGATCCAGGTGAATGAAATAATGTTTACTATGATTCTTTAGGAATTGGACTCAGTGTAGTATGGATGTTTTGTGACCAATTCATGGCTTATGGATCCCCCCATATAATACCTACGATGTGGAATTATCATACACATGAACTTGAGTTTCCAGTTGTGGTTAAGGTTCTATGATGTTGGAGAAACTACTTAGTGGGTGAAAGATTTGTTGTTTACATGGATCAGAAAAGAATAAAATATATCTCCCCTAAATGGGACTTGAAATTAAGGCAACACATATGGGTTGAGTACTTTATGTCATTTGACTTTGTTATTTCTTATACCCCTAGTAAGGGTAATACCGTGGCAGATGCACTGATCTGTTAGATACAGACAGAAGACATTCATGTAGCCTGTAGTGAGTGGATGATGATGTCTTTGTTTTCATTGATGCATCTAGAGGATCGCGAACAGGGTAGAAAACATGTTCTAGTAGCTCTAACATTGACGTCATCACTACTAGAGAAAGTCCGTAGGCAACAGATGATTGATCTTGAGGGACTCGTCCTGAAGGAAAGCGTTATAAGAGAGAACCCACCTATTGGTTGGGTTATTGATAGTTGTGACACACTCTTTTACCCTGGCTGTGTATGGGTACCTTTGGGAATATAAGAAGAGATGATGATGGAATCTCACACCTTCATTTGGTATGTTCATCCTTGGCTGACCAAGATGTATGGAGACATGTGTCGAAAGTACCGGTGGCCTGGTATAAAATAGAAGGTAGCATGTTTCATCACTCAGTGCTCTACCTGTCAATAGGTGAAGGCAATTCACCATCAACCTGCATGAATCCTATAACCTATATACATTATAGAATATAAATGGAATGAAATCATCATATATTTCATTACAGGATTTCCATGATCTCCTCGAGGCAGTGATGTAGTATGGGTGGTTGTCGATTGGTGGACCGAGGTTGCACACTTCTTACCTCTACATGATACATTTAACATTTATGAGATGGGAAGGTTGTATATCAGGTAGATTGAGAAAATTCATGGAGGACATCATTTTATTGTATCATATAGAGAGACATGTTTTTCTTCATTGTTTTGGAAAGGGTTGAAAAGGCTCTTGATTCATAGGTACTTCCAAGTACTGAATATCACTGTCAGACCAAATCGGAGTCTGAGAGAACTATACGAGTGTTAGAGAATATGTTACATGTATGTATCCTTGATTTTGGAGGTTCTTAATAGAATAATATAATTCTTGTTGATTTTACCTTTAATAAAAGATTCTAGGAAACAACTAAAACCACTCCCTATGTGGTCGTTTATGGTAGACTATGTCGTTCACCTTTATGATGGATCGAAGCAAGTGAGGCAGCTCTGTTGGGTCCTAATATCATTTAGGAGAATTATTAAGATGTAAAAATAATTCAGAAGTGTATGAATATATCCCAGTCAAGAAAGAAGTCTTATACAGATTATCGCTGCAGACCTCTAGATTTCGACTTCAGTCTTCGAGTATTTATACGTATTTTTCCGAGGATGGGTCATAGGCGTATAAAGATACCTGGAAAGTTATCAATGAGATACATTAGGCTGTTTGAGATATTAGATGGAGTTTGGATGGTAGCCTACCAATTGATGCTACCTCAAAAGTACCATGCCATACACAATGTTTTATATGTATCTCAGCTCTGACAATATCATCCAGACGTGTCTTATTCTTTTGAACCTAGATACATCTATCATTAGGTAGATACATCCTTTACAGAGAATCCAATCAGTATCATCGATTGTAGCACAAAATTCTTCTGAGGCAAGTCACTCAATATAGTCTGGGTGTTATGGAAACAAGAATGCATTTCGGATGAGACATGGGAGTGAGAGACGGATGTACGTGTGTAGTGGATGGAACATTTCTATGATGATGTCCACTACCACGAGAAGGGAAAATTGGGGAGGAGTTGTCTTAATGAGGGTATGTTGTAATGTTATAGCTTTAATCAGGTACTGAAAATTTAATTTTTTTGTGTAATTCCTTAATGTGTCCCAGGGCACGCATCTGCGCACCCTACTGCGGGTCGCTGGCAACTATTTAAATAATTTAAATAACTGCAAAGGTTTTATAAAAAATTGTATATCGTGCTTTAGCACGGTGGTTAGGATTTGAATAATTAATTAAGGATTGGAAGGAAATAAGAAAAGATATAAAGAAAATTTAAAAGAAAGAAAGAAGGGAGAAAAAATATATAAATAAAATAGAAAGGGGGTTACAGAAAAAGTAAAAATAATTAATGTGGGAGATTACAATTTTTTTAATTTTTTTATCTTATTTTCTTTTCCATACTTTTTATTTTCTATTATTTTTCATTTTATTTTTCCACTTACTTTTATTTTATTTTTATAATATTTTTTCTTTCATTTTCAATATTTTCATTCTTTATTTTTTCCCCTCTTCCTCTCCACCTCCTCACGTCGTGCCTCCCCCTCTCCCTATGTGGCGCACAACCATGCCCTCTCTTCGAAAGACCACAAATCCTATGTTTTTCATCATTTTACTTATATTTCATGTGAGATGTAAACCTTAAGGAATAGATAAAAATTTTCATTTCGAATCATAGTATTTCAGGGAGTATCCTTCACACAGTTTGCTGGGGAATGATTTGAACCAATTTTGGGGTTTTTCTAAAATCATCCATTTTAATCCATTTAAGGTAAAGTAAAAGTCTATGGTATATCATAGGATCATATAAGACTATAGGGCAGGGATTATAATCACTTTTCCTCCATTTTTTGTGATTAAAAAAATACAGGATTGTTCCGTTTGTCTGTTCCTACTAACTTTGTGCAAATTCACCCACTCTTTTCAATTTAATTGTTCTACATAATTTTTGAAACACTATTGATCAAAAGTTAATTTTTCAAATTGTAAAATTGAGTTAAGACACCCCATTGGGTGTTCCGATGTGGCCAGTGTAAATTTCGTTAGAGAGAGCACTTAATTTATTTAACTACATGTGTTGCACTACCCATTTTAGTTGTGTTTCAACTAAAAAAATATTTTAGAATAATTATGAACCTTGAAATGTTGTCTTTTGGGTAGTTTATTGTGCTAAATTATTTATTTATTAAAAAATAAATTTACATGCTTGTGCTGATATGGTATCTTGCCTCATTATGTCTTGCACTATAATGTTAAAATAATACCTTGTTTTGAATGGGTGTATCTGATAAGATATAAAGTAGAAATTACATATGCATTCCATGACATATATGCTTCTATGAAATTATAATTAAATTCAGGGTGGGAAGATAAGGTGGGTCTTGTATTATGGTCCATATGTGGATCCTCCGTTCCTGACTGGTTACCACTATGGTTCAAGGGGCGGTTCCTTAGGCTTTGCGAGAACGAGACTTCCCTGGGATTTCTAAATACTTATTATTGATTCCGGTTCCAAAATTTCCCATCATGGACAGATCCATTAGAAATGCGGAAAATCGTTCCTTGGATGATTCTCAACCCCTTTTTGTGAGATCGGGACGGACTCACGGTAATGCCATGCCTTGAGTGATACTTGGTCTTTAAGAATATTTCCTTGGATGGGCTCTGTGGTATTGGATAATTAGAAGAATATACCATAGGGATACCATTAGGATGGGCTTAGGCTCTAATATCAACTTGACCATTCATAATTATGCACTAATGGTTTATGTTAATTCCTATTTTAATCTCTTGAGAATTGTGATATTTATATGGTATGTTGAAGCACTCATAGTTGACCCCTGGTTTAGACCCCAAGTTAAAGCACAAACTTACGGGTATACCTCTTCCTTGTTTACCTTGATTTTCCAAGATTATATATCTACATATGATAATTTTATTTATTATGCATACTTCCTTCATAATTCGATCTTATGATGAAGCAGGTGATTAGGGATGGGTTGCCATTGAGAACCTAAGCCGAGTTATTTATTTTATTGTACATAGTTAATTATCTGCATTAATTATATAATGACACATCGTGTTTTAACACTCCACTAAATGGATTTTTTTAGACACCATGGGTGACAGCCTACTAGGATTTTATCTCGCTCCATGGATGGTAGTCTTTGACACCAGAGTAGTTTACATGCTTTCAGGTATTGAAAAATTGAAGTGTACATCTTCGTATGCTTTATTGTATCTTATTTCTTAGGATGGAGACTGTGGTAGAAAACCGAACCTTGTTCGTGATGTAGTTGTGGAAATTTGTGTCTTTATTTTAGATTACAGTATGCTTGGGTTTCTATTTTCTATACATTCATTTTAGACAAACATCAGACAAAGACATTTTTTTGTGAGCTTCCACACTTCATTGTTATCCAGTTAGATTATTCATATTACTTATGTTGTAGTTTATTTATTTATATACTTCTCCTATTTATTATTAATTTTTGTTTACTTATACTATGAAAATACCTATTACTTGTGAGGGCATAGTATCCCACACAGATATGAAAAATTCTCTCATTTCTAGTCAGCTGACTCTGGCGTTTAGGGAGATACACATGAGGATATATGGAAGACCTCACTCGGGGAATCCTTCAGGTGGTTCCTAGGATGGTGAAGTTACAATAAAATTATAAATTTTTTTAGAAATTAAATATTATGTGGCTCTATAATCAAATGAATCATCCTATACATTTGAGTGTATGGTATGTGTTCGTTTCAGCACTTCATTTTTGTTCTCCACATCACCAGTAGTGATCACATGTGATTTTCCTTGTTCTTGGGCCTTAAGAGGTTACTATCCTTGATCATCATAAATAACCCCCATATTCAGTAATTGATTACCATAATTCTCATTTTCCATTAACCCAATGAATTGATGTGTCATAGGTTCATTCTATCCATCCTTTTCTCTATTTTCTCAATATATATCCTTTTCCCATCACATAGGAATTCAATTACCTAAGGGCCATCTTTCCTACATGAAAAACTTTTTCCGGTCCCCTTAAGATAGTTTCCTCCATGTTTCTATCCACAAATTTATATTAGAGTAATTCTCATATTCTTTTCACTATGGTTTTTAGATATTCACTTAAATTCCATTTTTATCTGCTCATCTATCCCATAAAATTGATGGTTTACTACATTATCCATCTCAACCTTGAGAAAACATCAAATGAATTCCTCCTAGATACTGATGTTTCTTAGGGAAAACAACCTTTGGAGACTTTCTTTTAACCCACAAAAGAATTGATCAAACTCACTCTCAATTTGGATGATAATTCCAAAACCATACCTTTCAAGTAATTTAAAAATTTCTTCGCAGGTACCAACATATTCATTATCCTTTTGCTTATTCTTGATTAACTCCTTCTACATATTTAGATTAATAATACAAGGAAATTACTTAATGGATAATAATCTCTTGAACTCATCTCATTTTATGGAGAATGTTTTTATAATATCATCATATTCTTTATGATATTCCACTATTGATCCACTTTACCATTCAAATAAAATTCGGAAAAAATTAATTTCTAATTTTCTAAACATTGGATAACTAAAATTATCCTTTCAATTGTAATGATGGATTTTTGAGCCACCAGTGAATCAAAAACCCCGATGAAAGAATATGGACGCTTCCTAATGAAGGATTCAACATAAATTTTTTCTCTCCACTGATTCATTGGAAGTCCTAAATAATTGTTATATTGAGAAAGTTGTGTGAGTGTAGAAAAAATTTTTTCATTTCAACTCCCATAAATTTCAGTAGATCAGAAGGAAAATTGTTGTATTGTCTCTGAAATTCATCATAAAAGTTGTTCCCTCAGGTTATATCCATTTACTAATACCAAAAATGTAGTGCGAGTAATAGTAATAATAATGGAAAAATCACATAATCAAGTGACATTACATATAAGACTTTAATTCATGACACCTTTGGTTTTATCCTAGGTTATTTATGATTATAAAAAAAAATCTAGTATTTTATTCTATACACAGACTTATCTTTAGGGTTCATTCTAAGGTTATATCATTGTAGTTTTAAAATGTTATCTATACCTTGATCAGATACCAACTATAATATATCATAATTGTAAAACATTGATATTATATATAAATATAATAATATTCATTAAAAAAATATCAAAACTATGTTAGATCCATATAGGTGTAGTGTCTTTGAAAATAGGGAAATAGACACAATTCATTCATAAAACATAAAATTCATCCCCCGCTTATTCTTTCATTACAAAATACCATTTTGAAGCATATCACTTAAAACAATTCTTAAAATCCTAGGGAAAAGAAACTTAATAAAGGGTTATCTCAGATGCATAAGAGTAAATAATAGAGGTATCAATCATATCCTAATCATAAGACATATGAACATAAAGAAATCATCCAAATTTTTTATCCTACATATCAAATATCATGATATGATGTCCGAGGGTCAGTTATATATGTTCATAAAGAATAAAAGATCATATTCAATGAGAACATGAATTAAGAGATTAAATTTTCTCATACACATAAGCTTAGAGAATAATTTCTATATTATTCAAGGATCAATTCCAAGACAACAATTGTAGAATGAATATCTTACTGAATTGAGTTCACTCCTCATTCCATCCATGTATTACTGAAGTGAGTTTACTACCCATTATAGCCATGTCTATAATATATTGTTTAAATCAATACAAAATCAATTAAATGGAGATATTGTTTCCAACCATAACATTATAAAAACCATACATCTTTGTTCCTGAAGAAAATAATTAATTTATAATATTCGAGCCCAAAAAATAAATGGTTATCATATACATAATTCCATCATAACATAACCAATGAAAAATAAAAGGGTTTCATAAATATCATTTCCTGATAAACATAAACCAATCATTGAAACAATAGGGATAATATCTATGAAAAATATCCCCAATAAAAAATATTTAACATTAATTAATTTTAACATTGATGGAAAATATTTTTGAGAGGTCACCTGAAAATAATCAATAAATAAAATAGTTTTTTTTTCTTTTAAAGCATTTTATTTTGTTAAAATGTAAACAAATTCTAAATGAAAACATTTATTTTAAAATAAAGTTATAAGATTATAGACAAATCTTCAAATAATTAAGGTTTCATGATTGTGGAATAATCTGGTCATCCTATATATGTTAAAAAATATTTTTATCATATTTTTTTCTTCATAAAAGTCAAAAAATTTCTTATTAGGTAAATGACAAAAAAATTACTTTCAAACTAATTAGTAAAAGTTAACACATTGGTAAAAAGGAATTTATAAAATTAAATAGTAATATTTAAAAAAATTAAATACATTTTTTTAAGAAACATATACATGGAAAATAAATATTCCCTAATATATACTTTTGTATGAACAATACTGAATAATAGTGACATTGAGAAATTACCCCTTATCTTAAGTAATATTTATATTGTATGTATATAAAACTCGTTTATATTGGATTAAAGAATTTTATTAACTTATTCTTGAACCATATTCATATTTATGATATCATATGTGATCCTATTATATCATCTTATAACCCATTTGTTAATAATATTTCATTATAACTCTTTTTTCAGGTGGTAACTACTTCATTTTCCGATGAATGATTTATCATATAAGTACAAGTTATTGGGAATATGATATAATTACATTATTTATATAGTTATATCAATGTAATATATATTTTATTTATTCATTATATAAAATTTTATAGTTAATATTGAATTTGGAATATGGAAAATGAATCACATCGTGTCGGGGGAAAGGCAGGTCGTACGTAAGTATGAGCGATGATATCATTACTTTAATGGTAAAGGGTAAGGAAGTGAATGGTATATATTTTTTCCTGAAATAAATATCTTCTTATAATAATCATATATATATATATTCAATCATTATACCCATCCATACGCTCGCACAATTATTTTTTTTTCTTAGGATCGATAAGAGGTGAAATATGACTGTTCCATAATCATAATAACACACACACACACAGGCACAAATATATATATATATATATATATATATTTGATAATGGGTTTATTAGTTTATAAAGGGGAAAAATACTAATATTATGTAGAAGAAGAAATAATCAAGAATGTGTCAGTGAAAAAGATTACCACTTATTCATAAATTGTTTTTTGGATTCCTCCTGGGAATAATAGAGTTTGTAAATTCAGAAGACAGGAACCTCTAGAATGTTTATAAGGATGTTTATAAAGAAAATGGGTTGGAAATGGTTGATAATTATGGTCTAAATGTATTTTAATAAGTGATGGGGAGGTTCTATTTTATAATTGAGGTTCAAACACTTTTTGAATTTTTAAAATATAAATTTATAATGAATTCAATCTAAATCAAAAAACATCAAAAATTTTAAATATTATAATATAAGATAATATAAGTTTGTAACCTCATAAAACAACCCATATAGAAATGTTTTATATTATTTTATACCTCATCATTTTGATTAACCCTTAATTGACATACTTTAATTTCAATTAAGGTAAAAAACTTTTTAAACATTAAAAGGTTTTAAATTTTAATTAGGTAATGAAAATTAGACCTCGAACTGAATAATTTATACCATTGGGACCATATTATAGTTATTTTATGTTTTTAAATAGGTTTTATAATTTTTTAATCTTTTAATAAAATATTATTTTGATAAAATATCATTGTTGTCAATTTGGACACTATTCATTATATTGAATTTTTTAAAATATCAACATAAGAAGTTAATTTGGAAAAAAATTGGTTATTATATACCTATGAGGCCCGGGAAATTGAAAATATAATTTTATTACATAAATTATATGAAATTGGGATTATTTTAATATTTTTAATGCCAATTATTTAACATTTCCATTAATAAAATAATTATTGCATCAATTTTTTGTAATGCTTTTAATATAAGTAATTTTCACTAAAAAATTAAAATAAACCTCAATGATGAAAAAAAATCCAATAAATTTAAAAATAATGATTAAGTTTCAATATATACTTTGGTTAATCCAATGTTAAAAATTATATAGTATTTAAAACATAAATGTGGCATCTTAAAATTTTCATTAAAGAAAATAATATAAATACTATAATATCATCTAAGTGGCCCAAAAAGTCATAAATAATTCTTTTTATCAAGAAAATATGTTTACAATGTTATATATTTACATTTATATTTCTTAATGACAAATCATTGTCCCCATGTGGACATATAAGGTGTATGTAAGATAAATAAAGTGATATTTTGTGTCTTTATTTGATCTAAATATTGTTTTACTCATTTTCTAGGAAAAGTGTTTATTAAATAGCTTATTCTAGATCCTTATGTGATAATTTTCTATATATATATATATATATTCATCCATTAAATCATTTTTATGTTTTGGATTAATTTTATAGTCATTATAATTTTATTTTAAATCTAAATTAGCCAATTAACATTTTATCAAGGTTAGTAAATTTAACTAGTTATCAATTCATATTGAAAAATATAAAGGGAACCTATTTACTAAAATAGGAAATTATAAAACCAAATTTAGTATATATTTTTAATAATTCAAAACATAGAATTTTTAGAATTTAATTAAAAATAAAAATGATAAAATTACAAGAAAAATAGTTATTTAGAAAATGAAATTTTAATTATAAAGTGTTTATATATTAAATTCACATATAAAATACTTTTAAAAAATCATAATTGGATTATTTTAAATTAAAATGAACTGATAAAAATTAAAAAAAGTCCGATTTTTTTGAAGTTGTAATGGCATTAAAAGAAAATAAATGTTTCAAAAAAAAATTATTTTTAGAATGCCTAAAATTATGTGGTTTCCTAAAAAACAATTTTAACATAATTTTGACATAATGCATTCAAAAATGAAATTTATTTTTTAAACTCCATTTTATATAAATTAAAAAAACCAATAATCACTCATAAATAGAATAAAAATTCATTTTTAGAAGATTACATATTATAAAATAATAAAGTAATTGTGTGATTATTTTCAATACTTTCATATTGAGTTCGAAAATTATATTTACTTTATATACTTGTTATTCAGACATATTCTGTCCCATTTAATGCCTAGGTTATAATAATAGTGTCTCATGGTTCAATTAAACTCATGGTTGTATGCAACACAATCCATTGAAGAGTTTAAATTATTTAAATTTAAATATTTCAAAAAAATATCTGGGTGTTACATTTCCACTTATAGTATCCATTAAATATTCTATAATCACTATAAAAAATTCATGCTCAATGAAAATACCGACATATTTGAGTGGAAATACTTCTTTCTACAAGACTTTACAAGGTGATATCTACCTGTTCCATTCTAGTCAGCATCACGCACAAAGAATACATCATGAAGGCCTTATACAATGCATTATAAACACATTAAACCTTCAATTCCAAGACCTTAATCCATATCAAATAGTTTTACACACAAAAATTTCATTTTAGTAACCAAATCATTAGAAAAAAATTAATATAAAATTATCACGATAATATATAAACCTACCCTATTATAATCACATTAAAATTTATATCTCCACATAAACTAATGAAGTGATATTCAATCAGAGCCCATGAAGGTTTTATCAATATTCAAGCCAATAAGTTATATAATATAATAGTGGGAGATAATGAACCTACTTTTATTATACATTAAAAAATGATCTAAAAAAATTCCACTGATGAACCTATTTCTTGTATTCCTATATAAAACCCCAAGAAGATTTCATCACCATAAATCCAAAACCATAGATCTGAGTATCACACACTAATCTATAGTTTTGATCAATCCAATACAAAGAGATCCAAAATGATATGAATGAATGGAACTATAACCATTGATTCACAAATAAATGCTCAAGGATTCATTTTCAAAGGAGTCTGAATATCACATATCATAACGAATCACCTAGGTGAACCGTTAAATCTAGAAAAAAAAGGAACATATGAGGTTTTACAATCACTAGTTGTAATAAAAATATGTTGGATCAAATTAATTACAGTGTAAATCGATAATTGACATCATAAATTAATCAGGGGAACTTTCACTAAAATACCCATCATAAAAGATACTTTTATGGGAAAACCCATGTAATGGTGTAAAACCATTTGATAGAATAAATGGGTTTTCGTCCTAAAAATCTACCCCACACTATTTTAATCATAAAACTAAAATTAATGGTTTAATTATTTTAGTAGATTTTTTCAATAGCCAACTTCATGTTCATTTATTTTTACACCATAAGAAGATTCCAAAATCTAACCAAAAGTATCCAAATACAATAAAAAAGTGTAATAAGGTGGTGTACCAAACACTATTGGTGCTACATTATTTCCACCATTGGGATTTAAATCCTCTAGAAGAAGGATATCAATATTACTATCAAATAAGTTTGGCCACTATTATCGTTTAACCTATTCATGTTCCCATGTTTTAACATAAACCTAACCATGATTCCATAATACTCACTTTAAGGAAATAGATCTCTATATAAGGGAATTTTACTTTCTGTCTAGAACTCATACCTTTTCATGGATAAATGTTTCATCAATATTAAGTGTAATATGATACCATATAATCACATGTTTTGGTTCATGATGATACATAATTAGTTGAAAAAAATATAAGATGTTAAAAAACATTGAATCTAGGTGGTACTAGTAAATAATATGCAATGATGTAAATCTATTTTATAATTTGAAAATTACCACTTTCCATAGTGTTATCTTTCTTGGTATTCCAAAAAATTTATGGCCGTGTTTCAGTGAAACTATAAAAAACATGGTCACTGAAATCAAAATAAATAAGCGTACAAGGATAAAACATCAAACATGAATACATCATCACCAATGTGGAACCATACCAGACTAAATTTTAGACACTCCAGAATTTTAGCTTTATCAACAAATCCATGATGGAAAAAATTAGCAATAGAGAAGTAAAAACATGACCCTTCCCTATACCTTATTAGACAATATCTATAATTGTACCAATGTTCCAAAACATGGGGTGAGTATACCACTCAATATAATTTTGAAAAAAACATCCCATCAAATTCTACTATGAAAAGAACAAGTTAGTAAATAATATATAAAATTTAGGATGAAAATATCATAATAGTTTATAAAAAAAGAAATAGTTAAATAATGAAATTTAACCAAATATATCTTTTAACATTCTATTTTACATTTCACATGGCATACCCATTCCTTGTTTTATAATCACCCTCACATATGCATTCCAAATGGATATCCCAACACTCATGAGTAGAAATCCATCTCTCACCAAGTCATCACTAGGTGATATCCCCTATTCCTACTCTAATAGGAACTGAGCACCATTTCGGCTTCAACTAGAGCTAATATAACATAGTATAAAGACATTACACCATGTATTCCTAGTACACAATCCATAAAAAATATTTTCCACAAAAATATTTATTTTGAAAATGAAATCCTTTATAATCATTTATTTAAAATATATATTTAAATATTTAAAAACTACACTTTTTAAAACACATTGGAAAATAGGTTTTACACTTTAACTACTCGATTTCTAGTAAATTGATAAGAAAAATATATAATGATTCATTACAACTAGATATAGAATAGTAGAGTGGGAGATAAGACACCTAACTCAATTACATTTTCACAGAGGATATTAAGAAAGTCCATAAATAAACTTATTAATCATTTTCATCTAAAAAACCAAAGAAGACACCATCACCACAAATACAAACACATAGTAGCTAACATAACATATCTATCTATGTTTCTAATCAATTTGACACGAACATATTCAAAAAAGGAAAAAAAATGCAACCCATACCATTTATTCCTAAAAAAGGATAAATTATTCATTTTTAATGGATTTCAAAATTTGAATATCATTTTAAATTTATTAGGATAAGAATGGTAGTTGAGAGAAATAATAATTATAGTGTTTGAGGATTTAAAATCACCGATTATAAAAAAAATCATTAGGACCAAACAATTTATGGAATAAATTGATAAATTACATCATAAAATATTTGAGGTTCACTTATGTAGAAATACCACTTTCCTCTCTTATTTATTTGAGAAAATCTAATTTACATCATAATAACTTTTTATGGTGTAAAAGGATTTTATTCCCTGAACATCATCCATGCATAATTTACATCATAAAACCTCAATTTATAGAAAACATTTCTCCCGTAGATTTTTCCAGCATCAAACTCTAGTTTATTTAATTTTACACCTTTGTAAACTTCCATATTCTAACATAATGACTCCAAATAAAATAAAAAACTGAAAAATGATGATGTACTAAAAACTAGGGGTGATATGATGAAAATGAAAATTTTATACAAGAAACCCCTTTTGATTAAAAAAATAAATAATTGAAAAACAACTTACTTTTCATAACCATGAATCAATAGAATGAAGATTAATAATGATTGGAAATCTATTTTAATGAACCCATTTTCAAAAGATGTTTGATTTATTATATTTATAAATCAATTCTAATGAAAAACTCACTAGTTTATTTCAAAAATACATTTTTAATTTTTTTAAAGAAACAAGTAAGATATATCAGGACATTTATTTTTTATGAAATATCAAATAATGGATTCATAAAGGATAATTAAAGGTTTTATAGTCAAAATGTAGAGTACAAGACAAAATATTAAAATTTGAATGGATGGATAATTTTTAAAAATTATGAATTACCCAAGTTGAAAACCCACATCATTAAAAGTTTAATATATTTTACTTTTATAAATAAGAAATTTTTATTCTAAAGATCATAGAAAATAATTAATATTAGTGTTCCTAAAAAATATAACAGAACACTGGAAAAATTTAAAATTTATACAAAGACTAAAATATCTGTTGGAAGGAATTCAAATTATTGGTTTGAAATTAATGTTATTATTTGTGATGTTATTTCGTCAAATAAGATGAAAAAAGAGAAAATACTATATATAAATATACATAGGAATATAAAATGGGGCTTATAATACATAATTAATTGGAGAATTTAAAACTTAAGAATAAATAATTTTAGTTAAGAAGATGATCATGCCAAGTGTAACATTTAAATAAAATCCCACATAAATGAGGGAGAGCCTAAATTTGAACTTCTAATACCTTGAATTAAATAAATTTCATGGTTTAATTAATAAATTGGTGGCTCATTCACCACATAAATAATTTAGTGTATAATAAAAATTCATCTAAAAAACAATTTTAGACAACAAACTCTTACAACATTTGTAATTTCTGGATTTTAAATCCCATGATAGAATGAAAAATGAACTAGAAATTGAATATAATGATATATAAAGGAATCAATATATTAAATATTTACATGAAATTAGAGACACCATTCCAATAAAACATGGTGTATAGTAATAAATATGTCTGAAGGGGTGAATCTTGAGATAAAAAACCCTTACGTTGTTCTGGAATCATTGGGAATAAGAAACTCAAATCATGAATTGTTAAATTAGTTTTATTATATACCTTTTTTGGAACCTTATTCACATATTTATCATTTATAATATTCCATTTGTTATTAGATTTTATTTATTTATTAGATAATTTTTTATTAGGTTTTTGAGAAAATTGAATCGACGTGGGCTTATTTATGTAATTTTAGAAATCAATGATGATAAGTTAAATAATTAATATAAACATTATAGAACCCCAAATAATCTATATTTGATTATTAAATTACAATAAATTTATTATTTATCTTCCAATTTTAATTAATGGTAAGGTTTTATATAATTGTCATGTAATTTATTAAACTGTCAAAAAACACAAACACACCATACGTCAATGTGTGAGTATGGGTAAGGAAGTATATAATATCATTATAATAGAATAATAATTATATTATTTAGAAACTTTTAATTTAGTGAATAATATTTGGAGTGTTTTGGATACTGATTGAAAATCAAGATAAAAATGAAAAACGTTAGTTCGTAGAGGCGGTAGTTTGAACTAAATATTGTTAAATTTTTTATTTTTAGCGGGTGTAAGCAAATTAGTAATGTTTTTTCAATTAATATAATAAAACATCAGTATAATAATTTTACTCAAGTCATTATATTACTATGGTTAAGTAGTTTTGGAAGATAAATATTGCGAATAAAAGGTATGGAGTAAATAATACTCACTTTGGTAGTCTAAACTGTCTCTTGAAATTATTCTTGAAAATGAATGTTTTGGGATAAATAATTGAGGATATATTCTTCTAATCCTAATATAATATTATGGGAAACTAATATTTTATGTTTTTAATGTATAATTTCTATGCAATGGGGTGGTAAAGAATGGGTTGAAGTGTCCCCTTTTATATGTGAAGAAAATGTAACTTTTGTTAATACCATTCAATTTTTAATGATATCATTATACTTTACAAGCTTCAAGGACTCATAATGTTAGAAATAATTTATTTTGTGGTATTTTTAGTCTGACCAAACACAAATAATGTATTTCCAAACATAGTGTCAACATTTTGGAAGTAATTTACACTTATATGGTAACTTTTACCTTTTTTTATTTGTCCACAATAACTAGTTTTTACCAAAGAAACATAAGTTTTTCTAAAAATTTAAAATAACCCCTCATACTAAATTTGGATGTGTTGAATGTAAATTTAAGGTAAATTTAATGTAATAGAATTTAAAAACAATATAAAGTAATCTTTTAAATGAAATTATTTGTTTTATAGAAAAAAATGTTTTGTAAAAAAATATTATTTTCAACATTAAGTGTTTTAATATTTTTTATTATTGATTACCAATAGAATGATTTATAAAACATTAGTAAATGGGTTTAAAAATTATATAAAATTAATATATTAGAATATATTCATTAATTTTTTCAGATTAAATGTACATAACTTTAATAAAACAATTATTTGAAAATAATAATTTTACCAATATTATTGTCATTGACACTAATATTAATAATCATAATTTTTGTTAAAAAATAGATTGATCCTATTAACTAAAATGAGAATTTTATATAAAATTTGAAGACCATTTTATCAAACAAATTTTTAATGGTTAAAAAATGTTACTTTTAATATTATTGTATATGACACGTAAAATTAGTTTTTAGAAAAAGTGTTTTTTAAATGTTAAAATTTATGTTTAGTAAAAATTTATAAATGTTCATGAATATAATGAAAGAAATTTATTTATTATTAAAGAAAATATTTATGTGGACACCCAATGAAACCAAAACTAAATATTAAAATTAAACTATTTAATTAAAATAAATGATTGAATATAAGAATGAAATGTAATTTTGTTTTAAAATGTAGAATAAATGTTTTCAATGTTAAAATTGATATTTTACATTTTTAATTTCACTCCATATTTAAATATTTAATCCAAAAAATGTTTTATTGACTTTTTGGACGTTCTCACATATTGATAACATTATAATGTTTTCAATTTTTATGGAAGCTATATTTTAAATGTTAAATTAAAATTCAATTATTTTTGAAAAAATAAAAAATAACTATATAGTAATTTTGGAATTTTGATTTCAATATTTAAACTCATTTTACTAAATTAAAATTCTAATTTTAATAAATTTATCTTTTAGACCAAAGTGAAATATATAATGAAAAACATATCTTGTTGAAAACTGTCTTTTTGAACAATGATTTTTTTATATTATTTCATACCAGTATCTAATTTAAATAAATTTAAAATATTAGTTAATATATTAAAATACAATATAATTATATATTTTTTTGAAGGTTTCTAATTTAATTTTTTTAATAAATTACAAAATACATTAAGAAAAATAGTTATTTAAAAAATAATAATTTTAATATTAATTATTTATCTTTAAAATATAAGTATTTTAAATTGATTAATGAAATTTTGTTTAATATATGTTTTATTGATCTTATATTCTTCATAATAATAATCATATAATATGTCTTGGATCACTTTACTTCATGTTTCGTGTGTCTAATGTTGTATGTGACATAAGTTATCGATAGTGGTATTAATGTAACAGATCCAAAACCTCATTCCACTACATCCTATCTCCTAAAAAATTAACTGGGTTATCACTGGTGGGACCACCTTTCTTCACACCTTAAAAAATTATTATAGAGGATTGTTTTATGAGAATAATATATCCACACCATACATCAACGCTTAGTTCTTTATAAGATCCATACTAACATCAATGAAACATCATGTATCTTTGATATTGGGGATCTATATCTAATTATCCTCCCTTCACCACAAAAAATGATTGGATTCGTATCTCATTCAATTATTATACATCACACCAATTCTTTTTTGGGTGGACCATTCCACCACAATCCTAAAAAGATGGTCCCCACCATCTATATGTCCCTATTCTGTTGGATCTAGTACCTAGGATAAGACCTAACAAATCGACCAAAACTCACAAAATCCCAAGATAATTTCCTTCTCTAGTGTATAAAAAGAGTTTCAGTTTCATGGATACATTTATAGGTTCCAATTGATATAAAAAACTGATGGGAATTCCACTCTATGGTTTTCTCCACCAATGATTTCTATCTTTACATTTCTGAGAAACACCATGTAAAAAAACCACAACACGTCATGGAATGAGGGCAATGTTCCCCCACCTTTTTTCAAACCATTCAAGTTAAATTCTTTGGAAAACCCAGTGACATAGGGACACTATGTAAACACCTCCATCATGGACCACTCAAATAATATCAGAGTGTAGGGACACCTATCATGGATCAAAGGTGATACACCTATCCCTATCTAGAATGCATGATAATTCATACAAATATTTCATTTTGAGGGACTAAATGGGAAACTTTTTAAAATATTAAATAAATACTTCAAAAAACACAGGAATTTTATGTAACATTCTATAATATTTCATGTAAATCCATCTATACCAACCAATGGTTACCCTAAATTACTATCAAGATGGTTGGATCCCCTTTTCACACAAACTAAGAATTATTTGTCTATAAATACATAAATGAAAAAAATATCATCATTGAAATTAGTCCCCTCTATTTGTAATCATTTTTTATATTCCAAACATTAATAAAATATGCTTTTCTAACCCCATATATGAATATTATGATCTCACTTCACTAGAAGGGGTGAGTGAATGGCAATATCCATTAGTAGAGACTTTTCAACCCACAAGGGTATGAATATGGGTTTTATTAGAGTCTGTAACTCATTAACATGTAATATAAAAAATCATAATTACTATATATTTTAATTAATATGATGGTATTTGAAAATATTACCTGAATCATACTCTTAAATGAATTTATTTATTGCCGCATCATAGTCATCCATAGTGTGAATAGTCTCATAGAACTAAATTTTAGCACTCCATGCCTTATGAGAACTAAATATGGTTGGTAATTGATGAGATAGAATTTGTTGACCCTCAATGTCAACTCACTATTATACATCCCACTACCCAACCAAAATCCGTTCTTTCTATGTCTTTCCACCAACAAGAAAATCCAGGATCTCTACACCATATTTAAAGTAAAGATCCAACCACAACATCAATACTACTATATTGAATTTATATTTTGATATAATCAAATTTCATATATTCATATTTTCAAAGTATCATTAGTTTACAATAATCACATGTGGCCTTTTACAGTGGTTGTCTTTCTTATAAACCTATCACAACGTGATAATTTTACCTCATAGGTTTCACATGGTTTTCTAATTTAATGAAATTTACCTGAATAATATTCATTAAGAACATCATAAAAGTTTATATCCCCCTATGTATTCTTTAATACTGTCTCACTACCTTGCATAGGGTCCCACTAATATGACTTGAACTAAAAAATATATATATATTTTTTATCATTTTTTAATTTAAACATTATATCTCACAAGTAATATACAATTACTATAAAAAATGTTTTAGTGTCTATTTTTATTATTATATAATTAAAAGACAATTCTTTAAAATCTCTCACAAACACATTTATATAATTCTTTATGTATAGGAAATCCATTATATATGTCAATAGGAAATGTGGAACAAATGAAATGGTTGAGGTCAAATACTCTCTAAGGGAAAAATTATCATGGAATAATAATGTATGAAATCATCTTCATGTAAAAAAATATAAGTAATAATAATATATATTACTTAAATTATTATTGAATCATAAGTTATATTGATAATATTAAACCAAAATACATATAAAATGAAAAGAAATCAAATGTATAACATGAAAATATAATGAAAGAAACATAATTCAATTAGAATTAGAGATGGAGCATAACATATGAATGTTCAATATTAAAAATGATTAGTATAAGAATATTTTTATGAAATCATAACACCACATACATGAAAAATGTTGTGAATATAGATAATTGTAGTTATTTTCAAACATAAAATTGCGAGTATAGGTATCCAAAATCATACCCATGAATAACAGTTTTATCTAAAAATATATAAACCTCTAACAATATATCATATTGATACATAAGACCCCATCTATTTAAAATGATATAATTAACATATATTTTCCACATTAATTCAATAATTTATTATATCATGAAAAGAAAACATCAAATGAAAATATGTTTCGATTGGTATTGCATATAATGACATCAATAATAGATCGGTCAATTAAAAACATAAATCTCCCTAAATTTTTACATAGTAAATTCACATATAATAAGATAATTAAATTTTATGCATGGAATATCTAGTTTTTTTTGAAATATATTAAACTGGATGTGTGATCATAATAATGTAATTTAGACAACATTTTTTAGTCATGTAAAAGAAAAGGTTATGAGTAACTTTATTGAAAAAATTTCCCAGAAGGTGAATGAAATATTTTTTAAAGTAACCCTTTAAAATAACAACCATTAATTATAATTTTTATACAATAAATCATTAATGAAATAGATTTATATTGGTTTATAAAAATTCATGAACATGTTATTAAATATCTTTTTAATATTGTTATTTTTTTAATGAAAAAACAACAACTGAGGAAGAGTTAATTTTTACCTTTTACAAAATGATAATGAGAAATTTAAAAATAACACATTATTATATAATCCAATAGATCATAATCTCAAAATAATATTTTATTGTTAGAATAATATGGACATGGATGGAAAAGAACCACAAGAACATATTCCAGTTATTCTAAACATCTTCATATATCTTGTAGAATGAATTCATTAAAGAAAAATATTATGGTTTTAAAAATGTAAATTTACCAAAAGATAAAATACCATATTAAATGAATAAATGATATAGTGTGAAAAAACATATAAGTCTCTAGTCAAGGGATAATTTTTGTACCCAAATAAAATGTAATTTTGTTGAAAACAGCCATTCAACTTTGAACTATGTGACATAACAGAGAGGTATTGAAATTAACTTGAAAATAACATGATGAAAATTTATTCTTTGAAAAATAATTAAATGGGGTATTAAATAATCTATTTTATAGAGTAATAGGTGTTTAATATGAAATCCTAAATCAATGAATGAAATGTTTGATGAAAAATCATTAACATTGATTTTTGCTTAGTTGGATGGTCTCAATCCTCTTGTATAATAATCATAGACTCATTGAAAATATTTTTAAGAACCATATTAATATTTAGTAAGATTTAAATAAATCTATTATATCCCTATATTATATACTTATTACTTATATTTAGTTAGTATTAATCGTTGTTGTTAGTCATTTCTTTTGTTCTTTATCTGCTTCATATTAACCATTTTTGACATCATTACATTTTCATTGTTACAAAATCTCTATAATTTTCACAGGACTATAATATAAGTTTTAGAAAATTTTATGAAGTTATAATTTCATTTAATCTTCATTTTAGGTATGGTTATCAAAAATGATAATCGTAATGGACTTTATTAAATAATCCTAAATGAATAAGAAGTGGTATGATATTATTGAGTTAATTATAATATTTACATTAGAGAACCCAAAAAAATTTAATACATATTTATATTATATTTTTTTCATGAAATATAATTTTTAAAACTTTTTAAGTATGCGAGGGATGACAAATGAAATTATAATTTATGGTGGTAGTAAACCGACAATAACATGGGAAACATTTTAATTATATATTATATTGGGGGAAGATGGATAACTATTATTAAATAAAAATAATAAAAGTCATTTGTTATTATGATATTGATGGAATTATATAATTATGGCTATAATGGACTTTGAGGTGGTTATAAGAAGAAAATTTAATGGGATTGAAATGAGACTGTGATTTGGAGTACTTAACTTACATCATGGGAACACTCCATGAGCCCTCATAGATTATTTTTTTAGTTAGTCCAAAAACGTTTGGAAATAGAAAAGATAGTTAGGAGATTTATGATATATGATTCATTAGATATGGGGTTATTTGGGATGGCATATGTGTCCTTTTATATGTGAGAAAGGTACTATTTTTATAAATATAATTTATAATATGAAAATATATGTCATAATTTAGGCATGTGGATAAAAAATTTATAATTAGAGAGGAAAAGCTGGGGTAGTTATAGAAAATCCATCATTTACACATTTAGAGAGAGGTTTCAAAAATATTTTTAGGTTTTATCACGTGTTTTTACCCATATTTACCGAGTTTTATCTTTACCATAGTGGTACATTTTTTTATCTCACGAACTTATTTTTATTATTAAGAATTTAATTAACCAACATTCTAAAATTTTAACATGATAATTACAAAAATTTCATCCATTTTATCCAAAAAATATAAATAAGGAATTTAAAACTTCAAAATTAAAATATAATTTATATAATTTTTTATTGAAAAGTGATATTTAGATACATTTTGTGGTTTTAATATTATTTCATATCAATTAAAAATTAAAATTATTTTTAATTAATGTTTCTATTCATTAAACATTTTACTATAAAAGTAATTTAAAATTGATGAATTTAGTTTTTTAGGATATAAATGTATACTATTTAGACAAATAAAATGCTAAAAAATTCTAGGTATTTTCAAATTTACCCATTTTACTTCTCTTTGATAATTTATTTAAGAATAATTATATTAATTTAAAAATTTTATCTATATTAAATACATCATTTTATATTTAATTAAAATAATTTTAACTTTAAAAAAATATTTAATGTATAGAAATACATGTAAAATTTGTTATATTTTTAGTTTTTTTTATTATATGATCTTAAAATGTTCTTATAAAACCCCTCAAGAGATCTTTATAAGACATAAAGTTATGATAAACAATAGTGGAAGTAATTAGTGGTAATGTAGCTAGTATATAATTATTAGTGATTTATTGAGTTTGAACTTCTCCCATAGACGATTTCTCTATGAATCCATATTTATTGAAATTTTACATGGGTTTGGTCACAGACAGAACCTAGAGATGCTACCTCATTTACAGGATAATTTTTTTTTCCTCAAAATGAATTCTCTTACTACTTGATTCCATTATATATATTTTCTATATAAATTTTTAATGTAGTTACTAATATTTTTTATCTATTATTTTAATTTAATTTTATAATTTTGACATTTTAGAACTATAATTTTAATTACATATTTCATGATATATTTTAGTTTTGTGTTTCATGAGAAAAATGTTTTCAAATGAAATATTTATTTAATAGGAAAGTATATAGTAAAATTGTTGGATATAAAAACAATATCCTCAAATAAATTTTCAACATGAATAGATTTTGAAACTCCATGAATGTTTGAGTATTATTATCTTCAATTGAAAAAGCACATAACCCAAAAATGAATCAATATACCATGTTGGAAACTTAATAGAGAAATAAATATATAGTCAGTATAAGATTGGGCCTAGTTGTATCATGCATCTCAAAATCCCTCCAAACCATTACTATATAAGGATCATGATTACTTTATAAATCCATATCATATCTATATTTTTAGTGAATATAATATATCATATTTATATGTTTTATCCCCTAACTCAATTGGTACTACAATCCACTCTATAGGATCCACACAATGAAAAATGAAGAAAGAAAATGTCAAAAAACAAATGGGTAAAAATATCCTTTAGCTGATTTTTTGGGAACAATGACTCATCTCCCCTCTTTAATTTTAAAAGAGAATCTATTCCCATTCATATTTCACACAGTAAATGAGGTTAGAACATTAAAAAGTTGTGAATCATATATAAGAAGTTTCACCTCATTTGATGTCACATTACAAATAAGGGTAAAACATTGAAATTTGGAAAAGAATGCAACAGACGACCGGACAAAATAGATTATAGAAAACATCTAGAAAAGGACACTCGAACGGTTTCCTCATTGATCAGTTGGTTGTTGAACATAGGATCAATGATTGGTTTGGTTATGTCTTGTACCTCCCTCCAAATCTTAGAAACTTACATATGAGAAAACTACTAGTACATAATTCAACAAAGCATATATAAAGAGATAACTTAAAAAAGAAGTCAAAATAAATTATCCATTTTTATATGATTATTCACCATCTTAAAATTACTCCAAAATAATTTTTTATATCTCTATATCAAATAATGGGTTATAAATATCAGGTTTTATGGATGCCTCAATCACAAAACCTATGCCTCTCTCCTGGTTCAGATAACCTAACTATGTGACCCTTTAACATACATTCCCCAAATGAAAAAATTATTTTTTATTTCACTATTATTTGAAAACATATTCTAATGGAAAAATACTCTTTGTGTAATACCCCTAGATTATGAGAATTACTATTTTTTGAATTAATTTATCTTTTCAATATTTATAATTTCACATGAAACTGGAAGTAGAACTTTATATATATATATATATATATATTTATTAAAAACCTAAGTCAAACATTCCTTTCACAAGAAATACCATCTTTCTTACGCTACATACAATACTAACTTAGCTTGCACTACAAGTAACACCGACTTGGCGTACGATGCATGCAACACTGATTTCCTATGAAGCATATCTTTTTATTGTTTTAATTATTTAAATAAGATTATTATAACCTATCCTTTAAGCTTAGTAGTAAATACTTATCAAATATTTTTTTAAGGTAGGGGATGAAGCCTCATTTATTATTTAAAGAAAAGAAAATACCTCTTTTAACTAGGTAGAGGGAGACCCATTACATAGCCTGAAGGCCCAGTGGGAATTTTGCCAATAACATGGAATGTAAGCCCAATTTTATGGCCCAAGTCTCTTTCTATGAATAGTAATGCTATAGTACTCCGCCTTTTATAGTGCTGTGTAGTATTCACCGCTGCTACAATACCCTCTGCCGCTATAGTGCCTGCTACTGCTATAGTTCCACCCGTGCTACAATGTCATCAGTGCTACAGTACCCTGCACCCAATGGGTTTTGAACCTTCGTTTTTCATGTAGGATTATGGGATGATTACCACTCAGACAAACCCCAACTACTATTGCTATTTTATTTAAATAAAACATATTGATAACGAATGGTAATATTTTTGGTAAATTCCTTCTATGTTAAAAATATTTATTTATGGAATAAATAAATTTTAATAATAAAATTAATTTTTTACACAATTATAAATTGAACTGGATAAAATAAAAATTATTTTAGAATTCATTACATTGAAATTAACCTAGAGTTAATTTTTGATATTTTTCTGAGAAACATCATTTTTTGATGAATAGTGGGAAATACTGCTTTTTAGTCAAAAATTGCATTTTATATAAGTAATTATTAATGATATATGATTTTATAAATATGTAATAATTTCATTTTAGATTAAAATTATATTTATTAATACAATTTAATTCCTTATAAAAAATTTCGCATTTAAACTGAATATAAAATCTTAACAATCTTTTGAACATTTTCCGACCTTAAAACCCTGTTATTTCGTCCCGTCTGCGGGGTTAACACAAATATTAGATTGTCCTCTCCTCTGATTGGATTATCAAAAACCCAAAATAAACCAATTTATTATATCTAATTTATATAGTATAATAATACCATGTATGTTTTTGACCAAAATGATGAAAATTAACCACAACCGTTAAGGCCAAATTAAGCTTAATTAAAAAATAAACCTTAACATGAGCGGCCCAAATGACCTAAAAAATTGTCCAAAACCCCTTTTATGTCCATTATTCATCCATAAAACATCAAATATTTACTTTTTTTGTTTTTATAAGAGTTTAATTATGTAATATCACTTACACACCAAATTTTATTATCGAAATTCCATATAAGACCATTTCCATCCCTAAAAAGGCCACATCCTCTACCAATTCCTCACACATATAAAACATTTTATGTTCATCCATTATATAAACAATTATATTCCTAAAAATACTACCTTTTACTTTAAATCCTCCCTTATTATAGAAACCCTTTCAAGGAAACCTTTTGGCACAAACCAAAAGGAGTTACCCGATTTAGAGGTAGCATCCTTTTTCAAGATCCTTTAATTAATTTTACTTTTGCACCACTCGACTCTCTTTATTCCATTATTATGTGACACAAAAAGAATCCTCCCTATAATAGTATGTTTTTATGAAAATATTAAGACCTAAAATTACACAAACCTCCATCTAATGTATGTTTAACATGCAGTTTCTGTGTACAGTGAACTATAGCATCACGAAGAGATGATCAATCATTTCACCTTTACCACCAATCATGGTGGCCATTATGTTGTAAAATATTTTTATATTTTAAATATATTTTATTTATTATTTATTTAAGAATCAGTATTAATGTTATATAACACATTGTTTTACCTTCCATTTGGTGTTAATACAATAATCTAGTACGAGGAAGTGTGGATTAACGCCCCTCAAAGCGATGTAATTCATTCACACACAACATTGAATGTATTAAGGATAGGTTTAATGAAATTATATGTTATATGTAATATATTAATGATTATTTAATAATGATATAAATATTCATATACATATATATAATGATATATACATATTAATTTATATACTTTCTTTGATACAATAATAAAATGGAAAACAACGTCCATTCGTACGTATGACTTACAGTCACCCTGAATGGTGTATTAAATTACATATATAATTATGATATATGTTATTATTATATATTATAATGGAAATAATAGATATTTATATAATTCTATATATTCTGGTATCATGATATAAGTATAAGGAATAATGATATAAAAAATTAAGACACATGTGAAGGTCAAAGTGAATATTACTCAAAGTGAGACATTAACGTAGGATCATTAACAAGAGAGAAATATAAATTCATAATAAATGGTAATAGATAAAAGAATATTATTCTATAAAGAATTTATAGTACACTTATATTGATTTTACAGGAATCTGGTACAAGTATGGAGAGATTTAAGATACAAGCTAAGGGGATTTTCATCTCACGAAGAATCTCTTTGAGATAAAAGTTTTGTTCACCACTTTTTATATTTTTGTGGTGTATTTAATATCTATGAGTTTATTATATGTATATTGTAATTAAATTTATCAGTATTTACATTCCCATTTGATGATCATTATTTCACCGGGTTTATGTTTCAAAACACACCAAATTGGTAAAAGTGTTTTTGTCTCAATTTGCCTTCTTTGAGAGCCATGTTTTGTTTTTCACCTAAACTATTTTCAGGGTGTATATACATATAGTTTAATTAAAATATCATGAATTTAAAACATTTCATGTTTTTATATGTTTCATTTAAATAACATTACTTTCATGGAGATCATGATCCCTAGATACCAATTTATAAGAGTTAATTGGGACAATCTCATTTTTTTAGAGATTGTTTATGATTATTCTTCCTTTGATAAACTCATATGGTCCAACTCTCAATAATATTATTTTTTTCTTATACAATTTTATTTCATGATATTATAATATATTGGTACATATTTATAATCTTTGGTACATAAGATAGTTATGAAAGAGTTTTTACAAAACCTGACGTTACCCTCTCTTGGGTCAAAATCTTATGTTTTTAAAAAAAGTGTTTACAAGATTATTATTCCATTACACTATAATATATAAAATTTATTTTTAACCATTTTTTATTTTACCAATATATTGAAAGGAAAATTCATGTAACTTTATGAATAAGTAACTTTTCTTTCCTTTTACCATGCGAAAAGAATGTTCTTTTGACCCTATACGACATGTATGGATTTATCCACCATCATTTAATCTAAGATCCATTGGTGTTGTTAAAAATGTTAATATTTAAGATTTTTTTAAAAGTAAATTTCAAGGATATTTTTAAAAATAGTTTTAAACTTCATATATATGTTTTCATGGAAAACATTTTTCATAATGTTATCAAAGTGATTTCAAAAAATTATTTTCTAAACGTTTTCAATATTTATTTTTATGTTTTCATAGTATTTTCAAAGAAGTAGTTTTAAAAACATTTTAATTTTTTAAAATGTTTTCAATTGTTTTCGCTGAAAAATGTTCTGAACATTTTTTGAATCTTATTTTAAATATTTTCAAAGAAAATGGTTTTCAAAATGATTTTATTTCTTCTTTATAAATTTCAAGGTATTTATATGAAAATGGTTATTAAAAGGTTTTATGTATTAAAAAGATTTTTTCAAACAAGAAAGTATATTTTTTGAAGAAATTAGTTTAGTGTATATTTCAAAATTATTTTCCATCTAAGATGACATATATTAATGTTACCCATTTATTTCTAGGAAATGATCTAAATGTTTCATTCATATCCATTCTATGAGTGAATTATGATTAATTACACGATCTTTAGGGAACCTATTTCTCCTTCTTGGGTAATATGTTTATGAAACTTGTTTGGTTTTCATGGGTTATATGATTTTGAAACGGACTTGTTTTCATGAGTTAGGATTTGGATTATGAAACCTATCTCTTTTCATAGGTTATGATCAATTTAAAAGTTTATGATAGCAATTTAATATCATGGCTTATGATATATTTATTTATGATCTTGTGGAATATCTATATACGATTTCATTACGTGATGGTTGGGACTTTTATTTCCCTCTAATTCATTTGGTAATGATTATATCTCAAAAGATAGAATGGTTTTGAACAATGGTTTAGAGAGTTTAGTATTGTTGGGATGAAAGGATAGTGTACTAGGTTTTGTAATACAGGACTGGAATGTGGGTTTAGTTGGTTCAGTAATACAAGGCTCAAATGAGGGTTTACTCAATTCAGTAATACAAGAGTAGAATCAGGGTATATTTGGTTTAGTAATACAATGATAAAATGAGGGATTAATCGTTTAGGTAAAAAAAGGATAAAATAAGGGTTTTCTTTGTTCAATAATATTGGGATGGAATGATGGTTTACTCAATTCTGTAATACAGGGCTGGAAAGAGGGTTTACACAGATCAGTAGTACAGGGATGGAACTGGGGCTCACCCGGTTTAGTAAAGTACTCTTTCTACTAATATGGTCCCTACATTAATGCCTTGGATACTATGGAATCCATTATATTCTTATATATTGTTCACAATTCCATGTCTTACTAATATGATATGAATTAATGGATTATGTACTTTACTTCCTTTTGATTCATGTCTTATCAACATCCAAGAATTATGACATGATTCATGTATATGATCTTTTATATGAAGGATATAATCATTAATTTCCATGATCATGTTCTCATAACCTTATGCTCATGTTCATTCTTATATGTCTCCCTTGTTTAGCCTTACTAATCATTTGATCTCACCCCTTTTTATGTTTCCTTCCCCAAGTTAAGAAAATGTGTATTATGTTTGATGTGTCTTAGAAGGATGGTAGTCTCTAAGAACCTAGTTGGAGATAATGTATCTCACTTATGTACCAATTATTATGTTTCCATGTTTTCAAAGGTTCTATACCAACTATAGTCTTTGGGTACAAATTTTTATAAGGGTTAAGTATTCTGAAAAGGTTATGTAATGTCCATGTCTATATACTATGTGTCGCTATATATGGTATTGGAGAAAAGGTATAGTAAACCTTTGAGAACTTGGATGATAAAACTTTAGTGATATACCTAGGTAAATTTATAAGGATATTAAAATGGATGTATCTAAGGATAAAAATAATTATGAGTTATTGCTTAGGAAAATGTCCTAGAATTTTGGTAAAGGATAGAGTAAGTGGTTTCTAGGAAATACATTCCCATATGGATAATACAAGTGGAGGTGGCTCTGGAATATATTTATCTAGGGGAAACAGCTCAATAAATTTGTTCCGGGCTTGACTCAAGGTAATTTGGTATATGACAATGTGTAAAGACTTGACCCCAGTTTCCTGGAGCCAGTGCCTTATTATATTACATTTTTATTCTTACAAGAAATTCATTTCCCAAAGGAAATAATAGTTTAGTAGATTTGTAAAGATAGATACATACATAAGATCAAAATTACAAATGAAATGGAAATACAACATATAAGATTTATTGGAAACATCCACAACTATAAGTTTATCCCTATAGGTCACTCATAATAAAATTCTTCATGTAATGAGAAGATAAAACATAAGAACGAGGTGAGCTCAAATGCGCAGTAAAAGTAAGAATTGCAATATAATATAACATCAAATATAAACATTAGGTTTAGTGAAAAAATGAAAACACATGACTAAAAAAATAAAATTGAACACATTATAGAAGTAATATGAGTTGGGTAAATAATTCCATAATAAAAAATAATCATGGGTATTCTAGTAGTCGAATAACCACATGAACTATGAACTTATAGCTTTATAACGAGGGAAATGCATATTCTAGACATTCTAAAACATACAATCAAGGCCTTGCCCAAGATGTTTAAAAATGATTATGGCATCAACGAAAACCATATCTCAAAATGTCCAAGGCCTCGGCCAAGTCCACATCTATCTGTCACATGATACCTACCAATTCATCGGGGGGATATAGTGGGTCCCACCCATCACATAATTAGTCTAATGAATTCCTCATATGAGTGGGTATAAACATAGACAACATATAAATTCATATTGAAACTAACATATGAAATGTAAATAACTTTTCCATAACATTAAGTTTAAACATTAACCATTTAGAGTAAATTGGTGATTGTTTTTATGTTAACACATTCACAATAAAACTAGTCATAAACCATCCAATTAAATGATATCCTTAAATCTTAATACCAATAATACATACGAATCGACAATAGTTTTGAAATAGATGAAGTTAAATAATATATTTCTTTAATTAAAAAATGATTTTTTTATAAAATATATTTTTTTTAAAAGATTTTATAGAATTGCCATGAATATAGGTAAGATTTTGAGAAATTCACTTGAATTAGGATTGTATTTTAGGAATATTTTTTTAAAGATCCTTTTGAAACATATAACTCCCCATAAATGAAGTTATGATTCTGGTTGGATAAAATATATAAATAATTAAAACAGAAATTAGGGGTAGTACATATGAATGAATAATAATTTAATTTAGGTAAGTAGATAATTAAACCATCTCGAATGAAAATGGAAATTCTGGTGAATAACCCTAACCTAAAGTATGAATGTGTTCCGCTGTTTAACATATGGTCCAATAATATGAAATTAGAATTATTAATAACACAATTAATAACATTTTAGACATGAATTTATATTATCATAACTTTTTTATGTTCATTTATGTCTTTATTGATACGTTATAATATTGAATTTAGTCGTTCTGTAGTGTTCGTTTGCTTGGTTTTCATAATCGGTTCACTTATTTTTAAGTAATATAGTTCATCGGGAATGGATGAAAAACTATAGAATTGAAGTTAAAAGTTATTTATTAAAATAAATAGGTGTTAAGGTTTATTTATATAATTTGGTTACATGAAATGAGAATGAATCACTAAATGAAATATTAATTACAATCACATAGATTATTTTAGCCTTATTATGATTACTAGGAAATATTATGGTCATATAATTTAATATTATGTGCATATACGGGTTCATAAATATTAAATACATTATAATAAATATATTATTTTCTAGTTAAACAATACAAAAGGTTTCATGACTAGTTATGAAGGAGAAATTGAATAATGAAACTTTTTCATCCAAGAAGGTTGTAAATTGGCACCTCACGGATAATGATTTTGTTTATAAAATAAAAGAGAGAGAGAGAGAGTAAGAATATTGATTATGGTTCCCATAGACATGATATAATTCTAGTATAAAGATTAAAACAGAGTTAACATTTTTATATGGATAGGGGAGTTGATGGGAGGATATTAATATAAATTAACTTAAAATAAGAATGAATGAAATAAAATGTGAATTTACCTCTTGAATCCACCTCCGTGAGAATCTCTTAAGGGAAGGGGTTTGGGAATTTTGGAAATCCCAAGTGATATTAGACGTGGGGATTGACTAGGGAAGTGTATTTGGTCATACTATTGAGGATATTCATGGCATATAGGATTGAAGAGAATATTGAGTGATTGGGTGTTTTTATAGTGGAGGAGAGGAGTAATTTTTAAATATCTAAATCATTATTTTGTTAAACTTCCAAATTTAACATATAGTGTTGATTATTTTGAACAATAATAGTAATATGTGCATTTGAGTTCTAACTTGGTGGCCTTAATTGCTTTTTAGATCACCTATGACTCAATAAATCATTTATTTTGTAATTATCGTCAATTTTCATATTTAAATATTCATAAAAATTCATGTATTTTAAAAAAATCCAAAAAATTTTCCCTATATATTTCTCAATGTGTAGAATTTAAAAATCGACTCCATTTTTTAAAAATAATTTTCTATATATTATTAATTTATTTTTAAATAATATAATTGTTTATTATAAAAACAACAATTTTAAAACGGTTATTTTTTTTATCACATTAGAAAATTAATTACGATGTCATTATCTTATTACCTTAGGATAATAAAATAATATTATTATGTACTATTCATAAGGGTCATATTAATGTTCATAATACTATATGTAATGATATTTTCTATTCACTAAAAATTATGTTTTTGTCATCAGACTATAAAGATCCTACTGAACATAACTATGTCTGTTAGTTTTTCTATTTCAAATCATAGATATGTAAAGAATTATGTTTACTGGATAGGTTATAAAAAAGTTTTCTTTTCTAGAGACTCAATGTTTTATGCATTCGATGTTTATTTTTAAAACCAATGAATGTTACATACTCCCCTATTTATAAAAAATCCGTCCTTGAAATTCACTGAACGTTGCCACACAAAAAGATGTGGGTAGGTATTCATCATAAGCTCCTCAGGATCCCTAGTTGCATCTTAAATTTTATGATTTCTCCAGAGCATAATTAACAGTCAAGCCATTTGATTCTTCAACACATGTTCTTTAGTGTCTAAAATCTGGATAGCCTCTTCACAGTACGATAAGTCAGGTTCTGATTCTATACCTTCATATGGGAAGACATGCGTTGTGTCTAGAATTTACTTTCTCAATAGTGAGACATGGAACATATTATGTAATTTAGACAGGCTAGGTGTCATATCCAAAAGATATACAACTTCTCCAATTATCTCTATAATTTCAAAAGGGCCTATATACATAGGGCTCAGTTTTTATTTCTTCAAACATCTTATAAATCACTTCAATGGAGACACTTTTAAAAAAATATGATCTCCCACATGAAAGTCCAAATTGTTACTTTTATTATCGGAAGATCTATTTTTTCTACATTGAGATTATTCGATATGGCCTTGAACTGATTTTACCTTTTCTATTGTTTCCTCTACATGAATCCTTTCTCTAACTTCATCCCAACATGTTTGTGTACAACATCTATTTTTGTACAACACATCATATGGTTCCATTTGAATACTTTAATGGAAATTTTTATTGTAGAAAAACTCCACTAAAGGAAAATATTGATCCCACATACCTTGAAATACAAGGAAACATGATCTCAACATGTCCTATAAGGTATGGATCATCCTATCTTATTTCCTATCTGTTTGTGGGTGAAAATAAGTACTTAATCGAAGCTCAGTTTCCAAACATTTATGAAGACTTTTCTAGAACATTGATGTAAACCATCTATGATTATTAGAAGAAAAAAAAATTGAGAGAGGTTCTCTATTAAGTCTAACAACTTCATTGGTATTGAGTCTTTCAAGGAACTCTAGTGGATAATTTTCCCTTACAACGAATAGATGTGTAGATTTTGTAAGTCGATCAACAATTACACATATTTTATCATTCTTCCTTGTAGATTTGGGTAATACAATGACAAAATACATGGTGATGTCATCCAATTTCCATGTAAAAACAGATATATGTTGCATGACTCTTTTTGGATGTTGTCATTTGTCCTTCACTTGTTGAAAGATTAAACATCTTGATAAATAATCAGTATTTTTCCTCTTTATGTTTTCCCACTAGAAATATACCTTCAAATCTCTATTCATTTAAGTCCTACCATGGTTTATAGAGAAATGTGATCTATGAGCATCATCTAATAACTCCCTTTTCAGATCGGGTATAGCTAGAACAAAAATCCTCTTCCCAAATTTCATAACACCATATTCACACACAAATTCATCAAGATATTACTTAAAAACTATATTCATTATATTTATGAAAAAGAAGGGTGCATTAGTCGGTCCGAAAGGAATTACTATTCACTCGTAATTCTTATACCTAGTTCAAAATGCTATTTTTGGAATGTCTTCCTTCTTTATAATAAACTGATGATATCTAGATCCAAGATTAATCCTCAAAAAGTATTGAGCACCATGAAGTTGATCAATACATCATCATTTCAAGGTAGGGGATACATTTTCCTTATTGTTATTGCATTGATCTATCTATAATCAATGCACTACCACATATCTACATTTCATTCTTAATAAAGACAATAGGGGATCCCCATGGAGAAATTATGTGGAGAATAATTCCTTTATCACTCCAATCCTCTATTTGTTTCTTTAGTTTAACTAAATACAGAATTTACATTCTTTAATGGGTCTTTGATATGGTCTTTGAATCAGGAATTACGTCAATGGAAAACTCAATGTTATGCTTTGGAGGATGGCTAGGTATGTCCTTTGGAAACACATCAACATATTATCAAACAATATATATGTTGTCTATATGAACGTTCCCTACGACACGTATAATAATTTCATTACATTCCTACACAATGATTTAATTCAGTAGAGCTAATAGGGAGGATTTAGGGGAGAATCAGAGAGTGATGTTTCTACCATAAAGAAAAGGGATTCCCCATCGTCCAAAAAAATGAAACATCCTTCATATTGCGATAAATTCTCGCATCATGGTTCGAATTAAAATCCATACCAAGGATTATATCAGAATAAATAATGGGTAAGACACCAAAATCCATAGATAATGCACGTTTATAATCCATAATGGGGACTTCCTAGCACTAAATCGATGCAATGATAATTCTCTTAGGAGTTTTGGCTGACAACTCCTTTATTAAATCAAATTGGAAACATATAATTTTCTTGGAAATATGGGATGATATGAATGATTATGATGATCCAAAACCAAATAAATCTTTGGCTAAGATTGAGGAAACTATTAAAGTACCATCCACCACCTCATCAGGAACTTCTATATTAGTGGTTGTGATCACATAAGCCTGTCCCAGCTCCCTTGTACTTTTCCGTGTCATGTTTCCTTAATGCCTTGGATGATCAATAAAACATTTTCCCGTCTCTTGACAATTATAGCATTGAACTTTAATAGGTTCTTTTATCCCTTTACAATCACTAGCAAGATGGTCATTATGTCCTCATTTTTAGCATACCCCTTTTCCTTTTAAAAAGGCTCTAGGGTATTTCTTTCCAAAATTATCACAGGGTGGGAATTCAACTCTTTCCTTCTTCCACATTTCCATATTTACTTTTCTAGAGTTTTCAAAAACCCTCTTCTTCTCTTTATTTCCCTTAATGTTATAATACTTAAAGAATTCCTTTTTGTCTTGATAGAAGAATAAAGTATGTCCTCATATAATGAAAAATTTCGGATACCCGTGCCCATCAGATGGATGGATTTATGCCATCAAAAAATCGATCAATTTTTTTCCTTATATTTCATATGTAGTCCACAACTTGCCCTGTTATCCTTATGATGTTTTCTCCATACTTTTCAACATTCTCATATTCCTTTTTCCTCAAATTCAAAAACTACCTTTCCATATCTGAGCACTATTCATGATGAAAGGGTTTGTAACCCCCTGACCCTGGAATCTAGGAGCCGGTGCATTATTTTAAAACACTGGCATGATTACATGGAATCAAGTCCCAAAGGACCGACCACTTTAGTAGTTTTGTAGACAAGATACATACATCAGTTCAACATTACAACATGAAATGAAAAAAAATACTAAATTATTCCCTTAGAAACATCCAAGATTCCTAGATTATGTAGGAAAGTCACTCATAACTAATGTCTTCATATCATGGAAAAATGAATCATAAGAAAGGGGTGAGCTAAAATGGTCATTAAGAGTAAGAAATACAATGGAAGATAACATAAACATTATGCATGGGAAATAATTTAAAAGTCATGGTTTTAAAAATAATTAACATGAAGACTTTATGGTAGGAATATGAGATGAGTAAATAATGCAACAATAAAACATAGTCATGGGTATTATACTAGTCAAATAATGACATGAAATATCAATAGATAATCTCATAATGATGGAATGAATAATGTGGGACATCATAACCACATAGTCATGGCCTTGTGCAAAGACCACAAACAAGATTTTGTCAAGGCCTTGTGCCAAGACACTATTTTGTCTCTTGAGACCTACCGATACATCGAGTAGCTATATCAGGCTCCACCCATCACTTACTAAGTCCAATAAATTCCTCATACGAAAAGGTTGAATCATAATCTAAACATTCGTTTTAAGAATAGCATACAAAATTTCAATATTTTAACCAGAAACCATGTATGGTATAAAAATACCACAGCCACAACCAAACATAACTAATTCAACACAATATGTAATATTGTATTATAATAGATTAACCTCAATCGAGAATAATGAAGGATATTGACATAGATGAAAATAATCATAAAAGATATTTGAGATAAATATCCTCATTTTTCTTGAAAACTTTTAAAAGTCTCATTATTCATCAAGAAGCCGTTTAAAATAGATTTTTAAATCAAAGTGTCCCACACCACTGTCAAACTTTTTAATGGAATTTTAATTTTAAAACATTAATGTCCAAAAGAGAGACACTTGAAGAAAATTAATTGAGGTAATAAGAAAAATATAATATCATGGGAATAAAAGGATTCATGATATACTACGTCAATGCACATTATATACACCATATAAAAGTGAATTGGCATATAACAACAAAGAAGTCTAAATGGAATGTAAATTGAGATGAAATCCCTTATAAATACCATATCCTTAGGCTAAGAATAAATCAATGACTTAATTATGTGTGAAAAAAATAAATACACTAATTATGATTGGATCTTTAGTATAGATAAATTAGAGTATATTCACATATATTCTGGTAAAAACAGCACAAATGACTCAGATGTTTAACTCAATGAATGAAAATTGGGTAAAGATTAATCTTACCAAGTTCATATCAATGTATTGAGAAATTATCAATGGAGTAACTATGTGTATCAAAAGTAAATCCACACAAATGGGACTGGAAATTACTACATAAATAATAATCAGTGATTCCACACATAATCTTGGAGTAAAATAATCAATGAAGTGTGCGTAATGCCCAGAGAGTGGAAATCGAAATTAGAAATTCCCTTAGCGATTTGGTGACATACGAAACATACACCCAATAGAAGAAAGATCATACAATGAAGATTTAAATACCCATAAATAAATTTATATTATATAAGGAATACAATTATGGGCAGTAGATACACCACACAAAATTTAATAGTGGAAATATAGCATGAATCTCACGGAAATAAGAAGTGAGAAGAAAACCATGTTGTAATCAATCGAGTCATATAACCAAAAGATAATAACAACAAAATGAA
The DNA here is from genome assembly GCA_963277665.1 of Viscum album. Lineage (NCBI taxonomy): Eukaryota > Viridiplantae > Streptophyta > Magnoliopsida > Santalales > Viscaceae > Viscum > Viscum album. Next base: position 1,855,643,299 of record OY728145.1, read on the forward strand.
TCACAGAATTCCGTGAATATAAATTGAATATATATAAAATATATAAAATGTCCATACACAATACACCACATTCAATAAATAAGTGGAAAACAATGGAAATGTCACGTAATTAAAAGTCCAATAAGAAACCCCTTACCTTATGCCCGAATTGTCTTGTATGTTCCTTGTTCTTCCTGAATAATAAAAATAAGTTAATTTATACTTCATTAAGAAAAATTTTCAGGTTTATTATTCCTTTTATAAAACACATTACCTTGCTATAACAATTAGTTAATTATTTGAGTTTATATTGGAAATTTTAACAATGTTCAGAACTTGAGTCAAAAATGAACTTGTTATAATTACAATTTGTCCAGGTGGTCAGAGGTCCATTATCTCCAGAATGATATAAATGATTTAGATATCATATATATATATATATAATCCAATATATATATGTATTTATAATAGTACATAAAATTTTTAGATAAGAAATGAAATGCACAATTCATGGAGATGGTAAGCCGTACGTACGCATGAATGCTATTTTCATTTCTATTTTGTATTTTAATGGAACTAAAAATTAATGATACATAGGTATATTATAATTCTAGTGTAATATAATATATTATATAATTAACTATATCTTTTATACATCCCAAATATGGCATTAACGAGTCACATCACATTGAGGGGGAGGTAGTTATCACTTCCTCAAATGAAATTATCACGTATACCCATAATGGAAACCATAATGGTATGCTATAAATGGAAAATACAGATGCACAAAGAATAAATAAACATAATATATATCATATATAAATACATTTCCATTTTAATGGAAACCATGAGAGGTGGTATGAGATAATTGAACAATCATCATTTCGTGAGGTGTTAGTTTTCCATCCAAATAAACATTGTGTTCTTTACCCATTAGTTGGAGGTGTGTGTAAATGTAGTTCGAATCTGTCTCATAAAAAAATCCTAGTATACTGAGGATACTGGTTCTTTATAAAATAAAGTAATGAAAAGAGTTTACGGGTATGAGAAGTAAAATAAAAGAAAAAAAGTTAAGAGAAACCATTACCTTTAATTTTGGTAACTCCATTTGGTTTGAATCAAAAGGAATTCTTGAAGTGACTTATGACTAAGGTAAGGATTGTAGTTGTATGATAAGGATCTAGAGAGATAATTTGGGCAGGGTTTGGATGAGCCGATGATCTTGATAGGTGTGAGGAATTTTTTAGAAGTGGTGTCCTTTTATAAGGGAGGGGAGGGGCACTTTTGAAATGTTTGAAAATGTTATTATATTATAAAGTTATATTTTATTTCAAAAGAATAAAAAAACATTAATTTCGATGATAAATCGACACATTTTTGAAATAAAATCATCCAATAATAATTGGACAGGCTTTGCATATTTGTTTTAATATTATTAATCTTAATAATTTTAATCATTTATTAATGAGATGAATACCGTATCATTATTGGGTCCTAAATAATTTAATTTATTAGATGTTTAAAAATTATAAAAAAATACAATAATTTAGGAAATATTTTCTGATTTATAATGATTATTTATAGTCTAAAACATGACTTATATAACCCCATGTAATAATTGATATACTAAAAGATATTTGTTAATTTCATTTTGGTCTTTACTTTAAGTTAATAAAAATAATGTGCCATTATCACTCCTAAGTGGCTCTATGGGGTCCCAAAATCGACCCACGAATGTACATGGTCCACCATGACTCATCCAATAAGGTTAGAACAAGTTTTAATGTAATTCTTTATTATTATAATATTCTTTTTACCTTGAATTACCCTATTTATCTTTAACCGCGTTAAATAAAAGTCAAATGTTAGTATTCACTAGAAAATATTTTCTTCATATTGAACCAAAATTTACTTATTAATAACAACCATGTATGTCTGATTTTTGGAATTCAATTAAAATAAGGGGTAAAATTTCATTTAAATGAAAATTTTAGTTTTTTAACTATTACTGAGTGGTTTTACTATTCATAAAAAATTGATGTTTCTCCGAAAAATATCAAAAATTACGCCTAAGTTATATTTGATATTCCCAATTATAAAATGATGTCTATTTTACCAAAATCAAAACATATAATTTACATTAATTATTTGAAAATTAATCCCCGTTTTCCAAAGAAATAGTGGGTTTTTAAGAAAAAATAACTATTAAAAGATTGACACTTGTTTTTGTATAATTTCAAAGTGAAATTAATTCCAATGACCAACATTGGATTAAATGGTAAAAATAAAATCTAATTATACTTCCAAATCATTACAATGTATAATTGAATACTATAAATTATTTTGATTAAAACTTTTTTTTTCAATTAAAATTTAGTATTTTCACTATTCACCCAAATATGAAAGTTATTAGAAAAACACAAAAAGTTTATTAAATTTTTTTATGTCCCAATTATAAATAAGAAGTTTATTTTGTCAAATTGAATATATAAAATTGTCAAATTTTGGATTTATAAAGGGGTCGTCATTAAAAGACCATAAAATTGCATTTTTTTTGAAAAATAGTTTCTTTATTTGAAAGATGAATTTGTTCTTATATTATGTCTAAGAAAAATAAAATATTTTTGTTAAAATTATATGGAATATATAAAATTCAAAATTCAGTTAATACTATTCATAACTTCTCTTGAATGGCTAGTTTGGTAAATCATCATGCGCTCGAACTCGTTGTTGTGTGATGTGCATGCTATTAAATTATTTTAAAGAGATAATGTACTATGAAACCTTATGATGTTACATTCTCCCCTCCTTAAATAAATTTCAACCTCACAATTTAAGCTTGGGATTGAAAACTTGGGTTTTGACATTTCAAAATATCTTTGTTGAAATCCCACATAGAAAATAAATTAATGAGGCCTCTATTTTAAAATAAATAAAGATAAGTATGAAGGTTACCGAAAATAACACATACTCGGGTTCCATGTATAAAAACAAGGATATTGAAGAGAAAACTAATCATCAGGTTCTGATGGAGAGTGATCAGAATATTATTAAGAAAAGTTAACGATCTGAAATCCATAAATGTGTCATGGGTTGAAAGGTCTTGATTATCGAGAAGGAAAAGTAAACAAACAAAATTTCTGTTTTATGTTCTTTTTAATAAATCTGATGAATTTATTTATGAGATTGACTAAGATTATAAGGAGATATACTTACATTTCAAGTAGAGTTTCATCCATTAATAAATTTCTACCAAAAACTCATCTTTTCTCCAAATGACGAGTATTAAAGATGGCTTGGTTACACCTGAAGCGCTACAATCAACTTATAGAGAATCACATAATACACAAAGTATAAACTATATATTTCCCTTTTCATTAAACATTAAAAAATTCCAAAATGGTTAGTACATGATCATATGATCCACAAAAAGGACAATCCTTTATAAAAATAAATACCACTCTTTATCTATAAAATTTAAACAAACAATACACAAAGTTAAACAAATAACCTTCAATGAACAATTATACAAAAAACCCTTTAATATAATAATAAGTATGATTGAAACCCAAAACTCAAATGAATTTTATTATGTAGCCTTTAATGTCAAATTGTATCTCCAAATAACAACGACAACACATAATGTCACACACTTAAAAGTAATTAACCTAATCTCATATTCTCTATGATAGGTTAATCAAATCCATAAATAACCAAAATTACTATAAATACACCACAAAAACATTGGAAAATATCCACCATTACTCCTCAAATGAAATCCCATAGTACTCTATTTTTCTTAGGCATATCATGTTCCAAACAGAGCAAACGTCTTCCAAAATAACATTTATCATTTAATCACCAAATCATTTTCCAAAAATAATAATATCCATTTGATAATACATAATGTCCCAAATAAACATAATAAAATCATTTAACTAAGAAGAATTAGTCACACTAAACAGGGACTTCATGTAGTCTACTAGTAGGCAACAAATCCCAATCGCACTCTGGTTGTGGGTTCGATTCCCACAGCTCTATCTGACATGATGGGTTCTCACACGGTTTGCGTGTTGTCCTTTATCAAAATATATAATTTATTACATTACCAAAATTAAATAAAATTCTCAAAATAACCATAACTTAATTTAACCAAAAATTTTATCTCATACCTCACATTTTCATCCCAAAATTTAATAACTTGTAATTGCCTCAAATTCAAGGATCATATAAAACTAAATGGTTATTTATAACTATACCCACAAAATAAATGATAATTCTTCCTCAAATATCATTTTCCCATGAAAAATGGTAGGGTTACACATACAAGAGAAAATTCTTCCAAAGTAATCCCATCAACAAAGAGTTCTAATAACATTAAACATTTTCCTACCATTTATTTCCATATAGCTTCTTCTTTTACCAAGATGATATCCAATAGAATAAGGCATTCAATTGGGTAATGGAAAGGTCCCCTACATTTATGACAAATTACTGTAAATTCAATCTTGGGATGATTTTTTTTTTCAACTATAGTACACTTCATTTTTCCTTGACAATTATTTACTCCAGGTCCTTCTTTCCCACACATAAAGCATTTCTTTGTTCCATTGAGACACATTCCTGGGTGTTTCCTTCAACATTTCTTACATAATGGAAATTGACCTTTATTTTATCCATGGTCTCCACTTTTGGATCTCTTACCATTCATCACCTTTATCTTCTTTGTTGAGACTTGGAGATTGTTAATATATATTGTCGATCATTTTTTTGGAAAAATGATTCGTCCTGAACATGATATCTTTTACGCCTATCAACATTCAATTTTTTTTTGCACATTTCCACCACTTTTTCAAACATGTACATCATGATCATAGTTACTATTACTTCCTTGGAATCCAACCATTTACTAAAACCAGAAACCATTGAGTGAATATCAATAGTCGTAAAATCATTTAAATAATATCTTGACACCTTATTTTCAATTTCAAACACCTTTGGATTTAACAAGGTCATCTATTTTCATTTTATGTTAAAATCCTTCAAATCGTTTTGTAATGAAAATGTAAATTATCCTAAGAATATCCCCCGAGAGTATTGTAACCAAGAGTGAAACAAGGCTCGTTGTCGTGTACCAGGATACCTCGGGTCTAGCCCAAAACTCATTGTCGAATTTTTCAATCATTAGTACATCTGTGCGAGAGTCGCCTCTACCTGATCGTCTACAGAAATGGATGTATTGCTAGAAAAATTAACAAAATATCTAGAATACCAATATTCTTGGATGTTCTTCTATACTAATCCTCAAATTCTATCTTAGGGTAATGTTCTCTAATCAGAGTTTGTCTAAATCTAGTTTTTGTGATTCATAATAAACTTCCCTTGATACGAACTGTAATGCCCCACCCTCATAATCTTGGATCCGGTGCATTATTTTAATACATTGGCATGATTACAAGTAATCATGTCCGAATAGACCGATTAATTTAGTAACCATGAAAAAATGATACATACATAAGTTCAACATTACAAATTGAAAAGAAAAAGAACATAAATTATTCCATTAAAAACATTCAAGATTCCTAGATTATTCCTGCTAGTCACTTATAACTAATGATATAATATCCTGGGAAAATGAAACACAAGAAAGGGGTGAGCTCAAATGCTCATTAAGAGTAAGAAATATAGCGGAAGATAACATAAAAATTTGGTATGGTGAATAATTGAAAACACATGCCTTTAAAATAATTATCATGAACACTTTAAGAAAGATAAATGATATGAGTAAATAGTTCCATAGTAAAATATAGTCATGGGTATTCTACTAGTCTAATAACCACATGAAATATCAATATATAATCTATTAATGGTGGAATGCATAATGCCAAACATCATAACCACATAGTCAATGCATCATGCCAAGACTACAAACAAAATTTTTTGAAGGCATTGTGCCAAGACACTAGTTTGTCTCATGAGAACTACCGATGCATCAAGGAGCTGTAGATGGCACCACCTGTCACTTAATAAGTCCAATGCATTCCTCATATGAAAATGTTGAAATATAATCTAAACATTCATTTTAAAACTAGTAAAAAAAATGTCATCATTTTAACCACAAACCATGAATGGTATAAAAATAGTACATCCAGAGTGAAACATAACACATTTAATAAAATATGGATGATTTTATTATAATAGAATAACCTAAATCAATAATAATGAAGGATATGGACATAGATGAAAATAATCATCAAAACTATTTGAGAGAAATATCCCCCTTTTTTCTAGGAAACATTAAAAAGTATCACTATTTATCATGAAGCCATTTAAAATTGATTTTTGAATGAAAGTGTCCCATTCCACATTGAATCTTTTAAAAGGAATTTTATTTTTAAAACATTAATTTCCATATATATAAATCCTTACGAACATTTTTTAAACATCAAAATTAATGATAAACATTTAGAAGAATAAATATTTAAAACATTTAAAATTATATTTTAGTTAAAGTTCTTATCCAAAAGAGAGACTCTTGAATAAAAATAATTGAGGTAATCAAAAAATTATAATATCATGAGAATAAAGGCATTCATGATATACATTGTCAAAATAAATTATATACAACATTTAAAAGTGAATTGGCACATAACAACAAAGAAGTAACAATGGAATGTAAATTGAGATGAAATCCCTTATAAAGACTATATCTGAGGTTAAGAATAAGTCAATGAAATGATTATGTGTGAAAATTAAAAATAAACCCAATTTGATTGGATATTCTGTGTAAAATAATCAGAGTAAATTCACACATATTCTTGTAAAAACAACACCAATTAATCAGATGTTTAACTTAATTAATGGAAATTGAGTTATGATTACTCTTATCAAGTTCATATCAATGACTTGAGAAAATATAAATGGAGTGATTATATGTATGAAAATTACATCCACCCAAAGGGTAGTGGAAATTACTACATAAATAATAAATAGCGATTCCACACATAATTTTGGAGTAAAGCAATCCATGAATGTATGTGTAAAGCCCAAATCGTTGAAATCGAAATTAGAAATTCCTTTACTGATTTGGTGACTTATAAAACATAAACCCAATAGAATAAGGATAATACAATGAATATTTAAATACCCATACATAATTGTATATTAAATATGGAATACAGAAATGGGCAGTACATACACCACACAAAAGGAAATAATGGAAATATAGCTTGAATCTCACGGGAAATAAGAAGTGAGATGAAAACCATGTTGTAATCAATAGAGTCGTTGGAACAAAAGTTTATAACCACCAAATGAATCATATAATATCAGGAATATAAAGATAATATTGATAATATATATCAAATGTTATTACACAATACACCATATGCAATAAATAAGTGGCTAATAATGGAAATCTCACAGAATTAAAAGTGAGATAAGAAACCCCTTACATCAACCCCGACTTTTCTTGTATATTCCTTGTTCTTCCTGAATAATAAAAATAAATTAATTTATACATAATTAAAAAAAAATTCATGTTTATTATCCTTTTTATATCACTTATTACCTTGCTATAACAATTAGTTAATTATTTGAGTTCATTTTGAATATTTTATCAATGTTCGGAACTTGTGTCAAAAATGAACTTGTTATAATTACAATTTGTCCATGTGTTCAAAAGTAGATTAACTCTAGAATTATATATATGATTTAGATATCATATATATATATATATATATTATATATCCAACATATATATGTATTTATAATATTACATAACATTTGGAGATAAGAAATAAAATCCACCATTCATGGAGACGGTAAGCCGTACATATGCATGAACGCTACTTTCATTTCTATTTTGTATTTTAGTGGAATTAAAACATAATGATATAGGTATATAATAATTCCATTATAATTTAATAAATAATATAATTAAATAAATCCTTTATACGTCCCACATAAGGCATTAACGAGTCATGTCACTTTGAGGGGGCGGTAGTCCGCACTTCCTCAAATGAAATTATCGCGTTTACCCATAACGAAAACCATAAATTTATGCTATAAATGGAAACAGAATAAGAATAAAGAAAATATAAACATAATATATATCATATATAAATACATTTCCATCTTAATGTCCACCCTGAGAGGCGGTTGGAGATAATTGAACAATCATCGTTTCATGAGGAGTTAGGTTGTCATCCACAGAAACAGGGTTTTCTTTACCCATTAGATGGTGGTGTGTGCAAGTGTATGTAGAATATTCTGATAAAAACATCCTAGTATATTGAGGATACTAGTATTATTATAAAATTAAGAAATTAAAATATTTTAGGGGTAGGATATGTAAAATAAAAGAAAATATGTTAAGAGAAACCATTACCATTAATTTGGGTAACTCCCTTTGGATTGAACCAAAATGACTTCTTGAAGATACTTATGCCTAAGTTAAGGATTCGATATGTAATAGAGGGATTTGGAGAGCATATTTGGGAATGTGTTGGATGATCCAAGGGTCTTGAGAGGTGTGAGGAATGGGTTAGAATTGGTGTCCATTTTTAAGGGAGAAGAGGGACAGTTTTAGAAAGTTTGAAAATGTTATTTTATTATAAATTTTTATTCAGTTTAAAAAGGTCAAAAACTTATTAAATTAGACAATAAGATAAATCATGTTCTAGATAAAATCATTCAATAATAATTGTACTGGTTTTGGATACTGTTTTTATATTAATAATCTTATTTATTTAAATCATTTATTAATGAGGTGAATACTGCATTATTATTGTTTCATAAATAATTTATTTCATTTGATGTCTAAAAATAATAAAAATACCATAATGTAAGAAATCATTTTATCTTTCCATTGAATATTTATAGTTGAAAATATGACTTATATAACACCAAGTAAAAATTTATATACTAAAAGATATTTGTTAATGTCATTTTTGTCATTGCATTAAGTTAATTAAAATATAGTGTAATTATCACTATTAAGTGGATTAATGTGGTCCCAAAATAGATCCAAGGATGCCCATTGTTGGCCATGACTCATCTAATAATGATAGGATAAGTTTTATGTTAATTTTTAAATTATATAATATTTTCTTTACCATTAATTACCCTATTTACCTTTAACCGCGGTAAATAAAAGTCAAAAGTTACTATTTACCAAAAAAATCATCTTATAGAACAAAATTTTACTTATTAATAACAACCATGTCTGTCATATTTTTGAAATTAAATTCACTGAAGTGGTAAAATTTCATTTAAATGAAAAATTCAGTTTTTTAACTACTACTAAGTGGTTTTACTATTCATCAAAAATAGATGTTTTTTAGAAAAATACCAAAACATCATCCTAATATATTTTTGATATTCCAAATTCAAAAATGATTTCTATTTTACAAGATTAAAAACATATAATCTGCATTAATTAATTTAAAATTAATTCTCATTGTCAAAACAAATAGCGTATTTTTAATAAAAAATAACTATTAATAGGTTGACACATGTTTATGTATAATTTAAAGTGAAATTAATTCCAATGACCAAAATTGGATTAAATGGTAAAAATATAATCTAATTATACTTTCAAACCATACAAATGTGTAATTTAACACTATAAATTATTTTGATTAAAAATGGTGTTTTCAATTAAAATTTGGATTTTCTCACTGTTCAACCAAATATGAAAGTTATTAGAAAAACACAAAATTTTTTGGAAAATAAATATTTATATCCCTATTCTTAATAATAAGTTTAATTTTCCAAATTCAATATATAAAATTTTCAAATATTGTATTTAAAAAGGGTTCTCCATTAAAAGGTGGTAAAATTATTTTTTTTTGAAAAATACTTCCTTTATCTGAAAAAATGAATTTGTTCTTATATTATGTATAAAAACCACATAATATGGATGTTAAAATATATGGAATATATAAAATTCAAAACTCAGTTAATACTATACATAACTACTTTTTAAAGGCTAGTTTGGTAAGTTGAATTACACTCGAACTCGGTGTAGTGTGAGGTGAAAGCTATTGAATTACTTTAAATAGATAATATACTATGAAACTTTGGGGTGTTACAGTTTTTTTCTAGGAAGAGTTACTTAATATCCCTCCATTCCACCTATTCCATCTATTCCTCCTACTTTGGGGTTTGTATTAATGACAACCACTTATCCACATCTCCTGATAGAGGATAAACTACTATGAATAATTTATCTCTTTCAATACATCCCAAAGCGAGAAATATCTTCTCTAGGGAACTTATACACTAATAATCTACAAATTGGTTTTCAGTCCCATTGAATGATAGAGGTTGTTGTCATATAAAGGGATCTAGTATAGATCCTCTATGTGTTGGATCCAAATCATTCATATGGGTAAGGCTATTATTCATAACCTGAGTATGTTGTCGCAGTATAGTAATATGTTGTTATTCACCAATTTCAGCTCTAGGGAAAACATCATTATCTTCCATTTGTGGGAAATACCTACATGAGATATGTATGTTCATGTTGTTTCCATTTCTTCCAGTAGGCTCTATTTCCATATAATGGAATACAAAAGATTAAGTTATGAATCATAATGTATAATCTTAACATAGAAAAATACATAGCATAACATGAAATCCTATGCATGGTTAATACCATAATCACAAATATGGGTTCTGTGAAGAATACCATATATTTATGTCCATCATAATGGCTTCTAAAGAAAATATGAATTATCCTAATCATATCTCCTAGAAGTTTCAATTGGGGTGCTCAGTAAGTCATGTTGGCATGTACCATGATACCCCGGGTCAATACTGATACTCAGTGTTAGAGTTTTCACTTCTATGTGCATCTATTCCAGAACCACATGCACTTGTAGTATCCAGACCTGGATGAATTTTCTAGAAAGATTCAAATAATCTATTCCTAACCAAAATACTAGGATTTTTTTGTATGATTATCCTCAAAGACAATATTTGGGGTTTCTTACCTAATCTATGTTTTCTAAATCTAGTTTCCTTGTTTTCTACTAATCTTCATCTAATTCCAACTACAATGAGCCGACCCTAGTTTCTCAAAGATGGTGCCTTATTAAATTTCATTTTCATGATTACAAGAAATTTATTTCCTGAAGGAATGAATATTTTAGTAGATTTGAAAATCTAGATATATACATAAGTTCAACATTAAAACATGAAATTTAAATACAACATATATGTTTTATTGTAAACATCCACAACATTATGTTTATCCCTACAGGTCTTTCATAATAAAAATCTTCAAGTCTTAATAAGAAAAAGAAGAAGAATGGGGTGAACTAAAACACTCAGTAAGAGTAAGAAATACAATGAAGAAGACATAAACATAAAAATTAGGAATTGTGAATAATTGAAAACACATGACTTTACAAATTATAAACTTGAACACATCATTGGAGGAATACGAGCTTATTAAATAATTCCACAATAAAAAAAACCATGGGTATTATACTAGTTGAATAACCACGTGATGTAAGAATTTATAGCTTCATAATGACAAAAATACATGTACCACATATTCAAAAACATAAGATCAAGGCCTCGGCCAAGACGTCCAGAAATGATTAAGGAATCTGCCAAAACCATATATCAAAATGGGAAAAGCCTCTGCCAAGTCCACATATATTTTTTTCATGAGAACTACCGATGAATTGAGGTGATATATATGGCCCTGCCCATCACATAATAAGTCAAATAAATTCCACATATGTGTGAGAATGAAAATAAAAAACATATAAATTCATATTACAACTAACATATGAAATTTAACTAACATTCCCAATTATTAAGCCTAAACACTATCTATTCAGAGTAATATGATGAATGGTTTCAAGAAAGCATATCAATAGTCATACTAATCATAATCCATTAAAAAATATGGTAGATGATATTATAAAATATTAGTCACGTTTAAACAAAATAATCAATAAGAGTTTGGAAACAAATGAAAATACTCTTATAAAATCATCGAGTATTTCTTGAGAGAAATACACTTTTACATTGAAAAGTATAGTTTGTTTGAAAAAATATTGCTCTAAAAACAAAAATAAAATATTATATTGTTTGAATAAAAAATGAGTTTTTTAGAAAATAATTGTGGCTTAAAATAAGTTATATAGTGCCTAAGAAAATAGGAAATAATTTGAGAAATTCCCATGAATTGAGATTGTATTTTAGGAATAATTTTTTTATGATACATTTAAAAAATATAAATCACAATAAATGAGTGAATGATTCTGGTTGGAACTTATATATAAATTATAAAAAGAGATATTATTCGGAGTACATATGAATGAATAAGAATTTATTTTAGTTATGTAGATAATAAATGTAACTCAACTGAAAATAGAGGTTAGGATAAAAAACTCTTACCTTATCTCTGAATATGTTTCTATCTTAAACATATGGTCTTGAAATATGAAATTAGATTTATTAATTACTTAATTTTTAACTTTTTATAAATTTATTTAGTTTTTCATAATTTTATTAAGTTCATTACCGTCTTTGTTAATAAGTTATAATATTGAATTTTGTCATTCTAGAGTGTTCGTTTCATGGGTTATTATAATTGGTTCAGATGTTTTTATGTAATGGAATTCACGTGCAATGGATTTAAATCTCAATAATTGAATTTAAAAACAATTTATGAACATAAATAGGTTTTAATGGTCATTTATATCATTTGGGTACATGAAATGAGGATGAATCATTTTATGAAATATTAATGATAATCTTATAGATTATTTTAGTGGTATTTGGATTATTTGGAACTAGTTTGGTCATATGAATTAATATTATGTATATATACTAGTTCATTAGTATTAAATATGTTATAATATATATTTTATATTCTGGTTAAACCATATAAATTATTTCATTACCAGTAATTAAGGGTAAATTGAAGAGAGAAACTTCATTATCCACGAAGGTTGTAAATAGGAACCTCACGGAGATTGATTTTTTTTATAATATATAAGATAGAGAGAGAGAGAGAGAGTAATGATATTGATGATGGTTCATACATTAAAATCATATAATTATAGTATATAGATGATACTAGAGTTATCATGGTCATTTTGATGGAGAAGGTGAGGAGATGATGACAATAGAAAGGAACTTGAAATGAAAATGAATGAAATAAAATGTGAATTTACATCTTCAATCCACCTGCTTGAGAATCTATTCTAGTGAAGGGGTTTTGGTATTTTGGAAATAACAAGAGATATTGGAAGTGGTGAGTGACTAAGGAAGGGTATTTGTGAAGAATAGTAAAATCTTCATGTGATCTTGAAAAAAGACTCCTTACATCAACCTTAAATCACCTATGTCTTAATAAATTGTGTATTTATTATTTATCGTAAATTATCATATTTTACAATTCATCAAAAAATTCAAGAATTTCAGAAAAATACCAAAATTTCATCCTAACCATTTTTAGACGTGTATAATTAAAAAATTAACTTTATTTTGGGAAAATAATTTACTATATATTATTAATTTAATTTTTAAATAAAATCATAGTATATTCGAAAAAGAACATTTTAAAACTATAATTCATTTTATATCACATTGAAAAATTATTCATGATCTCATTATCTTATTACATTAATAAAATAAAATAATAATATTATTTACTATTCATAAGGTTCATATTACTATTTACATTACTATTTATAAGGGTATGTTACTTTCTCCAAAAATTATGTTTTTCTTATCATACTATAAATATCCGACTCTATGCAACTCTTTATGTAAGTTTTTAGAATTTCAAATCACAAAGGTAGAAAGAATTATGTTTACTGGATAGGTTATTACAAAGTGATATTTTTAAGAGACTTAGTGTTTCATGAATTCGATATTTATTTTTAAAACCTTAGGGTGTTACAAAACGGGCCTTGAAGTACACCTAGTTTGACAATCTAGAGGGATATTCTTTAGGAATTCACTAACTCTTCATGATCTATCATGGAGGATTTAAATATACGTTATCAATGAATAAACTAGTATAAACCTAATATTTCATAGATTATGGATGGTTTCATTATTTAGACATCATATAAGTGATTATTTTCCTAACTATGTGGTTTTATTCTATTTTAAGTATTTCTCACACTATTTTAATGGTTTTAGTCAATGGAAAGAACCAGAAGGAACTGGATTAATGATCAAAGTGATGGAAGATTTTATGATATGTATTTAAATTAGAGGATCTGTGGAGAAAAAGATATTACGATAATTCTGAATCAACTATAACAGTATATTGGTAACTATCTTATCTATGGGGATATTTATAACTAGTCAAAAATGAGAAAGATGTAGTTTAATGGAATGAAACATATAGGAATTCAAATTCAGATTCATACATGTTAAGAAGACGGGATGAAGAACCTTTAGTAATATCTCAAATGGAGGTCATTATTTAAAAAAGGTTCTATCTCATCAAGGGAGAAGTTTACAACTTCTTGGATTTAAGGGATGTATCAAGTAATCATTATAATAAGGAATCATGCATGTTTTCCAAAATTATTTATGGTAATTTAGTTTATTACCATGTTTCAAGAGAATATATTATGGGGGTAATTAACATGTATTTATTATGAAAACAAAGAGATTATTTTTTGATATAGAATGGAATTAATGTTAAGATGATTTCATGACACTCTTTCAATTGTTTTAGATTTTCACCTTTTATAAGGATTATAAGGTTAACCATTCATGAAATGTTTAAGTTAATATTAGGAGGAAGTATTTGTGCATTGAGTTTGTGTCAAAAACCTTGGTTGAAAGGATAATCAAAAAGTAACCTTATTTCAAGGTTTTCCATCTTATGTATTATATTAGAGTAATTTAATAAAAAGGGCATCATGAATGTTGGGGGACAACCAATCCAGTCAGGCAAGGCTGTGGGTATTGAACCCTTGATCGAAGGGTGATAAGGGTTTCATTCCTACCACTAGCCTATGAGATTTCTCGGTGAATGTGTATTTATTTTTAATTAATAAATATTTATGATGAACTATTACTGTTAAATTTTATTTCTCTAGATTAATGAATGTTGTTTTTAAGGACAAATAGTTTGAAGTTTTTTTCATTATGGGCATTACGATCCATTAAAAGAATATTTTATTGAGTTAATCATCAATTTTAATTTTTGATCATTCATTCAATGAATTAGTTTATGTATTATTATTTGTTCAAAAAAAAACCCCAGAATCATTTTTTCCTGTAAATTTATGAGGAATTACTCAATGTTCTGAAAGTGATATGAAACAACTGTTAACAAAATTATTTAAACTCTGTTGAACCAATGACTAATATAATCATAAAAATTTATGACATTGAGGACCATATCATTCCTTTGATAATGAACTTGTTTATTATTGATGACCTCACTAAAACCTATAAATATTTACACTTTTCCTCCATGTCCAATCATCACTCCCGACCTATGTTCTCCGATGTGGAAAACTAGTCTGTTGTTAATTTGGGTATCCATTATGCTTACTAATTTAAATTTTTAAGGGATGTTTTAGTATTCATTTTCCCAATGTGGGTTTCTTACAATTAAAATTTCATGTATTAAACCTTTTATAGCTAAGAAGAATTTCGAGGGAGAAATTCATTTTAATGGGGGTAGAATGTAACACCATGAGATTTTGAGAATTATTTTTTTCAAGTTAATTTATATTTTCAAAATCATTCATTTCCCATTATAGTAGAAATAGTTATATATATATATATATAATAAAACACTAAATCAAATATTCCTTCCACACACAATACCAACTTATCTTATGCTACATGAAATACCAACTTGGTTTGCACTAAAAGCGACACCGACTTGGCATATGATGCACACAATAGTGATTTTCTATGAATCATATATTTTTATTTTTTAAATTATTTAAATAAGAAAATTATAACCTAGTTGTTAATGATATTAATAACAATATTTAAATATTTTTGTTTTATATAAATAAGACTTATTGAAATTGAAAGATAATATTTTTGGTAAAGTCTTTTATATTGAAAATATTAGTTTCTTTAATGAATAATTTTTAATAATAAGTTTAATTTTGGAAAAAAATCAGAAAATCAATTGGATAAAATAAAATACATTTTTTAATTCATAATTTTATAATTATCTTATGTTGATTTTTTTTGTATTTTTTAGGAAGCATCATTTTAAGATGAATTGTGAAAATTTGTACTTTTTTGTTAAAAACCTCAATTTATCTAATTAATTATTAATGATAAATTATATTGTAAATATTTATATGGTAAAATTAAATGAATATTAAATATATTAATACTATTAAATTCATTTGAATAAATTTCTCTTTGAAGATGAATATAAAAGCTTAACAAGATATTGAACATTTTCTTACTTTATAACGGCATTATTTCATCCCATCTTCAGGATTAGAACTAATATTAATTTTTCTGATTCTAGGATTGGAATTTAAAAAATCCTATATAAATCATTTTATTTTTTCTATTTTATAGTTTCTAATAATACCCTTTTTGTTTTTTACAATAATTATTATAAAAAGTGATTAAAATTAATCACTGTGGTTAAGGAAAAATTAAGCTTAATTAGGGACTAAGCCTTAAAATTAATATCCTTTGTTTTTTAAGGAAGTGTTTATGTAAGAACATGTGACCACCTAATTTCTTTGTAAAAATTCCATGCGAGTCCTTTTCCTTCCATATAAAAGGCAACAACCTCTACCCACTCCTAAAACCTATAAAACCATTCAAGATCATCAATTATCTTCCCATGTACCATTCCAAAACTCCTACCATCTAAATTGAAGCCTCCTTTCGGGAAGAATCCCTCCCAAGGAAACCTTTCAGCACAAACCAAAAGGAGTAACCCGATTTAGAGGTAACATACTATTTCAAGATATTTTAGTTTATTTTCCTTCTCCACCACTACAGTATCTTTATTGATTTATTTTGTGACAAAATCGTTATCCTTGATATATTATGATGTTTTTATACAATTTTTCTGTCCAAAAATTGTATACACTTTCATCTAATGGATGTTGAACATATTGTTTCTGTGTACGGTGAACTACCGTCTCACGAAGCGGTTATATTTCATTTATCCTTTCCAACAATCATGGTGTCCATTAGGATGGATAGTCTATTTATATATTTAATATATTATATTTATTATTTATTTAATATTCTATATTACTTTTACAAAACACATCTTTTAGCATCCAATTGATGTTAATACGATTATCTCGTTTGAGGAAGTGTGGACTACTTCCCCCTAAAATAGATGTGATTCGTTCACAAACCACATGGAATGTATCAAGGATGGGTTTAATAAACATATAAGACATATATTATATATTAATACTTAATCAATAAAAATATATATATATATACATTTATATATATATATTTCATTTACATACTTTCTTTCAATATGACATTAAAAACAGAAAACAACATTCATGTATACGTGCAACTTACCATCTCCATAAATGGTGTATCCCATTATGTACATAATTATGATATTTATTGTCATAATATATTTTTGATGGACATATATTATATTTATATCAATTTCTACTTTAGGGAATCTTGATATATATATAATTGTCTTTGATATAACAAATTAATACATATGTGAAGAACAAAGAGAATATTACAAAATGTGAAACAATATCATAGGATCATTAAGGAGACGGTAACATAAATTAACAATAAATGAATTTATGGTAATAGATATAATAATATTATTATTTCATTTATTCATAATAAACATATATTTATTATACCAGAAACTTTTATGAGTATGGAGAGAGTCTAGACACAAGGTTATGGGATTTTCATCTCACTTTTATTTTATGTGAGATACAAGCTATTTTCACCACCTTTTCCTTTTGTGTGCTATATGACCTATATGTGATTTAATTATATCTATACTGGACTTAAATTTATGGTTATTCATATTACCATTTTATGATCCTTATTTCATGGGGTTTAAGTTTCAAAAGTTACCATATTGGTAAAAATGTTTTAGTCTCAATTTGTCTTCTTTAAGAATCTTGTATTTTTATGAACCTAAAATCCTATTCAGGTTACACATACTAACATTTTATATTAAATATCTTGAATCTAAATATTTTCATGATATTTTATTCTTCATGTTAATAAATTTACTTACATAGAGTGCATGACCCCAAGATACCATGTTATAAGTGTTTATTAAGAAAATTTCATTGTTTTTTTCAAGTTTGTTTATGTTTATACTTACATTAACAACATATTTTGATCCATCTATTAAGAATATTCCTGATTTTCCTTCTCCTATTTTATTTCATCATATTATCATGTATTGGTACCATTTTATACTATTAGGTATATTTTCATGAATATTATACCATTCCCCTATAATATCTAAAAGAAAATTTGACCCTTTCTGTTTCATACCAATATCATCATGGGAATATTCTTGTCTCTTTCTAAATAAGGAACTTTAATATCATATTTACCATGAAAAAAGGAATGTTTTTTTGACATCGTATGACTTGTATAAATTTACCCACAATTATTTATTCAAAGGTCCCCTTGCATTGTTATAAAGTTTAATCTTTAGGATTTTTTTTAAAATGTAATTTTCAACAAAAAGTTTTCTCAAAATGGTTTCAAAATTCTGTTATATGTTTTCATTGATAATTGTTTTCAAAAAGTCTTCATGTCTTACGTACATGTTCTCAAAGTGATTTCAAAGAAATTATTTTCAAAACAATTTGATGCATCTTTATATGTTTAAGGAAAAATTATTTCCAAAACGTTATCAAGATATAATTTTATGATTTCAATGTATTTTCAATGAAATTGTTTTCAAAAAATTATCAATATGTCTTTAAAAGTTTTCACGATTATTCAATGAAAATGTTTTATAAAATATTTTGAATATTATTTTAAATATTTTCATGGAATTTTATTTTTCAAAATTATTTCATATATTCTATATAAATTTTTAAGGTATTTTATAAGAAAAATGTTTTCAAAAGGTTATATTTATTAAAAATACTTTTCCAAAAAAGAAAATATATTTTCCTCAAAAAATGTTTTCAGAGAAAATTCGAATATTAGTTTCTATCTATGATGGAATCTATTGATGTTACTCATGCCTTTAAGGGTAATGATCTAATGGTTCCTTTCATATCCTTTTTATGAATGAGTTATGATTAATTCCATGGTCATAATGAAACCCATTTCTTCTTCATAGGTATTATGTTTTTGAAACCCGTTTTCATTCACATGTTATATCCTTTTGAAACCCACTTCTCTTCACAAGTTATATTTATGATTTTGAAACCTATATCTTTCCACAAGTTATGATCCATTTACATGTTTGGAATACCCATTTCATTTCATGGGTTATGATATATGTATTTATGATTGTTTGGTACATATATGTATTATTTTATTCTGTGGAAGGTGGGACCTATAACTTTCTACAAAGGAGTGAGTATTGATTTATATCTAATGGGATGGACATGGACGGAATGGGGGTTTAATTGATTTCATAATTCATGGACAGAATGATGGTTTAATCCATTCAGTAATAAATGGATTGAAAACAGGCCTACTCATTTCAGTAATGTAGGCCTAGAACTAGGGTTTACTCAGTTCACAAATATAGGGCTAGAATGAGGGTTTAATCAGTTCAGTAATAAAGTGCTAGAACGAAGGTTTACATGGCTCGATATGACATGGATGGAATGGGGGTTAATTAAGTTCTGTAATACAAGGATGGGATGCGGGTTTACACAATTCATTAACACAGGGCTGGAATGAGGGTTTACTCAATTCAGTAATACATGTCTAGAAAGAGGGTTCAATATTTTTATTAAATGAATTTTTACACTAATATGGTCTTGGAATTTTTACCTTGGATTATATGGAAAGAATTATATGCATATGTGTTCCCCAATTCATGTCTTACTCTTATGATATGATTTCATGGCTTATTCCCTTAGATTATTTTTGATTCATGTCTTATGAACTGAAAATCATTATTCAATGATTCATTTATATAATCTTTTATATGTAGGGTATGATCTTATATTTTCATGATCACGTTATCATACCCTTATGATCATGTTCATGCTTAAATGAATCCTTTTTTTTACTCATACTAAGCATTTGAGATCACCACTTTTTATGTTTCCTTACCCAGGTTATGAAAATATGTATTATGTTTGATTTTTCTAAGAAGGGCTCTAGTCGCAAATAACCCCGTGGGAGATAATGTAGTTCACTTATGTACCCATGTTTATATTTCCATGTTTCTAAAGGAACTATACAAACTACGGCCATTGGGAATCTATTTGTATAATCATTAGGTATTACCCAAATGTTATGTAATGACAACATTTGTTAATTTTGGGTTGGTATACTTTGATACCACAATAACATGACCTAACCCACCAGAATCCCTCATAGGTTGGTGATATGACGAGAGTGTCACCCAATGGATGCGTAAATTAGGTTATGGACCAGTGGCTACATTTGAGTCACATAATCTCAATATATAAGAGTAAGTATCCTATAAATACCTTTAAAAGATACAATTTTACAATTTATAAGAAAAGAAACACCAATAGAATGAGTATATATTCAATGAAACTATATACAACACATACGTGAGACATCAGATATAAATATATCCCTATAAAGAAAATTACAGTGCAAAAAAAATTCAAAAAGACACTTTAGTCTTAAAATACAATACGTAGGTATGATTCTCCACATTGAAAAGCACTTTTATAATGATCTCCATCCACAGCTGTGATTTTTCTTTAGGTTTCATTTCATCATACGATCTAAAATCAATGTTTATAAATTTATAAATATGAAACATAAAATAACTAAAATTTCAAAATTGTAGTATAGTATATGCAATACAAGTTATATTCCATAAATAAAATAATATATAATTAAATAGTTTCAAAATTATCGTGTTTTACTTAATATAATTTAATTTATACTATCTATATGATTGAAGTGGATAGACTCAAAAAAGACAGGATGAAAGAAAGTGAGAATGAAGTCAGGGATAGTTTATTAAAAAGGAAAAACTAATTTAACATTAAAGTATAATCATATTAATTATCCATGATAATTGTTCTGGTGTATATCTAAAATCCCAAGCATTAACTAGATATACCTAGTTAAATTGATCTCTCTCTCAAGGTATGTCTATAACCACCATATGGTAAATAATTCAATCTCAACGTGGATGGTGATGTATGGTTGTATCTCACTCCCAAATCCCATAAATTACAATGGTTATCCTCTTTAATAAGAATCACCATATCTAGAATCATATAAAATGTTCAAACCCCCTAATATTTCAATATAATACTATTTTTATATAGTTTATGACGTAGAACACCGAGCACAAATCATCCAAAAGATAATATTATTTAAATGGGGCATTTTAACACTGTCAATGAATTATTGGGATTGAATAATATTAGAAAAATTATGAAATATATATAAAGTTAGAACTAAATGAAAAAGGATTGATTAATTCATAGGTAATAAGTACCCAATTTTTAGTAAAGTCATTTTATTCTTCAAAAATATGTTTTTTTAAATTGATATTTATTTATTTTTGTGTATGGATAATATAATTAGTTTATAACACATTTAGAAAATTAATTTTATAAAAATTAAATCATTATTGAAATCATTATATGGAAATTATCATACGGTTTATATTTATTATTTTTATGAAAAGATTGATTTTTCTATGAATAGTTGAAAAATATTGATTTCTCTAAAACTATCATTTCATTCATTAAATAAAGTAATTTAAAATTTATATTAAAATTTTAATATTTTATTAAAGTGATATATGGTCCATTTAATTTATATTGATATAACTAATTTCATTTAAATTATTAATTTCCATTATTTTGGAATAATTTTATTTTTATGCTTAAAACACCAAATTTTGAAAACTATTTTTAAGTGCATAATTTTTTTCCATTTTAATTAATTATAATAAACCCAAATGAAAAGTGGTTTAAAATAAATTTATATATATAAATTTTTAATAATATAATGAAGATAAATTTTTATATATTAAATTCAAAATAATATTTTCCTTATAAAAGGATGTTGACAAACATATATGTACATATTATAATTTTTTTTGAGAATTTCATAAGAATGATGATTATGTGGAAATAAAAATATAGTTTTTGTGGGATCATTTAATAATAGGACTGGATATGGAGAAGATACACTTTGGAACATTTATAATCTACTAATAATTTTATTCTAAGTAGTTAAGGGTTTTTATTTTTCCCCATTCCAAAAAAATAATGTCAAAACACGAGGCAATGAAGACAATTTGAACATAGGGTCATATGGGACCAGTGGTTAACCACACCTAGTGGGATTCAACCTATGCTAGCTTGAGGACCAGTAGAAGAGGTATCATAGAAACCAAAACATACAAGTGAACCTATGTATAAGGATTACGATGAACAAGTACATAGTAGGGCACATCCCAAGACAAAGACTCGAAGGGATGAGGCCTATAGGATGGAAGTGATGCGTATGGTACACGTGTTTACCCCATTTCAAGATTGAGAAGTAGAATTTATAATGTCTCTTATATACCGAAGGAATGTTTGTGTGGTATTTCAACAGGGGATGGGGTGCATTGAATCTTTGCTGTCCGAGCACGCCTCTCATTGATCTAAGTAATTCACTTCAGTCTGAGGGATCAAAATTTCAAATTTAAACTAATCCTGCATCAAAAATTTCAAACAAAGCTATCTCCTCATGCTGCATGACCATGTTCTTCAAGCTCCTATTCATCTGTCTCCATCCTACGTTGTTGGTTCGACATGGAAAACCCACCTTCTCGACATCACCATTGTCTCTCCAGTCCCTTATCGATATCCACACATGTCCAAAACATGAAATATTATTCATCATGATATCCATCCATACATTAAGGTGTCAATCCATGAGAGCCTCGGAAAACACTTGAATCCATCACATGACTATCCTTTGATCATGCGATCGAGGGGAATGTGATCATTGAAGGTGTCACAATATGTTAAATGACCCCAAACCCTTCTTCCTCTATGGTATTTTTCATCTGAATGTATTTTTTTTAGATCATGTGATTCTATATAATTAAATAGAGTCATCACATGATCAGATGAAATGATCATGTGATGAAACCTACACCGCCTCAATGGTTCACGAGGAATTAATCCAATACAATGCACCATGTCACTCATACTCCCAAAACCTATATAAATACCACACATGTCATGAAATAAAAAAAGGGGGTAGGAGAGGGATAACAAGAAAATAAGCTGCAACATAGGTAATCAATGGAGAAACAGAGGGGCCTCCGACTATTCTTAGAGATATCCAACAGGTAATTAAAGAGGTCCGTCCTGTGGGAGTCTATCTTGGGATGCCTTTAGAAGATCTCACCTCATGATATTCATGTGGTATTATGATTTCATGAAATTCCCTTTTCAATGTATGAAATATATCATGCAAATACTATCATTAGATCGCACAATCTCAAGAGCTATAGAACCACATGAAATGTGTTAACACAATTCCTCAAATACATGGGGTACCCACATAAGTGCCCGTGAGTATACACCTGCGAAAATGATCTCCCTAATCCCGTGAATACAATATTTATACATGTCTTTTGGTGATCACATAATTCCATATAATATGTTTTCTTGGACTTCAATCACCCCCATAGTCATTGGCGTGATAATAGAGACCATTATAAGACCCCATTTGGAAGACATGGAGATCTCATGAACGAATTAACCTCACGTGAAACCTCTATAGCTCGAGTCATTCCCATGTGACCACAATAACATAGGATGCCACCATTTTCATTGATAACAAAGATAGATATTCCCCATTATAGGTGCACCACAAACGTGATTCCTTCAAGTATCCTCGAACATTTGATCCTTCTAGTCCTTTGGTAATACTATATGAAGAGACTTCATGATTCGGGATGCCTCCATGAAACACCCATGGATACCCCCTCCATGTAGGGTAGGAAATAAGGAAGTGAAACCTAATGACTTTTTTTCTTTTCCATGCAAGAGACACCCTCACTCACATTGAGACCATCAATAGAAGAACCCGTACATGGTGGAAATACCCCTCTCAAAACCTCATTATGGCCATATAAATTGCTTGAAAGATAAATTTTCATAATACCCCTTCTTGAAGACATACACCATCCTATATATGGAATTAACAAACTAAATGACCCATATGGAAGAATCCATTGGGACATGCACTTGCAGTACATAAACAAACGCAAGATCCTAAAAATAACTATGAGACCCCGCTGCATGACTGGTTGAAGGACACGTAGTCACCAGAGTCCTCATGGGACACATGAAATAATTAGATAAATTTATACATGTCGCTTTGATCACAATACATGGTTCATATTTTTCAAATTGATCTCACAAAATATCATTGACACCTCTTTATTTTCACAAGACATGCTCTGCAAAAGTCAATATGATCTCACGATAGCTTTTCGACATGTTGGAATGATCATGTGATTATCTATAGACATTTATCCATTGACATGAAAATTTTCAATGACCATCCAGGATGATTATGCAACAACACATAGTCATATTGTCTTCAAGCATGCACAAGACCACATACATTTCCACTATGATTATGCAATGTTGTTTGACATGTCTATATTACTCAAGAAAAGACATATGAGACAAGTATATTGATCATGCACATGAGTATTGATACATCACATTTGGTTACAGAAAAAATCTGGCACTTGTCTCTTTATCACATGTGAAGACATCTGAGGCATGATAATTGATCAAGAAGATATCAATGGACGTGTCTACCATGTAATATTGGAGCCCTAACATATCAGAAATACAACCAAGACATTTCATGAAATTCCCTTATGACATGCCCACATTGTCTGATAGGATTAATTGGATTGCTACCATGTGAACCCAAGACAACAACCTTTGGCCACATACCCATCTTATAAGGTATTTTTTGTGGGGATCTTAAGACACACACTCATGCAACCCAACATATATCATGATATCAGACAAACTGTTCGTGATTTCCACCTCTCTTTCATCCATCAGAGGATAAATAATGAGTAAAAAAAGTTATAAGCCTTAATGTGTAATCCCCAATCATCAAGATTCCATATAGAATAACCCCAAACCAATAGATAGCCTTAGAGTGTATTCCCTGACCAACCAGGAAGCCTCTTAGTGAAAACCCCGACTAACGAGAAAACCTTAGTGTGTAAACCTTGATTACTGACTTAATATGTCCCTGATAAATAGAGAATCTACCCTAGTAAAGTCTGTATCATTCCTAATATCATAGGGATATCGATAATTTCTTTGAGCATGATCGTACTTCTTAATTTATCAGAATATGAGAAGTGGGGTCACACATGTGACCCATTTTATGTATAAGCCCCGATCATACCTTCAAGCACTCAAACCCATCAGCGGGTTGGGGGATGCAATGAACTATTAGAACTCTAATTTCAGACATACTAAGGATACATAGGATTCCTTCCTAAGGTTCGATATCCATGCCATATCCTTCATGATATGGGTAATCATACCCAATAAATTCCAACTTTATTGTGTAAGCACCATATAGATATTCTCTCATTCAATGAGTCCAATATAACTCAATCTCATGTTTCTCACAATGAACATGGTTTACATGGGAATAGAGAATAATGATGAATGTACTAAAAGAATTTTGAAAACTCACTTCGTGTGTTACAACTATTGGGATGTAAGTTTAGTTACATATCATCTCCACTTGGAGGGAAACATTCCTGAAGAAGGAATATATGGACGTCTCATATGCATAAGTCCCACATAGGGAATCTATTATTGTATATCTTATTATATAGATACCCATTACAAAAATTACATGGGATCTGATTCCTATATTAAATAGGATACATTGGAAGCCTTCTAGACCTCCAATACCGATATTCCCATCACTATCGTATGAAATTTAACGTCATGGATGATTTCTATCATAATCCCTTAAACTATATCAAATAAACCAAGGGGATTTGAATTTGGTTTTCAGAGGATACAAAGGATTACTCATAGAGGTTCAATCCCATATCCAAGACACCAAACATCTCATTTAACAATAATGAACTCCAGAGTGCTTAGAACTGGCCATAGACAAAATCAAAATAATGAAATAAGATAGAGTTAATGAGACCGTTATATACACACCATTGTTCTTACCGATACATGTATATAATAAAGTCATTGACATGAGGGTAACTATTCCCGTATCAAGGTCTAGGAAAAATTTTATGAACATATATTAAATCTATAATAGTCCCTTAATAGGACATAATTCGCCCCTAATGGGTGTGATGAGATTAACCTCCCATCTTCTCGACCAATGTGAGTCCCCCAAAGTCTGTGGCCCTTAAACCCCAGATGATCTCCAACCTTTGTAATATAGGTTTGTACCCAGCTACAGATGATGGAACTATTGGTTGTTTATGGGAAATAAAAAGCAAATGGAGAACCCAATGTGAGAAATTTAGTGAGGCCTTAAAACCCCCCTCAACCATGCCATGGAGTGAAACTGATTCCAGACATTAAAACCCCCTGAAACACAATGGTCAATCCAACATGAATATCTATAATAAAAAACTGTTGAGTTATAATTAGTTGGGCCATTTTTTTCACCCCATATAAAAACAACACCAGAAGTCCATAAATGAACCCTTTAAGAAACATGGTTTTGAAAATCCTATAAAAAATAGTAAGACCAGAGGGATTATATAGATGATCTTATGTAAGAAGGATTCTTGTATGTCCATCCTTTCATTGAAATATCAACATAATAAGAATGGCCAGATCAAGAAAATAAGACAATTATGTCAAAAATTCATATCTAATTTAGCATTTTTTATGACTCTAATATATAACTAATCAGTAACTTTTTCCTAGTTTTCTATGTGATTGCAGATACTGCTCTCATCAAAATCTTCCTAACCCGAGGCAATGTCTTTATCCTACAACATTTTCATTGGAAAATCATTTTTGGAAGCAACCCCCACGGGTCAGAAATAAATATAACATTCTCAAAAACTCTAATAGTAGGTGGAAAATATGATGGTCTAGGAGTACCACTGACACGGTACAATCCTGACCAAGGAAACTAATCGTGATGCTCAACAAGCATGGCCATCAACGAATCTACATCGATCAGTGAAGACTTATACTAACCCTATATCCTTCTTAGCTAAAACCAACAAATTAGGGAGATTATCCCCATAGTGTGAAAACTTCGATATTCCATATTTAGTGAAGGTGCACCAGGAATCCAAATATGGTTCCCTTTTGGTTCAATTGCAGCTGATAAGGGCACTTGCCAATCTTCTTCAACAACATCATCCCTACAGTACCCACTAGTTGGATACTGTGAGTACCACCCAACATGCATATGCCTCTAACACCCATTCAGGAGAAACAAGGAAGGATCATTGGGAGAGGAAGGCACCAGATATCTAGGAGAGGTATCATGTCCCCAGTCTTTCTAATGATGCTTACCAACATACTATGGTAGGAACTGGAAATCAGGATCATATCCCTTCGAACATAGAAAAAGTCTATGGGCATATTCCCATAGAAAGAAAGGGGGATGCACATATCCCTACCACCATTCATGAAGCCCATCATCATACTATGATGGAATAGGAGTAAAAAAGAGGACATCGATCACAACATTAATCAACGTCATCTTCTAGTGCATAATGGATATGGAAAAAGTACATGCATATATCACTTCACACATTTTTCTAAAAAACCTATATATTTTAACAATAAATAAAGATCTCCACTGACATATTATGGATCTATTTTTGATAAAGGAATATGCACATACCTCTATCCCTAAATCTAGGGAAACAAAACACTCTGATAATTGCAGGAAAATGGTTTTACTGGAGAAATTGCACACTCTTTCTCTATTTACAAAAGAATTATCGGAATACATTGATAAAGGATGAAGCATCAGACAAGTCTCATACTAATTTTCCAAACAAGGATCACAAGATTTGAGCGACACACATATCATGACAGGGGTACACTCTTGCCGAATAAGTCATACGACGTAATTCAAAGGACCAGGATCAGACATATATACCCATTATAGCCATGGATGACTAAGAGAGAATGAAACGAGCCTTGGGATAAGATCATATTCCCATCAATTAATCTTCCCAAAATAATCCAGCAGATCACAGACACTAGGAACATATTCCTATTTTCACTGACAGATGACTTCACCCGCATTATTCCATGGAAATACATGAAGAGGTTCATATTCCTTATCCCATTGTTTAGGTCCATCAACGTATTCCAGTGGGGATTTCATATTCAGACCATGCTCATATTCATATTCTAACTAGTCCTCACCAGGTGAGAGTACCACACACCACAGGGCATGCTCATTCTACTACCAAGAAAGAGTATCAGCATATCCAAAAAATCAATGATCGAGCTCGTACACACATATTGACTAAGGAACACCAAGTGATAGTGGAACATTCCTCAGGTTAAGAACATATTCCTGTGAATAATAGTATGAATTATTGTCATATTCCCACAACATCTCATAACTATTCTCATACACACACAACGCCATATGGTTAGATACAAGTTTATACAACAATAACATAAGAAGGCTCATATCCCTAGGAAATCATAAAGTGTAGGTCTTTATATTTTGACCATGATATAGAAAAAGACCCATATTTGTAAAAGATTCAATTTAAGTCTCCTTGAGGTCATTAGTGAACATTATCAAGACCAAGAGGGCCTTTCAACTCTTCTATCAAAACAAAACCAGAAGGCATTCATTACAATGATAGTCCTCCTCATAGTGGTACGGAGATGGAACAAATGGACTCTAATACTGACATACACCATGGTTAACCTACCCATGGAGATATATCTGATAGAAAATAAAATACTCCGCTTTCTTAGACAACTACATATAGATAGGTTTCCAAAACATAGAAACATTTTTATAGAGATATGCTAAAAAAACGGGGTCAATTATCCATGGATACCCATCCACTTCCCTCAATACTCCACTCCAATCAGAAGGTGACCATCAGAGCCATATTCTACAGTCTGACATGATAAAGGTGTGTTAGTCTAAGGAGGAAGAGGCTGACATTGATATATGGAGAGAGTTATCTGGAAACAACCTCCCAATCCAATACCATAACCTCATCGTTTATAGCAATGATATCTCAAATGATATAGAAAAAGATTCCATTCCTTGTCTACATCAAAATATATGGTGCCCTCATCAGCGAATGGTGGATCAATATCTCATTTTTCTAATATATGTGTCCCACCTTTAGACAATCAATGTAATCTTTTTTCAACTCGACCTAGCTATTATATCCATTCTTTGGGATCCAAAACCAAAAAACCATAGCACAAATATGTAACACACTTGTATTCATTGCATCATGATGCTTTTAAAAATGATCTATGAAGCCATGTTATGAATATGTATTCAAATATGGTGAAAATATAAAGCATTACACTATTTTTCACTCCTGGAACAATATAAACCCTCATATTTGAAATCTTTTAATGTTATATCAACTGTAAAAATTATGGGACCAGGTAAAGGTCAGGCCAATTGGTCACTATATTCAAATGGACCAACTTAAAAGATGCACATACATCATGAATAGAGGAACAAGAGAACCAAAAGGGCATCAAATTGGGCCCCTAAAAGCATTTAGAAGCCATTTAAAACATGGATAATGATATTATAATCATCTGGACAACATAGGATGAAATATAATTCTCATCATCAGCTACATCACACCTAGTTCTTATGCGATCATAGATGCACCACATCAAACAAGATATAATAGAAGCTTCTATAGCAGTATTCCAGGAGTGAACTCAACCCCATTAGTAAGGATAAAATCTAACAACACATCCAATTCATGGATCTTCATTTCTTAAGAAGACTTATGCCATACCCTCAGTAGATGTAGGTGAACCCCAACCCATTAGGCTGGGGGATTTTATTTCTCAATCACCATCTCCAGGTTCATCATCCCCCAAGAGGTTCCTGTTAGAATTAGGGAAGATTCTAGAACACACTCACCCTACATGATTGGGAGCATTTATATCTTCTTGTTTGTCTCAAGAATCTTCAATTTCCCAACTAGAGCCATTGGATCCTCAACAACATGACCAATTAATGATAATGGTGGCCCCAAATGAACCCACCCCATAATGATAAGGAAATTTTCAACATTATTATCACCACACAGAGAATCATTCTTCTCAAGGTTTGGAGGAAGAAATCAATGGTCATCATTCCACATGTTCCTCCCACCACTAGACAAACCTCTATGTGTTTAGGGCCTGCTCGACAATCACAATAAAAAACACACTCATGTTTATTGTTCATGGTCTAATATGGGAGGAGTGTATGAAAAAGGCAATCACACTCTACTAGGGTCAAAATAAAAAACTTCTAAGCATTTTTTAGGGTTCAAAGATCAAACTTGAAGAAGATTGTGCAGAATCATCCTATTGTGTTGAGTGAAATTGAATAACTAACATTTCCCGCATGCCCTTATGAATGTTGTCACTGTGAAAATATCAGATGTTGATGAATACATTAACATAAAGGGACAAAACGTGAAAAATGCTTCCCTAGATGAGGGTGATAATGCTCTGAATGAGGCTTCATGCACCTGGAAATAAGGAATCAAAATTTGGCACCATTGAATAATTAATTGTAACCTCCTCAGTGGAATATTGTCAACGAAAAGGAAAAGGTACAACAATACCCTGATCACCACCCATGTGATCTTTTGTTCCATCCATACAGGAAAAATTGTCACAATATGAGAGTGAAATATGAGATCTTCAGCAACTCAATGAGGATCTAATCTTTGGAAATATATTTACAAGGTATCATCTCCCACCAGAGAGGAATATACTCTCTACTGTAGTTGATCTACTAGCTAGAGAGGCATCTGAGCATCAAAATGGCTCTGAATATAGATATCTAGTCCACAAAAATTTGTAATTTAAAAATTATTGTGACATACCTCCAATGTAGTGACAACATATTGCTCATCAGGTGGTCATTCAGTCCAAGGAAGAATTGAGAACCAGTAGGAGATGAATGCGAGACCACCTCATCGACCACCGTCGACTCCCTATGGATCAAAGGCCAAATATAACGTAGTTCCCCCAATGTTACATAATGTCATAAAATCCTTGGAAACATGAATGGAACCCATGGGAGATTGACACACACATTTTTATCTTGAAAGGAATCCACATCCCAAATTAGAGGATGATACTCCACCTCCACCCAACTTCAGCAAACGTATATTCTCAACCTTTAAATGTTTATAAAAGCCTGACAAACATCTCACAAATGCTGTATCCCAATGTGGGATGATGATGGCCCCCCAAGGTTAACTGGAAGTAAAAAAATGAGGTGTTTCATATATACTATGATAGAGATCACCATTGTCTGTACAAAAGTCTACCAATGGGATCCATTGCAGGATGAGAATACCGACGTCATCAGTTCCTTTATGAGTTCATCTCAACACTGAGGAAAATAATGATATCCAATCTATAGAATTTAAAATAACATAAGAATGATAGGGTTTCAAAATTCATTTCAAGGTGGGAAGTTTTGATCTATTCACTAAGTATCCCCCTCTCATAGGAGAATGTACTGGAATTTTGTGCAGAAAATATCAGCGATGAGTTGCATACACCCTTATTCCCCATGAAATATCTAGGTTGGTTCTAAGAGTTCAATTAAATGAAAAATCATGAATAGAATATTCATCAAAACTGATCCAAGTCTTTACTCATTCCCAAACCATAGGGGAAAAATCTAGGTCAAGAAGAAGCTACATCTATCACTCACAAACGTTTAGCAGTGCCCATTGAAGAACCCAAGTAGTCCCCAAACCCACCAACAACACTTGTCGGTAAGAAAAAATCAAATAATCTTTCTCAGAAATATGTACATATAAATCCGGGTAACTCCATACTTTTGTAATGGATGAAAAAATTATAATCTTTATAGAATGATTAAGTCCCCAATTATTTATTTGTAACCATGGATTATAACCTTCTCAAGATTCCACTATCCATAAGGCCTGATGGACATAACCTCACTGACTATCCTGACTACTGTCCTTAACCTAGAAAGATAGATCATAATATCCATGATTATTTGGTCTTCAAGGATTTCTTTCAAGATATGGTCAACTAAGGACATGTGATGCTAAAAAACTCCCCATAGTAGGTGTTTGGCGTAACCATCATTCATTAAAAAAAAGAGGATAGTTGGTAGAATCTACCGGCCAAGATAGCAACAAAGTTTGACAACTGGATGACTCGAAAAATAGTTGACCAAGCTCACACCGCTCTAAAATAATAGTTCCATAGAGTTGAAATAGCTCCACCACCGAAGATGTATACATCAAATGTTCCTCCCAAAGGTGGGTGTGACCACTATAAGGAGTAATAGATTGAGGAGAATGATTTATATTACGCTCCAAAGAAACCCTAACTCTTTCATATTTATTCCATACAACATCTACATGATGAGAAATTCCTCACCAAATGGAATATTCATCAGACATGGAGATAATATTTGGTTCTTTAAACCGGATACAATTGGATGTACCAATATCTAATGATGAATATTCCACAGAATATGGTTTTTCCCACACATAATCAAAGAACGAGAGGCCACGTGCACCAAAACTGGGATACAAGGGACATCACAGATGTGGTCAGACTCAATATACAACTCATATACCTATAGAGGACATAGATGTAGTCGAGACTCATTATAAAGTTCTCCAACTTGATCAAAAGTGGAAAAGAGGTTCCTCAGAGCCCTCTTGCAGTCAGAAACATCTGATTATCTTTCATTTTCACTTAGAGGGGATTTAATAAAATGTAAACAAGAAACGGGGAAGGCCATAATTACATGCACCACTGGTGGATAATACTCCATAATCTTCTATAAATACACCTTGTCCATATTCCTCAAATGCTCTACCTCTTGAACTGCATTCCTTGGAGCAACCCCATATTTGGAAGCTCCAACCATTTTACCAATAGTATGACTTTATGAAATAGATAGATGTAGTCTCAGCTAAGCACCCAATCATCAATGTGTTATTTCTTTCAAATGAACACTGAGAAGAACTTATTGAAGACCTTCGGAGCCCACACGAATTCGATATAGAAGTTGTTATAGCTAGGGACTATCAGGTGCAGACCATGTCCTCAAAATGTCATCTTTCCCTCTTATTTACCAATCATGATTAGGAAGAGTCCACCCAAGGTAAAATTATAACCATATACATTTCTAGTATACTAAATAATATTAATTAATAAAGGGTGGTAATTGATATTGGATTTGGGATCAATATCATCTCAATTCGATCCGTCTGAAGGTTGTGATATAGAGAATGGGACATATCTTCTACAA
The DNA here is from genome assembly GCA_963277665.1 of Viscum album. Taxonomy (NCBI): domain Eukaryota; kingdom Viridiplantae; phylum Streptophyta; class Magnoliopsida; order Santalales; family Viscaceae; genus Viscum; species Viscum album. The sequence continues at coordinate 1,855,676,953 of OY728145.1, forward strand.
ATATAAACATTTAGGGGTATAATAAGCATGGGTAAAGGCCTCCTTGGAATAAAAAACATTAATATCAATTTGTAAAACTCACACAGGACATTGAGTTCATGTTTATATATCATGAAACCACATATAATGTTCTTCCCAAAAGGCCTTGGCACCGTATCCATATGGCGGTACCATAATCATTCAATATATGTATGAACTACCCCTTTAATGGAAAGGTTGGAATACTACATGGTGAATAACCCCATCAATACATGAGTATCCAAATATAAATAAGAATATTTCTACAAGAAGGGAGGCATGAAAACTATGGCAGATGATGATATAGAAGTTATGGCTCTTAATGGCTTGGGACTACCTCTATTAATCCCTAGAGCATGCTCGATGGTGACTTTGTTCACCCCATAAACATGGTTGATGTAGAATATATGATCTGAGAGGTTAAAGCCCCTAATATCCTCAGTGACAACGTATTGATAATCATCTATGGAATCACTCTACAATGACTCATATATAAAGGAATGATTATGTCTCTTCTAATTACCTCCCTCACCCTGAAAGTGATGGAGAAGCCCCAGGATTTCCAACTTCACCGAAAAATATCTCAACAGATCTAGAGATGTAATAGATGAGTATGAACATAGGAATATGCTTACCAGATTTGAGGATGTTGTGCCCACTACCATAGATTTTATAATAAAAGTTAATTCCGGAATAGAAGAAGCCTCGTGACCTACTCTGATAAGTTTCGGCATGCCTCTCGAATTGAAAGCGATGTACAATGAATTATTAAAGAAACACCGAAATGTGTTATCCTAGGACAATACAAAAGTTCCCATACTGAATCAAAATGTTCCTGTGAAACATCTCGGAATATCTGATGAGCATCAAGACTTCAAATGGGCAGTTATAAGGATTCCCCACTCTCATGCCACAAATATAGAGGCATATGTCGACAAGTTAGTCAAATCCTGATATATTTTTGAAAACTGAAATACCAAATATAGATTTCAAATATCATCCCGATTAAGAAAAATACTATTATTATTAGGGTTTTAATCGATTTTAGAGTCCTTAATCAGCATTTTACAAAGTATGATTTCCCATCACCGATTACATGACTCTTGATCGATATAACTTATGTTTTCCATGAACATTATTTTATGGGTGGGTACTAGATGTACGATCATATCAAGATAGACATTAGAATATGAAGAATCTATGACCTTTAGTGCACCTCAATGTATATTATTCAATAATATTATTCCCTTTATATTAATGAACTCAAGGGCCACATATGGGCGTGCCACACATCACAAATTTATCCCATTTTCTGAATGAGAAACGAGTGTTATGTCAACAACCTTGCTTTTGAATCCAGATAGTGATGTGATCACTTCATAGATCTCCGAAAAATAATGCATTGTTTGGGACAACACATTTTAAATATTAATCCACTAAAGTTTGACATTAGGTTAATATAGGGAATATTCCTTGGATTTGTGGTATGACACCAGGACATTCAGGTCGACACAAAGAAAACTAGGTCAATATTTGAAATGTAACCCTAATAAATCTAAAATTTATGAGGGGACTCAAAGGGAACCTCACCTAAATTTGTGGATGCATAGATATCCTAGTTAAAAAATATCTCCCATTTACTAGGCTAATGAAGAATAGAATCACCTACTGATAAGAAAATTAATGTCCAAAATACTTTTAAATGTCTCAGGTAGTACTTTTTATAGACACCAGTTTTGATAGTACTAGTCTAAGGGGGGACACTAATATTATATATGGATGCCATGGAACTCTCACTGGGAACCCTCCTCATATAGGAAAATGAAGCAAGAAATGATAATAATACATACTACCTCATCTAGATGATTCTAGTTTCTGAAACCAGATATTTTGATGTTGAAAAGAACTGCCATACACTGACTGAAAGTAACCATTTTTATTTATTTTTGATAATAAAAGAACAAATGTATGACGGGGGTCTAAAAAAATGCAGACCAAGAGCATCATTAACAACATGTTTGAGACCCTCCCGAGGGAAGTATCCTAAACTAGTGAAAAAGGATATAATTTGATTCGATGATACCATGGATTCCAGGAATTATGAAACCCTGTTCCCCTCTCAATACGGGTGAGTGACCTCTGTGTGATTTACAAAGAGTTGTTTTCACTTCCTGATGATGTACTCAATTTTTCATGGAGACAGTCCATTCCAAATAGTGCTTTATAAAGGATGAGTGAATCTATTTCCATGGCATTGAGTAGTATTTGTCTCCGATTACACAAATCCAAACCGACAACCATCGCTTGTGCCTCCGCCTGAAGTGCATTACCCCTATCATAGAATGCCGAAAAGGCTTCAATAATAGCCCTCATGGTTCCCAATTTCACCTCCTCCCCACATCTCCCCCCAAAGGACCCATTCATGTTATGTTTTAGTACAATGTGTATAGGATGCAACCGATCCTAGTTCGCCTGCCTCAATCCATTGCTCTGATTGTCAAAGGAACAGTTTGAAGCGAGGGCCCTTACCGATGGTGCGCCATGACATGTTGTGCATAACCAAACCATGTTCGGTAGTAAATTTATCATTTTGAAAATGATGCAGGTGTAAGAACCATGCACGTCCATATGTGTTGCCTTATTCCTGGCCATCTACAGGGTCTAACACCCCGCCATAAGGATGATGGGCCAATCTTTCCTCTCAGCACCATTATCCTCTTTTCCATTAAACCAGCCCCTGAGAAAATCTTCCTACGACCCGCCCTTCCAGCTCTATCCCGCACAGGCCCTGAAGGCCTGCAACACCCAAGTAGCCCATTCACTATCAAAAAAGATATTCCCCACAAACTCTTTCTTCAGATTGTAGTTGCACCAGAACATGGAAGCGATACTCACTCCCATGTAGTGAATATTTTCCTTAGTGGGAAAATCTTGATTCCACACTCTCCACAGTAGGAAATTGAATTTTTAAGGGTCCTCTTTGCACCACACCACCACCCCATGGGTCTTCAGTGGATGTACCCCTCCTCACATGATTAAAATCCTTAATGGAAAACTTTCTCAATGTGATTCCTGTAAAGATAATTATATACATATCATAATTTAACACAATGTTATTGAAATGAACATGATTATCCACCTTAAGAAAGGCCGAAAGAAACTCAGGATGATTACTTTCCTCTTTGAGGGAGAAATCTGGATTAGGGCATCCTGGAAACCACAACCTTCCATCCCCCCAATTTTGAATCCAGATGTTAAGGTCCCCCTACCCACCATTCATTTTGAATGTTGTTGGAGGGCCTCAATGTATAGAAGGATCAGCTTCAACATATTAGAAGTCCTCGCCATCTCCTCATTGACATTCAGCCCATATATGCCCTATATAATCTTTCCCCATACTTTTATTCACTCCATAACCTCCCACGCTAGTTTAGCATGAAACCCTTGCATGGTCAGAGTGACACTCTATATGTTAATTCCCCCTCCTAAAGAGATTTTGCGACATGCTTCCCTGATGCCCAATGATGTCATCCTTCCATTTTCTCATCCCAAATAGAAGATGCCATAATACTCTATAGAGTGGCAAAAATTGATTTGGTAACCTATATGGTGGTCAAAATATTCATGGGAATGGACACAAGGACAATATTCACGAGATTAATGCAGCCTCCAAAGTAAAGGAATCTATTTTTCTTGTTGAAAATGTGCCATGTGATCTTGATAACAAGTTTGTTAAAGTTATGGATTCTAAGAGACTATGGACTCATCGGGGCCTCGAGGTAATGCATTAGAAATAAACCCTTCCTCATATTCTAGCTGGCATCCAGGTCCCTAGCCTTTCTATCAGAAACTTTAATGTTAGTATAATAATGGATTTTGTATCTATTCATCACCTGCCCACTCCACTTGCAATAACACTTTTGGAGCCCAAGCATCCCCTGCACCGACCTCCGACAAACATTAATAAAAAAAATTGTGTCATCCATGAACATTAAATGCTTTGTTCCTCTTGTATCATGCCGAGTCTGGAAAGGGAGGACCTTACCCGTATGAAGGATTTGATTGATATGATTGATAAGAGAATTTTGGGAGAGAACGTAGAGGGTAGGTGAGAGGGGACACCCTGCCTGAGACTACGACAAGCCCTAAATAACCCAATATTTTTTTCCCATAAACGAGGTTGAGATCCATGTTGAGCTAAAACAACGGAAAAGGAGATCACGAGTCCAATTTGAGAACCCCATACCAGCCAAAACCCTATGAATAAAGCCCCACTCCATCTTGTCGTATGACTTACTCATATCTATATTGATCTCCAAATTACCCCCAAAAGACTTTTTTTTGATGTCACTATTATATTCTTGCACCACACCAATTTCCCCCTGAATGAACCTCCCTTTAATAAACCCATGCTACTCAAGAGCCTCCTAGGAATCCAAACGAGGTGCCATCCTTTTATTGAGAATGCTGGCCAAAACAATTTAAGGTATATTGCACATGCTTATGGGCCGATAATGATCGATGGACTATGGATTGATCAACTTTGGAATCAGAAACATTTTGGTTGCCCAGGAAGTATGGGGAATGTTTCCACCAAGGAAAAAGTCTTTAATTGCTTTTACTAGGTCTCCCTTGAAAATGTCCAATGCAGCTCTATAAAAGGACCCTAGAATTGCATCAGGTCTTGGAGCACTTTAAAGATTTAAATTCCAAATATACTAAACAATATCTTCCTCTTATGGAACGCTCCTTAACATATTATTAACTTCCTCTAAAACATTGTTGGGGATTTCCTCAATTAATTCTGCACTACCCCTCAGAAATCCTCTGGCCATGCTAGAATTGGACTCTGCCAACAAAGATTTAATACTTTCATTTTCTATAGCACCCACCTTGTCATGATAATTGGAGAAAGAAACATCGTCCCTGAAGATGTTTGGACTGTGAACACATCGTCGCTCCTTAATCCATGCATGAAAAAAGTCGGTATTGCGGTCCCCCTCGCGTAGCCACCAAACCCTCACCTCTTCCCTCACCACTCTCTCCGGTCTTAAGAGGGTATCCATGAGTATGTTATTCTTATAATGTAACTCATTGAATATATTTTCATCCCACTCCTGTTCCATACCATCTTCTAGTCGAGTAACCTTCTTACTGATCTCCACCAAATCATTGTCTTGGGTAGGGATGTGCTTCCTCAAATGCCAAAGAAGATGCTTAAGCCTCCTGAGTTTGTTGTGAAAATTGATCCAAGGGTTACCTGAGTGATGAAGACTCCAGGACTCCCTAACCACATCATAGAAGCCTTGTTCCTCCATCCAAGAGGCAAAAAACCAATTAGGGAGAGAGAAAGTGAAGTGTGATCAAAGAGGCACTACACCAGATGCGAGACTTTTTAATCCCGAAACCAGGTTAAAGCAGCCTCGTTCATCAATCATCAGTCCAGAAAACACCATATTCGCCTCCCCCACACTGATTATTGCACCAAGTAAATGCATCACCCTCATACCCCATATCCAATAGTCCGTTCCTGGCAATGAATTGGACAATGGCTTGACTGGAACCTATTGGAAACACGCCTCCACCCTTCTTCTCCTCAGGACTTGCAACAAAATAAAAATCACATCCGACGATCCAGGGATCATTGGATGGGTTGATTCCACCTAAATTATTCCAAAATACCTCCCTTTCATACACATTAATCTTTGAATAGATGAAGGAGAATAGAATCAAGTGAAATCCAATAACAATTTTCATGGTGAGAAACTGGTAAGACACTAGGAAAGTCGACCGAGTTATTGTACTTCTAGAATAACCAAATGTGAGAGTTGGGAGGATCCCCATGCAGGAAACCAAGAACTCTCAGCCTTTGAGCATAATCCTTGATCTTCAAAGACAAAAAATTGGGTTCGAGAATCATGACCATGGAGACCAAATTATTGCCGAGTTCATTAGAAATTTAATAGGATTTCACTCGAGCCCCGAGACCCTGATCATTCCAAATAAATACCTTAAACATTATCACGTCCACACCTAGATTTTCCCCAGACTCTTGGCCCTTAACTGGATGATACTATAGTGTGGAAAGAGCCTCCCCACTCCTCGATTGAGACCTGGTTCAAATATTAATCTGCACCCTCGAGTGAAAAACTGATGGAGATCGCGAACCTGCAGGTGTTTCTGAACAAAAAACAACAAGGAGAGTCACAACATTGATATCCCACTGTACTCTGAAAAATCCCCTTCAAAGGAGGTGTCGAACCCAGGGAAGGGGAAAATAGAGTCGGACGAGGTGATGATGAATGTGGTGGGGGGGGGACACCATTAGCGACATAGATAGCTATCAAATCGATGGAATCAGAGAAGTTTCAATACCATCCTCACCTTGTTCTATCATGCGATCCTCCGAGATGCTGATGCAGGAGTGAGCCTGAGGAACAAGAGCGAGAAAACCATGCTTGAGAGCGTAGTTAGGAAAAAAACCTTCCATTACTCCCTCCTAGTTCTGAAAAGATGTTCCTCCTCCCATAACTTCTTCGATAACCACTAATCCTCAATAGATAGAAAATGACCCTTCATTATAGAAAGGCTGTTTGGATGAAGAGGCCATGTAATCCAAAATGAGAAAAACCACACCCTTACCCTTTTATTTTCCATTCGTGCCTAAAGAGAAGGATCCCGAAGTCCTTGTTGAGGATTTTTGAAATTTATGGGATGTGGATTCACCCTTTCGGGCCTTGCGATAAACCAGCAAAGAGTGACCCGAATGATGGCAAAAAGAGTAGAACTGAGGAAAGACCAGATACACCAGAGGTTGACGACGCTACTGCATCCCTTCAATCCCGATAAACAAGTGATCCAGAAGTAGTTGGTAGATTTCCATTTTTACACAAATCCTCACCATAGATTCCTCCATGAGGCATGTTGTCCTCTCATCCGTACAAAAAAAATTCCTCCTAATAATCCCCAATAACAGCTAGGATATCTTCATTCATAAACAGAAGGGGAAGCCCTTGGATTGAGACCGACACCGCCGCCCGGGACCTTTCGAAGCCAGAGTGAGCATCCACTAACCAGTGGGAAAGGGAGAACCTCTAGTGCCCCACACACCATGTTCTCTTGTCCCATACTTTCACAAAATCATCCCTAGATTCTAGAACGATGCAGAAATATTTCCGATCCAAGATCAACACAAAAGCCAATAGATCAATGCCCCATCACCAAACACATTCCAGAAAAACCACAAGAGGGGGCTTATCAAATCCAAAATGTGCAACCAGAGTCCATTGAAGATCCATATCCACCTCTAAAAAGGATGCCGCTGATACCTCAAGCACTGTATAGCCATGAATTCCACCTGGTATCTTGTATTGAACCACTCAAATACATCCATTTCCGCCATATATTGAATGCTTTCTTGGATCACTGGGAGGTCATTCAGTAGCGATATGAAATTCATTTCATATCACATATGTCTATTAAAGGGAAGGCCTTGGCTGATTTCATTGATGAAGATCCTACCACCAAAAATATACTGGAATATACTGATCTCCCCAATGAACAAGTATTCTATCCCCATGACACTACCTGTACATGGGAGATGTACTTTGATGGTGTCTCCTGGAGTTCTGACAGCATAAGTATTGAATACCTGAAGCTTGACCCAGTTTGTTAAAGGATTTTATTTTTCTCTCAAGACAAATAAGTCTTCCCTAATCATTCTCACTATATGAATACTACAAAAATATTGTGGTGAAATACCATTCCCTAATCGCTTGATTGGAACTAGCCCTAAAGTTGCACATAACCTACCTGAATACCAATGGGGGTTCAAAATTTGTGATATAAAAGATCAGTGGAGAATATTTAATTAAAAATGTAGAATTGGACCCTATCACTAGAAAAATTTGGGTATTTATGGCAAAGTTCCATTTTGAGCCCACATCACATCACGTACCCCAATAACAGAATGCCCAAACTGACACACTGAAAAATAAAGATGCCATCATGACTAACCCTGATAAAGAGGAAGAAATATTTTATATCAAACATCAATGAATAGTCTCATAAATATTCATATTTCATAATGAGTAAATCAATCAGGTCATCACCACCCAAAATCATGAAAATTCAAGGACTGCTCCTGGATGGAAGGATCCTATAATAGGTTATATACAAAACGAGATTCACCCAAAAGATCATGCTGGAAGGAAATTAATTCTAAAAAATTCAATAAACATCACTCTACAGGGTAACACAAATACAAATAAAGTCCACAAAAATAAGGATTTTACAGATTTCTTCTTAGGTGCATAACAGAAGATTTTTTCATCGTCAAGGAATAAGACCGTGCATGCTCCTGTGATTCCCATCAATCAAAAACCATGCACTTCCACAAAATTAAGAGCTTGGGATATTAGTGGATAATTATGATACACCACTTAATTGAATTCACCATGAAAATTCATGTGTTCATGATTCAAGAAAACATCATCTATTACACCCATGAATTGCTACAGACAACAAAATATTCCATTCCATTTTCTATTTAGTGCATAGATGTTTTTGGGCCATATACCCCATCCACAACTAAGCTGTTCAAGTACTTCCTTACTGGTACAAAATTCTATTCCAAATCGGTTGATTCAATACATGTCGAGGAAGTTAGTGCGAATAATATCATTGACTTAATTACATCCCATATCATCACTAGGTTCGGAGTCCCAATGACAATATTGATGGACAATGACAACAATTTCTGTTCCACTGAGTTAAGAAAGGGGTAACAGTAGTAAAATATCAAGTTCAATCAATCATACCTCTATATTCTAGTAGAAAATGGATATATAGAGGCCTTTATGAAGTTTATATAAAAAATAATCTATAAGATATTGAACAAGGATAATAATTATTTTTCAGATAAAAATCCGCCACGATTTTTGGGCCAACCATACCGCCACATGTACCACAACACATGAAACACCAAACTCATTGCTGTAAAGGATCGGGGAAGTATTACCCATAGAAGTATAATTGCCTTCACTCTAAATAGCCATTTGTGGGAATCTCTCAGATGATGAAAAATCCGAAAATTGGTTGTATAAATTGGAATGGCTAGATGAGAACAGATTGCACTCATGTCACAACCTGGAGGTCCATCAGAATAGAATAACATGATCCATTAACAAAAATGTTTTCCTTCATTCATTAATTCATGTAGAACTATAGATACCCTCAAATCCCCAATCACATTGGGATATATTCCCCCAAAAATTTCATCCCAATTGGGAATGACCTTATGTAATAAGAAATCTTTATCATAATGGAGCCTGTTATTTTTCTGCCGAGACGAGGGTGTGTCACACTACACACCAACATTATATTTCTCAATAAATACTTTGTATAGGATTTTATCATGGGAATCAACATTAGAGTCTGTCCCATCAATAATCATGTGTACAAGATGTAAAACTATACATATTTTCCCTAACCATGGGGAAAAAACATTACAATGTACTTATTGCATGATGTTAAATTGCATGTTTTTATAAGAACTATGTATGGATTTATTTATATCATCACATGATACATAGGGATTCCTAGATAACCATTACTGGGTCCAACCATAGGATTACTTGTTGTACAAATCAGGTGATCCAATTTTCTTACTGTATGATGTAAAAATGTATGAATCCAAAACCTCTATCATCATTAATAATGATTCTACCACATTCTTACCACATGATGTTAAACTACATGTAATTTTAAGAACTACGTATGGGATTATTCTCATTTTAAATGAGATACACAAGGATGCCTTGATCTAATATCTTGGTCCAACCACCACATTATACAACATTCCCATATCATACGCTTAAATTACCCTGCATGAGACCCTTTCCATTCCATATTTCTCACACCGAGCATGGCTTACATGGGATTAGGAATTTAGGAAAGGTCTTACATACATGAACAAGGAATATCATCTTTTACAGGCTTTTCTTGGTGCTAAATACAAGGCCTTAAAAGGAATACAATTAGTGCACTCCATAATACATTAAATAACCTAACTCTACATAACTATATGTGGTTTGATTGTCATTTTCATGAGATACATAGTGACGCCTAGACATCCCCCCTTGGGCCCAACTGCAATGTTCCCATCAATTCATGTCGGTTCGCCTCCATCCTCACCATATGACATTAAATTTTTTTATACTAAGAACTGTGTATAAATTGAGTCACATTTTTCATGAGATACATAGCGATTCTTGAACATCGATCCTTGGTCCCACCCACAACATTAACAATTTTCTCATCGGTCCATATTCGTCATTGCTTCAACACTCTAAAATGCATAGTCCCCTCACGAACTAGGTCTGGGTTGATTCATATCATTATAGGATACATAGTGATGGATAGACCTCTAGACCTAGGCCAAGATAGAATAATAAACCGAAACAATTCCCACCTATCCATATGGGCTAGACCGGTGAAGGGATATTTTATCATTTAATAACTATATATGGATGGATTCCATTCATCATCAGATATGTTGTTAAACCCATAATTCCATTCATGGGCCCAACTATTATTCAAACTTCTCATGTATCAGGATTAATGTCCTCAGCACGTGAAATTATGTTTCACAGATATCAAGAACTATGTGTGGTTTGATTCTCATTTTCATGAGATACATAGTGACACTAAGATATTCACCCTTGGGTCCAGCCACAACATTTCCACCCATTCATGTTGGTTAATGTGTTTTTACCATATGAATATATAATACATATAAGTACATCATTACTGTATGATGTTAACCTATACGGAAAAATACCTTATAACATGATGATAAAATACCTGGGAATAAGTCCTTACTACATGATGTTAAACTATAAGGAAACATCCTGGTTGCATGACATTATAATTACTTGAAAAATATCCCCACTACATGATGATAAATTGTTTAAACCATATCCCATTTTTCATTCCTTATCGATGGACCACTAGAGACCTACCTCGGTCAACCAGAATATGGGGTGCTTCTACCATATTTTAAAATCACGCCAATCCATAAACCGCACTCTAAATATGGTCTGCCCTATATTTCTACAATTCATTCATTTCCTTTGAAATAAAAAAAGAGATATCTCAGTTGGCAATGATATTGACACATAAGGGGATTAGATCCACCGACTGGCGACCTCTTGGGCTAATAGAAAGGTCCTTATGATTCTTGGGATCTCCAAGTTACCAATTCCGAACCAAACATTTTTGGGTGTAATAGGACATACCTTGTTTGGTAATACCATATCATTTATCATGACCAAAAGAGCTCAATAAATGTCTTACCCCATCTCCACCTACCATCCTAAATAGCTTTCCTTCAATACCCATAATCATCCTATAGATTATTTATTCTTTGAAAATATTTCATGACCATTAATAATAAGTGGATTTCATATTTTCATTTCCATGTTATCGATGATAAGGTATTTAACCCACTAAATAAAGGAATATTCTCCTTACTATAAATGATATTCTAATCCTTATGATCCCAAAAACACTATGGTGGAACTTAACATCTTAAAGTGTTATTGGACATAGCCACAATTTCTTCACCATACCATATTCAAAGACTCAAGATTTTGGTTAATGATTAATGTTTCCCACACTTCTATTATCCCAGATGGCCTAGTATTCCTAGTATTTCACCCACAACCATATTTCCTTCCCAAAATACTTCATAAACTAAGTAAAAGAGTGGATATCATATTTTCTTTTCCATCATATCGATTCATAATGGATTTAACCTTCCAAATGAAGGCATATTTTTTTTTGTAAGAAATGAAACCCAATACCCATGTTCCCTAGTAGCACCATGGAAGAACTCAACACCCCATAGTGTTTTTAGTTATCCTCGTTCTAGTAGCCACATATTTCATAAATGTTCCAAAATTAAGAATTTAAACTGCATAGAGTATCAATGGTCTGATCTATAAGACCTTAAACTATTGTACATGAAAATTTCCAAACTAGAAGACCCTAAACTGAAGTGATAAGATAGTCCAAGCTAGAAGGCCATAAAATATAATACACTAATGGTCTATGATTAGAGTACCTAAACTAAATAAAAATGATAGTATATCTGGTAGAGATTTAAAATAATAGGATCCATGATCCACTCCAAGGAAAAAACTAAGTAATGAAAGTTGGGGTAAATGTTCAGCCTCTACTCACTTGACATGAACTTTGTGTGATCCCATTAATATTGAGCATCTCTAAATAGAAATTGGCATTGGAACATGTTAGGTTAAAAACCTATAAGGAGGAGTGAGAAATATCAAAGTCCATCCCCACTAAGACTTCATTTATTTTAATCATAGGTATGAATGAAGGGAAAACCAATAAAAGATACAAATATTGTGGGGGACATCAAATGGACTTAGAAAAAATATATCTATTCTCACTAAATCCCATGACTTAGGTAGATGTTAGATAATAATCCAATCAGTAAATATAACATGTATATAATTTCCTTATAAATCATGAAATCATAGGACCGCTGGAGTAGGAGTATCATTGATGAATTTCATGTTAGTGGTCATTCATGAAAATTTCTAAAAGAACAACCTTTTGGGACACAAGAATTCATATCAATGCATTTGGATCAGTTACATATTACACACCAATGATGGGAATCATGGTTGATCTGATCAACATAGGCACCTCCACATGTATTATAGTGAAACTTCTATTTCTTACATTATTTTATAGATAAACAACATAAAATCATTTCACAAAGAGGATCTAAAGGATTATTTTCTTCAGAAAACTCAGACCATACATAACTTTTACAAAAAAACCATAAATATTTATTGAATTAAATATTTCCTATATTCTAAACGGACCATGAATTCTACTTATTAATGTATTCACCTGAATATATACATCAAAAATAGGCGAGATAAAATCCCTTCAATAGGATAGATAAGAACATGAAACAATATAACATGAGGTTAGCATACTCGTTATCATCATAAAATCGGAATATGATCATAATCATGAGAGGATAAGTTAAAAAAGGACATAGAATGCGGTGATGTATAAAAATGAAACCTCATGTCATAGTTGTACACTACCACACATAGTTTTGAACAAAGATAATATCATGTTCATAAATAATTCACATTACTAATGAGTCTACTCGCATTACCCAATGAATTAGAGAGCTATATAATTTTGGGCACACCTGTCACATCATATCATTTTAATTATCAAGCCGACCACATTGAATATATATCAATCAGGAACATAAATAACCCATGAAAAGGAATGTATTTCATATCATAATCATACATTCATTAAATTTTTGTTACGAAAATAATTGCGGAATAAAATCATTGATATAAGAATCATCAACCTTTAGTTAGAAGTAAAAGGTGTGTTTTGAAAGAAGAGTTATTTTTGAAATCATTGTGTTTTCCAAAAACTATAATAGAAAAAATTTATATCACAGAAATGATAAGATAAATATGGAGATTTTTTTAATAGAATAACCATACTAAAAATTGGGTGAATGAGGGAAAACCCAAAGAAAGTGTGTTTTGTTCGAGAAATCCTTTTACCTTTTGTCTGAAATATTTATTCACATAAATATCATGTATAATCAAATTATATTTAATAATTAACAATTTTAGAACCCTTTATACATTAATATGGTTCATTGTGGTGTTATTATGTTCTTTTATGGTAATTCTAATGAGTTATAGAGTATAATTTCTTTGATTGGGAGAAGTCAATTTCATGGTTTCAATGATCAGTTTGCATTTTATTCATTAATGTAATTCATTTATATTGAGTATTTACATACAAACCCGTTATTATATGTTATTAATGACATTACATAAGTTTAAATGATCTAAAAAGGATTTGGTTATATCACATTAGGATGATTCATTAGGTAAAAGTTAATGATGATCATTTTAGGTTAATTTTGGCGGTATTTCGAACGGATCCCACTTGTTTTGTTTTATCATGTAGTATTATGACTATATGTTATTTCTAAAACCTAAAAAGGGTTCTAACCTAAAAATTAAAATATAATTTTACAATTTAATCGACATATTAACAACCAGAAATATGTTCATGGAAAATGAAAGTGCACCGCCCATGATGTCGGCAAATTGACACATCACAGTCGACTATTTAATTTTTAATATGAAAGAGAGAGATCGGGAGGAGTTTAATATTGGATATTTTTTTAACATTATGTAATTCTAGAATATGTAAGTTACTAGAGTTATCATTACTTCTTGATTAATGATGGTGAGGATTGAGTAATAAATGATATTGAAATTGAATAGAAATTAAATGAAAAGATAGAAGATTTACCTCTTGAATTATCATCTTGAGTGTAACACCCCAGGTAAATAAAGAATATGACATTTTTATATTTATCCCTATTTGTGAATAAAATGTTAATATTAATTTAAAGGGAATGCTATGCTCGATGGCTTGACCAATACGCAACAACGAGTTCCTTTGAAATATTACGTTGCACTCTAATAATAAAATAATTTTATTTTAAATGGTAGTTAAAACCTAGCTGTTGTAATGACAGGAATGAACAGAACTAACTAAAAAATGATTATATATTTTTTCAAATATATTTAGTTTTTACAATAAATTTTAGAGGATTAATAATTATAATGAGTCCAATTTTAAGCGTAAACATTCTATCATTTTTTAAAAGGTCGATTAACCGCCTTTTGATGGAGAACCTCTTTTAAATCCACTTTTTTAAAATTTTATGTGTTATATTTTACAAAATAATATTATTCTTTAGAATCAGGACATCAAAATTTACATTGTGTAAATTTTTGGTATTTGTGCGATAAAGTTCATGTTTTTAATAAATAGTGAAAAATGTTGTATTTTAATTCAAAAACTCTTTTTAATCTAATGTAATTATATGATTATATTAACTTTTTAATTGGTTTTAAAGTGAAATTAGAATATATTTTTACCATTTAATCCAATGGTGGTCACTGTAATTAATATCACTTTTATATTGGACATAAACGAGTGTCAATCATTTGATAGATATTGTTTCTTAAAAATACTCTATTTGATTTGACAACAGGATTTAATTATAAAATTAATTAATGAAAATTCTATGTTATGAATTTGTTAAAATAGAAATCATTTTTTAATTCAGATTATCAAATATATCTTAGGATGAATTTTTTGTATTTTTCATAAAAACCCTAATTTTTGATGAATAGTGAAACCACAAAGTGGTAGTTACAAAAACTGATTTTTCGTTGAAATGGAACTTTACCACTTCTATGATTTGAATTTCAAAAATACAATATAAATACTTTTCATTATTAAGTGAAATGTGGTTCAATGAGATGAAAATAATTTTTGATGAAAAGTAACTTTTAAGTTTTATTAATCGCGATTAAAGGTAATTAGTGTGATTTAAGGTAAAAATGATATTATAATAAAATGAAAATATCTTGACACTTGTCCTGACCCTATTGGATGAGTCATGGCCGACCACGACAACCCATGGGTCGATTTGTGGGACCCCATGGAGCCACATGGGTAAGATAATGACACGTATGCCTCTTATTTAATGTAAAAGTAAAAATGACACCAACATTATTGTTTTACTAAAACAATATTTACATGGGGTTATACAAGTAATAGTTTTGACTATAAATAGTCATTGTAAAGCTAAAACTATTTCCTACATCACAATTGTTTTTTTATAATTTTTAGACATTAAATAAATTAAATTATTTATGACATCATGATGATACAATGATTACCTCATTATCTAACGATTTAAATAAAATGAAAATATAATATACAATATAAGACCTAAACATGTCAAAAACATATTGTATTGGTGGATTTAGAACTCTTATCATGTTATCCTCGAAATAAATTAATTTGGTACCTTTAAAATCCGAAACTTATTTGAAAATAAAGTAACATTTTATACTTTTCCAAGAGTGCCCCTCATCTCTTCTTATAAAAGGCCCCCACCTCTACCTATTTACCCACACCTCTCTAGACTTTGTATCAGGCAAGATCTGATACTTCATTCTCTCCACATACCTCTTCTCATCCTAGAAGCCTTACCTTAGTCCGGAAGCTCTTCAAGAAACCCATCTGGGTCAAACCAAAGGGAGTTACCTGATTTTAAGGTAAGGTCTTCACTTGTGCTATTTTGTTTTATTTTTCTTATCCAACCCCCTAAACTCCATTCATTCATTTATTTTGGAAACAAACCCGTATCTTCCATATACTGGGATTTTGTTATGATAAGGTTTCGAGCTACACTTACACACACCTACATCTAATGTTTAAAGAACATACTGTTTCTGTGGATGTTGAATTTCTGCCTCACAAAACGATGATTGTTAAATATTCTTTTAAGACCTTCAAAGGTGGACATTAAGATGTCACTATATTTATATATTATATATAATATATTTATGTTTTCCTTAAGCTTCTGTATTTTTCATTTATGGAATACCTTTATGGTTTCCATTATGGGTAAACGTGATAACTTCATTTTATGAAGTGCGGACTACCGCCCCCTCAAAGTGATTTGGTTTGTTAATACCATATGTGGTACATATAAAGGATAGATTTAGTGATATTATATATGATACCATACAGGAATAATAATACTATTATGTATCATTATGTTTTAATTCCATTAAATATGAAATAGAAATAGAAGTAGCGCTCATGCGTACGTACGGCTTACCGTCTCCATGAACGGTGCATTTCATTTCTTACCTCTAAATGTTATGTAATATTATAAATTCATGTATATAATGGATATATATGATATATATGATATCTAAATAATTAATATAATTCTTTATATAATGTATATTTTACACCATGACCAAACTTGTAATTATAAAGAGTTCATTTTTGACTCAAGTAGCAATGATCGTTAAAACGACCGTTGTTAACTTAAATAATTACATAGTGTTAATGACATGGTAATAAGTGATATAAAAGGAATAATTAACTTGAAAAACGTTCTTAAGAAAGTATAAATGAAATAACGTTTATTATTCAATAGATTAAAGAATGATCGAGTCAAGTCGGATACGAGGTAAGGGATCCTACCTCTCTCTTTCTTTTTAAGTACACTATTTTATGTGATTTATTTTAAGCTCATATTTCTTATGATTGGGATGATATTTTATATTAATCTTACTTTAATTTTTATGTTCATATGATGATGAGACCCTATTTTCTCTCATCAATCCATTTTGGACGTTTTGAGTGGCGCCGTTAGGCTGCCAAATTTTCGTAAGAGATCCAACCTCTCTCTTTCTTGTTAAGTACACTCTTTTATGTCACTTGCTTTAAGCTCCTCTTTGTTATGTTGGGGGATGTACTTTTATAATACTCTTGATGTAAATTTTATGTTAATATGACGAGATACCCTATTTGATCTCATCAATCCATTTTTGGAAGTTTTAAGTGGCGCCGTTAGGATGCCGAGTTTTCGTAAGGGATTTTTCATCTTACTTTTATTCTCTTGAGATTTATGCAACATTTGACACCATTTCCTTTGTGTTTTATATGTAATTCCCATTATTATACTCTTTTTGTAATATAATTTCTTTTAGGAGTTTTTACATAAATTTTTTATTGTCCTTCTTTCATGGGGTGTATGTTGCGAAAAAAAACCCAAGTTGGTAAGAGAACTTTTCACCCTCCTCTTTTTAAAAGACTTATCTTCTTGGGACTTTTAATTTAAATTTTTTAATGTTAAGATATATTCTTCTATATACTTAATGATTTAAAGTTAATGTCCAAGTGATGAGATACCCTTTTTATCTCTCATCAACTCATTTTATGAAGTTTGAAGTGACGATGTTAGGCCGTCGAATTTTTTCAAGGGAACTTCTTAACCCAATTTTGATTCTATGGGATAAACTTTTACTCCTTGAATATGTCATTCTATGAATATGTGTGAAATATATATGATTTGTTTACACTTAATATCCAATATATTTGGTGCATTCGTTTGTCACACATAATTATGTAATTGATTTATCCTTAATCCAAGGATACCGTCTTTGTAAGGGACATCATCTCAATCTCCTTTCATTGAGGCATATTTTGTTCTAAGACAAGGCTTTCTTTTATATGGTGTATAAACCCATTTTACTTTTAATTTTATGCAAAAGGAATCTTTTTCTATGAAGCGTTCTACTAAACGTCAAAAAGGAATGTTTCTTTTAACGTACGCGGTGACAACGTCCTTTTCCGCCGCCACGAGTATTATTTGGTCTTTGGATTCCTCAACAAGTCGTAATGTTTTTAAAATGAAATAAATACCATATACTATTTTATGTATTTTGGTATTGAAAATGGTTTTTATAATGGATTTTTTATGTCAATATATTTAAGGGATATATTGTTATCAAAGTGTGGAAATGTTTTCTTTCCATTATATTTGTTTTATGTCTTATGATTTTATAATGATACTTAGACATTTTACTGGTGGTTACATGATAAACCATATGAAGGGTGGCGCCTTGAATACTAGGATGGGTGGTTACATTATAACCTCCAATTCATTAGTTATGGAAGTCAGCCGTATGGATATTCCATTAAGTGATATATGTGGAAGTCGACCGTATGGTTATTCCATTTAAGTATGTTTATGTCCCAAGTTACCTTTATATGTTATGTGTTCTTTATATGGGTTTTATGGTATTATTTTGGTTACAAAAGGGTATGAAATGATCTTTTATTCATTTAAGATTTTATAATACTTCATAAAGGTGAAAAGTATTACTTTGATAAATAATTCATGGTTTACTTGTTGTTTTGAAAAACTAACGGTTTTCCTCTTTGTGTATCCCTTACTGCGATTTTTATTCTCACCCCAAGTTTTTTTTTGAAATGATTTTCATAGGAATTAGTGTGGTATAGGGTCAAGGATAGGATCCAGGTAAAGTCATGATATCTAAAACAAGGAACTAGACATGTTTCTTTTTAAGAGTTGTTATTTTATGGAAACTTAGTAGAAGTGTCTACTTTGTAATATTTTGAGATGTAATAGTTATGTCCTAATTCAATAAAACTCTAAACCTGAAAATATCCTCAATGTGAATTATTCATTTAATTCAATATTAAGTAAGGTTTAAGGCCGGGGCCTTATAGATGGTATCAAAGGTCAGTTTGGACAACTTTAGTGATTAGGAATTTTTGTTAAACACCAGGTTAGTCCCTAGGTCTATTATTTCAGTTATATCCTTGTTTTCTATCTTTTTTAGATCAAGGAAATTTAGTTACAAATGAGAGGAGGAGGATCTCAAATTACATTCCTATCTCTTCCAGATGACATGCTTGTAATAATTATTGCAATGTCATGTTCAGATGATTGTTAAACGTTTTCTAGAATACAACGCACTTGCAAGCAGTTGTTTGAGATATCAAACACCTCCACTATACCTCGATATCATCGTGGATCATGGTTTGTATTTAATCAAATCCTATTTTCACAATATTCTCATACTTTTAAGAAAGGTAAATATTATCAAGGCATTTTCAGATATTTTACCTATCCACATGATTTTGAGGCATATTATGATTTTAAAAATGGTGGTGAGGAAGGAGACCCTTGCAAAAACTATTTATATTTGCTTTTAAAATATAGTCTCTCAACAAATACCTATGGTATTTTAAAATGACCATTAATATAAAGTTTCAACTCATATTCTGTCAGACTATTTTATAGAAATCATGTTTTATCAGATGATTTCAAATTATATGTCATACATGATTATTTTCCAAAACTGTTTTTCTGTGAACACCCATATGACCCATGTTGTACAAGGTGTATTTAGATGGAGGAAGCAAATGATTTTGAAGGATCTCAAAATCATTGTTTTAATGTATGGGACTTCTACCATCATGAACAAGATGACGATGAAACTGAGTGGATTCCATGATCAAGGTATGTTGTTATTCATTTTGGGAATCATTTTATTTTATGGTGGTTAAATAAGACTTCAAGAATTTAGATGTTGAGATCGTAATGAACATGGATGAAAATGAGAGGTATAAGGAAACTATTGAGGTTAAAACATGTTAGGGTTATTTTTGGAGTTTTATAAAAAGTACAACACATAGACCGTGTGACAACCCGCCGCGTCAGAAAAAGTTGTGGAAATCGAACCCACAACCAAAGTGCGACTGGTATTTATTGCCTACCACTGGACTACGTGAAGTCCCTGGTTAGTATGATTTATTATTTTTAGTTAGATGATTTTATAAATTAAGAGTAATTTGTTTTGGGTTATCTATGGAAATTATTAAACTATCATGGAGGATATGTGAATTGGTTAATTACGTTTCAATATGAGACTTTTAGAGAAACTAATGTTATTTGGATATAAGTGTTAATTTTTACCTTCGAAGACTATGTGACTAAATCCTTCAAATATTTGGGTTTCTATCTTAGTTTGGTTTACTTTGAAAAATTTTATGGACAAATTGTTTATCGAATGGTCCTCGCTGAACTTTGGGTTTTGATGGACAAATTTTGGAGATTAAGAAACGATTTTCTTTTTATAAAGGGTTATCCTTTTCTGGTTTATCTGATCTTGTTCTAACAATTTTTGTCTTGGTAAGTGTATAAAGACATGTGAAATATATAGGTCTCTTTTGTAGATTAGGTGATTCTAAAGAAGTTGATTATAGTACTCTTAATGCGAACAAGTCTTCCTAAATACTCGTCTTTTGGAGACAGTATGAGTTTGTGTATGAAATCTAGTAAAAGTTGAAAGTCAACATGACAAGTAAGTATGTTTCCATAAGATCAAAAATAAATTCTCAATGAAAAGTAACTTAAAACAAAAATGTTTTCTATTAACTATTCCTACTAGGAAATCGAATATCGTTTAACCCACCACAAGTTTGTGATTTTCTTGTGGTTAACTTTCTCCAAAACATGTTTTCTATCACTCTCCCTCAGAACATGACCCTTTGATTTTTCTTCCATATCCATGTTTTCTTACATGGAATCCTAGTATGGGTTCACTCGGGTGACCTCTGTTCTTTTCTTTCTTTCTTTTAAAGTGATTGTTTTACTGACTCTTGTTCCAATGTGGGACTTTCAATGATGTTTCCGAGCACAATTTTAAAATTGAGAGGACGTAATTCCCAAAAGGGGGGAAGGATGTAACACACTAGGTAAATAAAGAATATGAAATTTTTATATTTATCCCTATTTTTGAATAAAATTTTAATATTAATTTAAAGGGAACGCTATGCTCGATGGCTTACCCAATATGCAACAACGAGTTCCTTTGAAATCTTATGTTGCACTCTAATAATAAAATAATTTTATTATAAATGGTAGTTAACACCTATCTGTTGTAATGACGGGAATGAACATAACTAACTATAAAATAATTATATATGTTTTTCAAATATTTTTACTTTTTACAATAAATCCTAGAAGATTAAATATTCGAATAAATCCAATTTTAAGCGTAAACATCCTAACATTCTTTAAAAGGTCGATTAACCGCCTTTTGATGGAGAACCTCTTTTAAATCCACTTTTTGACAATTTTATGTGTTATATTTGACAAAATACAATTCTTATTTAGAATCGGGACATCAAAATTTACTTTGTGTAAATTTTTTGTATTTGTCTGATAAAGTTCATTTTTTTAATAAATAGTGAAAAATGTTGTATTTTAATTCAAAACCTATTTTTAATCTAATTTATTTATATGATTAGATTTTATTTTTAATTGGTTTCAAAGTGAAATTAGAATATATTTTTACCATTTAATCCAATGTTGGTCATTGTAATTAATATCACTTTGAGATTGGACATAAATGAGTGTCAATATTTTGATAGATATTGTTTCTTAAAAGCATGCTATTTGATTTGACAACGGGATTTAATTATAAAATTAATTAATGGAACTTCTATGTTATGAATTTTGTAAAATAGACATCATTTTTGAATTAATAATTTCAAATATATCTTAGGGTGAATGTTTGGTATTTTTCTGAAAAACCTTATTTTTTGATGAATAGTGAAACCACAAAGTGGTAGTTACAAAAACTGATTTTGCGTTTAAATGGAACTTTACAACTTATGTGATTTGAATTTCAAAAATCCAATATAAATAATTTTCATTATTATGTAAAATGTAGTTCAATGGGATGAAAATAACTTTTTATGAAAAGTAACTTTTAAGTTTTATTAATCGCAATTAAAGGTAATTAGTGTGATTTAAGGTAAAAATGATATTATAATAAAATGAAAATATCTTGACACTTATCCTAACCCTATTGGATGAGTCATGGCCGACCAAGAAAACCCATTGGTCAATATTTGGGACCCCATGGAGCCACTTGGGTCAGATAATGACATTTATGCCTTTTATCTAAAGTAAAAGTAAAAATGACACAAACATGTATTTTTTTACTAAAACAATATTTACATGTGGATATACAAGTCATATTTTTGACTATAAATAGTCATTGGAAAGATAATAATATTTCCTACATCATATTAGTTTTTTTTATAATTTTTAGACATTATATATGTTAAATTATTAATGACATAATGATGATGGAGCGATTACCTCATTATTTAACAATTTAAATAAAATGGAAATATAATGTATAATCTAAGACCTAAACATGTCAAAAACCTATTGGATGGGTGTATTTCGAAATCTTATCACCTTATCCTCTAAATACATCAATGTGTGACCTTTAAAATCGGAAACTCATTTGAAAATAAAGTAACATTTTATACTTTTCCAAGAGTTCCCCTCATCTCCTCTTATAAAAGGCCCCCACCTATAACTCCTTACCCACACATCTCAAACCTTTGGCTTGACCAAGCTCTGATTATTTTGTCTCTCCTTATACCTCTTCTCATCCTAGAATCCTTACCTTAGGCAGTAATCTCTTCAAGAAACCATTTTGGTTCAATCCAAAGGGAGTTACCCGATTTTAAAGTAACGTCTTCACTTGTGCTATTTGGTTTTATTTTGCTTATCCAACCCCCTAAACTCTTTTCATTCATTTATCTTGTAACAAAACCAGAATATTCAATATAATATGATGTTTTTATATGAATTTTTCTAGCTACACATACACACACCTACATCTAATGGTTAAAGAACATATAGTTTCTGTGGATGGTGAATTTCTGCCACACGAAACGATGATTGTTCAATATTATTTTAACACCATCAATGTTGGACATTAATATTTAACTATATTTATATATGATATATAATATGTTTATGTTTTCCTTAAGATTCTGTATTTTTCATTGATGAAATACCTTTATGGTTTCCATTATGGGTAAACGCGATATCTTCATTTTATGAAGTGAAAACTACCACCCCCTCAAAGTGATTTGATTCGTTAATACCATATGCGGTATGTATAAAGGATAGATTTAATGATATTATATATGATACCATACTGGTAATATAATACTATTATGATATCATTTTTTTAATTCCATTAAATATGAAATAGAAATGGAAGTAGCGTTCATGCGTACGTACGGCTTACCGTCTCCATGAATGGTGCATTTCATTTATTACCTATAAATGTTATGTAATATTATAAATTAATGTATATAATTGATATATATAATATATATGATATCTAAATAATGAATATAATTATGGATATAATGGATATTTTACCCCATGAGCAAACTTGTAATTATAAAGAGTTTATTTTTGACTCAAGTAGCAATAATCGTTAAAATGACCGTTATTAACTTAAATAATTACATAGTGTTCATGACATGGTAATAAGTGATATAAAAGGAATAATGAACTTGAAAAGGGTTCTTAAGAAAGTTTAAATTAACTCAAGTTTATTATTCAGGAGATTAAAGAACGATCGAGTCAAGTCGGATACGAGGTAAGGGATCCTACCCCTCTCTTTCTTTTTAAGTACACTCTTTTATGTCATTCCTTTTATGCTCATATTTCTTATTATTGTGATGTTATTTTATATTAATCTTACTTTACATTTTATCTTCATATTATTAAGATACCCTATTTTCTCTCATCAATCCATTTTGAATGTTTTGAGTGGCGCCTTTAGGCTACCAAATTTTCTTAAGAGATCCAACCACTCTCTTTCTTTTTAAGTACACTCTTTTTTGTCACTTCCATTAAGCTACTCTTTGTTATGTTGGGGGATGTTATTTTAGATTCCTATTTCTGTAAATTTTATGTTAATATGATGAGAGACCATATTTTATCTCATCAATCCATTTTTGAATGTTTTATGTGGCACCGTTAGGCTGCCGAGTTTTCGTAATGGATTTTTCATTTCACTTTTATTTCTGTGATATTTATGCTACATTTGACACCATTTACATTGATTGGTATATGTAATTCCCATTATTCTACTCTTTGTGTAATATACATTCATTTATTAGTATTTACATCAATGTTTTATTGTCTTTCTTTCATGGGTTGTATGTTTCGAAAGATACCCATGTCGGTAAGGGAACTTTTCACCATCCTCTTTTTAAAAGACTTATCTTGTTGGGTCTTTGGATTTACATATTTTAAAGTTGGGATATGTTATTCAATATAATTACTGATGTAAAGTTTATGTCCATGTGATGAGATACCCTTTTTATCTCTCATCAACTTATTTTATGATGTTTGAAGTGACTCCGTAAGGCTGTCTAATTTTTGCAAGGGAACTTCTTAACCCAATTTTGATTCTTTGGGATAAACATGTACTCCTTGAATATGTAATTATATGAATATGTGTGAATGGTCTCTAATTTGTTTACACATAATTACCACTTATATTTGTTGTATTCATTTGTCACACATAATTATGCAATTTATTTATCCATAATCCAAGGATACCGTCTTTGTAAGGGACTTCGTCTCAATCTCCTCTCATTGAGGCATATTTTGTTCTAATACAAGGCTTTCTTTTATATGGTGTATAAAGGCCTTTGACCTTTAATTTTATACAAAAGGAATCTTTTTCAACGAAGCATTTTACTAAATGACAAAAAGAATGTTTCTTTTAGCGTACGCGGTGACAACGACCTTTTCCGCCGCCGTGAGTATTATTTGGTCTTTGGCTTCCTCAACAAGCTGTAATGTTTTTAAAATGCAATAAATACCATATAATATTTTATGTATTTTGGTATTGAAAATGGTTTTTATAATGGATTTGTATGTCAATATATTTAAGTGATATATTGTGATCAAAGTGTGGAAATGTTTTCTTTCCATTATATTTGTTTTATGTCTTATGATTTTATAATGGTAATTGGACATTTTATGGGTGGTTAAGTGATAAACCATATGACGGGTGGTGCCATGAATACTAGGATGGGTGGTTACGTTATAACCTCCAATGCATTGGGTATGGAAGTCGGCCGTTTGGGTATTCCATTAAGTGATATGTGTGGAAGTCGACCGTATGGTTATTCCATTTAAGTATGTTTATGTCCCAAGTTACCTTTATATGTTATGTGTTCTTTATATGGGTTTTATGTTAATATTCTGTTTACAAAAGGGTAAGTATTGAACTTTTATTCATTGAAGAGTTTATACTACTACATAAAGGTGAAAAGTATTACTTTTACAAAGAATTCATGGTTTACTTGTTGTTTTGAAAAACTAACAGTTTTCCTCTTTGTGTATCCCTTATTGAGATTTTTATACTCACCCCATGTTTTATTTTGAAATGTTTTTCATAGTACTTAATGTGGAATAGGGTCAAGGATGTGATCAAGGAAAAGTCATGCTATCTAAAACATGTAACTAGACATGTTTCTTTTTAAGAGTTTTTATTTTAGGGAAACTTAGTATAAGTGTCTACTTTGTAATCTTTTGAGATGTAACAGTTATGTCCTAATTCTGTAAAACTCTAAACATGAAAAGATCCTCAATGTGAATTATTCATTTAATTCAATATTATGTAAGGTTTAAGGTCAGGGCCTTATATTGAGATCCACA
Source organism: Viscum album (assembly GCA_963277665.1). Classification (NCBI taxonomy): domain Eukaryota; kingdom Viridiplantae; phylum Streptophyta; class Magnoliopsida; order Santalales; family Viscaceae; genus Viscum; species Viscum album. Next base: position 1,855,703,027 of record OY728145.1, read on the forward strand.
TCAAGGCCTATATGATTTCTAAATTGATGATACCAAGAGCTCTTGGATGTGGTGGGGTATACTAGGGAATATCATTTGGAAGAATATAGGAAATAAACAAATCATGATAGGTGTGAGGAGAAGGAGGTGTGAGGGTTGGTAGTTATAGTGGATCAGATGAGTTTATTCTCATAATTTAATTCATTTGTTCATTTATTTCCCTCCATGAAAAGAAATATTGAGGATTATTGGGACTATGTAAAGTGATTAGTTGATAAACATAATTCATATATAGATTTTTCTATAATTAAATAATTGATTTTCATTAAAACATCTGATAATGCATATGGTATATTTCTGATTTTGAAGAAAAAAAGCTTTACTAGTTTTCAAGAGAAAAAATGCTAAAAGGTTATAAACCAGATAGATTATAAGATGTGATTTACTCACACGCATCCTGACCCATAATCTCAAATCCTAAATTCATGTTGTGAAGGCAGTAGTGACCAAACCATGCGGCCATTACAGAAAATCCATTACCCGCCAGGAACTCCTCATACATAATGTGATGGCCAATCAAAGTTCCAGATTTGAATTCCATGGATAATTAGAGCACAAGAAGAATAAATGCGGGGAATAGGTCGTCAATAACAGTTACACGTCTTGTACCTAGTCAAACCACTTAGTACACGAGAAGTGCATGGCACTCTGCAGAACCGTATGAAGTTGACATGGATCAAGGGAACAAATCGTGTACCGCATGTACATGTCGTGATAGAAATTTCATATATAAGCAGAGCTTTGACATAGATTTTCAGAACACTTCTGGAAGAATTTAGTTTGTCACATTCTATTCTTATGAACAATGTCATCCTTTTCCTCTCCAAATCTCAATTAATTCTCATATTTGTGTACATTAAATAATCCAAGACCTGTGGAGATTCAATTATTCAACGCATTCATGTTCCACTTAGATTCAATTTTCCTTCCTTTTTCCATGTAAGTTCTATAAATAATTGTGAATTTATTCTGGCATGTTTTTTAAACTATAATTTCCACATTTGTTTCACAATTATAATTTCATCAATGTTTACCAATCCATCATCTATTATATGTCTTAGTTATTAATCTACATTCTACCCCATAATGAGTAGATGAATCTTTCAGGGGTAGGGATCGAGCGATGTGTTTGTAAAATTAACAAACACTCTTAAATATGAACATGGTAAGTCAAAAAAAATAGTAATTAGGATATAAATTAAATGCCAAACTCATTTGTGAGAATGACTTTGAACACGAGAAAATCAAGAAAATAACCCATCCTAATTGACGAAGGAGATACAACCATTAGTTTAGGAAGATTTATACTTAATAATTAAAACATAATTCACTTAAGCTGTTGCTATCTCCGAACCATGGAATAGCGACATCCTAGGTAGAGATAGGAGAATAAGACCAAATTAAACTAGTGAACCCTGTTTACTTCACAGAATAATACAAAGAATTTTACCAAGGTTATTCAAAGACGACATCATTCATCCATAAAATCAAAAGTTCCCGATCCCTAATTTGTTAATGTAAGAAATCCCAATTTATAACATAGCTTAATATCCCAAAAGATAAGGGTATAAAAAGGACTCCCTTATAGGTCTAAAAAATATATCAACATGAAGTGAGAAAATGGTAGTCTCCATGTGGACTTGACCCCTAATTACTACTATATTACTTCTTTTTAGTTATCAATAGTTTGGGACTAAAACAAATTCTAAATTTGTTACATTCTAGATGAAGTAATGAAACCACTGTACAAATGGAACATCGAATTTCTAGTACATTTTCCTAGGAGTCAACACCATTTTCTTGATGAATTCTGGTTTTTTTACATATGATTACCTTTCCCTCATTCTCTACCTTCTTCCTAGAAGTCCATTGTGTGTCTCCTGCTTTATTATTTCAAGTGAATATACTAAGGTCTCTTGACCCGATCAAGGAAGCTTGAATTATAAAAACTGTTGGCCTTAGATCCCAAGATCGAAAGACATTTTTGTCACTTTTCCAATCAATAGTAGTTGAGCAACATCATAACACAAGACCCAACCTTCCAAATTATCACGTTATAGAGCACCCGACGTAATTAGAAAATACCCTTATAGATTATTTTTTAACATTTATCCATGGGACTACACCAATAATTGTTAAACCTCCAATTAAATCCAACACATTTGAAATCATCCTGGACCCATCCATATGATCTATAACATGGAACAATTTAGCGGTCTATAAAGAGACGATCCCCATGAACATTTCTATATACTCCTAGAAGTCTGTGATGCTTTTTGCAACCAAGGAGTGTCATAAGATGCTATAAGACATCATGTCTTACCATTATAAATCAATGATCATGAAAAATATTTTCTCCAAATCCAATCCTTCAAGACCATTATGACTTGGGGAGAACTCAACATGAATATTCTGGATAAATACTTTTCTCCAATTTGAACAAGGAATATTCGAGAATGACATTCATAATTTCTCCCATGTTGATGGATAATACACATGGGAGGCATGAGATAGATTCAAATAACTCATGAGAAAATTTTCAAATCACGGAAATGACACCTAGATTAAAATTTAAACATTTTATCAAGGAGATCATTCAATGAAATTAACAGTTTTCAATTCCTCCACAAATGCAGATTTGATGTTTAAGACACCTGATGTCAGAAGTGCTATTCGGGATGAAGTTTCCCAAAATTCCAGTCTATGGAAAAGTGATCGTGGACCACCAAGATGTGCAATAAATGAAGTTGATGTAAGCTCTAGGTTAGCTATGCAAGTTGAGGTGCGTACTAAAATAATAGAATCATTTAATGCACCCAAAACACAACCTTCTCCTACCCCAGTCATGGAGATCCAGTCATGTGAGATGTGTGGAATACCAAACCTATAATAAATACTACAAAGAAGGCTATGAAGAACAACATTATTTCAATTATGTCAATTATAATAAACGGAATCAACCATTTCAACATGAATATCTATTTTATCGGTAGAGGCTTTCTCAACAGTAGCCTCAAACCAATTAATGGTATTTTCAGCAGCTTAGTAGTCAATCCTAGTTTTGCAAACAGGGACCACCTGGGTATCCACTAATAAACCCTATACCAAGACCAAAATAGTATACATATCGACAAAAACCCTTTCCGACACCTCAAAAATAGTTTCCACCCACCTTAGGTGAGTCATTCTCTTAACCCATCATTATCTACTCTAAGATATCTCCGGAACAAGAAAAAAAATTGGTTTATTTCCTAAAAGGACACAATAAAACAATTTCTTGGGGAGTGGAAGATATTAAGGGAATCAATAATTCCTAATTCACCTGCTCAATTTTTCTCAAGGAGAATGAAAAAACCAAAAAGACAACCTTAGATGCAACTCACGCAACCTATGAAAAAGTTTGTCAAGACAGAAGTGTTAACACTTATGGATGCTGGAATAATCATCCCAATTTTATATAGTGAAAGGGTGATCCCACTTGAAGTCATTCCCAAAAAGGAAGGAATGACATTGAAAAGAACAGAGGAAAATGAACACATTTCAACACGCGCCATCATGGGATGGAGGGTTTTCATGGATAACAGATGTTTGAATAATAAAACAAAGAAAGATGAATTTCCCATACACATCATGGATCAAATTCTTGAAAGGATATCTGGAAAATATTTCTATTATTTCATAGATAGAAATTTAGGATACAATAAAATTATAGTAATCTCTATTGACTATCACAAAATCACTTTCACATGCACCTTTAGTACGTTCACATATAGACGCATGTCATTAGATATGTGAAACACACCAGCAACATTCCACAGATGAATGAAACTCATCTTTCATGATATGGTGGAAGAATTTCTCAAAATATTAATTAATGATTTCACTGTCTATGGGAGATAATTTGATTTCTATATAAGTAATCTAGAACAATTTCCCCGACGCTGTGATGAGAAATTATAAGTGCTAAATTGGGAAAAAATTTCATTTCATGGTGCAAGGAGGAATTGTGCTAGGACACAAAATCGTAGAAGAAGTAATTGAAGTTTATCTTTCAAAAGTTATGGTCATCGATGATCATGTAGAACCATCAACCATAAAAGGAATCATAAGTTTCCTTGGCCATGCTAGATTCTATAGACGCTTCTTAAATGATTTTGCTAATGTTTCACATCCATTGACACACTGGTTGTCAAAGGAATCCTATTTTGAATTTACTAAGGAATGAAAAAAAGATTTTGAAACACTAATAAATAGAATGATTTCATCCCCAGTTATACATGAATAAATCCAAGAAATATAATTAAATATTATGTGAGATGCAAGAAACCTTGCAATAGAATATTCCCTTAGACAATGTCAAGGCACCGTCTACTTCCCAATCTATTATGCCATCCAGACATTGAATAAATCCCAGATCAATTATACGACTACGGAGAAGGAGATCCTAGATATAGTTTATGACTTCAAAAATTTTTGTTCACAGCTTGTTTTATCTAAACTCATCGACCATACAGATAATGCCACCCTTCGATAACCGATGAGCAAGAAGGATAAAAAACCAAGATTGTTCCACTGGATCCCCTTGCCGAAATAATTTTACATTATGATAAAAAACACCAAAGGAACATAAAATTTTATTTTTGATCACCTTTAATGGCTACCGTTGACAATCATTAATGAAATCATCAAGGCTTACATTGAAGTAGACTTTCCCAATGAGACAATTTTTAGTTTTAGAACCCAACCCTAGTTTTTTGATATTGAAAACTATCTTGACACATGATACCTTCATCATGTCCTTTAAAACTAGCAATGAAATAAGTTTATGTCTAATAAAAAACAATAATTTTGGGAATAACCATTTCTATTTAATCATTGTTCCTAAAGCCTGTTACAACACTGTGTCCTAGAGGAATAGATAGAACATGTAATTGAAATGTGAAAAACATTACCAACTAGAGGAAATCATGGACTAGAGAGTACAGAGGAAATTATCTTACAAAGTAAATTTTTCTCTCCATAATTTCACCATGACCGTAGGATATTTTTCTATAAATGAAACAGATGTCAAAAAATAGGGAAAATATGTAAAAGAAACAAGATTCCACAAAACCCCATTATGGTAGTTGAAGATTTTGACATCTGGCGTATTGAATTTATGGGACCATTTATTTCATCACATGGTAAGAGTTTCATTCTAGTTCCATCCCATTATGTTTCTATGTGGGTTGAAGCTAATTAAAAAACACATGAAAAAAAGGTAGTTATGAATTTTCTTCAAAATATTTTATTCACACGTTCTGGATTTTCGGGGTTACTCATAAGTGATCGTGGAACACATTTCATAGACCATACAATGTAAAAAATTATTGAATTATATGGAATTTGTTACCACCCCAGAACTCCCTACCACCAACAAATAATAGGGAATGTCAAATTTTCAAATAGGGAGGAAAAGACAATTTAATAAAAAGATTATCAATATAAGAAAAAGTGATTAGACCCTCAACATTGAAGATGTATTATGGGTATTTCGAACTGCTTTTAAAACAACCATAGGCACCACCCCATTTAGAATGGTTTGTGGAAAACCATGTCATATTCTAGTGGAATGGAAACATCATTCATTCTGATCCATTAAAAAAATAAGTCTCAATCGAGAAAATGCTGGTGAGTAAATATTATTGGAATTGATATAATTGGAGGAAATTATGAGAGATGCGTATGAAAATGCAAGGATTTACAAGGTAAAGAATGAAAAAGTGGGATGAACAAAAAATTACACAGAATACATCCATTCTATGAAATTAGGTTTTTCAATTCAATTCAAGACCGAGACTATGCCCAATAAAATTGTAGTCACAAGCATCGGGTCCTTATATGGTCATTCATGTTATTCCTTATAGCACAATTGAAATTCAATGTGATGGAGGACAACTGTACGAAGTCAATGGACAAAGATTAACAATATTTTAGGGAGGATTTCATGCTGGCTATACCTTCATCCCCACGTTCCAATGAACCATCAACAGAGTCAAGTTCCCGATGTTAAAGGAAGCACTAATTGGGATGATACCCAAGTTAAGAAAGTTCTATTCAGGTTAAATTAGGATTATACTACAAAAAGCTCACAAATAAAGGTTGATCATTACAATGGGCCAAATACCTAACAATACACGCCATGTAACACAGGTGAACGACATGAATTGTTATTTCCCTTAAAATTGTACATTTCTCCCCCATACACGATGTGGAGACTATCTACACATCATGTACATGGGCAGTTTGTTTTTTTAAAGAAAAAATCATAGGTCACGACCCGAACCATCACGACTCACACAAAAAAAAACTCTGAATTCTCAATCATCATTGACTATCCCGTTCCACCACATGTCTTAGAATGCAGGTTACTCAGGCACCTCATAAATCTCTAACCACTGTCGAAACCCAAGATTCATTTCATACCAAATATTTTCCCTGGTCACACAGTGACACCTGAGGTGATCAATCTTCCCAAACGACCATGCACACTCAAGGACACAACCTCTAGCAGGTGTAAGAGGAAATGGAGTCACTAGGTCAGTGGACCCCAAGAGACTAGTCACAGTCCACCTTCGCTAATCCTTTATTTTATTGAGTCTTTTTTACCGCTTCCTTTTGTTTTTATTTTTAGTTTGATGACCTTATTGAAACTATTATGTTTCTTTTCCAAATATTGAATGAAATCAGTCTCTCCGCATCTCATTTTTATTTTGTTAATCATAGTACATTTACCTGTGATCTAATTTTTTCTATCCTGTGAAATAAATTCTTTCTCTAAAAATTTTCAGGTACATTTTCACACGTAGATATCTTCAATCAACCCCATTGCATACCACATACTCTAGGGAGATCTCGATTCCCTTTTATATAAATTATATCAACAAAATCCTATTTTTAATTCTTTAATATTAAAATTAAACCACTCACACATATACTTCACTAATAGTCAGGACACTATCTCATTCTATGTGTGGGGAGGATTCTCATGTTTCACTTATGATACTCATCAAATTATGGTTGTTCTCACTACTCTATGATACATTTTTCAAAATGATAAGCATTATTTGAACCTAAAAATCTTTATGCCCTATTAATTAAAGAAAATGTAATGTGATAATGTGTTAAGGACCGTGTATCATTCCTACATAGAATGGTCTAGAATGATTGCTGAGTTCAGATGATTACTTAAAATTCAAAACATTTAAGTTAATATTAATTAACAAACTACATAAGATGTATTCCCTTTTTAATTTCTAGTTTGGTTATGACTTCCATCATCTATGATGGAACTCAAACTATAATAGAATTTTATTATTTAGGAATATTTCTAGAGAGATTCCTGGTGCATGAAGCCCTACTAGAACTTTCACTGAGATATTATCAAAGATAAGACTAAATATGTATAGAATTGAAATGAATGAGGAAAAAATGAAATTTATCCTTCGTTCATCCCATAGTTTCCATGAATTACCTGTTATAATGAAGATTTTCCAAATGAATTATCCTTCATACCCTGCCCCCTATACAATTCTTAATGAAAACCTTTAATCAAGTGTGTGGAGGTATTCCGAAAGCATGGGATGATTCCACATCCATAGATGTATGAGGATCTCGTCTGACTATGAGGCTATGATATGTATAATATTTTTCACTCCATTCAAATTATGTTCCTTTCAAAAATACCTAAAGAAAATAAAGAAACAAAATTTTCATGGGTTGTGTACAAGGGAGGTTAAAAATCACCATCTCCTAGAACAATGAATCATGTGAGGGCCCACGTGTTGTTAGGTGATGGCTCGATGAAATATCATAGGAACAAATTTGGAAAATTTAAATACAATAGAAAATGAAAATTAATGAAAGAGGAAATGAACAAAATTACTTTTCATTTACATACTTTATATACATGTGGATCCCACCTGAGCTCATGGAGTACCAATTTGACTATCCTGAAGGAGGAACACCATCACTCTTGTTCTTAAACTTTTTTTCATTGTACTATATAGCTTACACTCCTTCTTGAGCATGATTTTTATATCATTGATAACTTCCCACAACCACAGATTCATCAGAACCAAATTGCATAATCCCTCAAGATAAATTTTTTTACTTGTCTATACACAATCGATATGGTAGAACCAGTAAATGCTTATGGATAGGAACATGTACTATAGTTACTAGAATAACTCTATTTATATTTCCACCCTGAGTGTTGAGTGAAATAGGGAGGTAAATTTCAATTGGGCATATAACTTAGGAAACAATTATAAAGTTGTAATTAAAAGAAGATAATTTTTTAGGAAGTGCAAACTATGAATTATGACTGACTTTCTATACAGGATTGATTCTGGAACATGAACCTTTCTCTGTTTACACCTAATTTAGTTTTATGGACATAATGGTTATTTATCTCTTTAAAAATTTCTTATCCTATATAGAATATTTGTTGATACATTTTTTCATGAGGACAAGCAATAATTTTTTTTTGGGGGATTTGAAAAGTATATTTCATATATAGATTTTTCTATCCTTAATTCATTGATTTTCATAAAAACATACGATAATGAATGTGGTATATGTTTAATTTTGTTGGAATAATGGATTTACTAGATTTAAATATAAAGGAGGCAAAAAAGTGAAAACTTGACATACTACATGACGTGATTGCGTCATACACATCGTGTACCCAAAGATCACAATAGAACTTCATATTGTGAAGGAATTCATAACCAAACCACACAACCAACAAGTATAAGACACTACATGTCAGGAACTCCTCAAACTGGATGGGAATCCCAATCAAAGTGCCAGATAAGAAATCTGTGGAGATTCTACACACATGCATAATAAATGTGGGGAACACGTTGTGAATAATATTTACACGTCATGTACCTGGTAAAACCTCTTAATTCATGAGAACCACGTGCCAAACTAGAGATACATATGAAGTTGAAACTAATTAAGGGTATGTGTTGTGTACCATAGGTACCCATCCTGACCGAAATAGCTTATATAAGAAGAGAAACAACATATAATATGAGACACTTCTCGACGAGTTTCTTTTCTCCCATTCGATTCTTTATGAACTCTCTCGCCCTTTTTATCTCCAAATCTCAATTTATTTTCACTTTTGTGTATATTCAATATTCCAAGATCTGTAGAGCATCCATTATTTAATGTATTCAAGTTCCAATTAGATTCAAATTTTCTTTCTTTTTTCCATGTATGTTCTAGTTATAAATTTGAATTTCTTATTTCATGTTATTGGAATTATCATCTCCACATAAATTACATGATCCTGATTTCATCAATTTTTATCGATCCATCAGCTATGATATCTCTTAGTTATTCAAATTCATTCTACCCTGCTATGTGTTGTTAAATCTTTCAGGGGTATGGATCAAGCAATGAGTCTGTAAAATTAACACACACTGTTAAATATGGACATGGAATGTCAAAACTAAATAGTAATTAGGATTTAAATTCAAGGCCTATCAAATTTGTGAGAATGAATCTGGCCATGGGACAATCAAGAAAACGATCCAATGCTATTTGAAGACGAATGAGCTACGACCACTAGATCATGATGCTTTCTCCTTAATAATCCAAACATATTGCACATATGTTGTTGCTATCTCCAGACCACTAAATAAATACTTCCTTTGTAGAGCTAGGAGACTAAGACAGAAGTCAACTAGTGATCCCAGTTTTCTTCACAGACTAAGACAAATGATTTTTCCATGGTTAGACTTAAAAGACATCATTCAACGAGACACTCAGGCGATCCTGATACCTCATTTTTTTAAAATAAGTCATTCCAAATTAAAACATATCCCAGAATTCCCAAACATAAGACTCATGACAGGAATCTCTTATAAGTCTGAAAACCATATTCCCTCAAATAAAAAAATGGAAGTCTCCCCGTGGACTCGACCCCTCACTACTACTATAATATACCATTGTAGTTTGAGAAATCATGGTACTAACAAAAAAGCTTTAAATTTGATCCATGATTGAGGAGGTAATAACACCACCACGAAAAAGTCACTTTATTAGTTCAAGTGAGTTCGAAAAAATTTCCATTTACATCAGGATAGACTCATGAATGTTGAAATAATTCATTTATGTAGCATATTTCATATATTGTAAAATTTCACTACTCACCAAAAAAGAATGTATTTCAGAAAAATAATTAAATCACCCTAACCAGTATTTGATGTGTAGAATCAAAAAATGAACTCCATTTAATTTTTTTTCTAAATATGAGTAATTTAATTTTTTTATTAAAATAAAAATTTACTTGAAATAAAAAAATTATAAAATTATAACTTATTTTATAATGGCATATAATATTTATTGAGGTCTAATAAAATTATCATATAAAAATAAGAAATAAAAATACTAGTTTATGAATACATTATATGAGAATAAAGTTTCTATTACATTATTAAATTACTCATTTTATATTCAAGACTTATAAAAATACCAACACTATAATATAATTATTTCATATTTCCACTTATATGATAGATAAATTTTATTTTCACTATCGTTGGTAAGATTCCTATTCACATCACCGATTTAATTTTCATAAGGGTAATATTACCATTTATAAGGGTAACATTACTATTAATAAGGGTATGTTACTATTCACCAACAATTTAGTTTTTCCTATAGGACTCCAAACATAATACTTGTCACATCTAAGTATGTAATATTTTTTAAATTAAAATCACAGAAGTAAGAAAATTATGTTTAATGGACAGATGGAATTTTGTAGTTCATTTACGCATTGTGTGGAATTCTATTTCCTAATGTTATTCCATGTGATTATGGTATATGACATTATTATATGAAGAAATTTATATTGATATAACTTTATTTTGTTACATTCTTTCCAACTTTTGAAAATTTTTCCTGAAAATTTCCTTTTACAAAAACTGGTGAGGGTACTTCTCCTTCATCACCTCCTCCAGTTCCCATGTTTATTCTCCATAATTATGTTTCCTCCACAACAATTTGACAAGGTGTGTTATATTTTTGTGTAGAGCTTTATCTCTCCAATCCATAATCATTACTAAATTCTCTATATAATAGAGATTATCTTCCAGGTATACCACCTCTGAATTCAGTACATTTGAGTGATAGGGTATGTACTTCATTAAGAGTGATACATGGAAAACATCATGAAATTGAGCCATATTTTGTAGAAGTTGAAGCTGAAATGCCATGGATATTATGAGGTCAAGGATCTCAAAGGGGCCAATTTCCCCTGGGATTAGCTTCCCTTTCTTTCAAAACTACACAAATCTCTTCCATGGTGATATTCAAAGGATGACATATCTCCTATGTTGAACTCTAAGTCCCATAGATAGTTGAAATCATAGCTCATTTCCATAAACTGAGAAGCTTTAATATATTTTTATATGTCTTGAACCTTTTAGCCATCTCTTGTACAATATAAGCTCTATGTAGCTATATCTCTCAAACATCATCCCAAATTGTTAGAACTATAGATCGCTTTAAATAAAGTGCTTCATATGGGTCCATATGAATACTTGAGTGGAATATATTGTTGTATGAGAACTCAACCAATGGAAAATTATGATCCTATCCAAACATAGAGTTTAAAGAGTAGTCTCTAAGCATATCATCGAGGGTCTGAATTGTACCTTCAGATTGGCTGTCATTTTGGTGGTGATATCCCATGATGATATTTAATTTAGTACTAAAAGCATGTCGAAGACTCCTAAAAATTTAAACAAGAACCTTGGATCATTATCAGAGACAATATAGAGTGGAACCCCATGTAGTCTCACCATATAATTAATATATATCTTAGAAAATTGTTCATGAGTGGGATATTCTTGAATAGTGATAAAGCAGGAAGTCTTGGGGAGTCGGTCCACTATATCACATTATTTCCTTGGGATGTCTTCAGTAGACCTATGAAATGTCCTTAGTGACATTATCCCATTTTTACAATGGTATAAGAAATGGTTGCATCACCCCATTGGACAATTTTGAATCCTCTTTAACTTATTGACATATTAAGAACCTTGACATATTATCAACATTATCCTTCTTAATGTTGTTCTACTAGAAGTGCTATTTGAGATCCTGATACAAATAGGTGCTACTATGAGGGATAGAGAAAGGTGAGATATGTGCATTTTGACATTTCTCATTCATTATCACAGGTGATGAAGGCACAAAAACCTGCATTCCAAACCGAATCACACCATCATCATCAACACGGAACTCTTTCACCTACCCTTTATTTTTTGCATTCACCTTCTTTTGTAACTCTAGAGTATCCCTTTGTGCCTCCTTAACAATATATTGGATAGATGGTTACACAGTCATTTAGGAAAGATATGATTTATTCTTCATCATTATGATTTCCGAACTCATCATTTTCATATCCATGAAGAGATGTTCTTTCTCAATCCACATCATAGATAGTGTAGCAAGTTGTTTTCTTCTTAGAGCATCATTTACATTTCTTACCTTGCCAGGATTATTGTGAATAGATAAATCATAGTCATTTGTTAGCTCTAACTGTATCCTTTGATGGATGTTCATATCCTTTTATGTGAATATACAGTTTATGATTTTTTGATCGGTATATATGTCACACTTCTCACCATAAATTTAGTTCCACTATATTTTAAGTGCAAAAGTCACAACTTCTAGCTATAGATCAAGAGTCGAGTATTTATTCTCATGGATCTTCATCTATTGTGAGGAGAGATTATCACATCCTCATTTTTCATCAGTACACCACCGAAGACTTTCATTGAAGCATCACTGTATAGCCCAAAACATTCTACACTCTTCAATAATGTGTGTATTGGTGTAGTGATAAACCTTTTGTTTAGATCCTTGAAGCTTTCCTCACATTCATATATCAGGACAAACTTCAGCCCTTTCCTTGTTAACATAGTTTGAGGGATATGAAATTTTTAGATGTTTTTCAAAAAAAAGTCTATAGTACCAAACTAATCCAAGAAAACAATGTAATTATATGATACTAGAGGGTCTGGGCAATTCCTTAATCACCTTTTCTTTTGAAGGGTCCATAGAAATTAACTCACTTTTTATCACATTTCCCATCAAATCTACTTCCTTAACCCAAATGTCACACTTTCTAAACTTATCTTATAACTTCCCCATTATCAATGTCACTAACAGAAGCCTTAAATATACTTCATATTCCTCCTTTCTCTTTGAGTAGATGAAAATGTCATAGATAAACACTCCCCCAAATTATTCAATGTAGTGTATAAAGAATATATTCATCAAATCCATGAAGATTTTAGGGGAATTAGTAATTACTAAGGGAATCACTAGAAAAATATAGTTACCATACCTCATACGAAAGGTAGTCTTATGAATGTCTTCCTACTTCACATTTATATGATTATATCTAGAACAAAGATCCACCTTTAAAATGTATTGAGCTCTTCAGAACTGATCGAACAAGTTTCAAATCCTCAGAAGAGGGTATTGTTTCTTTATGGTGATCTTTTTGAGTTACTGATAATCGATACACGGTTGCATTGATCAATTATTCTTATGGAAAAAGATCACTAGCACACCCCAAGGTGATGCACTAGGGTGTATGAAACCTTTTTACAAATTCTCTTGAATCTGATTATTTAACTCTTATAGTTCAATATGAGAAATATTATTTGGAAAATTTTAGATAAGAGTATATCCAAGTATGAGTTATATAGGGAACTCTACCTCATGATCTCGAGGAAGTCCATGTAACTCTTTGAGAAATTAATCACTATATTTCCTCATGATAAGAATTTCTTCTTGGTTGATAACTTCTTTTAACTCAACCATTTAATCAAGGTATCAGTATTTATAGGAAATCAACAACAACGGTATTGAATGATTTTCTAAAGGATATTCATGATCTTCTTTGAATTTATAGAAGAGCATGGGATGGATCAAAATTTGAAAATATATTTTCATTGCTGGAAATTTTATATTTTTTATATATAACAATATCCAATCCATTCACTTTATATCATCAAATTACACCAAGAGAAGTATCACGAGATTTTCTAGAAGAATCTTCCCAAATACGCCCAGAGGAGAAGAGTCCAACACTTAGTTTTCAATTAGTGTACCACTTGGTGTTTTTATAGATATATCTACCTCAAGGTTTCAGGGATTCAATTCTATAGTTATAGATATCATGAATGAAATAAAATAATGTGAATAACTTGAATAACATAACAAATTTTCTATTCATTAGTGAATAGTATGTGTACCTTGGAGGCTTCATTTCCATTATCTGCATCTGCAGTAGTGACGAAATTATCCTTCCCTTTTTTCATTGGATTTGGTGGCTGTTAATTCTGATTACCCTTGAGGACTCGAGGTTTAGTGCAATGGCTTGCATAATGACCTTGCTCCCTACAGTTGTAGCGTTGGACCATGGGTTGTGGTATCCTTTCCTCTATCAAATTGTACTACCTTCTCATGTCTTTTAGATGGTATTGAGTTTGGGGGCATTCTCTACCACACATGAATCATTTCCACAACCCTTTGAGGTAGTTCCCATGATGGGTTTTCTGACATTTTTGAAATGTGGGTGGTTGGTTTTTATTTCCAGCTTTCTCATTAGATCATCTTGCACGAAACCCAATTTTATTTTCTTATCAACATAGCCATGTGAACATTTCTAAACCCCATATCCAATTTTAGAGAACATTTTACTACTACATAATTACTCCAAAGGTCTCTAATTCCAAAACCTACTGATGGTGTTTTTTTAATCCACTAAAGAATATATCAATAATTCGAACAATTTTTATAAAAAACCCAAAGTGTACCTTGAAAGCTTTGTGAAAATGTATTCATAGGAAATGAAAAAATTTAAATTATTTTTCTTCAGCTCTACGAATTCTCTCTCTATCTTAGTTTGAATAATTTGATGGAAATACTTATTAAGAAACATTATCTTAAAGTCTTCCCACTCAATCTCATCAATTTATTCCCTCATCTTGGGGTTATTAATCAGTTCCATCCATTGACCAACCTCTCCATCAAGACGATAAATATCTAGAGTCACCTTCTCCATCTTAGAACATTGAATCACCAAAAAGATATTGGCCACTGAGTTTATCCATCATTCTACAACAAGTGGATCAGAAGATCCACTAAACATTGGTTTTAATTCTACATAAAACAATTGAAATCATGTTGCTCCATCTTAGGTGAAGGATAATGATCAACATTATTCATATTATTATTCATAACCTAAGAAAACAGGATAAACATCACCATGATGTTTTGAACTCCACATACCAACGAATTGAAGATGTCATTCTTGTAATCACTGTATTGTCCCTCGTACGGGTTGTTGTCCTAGCTTTTTCTGGTTTCCAAAATTTTTTAAAATAGAAAAGTTTAGAACAAGAAAATACGTCAATAATTAAAGAATAAATAATATACTCTTTTTTGCAATTAACCCCAAAATAAATTATTATAGGATCTAAATGTTTAGAAAAGTTTATTGTGTGCTTACATATTCTTAGTCTAATAGTAGGGTTTTCACTAAGGTTCTATTATTCTAATTCCCAAATTATTTAAACCACACCTATAATACCGAATATAGAAACACTATAATCTCTAAAATGTTTCTAAAGATAAACAAAAAAAATCATTACACAAAGAGGATCGAAAGGTTTAATGTCTTGGGAAAACTAGGACCAAACATAAAATTTACAACATAAACATAAACAATTATTTTATTCCTTCTTCTATAGCTTCTTAATAAACATTTAATTATCCTTAGTACAAGTAGTCACTTTAGAATATATATCAAAAAATGGGTGAGCTAAAATCTTGTTAGAGGATATATGTTGAAATGAATAATTATAACATGGGGTTTGCATAATAATTATCGTCATATAATAGGCACATGATTATAATCATGAGAAGAATCCATAAGAAAAGACATGGAATTCACCAATGAAAAAAAAATTAAACATCATGTTTTAGTGGTAAACTACCACACATAGAATGGACAAAGATCACATCATTATAATTCATAATTCACATTACTCATGAGTTTATTGACATTACCCAATGCATTGGAGTGCTATATAATTCTTGGAAAACCCATCACATCATAAAATTTACATTATCATTCATGAAACATGATATATATCAATCGCGATCCTAAAAAACCCATGGAATGGAATGGGGTTCCCTTTATAAGAATATTATTTTAAACACTGGCTTCCTAAAATAATTTTGGAATGACATTCTTCTTATAAGACTCATCATCCTTGAGTTATAAGTAAAAAAGCCGTGTTTTGATAGAAGAGTTAGTTTGGATAACATGTTGGTTATCTAAATCTCAAATAGAAAAAATGAATATCCTTGAAATGATTATAAAATTTTGAAATAATTATTTTTAAGTAATAAACTTTCTGAAAATAGGGTGAAAGAGTGAAAACCCTATAAAAGAGAGTTGGGTTGGAGAGATCCCCTTACACATTTCCTGAAAGATTATTTCAAATTAATATCCTATATAATCAAATTAGATTCATTAATTAACAATTAAAAAACCTCATATACATGAATATGAATCAATATGGTGTTATTATTTTGTTTAATGGGATTTCAGATGAGTTATAGGGTTTAATATTATCGTTTTAGAGCATTAATTTTCATGGTTTCCATGATCAGTTCGATTTGTATTCATTAATAGATGTTCGTTTATAATGATAATGAATATCAAAAATTGTTATTAAATGTTATTAATGATATTACAGAATTCTAAATGGTATTACAATGTATTTCATTCTTCAGCATGAGGATAAATCATTAGGAAAATGGGTATGATGATTGTTTTAGGCTACTTTTAGAGTTGTTTTGAATTTTATGAACTTGTTTCATTTTATCATTTAGTATTATGAGTAAAAATTATTTCTAAATATTTCATAGGGTTATGACGTAAACATTAAAATATTTTCTGAACCATTTAATGACCTTAATAACATCTTTGATGATGTTTAAGGAAAATAAATGTGAGGCACCCACAGTGTCGGTAAATTGCCACATCACGGATGACGAATTATTTATTAATAGGAAAGAGAGAGAGAGGGATATATTTACTATTTTATATTTAATTTCAATGATATAATTACATTATAGGTATTTCAATGTAGTTATCACTCCATTTGGATGAAGGTAGGTGTGGAAAGAATAAGAAAAGAAGATAAAATTAGAAGGAAATTAAAAGAAAAGAGAGAGGATTCACCTTTTGAATTCTCCTCTTGTGATCCACCTCAATTCACCTAGGAATGGTATATTGATAAGACCAAGAGATAATGGATGTGGGGGAGTGACTATGGATGATTATTAGGTATAATATATGCAATGATCTAATCTTTATAGGAGTGAGGAGAAGAGGGTGTGAGGGGTGGTATTTATAGTCGAGGGGAGGGTTGTTTTCTCAATATTTAATTCATTAGTTTAATATTCTCCCTCAAAAAAAGTAATAGTGAGATTTTTTGTGAATAATTATAGTAATTATTTCATGTGAGTCAGAAGAATTGACCATCTTCATTTTCCATGACTCAAGCATGTTGCAAAAATTCATTTATTTAGCATATTTTGTAAATTATCGAATTTCACTATTTCCCAAAAATTAAAGTATTTCAAAGAAATCAAAAAAATTAAACCTAATTATTTTTTGTATAGAATAAAAAAATGAACACTATTTTAACAGAATAAGTTTCGTAATAGGAGTAATTTAATTTTTTTTAAAATCACAATTGACATGAAACACTCAAATTTTAAAATTAAAACTTCTATTCTAACACTTTAAAAAACTAATTATTGTCTCATAAAATTGTGATATAATCATAATACATAATAATGCTAGTATTTGAATAATTTTTTTGAAAATAAATTTCCTTTTAAATTATTTATATAATTATTAAATATTAATGACTTACAAAAATACGAACACTATAATATAATTATAGCATACTTCCGCATAAAGGATGTATAAATTTTATTTATACTATCATAGGAAAGGTTATTATTTACATGGATAATTTAAAAATCATTAGGGTCATATTACTATTATTAAGGGATACATTACTATTCATAAGGGTATGTTACTATTCACAAAAAAATTAATATTTTCATATCAGACTCCAAACATCTTACTGATCACTACCGTGTATGTCATATTTTCAAAATTCAAATCACAGAAGTAGAAAAATTATGTTCAATGGTGACATAGAATTAAAAGTTCATTTAATCATGATGTTTCATTATGTTTCCTAATGTTATTTTATGTGATTATACTATATGACATAATTATAAGATGATAATTCCATTGATAATACTCTAGGTAATTATATGGATCATTACCTTGGATTTTATCACAAAAGAGTGATATTCCCCCTCCTATGTATGAGATATATTTACATAAAGAAATTCATCATATAGTTAATTATTATTGAACTAATGTATCATATGCATGAGTTTTATCAACAAGGTGATATATTTTAAAATTATAGTTTGCTTGATTTCCATCACCGTGTGATATGTAACGACATCCAAAGACTTTAATTTAGATTTGGTCACAAATTCTATTTCAACCAATCCCTATTACATTTTGGAAATGACACACATTTCAATTGTTGGGCATACATGCTTAACATCCAAGATAAATCATATATTTGATTCATTCATGAATTTGTGACCAGAAGTATCATCTTCGTAAAACATTAGACTTCCTCAGACATATATGGAATATATCATCTCAGGATGTTCAGTGTCATGGATCTTATGATATTAAGATATGTGACAAAGTGATCAATGATTACCATAGAATCAAATTATTTTTGTTCAAATTAATCTAATTATAAGGGGTGGACTTTATTTTTCACCCATATTTTTGTATGTTTTATTTTTCCATTGAAGACTTTTAATGTTGGAAAATTTAGTTGAAACAAATATAGATTTCATGGATCCATTGATAAATGACATTGGATATGCAGAAGATATAATTTGGATCCATTATATGAATAATAATTTTATTCTTAGTAGTTAAGGGTTCTTAGTTTTCCCTTTTCCAAAAAAAACAAGGCCAACACAGTAGCCATGTAAGACAATTCGACCATAAGAACATGTGGGCCAACCACAGCCATTTGGATTCGGTAAGGGATAGTAAGTGGAGTTGTAGAGGAGGAAGAATATCCCTCATTGTATCCATGCTGGGCCAGATATAGGGCCCATGTTGCGTAAGCCCATAGTTTGGAATAGCCTGAGCCCATAGTGGGTGAGGCCTATAGGATGGAAGTGATGCATATGGTATAGTTTTTAACCCCATTGCTGACTTGAGAAGCGGATGTCATGAAGTTGATTATATACAATTGGAATGTTGGTGAAATATTTTGATGTGGGATGGGGCATGTCAAATTTGTACCTTCTGATCACGCATCCCATTGATACCGACCGTATTTTTTAGTCTAGTGGATTGTGGGTTCATATTTCATCTCATCCCAGGTGGAACATTTAGAACATAGCTGGTCCCACACAATATAGGACTATCTTATTCAACCACCTGCTCGTCTTTCTCCCTCCCACGACACTAGTTCAGCCTGGTAGAGATACCTACTCAACATCACCACCGTATATCTGATCTGTCCCTGATGGTTTCACTAGACTAAAAAAAACAAGATACATCACAATAATGAACTCAAAATTATAGTGGCATGTCGTGATATCTTCCTCTATCACTCGATTCTATCGCATGGTCATCAATTGATCATGCGATCTAAGGGAATACTATCATTGAAGGTATCACAAGAAGTTCAACGATGAAGAACCCTTCCACCTATGAGATAATATTCATTCTAATTAATTAGTATTTTTGGGATCATGTGAATCCATAGAATGATATATAATCACCATATTATTAGATGAAATGATCAAGCGAGGATACCTCCACACCTTCGATAGTGTAAGCGACATTCAACCTGTGCAAATAGGCATTGAACTCGGCCTCTTACTACCTATATAAATTCTTATCCCATAAAAATACATAAAAAAAAGTGGGAGGAGAGGGAGATATATAAAATAAGAAGGATAATAGGTAAATATCAAAAAAAATATTGGGGTCAATGGAATTTCTGAGATATCACCTCCATGTAATTAAATGGTCCGTCATGCAAGAATTCATCGTAGGATGTCATCAGAAGATCGCATCACATGGTCATCATAATATCACATTATTTCATTAAATACCATTTTAATGCATTAAACAAATCATTAAAAGCCTCTCCAAATATTACGTGATGGACAGAGCTATATAACATCATTAGACACATTAACATAGGTCCTAGAATGCATAGGGCACCCATACTAGTGCCCGTGAGTTTACCCTAGTGAACATGTCACTCATGTTCTCAAAAATACCATGAGAATAATTTCTTATCCATGATTACATACTTATATGAACATAGTATTCTTGGCCAACATGATCCCCCAAATTTCTTTGACATGATAGTAGAGACCGTTTCGATACTCAATTGGGAACACCTGCAAATCGCATGAACGAATGAACCTCACGTGAGCCCTCTACAGTGAAAGTTATACCTGTGAGCCTATGATAACACAATATTCCACCCTTGGTTTTGATAACCAAGATAGATAGTCACCAACATAGGTGTCTCGTGTATGTGATTCCTTCACGTAGCATCGATCATGTGATCATGTTGGTCTATCGGTCTTGTTCCATGAAGAGACATCATGAATCATAATTTAAGCACGCATCACCCATGGATAACCCCTCTAAGAAGAGAATGAAATAAGGATATGTTACCCAATGTGTTGTGAAGCTTCTCCTTACATGATACACCCATAACTGTACAAGCAACATCAATTGACATTCCCGCACATGGTGGTCGTACCCATCATTGGATCTCATTAAGGTCATATAAATTGAAAGAAGGATGGAGTTTCATAATACCCCTTCATGAAGACATAATAAAACCTGTATGTGTCCTTAGCTCACAAAATAACTAATATGGAAGAATCAATTTGGGCATACACTTGTGAGACTTAACAAACAAAAGATCCTAAAAATATCCATGAGACACCACCATGTGAATAGTCCAAGGAAACATGACTGAAACAGTCCTCATTAGACTCAATTATGTTAATCCCTTTGACATGTCTACTTCTCTCGTGTGAAGACATCTGAGACAAGTTAGTTTATCATGCGCCTGACCCCTAACATAACTTCTTTGGTTACACAACAAATCACGGACATGTCTTCTTCTCCAATGAGATGACACCATAGTCATGGTAATTGATTATCCAACTACCCATTAATGTGACTACCATGTCAGATAGGGTTCCATTAAATATAGAGAAAACAATCAAGACACATCATTAATGCCCCTTAAAAAATGACCAATTTATTGAGTAAACCCAAAAGGGATCATTCCATGTGGACCCAAGACAAGAATCATTGGCCACATACCCATATTATAAAGGAATTTTCCTTGGTGATCTAGGTCCATGCAATCATGCAACCCTTCCAATTTCATGCTCTCAAACATATCGTTCATGTTTGCAACCTCTATTTAATCACTCAAAGGATATGGAATTAGTCGAACAATAAGGTAGCCTTAGATCGTAAGCCCCAACCATCATGATACCTTACAGAATAGTCCACAACATGTCAGGCTACCTTAGAGTGTCATCCCTAACCAAATGAGGAACCTCAGAGTGTAATCCTTGACTAACTGGTCAACCTTGTTGTGTAAGCCCCGATTAACAACAAAATATTCCGTTGATAAATTTGGAATCCATCTAAGTATAAGTCCCTAGAAGTCATAAAATTTCATGGATATATATAATGACTGTGAGAATGATCATCATTCCTCATCCATCAGTATATGAGAAGTGTTGTCATACACATGTATAATTTTATGTACAAGCCCTAATCATTCCCCCAAGCCCCTCAAACAGATCAGCGGGTTGGTGGTCATTGTGATATACAAGAAATATGATTCCCTCCATACTCGGGATACATAGGATGCCTTCCTATGGTGTTAGATGCATGCCATATCCTAAAAAGTATGAGTTATTTCACCCTTAAAAAATTAACTTTAATGTCTAATCCTCATATAGATATGAAATCATGGATTGTGCCCAATATACCATTATTTATTATTTCTCAAACCAAGCATGGATCAAGTGGGCTATGAGATAGTGATGATAATACTAAAATAATGTTGATTATTAACCTTTTGTGGGACCACAATTTATATGTTATCCTTATTACATCCCATTTCTGTTCAAAGGTCTACATTCAAGAAGAAGAATCCCAGGGTTGTCTGATATGAATAAGTCCCACATAGGGCCTCTATTGTCATATCTCTTACGATAAAGACTCCCATTAGAATAAATACCTAGACTCTAATTCCGGTCTTAAATAAGATGATTTGTATACCTCACCGAGTTCTATGTCTGATATTCACATCCTTATATCATGATATTAAACTACATTGATAGTTCCAATCATACGACTATAACCTATTTTGAGCAAACTGTGTGGGTTTTGAACCCTCCTCCCATGGGATAGGTAGGACGACTCGTAGAGGATGAATCCCATCTTCAAGACACAAACCACCTCCCTAGACAACAATGTACTCTAGATTGATTTAACATGTCCACATAACAAATCATTATAATAAAATAAGAGAGATATAATGATCTTGTGATATATACTTCATTGTACTTATCAATACATATTCGTAATCAATTCATTAAAAAAGGGGTAACTAGTCCAATATCAGGTCAGGGATGGATATCATGAACATATCTTAAATCAATATGAGAGTCCAAAGAGGTAAATATTCTTTCCAAAAGGTTGTGATGAGCCAGAACTCCCTTCTTCTTGACCAATGCGAGTCCCCAAGAGACGTTGGGCCTAAAAACCTATATAAATATTGGCATTTGGGAAGCATGTCTGTATCTAGCTATGTTTGTGGAAACAATTAAGAGTTTCTAATAAAGAAAAAACAAATGGAAAACATGATGCAAGTGATTGAGGGAGTCTTTAAAACCCTCATCAACCATGAAATTAATATAAACCCATACCATGTATTAAAACATGCTGAAAAAGAGGCATTTTTCAAAAAAAAATAGCTTTTCCTCACATCCAATAGGAATAATTTTAAATTTAATTATGTAAATTATGTGGATTTAATCTTGAAAAATGCATTAGATATTTAGAATGAAGTGGTCTAATTTTTTTAAATATTCCAATATCATTTTATGTCATTATGAATAGTAAATATAGAGAATAATCATATGTACGGTAAGGTTAACATCATTAAATTAAGGAAAAAATAATTTGATAAGGACTAAATGTTGACCAAAAACATTCTTCTATACAATTTCATGATTTTAATTCATTAATTAACATCCAATCTTCAAATATGAGTCAATTTGGTGACATATTTCTTTGATATTAAACTTTATAATCGTTATGTAAAATATAACAAAAAAAATGTCACTCTAATTGTTTTAATATGTATAATATTTTGTGACATGAATAAAAATAAATTATAGAAATTTATAAATTTTAATGTGAATGATAATTGATTTTATTTTAATCATGGTATATAATTCCTAATTTTTAGTATTGAAATAATTACCTTAAATGTTTACCCAATGTTGACATTATATTTATTCAATTAAAAGAAAAATAAAATAACTAATTTTAAAAATGTTATATGAAATATAATTTCAAGGAATTAATGTTCTCCTCAAATTATTATATAAAAATAACAAATTAGGATGTTTTAAATGGGTTATATTTTAATTAAATTATTTTAATATTATTTTTAATGTCAAATTAAATGAATAGTTCTATAAACTACATTAAAATTATTTTATAATAAATTATATTTTATTAAATGATTTAAAATTAATAAAAATTATATATTAAAAATAATTAAAATTACTGTGTTTAAAAATATCAACTATATTATATTTATGGACCAATTTTAATTTTATAGTAAATGTATTGACCCATAGATATTAAATCCATTGTGACTATGGTAATTATTAAAAAATTATTAAAATGGGTTAAAATAATGATGTAAGGGTAATGAACAAATTTAAAAATTTAAAAATATTATTTGATTAAAATATATTTTACCATACGCATCATATCTTATTATTATATCAATTTTTTAGAATTTTTAGATGAATATTATTTTATATTAACTTAATAATTTAAGAAATTCCTAGAGTGTCCCTGCCCTCTCTTATAAAACATATCATATTATAATTTCTTCAAAAAACAGAAAAATCTTTTTTGTTCGATTAATACCTACTAGATTTAACTCTTAAAATACATACCTTAATTGTCTATGTACTGTTTTATCTATAATTCTAACATTATAGTGATTTAGGTTTAAAGAAAATGAGATTGTCTAAAATAGATGTATAATTTTTTACCATGAATTTTAATTTTATTTCTTCTTCTATCTCCTTATAATATTATTTACCCATGAATATATAATAACATTAGTATCATATATATAACTAGATGTTATTAGGTTAATTTTATAATCTATATCCCTCTATGTATTCAATCATATGGGAAACAGAAGCATCGATTATGTGTACATCAGAATACCTCCTCACGAACCTATGTAATTCATTTTCCATCACCACATAACACGACTGTTTATAATTATATATTAAAATGAAATATATTATTTTCATTACATATATAAAATTCTATAAAATTAATATATCATATTTTTCATACTCTTTGATTAATTAAAAAATGATAATGTTGTTCATGGGTATGTGTAGACTACCACCTCCAAAACGCGGTATTATTAATTTTTCATCATAAAAACATGGATCGTATATATATGTTTATTTAAAGAAAAAATATTACATTTAAGATGTAATTATAATTATTTAAATAATGTTTAATACTTACCTTCTTTCAATCATGTCCATTGAAAAAGGATGAACTTACTCATGTGTGTGTACGACCTACCATCTCCATGATTGTAACATAGTTTATTTTCCATAACCACATTTCATAGGTTTTTTTAAACTTTTATTGACGTGTAAAAGTAATAATTATTTCATTATAATTATTTTATAAATAATATATTAATTACCAAATTTACCATTGTCAAGAAACCAATGTCATTTTGGATATATGAACTGAATATCAAAAAAACTTCTAATATGAACTTAAATAATTAGGTAATAAAATATAACATGGTAAAAAAAATCTAAACTACATAATAAACATTAATATTTTCACAGGAAACTAAATAATTAACATATTTTTATTATTTATGGATCTAAGGAATGTATTCGATCATTCAGGATGAAGGTAAAAGATTTCATTTCAATTTTCATTCCATCGAGTCATCTTTGATATTATGCACCTATTTACTATTATATGGTATATGTACTGCAACTATAATATATTTAACAGGAATAACTATTTATTAATTATGATTAATGTGTTAATTCATGATTATTATTTGAAGGGGTGGTATTTTAAAAGTAACCAAAGAGGTAATGCTTTATTTTATAATCTCATTTTTAGGACTTCTTTATTTTTTTTATAGAGATTTCATAATCCATCCTTCATAAAATTCAATTTTTATCTTATCACCGAAATATTATTGGATTTTTCATATTTTATTTCATATTTTCCTCTCCTTATAATATAAATCATGAATTTTAATTTCTAAAATAAAATTTGATTTAATTTCACTATCAATAAGATATATTTTTCATCCATGTCCATATTTTTTAAAAATTATTTTCGAAAAAATATTTTTGTTAAACAAATGGTTTATTAATATTCTTTTAATAAATCCATGAATTTTATTGTTTCAAAGGGATATTTCAAATATTTTTTAAAGGGTAATTTTCAATATTCTTTTATAAAAAGTCTGTGCGAATGTTTTTACTGTATATAGAAATAATAATCTTTTTAACCACAATTAATGTTTTATTATATTTAGAATATTATAAACTTTGTAAATGAGTTTACAGTAATAAATATTTAATGAAATATTATAATAGTATTTGACTTTTATTTTATTTATTTTTCCAAAGGAGATAATTTTATTACAAAAACATTATCTCTAATAAACTGAAGGTCCCCACATATAACTTGTCATTTTTTGTTCTTTTACATTATATGGAAATATTCACTTTCATTTGTTCATTATACATCAAGTTTCTATAAATATCTATATTCTTTGTATCATGGATATGAATATTTCCTACCCTGTATACCATTATTACTTAAATTGTTTTTAGGATTTTTTTATGATTGTTTTGGGATTTAATGGGTAAAATATTGATGAATATATATTATTTACCCAATACAGATATTTATTGATAAGGAATATCACTTTTAAATTGAATTTAACTATAAATATAAGAATAATTCATTGTAAATTAATTAAATGGTCGGGACTAGTTACAGACAGACCCAAGATTCCTCAGTGGGATACATGAAGAAAATAATCTGATCAAATAAAATTGAATTCTAGTTTATATCTACATATAATATTAAGCTATATTTGAAAAAAGTCTTTGTGGTATAGATATCATGATTAATAAGATCTTAAAATTCAATATTAATAATTTAATTCATTAATAATTTAGTTATTATTATCAATGATATTACTACAATGATATTATATATGGTTTTGTTTCATGCTTATGCTATTGGTTAAATGGAATGTGTTTTTGATTTATTTATATTTTTATATTGATTATGACCCCTTTACTCAAGAAAGAATCTATAGTTTGTGACTCATTTTGAGCATCCAAACTCACTCTTTATTTGTTTTGTTTTCCTTTGGATATGTAAATGAAAATTAGGAATAATATCTAGGATAAAATAAATTATTTATTCTATGTATTTTATATTTACAATGTAATATGGAGGTCATGTTTCTATCTGGTTCTTCAAGAATACTAAACTAATCGGTCTTTTAGGATGTGATCCTTTGTATCTTATTCCAATGAAATTAAGTAGAAACTAGATATATGTTTCTTGTGTTGGGAGATTATAGTTGGTATGAGAGAACATTTATTAGAAGCCATGTGAATAAGATTTATGATAAACATAGATTAAAGAACATAACCATTTTATAGGCATTTAGGGAATTACCCAATGACACTAAGTTTATTATTTAGATAATTATTTTCTAATATTTTTATATACCATAATCTGTTAACAAGTCTATTTTTTATTATAAGTTTAATTAAAAGATACCCATTCGGAGGTTTCATATGATGGAAGTATGTTGGATGCATTTTTTAGTTTTAAAAGGTTTTATGGTGTATGTAACCCTTACGTATGAATTTTATTTTAATGAGAAGGTTATTTGTGAAAAAAAAGAAATTATATTTTTTTTAAATAATTAAAAAGATATTCCAAACATTTTATGTTAATGTGATTATTAGTGTTAAGGTAATAATATTAAAATATGATTTTCTGATTGTGTGGAAGAAATAAGTTATATTGAAACCATATAGGTTTAAAAAACATTCGACGATTAATGAGAATTTTGCGGATATTAATGATAATTTTATGAATCTTATAATAATTAATGTAATATAGTTTTAGAAAAATGAAAAACCACATATTCGGTGACAAATCATTGCATCTGGTATGTTTGTGGAGCTTGAACCCACAACCGAAGGGAGGTATGGGAGAAACACCTACCACTGGCCAATGTGATGTCATGGTTAGTAGGACGTTATTTATATTTAACTGGGTTATGGATAAAAGTAAATTTTATTGTTCAAAATATATTATATGATTAAATATATTAGATTTTTACATCCTTAAGGATATTTTAGGGGACATTTTATGAGGTTGGGTTATAAATACCCACTTGGCGTAACATAAAGGATTATTTTGGAAGAATGATATTAATTTTTTGGAGTTATATGATGAAGGGTATGCGATAAAATTTTAGGTTAAAACATTATTTAATTCTGATTTAACTGGTGTTATTTGTGACATAGGGTTATTTATTTGACTGATGAGTTACATTATACCTTTGATTTTATTGTCAAATTTTTGTGATTAATGTAATATTTTTCTATATAATGGTTTATTCATATTTTTAATTATCATATCTTGTACTAGTTTTTTATTAATGTATAAAGATAAGAGGAATTTTTTTCATCCTTTTATATAATTAGGTGGTCCATTAAAAAGTTATTTTAGTGTTTTTACCTAGAAAATATTATTAAATACACATCATTTGGACACAAAGGATAATATTATTGTGTAACTTGATTTATATATGATATTAGACATGAAAAGTAATTATATTTCCCAATTTTTTTATTTTAGATAGTATTGGAATTCATAAACTAAAATAAATGGATAATGAACAGAAATATTATCCCACTACCATTATTTTGGACGAATCAATGGTCTTTTCATCCAAAATATATTTATGGTTTTTAGTCATTAAAAATTCCCAGACCATGTTTTCTATAAATCAATATTCATATTTGTAAATTATTTTTCCCCTCCAGGTCCATATTTCCACATAAGACTAATTTTATTCTCCTTGGAATCATGGGTTCTTGTTATTATATATGACCTTTACAATTCATTTTTCTTTTTTAAGGGGATGTTTTATTATCAATTTTTACACAGTCAATTTTTAAAAAAGAATTTTTAAATAAAAAAAATTTGATTAATGTGATCGTGACCAAATTTTAAGGATGAAATTTATTAAAGGGGATGTAGTGCCACCCCCTATTATTTTAAATATATACTATGTTATATAGTATATATATGCAAAACTACGCTTAAACATACCACAAAATATTATTATTTAAATGCTAAAGATTAATGAAGTCATTTAATTTCAATGTATAAATATAATTGAACGTATTTTGAAATATATAAAAATTTCACACTCAATAAAAGTTTTTTATTAGTTCATTGGGAATAATTACCAAATTTTTAGTATTGTCATTTAATTTTCAAACAATAAGTTTTCATCAAAAATATTTCTCTACTTTTTGTGTGTGAATAAAATTATTATTTGTTGAAAAATTTAGAGATGGTATGTATATAATAATTTTAATAATAATATAAAAATTTTATTAGGGTGAAATATTCCCATTTTTTAAAAATATATGTTTTTTAATGAATAGTAAAAATACCGATTAAGTTGTAAAACTATCAATTATTTTCAATAAATAAAATATTTTAAAAGTCCCAATTTTTAAATTTTTCATTAAAGTGTTATATGATCCATTTTAAATATAATAATATTATTAATTTCATTAAATTATAAATCTTCCTTATTGTAGTATAAATCAATTTTTATTCATAAAATCTTATTATTTAGAAAACTATTTTTTTGCGTAATAGATTTTCATTTTCATTAAAGAAAATAATCCATAGTAAATATTTATTTTGATAATATTTTAAGATTATATATATATATTAATTCAAATTAATGTAATTAATATTACTTTCCATATATTTATAGCAAAAACAAATTTTCATTGAAAAACACATTTTTATGAGAAAACATTTTTTCTCACATCTTATGAGTATAAATTATAAATTAACTTATACCAATTATATGGATTTAATATTGAAAAATTAAATAAATAATTATTATTAAGTGGTCTAAATTTGTTAATAGTACCATTTTATTTTCCTTCATTATGATTAGTAACGATATTAAATAAATATTACAATGGTAAAGGTACATAGGGTAATTAATGTTAAAAATAATTTGACAAAGAATACAAATTAACCTAAACACATGAATTTAAACTACTTGGATGAGTTTTATTACTCCATTTACATCTATCTTCAGAATATATATATCCACTTGGTTTCAAAATTATTTGATTTTGACCATTATACTACTTAAGTAAAAGATAATGATAAAAATTTCACTTTCTTTATTTTAATAACTATAATATTTTTTGATGGGGATATAAATTAAATATATTCATTTAATAAAATTAATTTTAGAGATACATTTTTTTATAATGGGAGTTTATTTATTATTTTTAAAATTAAATAATTACCTTAAATTCTATTGCAACAGTGACACAATATTTGTTCAATTAATAGAAAAATAAAATAAATAAATTTATAAATGTTAAGAAAAATTTAATTTAAATGATCTGACCAATGAATATTCTAAATAAAAATAAAACATTTTATTATTTTTAATCTGTTATATTTTATTATTATTATTTTAATATGTTTTTCAAAGTCAAATTAATTGAATCGTTCCTAAAAATATATTAATGTTATTTGAAAATAAATAATATTTTATTTGAAGATTTTAAATTATTTAAAATAATGTTTTCATAAAAATACTTGTTATGTGTTTTAATAAATCATATATGGTCCATTTATGAAACAATTATTCTTTTGTAGTAACTATATTAAACCTTATACTGTAAAAACTTTGTTACCACGATAACTATCAGAAATGGTAATTGTGGGTTATAACAAAGATTTAAGTGTAAGAAAATCATCTAAACTTTAAAAATATTTATTAAATGAAATTATTTTTAACCATATGCATAAAATATTCAAATTATATCTTTTTGGATCTTTTTTCTAGGAAAATAATTCATAGTAATGTCTAACATTAAGAAATTCCAAGAGTGATCCTCCCCTCTCTTATAAAAGTGAAACTATTATCCTATTCTATTTAAACAAAAGAAGACTTTTAGTTCTGAAGGGACCTATAAAAATCCCAAAATAACATCCATCCCATAATTATATAGGTCCATATTTATGTAAAATACAAATATTAGGGGTACTAATGTGTAGAGAAAGATATATTGTACGAATAAGAGTTATAATTTGTAACAATGTATTTTTATTTAATTTATTATTCCTCCTCATTCAAATCATTCTAAAAATTGTTTATATAATATCATTATTATTGAAATATAATGATATTTCAATACGTTAATGTAATAACCTATATAAAACCACTTTATCCATAAAATGGGAAAGAAAACCATATCGTGTATATAGAGGACTTCCGCCTCATAAGGCAATTTAACTCATTTTCCATGGCCACAACTCACATAAATTTATAATGATGTATTTAATTTAAATATATTCTATTCATTGGATATTTAAAATTATGTGATAGTACTATATCATATATTTTCCAACACATTCATTCAATGTAAAATGATAACGCCGTTCATTCATACATGTATACCACCACTTCCACAAAGTTTTATGATTCCTTTTTCATCATCAGAACACATGGATGGAATATATAAGTGTACTTAAAAATATAATATGTTTTAATGTTATAATTATAAATATGGAAAGATAATATGATACATACATTCATTCCATCATGATTATTGAAAATTGAAAATGTCACTGATGCATACGTATGACCTATTATCTGCATGATTGGGATAATGTTCTCATTGAATAATGTCAATCTATGAAAGTTATTTTGGACATATGAATTTAATATCATCAAATCATCATACATGAAATTAATTAATTAATTAAATATAAAATGGAAATTAATAAAAAAAGGGATTGTAAACTTGAAAATGGCCATATATTGTCTTTTAAAGGTATTCCCCTCTTTTAGTTTTTCATTAGATCCTTGGTGTGCGTGTATTGTTTGGATATATAGTTTTTTGTGGAAAATCACATATTGTTAGGGGATGTATGCTATTTGAGTTAATGGAGTCTGTGCCTAAATGTTTCAAATGGGATTATGATGGGTTTTCACGCATGGAATAAATTAGATGTGTTCGGATCCTTATGCAAGGAGAAGAGGTATGGAAGTTGTCTATAGAAGAATTAAATACATTGAATAGTTTTTACATTCTATATAAACTCTTCCCAAAACATATCATAAAAAACATAGTTGTAGTATTGGTTACACATTATGTATTAAATACATAGTGTGTAGTGCCTGAATGGCCCGAAGGCCTTCCTTTTTTTATATTTATTTTTGATAACCCCCCATTCAAGGGATGAGGGGGAACCCTTATAAAGCCCGTAGACTAAAATATTACAAGGCCTGTAGGCTTAGGAGGTTACATGATATGAAGGTCTTAGGGAATTCAATCAGACTACCTACAAGGAACTGCCCCTCCCCAGCATCTACATAGTTATAATATCTCTCCATCTTTGCATGGTCGTCTAGCTTGGCTTCCCGTGCAAGCCCAGGCTGGTCCTAATGGAAAATCCATACCCCCTCTTCTAAAAATCTTTTTGTCTCTACTTGGATGAGTGCACCGGCTCTGAATCCTCTTCTGGGGATTCTCCTTATTTGTAGAGTCTGTCTGGGGCAACTGCATGTGGCCTGAAGGCCTTGAGGTGACCCGATGTCCATAAATGTGGACCGCAAGGCCTACTGAACTGAAGGTTTAGGTGGCCTAAAGCTTTAAGGACCCCATCCCAAAAACGATGGCCAAGGTGAATAGTTCCTGCTGCTACAGTACCGAACCATACCTACTACAGTAACTGCTACATTTACTGCTATAGTACCCGTAGATTGTAGAGTCTGCTACAATACCTAGGCAATGTACATTCAGCTACAGTTCCTACTACAGTACTGCTACAGTCCCCCCAGAAATATGCCTCTACCTGGTTTTGAACCAGGGTCTTGTGGATGCACTTATGGATACCTCACCAATTACGCTGATGCTCTGGTGAATGTGTTTTTTTCATGATAATTAAATAATAATCATAGGTACGGGTTATTTGGCGTAGCACTCTAAAAAGAAATACATGATTTGTAATGGAGTTACACTTCAGTTAATTTCATGAAATATAGTTTTAAAATGTGTTCCGTGGAATATCTTTTTTCATACATTATGCATCCTCTTCCTCTTGACCATAGCGAAGCTTCCCAAAACTTTTTGAGACCCTCACGTGATTATGGGTTCTCCTATCACGCATCTGATTACTTGTATGTGGTTTTGGTTGGGTTTTCCCTTCTTCCCCATTAATATCTAGATGTTATGGTGTAATATCATTATTGTTAGAGTTGTTCGATTTTATCTTGACCAGTTATGATATAAAATATTTCTTGTGGTCATTTGGGCCTTCGTTCGTAATGGGTAATCCTTCCAGAAGAATTGGTAGATCATTATTTATAGTTAGGCGCTATAGCCCATAAACCGATGGTTTTATGTTTGAGAAGTATTTTCAATATTTGAATTTTTAAAACAAATAATTTATTGAATAAATATAATGATTAATTGTATTATTCCTTATAGTCCCTTTGGATCCAATTATTAATGAAATGGCACTAGGATTCCATTCGAGCGAGTGAACCACTGATTATAAATGAATATGTTAATGGAGTAATGTTTTTTTAGCATGAAATTGGATTTTAGGTGATTTCAACATGTAGATTCACCATGGCATGTCTTTTTTACTGAGATAACAATAATTTTATTGGTTATGACCAACTGAAAAATGAAATTTGTAATTGAATGATAAATGGTAATTTTCATAAGTAACCATTGAGGCTTTTGATGTGATATTTTTATTTCCTTATTTCTATTACATGTTTTGCGATTTCTATGCTAAAATTAATATATGGGGCATTGTCCATGTTTAATATTTGAAATGATTATATGGGATTTTTTGAAACTATTGCTATCTAAAATGTTTATGTAGTGAGCTATACCGAGTGAGACATGTGAAAATGATTTCATACTAGGAATTGACCATAGACATGCTGAAATGATTATACATTAGGATTAGCCCAGAGACATGATGAAATACTTATATACCAGGATTTTCAACAACACCTGATTAAGGGATTAAATACTATACATGACCCTTATATATGGTTGAAATTCTTATATTGTAGATTTTCCCTATTTTTTTGTTATTTATGCATTGGTTATAAGGTTTTGGTTGGAATGATTATGAGACATTATTAGAGACATTCTAACATGGAAATGAGGAAGGTTATCTTTTACCATTCTTATTTGTTTTGGGTTGTCACGATTCTGAGACATTATCAGAGACAATTTTGCATGGTGTTGAAGGATGTTGACATCATATTAATTTAATTATTTAATTAATTAATATACATGTTTATTTCCTTATTTAATGCACTTTATCATATATTTTACGTTTAGATATGGTATTGTTGACCTTCTGAGTTATACTCACACCCTACTAGGGCCGTAATTTGGTACCCGAGGATATTACATGGATGCTGTATTGTAAAAGGGTAAAGGACCTTATTGTTGACAGTTTTCATTCTAGATTGGCCTGAGTTTGGGGATGAGACCGAAAAGGAGTTTGGGACTAAGTTATTTTAGGTCATCTTTTATATTATTATTATTACATATAACATTAAATTTAAATACATTTCAACCTATCATTAAATTATTAATTTTTTATCTGTTGGATTTTCAATTAGTTTATAATAATTAATTTTCTATACTATCCTATTTTTTTCATTCGTTAATCACTCTGATATCTATTTATTATCATTATATGATTATTTCCAAAATATTATATCTCTATAACCATGGGTTATAGTCTCTCCAATATACTTATTACACCTCCAATACTATTTAGAAGCCTCTAGAATACGGATATGTGCACTATATTTCACATAAACTACCTATTTTGGCCACAAGAAAGTGTGATGGATCAGGGGATATTACAAATTAGTATTAGGGGACTAGTTTCTTTTCTTTCATCCTTACTATATGGGAATGTTAGAAAATATACTAGGATGTTTCTGGACATTAAAAAAAATATTGTACATAGAAGTAGTTAACACATGTACATGTGAAAATATTTGTTCCCATGGGTGGATTGATACTTATAATCCTTGTTGTTAATATTGATGTTATTTCACCATGATTGATTTACAAGTTGTGTAAGGTTATTATTTCATGATGTTATTCATTCATGATATTTATACTCATGCCTTGGTATAACATGATATGAGTATGCATGCATCATGACATACATATTGGGATATAACTAAAATGCATTTTTCATTATTCAGACATATATATTTCATGGGATATATGCAATTTAGTTTAAAATATGATATAATATACCAGTAATATCAGAGATATGAAATAAATGATCTTTTATATCATGCCTAAACACTTTTAAGCCATTTTTAGATAGACCATAATTCTGGGGTTCTATGTGTCTTCCACCTATTGAGGTTGAATTTTTTATATCTAATGTTATATGGAGTGTGTATTTCTTGTAATGAAAAGAGCATCCTCATCAAATTAGAGTCGAGAATCTGGAGAGTGTAAATGAAAACTCTCCTAACACAACTAAGATGGATATTAATTTATCTCATGAGGATCAAATTAATGTTTAACATACTGAAAGCTTACTATGGCCCACATGATCCATAGAAAGAGAGACTATTTTCACTATGATATCAATGTTTGAGTTGAAGAGAGAGTTTTATTTATATCCTCTTCATGAATTCCTTAGTGAGGGAGGTCCTCGTATAGATGAGTTCTGGATTGAGTCAATCAAGATGATCTTTAATCATCTTGAGGGATCTACACACATGAGGGTGAAGCATACTGAATATATGCTTCATATACCATCCAATAGATTGTGGTATATTCTGGAGGAGGTAGGGTGACGGGAGGAGTTAGCTTTAATGGACTTGAAGAAAATGTTCCTATGTTATTTCTAACCCGTGATGTTGAGGTATGGTAAGGATAATGATTCCATTCACTAGACACATGATGGAATTTCAATGATGGACTACACTAAACATTTCAGATAACTACAATGCTTTGTTCTATTCTTGGAAGATGAAGAGATCTCTAGGGAATGATGTTTTTTGGATAATATTTTAAATGAGATCTAGTAGCAGGTGAACATATTCCTTTTGAAATTTTTTTTCCGATGTGATGAATAAAGCACACCTCATAGAAGGGATTATAAGAATGACACGAATCAAAAACCATGCTATTTAAGATGGTAAAATTCTGAATACATCTTCTATTGAATTTTTTTTATTACAATAGTTTTCTCTAGGTAATCAATTGTCAAAACAGTTAGGGTATTGGGAATCCATATCAAGATCATGTTTGGTTATAGTTCTATCACTGTAAAATGATATAAAAAATGTTCCTAAATGATGGTAACCCACTTTGGAGTGTCATGTTTTTGATTCAATGTTCCATCTACATAGGTTTTTCATCGGTCATTCAAATGTTGAGTAGTGGAAGGCGAACATGATAATTACCGAATTCAGGGAAGGAATTAGTTTCTCCTTAGAACTCGTGTATTTGGAGTTCCATTTGATGTTCTTTTCAGGGAAAGGGATGTGGTAACCCCATGTAGGAATATTAGTACCAGGAAAGGTGTATAGATCAGGGGAGTTATAATGTATCCCAAGTTACAGTGGCTAGTCAGCTGCATGTTACAATGACTACTCTAGCTTGTGTGGATGAAAGAATGCCTACTATATGAGGTAAAACTTATGTGTGATGTACCCTTTATTCTGTTTCATTTGATATAGGAGCATCATATTAATTATTATCTTCCCTTTTGTAAATGTTTTGGTCTTTTACATGGAATCTTGGGGTGGTGTTTTGACCATCTACACACCAATACGAGTGTGGTAAAAAAATATCAAATTTTGTAAGTCCTATTTTCTAGAGATTAGTGGTTAGATTTTTTTTAAAAAATGATCATGATTGTAATGAAAGGATTCAATTTGATTGTTACAATGATTTTTCTTATTATATAATAGACTCTTATCAACTATTTCTACCTTTTTTATCTTTGAAGGTGGTAGGTATTCTCACCATGGTGAGTTGGATCTTTAGGCAGGTCATATAGGACCAATTCAGTGTAGAATAGATTGAATCACAACTCAGATATATGGTATTTCTCTATATGAAGTTGGAATGTAGTATGATTATTTTCCTCTAGTATTTGAAAATTTTCATGATATCATTCCTGAAAATTTATACAGGTTACCACCTGAGTGAGAGGTTGGATTTATAACTGAGTTGGTTCTAGGATAAGTGACAGTTTCTAATGGACCCAATAGAAATTCAGTAGTTGAATGATTAGTTGGAATATCTAGAAACTAAAGTTTTCTTACAGACAATTATATCCCCTTCTGGTCCACCAGTTCTATTTTACATGATGGATGATGTGACATTGCATGTTTCTATGAATTTTTTGAGATTGAACTAGATAACAATCAAGATCTGATATAACCTCCCATGAATAGATGATTTTTTGATCCTTTGATAGCTGATAAGATATTTTAAAAGATCGAATTTAGATATGGATACCATAATTTAAGGATGATACCATCAGACATACCTCATACCACTTTGTGGAGTAGGTATGGCTTATATGAGTTTGCGAATGATGTTTTTAGGGTTAAAAAATGAACCACTCATATTAATGGCCTTCATGAATTTTATATTTCTAATTATTCTGGATCAGTTTTGAGTTTATTGTTGAAGATATGTTAGTGTACTCCTTGACAACATATGATCTTGATAATCATATTGACATCATCCTGAATAAATTGAAAGTGCATATTATTTACACCAAGCATACCAAATGTAATTTTTGGTTGGATAAGGTGAACTCATTTGTCAATTTCATCTCATATGAATAATTTTTAGCTGTCATAGAGATATTTTAAGCCTTGTTATGTTGGGGGAAACCTATGAACATATTCATGATTATGACCTTTCGAGGGTTATCAAGTTATTGTCAGTGTTTATCCAAGAATTATTTTATTTGGAAACACTGATGTCTGGGATGAACATGAAAGGGTTGATGTTAGTTTTTTCATTTGATTATGAGAGAGATTTTTATGAGTTTAAAAGAATGTTAACCTCATCACCTATCATAACTCTACCTATTCAAGGTGTCACTTATACCGAGTACATTGATGACTATCAAGATAGAATAAGACAAGTTCTGATATAGGAGGATTAAGAGGTTTCATATAGCTCCAAAAAGCTTAGACCAAATGGTTGGAATTAAACTACTCATTATTTTTATTTAGAAGTATTTGTACAATCCCTGAGATGATGGAGGAATTATCTCATGTATTGGAGGTTGGTGGTATACACTGAACATTGAGTCTCAGGTATTGTTTTATTAGTGGGACCTAAACCTTCATCAGAGGAGGAGGGTCAAGTAACTATAATATTTTGATTTCATGTTAGTTTATTCAAAAGGAAAGGAAAATAAAACTACTGATTCATTGAGTGGAAAGACATAGGTAGTGGTAGTGTGGAAGTCTTGCGAAAAGTGGAGGTTGATGGCCCTATTTATATACATGAATCTGGATGTTCAAAAGTCTTAGGGATGAGTTTCTCTGACTTTGACTTTTGTTATACCCATTATTTTGGTCTAGATTAAGACTGAGTGGTTATTTGATCCATAGATAATTTTTCGGAGAAGAAAATTATATTGTGGGGACGCACCATTGAGATAGTCTCTTGGTATTATAAATTCAATTCTCTTCTATTTCAATGTATGGGTTCCTATGGGTAGGTGCAAGGATATGAAGAGAGGGTTTCGTGATTCTAGATGGGTGGTACATCTTGGTTTTATGAAGATGTATCAAGATCTATATATACAATACTGGTGGTCATTACTGAGAATGATATAGTAGGATTTTTGGTGATATTATTCACTATTAAGTAGGTGAAGGCCGAAAATTATAGGACAGCTAGTCTATAGCATACTTTTACCATTCGAGAGAGAAAATGGGATGATGTCACAATGGATTTGGGACATGATTACTGTATAAAACCCATTATAATGATGTTGTATGGGTGATTATGGATCGACTATCCAAGGTAACCCACTTTATGCCTTTTAGGGAGGCCTTCATGTTCTGGATATGGGAAGTCTTTATGTGTATGAGGCAGTTCAATTTCATAGTGTTTTTTAGATTATTGTTTTTGACTGAGATCCTCATTTCACATAATGTTTTTGGAATGGACTTAAGAAGCATCTAGGATCACAAGTTCATTTGAGTGCATCCTATCATTCTAATATTAATGGCTAAATGTCAGATTACAATTCAAGTTTTGGAGGACAAATTAGTATACGATGTTCTAGATTTTTGTGGTTCATCGGATCATCATATGGAACTCATGGAGTTTTCATATAATAATATATTACATGCATATATCCAGAGAGAACCTTTGAAGGCCTTGAATGGTAGGATGATTTGTTTTCCTTTGTGTTGGTTAGAGACTGGTGAGACAGTGCTGTTTGGGCCTAGTCTCATGCGATAGATGTATAAGTAGGGTCAGTTGATCATGAATTAGTTGGTGGCCATGTAGAGTAGGCAGAAATCATACACTGACCATCGAAGATGAACTATAGAGTTTGAGGTCCCTCATCGTGTTTTCCTTAAGTTGTCTCCTAGTCGGGGGAAATACTATATCCAGACACATGTGATCTAGTTCCCATGTTTGTTGGGTCATTTGAGATAGTGTAATGGATCAGACTCGTGGCATACTCATTAGATATTCCACAATGCAATAGTGTCCTGAACAATGTGTATCACATGTTTAATCCTAATAGATATTATTTTGACCCTTCACATTTGATAATAAAAGAATCTATACGCATAAGTACCACTGTGTCCTTTAATGAGAATCAATATTGGATTGTGGATTGTAGTGAGAAGTATCTTTAGGTTAAGGATATTCCATATGTTCAAGTGTTGTGACAATAAGAGTGGGTTAAAATGAGGCATTGGAGAAGGATTTTGATAAGAAAGAATAGTGGTGAGACTTTTTCTTCAAGAATGCATAGAGATTCTTGGATCATATTTGGTAAAATATACTATATGGTGGGGAGGTTGTAAGAGCCCATATTTTCCATGTATGTCTCTCTTTGTTTTTGATCCTTGGTGGTCAAGTCTTGTTCGAAGGAAGATAGTATTTTTTGGGGAAAACGACTTAATGTTTGGAGATTCATGTTGTTTGGGTTAGTGGAATCTCGGTATAAATGTTTCCAATGGGTATATGAGGGGTTTCCATTATTGGAATACTTTGGAGGTATTTGGATCCTTAGGTAGTGAAAATGGGACCATAACCAGTCTTCAATATAATTATACACCGTGTAAAGGTATTAAACTATGTGTAACCTCTACGAGTCACATGTCACGAAACACATATTGGCATGAATTGGTTATAAGTCATTTAATAAATAAACACCATGTAATGTTTGAGATAATTAAATTATAATCTAAGGAAATGATTTTTTCTAGAGTATATTCCTAAATAGAAATACATTATTTTTTAATGGATTTAAATTCCAGGTAATTTATGATCCTTTAATTTTAAAACATGTTCTGTGGATTTTTTTTCCTCTTTCATGCTTAATCTTCCTCTCAAGCATAGGGAATCTTCTAGTAAATTTCGGAGTGTATCTCTTTATTCAATATATCTTCATCATGCATCTGATCCATGGAAATTGGGTTTGGGTAGTTTTTCTCATCTCCCCATTGATCTTTGGAGGTTATGGTGTAATCACATAACAATGAGTGTTTTCGGGTTTTATCATTAGTTGTTATTATCTAGGATTCATCTTTTGGTTATATAAGACATTATTATCATTTGAAAAATCTTTTAGGAGTTATTTTTTGATCATAGGTTAATGGTTGGGGGTATAAACCCTTACCCTACCGTTTTCTTTTTTTCGTGTGTGTGAAATATTTTAATTTTTCCAAAATTTCATGTGTTGAATAAATTAAATAATGAACTGGATTATTCATTGGAATCCCTATGAATATAATAACTTATTGAACTATATTGGGGAAACCATTTGGGTGAGAAAAAACATTAATTATAAATGAATTAGTTAAGAAATTGATTTTTGTTTAGAATGAAATGGGATTTTGGGTGATTGATTGATATAGATTCACCTTATCTTGGGTTTTTTAATTGGATAACTGGTATATTAATTATTATAACCAATTTATTAATGAAATGCGTAATTGTATGATAAATGGAAATTTTCATAATTATACATTGAACCTTATGATGTGATATTGTGATATCGTTTTCTCTATGACATGTTTTTTTTATTTATATGTTGTAATTTGTATATGGGGCATTATACCATTTACATTTTTGAAATACTTATATGGGGAATTGGCTTAGCTTACTCGCAAAAATGAAAATATAGTGGGAAATACCTTCTACGACATGATGAAATTATTGTATATCAGGATTGGCCTTGAGACATGAAGAAATGATTTTATACTAGGGTCAATACCTAGGCATGATGAAATTATTATATATTTGGCTTGGATCTAACACATTTTAAAATGATTATATACTTGGCTCGACACTGTTTGATTGATGAAACACTTATATAGCATGCTTTGACACAAATTTTCTCGATTTATAACTTTGTTATAAAGTTATGGTTGTAATGGTTTTGATAAATGCTCCGATTAATTATGACATGGTGTTAAGTAATGTTGTGTATTACAATGGTTATATGGTTTTTGTTTAC
The DNA here is from genome assembly GCA_963277665.1 of Viscum album. NCBI lineage: Eukaryota > Viridiplantae > Streptophyta > Magnoliopsida > Santalales > Viscaceae > Viscum > Viscum album. The sequence continues at coordinate 1,855,744,713 of OY728145.1, forward strand.
ATGGTTGTGATACATGCTTAGGGACAATTTAACATGGTTCCCAAGCAAGTTTATATTACATTAATTTTAATGATTAATTAATTAATACATTTTTTTGGAATTATTTTGTGCACTTATTATCATACACATAATGTGTATGCATAGTGGTGTTTACCTACCAAGTTATACTCATACCCTATGTAGGCTGTAATTTAATACATGAGGAGATTACATGGTTTCTATAGTAGATAAGGGAAAATGAATTTGTTGTTGATTTATTGATAGGATGAGATGGAGACTGGATATGAGACCAACATTTTTTTTCAGGACCATGTTTTTTGAAGTCAACTAGTCTTATTATTTTTATTACTTATAGAATTATATTTAGTAATATTTCATCCTACAAATACATTATTCTCTTATTATTTATTGTATTGTTTTTGGATTTTATTACTTGGTTTTATATATTATTGTATTATTTACATTATTTTCTGAACTCTGGTATTTATTTATTACCAATATATGATTATTTCCACCTTGTTTTAACTCTGTTACCAAATTGTATAATCTCCTCACTATACATATCACACCTCATATACTTGTTAGAATCCTATGGTGCATGAGGAAGCACAATTGAGGTCTCCTAACCAACCTTTTTCGGCTACGTGAGAGAATTTCACATTATGGAACATTAAAAACTGATTGTTAAAAAAAGGTTGTTAAGAAACTAAATAATTTTTATCTCTTTATTATTCATGTATATAATTAATGTACATGATGAGTTTGACATTAGATAAATAATTTGATCTGAAATTATGTTCCATCGATACTTGTTTGATATTATGAACCTATTTAATTAACTGTGGTGCATATAATACACATTTGACACATTTAACATTAATAAATTTTTATTCATGATGAATATTATTTAAATTCAACACTATTAGTTCAATGGATAATTATTTTAATGTCACCAAATGGTAAGGATTTATTTTTCAATAATTTTTTAATTGTCTTAATTTTTGTTAAAGGAATCATTAAATCCCTATATGTTCTTATCACCGTGATATTTAATGAGATTTGATATTTTCTATTAAATGTTCTTCCCTTTTCACTTCAATATAGTGAATAAATTCACAAATAAAAAACTGATTTTATTTTTCTTTTAATCAGATTTTTTTTCCACAATCCATATTCAAAAAAAATTATTTTAGAGAAGAACGTTTTAATAATAAAATGATTTAATGAATAAATTTTTAGATACCGATTATTTTAATGGATTTAAATGAATCTTTTTATTTTTTCTAATGGTACATTTCTTACATTCTTTTAGAAAATTCAAAAAATGTATGTTTTTAACATGTACAATGATTAAAGGATTACCCACCACTATAATCATTTAATGATATTTAGAATCATCTTATTCTAAATGATTGTCATGGTTTTAAAAAGAAAACTAATTTATGAATGATTATTTTAATAATTAAATTATATTTGATTTGTTTTCACATATTACATGATTTCATTACAAAACCAATATTTTTAATGAAATGATGTTCATCTTCTATACCTTATTAATTTTATGTACATTAACATTATAAAGACACATTCACTTTCTTATGACCATTATAAATTAATTTTACCTTAAAAATATTATATATTATTTCATGTATATGATTATTTTCTGAACCATATTTAATTTTTACAAATGATATAGTACTATGAAAGTTATTTGATTGACTCCGGAAAATCATGATAAATCTATCTTATTTACTCAATATAGATTTTTATTGATATGGAATATTGATAATGAATTGAATTAATCCATAATTATATGTATATTTCATTATATATATAGTGACAAGTGGGACTATGTTATATATATCTCTCTTTGAATCAATAAACCTAATACGAAAAAATTGATAGTAAAATTAAATGGGTTTCTGGTGTATACCAAACCATAGTTCTAAACCACTATGTTGGATTCTCTTGATGGTGTATATATTATTATTTCAATAATCCAAAAGTATAATATTATTAATATAATTAAATTAGAATTATGTAATTATTAACCTTAAGGATAATGTATTTATATTATACATTTTTTTATTTTATACTTATGTTATTGATTAAGTGGCATGTGTATTAGTTATTTACCCTTCCATACTAATTTTGAATTATTTACTCTTGGTAGATTCTATTGTACATTTGTCTTTCTAATAATCTATGATGACCATTTATTGTTTTTATTTACCACAAGATATGATGAATGAAATTACGAACAATATCAAGGATGTGATTATGTTTTCATGCTATGTGTTTTATATTTTGGATATAACATTAGATGCATATATATTTATCTGGTTCTTCAATACTACTAGAAAAATTATTCTATTTTTATGAGATACTTTGTATAATATATCAATGAAATTATGTAGACACCAGCTCTGGGTTACAAGATTTGGGATGATCCAAATTTGATAAGAAATAAATCAAAAAGAAATTAAAAATGAAATATAATACCACACAAGTAATGACAATTTTAAACAATTAGGTATATACCCCCTCCATCATATTCACCCCTTCCCTAACTCCTAGACACTAATAATATCTCTCAATAAAAGAAATTAATTTTAAATTGAGGAATAAGGAATAAAAAATAATACTATTTACTGTCGGGGAAATATTACCTTTATTAATATGGAATTTTCATGCATGAATTTTACCTTTACAATGATAATAGTCAAAAAAAAATAACTACACTGACTTTATAGTCAATAGACACCATATTCCTTACACCTTTTCTTCAAGTATTAGATTTTGATCACTTACTATGTAGAGGAGCCTCCTCCTACGGATGAGTTAATTTTGTTTGCACAACAACTTCTACTATCTTATATAGGGAATTCTTTTGAGGTAAACCTTTTTATCTATCTTATATTCTCTTTTATCTTCCCATTAATATACATTATATATGTCCTCTATCTTCCCATAAGTCTCTCCTATTTAAATATTTCACATGTCTATGGGTGATAATCCTCCTTTTATCCTTAAAATCTTATCATGTACTCTCTACAATAAATTAGTAGGTTTTTCCAAACAGTATTCTCCTCATAACTATTTATATTTTATTATTTATATATTTACTTGATATTTACATCTTTACATATATCTCTATCTTTATCCATCTTTATCTATAATTAAAAAACCCTCATTATTCTTTTAGAACCATGTGCATGAGTCTCTATATATCTCCATTCAAACCGTCCTATCTGTATCTACAGGAGTCGAGGAAAAATAAATATTTTGAAATATCTGAAATAGATATATAATATGATATATGGAAAATACCCTTATGTTTTAGAGAATAACCATAAACATTTTCTACAACATTAACCTCAGAAAATGGTGTGAGCTCCTCCTTGATCAAAAATCATGTCTCTATCAAATTATTATTTTCCATGACATATCTATATACCTAAGACACAGAATCATCATTTTAACCTATACATATTTCCTCTCTATCCTAATGGAAAAACAATTCATAAACATCATAACATCTTTCTTCATACAAAATCATCCATGACACATTGCTTCTATCATGTTTCAACACCAACTTCTCCATATTAAGGCTATATGAGACTAAAATGGAAATAATTAGTTTTAGTACTATGATTAGATTCATCTTCCTCATAATAGATCCATAATGATGTAATAAAAAACCTATGATATTGACCTTCATGAATTTACATTAGTGTATGCGAGCTTCTGCTGATTGACGATAATAGTTTTTGTGTTGAAAATTAGATAATGATGAAATAATGGGTGTGTGAGGAAGATGATTCATGTCTAACCTTAGGATACATTGTTTTGGTTAAGTTCACAACACCTAGGGAAAAATTATTCAAACATTGGATTTCTTGAGTGCCTTAAACAATCTACTAACATAATCCACTCATGATATATCTCAAAACAAGCTAGATGATAGATGATGGACTCCAATTGGACACATGTTCCACCCTACAATATTGAATATCTCACAACATTTTCACATAGACCCATACCAAAAGTGCTATTGTAGGAATAATCATATGTTCCATTTTTGATATATGATCCTCCAACACCATGCGACCAACTATCACTATGGACTTAAATTCTATCCACTGCTAACAGGGTGGCAATCTGGCTTGCTCTCTAGGTTGTGTGTTGTCACATGTTGGTCCATTTTTAACACCAAATCATAAAAGCAGATATAATAATTATACATGATTCTAGTTTTATTTTAAATAATTTTTATTTTGTTCCCAAAACATTTCATTCTAAAATTATTAATACCCACAATATATTGTCAAAAAATTGAATATGGGTAAAAAAGAATAATAAAAAATCACATTTATCAATGAGAAATCTATTAAATATTTATAAAATATGACTATAAAATCCCCCATACATAAACCAATAATGTTCACAAGAATATATTAATATTAATTTTCTATTGAAATACATGATACAAAATTTTAAGATAAAAAAGTAATTAAAAAATAATAATTAACAAGTGGTTATTATACTTTAAGGTATATCATAAAAATTCTTTGTTAATTCCTCATTTTTCAAGGAAATATGTCAACATATAATTTTACTTTCCCCCATTGTAATTAATTAATCCTCACCCTCAATTCATTCAAGTATCACAATGAATTATAACTAGGTATTCATATCATGATCTACCCTATATGAATGGTTTTAATAAATCACTCAAGATAAATTTGATTGGATTTTTTCTCATGCCATGACTGCTTGTTCCAAACTATAAACATAGAAAGGATCTGTATTATCTAATTTGTGGATAAAATCATAACATAAAATCACAATTAATTTTCATTAATGATCAAATAAATATAAGTTTTAGGGTAATTAGGTAATGAAGAAAAAATATATAAGGCTCTAAAAAGGATAAACTCTTATAATATTTCATGATAATAAATAATAAACATAATGAATGACTCATCTAAAAATAACATCTTTTAACTCCCCAAAACTCTAAGTGGGTCATGAGTAACAATAGTACATAATTAAAGAATTCACCCTATTTATTTCAATTACGTAATTTGACTTTTTTTTTGAAAAATCATTCTTAGATAAGTTTTACATCCACCCAGTACCGTAAATGATATAAATGATTGGCTATGCAATGGTGATTTTTTAACCTCCAAAGAAACAACCCATGTTTGTTTCTATATTTATCTTCTTTCATAAACTTTTTTTTAAAATTTTTATAGGATGTTAAAAAATAAAGTACAATGTATGAAAAATCATGACCTTTTCTAAATATCCAATGAAGAAACAAAAGCATTTCCATCTTTAAAGTAAGGTACATCTCCTTTAACCAATGACCACTTTTCCACAAGAACTTGAACTTTGATCATCATAAAAAAACTATATGTAGGGTAGTAATGATAAAACTAACTTATAATGTTGACCATTCATGTCAATGTTCATTCATTGTTCGTAAATAATAAAATTAAGATCACTGTAAAAGCTAATTCTGATGGATAAAATCTAAATCAATAAAAATTCACCTATCATATTAAAATTGTTTTTATACAACCATAACTTTAATGATAAAAAATTAAATAAAAAGTACATAACATTCCTTAAGTTTTCAATCAAAAAATATAATTTAAAATATTTAAATATTTGTTGCACAATTAACTCTAGGAGGAGAAACATATAATAAAAGGACATTGAACCATGTCTTGTATACCAAAATAAATACTAAAAAACCTGCTTTTCAGAATTTCAATGCAAAAACAATTGTAGGGAAATTTATCTACATAAATAATTTTCCTCCTCTAATCCTTATTGATTAAATCCATATTCCTATCTTTATCTATATTTATTTAATAACCCTATTTTTCTCATTTTATCCCAATATCATGAAAATTATATCTTGGTTTCATAGGGTTCCTATGTAACATACTATCATATACAAAATAATGAAAAAACCAATATGTGGAGTAGGCATATTACTATTATAGCTCAAAAATAGATTTTCCAAGAAGTAGAGTTAAAGTATTATTGAATTTAATATCATATCACCTTTAACATACAATCCCATCATTATCTTTTTATTTAATCAGTTATGATTCATGAGACTTCAAAAGAAATTAAAATGGTTTCAAAACTAGGTCCATGTAATTAATTTCCAAAAATATAGGTGGGATAGGTTTACATACATGATTAAAAAATGTATAAATTAAAAATTCCTATGAACTAATTTTTTTTGCCTATAATAAAGTGATTTTGTTAAGGTTTTCAGGCATGAACTTACATCATTTGATCATATATTAAAATTATTCTATAGTTCCAATAATTTCATGTTGAAACAACTCATTAATTGATTTGTGTCATTTCTAGATTGTTTATTTTTCCTCATCATTAAAAATAATTATAAAATTTTTAGGGGATCAAATAATGATGAAAAACATTTTTAAATAAGTAAATCAATGGTTTTATATAATTGATGAGAAGAATCCATTTTTCTTCTTGTTTTTATTTATTTTCATATATAAAATTACCAATTTCATCTATCACTTTTTATTCTCTCTATTAATCACATATATAAGGTATCAAAAATCCAAAAAAAAACTATGAATATAAGGGAAATCCAAATTCTATCCAGACTTGATACCCCTCCTATTTTTCATTGTATTCCTCTTATATTCTTTTATCTATTTGAGATTCTTCAAATTTTGATTCATTATCCTCTTTATGTATATTTTCATATTCGATTTCCAAAATTCACATCTAAGATATACATCATATTATTATAAATTCCAATAGTTGGAATACATTCCTTTTATTTACGTTCTTCAATAATGGAAGGTTATAAAACCTCATGTTCCTTTATATCATAACAACTTGTGTGGTTTTCCTCCATGGAAGATTAAAAATAAGCAACAGAATTGGAACATACCTAAAATTCTTCCTCGTGATGTGTTTTACATCAAAATAGATATTAAATTACCTTTTTTAATGCAAGACTAATTCTTTGTTAACTATTTCAATTTATCATATTACATATCCGTGTTTCCCAGGACAACCAATCATTTTTTTGAATTTATAATCCTTTCCTTGGAGTAATTATTCCCAACTCAGGTGCGTTTGTGGTAACCATAGTTTGATATTATTCTCCAATCATCACCTTTAGTTATCCAAATTAAAAAAAAAATTAAATTTTATGTGATAAATTTGAGATTTTATTCTTTAATTGGACGTGAGCCTCTATGATCTTTTATTCCTAATATCACAAACTCAAAACACTCAATATAAAAATAGAAAAAAATGAAAACTGTATTAAGATAAAATCAGAAAATAAAAAATTGCTGGATTAATGTTTTTTCCTAACTATTTGATTATTAAGAACATTTTTCACTGGAAAAGGATCAAGAAACAAGACAAGAACTCAATTATTACACCCTTCTATATCAAATCAAATTTTAAAAATTCATAAAGTTAAAAAATTATATTAATAAAATAACCATGACATATTATTGGATATGACAGTCCTGAGGTCAATAATATGAGGAAAATACAAATTGAATTCAACGGTTTCAATGTTTCCATAATTTAACTATAATGACCCGAACATTTTAATAATATTTATTTTCTAACTTTTTTTGTTTTTTATTTAAGACTCAACAAACCTATAACCTTTAATTAATGAAGTGAGTATATTTAAATGGGACTATTTGGTTTTGTCTGTTATATGGTCAATGGTCAGTATGACCATTGGAAACTAAATTCTTAACGCCGTAATTATTTTTTATAAATTCAAATGATCTTGGTGAATTAATACAGAAAGAAGAGTCGATGAAATAATCTAGTTGACTCAGGCCATATGAAGCCCATTTTTCAGAGTTTGGGAAAGAGGTAGCATCACTGGCCTATGCTCTAGACCAAGCCCAAGATGAACATCAACATGTGAAGGTTTAACAGAATCACATAAGAGAGAAGTTCAAGATGATAGAAATTACTACTCGAACAATGTTGTCCGAGCCACCCCATGATTCTATCACCATAGCACACCTAACAATTAGGTCCTATGTTGGTGTTATAAGGGGCTATGTAACGACACTTTAACCACTTTGCATAATACTTTTATATAAATAAAATTTTTATTTCTTATTATGTTAATGTTTGTGAATTTCAAATGTACGGATAAATATAGGATGTATATTATTGATGAATTCAAGAAAAAATGGGTATTTTAAAATATTATTCTATTATTTAAATAATTAATAATGTGAATTGATTTTAAAAAAATGGACTTCTACAGCTATGTTCAGTAAGAAATTTAGAGTCTAATAATGTCAAATTAATTTTTTGGGAATAGTAAAGTATGTATAATTACATACCCATAACAATATAAATGAATAGTAAATAATACTTAATCGACCCTATAAATAGTAACTTCACCCATGAATGTATGAAAATATTTTAGACATCTTAAAAGTGAAAAAATGATCATAGTTTATGTTTTCACATTTTGGTATGTCATAAATATTATATTTACAATTTCATAATTCTTTTAATAATTTAAAATGGAAATGTATTTTCATAAGATTTAATGATAAATTGTTACTTTATTTTATTATGTATATACGATAATTTTATGGGCTCTCGATTTCTTTCTTAATGTGTTACTAAATGCGTTATAGTTTTAAAGTTTTATTTTTGGAATAAATAATTACTTTATTTAAAATTCAAATTAAAAATACTTAATTTTTTTTTTATAAAATAGAGTTCATTATTGAATTCAGAGAACATATATTAGGTTTGAGATAAATTTTGTGATTTTTCTAAAACAGTTGATTTTTTTAGTGAATAGTAAAAATACAGTTTTGAGTTTCAGGTGTTCAATGACATCATTGATGATGTAATAATGACTTAAATAATATGGACCACTTTTGAATAGTAATATATGTTATTTGGTGTCCCAAGTGGTTAATACCATAGGAAAATACCATTGTAAAGACCATGGTTTTGCAAATACCATCGATGAGGTGTCCTGTGGAAATTAATAATTTTTTCCCCCACTTTTGCTATAAATACCAAGCCATTCCCTCATCCATTTTATTCCAAAATCCTCCTCAATGATGTTCTGTTATTTTACCTTCCATGGAGTCTTTTAAAGGTTCCCTCATGCCTCAAAAGGTTCAAACCTTTAATATTTCGAAGTCACTCTTCAAGGTAAGGGAACCTTTCACCCTCTTCTTTTAAGTCATGACTTCCTTTATGTTATGTCTTCTAGTTACCATTTTATTAGGTAGGGGTTTTATCTTATTTATCCCTACTAATTTCCATTTCACTTCCAATTAAGGGATACCTTTTCCACTCTCATCAATTTATTTTTTGAATTTTTAAGTGACACCATTAGGCTGCTGAAATCATTATAAAAGAAATTACATTTTCTCTTTCCTCTCCTGTTTTCTTTTCATGTAGTACATCATTAAAATTTCCATACCATGTTCTTATCTCAAAGTCATTCTATCTTTATACTGTATTATCATTTATTTATGAGTGGGTTACCCTTTTACCCTCTACTTGTAATGTTTTCTAAAACCATGTTATATAGTCGTTATGCTGGAGAAGTTTCATCTCAAATATCTCTCTTTTTAGCATGAAATTATATTGTATTATTTAGGAGAATAACCAAATCTATATTAATTTCTAGGGGTATTTATCAATATATAAAATTTATCTATTTGATTTTTGGAATTTACAAACATATATCCCTCACTCCCTTTCCATGGGTTATAAATGACATAACATTCATGTTTTTAGGAACTTTTAAAATGTCATGATTTTGAAATGAAACCCTTTAATTTTATTCTATATGAGCTATCTATGAAATATTTGATTACGATCTATGTGGATCAGATGAAAAATAAGTCATATTAAGGGTGTGCCCTGATAGCTCTCCAATGCATTGGGTAAATAATTTAAAGTCTAGAGATGACAAGTTTCACGATACATTGGTGAATAACCTTGGTAAGTTTTATGACACCTTAGGGATGAACCTTGGTGATATGTTCATGAATGTATAAATTGAATGTTGAAGCCACATATTCATGTTATTTTTAAAGAACTTTTCATTATGAAATTCCTCTACTTATATTGCTAATGTCTTCGTGTTTTTATCAAGTCCTTATTGATTTCACAAGTAACCAAATTCCCTTATTTTCCTTATAGGGACTTCTGCTCACTCTTTTCATTGATGTGTGTCTCCAGGTTCATCGATGTAGTAATTGTACTTAGGATGAACCTTTGATGAAGCCTTACAAGTGCATTAGAATGTTTTTTTATGATTTTTTCCTTCATTATTTTCTGGATTTCCAAGACACTAGACATTAATGATCCTCTGTAAGTAAAATTTAATGAAAAATTTTGTAATAAATTGGCAGGATGACATATTTGGTATCAGAAGATAGTTTAGTTATTTATGGAAATTAGGCTCTGAAAACGTTTGGAAGAATCCTATAGAAAAGTTTAAATATCGGAAAACTTTGAGATATTTTGGTGTGTATTGAGTAAGAGGGTTTTCAAGAAAATATATCTATGTCTGGATACGAGCAAGTATAGGGGGCTCTGGCACATAGATACCAAGGAGTGAAAACTCCAAAAAGGTATTTCGTGCGTGAACTGGGGTATCATAGTTCTTGCCAATAGGCCTTACTGCACTCTTGGTTTTGACACTCATGGGGGATATGGTTGATTAATCAGAAGCTTTTTATGAATCATTATGAAATATTTATAGAGAAATATAATTATTTATAGATTTTTTAAGACATAAAATCATTTACAGTAAAAAGATTCAAAAATTAAATAAGTTTCTCAGTAAGGTTTTGTTATTTTAGAAAATGGCGAGAAATTGTAGGAACCATGCCAATGGTGATCGCAATGGACTATGCACAGATTGCCCTCTGATGGTAGCCAAAATGGAAACTTTCATGCGAATGATGAACCAAATGACTTAAGTTATATGAAATAACATGAATCAAGATGAGAGACTGATATCATCGCGAAGGGAATAACATTATGTTGAATGATTTATGAGTCAATGACCACCTACCATTATTGGATCTACCGACCCATTGATTGATAAACAATGGATCTGCTTAATCGATAACATCTTTTTTGTGCTCCGATGTTATGAATAAGATAAGGTTACCTTGGATTTCAATCGCATAGAGGGAGATTATGATCAATGGTGGGAACTGATTAGAAACACAATTCCATGAGTGGAAGTTGAAACTATGGAGGGGGAAGTGTTTATAGGGATATTCTTCAACATGTATTTCTCTCGATCGATGAGAACAAGAATGGAGAAGAGGATTCTCAAGCTGATGCAGAAGGATAATGAATCTGTGGGAAGCTATGAGATGAACATCACAAGGGTTTGATGTTACACCTCTTGCTTTGTCATTGTTCCAAATGTTACAGTTGATAGATTCTTTGGTGGACTGAGACAACATCTTTGGAAGAATTTATCCAACCGATACTATGATAGTATTGAGGATATCGTTCAGAGTGCGATGAAAGTCGAGCTAGAGATTGGTGAGAGAAAATGGTCTCATAAATATAATGATAATAAGAGATAGATGGAACCTAGCATAGGGATGTCCTTTGATCAGTGAAGAAGAGGAAAGAAAGTGGAATATCCAACGTGTAATAAATGTGTGAAGAAGAATTCATGGAACTGCATACTCGAGAGTAGGAAATTCTACAAGTGTGGAAGAGAAATCCATATAGAGGGGAATTTTCATAGTAAGGTGAAGCTTCAACTTGCAAACACTAACGACAAGGGATAGATTTGGGCAGGACCAACCTGATGTCAATTTCTTTATGTTTGGACAACATGGGCACTTTGCCAATCACTATCCAAATCAATGGGCAGTAGAGGGGAACCACCATCAGCCTCAGAAACAGCCAAGTGAGTAAGGCCATGTTTTCTCTATCATGAAAACTGATGTTGAAACTTCGAATTATGTGGTAGCAGGTAATCTTGTTGTTCTCTCAAGGATAGAAAATACTTTGTTTTAATCTGTTTCTACACATTTCATTATTTCCTCCATGTTTTCAACGAATTTATAATCAACACCTGATTTTCCAAAAGCCGAGTTATCAGTCAAGACCCCTGGTGAGATTATCCATGAATCGATAGTATTTAGAAACTCCATTATTTAATTTAGTGAGTGCAATCTTATCGCAAATATAGTAGTCATTCCCATGTTGGAATACCACATTATACGAGGTATGGACTGGCTCTCAATGTATAATTCTATGATCAAATATAGAAGCATGTACATCTTAGTAGTCTTGAATGGATAACCTAGAGTTATCTTGCATGGAGAGAAATCTCAAACTGATATTTGTCTAGAAGAACCTCATATATATTTCATTATGGAGTTAATCGATGAAAAAGATGAAGTAAATGGGAGTTTGAGGATTCAAAATACCCCCATCATCCAGGAATAGTCTGACGTATTTCCTGAGATGTTTCCTAGACCCCCCCATGAAAAGAGGTGTATTTCTCTATTGAACATGTACCTGGATATCATCCATTTTCAAAGATCCTGTATTGGATGGAAAATGTAGAGCTTGAAGAATTAAAGAAACAACTCCAAGATCTGTTGAAGAAGGGGTTTATCCAAGCAAGCATGTATCCTTGGGGAGAAACTGTTCTCTTTGTGAATAAAAAGGATGGATCGATGCGGCTATGCATTGATTATAGAGAACTGAATGGGATCATAGTAAAGAAAAAATACCCTCTTCCATTAATTGATGACTTATTTGACTAACTTCGTGGTGATCAATTCTCCTCAAAAAATGATCTTCAATCAGATTATCATCAATTGATAGTGAGGAAAGAAGATATTCCAAAAACTGCCTTTTGATTAATATATGGGAATTATGAGTTTGTTGCTATGACCTTCAGAATGACTAATGCACCTACTCTTTTTATGGATCTGATGAGTAGAGTCTTTAATGACTACCTTGATTACATTATGTTAGTTTTTATTGATGATATTCTGATATATTCCAAAAGTAGCGAGGAGCATGAGGATCATCTAAGGGTTATTTTTCAAACTGTATATAAGGAGAGTCTTTTGGGAATGTTCAGTAAATGTGAATTCTAGTTACAACAGGTTGCTTTCACGGGGCACATTATTGCCAATGAAGGAATCACAATTGAACCTACAAAGACAAAATTTGTAGAGGAGTGGCCTCAACCTACAACAATAACTGAGATTCATAGTTTCCTTTAATTAACAGGATATTATAGGAGGTTTGTGAAAAACATTTCACGATATTCGAATCCATTAACCAAGTTAACTAGAAATGAGGTCAAGTTTATCTGGAGAAATGAGAGTGAAGAATGTTTCCAAGACATGAATAAGATATTTGTTACTGAACCAGTGTTAACTATTCTTTCAAGTGGATAAAGATTCGTTATTTTTAGCGATGCAGCTTTGAAAGGGATTGGGTGCATCCTCATGTAAAATGAAAAGGTCATTTCTTATGCATCTCGAAAATTTGCGGCTCATGAGCACAACTATCATACGCATGATCTGGAGATGGATGCAGTTGTATTTTTTTTGAATATGTGGATGAACTATCTTTATGGGTATAAATGTTATATATACATAGACCACCAATGTTTGAAGTATATTTTCAGACAAAAGGAATTGAACATGAGGAAAATGAGTTGGTTGGAACTTCACAAAGACTATGATTGTCTAATTTATTATTATCTCGATAGATCAAACAAAGTCGCTGATGCATTAAGCAGGAATGAACGAGTTGTTCTTTCCATGATAAGGATTCAAAGAGATCCTTTGATCATTAACCAAATAAAACTGGATAAGGTAATTATAATGGAAGGGACATTATAAACCCTAACCCAAATGATTTCTCAACCATTATTACTATATAAGATCAAGAATGCTCAGAAAGAAGATCATTTATTACAGAAGACGATTGAGGATGTGAAGGATGTGATGTTTTTCGAAGTTCAATAATGACCAGGAAGGTGTAATGAAATTTCATACCAGTCAATGTGTCCCATATATTATAGAAATAAAGAAGGATTTGATGGATGAAGATCATAGTTCTACTTTAGCTATACATCCTGGAAGCACAGAAATGTATAGGGACCTTTGTGATCATTATTGGTGGGTTAATTGAAATGGGAGATTTCTAACTACACTTCAAGGTGCCTAGTATGTTAGCAATTGAAGGAAGAGCAAAAACTTCCTAAAGGGTTATTGCAACAACTACCCATACCAGCATGGAAGTGGTACAATATCACTATGGACATCATTACTGGTCTCTCGAGAAATTCCAAAGGAAATAATGCGATATGGGTTATTGTGGACCATCTCACCAATTCTGCCCATTTTGTCTCCATTCGATAATATTTCTCTCTTGATCAACATGCCATAATTTATTTGAAGGAAGTGGTAAGGCTACAGGGACTTCCACATTCTAGCATCTATGATCGTGACCCAAGGTTCACATCAATATTCTGGAGAAGTCTTCAACATGCTCGGAGCACTGAATTGAGTTTTAGTATGACCTATCACCCTCAAAATGATAGCCAATCTAAAAGGACTATTCAAACACTGGATGATATGCTGAGAAAAAGATCAATGATATTTAAATGTGGATGTGATCAACATCTCCCTTTAGTTGAGTCCTCTTTCAACAACATCTTCCACTCGAGCATTCAAATGGAACCCTATGAAGGTCTATATGGGATGTGATTTATACCTCATACTTGTTGGGATGAATATGGTGAGAGAAATCATATTGGGCCTAATCTAGTGAAATAGATGATAGAAAAAGTACAAGCCATCCAGCAATAAATTAAGGATGCTCGGAGTCGGCAGAAGATCTATCACAAAAACCATCGAAGGGACTTGATTTTTGATGTTGTTAACAAAGTATTTCTTAGAATTTCACTTTGGAAGATAATCATGAGGTTTGGGAAGAAAGGGAAGCTCAGCCCTAGGTACATTGGCCCCTCTGAAATCCGTAATCACATGGGAGCAGTGGCCTATAGGATTTCACTTGTTCCCAATTTATCACTAGTTCATGATGTCTTCCATGTATCCCTCTTGAAGAAGTACATAACAGACACATCACATGTACTAAATCTAGAGGTGGTACAATTGGAACATGAAATCACTTATGCGGAGCAGCCGGTGGAGATATTGGATCATAGAGACAAGGGTCTACAAAACAAGACTACTCACCTTGTTAAGGTGTTGTGGAGGAACCACAAATGTGATGAATGCATGTGGGAACCATAGATGTCTATGAGGTAGAAGTACCAACACCTTTTCTCTTCTTAGGGTACAAGTTAAAACATTAAGGATGAAATTTATTAAGGGGGAAGAATGTAATGACCCAAACTTTATAATAATATTTATTTCCTAAATTTGTGTGCTATTATATTTTATACTAAAAAAAAATATATCCATTAATTAATGAAGTGAGTATAATTAAATGAGACTATTGGGTTTCTACTGTTATATGGACATTGGTCAATATGACCATTGGAAACTAAATTCTAAACATTACAATTATTTTTTAGAAATTATAATGATCTTGGTAAATTAATAAAGAAAGAAGAGTCGATGACATCATCTAGAAGACTCAGGCCATATGAAGCCCATATGTCGGAGCTCAGGAAGGAGGTAGCATCAATGTGCTTTGTTCTGAACCAAGACCAAGAAGAACTTCAACATCTAAAGCAAGAATGGAATCTCCTAAGTGAGAAGTTCAAGCATGTAGAAATCACCACTAGGCCAATATTGTCTGATCCACCCTAAGATTCTATCACCATAACACACCTTACACTTAAGTCCTATTCTGGTGTTATAAGGGGTATGTAATCAGACCATAGATACTTTGTGTAATACTTTTATAAATAAAATTTTGATTTATTATTATGGTAATGTTTGTGAATTTCAAATGTCCAGATAAATATATAATTTATACTACTGATGAATTTAGGAAAAATGGGTATTTTAAAATATATTTGTATTCTTTAAATAATTAAAAATAAGAATAGATTTATAAAAAATGGTCTTCCACAGATGTGTTCAGTAAGAAATTTTGAGTTTAATAGGGTCAATGTAATTTTTAGTGAATAGTAAAGTATGAATAATAACATAACTGTATGAATTGTAAATTTACACCAAAAATTGGAACTTCACCAATGAATTTATAAAAACATTTTAGACTTCTTAAAAGTAAAAAATGATCATAGTATAAGATCTGCTATTTTTGTATGTCAAAAATATTTAATTTACAATTTTATTATTAATTTAATAATTTAAAATAGAAATGTATTTTTATTAAAATTTAATCATAAATTGTTACTTTATTTTCTTATGGTTATATGATAATTTTATGTGACCTTGATTAATTTATTAAGGTGTTACAAAATGAGTTATAGTTTGAATGTTGAATTTTGGGAATAAATAAAGATTTTATGTAAATATTAAATTAAAATTATTTAGAGTATTATTTTCATAAAATAGAGTTCATTTTTGAAATTAGATCATTGATATTAGGTTATAGTGAATTTTTCGGACTTTTTTGAAACAATTTATTTTTTGGCGAATAGTAAAAACACCTTTTTGAGTTTCGGGTGTTTAATGACATCATTGATGATTTAATAAAGATTTAAATAATCTGGTCGACTTGTGAATAGTAATATATGTTATGAGGTTTCCTAAGTGTCCAAAAACATGGGAAAATACCTTGGGAAAGCACATGGTTTTTCAAATACCACAGAAGAGGTGTCCCATGGAAATTAATAATTTATTCCCTCACTTTTCCTATAAATACCAAGCCATTACCTCATATATTTCATTCCAAATTTCTCTTCAATTAATTTATGGAATTTTACCTCCCAAGGAGTCCTCCCAAGGTACCTTCATGCCTCAGAAGGTTCTGACCGTCAATCTATTGAAGCTACTCTTCAAGGTAAGGGAACCTTTCACCCACTTTTTTTAAGTCACGACTTCCTTTATGTAATGTATTCTCATTTATATTTTATTATGTGGGGGTTTGTTCTTGTATATCCATACTACTTTCTATTTCATTTAAAAATTAATGGATACCCTTTCCACAGTCATCAATTTATTTTCTGAATTTTTAAGTGACGTTGTTAGGCAGCCGAACGTTTTGTAAAACAAATTGCATCTTCTCTTTCCTCTCAGGTTTCCTTTTCAAGCGGTATGTCATTAAAATTTCCATACCATGTTCTTATATCCATGTTATTATGACTTTTTACTGTATTATAATTCATTTATGAGTGGGTAAACCTTGTAACTTCTCTTTTTAATGTTTTCAAAAATCTTGTTATATAGGCGTTATGCTGCCGAATTTTCGTCTCAAATATCTCTCTTTTTCTCAATCATTTCTCTTGTATTTTTTATGAGAATACCCAAATATATTTTAATTTATAGGGGTATTCATAAATACATAAAATTGATCTATTTTATCCTGGAATTGACATACATATAACCCTCACTCCCTTTCCATGTGTTATAATTGACGTAACGATCATGTTTTTAAGAACCTTTAAAATGTCTCAATTTTTAAATGAAACCCATTTATTTTATTCCCAATGGGTTATTTATGAAATGATTGATTATGATCTGTTTGGATCATGCGAAAATATATACATATTAAGGGTTCACCCTGAGAGTTCTCCAATTCATTGGGTAAATAATTTAATCTCTAGAGATGATAAGTTTCAAGATACATTGGTGAATAACCTTGGTAATTTTTATGACACCTTATGGATGGAACTTGGTGATATGTTCAGTAATGTCTAAATTAAATGTCATGTTCACATATTCATGTTATGGTTCATGTTATTTTCATTATAATGTTCCTCTACTTACATTACTCATGTCTTTATGTTTTTATCAAGTTCTTATTGATTTCACAAGTATACTAATTCCCTTGTTTTCCTTACCAAGCCTTCAGATCAACCTTTCCTTTCATGCATGTCTCATGGTTGCGAGATGCAGTAATTGTTCTTAAGATGAACCTATGTTAATTACTTATTTGTGTATTAGAATAATGTTTTATGTTGTTTTCTTATATTATGTACATGATTTCCCAAACACATGACTTTAACGATCCTTTGTATGTAAAATATACTGAAAAGTTATGTAATTAAAAGGCGGGATTCCATATAAACAAAACCAAAATAAATTGTATTATCTACTATTCTTAAGTGCACTAAATAAAAAAACATGTACCAAGTAAAGAAATAAATAATTCATTTTTGATTGTTCAAAGAAAAAAATTAAATGTCCCATATGAAAATAATCATGTTATTTATTATTGTGAAATATTGGACTGTGATGAACAGTCTCTCAATATCAACTAGACCAACCAAGGAAATATGACCCCTATGTTGGTATTTATATAACCACAATAAGTGATTTAAAAACAATCTCAACATGGAAGGTGATATAATGGCGATATCTTTCTCCCCCAGTTCCCTCGATCTTAGTGGAAATACCCTCCTAATATCTTCACACTAACATGAATCCTTTATAATGTGATCACTAAAAACATAATTGGTAAATTTTAATCGAATATGAATCCCCAAAAGAAAAACATTTAGAAAAATTATGAAAACTCACCCTTCATCAACCTCACCACTTATAAAACCCTTGTAAACTAATAATCATTATGACCAAAATGATGTAATCAGAAACAAAGGAAGATGAAATTTAAAATAAACTAATTTTAAATGATGTAAAACATAATTTCATCAATATGGAGTTATTGTATATGAATTACAAAGTTTCAATGTAGAACAAGATTACAAAACTCCTACACTACACCAACTTGATAGTTGATAGAGAACCTTATCCTTCCACTATCACATCATGAATTAGATTTTGGTCTCTTACTAGTTGTGGAACCTCCCCCAATGGATGAGAAAATACACTTCTTCAAAATATTTTTCCCATGTATTTATACATATAATAATCATAAGATATAAAATTTCATTTTATTTTCTCTCCCTTTATCTTCTCACAAATATCCATTAGATATCTCTTCTATCATACCATAAGTCCCTCCACTTTGAATCATATATGTTTCCATGTGTGATAAACCTATGTCTATATTGTAATATATATCTTTTACTCTACCTGATATAGGAATTGGTTCATCCAACGTTGAATACACTCATCTATGTTCTCTTATACTTCATTATATTGCTCATTGATATTTGAATATTTCCTTTTATATCCATATTTATCATTATTTGTATCTAATTAATCACACTGATTATGTGTGTAGATTTATGTGTTTTATTATCCAAATATCTTCATTAAAATAACTAATATGTACATGTATGGGCTGAGAAAAATGTTGGCCTTTGAAATGTCTTTAACAGATATATAATATGTGGCATGGAGAGGACCCATGAATTATATAGAATCACCATCAACCGTTACAGTTGCATAGATCTCCGATTACTATTTTAGATCCTCATAGATCATAACTCTTGTCTCTATTGAATTTCAGTAATCCATAGTGTAGCTAAACCCCTAATCCACTGCTTCATCATTTTACTCTTTATGTACATATTTATCCTTACTTGTGTCTCATCCATATACGAATATAGTATCCTCTTTCTTCGTGATATATAATCCAAAACACAATGGTTCAATAATTATTTTATATCACCTTCTCTATCCTCGGGCTCTAAGGGGCCATGGTGTAAGAATATCAGTTATGGTTCTATATTGAGCATCATATTCCTCATAAATAATCCATCATGATGAATATAAAATCTTATATCATGAACCATATTGATTTAATGTGGTTATTGAGAGACTTATTTGATCATCTATGGTGGGTTTTGTGTTGAAACTCTAATTGAAATGGTGTAGTGGGTGTGCAAGGAATATGTTATGAGTTTAAACTGGGATGAACCATTTTTGATTAAGTGCATAGTAACTTGAGAAAACAACTTCCTACATTAGAATTATTGGTGCCCTTATGCCACATGATAACCCAACCCACTCCAACAATAGTTCAGAATAAGTTGGACTAGATATGAGGGACTCATATCCACCACCAGAGTCAACCCATACAGGTGAATCACTCCACCCGCTATTTCAAACACCTGATCCTTGTATTCTGTTGGAGCCTTGATCTTGTGAACTATGAACAAACAATGATCCACATACATTATGCATCCAAATATCCCTATGGGGTGTTGGGAAAACCATCCAACACAAGGTGGTTATATGTATTTATCCCATGGTTGATTGTTATCTTGTGTGAACACATTTTTTAACACCATTCTAGAAATCAAAATTTTTTTTTACAATGACCAACCCATACCAGACCCAAATCAAACTGGACCATCTATGAACCTATGAGTTTTGTTGTACCAACCAAACACATGTGGTCATAAGGCCCATGTTGGTCATAGTATAGACACACCCCACTAGACTCCTTTTAACCAAAATTTGATAAATCCCCAAATATAAATCCAATGTATGCTTATGTTAGTGAGAATATCAAGAAGCAAATATAAAGAGATAATATAGATATAGCCCATAACTATCATTTATAGTAACTCATAGAATTACCAATCATGAAATATATGAACAATGATGAAATGTATCTTGCGAATAGCTAGAGACACTCATAGTACTAAACAGAACACACAAATTCTAAAGATTATAGGATAGTTATACATTGTTTCACAATAGAATCCAATTAGTGGTCAAGGAATCACTAGACCTGATGAAATATGATTTACTCCACTTTCCATCTTACACGACAACACCGAAATCCAGGAAAGGGGAATCCTTCTATAGAAATCATGATAATCATTTGAGGGAATACCAAATCCTACAATCCATCTAAACTGTACCACCAAATAAGAGTGCATGTTAGGAATTCCAATCAACCAATGAAACCTCAGAGGATCTTCTATGGAGGATCCAACCATAAATTGATTATTTCATAGTCACGGATAATACTAAATCCATTATTGGATTCCAACATTGTATGAGTTATTAAACAAGGATAACATTAAATACTTGGAGAGGGATCTAAATACTGAGCATATAGTGGGGAGATACTGATGGATTTGGTGTCCTAGAACCAAATGTATGTGATTTGGATTTTATGTATACTTAAATAAGTAAATATTTATTAAATTTTTTATTACATATAATTTTAAGTTTTTTCATGACATTAATGTAATAATTTTCGAGAGTATATATCACATTGAAAAAGTATTAGAAATTCCCCATAATGATGAGATTATAAAACTGCCTTGGTGATATTGTTAAAACTTATTCAATGGTAAGGTAGAAATATATTATGGGGTAAAAAGTATATTAACCATCTGTTATGAGTATTCATAATATGGTGAGAGTTTATCTTATGATGATTTAACTTGGTATTATCCATGATATGGGATTATGAGAACAACCCCTTTACTAGGAATTCCACATGTTAATGAGTCATTGGAAATTCATGTCTAAGACCATCTGTAATAGACCTTATAAATTATGATTATTATTAATTAATTTAATGAATCATTTATTTTGAGGTATTACAAAAAAACATGACGAAAACTGGTCATGGTAAAGTTGCATACATTCGATACAACAAGAATGACATGTTATTAATGAATAAGTCAGGGAAGGATGTTTACATTCAATATTAATCGAATTAGATATCTCATAAAAAGAATTAAAACACAATTGTCACATTAAATTCTATTCTTTAAGTTTAATTTTGATTTTACTTCATATAATCAAATAATGATTCAAAATTCATATAAGTTGATGACCGAGATATGCAGCCTTCATCCTAAGATATCATGAAAAAGAGGTTATATTACTTAATGAGAACTAGTATTTTTTTTCAAATTTTTCAATAACTTTATTCACCCAGAGAAATTTATTTTTATCTTGATAGAATTATTTTACGTTGTGAAAAATTTATTAAATTATATTTGAATTAAATTATTTTAATAAATATTATTCACAAGTAATGGAAATAATCTCATTCGATATTTATGAATCACTAATATTAAATAAATATTTTCTTTTTGAGGTTATTATATAACTAAAAATAAATAAAATACTTATTTATTGAATGATTAAATTTTTATTTTGGTATTTAATAAATTTTAAAAGGAACTAGAAGAGAATGATAGTGTGCATTAAGAAAAAAATAATTTACAAGCTAGTAAAATAAAATTTATCATAGAGCCAATTATTCCATGCCATGGGGAAATAATATTTTTTATGGGTACATGGATTGGAGTCATTAAGGGTTTAATATATTATTTATGGTTTATTGTAAAATTGAATAATATTTTCACCATAATCCTATCACAATAAATATTTGATCATGTATATTTTTTGATGATTGATCCAAATAGAATTTTTTGTGCACTAAAAAATCATGAGATTTATCATGCTATAAAAATTACCTAGAGATTCTCATTCCTCCTCAATCTTATCAGGAATGATAATTCAAGGATGATTCTTCAAGCCAAAAAGGTCATCACAGTGTTCAATTTGAATACAAAAATATGATCAATCTATCATTACAACACCTGATAATTCATTGGTATTGTTCAGTGATCGAATAAGTTCATGTGGATCACCGCTAGATAGAGTCTACACTAGGATCCTATAAGAGGAATGATGTAAAACAAAAATTATTTTTAGACAATCAATATCTTCATAGAATGAATATATCAAGACATTGGTAATAATTCTTAAAAGAAATATAAATTAATTATAAATTTAACAGTAAAAGATATTCTCTTGGTTCTAGAAACTTTATTTTGAAATACCCATCTGAAACATTTTCATTACACAAGATGGTTATGTATTATGAAATTTTCAATTAATAAAATGAATCAGATAATTTATTATTTGTTACTGGTATTGATAATCCGTCTAGCTATTCCAATAAGCAAAAATTGGTATCATAGTGGGTCATGTTAAATTTTTAAATTACTTATTTTATTTATGATTTTAACACATTTAAAAGATAAATTTCATTTCATTTTTTAATTTTTTTATTTCACTATCATTGAAATGTATTCTTCATCCTCCACATTTATCTCTCATATAACTAACATAGGTCAATTATTAACCAATAATACATTTAAACAACTCATGTGTAGGTTCCATGAATTATATGTGGATAACACAAGGTTACATGGTGAGTACCCCTTTTTCTCATGTTGTGTACCCATGTTTATTACAATAGGATACCCATGTGGACTCACCATCATAATGGGATGACTATATTGCACATGAATTAAATCCAATTTGTGTTTTCCAGCCATGTAATCACATGGACTTGTGAGGATACACACTATGTATATTTCCAACCCGTTGTGTAGTCCACATCCTTCCATGTAAAAAAACACGGGGTTAGGAAGAGTCATTTAATTAATTCATAGTGTGTATTTATTACACAATGCATATAGGCTTCCATACAGGAAACTCAATTTCCACATTTTGTTTCCTTTATACATGACTTTTACTTCAAAAATTTCCATTATAATTATACTCTAAGTTCATAGGTGAGTATTGTGGATATGTGGTGAAGCGAAGTACACACTATGTGTCCCTCTTGAATACACAATGTACTCTTAATTTTTGATAATTTTTTTTAATTTAATTAACTAGTACTCTAAAAATAATTGACAATAATTATGTATGTGATTAAAATTTCAGTATACACTAGCCATTTGATTTTAAATTATGTTAAATGTTTATTTTATTTTTTTGAAATATTTATAAATATGATCCTTGTATGTTCATTGCATACTAAAGACTCAATGAATTAATTTTTTTTAAAAAATATTCATGTGTTATATGTGTCAACAATTTTATTGTACATGATATGAAATTATGACACATGTTATGTACCGAATAATTAATATGAGTTAATTTTATAAATATAGAACTATATAGAGTAGTTCAGAAAGGTACTTGAAGCGTTTCTTCTAATTAATGATTTGTGTATTAATTTAATTATTTTTTGAGTAAATTAAATATAATTAATTTATTTTGAAAAGAGTAGATAAGAAATTACAGGATGATTAGATGGAATACATTAAAACGAAAATTTTTACTAACAATACCATTGATCAGATTTATACGAGAAGCTTTTATCTTTTTGAAGAATGAATTGAAATAAATGCATGCAAATTGTTTTAAAGGAAAATTTTTCTCATTTGTAATATCGATCATGATATTTGAATAGTCCTTTGTATGTGTTTTTTATTTTATATTTATTACATGTTTTTCAATTATTTATTGTTAAATTGAATACCATGGAATGTGTGTCATCCCACCCTCCTTTATTGTTTAAGACCTATAATTCGGATGTTTTTTATATAATTCCTAGTCATAAAACCTTTTCCTACCCAAACCTACCTGTGAATTGTAATAATTTTAAACAAATGGAGATTATGAATTTGTATGGATGTTGTTCCATATTAAACTGAGGCATATCCATTCGAAAAACAGATTGGTGCACAAGTGGAATGATAAAACCTATGTCAAGACTAGGAAAATGATTTTTCCCATAGGTTCATATCTTGATTTATTATATTCTAAAAAAATAACCATTAGATATGGTCATAATAAAAGAATTTATTTATTTATTTTATTTCCATATTATGAATTATTTATTTTATTGATGCAAGAATCTGACCACATAAAAAAATGGACTAATATGAAAGGATAGAATCAAAGTAAATTGATTATGAATAAATGTTTTATGAGACAATGGATAATACAGTAAGTATAATCAACATAATATTATCAATATATGATAAATATAAAATAGGAAATATTATTCACAATAAAAAATTCCACCATGTTTAGATTAATTCATTAATCCTTGAATCATTTTAATTAAGATAAACTCATAATAATGGTGTCATATTAGCCTCTGTCAGGGGAAACTAAAATTATTAGAATGTTTTAACTAAGATAGTTGGTTGACATAATTGAATATATATTGGGATTAATGGAATTATCATATCCAATAAAAAGTTTGTGGAATGTTTTGATAGAATTTGTGTTAGAAATTTGGGATTGGGGATTCCATCAATAGTTGAAGGAGAGACCAATTTATAGCTGGAAGACTGCCTACAAAAATAATTTCATATAATGTTCATGTCCTCCATAGAGAATATAAAATTTTAAATATAGATCATTTACACTGAATTGTTTCCACAGATAGTAATTCCATGTTCAATGGTGAGGACCTTTGAGACTTGATATAACAATGTGAGATTTAATGAAATTAAAATTATTACGTATCACATATGTTTTATTAAGAAAAGTACAATTAATATACTAATTTTTTATTATATAATAAATACTAATTTTTTGATCACATTATTCATATGATGAATTCTTTATAAATATTATCCCTTAAGTCGAAGTAACATCCATGAATGGTTTTGATACCTAATGATAGTGTTGCACTATGAACGAATGTATCATGGGATAGAATCATCATTGCATGCTCTACTAGAAAAAAGGTGAGTGCTGGGGAGATACATATCTATGATAAAAACTTTTGAAATGTGATTTATTTTGTAATATCTCATGATTTTAATATATAGACATTATGTTCGATACCATGAGTGACACACAACACCGAGCTCAATTGAACCAGAAAATATTATCATATAAATATGATTTTTAAAACCTAGCCATTTAATTATAGTGTATGGATAATAAATATTAAATTATAAAGTATATATAAATATCCTAAGAAGTAAATATGAATTTATTAATTTATTTTAAATAATCACTCAATTTTGGGAAAAGATATTTCACTCTACAAGGATATGTTTTCTTCAAAAAAGGAATTTATTACTTTTTATGAGTGATTATTGTAATTAGTTTCTAAAAAATTGAAATTTTAATAGATAAAAACAATACATTTTTTTAAATGATCATATCAAGATTATCATTTAGTGTAATTTTTATATTTTTCAGTAATTATTGATTTTTCATTGAATACTAAAAAATACTGATTTTTATTGAAAACAAACTTTTCATTTAATGTAATTATAAAATAAAATTATATTATAGATTAGTTTGAAAATTTAATTATTTAATTTTTATTAAAAATAATCAAATTATAGTCTTTTGGAATAATTTTATACTTGCATTTAGTATGAATACATTTTTGTCTTAAAAGTAATTTTTTCTAAAAAAACTGGTTTTCATCACGTTTAGAATATTTAATATAAAATTAACTTTTTCTACTCTATTGTTTTGTATCTACAAAATTTTATTAGATATTTGGAATCAAGAGGTGCAATTTTAATTTTAAAATTTTCCATTTTATTTGTAGTCATTTTGAGTAGTAATCAAAGTATACTTTGTAAACACAGTAATGTTAAAATGTGATAATTTGTGGAAAATGAATAAAAAGAAACCCTAACACTTGAATTTTATTATTTGATAATTATATTTCATCCATATAAATAAAAAATTATAATTAAGTACATTTTGTTTCCATATGGCCATTGTTTTGAAATTTATAATGATTTCTGTAAGGAAAAGTAAAAATGTCACCCTCTTGGTTTTATTATTATTATTTTTTAAATAAGGATAAATATGAATTAAAGTATATCTATAACTATTCATTTAAAATATAAATTATTTTATTTATCTTTGTAATTTATTAATAATTTTTAGCGATGAGGTAATTCCATCAAATTTTTATGTATTTTTGATACAGTATTTATTCAATTAATAAAAAAATAAAATAAAAGATTTTAATATTATTAAAAGTATTTTTTAAAATGAATTATTATGTTAAAAAAATATTTTGATAAAAATTAAATAATATGGTGTTTTTCATTATATTTTAATTTTGTTATTTTGGTAGTTTTAAAAGTTCAATTAAATGAACAATTCCAAAATTGGCATTATTGATATTTTATAATAAATAACATTTTATTAAATGATTTGAAACTATAATAAATACAATGTTCAAAAAATGATTTGTATATGGCTTAAAATATCAATTATAGTATAATTAAGGGTAAAGTTCCATTTTATATTTACTATATAAACACATTAAGAGTAAAAATCATTGATATAATTGGCTTTGTCAAAAAGGTAAACCAAGGGATAAAAATGAGAAAGGATAAAATACAATATATAATTCTAAAAATTGTATTTTAGTAGATAATAAAAATCCATACTCTTCTTATCATCTAAATTATATATTTTGATTTGTTTGAATGTGAGAATTAATTTATATTAATTTAATACTTTATAAAAATCCAAGAGCACCCCACACCTCTATAATAAAAGGGAACATGATATTCTATTTTCGTAACTCTAAAAAACACTTATTTCATCATATACCTACCCAAATATTTTAATCAATTCCTTCCCCACATCCTACAATCATTGGTTTGATCAGAAAACCTACCCAAGAAATCGTTTTGTGTGAACCTTAACAGGTTTATTATAGAAGGCATATATTTCTTATCCGGTCCATTTACCTTATGTTATTCTTCCACCAAATTAAAATCATAATAATCATTTATGAAATAATAATACCTGTATCATCCATATAATTATATGTTATTATATTAATGTAATAACCAAGATCCAACTCTAGTTCCATCAAATGGGAAATGAACCCATCTGTCGTTTGTAAAGTAGACTACCGCCTCACAAACCGATGTAATTAATTTTTATCACCTTGTATTATGAATAATTGTAATTAAAAATTTAATATATATATATATATATATTATTTATAAAAAAATATAATTATTAATTGATAATATATCATTTACTTTCTTACATTTGTTCGTGTGTACGTGTGGACTACATCTTCTAAGAATTGATGTGATTCATTTTTCATCACCAAATCACATGTATGTTATATATAAGTTTATTGAAAAAATAATTTGGTTTTAATGATATAAGGTTTATGAAATGAAAAAATAATACATACATTCTTTCAATAATGAATGCTAAAAATGGAAATGTTACTCATGCATATGTATAACCTACAATCTCAATGATTGTAACACAGTTCATTTCCCATAACCATATTTCATGATAGGTTATAAAATTATAATTAATTTAAAACAATAGAAATTATTTAAGGAATATTATTTTGGTTATGATGAAATAATGAACTATTTGACCACATTAAGCCTACCAATGTCAATTTGGATATATGGTCTGAATATCGTCAAAACATTACACATGAACTTAATTTATTATATAATTAAATATAAAAATGTAATAAATAAAATAAAATGAATAATAAAACTGGTAAATGTTCTCATTTAACTAAATAATTAACTATATTTTATTATTCAAGAATATAAATAATGTATGTGATGATTCTGAATTTATGTATGGGACACATTACTTTAAAAAACATGTTTTAAATGTTTTAAGGATTTATTTTTATAATATTTTTATTCCATATCCATATTATCCAAATTAATTTATTGATATATTTATATTAATATAAATGAATTTAATATAAATTATATACCACTTTTGGCTTTCTTTAAAAAAATTTCAAATGTAATCTTTTTACGGATTTTTTTCCTTCCGTCACAAAAGAAAAAATTGGATGTTCAATTTTAATGTATATGGTAAAAGTAACATTCCCTCTACTGTAAAAATTATTTGATTTTTATCTTACTTTACAGGATTCCATATTTTCTTTAAAGAAAAATCCTTTTTATATTTTTCAGGGAATTTTTATTTCGAAAATGGATTTTTAAAATGGAAGGGGTATTCAAATATCTAAAATTGGTTTACTTATGGGTTCAAAAGGGGGTTCTCATAGTTTTTATGATGAAATAGTAAAATATTAATTATTTCATGATATGGTCCCTCAAAAATATTTATCATAACATGCTATCCTAATATTGCTCAGGATTATGGGTGATAAGTTGAAATTGTTCATTCATTTTGAACTAATTCACTTAATGCTTATTCATGTTTTATTATATAATGAACAAAGTATGTGTTGATTATCATAGAGAATAGGTTTAGAAGGCTCAAAAAGAAAAGTTTTGGATAATGGACAAAAATGATCATTACACATTGCAAAAACAACTTACATGATGTGTGAGTATCATTCATAGCGTGTCACAAATAATGAACCATGTTCGGATGAAATTACAAACCATTAAAATATTGCATGATGTGAATCTACAATACACATAGATTAACATTCAAATAAAACTTCCCACAAAAAATTTTAAATCATGAGAAGATTATTGTCATGATAACCAGTTACACATCGTGAGATGAGTAAAATCACTAAATAAGAATGATTCAGGCTGATATTCACACCAGATCCAAAATACGGTGATAAAACCATGGATTGATATTACACGACATGAGATAGTTATACATCATGTAATATATCAGCTATTTACTTTTCAGTGTGCATACAACAACACATAAATATTTTTAATCTTTAATTTCTATCCTTATCTAAATTATTTCTTCTATTTTATCTCTCCCAACTCAACACTATAGATTTCTTTGTTTCCCTTTTGATTAAATACAAGTACTATCCATTATTTTACACGCGTTCTATACCCTGTTCACCATTGTTCATCATTTAAAGCCCGTTTAATATTCCCCTTTCCATTCGACAGAAGCTTCCACATAGGTTCATTCTTATTTACCATTTTAAGTAAGTCGTTAATGGATTTATTGATTAATATAATTGTGAACTACTAGATTATTGTTCCTTTTCTTGCAAACAATCATTTTCAACTATATTTTTTATCTTACAAGATTGTTTATAATTGTTTCTTTGATTTTGATTATTATCATCAATGAGTAGATAATCTACTTAGGGTAAGGGTCTAGACTAGGGTTGTTATAAAATCAATGAATTCCAAAATCATAACTTGGTACCCATAAGGCTAGTAATCAGGTCTCATAACAACGTTTTTCAATTATTTTAGTAAAATATAAGTCTGAGATGTTTAAGTGAATGAACATCACTTTATTGGAGTAGAGTTGACTATGATAATTAGTCTATGAAAAATTCTACAATATATTGTAGGATTAAGGAATCTAGATTGTTAGATATATCTTAAATAAGGTATATTTTCATCTCAAATAGATCTAGATGGTTTTATCATAAAAGTAGTGATATTTTCAACTCATCGCAGCATAAGGCTTAGGCTTACTCAATGTTAGAATTGAGATTTTATTTTTTATTTGAAGCCCAAAATTTGTCATGATCCCTATTTATTCCTAAATTTTAAACCAAAATCAATACTTTTAATTAAATAGAAAACACAAATCAATTTTTAAGGACTCCAATATACTGTGTTCGAAGTCGAGCTTCATTGCCTGTAGAAACATTCCTCGTGGAATCAACACCACATTATCACTATACTACATCATTGTATAAATTATAGTTTGGGATAAATATAAATTCTAATATGACTATATACAACATAAATTAAACCAAACATGTGTGAATCTCATATTTTTGTGCCATTTTCATGGGAATCTAACTATGCATAGGTAGAGGAAGATTCGACCCGAAGCCCACATTACCTCACCCATCCCTATTTTCTCTTGTCATTAATTATTATTTATTTTGGAAGCCATTGTGTCCTTCCTCTTCATATCAAGAGAATCCCTTTGGCACCCCTGACTCAATTATATAACGTTGACACCCATTAATCACTTACCTTAAATCCTATAATTTAATGTTACCTTTCTACATGACACCATTTAGGAATGGTAGAGTGCATTAGTCTTGCAACTACCAACCCACCCAACATGCAATATGTTCCACCAACACATCAAGGAAAACAACACAAAATTCAAATAAAGTGCATTATTGTGTATTAATACATTCTGTCAGTCAATGGTGCCACACAAATTATTGTGTGACCTCCTATCGAGGCACATACATTTTAAATAAATCATATACTCCTCAGTATTGTCCAAAACATGGGTCAATTCAGAGAACTTAAGAGCCAGTATCCGGATGAACAATTCTAAACTTCATAGAATTCTAGGATACCTTTCACAACTATGGGGTATCCCCAAATGCAATCTAATAAGGTTTATTTCTATTAATCTTTTGAAATATAGCCAATGATTGGCTAAAAGGCCAGTCATGTGAGTCGATCATGACATGGGATGAACATGGAAAGATGATTCTTGGAAAATATTTTCCACCTATATGGACAAGGATGATTCCAAAACAAATCCAAAAAATTTCTAATACATATGGAGAATCATCATATAAGTCCTAAGAAAAAATTAAATTATTTACTAGTAAATTCTATCATCTCAAACAATATGTGTGTCTATAGATGAAAAAAATATATCATGGTATACAACATGCAATTAGTAACTTGTAGATGCTGAAACTAATGTAGGAGTAATGCTAGAAACACTTGAATAAGTCCATGAACTTTTAGATGGTATATCGGACAATTGATGTCTATGGTAGAGTGATCATGTATGGCCTCTATATGGAATCAACCATATTAAGGAGAACACAATGTTTAGATGATCACGTTAAGGCCTTGGTTAAAAAGATGGAATCATTTCAACTACCTATTGACCCAAATACCCTTAATACTCTGGTAATGGATATTAAATAAGATGAAATGTGAGGTGGTCCACACACAGATCAAGATTGAATAGATGGGTTAGATTGACAGAAAATCCAAGATTCTAATTACATTAATTACAATCTGAAAAACCAACCATACTAGAAAATGAAAAAACATTATTAACAGAGGAAAAGATAATATCCGTAATAATGAATTAGGGGTAATAACAGTAGATAAGTGATTTAACGAAACACGGGAATCAAGGAATATTGGGATATCCTCATTTCTGGAGTCTACCTTGACATGTACCCCAAACAACATTTTTATTATAGAATCTATTAGAAATTTCATGCTTCTCTGTAATGACAAAAACAATCGACCGCACATCTTCAAACAAATTTGGAAAAAATTCTCACATCCTACATTCATAAAGAAAATCAGAGAATAAGAACCTAGAAGTCATAATTGAAAAAACATATAGATACTCTTTGAAATCATGTACATCAATTGGGTCAAATCTAAAAGTCCTTATGTGATTGATTTTTTAGGTATGATACTTGGTAATACTGAGACATTCCCTACGTAAGTGGTTAAGAAAATGATATGAGTAGTGAATGTTATGTATATTCAGAAACCATTTTGACCACGATAGAACAAGTATGAAAAACCTACAAACCATTAACAGTAATTGAATAGGATGACAATAAAATTGTAAATGAAAATGATCAATAGAACCCTCCAGAATCACCACCTCCTACAAAATTTCTTATGCAAGAAAAATCCCAAAAGGATATCGACATTCCACCACCAACCTACAACCCAAATAATTCCCTTTTAGAAAGAATGATATAACAAAGGATGAAATGGAAATATGAGTAGTTTCTTGTAGAAGTTCATGAAATGAAACAATCATCATCCCCTATTCTGATGAAATTTTGAAAATTTGTACCAATGATTTTTTTGGAGGAAGTACTTCCCAATAACAAAATAATGGAAGTCATAGGATTCATTAAATTGAATGAATAATGCTATACTAAATTTAGTATAAACTTCCACCAATGATGAGATATCCTAGAAGCATCTCAATTCCATGCAACATAGGAGAATTTAACTTTTGAGGATTCTTCTGTGAATTAGGATCTTACATTAAACATATGATAATAAGTTCATTTCAAAATATGTGGCTCAAGGAACTAAAGACAAATAGAGTGGATCTTCAATTGGATAACTGATCAGTTATGTATCCTCACAGATTTCTTGAAGTTGTTCAAGAATATATTGGCAAATTCATTTTCCCAGAATTCATACTCATTTTTTATATGGAATAATGATGATTTTTTCTAATTATCTTAGTTAAACCATTTATAGCCATATGGAGGGATCTACTTGACGTGAATCAAGGGAGACTAATATTCCGAGTATGTTGAAAACAAGTCTTATTTGTCCTAGTGAAATTATCAAAAAAACTAGATGATTATTTTGACTATAAACATATCCTTCTCAAAATAGATAATACTTTTTTTCATGGAAATCAATGAATATAGTGATGAAATGTATCCTACTAATGGATAGGAGTATGATCTTGGGGGAACAAACTACACAGAACCTCTCTCTTTGGGAACGATCTAGCCTTTTATACTATTGGTCATTCAGCCACCAATAGTAGATGTAAAACCTCTCCCATGCACACTCATGTATTCATTTATTGAGACAACAGTTTCACATATAATCATCTCTAACTCAGATATGACATATCTATAAGAGGAAAATTTTATCAAAATCGTAGAAAGACATTAAAAAATCATTGGGGGTAGTTTCATAAATAAAAGGGACTAGGCCAACATTACGAACTCATAATATTATATTTGAAGAAACTATGAACCCAAAATTCCAAACCCATAGGTGACTAAACCCACCAATGATGGAGTGGGATAGTAAATAATTAATGAAACTTTTGGATGTTGGAATAATTTTTTCAATCTTCGATAGCGAGTGGGTGACTCTACAAAAAGTATTTCCAAAGAATGGTGGCCTTAAAGATGTCATGAATGATGATAAACCATCATTGGATGGAGGGTATTCGTGTACTAAATGATATTAAATATAGAAAATTGGAAAGATCATTTCCCCTTCAGTTTAATAGATACAATTTTAGATGTAATCATAGGAAATTAATTCTATTGTTTCCTAGATAGATATTCAGGATACAATCAGATTTCTATCAACACAAATGATTACTTCAAAATAGCATTCACTTGAACATTTGGTACCTTCTCTAGAAAAATCATGTCATTCAATATATAAAATGAACTAGTGACCTTTCAAAATTTCATGAAACATACATTCCATCATATTGAGAATGAAATCTAGTAATTT
Organism: Viscum album; assembly: GCA_963277665.1. Taxonomy (NCBI): domain Eukaryota; kingdom Viridiplantae; phylum Streptophyta; class Magnoliopsida; order Santalales; family Viscaceae; genus Viscum; species Viscum album. Next base: position 1,855,778,794 of record OY728145.1, read on the forward strand.
TAATGGTGGATTTTTTCCCATATGGACAATACTTATTTCTATACATAAACAATATTGAACTAGTCCTACAAGATTATTAAGAGAAGTGTTTAGTTTTAAAATAGGAAAACATCACTTTATGGTTCTAGGATGCATAGTCCTCCGACAAAAAAATTCAATGAATCGCATGGAAGTTGATTGGAAAAAAATCACAGTGGTTAAATATTTACCTAAACCCTTAATAGTTAAAGTGATAAAGATAATTATATTCCATGAAATATTATACGATTACTTAAATTAAATATTTTGTGAATGTTTGCCGCCCTATAACACACCTATTTGTAAAGGATACACATTTTGAGTTTAATTATGAATGTTGGTGGGTAGTCAACATTTAAAAGAAAATATGGCTGGCCGCTCATTCAATCATTTCACCATATTGGGACAAATACTTTGAGTTGATGTGTAACACAAGTAACATCATTGTAAGAAAATTATTATGATAGTGGTTCATCGAAACCTCTGGTTCTATGTAACATTCCATCCATACATTGAATGATTCTGACATAAAATACAAAACCACCGAAAACGTATTACGGTCAGTAATATGTTCATTCAAAAGGTTATAAATCATAAATATTTTTTTCAATGGTGATTGTGTACACTAATTAGACTGCCCAGAAATATTTAAGGAGTAAAAAGGATGTCATACAAAAATTGATATAGTGGGTCCTATTACAAAAAGAATTTTTCATCAGTATAAAATACACCAAAAGAAGATGAAATGGTGTCACTGATCATCTATCCAGATTCCCATTGCACCTCATTTAAGAAGAAGACAATATGGACATCAATTCAGACTTCCCAGATGAAACTATTTTTTTACTACACACAATGGCACAAATAAGGTTTTTTGAAATTGAAAAGTATTTTTCGACGAGATCACTTTACCTAGACATATCCTACCAGAAAATGAAGAATTTGTTAAATTGAGACATTACAAAACTACTAGGATGAGTTGTAACTTTTTAAGCACCGTCATGATTGATTAATGAGGTGCTCTATTGCATATGATAAGATGAAAGTTGTGATAAACTTGTGTCACACATCACCAACAAGAGTGAATCACATAATATAATTCTCCATAGAAATAATTCAGAAAAGTAGAGTTTGTTGGCCCACACTTCACCAAGAAGTGATAAATTATGATCAATGTTGTGATCAATGGCAATGAACTGGAATGATTTAAAATAGAAATGAAATTCCCGAGAACCTGATCGTAGAATTTAAAAACCTGGACATGTTGGGAATACCTTAATGGGAACATTTTGAAATTCACATGGAATGTTCTATATATTTTTTGGCATTTACTATGTCTCAAAATGGGTAGAAACTGATGCTACCACTCATGACACTGCAAAAGTGGTCATGAATTTGTTAAAGAAAAATTGGTTTTCAAAATTCAAACTACGTAGACTAATAATTAGTGATGGTGAAACACATTTTAGTAATAAATATGTTAAAAGAATACATGAGAATTACATAATCAGATATAACAAGTGCACTCCTTACCACCACCAAACAAGAAGGAAAGTTAAATTTTCAACAAGAAATTTATAAAACCCTTGAAAATTCTATAAACAAAATTGTAATAATTTGATTCTAAGTTTGGATGATGCACTCTAAGCATAACTCACTAAATACAAAATACCTATTAGAACAACCCCGATTTCAATTAGTTTACATATATCCATTACATTTTCTCTTAGATTTACATTATCACTCATATTGGGAAATTAAGAAGTTGTATATGGATTCATAAAAGGGTGAGGATGTTGAGATTCATAACCTTGATGAACTAGTGGAGATATGAAATGATGGATATCAAAATACCAAGAATTTTAAAGAGAAAACAAATAAATTTCATGACCATTTCCTCATGCGGTGAATGATTGTACCATAGAGTGAGGTCTTATTAATCAATTATTGATTAAAATTATTCCCCGGGGAGATAAAATCAAGATGGTAAGAACCATTTGTGATCATACTAGTATTGCTATTTTGGGCCATCAAAATTCATAAATTAAGAGAACCAAAATTCAAAGTCAAAGGTTAATGAAAGAAGATATATCAAGAACCATTCCACAAAGGGTTTTTCCTCACTTTCAAATTAATTTGACCACTGCGAAGTCAAGATATCAATGATAAACAAAGTATTTACCAGAAAGAATCCAAGGGTGGCTCAAAATAGACTATAATTAGATTCAGGGTATCTCAGGGCATGCTGAGATTAATAGAACAAACTATAGTTCTAAAATGCGAGGAAACTATAATTAACATCATGTATGAAAATATATGACATGTACTAGTTTACAAACTAAACTAATTTAATATGATAATTAAATTCCTTGTATCAAAATAAACACCATGTTATTCAATGAATTAATTATTTCATGAACCTAGGGTTCAAGATGCATACAAACCCCCTCCCTAACTACCCTCTATCGCCCATGAAACATAACCCCAAACCACATTCTGCCTCTCCCACCCCTCACGCTTGCCTCTAATCCTCCTCCATCATCTATGTATCATCAATGTGAAACCCAAATATATCATCCTATCATTTCTCTATAATCCTCCACAATGAATATCAAACATGAGAAGATTATGTGCATCACTCCTATGAATTTCACACTTGAGTACGATGGTCATCATATGATCTAGTGCTGATGGGGTCAAGCACCTCTAACATCCTCTACATCATCCTCCACCACCTCCACTATAGAATCTATAACTCCATATGCACCTTATGATTCCTAGTAGACCACTAGTAGGTTGTTGGATTCCTCTCTCCCCATCCTTCACCCCATTCTTCATTTTTCTAACCCACATCATGATGTCACAATGAACCGTCAGCCAAAAACCCATGAAGACATACAAAACACTTGATTTTGAAGTCCTCATGGGCATAGATATGATCCAAGAGGTCCTCCAACTACATGAACACCTTCACATCACCCATATTATCTATTTTTAGGAGGAGACCTACCTAAATATGTTCCTCGAGTTCTTACCCAGTTTCAAGTTTTCCATCGACATCCTCTTCTTCTGATTAGGTGGACGACCACATGATCTATCTTCCACAATGTTTAGCATTGGGATCAATGTTTATTCTTCCCAATTCACCACAACTGAGGTATCCCCAACATTATAGCTTCATTCATGAAATTAATATGCCCAAAAAACATTGGAGGATGATTAATAAGGAAAGTAACCCTGAGCACAATCCTTAGATTACCTAATCCACCCAACTCAGAGGTTCAACTATCAAGATTCTACATTGGTATTTGATAGATTCATTGTTTTCATACACCAACTATCATAGTAGAGTCAACTTTCTTGACTTCCTCACCCATACTATTTTCATGGGTAGATTTACCATTAACATGGCACCACAATTCTCCACATAATATAGGAATAATGCGTAGTGGACATAGCATACGCCGATTGGTGGATCCTTCATCGTCCATTTAGTCTGTCATCTCAGTATTTTCGACACCGCACATCCCCTCATCTCTATCTTTCCCTTTGATCCCATTAAATTCTTCTTACTACAAAATAAATAGTTTCTGACCAAGAACGCTGATATTTACTATTTGGAACTAGGATACATTGAGGCTACAAAAGAGGCAACGATAGACCATGTTGCTAACCCATCACCTTCTCCTCTCACATCAGCTCTAGCCACAACCCATACGACTTCCACCACCGACCCATCATAGGCTGGTAGCACTTCTATTCCTACTCTAAAAACCACCCATATTCTTCCCCATCCATCACATCCTTTTCCACTACACCACCTATACGATCTTATCATATAGAAATATGAACAACGATCCTTTTCATTCTATTAAATATGAATTGGATTTACCGACACCTTGAATTCTTCTTCGCATAGTTTTCCTTATCTACCATACATCCATCACCATCCACCACATCAGCTTCTCATAATCCACATAAAATAGTCCTTTCTTCATCGACTATTCCCCCCCATTCACCTCATTGGCCGACATTCCTTCTAAGCAGACATATCCTACTTTTTATTAGGATATTCTTTAAGAGTATGCTCGGCTGGGAAATTTCCCCTTCCTACCACCATACACTAAGGGTCCATTCACTTATCACGTTACCAAATATATGAATACACTTCTTATTGGTTCCTCACCACCATATTCCAATAAGAAAACTTCAATCACCACATCACCACCTCCAGTTGTTGATCCACCACTCCCTTTATAAATTGTTTCTATTGTTCAGGAGGGCCAGTTGCTACTGCCGTCTATTTGGGAGTATAATTTAGATGAGAAGATTGATGATATTGATTAAACTTATTATATCCCATCCCCTCCCTCATTTTTGTATTCTTACTAGGTTCTCATATTTTTATATATTTTGTATTCCATATCACTAATGTATCATTGGAGTTTTTATATACATGCGATTATGTTTATCTTCATTGTTTCCTTGATTCGTTTTATTTTCATTAAACTATTATAGTAACCTTGTCTAGAACTTATGCCTCTTCTATGGTCATAGGTGAGCCTATTTCATCCCCATCTCTCATCGTGTTATAGATAAATCAGTATCAAGTTGATGGCGAGTGCCACCGTGAGGTGCTATCACTAGAGATACGAACTCATAAACCCTCACCACCATGATGATAGGAAGTTATATTCCATTAACCCCATATTCTAACATTGTATTCTCTTGAAGTGCTTAATCCTACCACATATCCACAAGATATCGATGCCCAGGACACCAGTTCTTATAAAATATAGGGAAATTATTATTCGATGGACCACATTTAATGATAATTTTTCCCATCCCTTTGGATGCGGGTGAATTTTATTTGTAATTATGGGAGGAAAAAAATATTTTATTTTATTTCTTTATATTTAGTCTTGTCCTTTGGATTTCATAATTTTATTTTAGTATAATTTTTATCACATGTCACTTTGAACTGCATTGTACCCATCTATCTGCATGTATATAAGATGTATTTCATTTTAATTATTTTTGTGAAACTACCCATTTTACTACATTCAATATGTTTAAACGTTTTGGACAAATATTTTTTCTAGTACAAGAATTTTCTTTATAAACCATTTTGAAGATATAGTAATTAAAAATCATTATTTAACTTGTCTTCCCATGGCATGAAAATCAGTATAGGGAGCTCTTTACTCCATATAACTCCTTTTCAAACTTTTGATATCATTTTCCATACACTAAATTTGTAATATATCTATCATGGTACATTCAAAGATTATGTGAACACTATTTCATTTTATGTTTGAGATAGTCTTTGTTTTGCTTCAATGTCAACACTATGGGATTTTGTCCTATTTTAATTTATCTAGGAGAAATTTTACAATATAAGAATGCTTTAAACATGAAAACACATTTCAAAAATTTGAATATAAAATAATGTTAAGTTGAAATTTATGAAATCTAGGTATTAATCCTATTCATGTTTTTAGAATGATTGCTGATTTTAGTAATTTAATTAAAATTCATAATTTTGGAAATTGCTTTCTATTAAACTATTACTTGATTTTATACCTATAGTGCCTGCCAGTTTTTCTTATTTACTCCCATTCCTGAGAGAATTCTAAGCCTACAATTTCATATTCTTGTATGAGTATATTTTTTGAGTGACATTAGGGTCTAGTGAAACCATCAGAATTTGTATTTAGATCTTATTGAGTCTATTACTGATCAAATAAAAATTTAATATAATTGATAAAATCATTGTTGAGTTAATTTTTTTTACAACCACCTTAAATCTTTCCTTCAATTATCATATAGTTTCCATGATTGACCGGTTTAGGATATAGCTATTCCATTTCAATTATCCCTTACAACCCAGCTCATGGTTTTATGCATGATTATACTTCAAAAAAGTGTGGGGGATGCTTCATTAAACAGACATAAGATGATTTGATTGAGAATAATTGTTTTGGAACTTACCAAACTTTTTTTACGATCAATGAAATATTTTTGACATTTTACATTTATCTAGTTCCTTTGAAAAATAAAAAAAGGAAAAAGAGTTTGGGATGTGTGTAAGGAAGGTAAAAAATCACCATTTTTAGACTGATGGATTCTTTAAAGGTTCATATGTGTTTAGGGGTAAATTTGGGATATTGCGTAAACATTACTTTTGAAAAATAAATAAAAATATTACATAAATAAAGGAACATGGATCATTTTTATATATACATGACACAATTATGGATCCAGTTAGTGTTTTTTATAGCATTGGAAATATTTTTTCTTGATGGAACCACATCACTACACTATTCTCAATTATAATGCATTAAAATTTACTACATACATTCCTTTTGAACCTTTTTTCACTTTTATTCCACCTGCCCTCAATATCAATGTCATTTGATCCCTTTTTGCTGAAGCCCACGTGATTAATTTTGTATTTTTCATTACAAAGTTGATAAGATAAAACCGATGAAATCATTTTGTTAGGAACATGTATTTATGGTATGGCCAAAACTATAATCAGATATTAACCCTAAGTGATGTGATAAAATTTATTATGAGGTAAATAAAAAAATATGTTTGGAATTTAATAAATATTTTTGAGATTGTAATTAAATGATTGAGAATCTGAATAAAGAACTAAACTATGATCCGTGATTGATTTTCTATACAAGATTGATTTTGGAAGAATGAATTATTCTTCTTTTAAATATTTTCTTTGGAATCATCATTAATATTTTGTTTTTCTTTAGGAAAAGAAATTATTCAAGTGTGGGGGAATTTGATATGATATATTTTTTGAAACATTTTAAATTAATTTACATAAAGATTTTTCATGTTTTATTTGATAACATACGAGGTATGTGTTGATTATTATATATAATACATTTTCAATACTCTAAAGGAAATGATAATGAAACTAGAAAAAAATTATTGTTACTCATCGTGAGAATCACTTAGACGAAGTGTAATGTAACCACCCAAAATATTATAAATGAAATTTCCCATCTTATAATTTTGTATATATTATAAGCCACATAAAACCACATAGATAAAAGTATAAAAACATAATAAATTAATAATGAATGATATAAGAGGTATTTCTATAAATTAAGGAACCTTTAACAATGGAATAATAACATGACCGTTGAAGTAGTAATGTAACCATTAGGAATAGTAAATTGAATAATAGAATAATAACCTCACCAATCAAAGCATAAATAAAATTTATATATCTTATAAATGAAAATATAAAATATTTATATATTGGTATAATTAATTAAATGTTTTTAAAAATGATAAATTTAGTTCTGGTATTTTTGTAAAGAGTAAATGCTTATTTGAACATTTGTAATTAATATAATATTTCAAAAGAAAATTTAATTTCACAAAATAGATTCAAAATATAATAATTTTTTTTCTTTTAATTATATGTTTATATTATGAGACAATATTTTATTTTTTGAAAGTACAGTAAAATCAAATATTATATTTTAATAGTTATTTTTTGAGTAAATGATGAATTTATTTAAAAAATTAATTTTTTAATTTTTATAAAATTATTTTCATATAAATAAGTCAATTTTTTAATTCTATTAAATGAAAAATCTATAGGGAGATTTTTTTTATAAATTTCTAAAATATTTAATTTTCTGTAGAATAGTAAAAAATATAGTTTTGTTAAATACACTAATTTTGTGTCATCAAAATCACAACGATAAGAAATAGAATTTAGAAAACATTTGAAAATACTAAATTATTATAACATAATAGAGTATTTTTGAAAAAAATTAATGACATGTAAAATATAATTTATTTTATGATATATATATAAATCATTGTTTGTGTTAATATAGTGCCTCCGCTATATTCAAAAAGTCAATTTTTGTTCAACATAGAAACTAATTGAGTTATAAAAAGTTATTGTATAACTTTTTATTCATTAATATGCTTATTTTTTTGGGATGATAGTTTATAATTATAGATTTATATAATAATAATATTATAAAAATTATTGTGCAATACCAGCGTATGGAAAGAAAAGTAAAATTAACACCTTAAAGAAGTTTTATTGTCATTGATATGTGTTAATATTCATAATTGACATATCTAAAAGATTATAATTAATTAAATTAATTTATTTCTATTATATGAATTCATAATAATTTTTATATTTGAAAAAATTGACTTTGAATCTTATGAAATGTTGATGCAGTTGTCATGCAGTCAGAAGAAAAATCAATAAAATGATTTTAATTAAAATAATAACAACCATTAAATAACCTAAATAAATGAAAAATATTTTTTTATTATATTTCTACTATGGTTTCTCAAAGGGTCTCATTAATGAGTATTTTGAACCACATGTTTATGATTAAGACCCTGATAATATTTTATGTAAATTAAAGTCAAACTGTTCACACAAAATATTTTAATTATTATAGTATTTTAATATATCATTTCACAAAAGATATATTCGACCATAAAAATAATTTTAAGTATAATATATTTATATTCTTAAGAGAAATTTATTTTTAATTTTTTGAAAATAAATATTTACCTTAAAGGCCTGTACAATGATGATGCAATAATTATTTAATTAATTAATAAATAAAATAACTGATATTTAAAATATTAAAATAAATATAATTTTAAAATTTTATGGTAATAATTAAATTATATAGATTAATATGTTATTTCTATGAAATGATATTTTTTTTAAAAAATATATTCTTTTTCATGTTGTTTTTTAAAGTCATAGTTATGAATGGTGCTTAATTTGAAAGAACCTTGTTTTAATTAATAAAAAGATTCAAGAAATTATTTAAAAATCACAAAAATATTGAATAAGTTCAAATATGATAATTTTTTGACTTAAATGTTATCCCCTTAATATTTTTAGTCCTTTTGGAAGTCTTTTACCAAATTTTTGCCATATTATATTTTAACATTTTATGTAATTTCTATGTTACCCATCACCTACATTATAAAAAGAGACTCTTTCATCCACAAAATTTCATCACCGTGAGCCTTTATTATCCAATATCCTATAAAAAATTCCCTTATTTTAATGTATATTCATATTCATATGTTTCTAATATAAAAAAAATACCACTTACATGTTTTTTAAGGAAGTTCTCAAGGAGAAGAATTGAAGAGGTAAAATCCCATTTCCTTCTTTTAATTTGATATCAAATTAATTTCATTTATTATCCTTTCCCTATATAACCTATAAAAATTGGAATGTTAGCTCCATAATATATTCTATACTATTATTTTATTATGTTAATTTTATATCATCCATCGATTCTCTTCTCTTCCCCTTTTATTATAAAGATGAAAACATCATATGCGAGGTGCTGAATTACCACCTTTATGGATGAAGTTTTTTATTTTTTCATTTACTCCTTAAATGATAGTTATAAAACTATTTTTATTGTTAAAAAACTGTAACAAGCCTATTAAGACTTTTTTAATTTCACAGAACTAGTATATGTACTTAATATTAAGTAATAAGACAAAACTAGTTCTAGATGAGGGACAAAATGCCAAAATAATCTTAATAGTTATCATTAACACTTTGTCTAGTGAATAATCCTAATATAAATAAATAATATGATATATAAACAATTAAATTTTATGGTATTTGATTAATAACATATAATTTAATTCTAGCGAAATATTTCCATTTTATATGATCATTCATAAATGTAAACCAATCATGAAAACAAAGGAAATGAACACTCCAAAATGAAGAAATTAACTCTTATAACTCATAAAAAACATAAATAAATTTAAAAACATATAGTAAATAAAATATATTTTGAAGAGGTTATGAATTAAATTATTTATGAAGATAAATTCTTTATTTAGGACATTAATTGCAAGTGTAGAACAAATATAAGGTACATGGATTCTCAAACCAAATTTTCTATCACTAGGTTCTTCCTCATCAATGAAACATTTCAATGTGGATATTGTTCTAATATTCCTAAAATATATTTATTTATCATTACCTTCTTATTTTTTGGTATAGAAATTTTAAAATATTATTTTATGACAAATACAAATAATTTTCCAAAAGAACCCTTATTTATAAAGTAAAATGGACATTTATCTTATGAATTTTTCAATTATTTTTTAGAGTATTTTCATATATTTAAACACCCACTATTTAATCGTATACATAATTTTTATTGATCTTTTATGATAACATCTACTATATTTTATTAAATGGTTTATGATCAGTTTGAGGGTGGATGTGCTATTTTGATGACTTTCACCATATTACTGATCACTGTTAGTGATTAAGATTACTAATTATGGAATGTTATTTACATTTAATTTATTATTTTTTATTTAGGAATCAAGCCATTTATATGAGGAATGAATTGTACATAGTATGAGATGAGTAGGGCTCATTATATTTTCTCAATGAATTGGTAGGCCTCATTAGACAAACCTGATAGGGATTTGGCCAAGGCCTTACACATTTATTTTTAAATGTATTACCTGAGGATTTGACGATATATTTTTGACGTCCAAAATTAGTTATTCAATAATTAAGATATTAGTATCTAATAATTTATTTGAGTATTAGGATAGTAGAATTCCCATGGTAAGGTTTCATTCTAATATGATAATTTATATGAAATTATTTAATAATATTTTATTACTACTATATTATGCTCAAGATTTTTTTATAATGGCATGTGTTTTTAATTATTCACCTTTACTTATTGATTATGTTTATTTTTGTCAGATTCTATTGTATTTATTACCCATACAAAAAACTTGAGACCACCCAATTGTTATGTTTTTTCCAAGGGTGTGATGTTTTATATTATGAATGACATGCATGGTTAATCTATTAGTTATTGGTTCTTTCTAATGTATTTTAAATTTTGGCTTTATTTTCAAATTGTAATGTAATACCAATGTTTGTTTCTAATTTACAAACCCACAAAAGATTCATTTCTTTTGGATTCAAATTCTTGTTCATAATAACAATGTCTAATGAAAAGTATCATCTCAGAGCTATTGGGGTTGGGGAATTTACATTTGGTCTTAGTGGAATCATAGTAGGATCTTTCAAAACTAGATTTAAGGAATCATAGATAAGGGAATTATGACCCCATAACTGACTTTGAGAACATTTTCAAGGTAACCAAGATTATGATTTATAGAATAGTTATATATAACCTTTAAATGTACATGAATTCCTTCAATAGTTTTATATTATAAGTTGTTTATTATAATTTTATGATATAATATAGTATATGCCATTGTTTAGGAATGGTTAATAGATGAAGGAATGGAAACCATATCAATTTATTTAATTCAAAGAGTAATTTTAAACATTTCATTGATGGGTTTAAGATAGTATTTCAAGGAGAAATATTCTCTCCAACATTCTCATTATTTGAGGAGATATTATCTTGTTCTAACAATAATTAGAAAGAGTTTCTATATATTATGGTTTCAGAAGGAATAATTTTAATAATAAGAAAACATGAAAAAATATTGATAAATGGAATAAAGAAAAGAAGGATTTTTTCAAATCTAATAATTATGGAAGAAAACAGAATGGTATATATCGAAGAGAAAAACGAGTTCTCTTCATGTGTGGAGAAAAAGAATAACATGCTCATTATTTAAAGGAAATTAATGAATTTTAAAATGTTTTTTTATTTAACTGTAACTATTGGGGGAACTATGCAAGAGAATGAACCAAGAATAAATGGAATATACTTCAAAATAAGACAGTGGATTATGTAAAATTTTATGATATTACCAAAGAAAAAGAGTAATGAATAGTGTCATTATTATTGGATTAAATAATGATGTAATTTGAGTATTTAATCAATGATGTAATGGTCATAATAATTATATAATAGATAAGGATTGTACTGTATTAATTTTTCGTTAGGGATTTGAGAGAACATGTTCAATAGTTCGATTGATTGGGAAATGTTTTTTAGAGGAATGTCATTCTTTTTGAAGACACATGAATTGGGAAAGACCCCTATAATACAATGATGTATATTAAAGATGAAAAAAATTCATGTTCTAGGAGTGACAATGAAATAAATTCCATGATCATCACCAATGAAAACATAAAAACCACCACTAGGAAGGGATTAAACAATAGAGAACACCATATTAGGTACCCGTTGGGAATCCTTAAAAGCCAAAAATGTAGCAACCCGATTCCCTTCACTCCATGTGTGAAGAATCTCGGTATCAATATGGAGGATGAAATTACACCTTAGAATGAGGTAGGATATAACATAATGTGTGGAAAAAGTACCTTTAATTGCATTCCATATAATTTTGGAATCTGTTTCCTTGAATATAAATGGAATATGATGATGGAGACATAGATCGAGGCCATTGAGCATCGCCTTAGCCTCTTCACGAAGGGATGTTCCAGCACAATAAAATGAACTAAATGCAATAATTATTGACCCATAAGAGATGAAAACTACCACAAAACCAAGAATTATTCCTTGAATACATGATCCATTGACGTTGATTTTAACCCCGTGGTAGGATGGCTCCAACTAACCCTTCAAAATAATGGTTACGAAACTAGAAAAATCTTTTGAGACTAGGAAAAAATCACTTTAGGGAATAAAAGTCATTGGATTCACAATAAAGACCTATAAATGGACACACAATACATTTTTATATTACCTTGATCACCAAAATGGATGGGGGAGGTTGATGGCCAGACTGATTATAGGCTTTCCAAATACACCAGCAAGCCACTGCGAATTGAATAGAATGACCCTTCTCATCATGAGTATTTGAATTTGAACCTATAATATAGTGATGAGGAAGGTTATCCAGGAATTTTAACCTTGGTTTGAAACTAAAGAATGCACCCAACAAAGTCTATATGAGGGCAACCCAGTCACTTTAAAGTAATTTGTTCATCATGAACACTTCCACGTGAATTCATCAATAGTGGAATTTAAAGGCTAGACGATCACCTTTCCATTTGATGCAAAAATACTATGGGATAGAGCTATTCATGACTGTAGAGACTAGGAAAAAGAACATGATAAGAATCGACATACACCATAAAATCATCCCTCAGCTGTATGTTGTTGCATTGGAGTTGATCATGATCCAATAGTTTTTTAATCATGAATTTACCTGTGTGGGAACCTATAAAGCTACCGATGTTTGGAGTGTTATCTAAATGAATTTTATTGAAAACCTTCCTTTGACCATGGTTGAGGACCACATGAATGTACTGAGGGTAACTAATGTCCTACATGAATGAGAAATCAGTGGTTGGGAACCCAGATAAACTCAAGGCCTCACCAACCCAATTGAAGTCCCATAAGATTATATTCCTATCCCCTAAAATCTTTTGGGAATTGTGTGGGAGAATATGAATATGATCATTCATGTGGCTCTAAAATCCTGGGGATTTTTGACTACTATCCCAAATCACATTACAATATTTGTTCCAAATGAATTTTCTCTATAATGAGGTTCCTTCAATTACTTCCAATGCCAAATTACCTTGGAGAGAGTGTATTGAATCCCACAAATTCCTAATATTGAGATAAATATAAAATTTATGTTCATGGGATATTATTTGTGTCCATGAAGGCAGTCAATGATCTGATGGTTTATGTGGTACATGAATTATTAGATATATGTATTTAAGGAATATATTCCATAAACTAAGATTTTATTTCTGGAATCATGCATGTTTTCAAGGAATTATAATAATTTTTATGTTAAAATAAAAGATAAATCATGTTTTAATGGGAAAATATGATTTTTATTAAACATTCTCTAAAATTTTTGGTCTTTCAATTTGGAACGACATATTTTGGATGGGTATTAACGTAAAATACTTATATCAAGGATTCAAGATATTTTTAATTAATATTAACGTATGATTTAACAAATTGGATAACATGTGATATGAATTTTGGTATTAGTAAACATTTAAGCGGTGAATGAATGTCTTATGGATCTAATGATTCATAAAAGTGCTTCATGGATAAAGATTTCTTTTAAATATATTAATTTGGGATTAATAAGTCAATAAGTGATTGATCTACGAAAAAATAAATGATTTTATTCTTTATATGACATGGAAATAAATCATTTATGTTTATTTTCTCAAGGGCTTCTCTGGATATTCAAAATGACCCTTAAACCTAAGAAAACTATTTTAACAAAAAACTTATCCCTTTACTAATCATTATATTAAATAAATGGTCTTTTAAACAATCACAGATTCATAGTTTTCTGATGGTATACTTTTTAATGAGGATGAAATTTATTGTATTAGAGGAGAATGTAACTATAAAAAATATTATCAATGGAATTTAACATATAATAATTATTTTATATATTATAAGTAACATAAAACCACATTTATAAGATAATATAATCTATATAAATAAATAATTAAGGACATAAAAGGTATTTATAGAAATTCCGAAACCTTTACCAATTAAATTTTTATTTGACCATTAGAGTATTAATGTGACCATTAGGAATAGTAAACCGGCAAATAGAATAATAAACTCATCTATGAAATTTTAAATAAAATTTAATTATCATATAATTTAAAATATATTATATTTTTATCTTGGAATAAGTAAATAAATGTTTTAAAAATGATAAATCAGATGTGGTGTTTTAGTAAAGAGTTAATGTATATTTTCAATTTTGTAAAAAATAAAATGTTTTAAAAGATAATTTAATTTCAGAAAATATATTCATAAATTAATATTTTTTTCTTATAATTATATGGACATTTTATGAGACTTTATTTATTTTTTTGAAAGTATAATAAAATCCAATATAATATTTAAATTTGTATTTATCGACTAAATGATAAAATTATTGAAAAATTATGTTTCTAATATTTATAAAATTATTTTCATGAAATAGAATCCATTTTTAAATTCTACACTTCAAACAATTATCATGATGAATTTTTTAGAATTTTCACTAAATAATAGAATTTTTAGTAAAAAGTAGAAAATTCAGTTTTTTAATAAAATATTTTTGTGGCATCACCATGATATAGTTGTGGTATTAAATATAATAAAAATATTTAATGGATAATTAATGATATTCAGATATTTTCAAAAAAAATCATAATATGAAAAATATAATTTATTTCATGATAGTAAAAATTTCATTGGAAGTGCCGATGCAATTTCAATGCACCTTTGGAAAAGTAAAATTTTGTTTATTATAGAACATAATCTAGTGATAAAAATCATTTTAATGAAATTTTTATTCATTATTACGTGTAATTTATATTTTTATAGAAAATTTCAATTTCAGAGCTCTATAACATTTATCTTATACAATGTTCAGTGCAATATTTGTACAAGGTATGAAAAAAATTAACAAATTAATGAAGTTGTATTGACATGGATATGTGTAAATATACTTAGTTAATGAATATAAATGATTAAAACGAAAAAATTAATATATTTTTATTACATTATTTTATTTTTCAATTTTATATATGAAATATTAAATTTTAATGCTTATGTAATGATGATGCAGGGCTTGTGAAACAAACGAAAAATCAATAAAATGATTTTATTTAAAATTATAATAACTATTAAATTAAAAAACGTGTAGAAAAATATTGGATGGATATCTATCGACCCCTTTCTTCCAAGGGTCTAATTATTGAAAGTTTGGAGACACATTGATATGATTAATACCCTTACAGTATTTTATATAAAAGAAATTAAAACACTTCAAACTATAGATTTAAATTATTAAAATATTTTAATATATCATTTTTCATGAATATAAATTCATGCATAAATATTTATTTAAAATTACATAAATATAATTTATTAATGTAATTTTAATTTTAAATTTTAGAGAATATATAATTACCTTAAATGCATGTTCAACGATGATGCATTAATTATTTAATTAATCAACAAATAAAATAAATGATATTCAAAATAATAAAATAAATATATACATAGTTTTTTATGGTAATACAACAATTAAATTGATCAATATGATTTTTAAAAGATATAATAAAATAATTTTTGTGAAATTCATTCATTTTCATGATGTTTTTATTTTCATATTTACAAATTGTTTTTAATTAAAATATTTATTTCCATGAATATAATATAATATTTTATTATATAAAAAATAAAAAAAAATATTGATTAAGGGATAATATCATTATATTATATAGAATTTGTAATCACCTTTATATTTTATCCCTTTTCGATGTGTTTAACACTATCTTATCATTATTATATTTTAGTATTTTATATATTTCTTAAGATTCCCCTCATATGAATTATATAAAGCGACTCTTTCTTTCTTACAATTTCATCACCATGATCCTTATTTCTCTAAAATACTTCAAAAAAATCAATAATAATTATTTTTATTCACATTTTATTGTTTTTGGTCTCACAAAAATACCACTTCCATGTTCTCAAAAGAGGTTCTCAAGGAGAAAATTCATGAGGTAAAATTCTTGTTCGTTCTTTAATTTTATTTAAAAAACATTTCATTCCTAATAATTTTAATAACACATATATCCAATGTGGAATGATAAATATAGAAAATTCTATACATTATAATTTTATTATTATAACGGTATATCAGATATTGACTGTCTTCTCCTCCCTATTTATTCTAAAAATTAAAACATCGTCAGTGAGGTGCTGATTTACCACCTTCGTGGATGACGAGTTTTGGTTTTTCCGTTCCACCTTCATGGATGGTCAAAAAACTATTTTTATAGGGTAAAAAAGACTATTAAATATGTATTAAAACTTATATAATGTTAATAAACTATTATTTACACATAATATTATTTAATTATAAAACACACATTGATGATTATCAAAAAAACACAAAAAATAATCTGAATTGATATCATTAACAATCTATCTAATAAACAAGCCTCATATCTAGAAATAAAATTATATATAAGAAAAATTAATCTACTAGATATTAATTATCAAAAAATAATTTCCAATCTATATAAATATTACCATTTACTTGATTTTCCGTACACGTAAACCAATAATGAAAACAATGGAAACAGACACTCTTGAATGATTAAATAGAATATTATATCTCATAAAACTGTAAATAAATGAAAGTAATAAAATCATAATAAAGAATAAAAATATTTAATAAGTTACTTATTAAATTATTAATTTATATAATTTCATTTTCTAGGCCATTAATTCCAAGTATAGAACTCTGTCATAAATAAGGTAAGGGGATTACCGAAGCTAATTTCCTTTCATTGGGTCATTCCTCTTTCAAGTAAAATTTTAGTGTGGATTTTATTATAATATTCCTAATACATAATTTATTTTTCCTTAACCTTTTAATGGGATATATAGGATGCAATCTTATTTAACAACAAATAAAAATTATTTTCCAAAATAACACTTTTTTTACAAAGTAACAGGGGGCATTTCCCTCAAAAATTACTCGATTGTTTTATTAGAGTATTTTATTCTATTTCAATACCTTATATAAAATCATAGGATTAATTTAGATATATATTTTCTGATTCTATAAAACATATATGATTAAATGGATTCTGATCTGTTTGACTCTGGATTTTTTATATTGATTCCATTCACTATATTACTTAACTTGGTTATTGATTTTGGTTACTAATTAAGTAATGTTATTTACATTTCGTATGTATATATTGTTTCTGGTTCACACTATATATTTTATGATTGTATTTAATTGAGTAATAGATATTCAGGGCCCTCTATATCCCATTGATGCATCTGTATGTCTAATGAGACAAACCAGGTTGGGATTTGGTCGATCCCTTACCAATTTATTTTCAGATGTCTCGGTTGAGGCCTCGATTGAATGTTTCAGATTACCATAACTTTGAATTATTTCAACATGATATTACCAATTAATAATCCATATTATTATTAAACTACTATAATATCCATGGTTATGTTTCAGTATCATTTGATTATTTATAAGGAATTATTTAATCATCTTTTATTCCTAATATATTATTCCCAAGATTATTTTTTAATGGCTTGTGTTTTTAGTTATTCACCATACCATATTATTTATGTTAATTTATATTAGATACTATTATATTGATTTTCCATTATGAGCATCTAATCTCACACCTTTCATATTTTATTCACTACAATGAGGAGACATATACTGTGAATGACTAGTAGAATAAATCTAGGAGTTTATGGCTTTTACCAATGTAGTTTATATGTTGTTTTTTCCTTTCCCATTATTATGTAATACATTAACATGTATCTAGTTTTCCAAATATAAAAAACAATTAATTCCTTTGGTAAGTGAACAATACTTTATAGAACCAATGTAATAATGTAAGGAAACAATTTCGTGCTACTTGGATCAGGGTATTTATATATAGGCATCACTCACAAAATGTCAGAAGTCACAAATAATGTCATAAATAAATTAAAATCCATTAAAATATTTCTTAATGCGAATCTCCAATACACATCATGTAATGTTCAAATAACATTTCCCACTTAAAATTTGAATTTTTTAGAAAAAACATGTCATGTAGACCTATTACATATCATTAAATGTGTCATATCTCCAAATCACCATGATTTAGGTTGAGATTCACCCCAAATAAAAAATACTCAGAGAAAATCATGGATTGAGATTATACGAAATGAGTGGTTTACAAATCGCCAATTATCCAGGAAATTTTCTTTCCATCTTGTATACTACAACACATAACTCTTTTGTACTGTTCAATTTACCCTATTATCTTAGGCCTTTCTTCCCTATTTTCTTTCCCAACTCAACTCTAGACATTTTTACCATTTTTATTAAATCATAGCCACATTGATTATTCTACATGACTTCTACACTCTATTGTTCATCATTTACCATTTAAAAACCGTTATATTTTTTCCAATTGAAATTGTATTTACCATATGTTCTTTCTTATTTACTATTTAAATTATGTTATTGATTGATTTATTTCATAATATTCTTCCAAATTTTCTAATTATTAAACCCTCTCATGAAAACTATCATGTTTCAACCATTTTATTAAACTTCTAAAATGTTTTTAATTGATTACTCGATATAAATTATTATCATTATGTGGGGATAAACCAATTAGGATATGTGTCAATAGTATGATTTTTCTATACTTAAATGATTCTCTAAATCCTAATTTTATAACTATAAGGATAGTAACCAGGTGTTATAAAAACTGTTTTTTTTCAATTATTTTTGTAAAACATGGACATGGAGTGTTGAAATAAGTGAAACTAACCTGATTGGTTTAGATTTTTCTATTGTCATTATTCAGTGACACTTTCTATTGTAAAATCTTGAATTAATACATCATGGTGACTATATATTTCAAGAATAAGGGATAGTTTCATCATATATATATCTAGTTGGTTTGATAATAAGAAACCTGTGATCCTTACCACACTTCACAACCTAATCCATAAAATTATTAAAATTTAGGATCAATATTATCCTTTTTACAATAACACCAAAATTGATCCTAATCTCCACGTTCTTCTAATTTTTTAAACTAAACTCAATATTTTTAATAAAATACCAAACCCAAAACCAATTTTTGGGGACCCCAACATAAAAGGTTTGAAGTCCTTCATTTCCTTTCACAATGTTCCCCGTGGGATCAAATCCACACAATAAAAATACTATGTCATTATCACAAGTATAGTTTGAGATAAATTTAAATTATATTCTGACCTCGGCCAACAACAATTATTCAATTCATGTGATAATATCAAATTTTTGATCAATTTTCGGTGAATCGAACTGTTTCTAAGCATAGGAACCATAATCAAAAATCACATATTACCTCAATCATTCCATTTTTTTCTTTTAATTCTTTCATATTTATTTTGGAAGCTAATTCATCGTTATTTTTTGAAGAATGTAAATGTGTCAGGGCCTCGAGACTCATTTAATGATACCTGATACCCAATAGTTCCTTACCTTTGAGAATGAAAATGAAATGTACCTTTCTATATGCCATAATTTTGGTATGACAGACCAAAAAAATCCTATTTGATCCAACCCACCCAACATGATATTTTTTCCACTAGAACATCTTGAATAAAAACCCAACATGTAAATGGAGTGAGATATTATTTATTACAACTTTCCATAAATCAATTGTATCACCAAATTTATTTTTCCATCCTTTCTAGGCATGTACTATTGAAATAAAAACTATAATAATCAGTAAGATCCCAAACATGGGTTATATCAGTAGAATTTAGAGCGAATATTCTTATGAACACTAATCCAAATTATTGGATGTTTGTGATAACTTTGAATATCAGAGAGTATCCTCTAAATTTATCTGATTAGATTTAATTTTGTTTCCCTTTCATGACATAATCAAGTATTGGATAAAAAGTAAATCTCTTGAGTCAATCACAACAAGGGATGAACTAGACATGAAGATTCTAGATAAATATTTTCTACCTATACAAATATATAATCATTTAAATAACATAAAAAATTGGTAAAATAGATAGATAATCATCATGGCAAGCATGGCTTTTCTAAAAACCATACTAGGAAATTAAAACATCACAAACTATATGTATGGATCGACCTACAAACATTTGGTCATGGTCTCCAACCCACCACTTGTGTAGTAGTAGATATTGTTTCCAATGATGGAATAATGTAGAAATCACCTAAATTAGGATGAACAATGCTATATAAGGTATCACACAATTCCAATATATAGAATAGGGATCATGGATTACCTCATTGTGGAATCCAAAAAGATGAGTAAAACACTAATCACACTACACAAGTAGAGGAATTAATTAAATAGTTGGAATCCTTTAAGGTGACTGGTGCACCACCTTCAGATCATACTCCTATAATAGATATTCAACCATGTGGAGTTTTCATAAATATTCACCCATATCAACATTATATGACATTAGTATATGAAACATACAAAAATTTTAATTACATTAATTACAATTAGAAAAACCATCAATATGAGAAACCATACAAATGTTATTAATAGAGGCCAACTCAATATCTACAAAAAAACAACCAAGGGTATTTCCAGTAGAAAAGTGGTCATGAAGCACCCTAGAACCATTGACAACATTCCTATACACATATGAATTACGTCTCAAGGTAACCTCAATTATTACCACAAAATCCTTTCCCTCCTAGAGGACAAATCTTTTTTAATCTTTTCTACAAATACCACCACAACCAGCCGCACCTCTTCTATCAAATTTGGAAAATCTTTTTATAACCTTCATTAAAAAGAAATACTAGAGGATAACCACCCCCAAGAAATAAAAATAAAAATTCAATGGTTTGGCCTCTGAAATCTGGAACATCAAATTGGTCAAATATCAAATACCTAGTTTGATTGATTTCCATGTATGTTATATAGTAATATTAAGATATACCCCAAGGAATAGATGTTGAATGTGGTAACAATGTGAGGAAAATTGATGGAATTTTAGCGACCATTCTAAGGATAATATTAAAAACCTAATGAACCTAAGAAACATGTAACATTCATTGATGATTATGAAAACATAAAAGTAAATCAAAATTGTTAATAAAAAACCTCTAAAATCAACACTTCCTACAAAAGCTCTAATATATGAAAAATACAAAGAGGATACATTGAACCAAAATCATATAAACCAACTATCCCATTTTTGGAAAGACTGATACAAGTAAGTATTGAAGTGAAATATAATAATTGTTTGGATATGTTCATGAAATTACAGATCAATATCTCATTTATTGAAGTAATTTCCCAAATTCCTATCAATATATTATTTATGATGTAACTGATTTCCAAAAACAAAAAAATTAAAGTAATAGAAGTCATTTACATAAATGAATTGTTTTATACTATTGTTTAGTAGAAAATTTTACCAAATATGAGATATTATAGAAGCATCTCAATTCAGTATTCCATAGGAGTTTGAAACTCTAGATAAGTTTAGTGAGACATAGATGCTATCATTAAACCAATTGCAATTAGTGTAATTCACAATATCTGAGTTTAGGAAATCCAACCAATAAGATTAGAACTCCAATTAGCTAACCAATTAGTAATGTATCGTGGAGGACTTATCAAGGATATCATGACCAAAATTGGTAAATTCATTTTCCAAACTAAAGTCCTCAATTTCCACATTGAATAAGAAGAAGGAATTTTTATAATCATATGCTGACCACTTCTTGCTAGAAAGATATCACTAATTGATTTGAATAAAGGGAGAATAATATTCCATGTTTGTGGAGAACATGTAGTATTAAACCATGTGAAATCTATGAAACATCCTGATAATTTTTTTACTGTTTAGTAATCCTTCTCACTAAGGACATGATTTATTACATCTATATAGATGACGATAGTGACGAACTCTCTTTTATTGAAGGATATGAGAATTATTATGTGGAAACAAGCTACATAGAACCTCTCACAAGTTGAAAGATCCATACTTTCATACCATCACTCATTCTCCCACTAATACTAGAGTTGAATCCTTCCTCAATAACACACATGTATTGTTTTATAGAGGAAACAACACCACTTATTTCTATAATTAACTCAGTGCACACTCAACCACAAGAGGAAATTTTGAACAATGTCGTACAAGGACATGAAAATTCAATTTCCTAGGGAGTTTCTAACATCAAAGTCTTTAGTCCAACATTATTCACTCAGAAATTATATTAGAAGAATGTGAATCCCAAATTCCATCCACTAGAGGGGAGCCACACACACAATGAATGTGGTTGTTAACAATGAAGTACTAAAATTCTCAACACTATAATAATTTTTGCAATATCCCATAGTTATTGTGTTATTTATCTATGGGTAGTTCCAAATAAAGGTGGACTCATAGTTGTCAAGAATGGTGAAAATGTATTTATTTATACTCACACAGTAACTGGATGTAGAGTATGAATGGACTGAATGAATATAAATACAACAAATTACAATGATCAATTTAACTTTTCATTCATGAATCAAATTCTAGAAACACTTATCGGAAATGAATTTCATTGTTTCCACGATGAATATTCCAGATATAATCATATTGCATTCGACCTAGATGATTAATCCTAAACAATAGTAACATATCCATTCGTTACCTTCGCCTAAAAAAGATTTCATTCGGTATATTAAATGCACCTCTGACCATTCAATGTTGTATGAAGGATATGTTCCTGAAATGATGGAGAAATTCTTGGATGTTTTCATTAATGATTTTTTTAGTATACGGAAGAAACCTAAATGTGTTCCTCAATAATATGGAATTAATCCTACATCAATTTAAAAGGATGTGTTTATTTTTAAATTTAGATTCCTTCTAATTTATGGTTAAATTATGAATAGTCACTCGACCTAAAATTTATATGTATGGAATGAATGTTAATCCATAAAAAATCAAGGTGACCATTGATTTAACGGTGCCCTCAAAAGTTAAAGGCAATGAAGTTTCCTAGGACGTGAAGAATTATAGAATGAAATAGTGAACGAGTTTGTAAATGTTTATCTCCCTATATCAATGTTGTTAGTAAATTATACCCCTTTTAATTTCACTGGGTTTTTTCAGGGATCATTCAACATTGAAATGAAAATACTAGTGGCCAATCCTATGATCATTTCACCAAATTAGGATAAAGAATTTGTGGTTATGTGGGATTGAAGAGAATTTACTATAGGAACAGTATTATGAGAGTGGTTCAGACACACATTATGTCCCATCTATTATTCTAGTCATATGTTGGATAATACTCTCGTAAACTAAAAAACCACCCAAAAATAAATTGTTGTGATAATTTCATTCTAAATGATTTTCCATTTCTTCATTTTATCAATGTTGATTGTGTAAACATATCATGTTGTCTTAAAATACACAATGAGTAAATAGGATTCCTACAAATACTGATATGGTGGATCATACTACTGTAAGAATTTGAAATCATTATCAAAGAAACGATAAGAATGAATAATTATGTCACTAATCTTGTATCCTAACTCCAATTTCATCTCATTTATGAAGATGATGATCTAGAAAATGAGGATGAATTACTTGAAGAAATTTTTTTAAACTTATACATAAATTCAAGAACATTGTGTTCTATCATTTCAATATATCAAGACAAAATATAACTTTACTCAAACCTCTCCTACATGTAAAGGATGAGATTTTTTGTTATTACATAAAATTACTAATGGGAAGAGTTTCATTTATTTAGGCAATGTGATGCTAGATTAATGTGACACTACATATCAGGATATGAGATACAATGTGTGTTAGACATGTGTCACAAATCACCAACTAGAGAGAATCACATACTATAATTCACATTAGAAAAAATCCTAAAAGTGGAATTTTTTGTCCCACACTCTAATATGAAGAATGAAACTAGTGTCAATGTTGTTATTGATTCCAATGAACTGGTACCATTAGTTAAAGAAATAAAATTACCCAGAACAAAATCAAGGATGTTGAAAAATTGATTTTATTTGAATAGATTTCATTGATCCATTACCTAATTCAAATGAAATCTCCCAATTCATATTCGGATTGTCTACTTCTTGAAATTGGTAGAAGCTGAAGCTACCAAACATGACACTACAAAAGTGGTCTAAAATTTCTTAAAGAATTCGTTTTAATGAATCATAATTCCAAACTACTCATTAGTGATCTAGGAAAAAAATTGACAAAAAGTTATGTTAACGGGATACCAGATAAATAAGGAATCCAATTTAATATAGGGACTCACTACAACCCAAAAATAAACAAGAATGTTGAACTGTCAAACAAAGAAATAAAAAAATATTTCACAAGACAATAAAATAAATAAAATAGACTAGATTAAAAACTTAGGCGGATTAATTCTAGTAATACTAAAATGTGTACAGAACAACTATCGACACTACCCCATTCCAATTACTGTTTGAAAGACATTCCATTTTATCGTACAACTAGAGCCTCACTCATATTGGGAAACTAAGAAGTTGAATACGGATTCTCAAAAATAAATGGCTATTGGGATTCTATTGTTGTATGAATTCGAAATAATAAAAACAAATTCCTATGATATTAACAATATATATAAAGATAAAGCAGAGAAATAGCATGTTGTGTTCATCATGAGATGACTTTTTTAACTAGGGATGAAGGTTTATTATTCAATTATAGATTTAAAATGTTATTTGGGAAGTTTAAATCAACATGTTCATGAACCGTTTTTTTCATAAAATTATTCCCTTATGAATACATAAAAAATTATAATGGAGTACAACCAACATTAAAAGTCAATAGTCAATAATTGATGACATATCAAGAACCATTCCACGAGAGATGTTTCATCACATTAAAATTCATTTGGTCACCACTGAGTGAATTTATCAATGTTAAGTGAAACACTGACTTAGAGGAAACTTATGATATGTCATAGTTGAATATGATATCGTAGAATAAGATTTATGGTAGCTCAGTGTATGATAATAGAAATGTATCAGTATCTAGAACAAATATATGTATAAAAAACTGTTAAACATTATTTATAAACATACACGATGTGTACGGTTCACCCCATAAAATAATTTTTATTCTATATTTGATCATTTTGTTCCAAAATATGCATAGTTTAATTCTATTAATTATTTATGTAGTGAACATAGGGTTTATATAGAGAATACATTCATTGGGTCATGATGATATTATCCAAAAAATTATATTTTATATCGACCATGTGGTTTTTGAATTTTAATGGTTATGAAAGGATTTGTTGAAGACGATTTCCAATGGAATCGATATTATTTTTCTATTCATTCTAATTATTTATATTTAAATAATTTAATTTTAAATTTTTTTATATTCATATTTTTTTAAGTAATGATTTTACCATTTAGGGTAAAAATTTATGATATTACGAAAACATTTATCATGGGTTTTCATGTTTTTTAATACACTCTAATGTTTATGATTTTCCTTTTCATTTTCTTATAATGTATTTTATGATACATTTTGGAATGAAAATATGTTTTCATTTGTATGTAAATGATTATTTTAAGACAAGGTTTATTACATTTAATGAAGTCTACCTTTTTGATCTCATGGTTTTAAAATGGACTAACTAGTGTCTTTCTTATTTTTATATCCCTTACTAAGCCTCTTATGCTCATCAAATGTATTTCAAAAAACCACCTAGTTTAAAGATGGGTAAAAACAAATAAGAATTCGAGTTGAATGTAATAGATAGTTTTCATGAAAATGAAAAATGTTTATTTTTTAAATAATTGTTTTGATGGAAAATGGATACTGAATAGAATTTTCCACTTTCGGGAATATGGGATTATTATGTAAGGTTTGTGACCTAACCCTATAAATCTATGAACTGTAAAAATTGCTGGAAATTAAAGAAGCTTAATTTTATTATAAGAAAAATATTATATTTAATGTTTATGGTCAGACCCTTGTAGTTGTTATTAGTTAAAAGGTTTATATAGCATTAGATCTTGGATGTTATTTCAGCATATGTTAAAAGTCTTCTATAACAACAATATTTGTATTTTTGGATAAATTATTATTATTAAAAATAAGTTAAAATAATTAATGATAACATGGTTAAGGATATATTAGTTTTTTCCTCATCAAAATATGGTATATTATGATTTTATTGATATACCCAAACTAACAATTTTTGTGTTAATAAATGGATGGATCCAGATGGAAATGAATTGAAAATGGATGTGAGGGAAAATGTGGTTGTTGTATGAATGAGAAACTAAATGATATGGAAGTTACTATGAAAACACATGTGGTTATTCTTGACTAGATATCATGACTTATGTTTAACAAATTTAACCTAGGCTTGTTTCTTAATACATCAATAAAGAGTGAAATTATGCTATGTGGATGTCTAGGTGACATAGATCACTAAAGTAAATATATTTAAAAGCCTATATATAAGGAATTTGGGAATAATAATTAAGGAAATTATATTAAATTAATTTTAAGTTGTTTTTAGGTGTTAAATGATGTAATAAAGTAACATTCCAGAAAGGAAAGAAGGAATATGTCAATTAATTCCATAAAGTGGAATATTTTTTTACCATATTATAAATTGAATTTTTTTCATTTATAGAGTATGTTAATTATTCAAATTGATGTCCTAGGGGGAAATATCAGGAATGTGATCATATTACCTATATATATAAATATTTATAAATTTCTACATCCATTATAGTTTTAAGATGAGAAACTTCAAATTGTATATTAAAGCAATGGATTATATCATGGCATATTTTTAAATATCATTGAATTATATGACGTGATTCCTAAAATTGCTTATATAAATAAATTGTTAAGGAATGATATGGTAAATCAATATAAAAAATGTTTATTATTGACGGTGTCTATATATGGGGATCTAGAGTTACGATGTAGTTGTATATTTATGGATGATCATTAGTTTAAAATAATTATTAAAATTTTGATGTTTTATTCGATAGATGTAATTTTTTAAAAATTTATTGACTTTGATTGATGTTTGAGTAACATTTAAAAATTATGTTTAACATGTAATAAAGTTATTGGTGAAATAATTCTATTTTTATGTTGAGGACATGAGTTAAAAGATGTTGATAACCTTTATGGTTTATATAATATTAGATGATTCATGCTATTGTTTAAAATTTTTATCATATTTATCTGAATGTTCTATGAATTAAATTAGTATAGTTTATGATAATGTATTACCCATATATTAGATGATAACTCATCAAATCCGGCAAGATTGTGAGTTCAGAACCCATAAACGATGGGTGACAATGTTTTAGCTCCAACCACTAGCTAACGTGATGTCGTAGTCTATTTTACATTATGTTAAATACATGGAAAATAATGATCCTATTAATGTTGGGAAAATATGTTTTATTATATAAATTTCCATGGGATAGAAAATCGATATGGATCTTAAGTGATATTTTTGAAGAAGTTCACTATTTTGGGAATGTTATATGATTATGGTAAACATAATATTGTGGGATATGATATTAGAAATAAAGGATTAATTATCTTTTCAAATAATATATTATTTTAATGGAGATAAAAGTTATTTATGAAAACTGTTATCATATTTTAGAGAATATATGATTTGGAAATATGATTTTTTGGGTGTATGACTTTATGAGCGACTAATGTTTAAATGATAAAAATGTAAAATTAATATTGGAATAATATTTTATAAAGTTACTCAGAAATATTTTGTTTTGAACTTGGTAGATAACATTTTGAATAATTTTGTGGATATATTTAAGTTATCCTTGGGTATTATTATAGTGTATTTGATTATAATGTTTTGTTTTATCATATTATGGTTTATTGTTTTTTTGGAAATTATCATACATTGTGATAACCATATTGTATTTGGTTAATGTTTATAGACACGTGGGATATCGTTTTATCTTAATGTTGGTTATTTGATCCATTAGAATTTAATTTTACTGCTTCAAGATAAATAAATTCATCTTTAATACTCATCATTTGGAGAAAAATATAAGATTATGTAGTGAATTGATTAAAGGATGAAATTTTACTTGTCATGTATGTATATTTCCTTATGATCTTTGCCTATTTGTTATTGGAATTCCTCAACAATAGTAAAATGATCTTGAAACAAAAAATATATCATATTACCTTCATTTCAAAAAATAAATACTCTATTTCACACCTCTTTGGTTTATAGATCTATGGTCATTGAATTTATCATGATAATTCTATTTCTTATAATCAGTGATCTATATTAATATCCATAATTATTGAAAACCAATTATTTTCATACATTTCCTCATTTTTACATAGAACTAATATTTTCTTATTTCAAAACCCAGTTATGCGTCATTTTAGATATCCTTCAAATTTCCTTCTCCCTCTTTTTAAGAGAACGTTTTATTAACCCTGTAACACCCCGACCCGATAACCTATGAGATGGTTCATTATTTTAATAAATTAGCATAATTACATGGAATACATTCCCAAAGGACCGACTAGTATAGTAGTTTTGTAAACATGATACATACATAAGTTCAACATTACTACTAGAAAATAAAAAAACACTAATTTATTACATTAGAAGCATCCAAACTTTTTAGATTATGCCTGTAAGTCACTCATATGTAATTTCTTCATATCCTAGGAAAATTAAACATAAGAAATGGGTGAGCTCAAATGCGCAGTAAGAATAAGTAATACAGCTGAGGATAACATTATCATTAGCCATGGTGAATAATTGAAAACACATGAATTTTCAAATAATTAACACGAACAATTCATGGCAAGAATATGAGCTGAGTAAATAATTCCCTAATAAAACATAGTCATGGGTATTCTACTAGTCAAATAACAACATGAAATATCAATAGCTAATGTCAGAATAATGGAATGCATAATTCCGTACATCATATCCACATAGTCAAGGCCTCGTGCCAAGACTATAAACAAGATTTTATCAAGGACATACGCTAAGACACTAGTTTGTCTCATGAGACCTACCGATTCATCAAAGAGGTATTGCAGGCTCCACCTGTCACAAACTAAGTCCAATGAATTCATCATATGAATCTATTGAAACATAATCGAAACATTCGTATTAAAACTAGCATACGAAATGTTAATATTTAAACCACAAACCATGAATGGTATAAAAATAGAACATCCATAGTCACACATAACTCAATCAATACAATTTGGATGATTGTAATATTATCAATTAACCTCAATCGAGAAAAATGAAGCACATTTTCATAGATGATAATAATCATCAAACTATTTGATAGAAATATCCCCCTTTTTCTTGAAAACATTTAAAATTATCAATATTTATCAAGAATCCATTTAAAATATATTTTTGAATAAATGTATCCCATACCACTTTTCAACTTTAAAAAAAATTTAATCATTAATTTTAATATAAATAAATCCTTAAA
The DNA here is from genome assembly GCA_963277665.1 of Viscum album. Taxonomy (NCBI): domain Eukaryota; kingdom Viridiplantae; phylum Streptophyta; class Magnoliopsida; order Santalales; family Viscaceae; genus Viscum; species Viscum album. The sequence goes on from OY728145.1 coordinate 1,855,808,861, forward strand.
ACCATTTTTAAAACATGGACATTAATGAGTATGATTTAGAAGAATAAATATTTAAAATCTTTAAAATAATATTTTAGTTAGAGTTCTTTACCAAAATACAGACACATGAATAAAAATAATTGAGGTTATAAAAACATTATAATATCATGAAAATAAAGGTATTCATGATATACTATGTCAATGTACATTATATAAACCATATAAAAGTGAATAGGCATATAAAAACAAAGAAGTATCAATGGAATGTAAATAGAGATGAAATCGCTTATAAAGACCGTATCCTTAGGTTAAGAATAAATCAATGAATAATTATGTGGGAAAAATATAAATACACTCAATATTATTGGATATTAATTTTAAATCAATCAGACTACATTCACACATATTCTGGTAAAAACAAAACCAATTACTCAGATGTTTAACTCAATGAATTAAAATTGAGTTATGATTATTTAATCAAGTTCATATCAATGACTGGAGAAACTATCAATGGAGTAATTATGTGTATAAAAAGTATATCCATAGAATGAGGAGTGTAAATTACAACATTAATAATAACTTGTGATTCCACACATAATCTAGGAGTAAATAATCAATGAAGTGTGCGTAAAACCCAAAGAGTGGAAATCGAAATTAGAAATTCCCTTACCGATTTGTTGACTTATTAAACATACACACCATGAAACAAGGATTATAAAATAAAGAATAAATACACATAAATTAATTTATATTACATAAGTAATACAATCATGGGCACTACATACACCACACAAAACGAAATAGTGGGAATACAGCATGAATCTCACAGAAATAATAAGTGAGATGAAAACCATGGTGAAATCAATCGATTTGTATGAAAAAAGTTAATAAACACTAAATGAATCTCAAAATATAATGAATATAAATATAATAATGATAATATATATCAAATGTCAGTACACAATACCCCACATGCAATAAATAAGTGGCGAACAATAGAAATCTCACGGAATTAAAAGTGAGATAAGAAACTGTTTACCTCAAGTCCGACTTGTCTTGTATGTTCCTTGTTCTTCAGGAATAATAAACATATGTAAATATATACTTGATTAATAAAATTTACCATTTTATTATTCCTTTTATATCACTTATTACCTTGATATATCAATTATTATATTAGTTGAGTTCATATTGGATATTTTATCGATGTAAGGAACTTGAGTAAAAAATGAATTTGTTATAATTACAATTTTTCCATGTGCTCAAATGTACATTATATAAAGAATGATATAAATTATATAGATATAATATATATATTTTATATCCAGTATATATATGTATTTATAAAATTACATAATATTTGGAGGTAAGAAATGAAATGCATTGTTCCCAGAAATGATAAGTAGTACGTACACATGAATGCTACTTTAATTTCTATTTTGTATTTTAATGGAATTAAAACACAATGATAGGTAGGTATATTATAATTCCAGTATAATATCATATATAATATAATTAAATCCATCCTTAATAGGTCCTAAATATGGAATTTACAAGTCATATCACTTTGAGGGGGCGGTAGTCCATACTTCCTCCAATGAAATTATCACGTTTACCCATAATGGAAAACATAAAGGTATGCAATAAATGGAAAATACAGAATCATAAATAAAACATAAACATAACATATATCATATATAAATACATTTCCATCATAATGGCCACCATGAGAGAAGGTATGAGGTAATTGAACAATTATCATTTCATGAGGTGTTAGTTTTCCATCTACAAAAACAGTGTGTTCTTTACACATTAGATAGAGGTGTTTGTAAGTGTAGTTTGAATACTTATCATAACAACAACCTATTATATTGAGGATACTGTTGTTTTTATAAAACAAAGGAATAAAAATATTTTATGTGTTTGAGTAGTAAAATAAAAACAAATAAGCTAATAGAAACCATTACCTTTAATTTGGGTAACACCCTTTGTAATGAACCAAAAAGACTTTTTTGAATTGAATTATGCCTAAGGTAAGGATTCTAGATGAAATATAGGTATATTGAGAGCTTATTGTGTTGGGTTTTGATGAGCCAAGAGTCTTGAGAGGTGTGAGTAATGGTTTAGAAGTGGTGTGCTTTTATATGGGAGATGAGGGCCTCTTTTGGAATGTGTGAAAAGGTTATTTTATTATAAAATTATCTTTTGTTTCAAAAAGTAAAAAACTCATTAAAGATGAATATAAGATAACTCATATTTGAAGTAAAATCATACAATAATAATGGGATATGTTTAGTGTTTTGTTTTAATATTAATAATCTCATTTATTTAAAACATTTATTTATGAGGTGAATACTGCCTCATTATTGTGTCAAAAACATGTTAATTTATTTGATCTCTAAAAATTATAAAAAAATACCATAATGTAGGAAATTGTTTTATATTTCCAATTAATATTTATAGTTGAAAATATGACTTATATCCCTATGTAAAAAGTTTTATACTAAAAGATATATATTAATGTCATTTTTTTCATTTCTTAAAGTTAATTAAAATAAACTGTCATTATCACTCTTATGTGGCTCCTTGGGGTCCCAAAAGAGACCCAAGGATTCCCATGGCTGGCCATGACTTATGAAATAATTTTAGGACACGTTTTAAGGTAATTTTTTATTATTATAATATTCATTTTACATTGATTTACCATATTTACCTTTAACCATGACAAATAAAAGTCAAAAGTCACTATTCAGGAAAATTTATTTTCATCTTATTGAACCATATTTTACTTACTAATAACCACCATGTATGTTGTATTTTCGAAATTCAATACACAGAAGCAGTAAAATTTAGTATTTAACCATAAACAATACCAAAGGTAGTAAAATTGGTTAGTACATGATCATATGATTCACAAAATATTAAATATATACTTCTCTTGTCATTAAACATTAACCAATACCAAAATGGGTAGTACATTATCATATGATCCCAAAATGGAAAATCCTTAACTGATAGAAAAAACCTTTAATCACCATAATTTAAACAAGCAATACCCAAAGTTCAACAAATACCCTTCAATGAACAATTGTACTTAAAATCCATCCATATAATCCTAACTAATATTGAAACCCAAAACTAAAAATAATTTGATTACGAAGTCTTCCACGTTAAATTTTATCTCCAAATAACATCGACTACTCTTAAAGTCACATTCATAAATGTAATTAACCTAATCACATATTCTCTATGATAGTTTAATAATTTCCATAAATAACCCAAACCCCTATAAATCCACAATAAAATCAATGAAAAACATCCACCATTACTCCTCAAATGAAATCCTATAGTATTATATTTTCTTTAGGCATAATGTGTTCCCAATAGAGCAAACTTCTTCCAAAATAACTTATATTACTTAATCACCAAATCATTTTCCTAAACTAAGTATATACATTTGATAATACAAAATGTCCCAAATAAACTTAATAAAATAATTTAACTGAAAAGAATTAGTCACACTAACCAGGGACTTCACGTAGTCTAGTGGTAGGCGATAAATCCCAATCGCACTCAAGTTGTGGGTTCGCTTCCCACAGCTTTGTCCGACGTGAAAAATTGTCACATGGTCTGAAAGTTGTCCTTTTTCAAAAAGTATATTTTATTACCTTAACAAAATTAGATAAATTCCTCGAAATGACCATAACATAATTTAACCACAAATGTTCTATCATACCTCATATTTTCATCCCAAAATTTAATAAACTGTAATTGGGTCAAATTCCAAGATCATATAAAACCAAATGGTTATTTATAACCATATTTATAAGAGAAAAGATAATTCTTCCTCAAATATCATTTTCACATTACAAAATGTAGGGTTACACATACAAGAAAAAATTATTTAAATGTAATCCCTTCAACAAAAAGCTGTATCACTTTTAAACATTTCACCAAACATTTATTTCCACATAGCTTCTTCTTTAACAAAGAGGATATCCTATAGAATAAGGAATTCACTCGGGTAATGGCCAGGTTCCCTACATTTATGGAAAATGACTGTAAATAGATTATTGGGACCATTTTTTTCCACCATAGTACTCTTCATTTTTCCTCGACAATTCTTTACATTATAAGATTCTTTCCCACACATAAATTATTTATTTGTTCCATTGAGACATATTCCTGGGTGTCTCCTTCCACATTTCATGTATGATGGAAATTGAATTTTCATTTCTCAATGGTCTCCACTGTTGGATCTCTTATCATATATCTCATTTCTGTTCTTTGTTGAGTCCGGGAGTAGGTTAATATATATGTTAGTGATCATATTCTTTGAAAAATGATCTAGAATGAACACGATATCTTTTACTCCTATCAAAATTCCATTTTGTTGCCCATTTACACCACCATTCCCACATTGTACATCATTCTTAAAGTTACAATGACTTACTTGGAATATAGCCATTGACTGAAACCTGAAAGCATTGCATGAGTAACAATAGTGATAAAATCAATTAGAAATTTTCATGACACCATATGTTCAATTTAAAACACCTTAAAATTATCCAAGGTCATTTATTATCATCTTATATTAAAATCAATCAAAACGGTTTGTAATGAAAATGTAAATTATCCTAAGAATATCCTCTGGGAGTTTCATTACAATGAGTGCAGCAAGGCTCGTTGTCATGTACCAGGATACCGTGGGTCAAGCCCAAAACTCCATGTTGGATTTCTCACTCCTTGGTATATCTATTCCAGAGCCGCCTCTAATGGATCGTATCCAGATAGGTATGTATTGCTTAAAAAATGCCGAAAAAATCTATATTACCAAAATTCTAGGAAGTTCTTCTATAATAATCCTCAAAGTCTATCATAGGGTAGTGGTTTCTAATCAGAGTTTATCAAAAACTAGTTTCCAAGGATTGTACTAATCATCCATTGATACCAACTATAACGCCCCGACCCCAAAATCTTGGAACCAGTGCATTATTTTAATACATTGGCATGATTGTAAGGATCCAAGTCCTGATGGACCGATCAGTTTTGTTGTATTTGAAACAAGATATATACATAAGTTCAACATGACAACATGAAATGAAAAACACCACTAATTTATTGCATTAGAAGCATCCAAGATTCGTAGATAATTCCTGCAAGTCGCTCATAAAAAAATTCTTCATATCCTAGGAAAATGATACATAATAAAGGGGTGAGCTCAAACAATCAGTAAGAGTAAGAAATACAGCAGAAGGTAACATGAACATTAGGAATGGTGAATAATTGAAAACATGTTCCTTTTCAAATAATTAACATGAACAGTTTATCGTAGGAATATAAGATGTGTATATATTTCCATAATAAATCATAGTCATGGGTATTCTAGTAGTCGAATAACCACATGAAATATCAATACCTAATCTCATAACAATGTAATTCATAAAGATGGATATCATAACCACATAGTCATGGCCTCATTCCAAGACTAAAAATAATATTTTATCAGAGCCTTGTGCCAAGACACTAGTTTGTATCATGAGGCCTACCGATACATCGAGGAGCTATAGTGGGATACACCCATCACGTAGTAATTCCAATGCATTCCTCATAGTAAAATTTTGAAATTTAATCTAAACATTAGTATTAAAACTAGCATACGAAATGTCAATATATTAACCACAAACCATGAATGGTGTAAAAATAGCACATCCAAAGTAAAAAATAACCCATTAAATACAATATGGAAGATTGTATTATAATATATTAACTTCAATCGATAACAATGAAGGATATTGACATAGATGAAAATAAACATCAAAACAATTTCATAAAAATATCCCCCCTTTTTCTTTAAAGCATTTCAATGTATCATTATTTAAAAAGAATCCATTTAAAATATATTTTTGAATCAAAGTGTCCCATAACACTTTGAATCTTTTGAAAGGAATTTTTGTTTTAAAACATTAATTTACATATAAATAAATCCTTAAAACCATTTTTAAAACATGGAAATTAATGAGAAATATTTAGAAGAATAAATCTTTAAAAGATTTAAAACTATATTTTTGTTAGAGTTATTAACCAAAAGAGAGACACTTGAATAAAAATAATTGAGCTAATCAGAAATTTAATTTTTCAAAAGAATAAAGGTATTCATGATATACTATGTAAAAGTACATTATATATAACATATAAAAGATAATTGAGAAATAAAAACAATGAAGTCTCAATAGAATGTAAATTGGGATAAAATCCCTTATAAAGACTGTATCCTTAGGTTCAGAATAAATCAATGACATAATTATTTTTCAAAAATATAAATACACTCAACACTATTAGATATTAAATGTAAATAAATCAGACTACATTCACACATATTTTGGTAAAAACCACACCAATGACTGAGATGTTTAACTCAATGAATGGAAATTGAGTTAAGATTACTCTTATCAAGTTCATATCAAGGACTTTTGAAATTATCAATGAAGTGATTATGTGTATCAAAAGTATTTCAACATAAATGGGATTTTAAATTAGTACATAAATAATAAATAGTGATTACACATATAATCTAGGAGTAAAATATTCAATGAAGAATGCGTAAAGCCCAATGAGTGGAAATTGAAATTAGAAATTCCCTTGCCATTTTGGTGAATTACAAAACATAAACCCCAGGAAAGAAGGATCACAACATTAAGAGGTAAATACACATAAATTAATTGATATTACATAATGAATACAATCTTGAGCACTACATACACCACACAAAATTAAATAGTGGCAATATAGCATGAATCTCACAGAAATAAGAAGTTAGATGAAAACCATGTTGTAATCTATCGAGTCGCATGGCCAAACGATAATAACCACCAAGTGAATCATAGAATACAATGAATATATAGATAATAATGAAAATATATATCAAATTTCAGTAAACAAATGCACCACATACAATAATTAAGTGGTGAACAGTAGAAATCTCATGGAATTAAAAGTGAGATAAGATAGACATTACCTCAAGTCTGGCATGTCTTGTATCTTCCTTGATCGTCCTGAATAATAAATTTAAGTTAATTTATACCTAATTATGAATATTTTCAGGTATATTATTACTATTATATCACTTATTTCCTTTATAAAATTATTAGTTAATTATTTGAGTTCATATTGGATATTTTATCGATGTTCGGAACAAGGGTAAAAATGAACTAGTTATAATAACAATTTTTCCATGTGGTAAAAATTCCATTATCTCCAGAATGATATAAATTATTTAGATATCATATAAATAATATATATCCAGTATATATATGAATTTATAACAGTACAAAACATTTGGAGATAATAAATGAAATGCACCGTTCATGGAAACGGTAAGTCGTACGTACGCATGAACGCTACTTTCATTAATATTTTGTATTTAAATGGAATTAAAACATAATTATACATAGGTATATTATAATTAAAGCATAATATAATTTGTAATATAATTAACACCATCCTTTATACATCCCACATAAGTCATTAACGAGTCATATCACTTTGAGGGGGCGGTAGTCCGCACTTCCTCAAATGAAATTATCGCTTTTACCCATAATGGAAACAATAATGGTTTGATATAAATAGAAAATAATGAATCATAGAGAAAACATAAAAAAATATATAATATATAAATATAGTTCCATCTTAATGGCCTCTATGTGAGGTGGTAGGATCTAATTGAACAATCATCGTTTTGTGAGGCATTAGTTTTCCGTCCAAAGAAATAGTGTGTTCTTTACCCATTAGATGGAGGTGTGTATAAGTGTAGTTCGAATCCTTCTCATAACAAAATCCTTATTGAGGATATCATTGTTGTTATAAAAGAAAGGAATAATAATAGTTTATGGGTTGTAGATGTAAAATAAAAGAAATGAAGTTAATAGAAACCATTGCCTTTAATTTGGGTAACTCTCTTTGGTTTGAACCAAAAGGACTTCTTGAAGTGACTTCTTCCTAAGGCTTCTAGGTGGAATAGAGGAATAATTAGAGCTTATTTGTGCAGGGTTTGGATGATCCAAGGGGCTTGATAGGTGTGAGGAATGGGTTATAAGTGGTTTCCTTTTAGATGGGAGAGGAGGGACTCTATTGGAATGTTTGAAAATGTTATTTTAGTATAATCTTATCATAAATTTCAAATGGTCCCAAACATTTTAAAGTTGAATATATGATGACTCATGATCGAAATAAAATCATTCAATATGAATTGGACAGGTTTTGGATATTGTTTTAATATTAATAATCTTAGTGATTGAAATCATTTATTAATGAGGTTAATACTACATCATTATTGTGTAATAAATAAGTTAATTTATAGAATGTCTAAAAATAAAAAAAACATAATACATGAATTACTTTTACCTTCCCAATGAATATTAATAGTTGAACATATGACTTATATAACCACATATAAAAATTTATATACTAAATGATATTTGTTAATGTCATTTTATTTTTTACTTTAAGTTCATTAAAATAAATTGTCATTATCACTCTTATGTGGCTCCATAGGGTCCCAAAGTCGACCCAAAGATGACCATGGTCGGCCATGACTCATCCAATATGGTTAGGACAAGTGTTAAGGTAATTTTGTGATATTATAATATTCCTTTCACGTAGAATTACACTATTTACCTTTAACTGTGGTAAATAAAAGCCAAAGGATACTATTTAGAAAAATTAATTTCATCTTGTTGAACCACATTTTAATAACTAATAACAACCATGTATGTCATATTTTCTAAATTCAATTCAAAAAAGTGGTAAAATTTCATTTAAATGAAAAATTAATTTTTTTAACAACTACTAAGTGGTTTTACTATTCATCAAAAAATGACATTTTTAAGAAAAATTACAAAACGTCAGCCTAAGATATATTTGATATTCAAAATTCGAAAATGAAGTCTATTTTACCAAACTCAAGACATTGAATTTTAATTAATTAATTTAAAATTAATTTCTGTGGTCAAAAAAATATCATGTTTTTATGAAACAACAACTATTAAAAGATTGACACTGGTTTATGTATAATTTCGAAGTGAAATTAATTCCAATGAACAACATTAGATTAAATGGTAAAATTAAATTATAATTATACATTCAAAAAATTACAATGTATAATTTAACCCAATAAATTATTTGACTAAAAACGTAGTTTTTAATTAAAATTTAGTATTTTTCACTACTCACCAAAAAATGAAAGTTTTCATAAAAACAGAAAAATTTTATTAAAAGTAAATTTTTATGTCCCGATTCGAAATAAGAAGTTTGTTTTGTCATGTTGAATATATTAAAGTATTAAATGTTGGATTTAAAAAGTGTTTGCCATTAAAAAGCTGTAAAATTGCATTTTTTTGAAAAATACATCGTTTATCTGAAAAAATGAATTTGTTCATATATTATGTATAAGAAACACATAATATCGATGTAAAAATTATATGGAATATATAAAAATAAAAATATAGTTAATACTATTCAAAACTTCTTTGAACGGCTAGTTTGGAAAGATTTCGTGCGCTCGAACTCGATGTTGTGTGTGGTGCAAGCTACTGAATTATTTTAAATAAATAATGTATAGTGAATCCTTGGGGTGTTTCAAACCCTTTTATGTTGTTGGATTTCATAAAATATATTTTAAAATAGAAAAAAATTTATTATACTGATAGACATCATATTTTTAGGCTGAAATTATTTAATGAGGGGATAATGTATCACGCTGAGATTTTTATAGAATGACATTATGTTCGATATTGTGCATGACACGCAACATTGAGCATAAACGAGTCACAAAATATTATTATTTCAATTTGGTGGATATGAAAAATACATTAAATTGGGAGATATTAATAGGAATAAAATAATTTTGAAATATTTATAAATTTTATAATAAATAAAAATTATGGATTAATTATTAAGAAATAAGTACTGGATTCCTAAAAAATATATGTTATTCTTCAAAAATATATTTACTTTAAAAATAAAAATCAGTTTTTTTGTGAGGTTATATTATAATCATATTATGAAACTTATAGATTTTATTTGATATAAATTTACATAATATTTTAAATTAAGATATAAACATTATCTTATGGAGAAATTTTAATATTTTTTTAAAAGATGAATTTTCAATGAATAGTGATAAATGCTAATTTTTAAAGAAAACATGATTTTTTCTTAAAGAATTAATGTTGGAAAATTTTATTTTTTATTAGTTTAAAATTTTATTTGTTAATTATAATTAAAAATAAAAAAAATTATTATTTTTATTGAATTTAATAACTGAATTTTTTATATATTTTTAGTAATTAAACAAATTTTTTATGAAAAACTATTTTTCATCTTGTTTTTATAGTTTAATTTTAAATTTCTTTATTCAAAAAATATGTTGAATATGTGAAAATTGATTTTATACTTTTTATTAGGAGTTTATAATTTTGTAAATATGTCCCTTTTAATTTCTTTATTATGTGTAGTAATCATACTATTTTTTGTTTCCACAGGGAAGGTAAAATGGTTTAATTAAGGGTAAAAATAAAAAACAACCTTTAAAATTGATGTGATGTTATTGGGTGATTATATTTAATATATAGTCATCAAACATTGTTAAAAAATCCATTTTATTTCTATATGGACATGATTTTTAACTTTATAATGTATATTGTAAAGAATAGTAAAAAAATGAAATTCACGTTGTTTTATAATCATTATTTTTTTTAAACATTCATTTGAAAGAGAATTTTTTTTAATTATATTCAATAATAAATATTAATCTGAAAGGTAAATTATTTTTATTTATCTTTTTAATTGATTTATAGTTTTAAGTGATAAAAAATTATCTTAAATTCCTACAGTATGGCGATACTATATTATTTCAATTAATTGAAAAATAATATAAAATATTTTATAAATTTTAAAAGTAATATTATTTTAATTAAATACTGTGTTTCATGATTTTCGTGATAAAAATGAAGCATAAGTGCTATTTTTATGCCTTATATTCGAATTCCATTTTTTCTTGTAGTTTAGAAATTCTAATTAAATGAATAGTTCCAAAATTGACATTAAAGGAATTTTATAATAAATAATATATTATTAAATATTGTAAAGCTAAAAAAATCATATGTTATACTATATAATTGGTATATAGTCAGAACTATCAACCATTATCCATTTAAAGGGAAAATTTTCAGAATACAACAACTATATTAACCATTTAAGAGTAAAAAAATGGATATTACTATAAATTTCAAACGGCTTACTAGAGGGTTAAAACAAATAATAAATGTAAAAATATAATACTTACTTTAAAAAATTTATTTTAAATGAGTATTTATACTCATAATCATATTTTATTGGAATATAATTATGTTTGTTCCATTTTAATTTGAAAATTAATTTATAGTAATTTAATATAATAATAAAATTCAGGAGTACCCCTCCCCTCTCTTATAAAAGGGAACACCTTCACCTCTTTTCTAGACAGTTAAAAAGACATTGGTTCTGAAAATCCCACACACAATCTCTTAATTACATACCTCCCTATATCTTGGAGTCCTTTTTTATCACAAAACCATCCTTTCAAAATGTTGATGTGAACCATAATATGTTTTTCAAGGAAGTGGTATTGATTTTAATGAAGCCTTTGGACTTAATATTTATTATATAAACTTCTGTTGGAACCACTTTGTGTATAAGGTTGTATTTTTTTTCAATAGTTGTCAATGAAGATCAAAATGAAGGAGATCCAGAAGTACTCTAATGAAGTGGAGGAATGGAAATTAATATGATTGTTGTACTAATCATAAGTTCAAATAACATGTGTCAAAGGTGTCACATTGTGTACAACAATGAAGAATGCGAGGTTTAATCCATCTGAGGATGATTAATGAAGAATGGTTTTTTTGATGAAGACCATACAATTCATCATCATTGCTTGAGAACCATGGGTTTTGATGAAGACCATGCAATTCCTCATTATTGCATGAGAACCATGGGATTTGATGAAGACCATGCAATTACTCATGATTTCATGAGAACCATGAAAGAGACTTCTTGAAGAATTGAATCATATGCTTTGCATGAAGTAGATAATGACGGCTGAAGAAGAAGACAATGTGCAAGGGATTGGACTTTTGAGATGGTCATGCAGAGATTGAAATAAAGTGATGGCCATGCACATCACATTGTATTAGAATATGATGATTCTAAAGCTGTTCCTTCAATGAATACATATCACTATAGTGGAGTTTTTTATGACAGCAGAAGAGTTACTAAAGGATTCATGTCACCGAGAAGCAGTGTTTTTGAGGTGATTGTTCTTGTCGACAAAGAAAACAAACGACATACAAATTTGTTGACAAAGGGGATTTCATGATGGCATATCGAGTTTAAGAGTTCTGGTCAATGATCTATGTTTGTTTCAAGAACATCTATAGAGGAATGATGATCTAGAGGTGGTACAAAAAGAGCAGATACAAGGTGGCACCGTTTTCCAGTGTTGGAAAAATTTTTGGGCCTGAAAATCAACAAATGAGGAATAGTTATTTGGGCAAAGGGACTTGCGCGCCGTACACTTGAAAAAGAGGAAACATTCATGCCCCATGTTTTTGAGGATCATAAAATCAAAATATTAAAAAGGGAAAAGGGTCGCGCAAGTGTTGTTTAGGTCGCACAAGTGGATTTGTGTGCCGATACCTAGGAGGATTGGAACTTGCGCGCCTATTGTTTTCCAAGAACAGAACTTCAAAATATGGATAAGGAAAGAAGCTCGCGGAAGTACTGGTTGGGTCGCGAAAGTGAGTTGCGCGATAGAGGCTAGGGGAGATGAGCTGCGTGCCGAGGCTTGTGTGCCAAGGAGTGACTTGCGCGCCACCGTGTAGGGGGTCCAGTTTTCCCATAAATACAGGCTGACCCCTCCTTATTTCTTACGGTGTTCAACACTTAGAAAAATCAGAGCTCCCATCGCGCAGGTGTGGAAGTCGCGCATGTATTGTGTGTGGTCACACAGGTGGACTTGCACGCTAATATTTGAAGTTGCGTGCCGGTTGTTGGTTGCATGCACATGGTGGTTTGGGTGAGAAAGAAAGTGAGTCACGCAGGTTAAGAGTTGAGGAAGGCAGTGTCACGCGGGTGGTTTGGTGAGACCTGTGCACCTGTTTGGACCTGCGTGCCGAAGACTTGCACGCCGTATGGAGACTTGCGCGTCGGGCTTGGAGAAGCACGCCAGGTACTGCTGTAGCCCGCCAGTCTTTTTGTAGCCACACGAAAGCCGGAAGATTTCCCGATTCATTCGGTGCAAAGTGAGATTGAAGAAGAAATCTAAATGATACATGCATGATCTCATGCATACATGGTGAATTGATTCTGACGATGCCAAGTAAGTTGAGCATCATTTATTTAGAAATCACATATGTGATTTTGATTTAGGCAAACGAAGAAAACATGATATAGTACATTCAGTCATTTCACTAAAGAAGAAGGATTGAACTGAAAAGGGCATCAACTCTGAACTCTGATGCAAGAAAAGTATCATTCTAAACAGGAGAAAAATACCTTCAATGCACATCTATTGAAGAGACCTTCACTTCTATAAACTGAGTGGGACTTCACCAAAGGCAGTGACCCAGGGGGAGTCAATGGGAGTGACCTGAGGGAATCAGTGACCTATCCCTGAACCTTTGTAAAGGCAGTGAGACTAGGATAGAGTGACTGTACCCAAACCTTTTTAATCTATAGCTAGTGAAGCATAATGACTTTTGGTACGACCGAAAACCTATCGGCGTATGCTTTTTGGACGTAGCCCTTAGTAGTGAACCAAGTAAAAATAGTTGTGTCATCTCTCTTCATGTGAATGTATTATTACTGATCATATCCATCATACAGGTTTTACGATTTCCAACCAATGTGGGAACAAGATCCGTCAGTTTAAAAGAAAACGTTGTCATCCTGACTCACCGCTCCCCTCTCAGGGTGTCTCGGGATCCTACAACTTTAAATTTTATTCAAATAAAATGAATAAATAATACCATTGAATTAAATATTCTCATATAAAATCATATTAATTTAATAGAATATATCTATTTCTTCTTCCATAAAATAGGGAATGAATCTGTCATTTGTCTGTATGGAGGATTACTACCTTGCAAACTGATGTCATTTGTTTTCCATCACCTCCTCTTATAAGTGGTTGTAATCGTGGATTTAATTTATATATATTATATTCTTGAAATATTAATAATTATTAAAATATTAAACATCATTTACTTTCTTACCATTCCACTCTCTAAAAAATGATAACGTTGTTCATGTGTACATGTGGACTACCACATTTAAGAAGTGATACAATTGTTTTTTAATTAGAAAACCACATGGATGGTACTTATAAGTTTTATTAAATAAATATAATATAATTAATTATATAATTATAATTATTTAATGATAATATAATACCTAATTTCTTTATATAGTTATCATTAAAAAATTGAAACATTACTTATGAGAACGTACGACATACCATCTCTATAATTTTAATGTAGTTCATTATTATAACCATTATTCATGATTTTTTATATCTATAATTAATTTTTGAAAATTATAATTATTCCTTGATTATTATTTATGTTATGATGTAACAAATACACATTTTACCTCAATCAACCTAGAAAATTCATTTTGATCATACGGGCCGAATATTGTCAAAACATTCAACGAAAATTTAGTTTATTAATTAATTAAATTTTAAAAAGTAATAAATATCATAAATATAATAATTAACATTAACATGTTTAGAAAGTAAATAATTAAATTATTTTTATTATTTTGTAAGAGAAATAATATAGGTAACAATTGGGACACGAGGTAAGGGACCCTTTACTTTTAAATCCTCATTTTAAATGTTTTAAAGATTTATATTTTAAATATATTTATCATATTTTAATATTATTATAATTATTTAATGGATTTATTTATATACTTTTTAGTTAAAAGTTATGGTCATTTTATATCACTTTAGAAATTATTTGAAAATTCATTTAAAAGGAATCTTTTTATGGATGGTTTAGACTTTCTTTAAACAACACAAAAGGAATGTTGTATTTTAACATATATCGTGACAATGAATTTTATAACTACAATTTCCAATATTTTATTACTATCACCATTTATATGAATCCATGTTATTGTGAATAAAATCCATATTTCCATTTAATTTTGGGAATTTATTTTTATCAAAATGTGTTTAAAAGCAATGAGTATTTTGATATCCGAAAGATATTTCTGTATGTGTTCAGAAGAGTTTTCCATGGGTTTTAAAAGGAAATGGTGGATGATTAAGCTGGTTTTTTCGTGATATGGTTTCTTTAAATTGATTTTGATAACAATTTATCATGATATATCACATGATTATAGGTGATCCCAATATATCTATTATGTGGGTTTCCCAAGATAACAATCAAATGTATTGGGTTATTATTATTTATCCAGAGATTTATATTGAATATAGACCACTTTATTATTCCAATTGTATGAGTTCTAAAAGTGTTCAAAAAATATGTTGTAACAAGTCCCAGACATGAGATTTTCATGCTTTATAATGAGTTTTCATATAAATCATTTTATTAAAAAATTAATGAAAATAATACTATGTTTAAATGAATCACTATTTCCTTTTGGGGAAAACGTATGTTTTTATTAAAATGTTTTTTCATGGGTTATATTTTTTCCTAAGAAACGCCTATGGTTATTATATTTCTCTAATTTTTTATTACAATTTTGTTTTTGAAACAAATATAGTAGAAAGTATAATTCCATTTTTATGTAAATGATTATTTTAGCTCAATATCTATTATGTTATTTGTAAAATCCCATTGTGATCTCATGGTTTTAAAATAGAGTAATTATTTTCATTATACTTTTTATGCAACTAATTTATATATTTTTTGGTATTTCATATTTTTAAAAAATTACTGGGTTTAATGATGGAAAATAATAAAAATAATTCAATGTAGAAGTTATGGAGTATATTTATAAAATGGAACCATATTTCTTTTTAATATTTTTGTTTCATGGAAAAGTTTCTATTGAATAAAATAATCCAGCATTTAATATATTTATTTTGTAATTTTTATGACCTAACTATTTATAACTACAATCCATAATGATATTTGGGAATTTGAGAATTCGAATTCTCATTTAAATACATATATTATGTATTTTTTAAGATTATCACTTTTTAGTTTCTTTGTGTTCATTGCTTTCATTAATGTAAAATGAACTCATAATTTCACAGGAATACATGGATTTATATAGAATGCTCTAAAATCACTTTTACAATTATCAATATAGTGAAATTTATGAATTTATGTGATATCAAAGATAGTCTTGAGGATAAAACATGGAGAAGTTGTGATATCTAGGCCTCACGTTGTCATACTCATATAAAACATTTATAACCTATAGGTTATAGTATTTAAATTTCCTAAATAACTATATACCAATCTCATTATTTCATTAATCCATCATAGATTCTATAGAATTTTTGTGAAATTCAATATGAACAACATAGAAAAGTGTCTAAAAACCATGTCAATCTAATTATCATAGTTTACAAGTATATTAATAGATAAAATCCTATTGTCTTTATATTGATTAAAAGGAAAGGACATGAAAATAGCCCCATAACTAATTAAAAGTCTAAATATTATACAGAAAACCCCTCCAAAATATAGGGATCAAATGATAAGTAAGAGAATATGATGATATCAATTTTTAATTTGGATGGAAGGGAAACTATAGAAGAAATTTCATCCAAATAGAGAAGTAAGAGGAAGCTTCCAATGCATTTGTTATCGAGTGTAATATATATATTTATAAACATTGGGTATTACAAATAGTAAGTAGATCTCACATATATATTAATATATAGTAACAAAGTAGGTCTCAATTTTTTTTATAGTTTTAGTAGATCTAAGAGCAACCAGTAGATCTAGATTTTCTATTATGGATGTTGTGGACTACTACCTAATGTTGCTGAATGGAATGACATTAGTTTTTAAATATTTTTATTTGGTTTCTTTGGTTACCAAGAATCTTTTTTGACCATAATTGATATATATTTTTTTATTTTTAATTTTTAATTTAGGTTTTTCTTATTTTATAATTATTTCATTTATTATGTTAAGGGATATTTAAATAATGAACATTAGGATTTGGATTACACAAAACAAGTAATGGAAATTGATAATCAAGATAGTTCACAGTATTTGTAAATCACCCAACAATGGAATCATCAAAAAGGTATTGTAAATGATATTTTTTAACCATATTAAAATAAGATGGATATTAGTATTCTTCTAATATAAAACCACATGGGGTATGTCTTGTATCTTTATAATGAAAATTTTCTAAAGCTTCTTTTAATGAAAAAAGGTGAAAGGGATACTGAGATTCTATATTTGGTTTATAACGAGTTATGTGAACTATTTGGTGTTGATTCCAGGTGTGATGTCATGAGCCGAGTTCCACGCATCGGTGCCCTGAGTTAGTTGGCCTCATGATCTGAAGAATATGTCCCAATATACCAGAGGCTATCGGCTTGTAGTGAGGGTCTAATATAAATTCCATTGGGGGGAATATAACATCATTATCAAATAATGTGAATGACCTAAAAACTAGAAAAAAGATATAACAATAACCAGAATAATAAAAGTTTCACATGATGTCCAAAATGGGATTACAATATCCCAACCAAAATAAAATATATGTCATTGGAAAAGGTTTCACGTGTGAATATGGAACACCCAAAATAATAACACGCCGATAAATAAAAATTAGGTCCCAACATCATGTATGGTACCCACATCGATGCTAAATAAAAACTCATTAATATAAAATAGGGCTCCTTCCCTAATCTTGTCCAGCCAACATGATGTCTATTTGGGTACCGATCCGAATGTCCATGTCTGGTGATTTTACAAATCGGTAAGCGACCAAAAATGGTTTCTAAAACAATATACAATCAAAAAGAGTATGTAGTTTTATAATGAAAAATGTACACTAAAAAATAAATAGTTTTTTCCCAAATTCAATCTTTATTATTCAACCTGTAAAGACCCGTAAAATTCAAGGGAAATTTTTTCTTAATTTTCTTTGGAATTTTACATGAGCGCGGTTTCTGACGGCACCTGATTCCGAGGCCCGGAGTGCCCGGAATTAATTTCCGAGTTTGGCTCGGGTACGTTCAGTGAACGAACGAGCGGGTTTTCCTAACTTTTGATCCGGTGCTCGGAATTGAAATCCGAGGGCACCGTTGAACTCGCAGCGCCGATATTCGCTTAAAGAGACCTTTTCGGGAGTTGCGTTTGTTGCGGGTTGAAAGTTAGTTTTGGGGATTAAAAGATAAGTAAAATAAAATTTTGTGTGTGAATTTTATTTTATTCATGGTTGTTAGACTCTCTCATGGGAAGTTGTTGGTGGGGCCCACAACCACCCAACTTCCCATGTGTGGTTATGAGGGAGGTGTGTCCCACACGAGCCCCCACCTTTTCAAATTTCCTAACTCCTCATTAAACTCCACTTTATTTAATTTGACAACTTGTGTAATTTATTACATGAGTTAGTTTTATTTTCAAACTCTTGGAATTCAAGAGTCATGTGGAGTTAAGGTTGGAAACTCAATAAACTTAAGTTATAACTTAAGATTTAAATGAGGAGAATTAAATGAAGTGGTTTGGATTTCAAACCTTTGAAATTCCAAACCCTTCTATTTAATTCATGGTTTAGTTTCCTTTGTTTTGGTTTTTGGGTTTTGCTGTGCGGAGAGGAAAAGAGGGAGGCTTCTTAAGAGTTCTTCCTCCACGACGAAGAACGCGGCGACCTTCTTCCATGACGTCGGACTGCAACGTGTTGGATTTCCTCCACGACGCCGCAACACACTTTCCGCGACGTGCTTTCCGCGGCGAACCTTCGTCCGACGCCGCAACGCACTTTCCGCGACGTGCCTCTCGCGGCGAACCCGCGTCCGTCTACCGCGATGCCGACGACGTCTTCTTTCGTGACGACCGACCTCCGTGATGTCCGATCTCCGCGACGCTCGTCCTTCGCGGATCGTTGACGAGCTCCGCGAACTTCCTTTGAGGTAGGGGTTGTACCTTATTTCATAATTTAATTTACGCCTTCGTAAATAAATTATTGGACCGGTTGTTATCATTAACATGGGAGGGGATCGGACCGCACAAACACGGTCGATCCTCCTCCCAAACCTTGTTGTTGGATTTTTACTCGTGGTTCGAAGAAGAGGCGGAGCGGTGCCGTGACACCGCGCTTGGACGCAAGGGGTTCATGGGAGTGCGCAAGATTGACGCGCCACTCTGGACGTCGAGGGCCGTGGTGGTCTCCACGGCCGGATTGACCAAGACGCCGGAGCAATGAGGCGCGGCCCGTTGGCCGCGGCGGAGTAAAGGAAGTGCGACCGTTGGACGCAACGCCGCCGCGCCGCATCGGAGGAGAAAACAAAGGCACCGCGG
Source organism: Viscum album (assembly GCA_963277665.1). Lineage (NCBI taxonomy): Eukaryota > Viridiplantae > Streptophyta > Magnoliopsida > Santalales > Viscaceae > Viscum > Viscum album. The sequence continues at coordinate 1,855,828,402 of OY728145.1, forward strand.
CCGGAGCGGGGCCGCGGCGAAGGCGCGCGGTGCCGTCGCACCGCGCCGGACGACGAACACCGCGGCCGGTTCCGGGCCGCGGCGGGACGAGGAGACCGCGGCCGGTTCCGGGCCGCGGCGGAAGAGAAGACCGGCGGCCGGGCCGCCGGCGTTGGAAGCCGAAGGGGGGGACCGGAATTTCCGGTCCCGTTTGAGAAAACCGGCCGGCCAGCTGGCCGGCCGGATGTCTTAAAAACCGGGGGAATTAATCCCCCGGGCAACCCATAAAAACCCCCCTCTTTAAGAGGGGGGTGGTTATTTGAAGGAGGGGGGCAGCCGGCCCCCTCGGTTCCGCACAAGCAGGCCCCCTCATGTGAGGGGGCCTTTTTTCTTAAAATCGGCGCGGCACGTGCCGCGCCGCCAAGGGAAAAACGGGGAGGCGGGGGTCTCACCCGCGCACCGCCTGCGCGCCCAGCGCGCCGCCGCGCCGCCCCAGCGCGCCGCCGAGCCGCCTCCGCGCGCCGCCGCGCCGCCTCCGCGCGCCGCCGCGCCGCCGCCGCGCCGCCGCCGGTTGCCGCGCCGCCGCCCCGCCGCTGCCGGCCGCCGCCGCCGGCCTCCGCGCCGCCCCAGGGGGGTCGGGCCGGGTCGGCCCGGTCCCGGACCCCCCGTTTCGAACCAGAATCGGTTTTTGGGCTATATCTAGAGTCTCGGACCTCTGAATGACGAACCGTCTGCGGCAACGCGATCCTTGGATCGAGACGGTCGTTTCGGTATATCGCACTCAAGGTATCAGATTACTTTGAATTCGGCCGGGTCGGTTCGTTCACGAAACCAACCGGGCCTTCGGAGCGGAAACACTCATATCTTGAGCTACGAACGTCCGATTGACGCGCCGTCAGTCGCGTTGTGTTCCTCTTAGTGAGACGGATCTTTTGGTATACTCCGCCCGAGGTTTGGACGCAGGTGGAGTACGGCCGGGTTGGTTCGTTCACGAAACCAACCGGGCCCTCGGAGCGGAAACGCTCATATCTTGAGTTCCGGACGTCTGATTGACATGCCGTCGACTTTGATGGAATCCTCTAAGTGAGACGGATCTTTTGGAATACTCCGCCCGAGGATTGGACGCAGGTGGAGTTCGGTCGGGTTGGTTTTGCCTTAAAAACCAACCGGGCCCCGGGAACGAAAATGCCAATAACTCTCAGACCGGACGTCCGATCGACGCGCCGTCTGTTGCGTTGAGTTCCTGTTGACGATACGGAACTTTTGGATACATCAACTCTGGTCTTTGTGACAGTTGATGTATCAGCCTCTCGGCTCATGGAGCGGATCCTCCGAACGAGCTTTCTGTATGCGGGAACCCTAGTGCTGGCTGCGACTGTTACTGTGACGACTACTACTACTGCTACTGTGACTGCGACGACGACAGTACAGAGATCCTGTGTGGATTTGACGACGACGACTACAGCACTCAGTGATCCTATGTGGAACAGTGCTACCGAACCAGAGTGAGCTGAATCTTCTGTTTACCTAGGGCGGTGGAGCGCTTGGGTGTAGCGGCAGACCCGTGGTACTTGACAGTGGTGGTGCGCTTGGATGCAACAGCAGACCCTTGGCGGTGGAGCGCTTGGTTGTAGCGGCGGACCCGCGATACTCTACGGAGCGTGTGCGCTTGGTTGTAGCGACAGACCCGCGACGGTGGAGATGTGCGTGCGGAGTACGGAGACCGTGTAGCCGACTGAGACCTGATGACTGCTTGACCGACTCGACTTGGAGTGAGTCGACTAGCCCAGTGGACGGAGCGCCCAGTAGTTGGCAGCAGACCCACGGCGGACGGAGCACCTGGTAGTTGGCAGCAAACCTGCGGTACTCGACAGGAGGAGTACCTCAGTAGGCTATCTGGGTGAGCGCCCGGTATTTGGCAGCAGACCCTCAGCGGACGGAGCGCCCGGTAGTTGGCAGCAGACCCGCGGTACTCGACAGGAGGAGTACTTCAGCAGTCTTAGGTTAGTGAGCGGCAGCCTCGGAGTCGTGACTGGACCACTGTACACTCTAGAGACGGAGCTCTTCAGCAGTTACGGTTTCGATAATGAAAATCCTGGTTTGAGCTGAGTCAATGACCTTTGTGTTTCCTCATGATTGAGATGGGTCGCTTGATAACTTAGGTATATGTATGGGCATATACCTGGGTAATAGTTATCCGTTGATTTCATAAACTTGTTATAAACTGTGTGAACTTGTACTGTTATCCTGTGTGGATTTACTGTTTACTCTTCTTGTGGATTGGGTTGTTCTTGGGCTCGGTGTTGGAGCCGAACGGAAATTGGTGACATAGGTATATGTATGGGCATATACCAAATCAATACTGGATGTTACTTTGTGATTGTATCTTCTTGTGATTTATCCTTTGTGGATTTCAGGAGACCTTCGGGGGGTCTCGGGGTCCCTACTGGGTATCTTATACTCACCCCTACACAGGCTATTCCCGCACTTCGTTGTGTTGGTTGCAGACGACGGACAGTGCTGACTGCGGTTGAGGCTTACGGAGTAGGTCGGTACCCGGAGGAGGACCACTGAGCGGGACGTGCTCGGAGCGGACAGTTGGACCCGAGGAGTTGTGGAGCCATCTGTACCTACCCTTCAGGTAGGATCCGTGGTGGACGATCCAGGAGCTGAGCCATCTGTACCTACCCTTCAGGTAGGAATCGAGGAGAACGTCCCAGGAGCCGCTTGTACTTTCAGTTGCTGTTTTCCCTTTCGAGTTATACTTTACTTTACAGTTGGGCTTGTATTTCCAGCCCCTTTACTTCAGCACAGTTGTTCTAGTTTTGTGTACTGCTTTACTTCCGCTTGTTACTCTGAGGTGCTTGTTTACTTTATTAAGGCAATGCCTTCCCTTTTTTCTGGGATTTTACGCCTTGGTGCTAGTCGCCAGCCCCTGGCCTATGGAAGGCGGGCTTGGGGTAGTCACGGCACGGGCCCCGAGGGCGGGTCGTGACAAATTGGTATCAGAGGCGGTCGGTTCTACCGCAGAATCTGATCTTTCTTCTATGTGAAGCAATAGTGTTTAGTGTATTGAGTGTGGTTATCAGTACAGGGAGTCCAGTGTTGGTGCGGCGGCCGACGTATCCGTACACCAGGACCCTGACTTCTGATTTCCGACTTAATGCACGAAAACACTGATTGCGTGTGTGTTTTCCCAAAAGGTTTTAAGTCAGCTCAAACCAGGTCAGCTCACCAGGTATAAATCGTTGACCATGACACAACTGTTCAGGATGTCACCATGCAGATAGTTAGCTGGAGTTCCGAGAGAGTTCTCGATGATGGCCCACCGAGCAGCGAGACTCCGGTGCAGGGCCCTTTTTTTTTCTTTCAGTGTTGGAACCTTCGGGTGGTGTACCAGTAGCACCACCACCCGTTAGGCAGAGGATACCACTAGCTAACGGTGCACGCTAGCAGAGCGCGATGCACGAGTTCCAGCAGTAGAGGCCTCTGAGGATACGAGGCGAGACAGATTTCCCAGGCAGCAGTGGACTGGATGGAGGCGATTGCTAGAGTTCTACGCCTAGCTTTGATACTAGTAATGAGGCTTCGGTACGTGAACCGATACCTGGGATAGTACTTACGGGTAGTGCGCCAGCTATGTCACTACCTGTTGGTCAGCAGACACTACCGGCGGTACCGGTAGTAGAGACTCACAGGCTTAGTGCCTTACATATGTTTTAGCACCAGATATCCCTCAAGTTTCGAGGTGAGCCTGACTCGTAGGCGGCTGAGGACTGGCTTGAGGAGGTGGTTCTGAGTTTTATGGAGCTAATACAGCTTTGACAGTACGACATGTCGGAAGCAGAGCACTCAACGTGGCTTACCAATCAATCTTGGTACTCGTTGGTTACGTTGTGATCAGTTCTTTAGACTCGAACTTCCGAGCGAAGTGTGTCTAAAGGACATCCGAACCATTACTTTTCCTCTATGCATTCCTACCTATGCTAGGATGCTAGAGAGAACCTTTGTGGTTGTGAACGTTAGCAGTGAAAGGCAGGAAACTAGCGCCAGTCTCAGAGACTCGGGCGTGTAAAATGTTTCAGGAGGATGAAGTGCTAAGGACAGATGAATCTGCAGGGTAGCAGACGTGGAAGCGGAGCTTGGAGAGCAGAATGTGGTGGTGTACATTTCGACATGTTACGACCACCCGACATAGTAGTCCCCGCCAGGCTCAGGGAGCAGGAGGGCTGGGGAGGAGAGTAGCTGCATTGCGGTCAAGGAGTGTGACCCAGGAGCTCTAAGAATGATTCGGGGTACGAATTATGTCTACTACGAGCTGCCATATCAATAGACATAGGAACCAATCATTCTACCCTTTCACGAATCATGTCCCAGACCTAGAGGTTCCGGGTAAGCCGTAGACTTGACCCTCACGTCTGGAGATACCTTTGGGAGGAGACTCGATAATCACGCTTACGCTGACGGTGTGATTTGACCTCGAGGTGAGAGTTTCGGTTGGAATCTCATGGTGGCAGCGTAGAGGCCTTACGACGTTGATCTGGGTATGGTTTTGATTCACAAATCATACCCCGGTTGACTGTTTTAGGCAAACGTCGGAATGGGTTTTCCTTGGTCGGCGAAAAGGAAACCCTGGGCAGCACATGTTAAACTCAGGCATAAGAGGGTGTGGCCGATCACTCTTGAGTTGGTCAACCCTACCCTTGTGGCAGCAGGAGTTTTGAGTTTCAGTTCTAACCTAAAAAGGGAAACCTCTTGATTTTGAGGGTGACGAACACATTCTTATACGGTCTCAACCCGATGAGGTTTCGGAGATGTGGCCGAGGCGGCATGTTATCTCCGAAGTTCGATGGACCCTTTTGATCTTCAGCAGGGTAGGCGAAGAGGTTTACCGCTTTACCCTACCACCTCAGTCGCACCGGGTGCATAATGTCCACCGCGTGTCTCAGCTGTGGAGATACGTGTATATTTCTTCACACGTCATCGACCCCGGGGAGTTGGACGTCGATGACAGGGCGACAAGCACAGAGGTTCTAGTAGAGATCGAGGATCGACAGGAGCAGGATCTACGTGAACGGTTGCTTCCTCTGGGGTGCTTCTCGGGTAGCACGAGATCTTCAGGTGAGCATATGGGAGCGTAAAGCTCAGTTGCGTGCTCAGTACTACCTTGTTTTCCCTTAAGTGTGAGTTGAAGCTTTACGGGGACGTAAAGCCCTGAGGTGGGAGTAATGTAAAGACCCGTAAAATTCAAGGGAAATTTTTTCTTAATTTTCTTTGGAATTTTACATGAGCGCGGTTTCTGACGGAACCTGATTCCGCGGCCCGGAGTACCCGCAATTAATTTCCGAGTTTGGCTCGGGTACGTTCAGTGAACGAACGAGCGGGTTTTCCTAACTTTTGATCCGGTGCTCGGAATTGAAATCCGAGGGCACCGTTGAACTCGCAGCGCCGATATTCGCTTAAAGAGACCTTTTCGGGAGTTGCATTTGTTGCGGGTTGAAAGTTAGTTTTGGGGATTAAAAGATAAGTAAAATAAAATTTTGTGTGTGAATTTTATTTTATTCATGGTTGTTAGACTCTCTCATGGGAAGTTGTTGGTGGGTCCCACAACCACCCAACTTCCCATGTGTGGTAATGAGGGAGGTGGGGCCCACACAAGCCCCCACCTTTTCAAATTTCCTAACTCCTCATTAAACTCCACTTTATTTAATTTGACAACTTGTGTAATTTATTACATGAGTTAGTTTTATTTTCAAACTCTTGGAATTCAAGAGTCATGTGGAGTTAAGGTTGGAAACTCCATAAACATAAGTTATAACTTAAGATTTAAATGAGGAGAATTAAATGAAGTGGTTTGGATTTCAAACCTTTGAAATTCCAAACCCTTCTATTTAATTCATGGTTTAGTTTCCTTTGTTTTGGTTTTTGGGTTTTGCTGTGTGGAGAGGAAAAGAGGGAGGCTTCTTGAGAGTTCTTCCTCCACGACGAAGAACGCGGCGACCTTCTTCCACGACGTCGGACTGCAACGCGTTGGATTTCCTCCACGACGCCGCAACACACGTTCCGCGACGTGCTTTCCGCGGCGAACCTTCGTCCGACGCCGCAACGCACTTTCCGCGACGTGCCTCTCGCGGCGAACCCGCGTCCGTCTACCGCGATGCCGACGACGTCTTCTTCCGTGACGACCGACCTCCGTGATGTCCGATCTCCGCGACGCTCGTCCTTCGCGGATCGTTGACGAGCTCCGCGAACTTCCTTTGAGGTAGGGGTTGTACCTTATTTCATAATTTAATTTACGCCTTCGTAAATAAATTATTGGACCGCTTGTTATCATTAACATGGGAGGGGATCAGACCGCACAAACACGGTCGATCCTCCTCCCAAACCTTGTTGTTGGATTTTTACTCGTGGTTCGAAGAAGAGGCGGAGCGGTGCCGTGACACCGCGCTTGGACGCAAGGGGTTCATGGGAGTGCGCAAGATTGACGCGCCACTCCGGATGTCGAGGGCCGTGGTGGTCTCCACGGCCGGATTGACCAAGCCGCCGGAGCAATGAGGCGCGGCCCGTTGGCCGCGGCGGAGTAAAGGAAGTGCGACCGTTGGATGCAACGCCGCCGCGCCGCATCGGAGTAGAAAACAAAGGCGCCGCGGCCGGAGCGGGGCCGCGGCGAAGGCGCGTGGTGCTGTCGCACCGCGCCGGACGACGAACACCGCGGCCGGTTCCGGGCCGCGGCGGGACGAGGAGACCGCGGCCGGTTCCGGGCCGCGGCGGAAGAGAAGACCGGCGGTAGGGCCGCCGGCGTCGGAAGCCGAAGGGGGGGACCGGAATTTCCGGTCCCGTTTGAGAAAACCGGCCGGCCAGCTGGCCGGCCGGATGTCTTAAAAACCGGGGGAATTAATCCCCCGGCCAACCCATAAAAACCCCCCTCTTTAAGAGGGGGGTGGTTCTTTGAAGGAGGGGGGCAGCCGGCCCCCTCGGTTCTGCACAAACAGGCCCCCTCATGTGAGGGGGCGGTTTTTCTTAAAACCGGCGCGGCCCGTGCCGCGCCGCCAAGGGAAAAACGGGGAGGCGGGGGTCTCACCCGCGCACCGCCTGCGCGCCCCGCGCGCCGCCGCGCCGCCCCCGCGCGCCGCCGCGCCGCCCCCGCGCGCCACCGGGCCGCCTCCGCGCGCCGCCGCGCCGCCGCCGCCGGCCACCGCGCCGCCCCAGGGGGGGGGGGGGTCGGGCCGGGTCGGCCCGGACCCGGACCCCCCCGTTTCGAACCAGAATCGGTTTTTGGGCTATATCTTGAGCCTCGGACCTCCGAATGACGAACCGTCTGCGGCAACGCGATCCTTGGATCGAGACGGTCATTTCGGTATATCGCACTCAAGGTTTCGGATTACTTTGAGTTCGGCCGGGTCGGTTCGTTCACGAAACCAACCGGGCCTTCGGAGCGGAAACACTCATATCTTGAGCTACGAATGTCCGATTGACGCACCGTCAGTCGCGTTGTGTTCCTCTTAGTGAGACGGATCTTTTGGTATACTCCGCCCGAGGTTTGGACGCAGGTGGAGTACGGCCGGGTTGGTTCGTTCACGAAACCAACCAGGCCCTCGGAGCGGAAACGCTCATATCTTGAGTTCCGGACGTCCGATTGACGTGCCGTCGACTTTGATGGAATCCTCTAAGTGAGACGGATCTTTTGGCATACTCCGACCGAGGATTGGACGTAGGTGGAGTTTGGTGGGTTGGTTTTGCCTTAAAAACCAACCGGGCCCCGGGAACGAAAATGCCAATAACTCTCAGACCGGACGTCCGATCGACGCGCCGTCTGTTGCGTTGAGTTCCTGTTGACGATACGGAACTTTTGGATACATCAACTCTGGTCTTTGTGACAGTTGATGTATCAGCCTCTCGGCTCGTGGAGCGGATCCTCCGAACGAGCTTTCTGTATGCGGGAACCCTAGTGCTGGCTGCGACTGTTACTGTGACGACTACTACTACTGCTACTGTGACTGCGATGACGACAGTACAGAGATCCTGTGTGGATTCGACGACGATGACTACAGCACTCAGTGATTCTACATGGAACAGTGCTACCGAACCTGAGTGAGCTGAATCTTCTGTTTACCTAGGGCGGTGGAGCGCTTGGGTGTAGCGGCGGACCCGTGGTACTTGACAGTGGTGGTGCGCTTGGATGCAGCAGCAGACCCTTGGCGGTGGAGCGCTTGGTTGTAGCGGCGGACCCGCGATACTCTACGGAGCGTGTGCGCTTGGTTGTAGCGACAGACCCGCGACGGTGGAGACGTGCGTGCGGAGTACGGGGACCCTGTAGCCGACTGAGACCTGATGACTGCTTGACCGACTCGACTTGGAGTGAGTCGACTAGCCCAGTGGACGGAGCGCCTAGAAGTTGGCAGCAGACCCACGGCGGACGGAGCGCCTGGTAGTTGGCAGCAAACCCGCGGTACTCGACAGGAGGAGTACCTCAGTAGGCTATCTGGGTGAGCGCCCGGTATTTGGCAGCAGACCCTCAGCGGACGGAGCGCCCGGTAGTTGGCAGCAGACCCGCGGTACTCGACAGGAGGAGTACTTCAGCAGTCTTAGGTTAGTGAGCGGCGGCCTCAGAGTCGTGACAGGACCACTGTAAACTCTAGAGACGGAGCTCTTCAGCAGTTACGGTTTCGATAATGAAAATCCTAGTTTGAGCTGAGTCAATGATCTTTGTGTTTCCTCATGATTGAGATGGGTCGCTTGATAACTTAGGTATATGTATGGGCATATACCTGGGTAATAGTTATCCGTTGATTTCATAAACTTGTTATAAACTGTGTGAACTTGTACTGTTATCCTGTGTGGATTTACTGTTTACTCTTCTTGTGGATTGGGTTGTTCTTGGGCTCGGTGTTGGAGCCGAACGGAAATTGGTGACATAGGTATATGTATGGGCATATACCAAATCAATACTGGATGTTACTTTGTGATTGTATCTTCTTGTGATTTATCCTTTGTGGATTTCAGGAGACCTTCGGGGGGTCTCGGGGTGCCTACTGAGTATCTTATACTCACCCCTGCACGGGCTATGCCCGCACTTCGTTGTGTTGGTTGCAGACGACGGACAGCGCTGACTGCGGTTGAGGCTTACGGAGTAGGTCGGTACCCGGAGGAGGACCACTGAGCGGGACGTGCTCGGAGCGGACAGTTGGACCCGAGGAGTTGTGGAGCCATCTGTACCTACCCTTCAGGTAGGATCCGTGGTGGACGATCCAGGAGCTGAGCCATCTGTACCTACCCTTCAGGTAGGAATCGAGGAGAACGTCCCAGGAGCCGCTTGTACTTTCAGTTGCTGTTTTCCCTTTCGAGTTGTACTTTACTTTACAGTTGGGCTTATATTTCCGGCCCCTTTACTTCAGCACAGTTGTTCTAGTTTTGTGTACTACTTTACTTCCGCTTGTTACTCTGAGGTGCTTGTTTACTTTATTAAGGCAATGCCTTCCCTTTTTTCTGGGATTTTACGCCTTGGTGCTAGTCGCCAGCCCCTGGCCTATGGAAGGCGGGCTTGGGGTAGTCACGACACGGGCCCCGAGGGCGGGTCGTGACACAACCACATGAATAACCATGGGTTCACAATGACACAAAAAACCCAGATACCTTAATTGGCCCAATTTAGAGTCTATACTATATCACATAAAAAAATAAAAATTTCATTTTTGCATACGGTCTTTCATTATCCATTTAATTCTATTTCATATCATTTCCATTTCGAACTATAGTACAAAGCTAATCACATGAGAATATAACATTGTGTCAAGCACCCTAGGGGTATTTGGAGTGCCGTATATATCCAGAACCTCATGGGTATTTGGAGAATCTTTACTTATCCCACAACTCATTAGTATTTGGAGAATCAATCCATCTTCCACACCTTATGGGTATTTGAAGCATTCTTACCAATCACATAAATAATATTAACATGTATGCATTTGGTCCTAGAATTTTATGGCTATAACTTTGTGTTTTTATTATGAATTAGTACATATCCGAAACACTATTTATAATTTAATTAAATATACACAAATAAGAAATTTAACAAGGTTAATCAACATTAAACCTTTAACCAAAATTACACATCAAGATAAATAATTTCATTTATTAAACAAATCAAAATCCATTACATTAATGACACAGAATAATATGAACAATTCACCATTAAACCATCTATCAAAATTTATTCACATAACCCATTTCCTCTTTAAGTTTAATCAAAACATACATTCATTACCATTATCAATAAATTCAATATCTCAATTATTTACCAATTACACAATTCTTTTTGATTTAAACGTTCCATAATACCAATATCCCATTACCTTTATAATCACATTATTCAATTAATTAATTAAATAATTAATTAATCAAAATCAATTTGTGATTTCCAAATTTAGAAATTTCAATTTCACAATTGCATACATGAAAATATAATAAATAATATGGGATATTGTATTTATAAAACCTACATCAAGGTTATTTAAATGTTTTCTCCAACTAGAAATCCATAAATTAGATAAAAACATTCAATTGTACAATGAAAAATGAGATCAAGAACCAAAACCTTTATACATTATCAAATAGATTAAGTAATATGAAAACTAAGATATAAAAATAGAACAATTGAAAATAAAACATCCATATTGATCTAGAATGAGATTTGAGAGATATGGAAAATTATATAGGAAGGAATCACATATCTGTATAGGTGTAGATCCTTCATTAAGACATCTGATTCTCCAATAATAGTGTTTGTATGGACTTGGAATCAATCCAAGCTCCTTCAAATTCAATGTAAAATGTATTTGGTTGAAAAAGGGAGAATGAGGGAGAAATATGGGGAATTTTTTAATTTTAAAATAAATATTTAGGGGAATAAAACCCACTTGATTAGTTTCATAGGCTGGGGAATAGTTTTCCAAATGGGGTGCCCTAACTATCCACCTCTCTTCAGGTTCACACAATTACTACTAATAGGGTTCTTGGTTTTCATAACCATTCACCAACCATGAACTCCCCATTTATCCAGTATTGCACATATGGTAGGGGTTATGCCCATGTTTTGGGAAAATTGTGCACTAACCGTTCATTCCCCCTTATTTAATAAAAATTCTCACTTTTCACCTAAAACAAAGCTGAACAAAAACCAAACCATTATATACAAAAAAATTAAAAAGAGTTAATATAAAAGAGAATGATAAATCTATAGAAAATGTAAGGATATTACAATATCCCCATATTAAAATATCTCATCCTCGATTTGTACACCTCACCATCTCCATGATTTTGAGGTAAACATATTAGGAGACAGAGCACAAATATTGCATCTATCTGCAATGATTATTCCTAAACATGACCATATTTCGACAATACTCAAACTATCAGCATGGTCTTTCACCAAAAATATATATCATTATAATCCAATAGACATATTAGTTTCTTCTCAAAGGACGCATCAGTATGATGTTCAACATCATCCACATCGATCAAATGTATGTTATATCATATTGACTATGACAATAACACAAGAGGGGGGGGGGGAATTGTGTCTTTTAAAATTATTCATTGATTCAGTCTAACAAAATAGTAGAAACGACGTGAGATGTTTCTATTATAGATAATATGCATCAGATAGAATAGAAAACAGTACAAAGATATTTATAGTTATTCGAGGCATGAATAACAACTAGTCCACTCCACCAGTCACCATCTCGGCGGGCTTAGTGAATTTCACTAGTAAGGTCCTATTATCATAAGACCATTCCACAACAGAGTATAGGAAGTTGTCACCCTTACCAAAAAGGCTTTATGAAATAGATCCTTCTGGTTATTTACAACATAGAACCTAAATCCATAGCTTAGTGAGAGAAGATGATACTCCACCAGGACTGAATACGAGTTGCCGATACTCATGATAAAAGTTGTTTGTTTGTTGAAGAACAAATTCACCTCATAGTTGCAGTATCACGCAACTGATAAAAGATGGATATTTGTATTCAAAAATAATAAACCTTGAAGGATGTCTGATGAGACCCGATGGCATTGAAGATCTTCGAATCTTTAAGAACAGCAACAAAACCAGAGCTTTGAATTCACAAAAATAAAAAGATAGCTTTTTGATGAAGTTCGTGTTCGTATGATTCTTGATCACTGTAGAATTGAAAAACAAATCACAAATTATTGATTGATTTTCTAAACCAGAGATTCATCTATCTCTTTAGATGAAAACTCAGTAAGACTTATAAAAAGTAGAAACTTCAGCAGGGTTTTTCAGATCCACAAAAGATGCCTAGGAAAATGAGTAGATCAGATCAGAGACGTCGTAACTCCCCTAAAGAATAGGAATGAAAATCTCCAATGTAATTGGTACTTTGAATCGATCATAAATTCACAATGAAACAGTCAGCAACAGCCTTTAAATCATCCTGATATTCTTTAGAGACCATTGCATGAATCTCTGATAAAGACCTAAATTTCAAATTGTATGCGTTGAAAAGTAAAACGTAAGATTCCTTCACTAGAATACAAAACATCAAAAGTTCAGTAGATCATGACCGTAAGGTTGAGGATATGTACATGATTATTCTCAAATGCATGTTTGATCATCTATACGTTTCTATCAAAACATAGGGTTCAATACAAAAGTAAGGTTCATGATCCACATGTTTTGTGATACAAATGTTAGGGTCATTATGAATGTATAGTTCCTCAAACATATTTGTCAGATTTTTTCACACATAGGGTTACATCCAAACTTAAGGTACATTAAAAATACTTTTCAGATAACCTATGGTTTTTACTATACGTTGCTTTTGCTGATGAATAAAATGAACTGCATTTTTAGCAAAATGACAAACGATGAACAATGTTTCATAAATACACTAAAGAGTGTTCTACAAACATTAACGAATTACTTGCGAATAAATATGAATTATAAAGAATAAAAATTCTTTGAAATATAATCAAAATAAAATCATTAGAATAAAAAACATGGGTATTTCTTAACATTAAAATCATGAAAAAATACAGAGTATTGTTGAGACAACATATTCACAACAATCTCCATCTTTTTGGTGATCAAAAAACCCATAAACATAAACTATAATCATAGCTACATAATTTAGAAATTTTTCAATCATAGATATGTGTAAATGTAGAGTCTAAATTTCTCCCCCATTTATTTGTATCAAAAATATAATATAGAAATATATTAGAACACCTATAATATTTGAGTAGATTAGATGTGAATGTTAATATTAACTGTAATTAAATACACATAAAAGGATTTGGAACTATAGGAAAACATTCAAACACATATAAAATAGATATAAATAGTGAAATTTTATAGAACAATAAATGATTTTTTGACAAAAATTTATGGGATTAATATACAAGAACAATCATTGTCAGAAATGTTAAAAGATAGAAGGGATTAAGGATTGGCTGGGCTGGAATACTGTATGACTTCAGACATATATTTCAGCTCTTCCAATTGTAATCTAAGTTTCTACATTAGACTATGTCCATGTTGAATGATCAATATTCTAGAGTCATTTTTAACATTTAGATTCTCCCTGATATTCACTTTCAAAAACTAATGAAGACTTGTCTCTAGCTTCATGAACTGCTATGGCTTCTCTAAAAAGGTGTTCAACAAAGATCGAATACCAGGCTCTGATTGAGTTAGCTGGTCAAACAAATGATTTTAGTTCTCAATAAGAACTGACAGGGGTGAGCTGTTACACTATAGATCTTCAAGTCTAATTTTTATATTTTCCAGAACTGCTGTAATGGATTGAAATATAAAAATGTGATCTAGAGAGGTAGATGGAGCCGATGTAGATGCAGTAGGATGACTGAAACTACCTCTCACTGAGGAGAATTGGTTTCCAAAATAAAATTTGAGATCAAAAAAGTCTGTCCTAGGCATAGATTCAGACCTTCTCATGCCAATTTCTTCCATCGTTTCCGTCATGAAGGCATCGAATTGTCTCTTGGAGACTGAGATCTCCTCAAGATCTAGTAATCCCTTCCTTGAAGCTTCCAACTCTAGAATTAGAGATTCACTCTCTTATTGAATATTATTATACGTCATCACTACTTCCTCCAAATGATGTGATAGAGAGTCAGATGTATCCTCATCTACATTTATAGGATGATTAACAACAACAAAAGGCATGTCATTATGCACTGATTTTTCAACTAAACATTCATCTGAAAAAGACTGGTTCTCTAGATCTTTTGTTTGTACCACCGAATATTGATTTGAATGTCCCAATGTCTGATCGACTATCATTGTTTGACTCTCAGTCACTAACTATTGAACAATCTGTTCTGCTTGGTCAGCTCAATCTTCAACAATTTTCTCTCTCACTACTTCTGTGTGAACAATTATTGCTTGAGCTTCTATTCCTTGAACCTTCTCAACATAAGAAATTTCTTATGATCCATCACTACTCACAAGAACAATTGTAAGCTCTCTAGATTGTCTTTACACTTTCTTCCCTTCCTCCATAAGTGATTCACCAAGATGAACCAAGCATGTTTCTTCTCCTGAAGACAACTCTAGCTCTACAGCTTGCTGTTGTGTCCTTATCCAGGGCATCTGAACCAGTCCTTGAGCTTGTTCCCCTTATTCTTCTTCTTCTTGTTGTTGGGTAGCATACCTGTGTCTTATCATTGAGGGTTGAGAAACCCCATCAGTTCTAGACTTAGATATCCCTTCTTTGCTATCATCTATTCTCTCCCCCTAAGGTCCCCAGCTCTGGTCTTCCTCAACTCCTACATGTTAACTATTTCCTTTGATGGTGATCCTGAAAAATACGAGTTTTCTTAGGGATCTTTCATTCAGCACATTGCTATGATGGAACTTGACTCTTGCCTCTATTAACCTAATCATCTTCTTTTTCAATGGGATCCTTGAAATTGTCCATCCATATGGATAAAAGGTCATCCTCACATCAGGTTGATAGAAGTAGTACAAATATCTGAATAAGTACCTTGGGAAATTTCGCTTAATATCACTCAAAAACAGAAACATGATGTACATGTCTGGGTAGAAGTTTTTCTCTATCTCTGCTTCTATGGGAGAAATTATTCTTTAAATGAACTTTACCAGAATCTTGTGGTCAGCTTCATGATCTTTTACAAAAAATTTCCTAATATTTGTTGAGTTTAACTGAAAAGACTTAATGTCTTTTGAGGTGTGGGTCTGATCTTTAATCGATTTATGGTCAAAATAAAATACCCCCTCCTGATAAAAGCTTAAAATCTTAGACACTTCAGTAGATGAAACTGAGAAGTCCTTATTCATTATATTAGCATACATCATATCTTCCTCTTACGTGAAAATAAACTGCACGCTACCATAAAAATACCTGAAATCAGCTTCATACAAGAATTCTGAGTTTCCATTTTCGCTGATGATGGTTTAAAATACTTGAAAGGCTAGGGCTTTTTTGAGAGGTAGGTTTATCTGAACCAGCCTCTCAAAATTAATAACAATCCCTTGGATAATCTTTCTTAGCATAAATTTCTGTCACTTCAGATCACTTGATTCTCCTTCTTCAATGCTCTTAGACTTCGTCATTTCTGAAGGCTCGAAAATATGAAGGTCTGAATGTCTGATGATTTTAGTTTTTAGGGTTTGGAACGATACACAAAAGTCTCTGGTTAGTCGAAAGATTTTGGGAAAATGATGGGAAAGGTATACAGAAGGTTTTTCTGATAGAATACATGTTTTCTCGTTTTTTGTGTCACTGCGTAATAATTACCAAAAAATTAAAATTAATACACAGTTTGAAACAAACATTTAACCCCTAAAATTAATTATATTACAGTATGAAATAAGAAAACATTTTTGAAGAATATAATAACATAAACATAAAATAAAAATAAAATTGAAACATATTTATTATAGAAATTAAATAAACCTAACACCTCCTTTATAAAATCAGAACTTGCAGTGGGTAGTGTTTTAGTTAAAATATCAGCTAATTGATTTTTAGTGCTAATAAATTTAAAAAATATATCCTTTTTAAGAACATGAACCCTTTGAAAATGATTTCTAATATCAATATTCTTGGTTCTTAAATGACTTTTTGTATTTTATGAAATATTAATTGCACTAGTATTATCAATTAAAATAGGTATATTAAAAAAATTAAGTCAAAATTCCATCTTTGTTTTTTCATCCACAATGCTTGTGCACAACAACAGCCAGTAGACACATATTCTACCTTGTTTTTTGAGAGTGAAATTGAGTGTTTCTTCTTAATTGAGCATGACACTAATTATTTTACTAAGAATTGAATGGTTCAGGAAGTATTTTTATATCTAATCTGCATCCTCCAAAATCTGCATCTGAGTATGATGTAAAATTCTATTCAGAAGCTTTTGTGTAGATAAGTGACTGAAAAACAGTTCCTTTCAAATATCTAAAAATTCTTTTGAAAACACTAAGATAAGAATATTTAGGATGTGAATAAAATCTTGCACATAAACATACAAGTAACATAATATTAGTTCTTATTGCAGCAAGATATAGTAATCTCTATATCATACCTCTATATAACTTTTTATCCACTGGTTTTCCAATTTCATCCAAATCAAGCTTAATATTGGTACCCATGGGAGTTGAATATGTCTTGCTGTTTTCAAGACCAAACTTTTTCAATAGATCAATAATATATTTACTTTGATTTAAAACATTTACATAGTACTTTTGATAAATCTGATTCCCTAAATAGAAATTTAATTCTCCCATCATGCTCATTTCAAATTATTTTTGCATCAGTTCTGAAAAATCATTAGAAATATTTTTGTTTGTCGATCCAAAAAAGACATCATCAACAAAAATTTGTACTAATAGAAAATTAGAACATACTGTTTTATTAAAAAGTGTTGGGTCTGCCAGATCAACAGTAAAACCATTTTTCAAAAGAAAAGAATTTGATCTTTCATACCAGGAACTAGGTTCTTGTTTAAGTCCATATAGAGATTTAGTAAGATTAAAAACCGAATGTGGTTTTTGAGGATTTTAAAAACCAGGAGGTTTATCAACATAAACTTCCACCTTCAAATAACCATTTAAAAAGGCAGATTTAACATCCATCTAATATAATTTAAAATTCATATGAGATGCATAAGCTAAGAGAACACTAATGGATTCTAGTCTAGCTATGAGAGTAGAGGTCTCATCATAATCTATATATTTTTCTTGACTATAACCTTTTTCTACTAGTTCAGATTTGTTTCTTGTTATAATACCTTGATAATCTTGCTTATTCCTAAAGACCCATTTAGTTCATATTATAGGAAAACATGATACTCTTTCCACTAATTTATACACTTTATTTCTTTCAAATTGATTTATCTCCTCTAGCATAGCTAACATCCAACTTTCATCTTATAAGGCTTGTTCAATGGTTTTAGGATATAATTGAGATAGAAAAGAAGATAATTCTTCAAGGTTTCCTAAATTTCCTCTAGTTTTAATACCTAAGTCTAGGTTTCCTACAACTATTTCTAAAGGATGATCTTTTAAGGTCTCATGATTTCACTACAAAAAAAGTCACTTATACCAACAGAAATTTAGTGAAAGATAGTATATCTATTGGTATAAATGAGAAATTCCAATAGATATTATGTTTTATTAGTATTAAATTCAAGTACCGAAAATTATTTTTACCAGCATATACATATGTCTTCATTAGTTATTTAATACCAACATATATTTTACTAACAATAAAATCTGTTGTTTTATCATATTAACACTGAAAATTGTTTTACCGACAAATAAATCTATTTTTATTAATTATTATTACCAATACTTATTTTCAACATATAAATCCACTTCTAGTATTTATTCACTAGAAATCAATCATATAATAATATTTTATTATTATTATTATCAATTAGAAGTTTACTAAAAAAATTATGTTTATACTAACAAAAAAATTATATATGCTTGGAATACATTCAAAAAATGATACAAGATATATTAATTTTATAAAAAAATCAAAATTATATTTCAAATATATTTTATTCGATATGAAATATTATAACTAACATAGATTTTAAAAACTATTCACTTAAATGTTAAAATACTAAAAATAAACTTATTTATTCATATTTAATAAATAGTCATTAAAAAAATAAAAAAAATAAAAAAATTAAAAAAATAATAATCCCTCCCCTAACCTCGTTGTCTCATGCGTCTTCTATCTCCCCTGATGGCCTCTTGATCTTCTCTATTCTTCTTCAACATTGCTGTGATATATAACTTTGTTGATACAGACAGTACCTCACTGTCCACCGCACCCACACCCACACCAACACCCACACCCACACCATCGATTATATACCATTTCCCACACCTTGTTTGATATCTTTTTTCCTCGACGAGTTGTAGGGAGAGTAATGGGGATAAACCCATTTCTCATTTAATCAGTCAATGTTAGGGCCTCCTATATGGTACATACTTATTTTCTTGAAGTTTTAACCACATAATCATGGGTATCTAGTGTTTGAATTGAATTTTAGTTAGGTCTTTTAGTGAAATTCAGATGAAATGAGATTTCATGCTCTTTTTAAGGGTGGGGAAATGTTGTTTTGCCTAATTATGTAAGAACTGAAATTAATCAGGACAATGATAAGGTGTAACATCTTTAAAGTGACGATGATATACCTAGAACTCTTAAAGCAGTAAAGGCGCAACGTTTGGTCAATTTTATGGTTGTGCTCTCAATAGATTTTTCTGTGGTTGGATGGGGAAATTATCCTGGAACTCTTATGTATCATGTTGTTTTTTATGGACTACATTTGTATATAAAATGTATTGAAATTAATTACGTTGTCGCTGGTATTTCATACCATCTTGTTCAGGTATATCCTTTATTCCTTGCACCTGTTATATTGTGTGTGAACTAATATTTAGGTTCACTTATTTTAATGAATTTTTCTACTCATTCTCTTACCATTTTTAGCACCTATCATCATTGATGATATGTTTTATTGTCTTTCCATTTTAGTTTTGAATGAGTTTCAAGTACATCGATCCTGGAGTTTATTTTTTTTATTCTATGTTTTATTTGTGTGATGTTGATGAATATTGTATTGTTGTAGCTACAAAGCATCTATTCCAGAAATATTGGACCACATGAGTATAACATGGAAATATTAGTTCAACCTTATGCGTGAGTAATTCAATTCTCATTGCTTGTAACATGGGGATTATTAACTACATGTTGGACGTCATGTTTTTTTCACAATGGAGATTATTTACTATAGGTTCAAACTGAAATTTGTTTGATGGTTTTTATGGAGAGATAAATCTTGGTTGGTCAGTACAGTTGGGTCTACACTTTATGCTGCGGGTAGTTCCAATCCGATCTTGTGTTTATAGTCTCTCCTCAATATTAATTCAAATGAGACAAAACTAAAACAGGATGGACTTTAAGAGGTGAACGAAAGCTTGTTAATTGGAGTTGAGTATATTTATTGTAACACACAAATCTTCCACGGTACGCTTCTCATTGAATAAAACAGTAGCGTGTGTTGTATGCAACATCATGTTCAAACACACACCACAACTAATAAAACTAGCAGGTATGAATAGTAATACCCAGTTTTTGAAATATTATAAATTTTATCTTTCAAAATGGACTTCATTTTTCTATTTAGAATATCGAAATTATCCTAGGGTAAAATTTTGGTATTTTCGGATAACTTTAATATTTTGATGAATAGTGAAAATTAATAAATTTTAATAAAAACAACTTTTTAAATTGAAATAATTAATAGTAATAAATTATGAATTTGAGTGGTTTTAAAGTATATTTAGAATATATTTTTTCCATTTAATACAATGTTGGTCATTGGAAATAATTTCAGATTTAAACCAGACATAAACAAGTGTCAATCTTTTGATAGTTATTCTTTCTTTAAAACACGATTTTTGTTTTGATAGCGGGAATTAATTTTAAATTAATTTCTGCCACACCTGTGTTTTTAATTTGGAAAAATGGATTACATATTTTTAATCAGGATGCCCAAATTATGTAAATAGGTAAATCTTATTTTTAGACATTATATATAATTACTTCGGTAAATATTTTATTTACCATGGTTAAAGGGTAAATCCAGTAAATAATGGTAAATAAATAATATTATAATAATATTAATTTACCCTAAAATGTGTCTTAAACCTATTTTTTGATACATTTCCGACCATGGAAATATTTTGGTCGATTCTGGGACCCCATGGATCCACATGTATGTGATAATGACACTTTATATTAATTAAGTTAAAGTAACTACAAAAATGACATAAACATATATATTTTAGAAAAATAATTTTTACAATGTGTTATATATGTTATATTTTAGACTATAAATATTAATTAGAAAGTTAAAAATATTTACTACATAATGTAAATTTATTTATAATTTTTACACATTGAATAATTAAATTTATTTATGACATAATAATTATGCAGTATTTTCCATATTAATGAATGAATAAAATAATTGGTTTTATAAATGTTAAAATTAATATAATTTGAAAGTTTTTATTCCATACACTAATTTTATAAGCATACATGACATGTTTGGATTGATTAAATGAATTTTTTTCGAATTAATAAATTTTTTATGACTTTAACAAAAATCAATTATTGAATATTGTCAAAATTGACATAAATTAGTTTTTAAAACAAATATTATATTATTAATTGATATTATATTCCTAAAAATATAAGGATCGACCAAAGGAATTATATCATGATAGGTGTATCTTCAATGGACCACTTGAGGGTCTCTTGGATGTATATAGTATGTTTATTAACTATATAATATAAAATAAAATGTGACGTGGTAATTGTCAAACTAATTAACTAAGAGTTAAAACTAAAACATATGGTTAATAGAATGACTCAAACCTGTCTAAAATCTATTGGTTGAAAGGATTTTTACCCATAACAAATTTATACCTTTAATAATTCACTTTGGAAGAATTAGAATCCGAATATAAATTTATTATAAAATAAAACATTATGTTTTTCCTAAAGAGCCCCTTCCCCCCCTTACAAAAGGACACAACTTCTAACCAAATATTTAGACCTTAAAATCCTTTTGGCTCGGCCAAAACCTGGTCAAATATTCTCTCAAATTCCCTCACATCAACCTAGAGGCCTTATTTTGATCAGAAATTCAACTTAAGGAGCCCTTTTGATCAAATCAAAAGGAAGAACACGAAGAAGAGGTAATGATTTCACCACCCTCTTTCAAGTTCCTTTCTTCTTCCACTTCTTATTACTTTGTTATTTCCATTATAAAATAATAAATCCAGTATATTATATATACTGTCATGTTATTATAAATATTTTTCAACCATATTCAGTATTATACCCTTCCTTTGAATGACATGTCACCATACGTGCGTACGTACGACCTACCCTCTCCACATCGTGGTGTAATTATTATTAAATATATTATTATTTGGATGGGTATAATAATGTTGTTTAACTCATGTAAATAATAAATATAACATTATAATTATTATTTATATAAGATTTACCATCCAATTATATATTATTTTAATATCAAAATAATGATATTCTCGCTCGTGCGTACGTACAGATTACCATCGCCATGAACGCGATGACATTCATTCCCCATCATACCCATTAATGAATAAATTTCATTTGATGTATAAAATTTTTTTTTGAGACATCATATCATTCTGGATATGAATAATATACATCCCATCCATTACAAATACGACTCACATAACAAATAATATAAAGGAATACGAATCCGTTAACACCCGAAACGACGATAATACTAAAATATTGTTAACAAATAAATGTTAAAAGATCATATATGATATCATATTAATGTAAATAATTTTTTTATAATTCAATAACAACTATTTCACCATTATACGAAAGGTTAACCTACCGTCGACCAAGGAAAATGTACAAAGGGGTTTCTTATCTCACTTTTAATACCATGAGATTTCCATTGTTCACCACTTATTTATTGCATGTGGTGTGTGTATTGACCATGATTGTATTCATTTTGTAGTATAATTTAATTTATTGATATTTACATCATCATTTTATGATCTATAATTCATGGGTGTATGTTTTGTATGTTACCAAATCAATAAGTGAATTTGAAATTTCAATTTCCATTCATTCGGCTTTACGCATACTTCATTGATTATTTTTCTCTAAGATTATGTTTGGAATCACTATTCATTGGATGATGTCATAATTTCCACTCCCCTTTCTGTGGATATACTTTTGATACACATAATCGCTCCATTGATAAATTCTCAAGTCATCGGTATGAACTTGATAAGAGTAATTTTTACTCAATCTCGATTTGTTGAGTTAAACATCCAATTCATTGGTGTTGTATTTACAAGAATATGTGTGAATATCCTTTGATTGTTTTACACTGAATATCCAATCATATTGAGTGTATTTATATATTTTACACATAATTATGTCGTTGATTTATCCTTAACCTAAGGATACAGCCTTTATGAGAGATGTCATCTCAATTTACATTCCATTGAGACTCCTTTGTTGTTATACACCAAATCACTTTTATATGGTGTATATAATGTACTTTGACATAGTATATCATGAATCTATTTATTCTCATAATATTACAATTTTTTTATTATCTCAATTATTTGTATTCAATTGTCTCTTTTTTGTTTAGGAACTCTAACTAAAATATCATTTTAAAATGTTTTAAAGATTTATTATTCTAAATATTTTTCATAAATGTCCTTGTTTTAAAAATGGTTTAAAGGATTTATTTATATGGACATTAATGTTTTAAAATCAAAATTCCTATTATAATTTTCAAAGTGGTATGGGACACTTTGATTCAAAAATCCATTTTAAATGGCTTCTTGAGAGATAGTGTGACTTGTAAATGTTTTTCAGAAAAAGTGGGATATTTCTCTCAATAGTTTGATGATTATTTTAATCTATGTCAATATCCATCATTATTCTCGATTGAGGTTAATTTTATATAATACAATCTTCCATATTGTATCGAATGAGTTATTTTTGACTGTGGATGTACAATTTTTATACCATTCATGGTTTGTGGTTAAAGTATTGACATTACATATTCTAGTTTTAATACGAATATTTATGTTCTGTTTCAAACATTTCATATGAAGAAGGAATTTGTCTTAGTACGTGACGGGTGGAGCCCACTATAGCTTCTCAATGAATCAGTAGGTCTCATGAGACAAATTAGTGTCTTGGCATGAGGCCTTGACAAAATATAATTTGTAGTCTTGGCACGAGGCCTTGGCTACGTGGATATGATAGTCTGGCATTATGCATTCCATCATTATGAAAGTGGTTATTGATATTGCATGTGATTATTTGACTAGTAGAAAATCCATGTGAATAAGTAAATGGAATTATTTCATTTTATATTTTCCATATTATGCTGAAGTTCAAGTTTAAAAATCTTTTGTTTTAGTTATACATTACCTTAACTGTTTATGTTTATCTATGAAAGATTCTTCTATATTGTTATCCTTACTAAGAATCTTTTCTCACCCCTTTCAATGTTTTATTTATCCCAGGATGTGAAGAAGTAATTTATGAATGACCTGCAGGGATAGTATGAGGGGATATGAAGACAAGATGTTGTTGTAGGTTTTTTTACATTATGATATAATGTAAGAATTATGAATATATCTATTGTTTCCAAGAATACTAAACTAATCGGTCTATCGAGACTTGATCCTTTATGATCATGCCAATGGTATGTAATAATGCACCGACTCTGGGTAATTGGAGTCAGGGCGTTACAGTTGGTATCAGAGGAAGTCTTGTAAAAACCTTGGGAGATAGATTTAGATAAACTCTGATTTGAGAGCATATCCCTAAGATAGTATTTGACGATTAGTATAGAAGAACTTCCTAGAATTCTGGTATTGTAGAGATTTTGTGAGTTTTCCATGCAATACATCCCTGTCTGAATACAAGAAGTTAGAGGTGGCTCTGGCATAGATGTACCTAGGGGTAGAACATGAAAACACCACTTTGAGCTAGACTCGAACAAGAACTGGTGCACGACAGTGGGGCTTGCTGCACTCTTGGTTACGACACTCCCATGGGATTTGCTTAGGATAATTTACTTTTTCTTTACAAACCGATTTGAATTATAATATATAAGATGAGAGTAAATGACCTTGGTTAATCCTAATGTGTTTCAAATTGAGAATATGGTGACATGATATTATCCAAATGATTTTATGATTACTATTAATCACACAATGCTTTCTTGTTTTTTTCAATGGCTGGATTCCAAGGAAGTCATTGTGACTTTGAGAATGATGTACAAGGTGGGAACAGTGGTTGCAATGAGCAACAAAATGGATTGTTGATAGGAATAAAAGATATCATCTTCATGCCAAATCAATTTTCCAAAAATATGATCAACAATATATATATTAACCAATTCAGGAACTCTACAAAGAACAGAATATCGATGAATGATAAGAGCTCCAGCAGTGGAGACCATGGATAAAAGAATCCTCAATATCCATCATGCAGGAAATGTGGAAGGAGAAACCCATGAAAGTGTCTCAATGGGACAAAGAAATGCTTTACGTGCGGGAATGAAGGACATAAAGTGAATAATTGCTGAGAAAAATGAAGAGTACTATGGATGAAGATAAAAATGGTTCCAAGATTCCATTTACAGTCATTTGCCGTAAATGTAGGGGACCTGGCCATTAACCGAGTGAATGCCCTATTCTATAGGATATTTTCTTCATCAAAGAAGAAGCTATGTGGAAATAAATGGTTGGAGAAATGTTTAAAAAGTATTAGTGCTCCTTGTTAATGGGTTCACTTTGTAATAATATTCTCTTGTATTTGTAACCCTGCAGTTTTCCATGTTAGAATGATATTTGAAGAAGAATTATCTTTTCTCTTGTGGATATAGTTATAAAAAACCATTTGGTTTTATATGATCATTGGGTTTGAAGA
Source organism: Viscum album (assembly GCA_963277665.1). Lineage (NCBI taxonomy): Eukaryota > Viridiplantae > Streptophyta > Magnoliopsida > Santalales > Viscaceae > Viscum > Viscum album. The sequence goes on from OY728145.1 coordinate 1,855,853,448, forward strand.
AATTTCAAGTTATTATAATTTTGGATGAAAATGAAAGGTATGAGATAACATTTGCGGTTATATTATGTTATGTTTATTTTGAGGAATTTATAACATTTTGGTAATGTTATAAAATATTGTTTTTGAAAAAGGACAACATTCAGACCATGTGACAACCCGTCACGTCAGACAAAGATGTGGGAATAGAACCCACAACCAAAGTGCGATTGGGATTTATCACCTACCATTGGACTACATGAAGTGCCAGGTTAGTGTTACCATTATTTTTAGTTAAATTATTTTATTGATCAATAATAATTTGATTTGGGAGCTTATGTCTTATCAAATGAATACCCATAGTATATGAAAATGATTTGGTGATTAAGTTATAATTGTTATTTTGGAAGATGTTCACTTTTTTGGGAACACTATATTCCGAAGAAAAAATAGAATAGTACGGGATTTCATTTGAGGAGTAATGTTGTATTTTTATTTATGTTTTCATTATGGATTTATAGTGATTTGGGTTATTTATTGAAATGATTAACCTATAATAGAAAATATGTGATTAGTTTAATTACATTTATGTATGTGACTTTAAGAGTAATTGATGTCATTTGGAGATACCATTTAATGTGGAAGACTACCTATCCAAATTCTTCTATGTTTTGAGTTTCAATATTATTTTGGATTTTATTAAAGGATTTGAAGGACAATTGTTTATTCAATTCTATTTATTTAACATTAGGGTATTGCTGGTTTAATTTTAGAAATTAAGATTAAATTTTCTTTCTCTAATGAAATAACCTTTTGGGAGATCATCAGATTATATACTAACCGTTTTGGTTTTGATTAATCTCTAAATAAAAGGTAAACATATAGTTTATTCTTCATGGATCATGTGATTCTATAAGAATTTTATTATAGCTCTTCTAGTGTGACCAAGTCTTCTAGAATACATATCATTTAAAAATGAGTTAGTTATAGAAATTTATTAAATAATGAAACATTACAAGAAAATTAAGTATATGACTTTATGTTCTTAGTCAATCTAAGAAATTAATTCCTCATCTTTATGTAATGTAACTTAAAAACAATTTGTTGTCCGTTTACTTTTCCTACATGGAAACTAATGACTGTTTGTCCCATCACAAGTTTGTGGTTTTATTGTTGTTAACATTATCCTGATCATGACTTCTATCCCTCTCAATCAGAATATGACACTAAGTTTATCATCCATATCCATGTTTTTCTACATGAAATCCTAGTATAGGTTATCTTGGGTGACCTTTGTACTTCTCTTTCTTTCTTTTAAAGTGATATTTTTATTGACTCTTTTTACGATGTGGGACATTATATTATATTCCCATGACCAATCTTAAAATTTACGGGGAAACAATTTATTTAAGGAGGGGAGATTGTAACACTCCAATATTCCACGGTACACTTCTCGCTAAATAATACAGTAGTGTGTGTTGTACGCAACTTCATGTTCTAACAAACACCACAACTAATAAAACTAGCAGTTGTGAATAGTAATACCAAAATTTGGAAATTTTATACATTTTATCTTTCAAAATGGACTGCATTTTTTGATTTGGAATATTGAAATTATCCTAGGGTGAAATTTTAGTACATTTCAGATAACTTTCCTATTTTGATGAATAGTGAAAATTACTAAATTTTAATTTAAAACAACCATTTTAATTGAAATAATGAATAGTAATAAATTATGAATTTGAGTGGTTTTGAAGTATATTTAGAATATATTTATACCATATAATAAAATGTTGGTCATTGGACATAATTTCACATATATACAAGGCATAATCATGTGTCAATCTTTTGATAGTTATTATTTTTTAAAAACACGATTTTTGTTTTGATAGCGAGAATTAATTTTAAATTATTTTATGACACTTATGTGTTTTTAATTTGGAAAAATGGATTCCAAATTTATAATCAGGATGTCCAAATTATGTAAATTGGTAACTCTTATATTTAGACATTTTGAATCATTACTTCGGTAAAAATATTATTTACCATGGTTAAAGGGTAAATTCGGTGAATAGGGGTAAACAAATATTATTATATTAATAATAATTTACCCCAAAACATGTCCTAACCCTATTTTTTGATACATTTATGACCATGGTCATCTTTGGGTCGATCTTGGGACCCCATGGATCCACTTTTAAGTGATAATGACACTTTATATTAATTAAGTTAAAGTAAATAGAAAAATGACATAAGCATATATCTTTAAGAAATATAATTTTTAAAATGGGATATATATGTTATATTTTAGACTATAAATATTCATTAGAAAGATAAAAAAAATTTAAAATTTTTTTTATTTTATTTATAATTTTTATACATTGAATAATTAAATTTATTTATGACACAATAATGATCAAGTATTTTCCTTATTAATAAATGAATCAAATAATTGGTATTATAAATGTTAAAATAAATATAATTTGAAAGTTTTGATGCCATACAAGAATTTTATTGGTTAATATGAAATTTTAATATTTCTTAAATTAATTTGGTTCGAATTAATAATGTTTTTATGACAATAAAAAAATCAATTATTGAATAGTTTCAAAATTGGCATAAATGAATTTTTAAAACAAATATTATATTAATAATTGATATTCCATTAATAAAAATCTATGGTTCGACCGGAAAACATATATCATGATAGTTTTATCATTAATGGACCACATTGGGGTCTCTTGGACGTATATAGTAAGTTTATTAACTGTATAATATAAAATAAAACTTGACATGGTAAATGTCAAACTATTTAAGTAAGAGTTAAAACTAAAAGATAAGGGTAACATAATGACCCAGACCTGTCTAAAATATATTTTTTGAATGGATTTCGACCCATACCAACATTATACTTTTAATAATACACTTTGGAGCCATTAGAAACCGAATATGAATTTATTATAAAATAATACATTATGTTTTTTCTAAAGAGCCCCTTTTCCCCCTTATAAAAGGACACCGATTCAAACCAATTATTCAAACCTTCAAATCCTTTTGGATCGGCCAAACCCTTCGCAAATATTCTCTCAACTTCCCCCATTTCAACCTAGAGGAATTATTTTGATCAGAATGCCAACCTAAGGAGCCCTTTTGATCAAATCAAAAGGAAGAACCCGAAGAAGAGGTAATGATTTCACCACACTCTTTCAAGTTCCTTTCTTATTCCACTTCTTCATTATTTGTTATTTATATTATAATGTAATAAATCTAGTATCATCTATATACTTTGATGTTATTATAAATATGGTATAACCATATTCAGTATTCTATCCATCATTTGAAAGACATGTCTCCATACGTGCGTACGTACGACCTACGGTCTCCACGTCGTGGTGTAATTGTTATTCAATATATTATTCTTTGGATGGGTATAATAATGATGTTTAATTATTGTAAATAATAAATATAACATGATACTTATTCTTTATATAATATATACCATACAATTATATATTATTTTAATATCAAAATAATGATATTGTTGCTCGTGCGTACGTATAGATTACCGTCTCCACGAACGCGATAAGATTCATTCCCCATCATTTCCATTCAAGAATAAATTACATTTGATGAATAAAAATAATTTTTAGAGACATGATATGATTATGGATATGAGTATGATACATCCCATTTATAAAAAATATGGCTCGCATAACAAATAATATAAAGGAAAACGAATTCGTTAACACCTAAAACGATGATAATACTAATATATTATTAACAAATCCATGTTAAGAGATCATATATGATATCATATTAATGTAAATAGTTTTTGTATAATCCAATAACAATTATTTATCCATTATAATGGAGGTTAACATACCGTCTTCCTAGGAAAAAGTACAATGTAAGGGGTTTCTTATCTCACTTTTAATTCTGTGAGATTTCCATTGTTCACCACATATATATTGCATGTGGTGTGTGAACTACACATAATTGTATTCATTGTGTAATATAATTTAATTTATGGATATTTACATAATCATTGTCTGATCCTTCTTTAATGGGTGTATGTTTCATAAGTTACCAAATCTATAAGGGAATTTGAAATTTCAATTTCCATTCATTCGGCTTTACACATACATCATTGATTATTTTACTCTAAGATTATGTGTGGAATCACTATTCATTTGATTATGTCTTAATTTACACTCCTCTATCTATGGATATACTTTTGATACACATAATCACTCCATTTATTAATTTTCAAGTCATCGGTATGAACTTGATAAGAGTAATTTTTACTCAATCTTGATTTGTTGAGTTAAACATCAAATTCATTGGTATTGTTTTTACAGGAATATGTGTGAATGTCCTTTGATTTTTTTACACTGAATATACAATAATATTGAGTGTATTTATATTTTTCACACATAATTATGTCGTTTATTTATCCTTAACCTAAGGATACGGCCTTTATGAGAGATTCCATCTCAATTTACATTCCATTGAGACTCCTTTGTTGTTATACACAAAATCACTTTTATATAGTGTATATAATGTACTTTGACATATTATATCATGAATCCCTTTATTCTAATAATATTACCGAGTTTTAATTACCTCAATTATTTTTATTCAATTGTCCCTCTTTTGGATAGGAACTCTAACAAAAATATCATTTTAAATTTTTTTAATGATTTATTATACTAAATATTTCTCATTAATGTACATGTTTTAAAAATGGTTTTAAGGATTTATTTATATGGGAATTAATGTTTTAAAATAAAGATTCCTTTTAAATGATTCAAAGTGGTATGAGACACTATGATTCAAAAATCTAATTTAAATGGCTTCTTGACAGATGGTGTGACTTTTAAATGTTTTCAAGAAAAAGGGGGATATTTCTCTCAATAGTTTGATGATTAATTTAATCTATGTCAATATCATTTATTATTCTCGATTGAGGTTAATTTGATATAATACAATCTTCTATATTGTATCGAATGAGTTATATTTGACTATGGATGTGCTCTTTTTATACCATTCATCGTTTGTGGTTAATGTATTGACATTTATTTTGCTAGTTTTAATACGTATATTTATGTTATATTTCAAACTTTTCATATGAGGATTGCAATGGACATAGTATGTGACAGGTAGAGCATGAAATTGCTCCTCGATGCATCGGTAGGTCTCATGAGACAAACCAGTGTCTTGGCACGAGGCCATGACAAAATCTTATTTGTAGTCTTGGAACAAGGCCTTGGATACGTGGTTATGATAGTCTGACATTATGCATTCCATCATTATGAAAGTGGTTATTGATATTGCATGTGATTATTCGACTAGTAGAATATCCTTGAGAATAAGTAAATGACATTATTTCATTTTATCTTTTCAATATTATGCTGAAGTTCATGTTTAAAAGGATTTTGTTTTAGTTATACATTTCCTTAAGTGTTTATGCTTATCTATGAATGATTCTGCTATATTGTTATCATTAATGAGCTTCTAAGCTCATCCCTTTCAATGTTTTATTTTTCCCAGGATGTGAAGAAGTAATTTATGAATGACCTGTAGGGATAGTATGAGGGGATATAAAGACAAGATATTGATGTTGGGTTTTTTACCTTATGATGTAATGTAAGACTTATGAATATATCTAGTGTTTCCAAGAATACTAAAATAATCAGTCTTTCAAGAATTTATCCTTTGTGATCATGCCAATGCTATGTAATAATACACCGACTCTAGGTAAGAGGGGTCGGGGCATTACAGTTACTGGAAAATTAAATTCAAGACTGAACCTAGAACAACAAGGGGTCCATATTGTAACCACGTATAGAAAGCATGAGTTAGGTGAGATCAGCCAGAGTCATTGAAGGTAGAAGAGTTAGAGAAGAAATTCAACCAAGAAGGTGACATGTGGACCCAGGCAGTTAATGAAGGTACTTTTTCATTTGTTTTTAAAATATGATTGTGACATTCATATATTTTTTTACTTTTGGACCACTACTGGAGGATTAGTTTAGGAACTGCTCTCTCTCTTTATTCTTCATGTAAACTTTACTAAATTTATTATATTCTTATTTAATGTGTTGTGAATTATTGTTATCATATATATAGAAGTATTTTTCTTTAAATATAATTTTTTATAGTTAATTTCCATTTTTCATTTTCTAACTAAACCCATAAAGCCTTTCCCCCAAATGAAATATTTATGAAATAGGAATCCAGTGCTTATCATATTTATTATATTTTCCTAATATTCCATTATCCTATCAATAGAAGACCTTTTTATTGATATTTTTCCTTTTCCTTTTTTTAATAATGCATTAGTAATCGTTATGTGTTAAATGTCATTAACAATTCTTTATCTAGAACCATATAGCCTTTTACATTTTATTAACTATAAATTTTATATAGTTTTTCACTCCTCAGTGCAATCAAAGTGGTATGCCTATATTTACACATTTTTACATCAAGTGGTGTGCATATGCATCAACCATAAAAGATCACGTTTAAATGTTTTAAATACAATGTAATTGGTTTATTTTTATGTGTCTTATTATTATTATACATAAATAACAACATAGTATGAAAATAATGTTTGATGAGTGGTTACAGAAAGCACATGTGAGTCGAAAGGCTATGAAGTGATGGCATTACCGGATTTCTTCATTTGTACATTCTATGAAGTGGAGGTAACAAGGCTGCATTGTCTTTGGTATTAATCTTTGATATTTATGATTTTCTTCAGATTATCCAAATGTTACATTCTCTCAGTTTCCTTTTTCTCATATTTATTTCTTCATTTACCATACTCAGTTAATGCTTCACAGAGCTCAACTCATTTTCATATTCCCTAATGATTTCTTTCAGAAGTTTTACATCCATCTTTGCTTGTGATTTTTCATCATTGATCTTCAACACATGTTAGAATGCTCTTGCGATGATCATGGGAGGACAACATTTTCAGCAACTGAATTGATGAGTGCTTGATCCAGTTATGTGATTTTATCTTCTAGACCATATATAAACATTTAAATTGCTTTTAGTTTTTTATTTTACTTCTTTCTTTTTACCTGTCTCATGATCTCTTTTATACAGCCATCCATATGACAGGCTTTGTGTTCAACAGGGATTCATGTGATCGATTTAAGTCAATTGTTCAAGGAATGGTTCTGGTCTTCAGCTCTTCTGTAGCCAGAAAGGGCTTCTTCAGAAAAATCAACATGCTTTTCAATCAAACTGTCCTTTTTCTATCATCTTTGAATGAGCATCAGATAGATCTTCATTAAAATCCTTCACTTGGGTTTCCAACATTTTAACTTTTATAATTAGCATTTTGAATTGCTTCTTCAACCTAGTAAAATCTGTAAATCCATCCTTTGATAATTTCTCTATGATAATTATTTTTTGATGATTTCATAATATTTTAGTGATGATATGAGACCGAGTGAACACTACACAAACCTGAACTATCCACTAGATTCTCAATGACTATCCTGTCATGAGATTTTTTACTTTGAAGCCATCCATGGCTGTCCATTTCAACTCATACAGTCTAAAAAAATAAGTTCTCATTGGATCATCAAAACCTGATAGTCCAGATTGAAACAAAAAACTGTGGAGATACTGAATCTTATCAACTTTCTCTTTTTTATTATACTTTGTCTAGTTCTAGTTTTAAAGTTTGATTGTAGCATGTTTATCCTGCCAGTGTTTTTTTACATTTAATTTATTTTTATATCAATTAATTACATTAAATTATATTGGACTAATCAACGTTTTTGTTCAGAGTTAAAGAACATTATAGTAAACTATAGAAAGATTCAATCTTGAAAAGACTTAGTGATCCATAACGGTGTTGAAAATTTTATATTTAATCATTTGAAATAAATTTGAGTATGACTAGTTGAAAATTTAATTATTTGGTAGTCAGACTGAAGATATTATTTGGTATAATATATAGATAAGTGAAACATACATGGAAATGACCTTTTTCTTGTAAATCATGTTAAATAATGACTGTTTGGTATGTTATATGTTTTATAAAATGTGTAAAAAATTCCAGTTTCTTTATCATATTTGAGTCAAATATTAAATTTTCTCAATTGGTGTGCTATTTTATAACATTCCACTATTTTTATTTTATAAGCATATTTCTACTACTGTAAGATTGGGGAGGAAATACCTACATTCACAAGTGCAAGAAAGGGGACCTACTTACATGTGTGGGGAAGATAAGATGCTTTCATCCACCACCTGTATTTGAAAGTAGGGATGACCTAATTCATGCTGCCAATGCGAACCGACTATGGGTAGGGTAAATTTCATGTTTGGATTGCGTCATCAGTGTGAACCATTACAATGACAAATGATGCATGAGATCTAGAGGATCATGTCGCAATTTTTGTCCATCAATGCTTCATTCACTCCTCATGTGGGATTCTTGGGGCTTGTTGTTTGATTGAAGTATTGTTCATGTTGCTAGGTGTAACTGAAAACAAGAAAAAATCTGCTATGATTTCTGATTGTTAGAACATTTTTGGATAATGGATAAAAGACCTTTTGGAGTGTTCGATGGTTAGTTGTAGGCTGTATCTTTTTTTCGTGAATACTTTATGGGCTCCCACAAGTTGTTCCATGATATTATCAAAGGAGGTTCCAGGATCTTGGTAGGCTTGGAAACATCCAAAGTCATGTCCAATAATCAGTCCAAGCATGTCCACATAAAAATTAAATCCTTACCTAAAGGAGATGAAATAGGAGGCTACTACTTGGAGTAAGGCATCAAAAAATTACTCCATTGTCTCTAAATAAATTAGGAACTATGATAACCGTAAAACCATTACCATTTTTAGGGATTGTTTTTGGCAGCTACATTGTTATAAATTTTCCACTCATATTGACATCATTATGGTGGAATTTTGGAAGCTAAAGGCTATGGTATATCATCTGCATAAGGCTCCTCACACATTCTAGAGATGGATCATTGGTAATAGGAATGGATGGGTTTCTGGTGCTGGTGCGCTAATGGCTACAGTATCACTGGAGCTAGATCATTGGTCCTTGGACATGGATGGGTCCTCAGTGCTGGAGTTGGATCTTTGGTACTAGGGCATGGATGGGTAGTTGTTATATGGGGGGGGGGGGTTATGGATCATGTGATTTTTATTTCATTTTGTATTAAAATTAATTATTAATAGATTTTATTTTTTTCTATGTTTGAACATTCTTTTCAATAGTCTTCAATTTTGTAATTAAAATACATGAATTATATAAGATAAAATAATAAAAATATTATGAAATTTTACTAGAAAAAAAATTATAATTTTTATTCAAATGTAATTTATAAATAGAAATTATATGTTGGTAATATTATTACAAACATAAATTTTTTATATAAAAATATATTTCTAAAAACTTTAACCAACAAATATATTATCTGTTGGTATTATTATAATTGCAACAAAACTATTTTATATGTCGCAAAAACATTTAGTTACAGAGTTTTTACAAACAGTTTAGTGAGAGGGACATAAGTGTTGGTAAAACATTTTACCAACAAAAAATGTACATTTACCAACAGATAAGTCCCAATTGGAAAAGGATAAATATTTTATAGTGTTTGTAGGCCGAACACTCTTAGGTTCATCAGTGTCATGTTCTTCCGAACTGGACTGAATTTAAATCACATTTTTTTCAAAATTAATTTTCAGATATTCAAGTCTCATATTTTTATCAGGATCAGTAAACTCATCAGTTTGATCTTTCTCATTATTAAAAGGGTTAGTTTCATAAAAAATCACATGAACTAATTCTTCAATAATCCTTGAATTTTTATTGAGATTTCTATAGGCTTTTGAAGTAGCAGAATATCCTAAAAATATTCCTTCCTCAACTTTTGGATCATACATACCAAGATTATCCTTGGTGTTCCGAATATACACTATACATCTAAAAACATTAAAGTACTTTACATTAGGTTTTCTATTATTACAATGTTCAAAAATAGTCTTTTTGAAAATAATCCTAATTAAAACACTATTCATAATATAAAATGTTGTACTTACTCCTTCTGGCCATGAATTGGTAGGTAGGCTATATTCATTTAGCATGGTCTTATCCATTTCTTGTAAATATCTGTTTCTTCTTTCAAAAATTACATTTTGTTGAGGTGTTCTTGGTGCAGAGAGGTGTGTTTAATACCCATGTTTGAGAAAAAATAGTTGAAATCTTGATTCTAAAATTCTCCACCATGATAACTTCCTAATGAAACTATCTTAAAACCTTTTTCATTTTCTAGACTCTTACAAAAAAATTCAAAAACAGAAAAAGGTTCACTCTTATGTTTTAGAAAAAAACCTAAGTAAATCTTGAGTAATTATCATCTAAAACATATAAATATTTCTTACTAGCCAAACATGATACTCTAAAAGGTCCAAAAAATCCATATGGATGAGTTCTATGGGTTTTGATGTAGCAATTTTGTTTACATATTTGAAGGTAGATTTGTGTTTCTTACCAATTTGGAATGCATCACAGAATATATTATCATCAAATATAAGACAAGGTATATCTAAAAATAATTTCTTCTTGGATAATTTGTTTAATGAATATATATTACAATGTCCAGGTCATCAATTCCAAATCCATGACTCATTTATTTTAGTAGTTAAATAGTTCACTTTTTGTTTACACAGGAAGTTTAAATCCATAGTGTAGAAATTGTTTGATCTGGGGGGATTTGAATTTAACTATATTATCCATAAATATAGAGCATGAGTTATTTTAAAAAACAACATAGTATCCATCATCACAGAGTTGAGAGATACTTATGATATTTTTCTTTAAGTCTTGAACATATGGTACTTTATTAATTGAGACAGAATCTAGATCTCCAACTGTCCCTTGTATAATAATTTTTCCTTTAGCATTAGCACCAAAGGTGACTAATCCTCCATCTATTTTTGTTAGGGTGTGGAAATTTGATGTGTTTCAACTCATATGTCTTGAACAGCCACTTTCCATATACCATATGTCTTTTCCTCTTTTCTGACCTGTTACCTAGACAGACATATAAAACAAGAATTTGTTTTGGTGCCCATATTTCTTTGGGTCCATCAGTGTTAGCTTTCAATGACTTTGGAATCCAAACATATTTTATTTTCTCAAATATATTATAATTAAATCTAGATAATTCCTTTGAGTAATGAACATTCTTGATACCACATAATTAAGGGTTTCTTAAATAATAGTCGTTAGCATAATTTCCATTAATACCACAATAGATACATTTAGCAGTAGATATACTTTTTCTTTTGGTTCCAGGATCAAAGCAATTCATGTATAGTTTGGGGTTTTCTCCCTTACTACCAATTCCAAATAATTCCATTTTAACAGCATTTTTTCCATGTATTTCAATCAGTTCATCTTTTCCTTTTGTAAACACAAGAGCAAAATATTTATAAGTTTCTACTTCATTTGGTATAACATTAATCTTATTTTCATGAACAACACAGTTTGTAGTTGTTGAATTGAATTTTTCCACAAGCTCTTGATGCTGTTTAGATAAAGTATATATTTCATTTATAATAGTGCAGTGAATATGCTTTATGGATTTACGCATTTTAAATAAGGAATTATGTTTCTCTTCAAGAATTTTATAGTAGGCAACCATTTTATCATTTGTGTAACTAGAGTCAGAATCTGATGAATAATAAGTGCGTACCTCATCTTCTTTAGCCATGAATCACATATTAGCCTTCAGATTTACTTCGTTTTTGTATCATAATTAGATGATATATTTTATTCTTCTGAGACACTCCATGTAGCCTTCATTTCCCTCTTATCTCTATTCTCATAGTCATCAATCTTCTGATATCTATTTTCTGCCTTTCTCTTCTCTCCTTTCAATTAAGGAAAATCAGGTCTTATATGACCCAATTTTTTATATTCATAGCATCTTACTTCCTTTGCATCTTTCTCATCATTTTTTAAGGTCTTTCTGAATCATTTCTCCTTTCTGTATAACTTTTTGAATTTTCGGGCTAGTTGAGCCAGTTCTATTTCAAAGTCAGATGAGTCTGTATCTTTTTCATTCCTCACTTATTATTTTATTTTCCTGTTCTTCTTCTGAGATGTTACCATTAAATTAGTGTTGTCCTTTTTCACTAGAACCTTGTGATCTTTATCTTCATCTTATATTTCAGCTTCATACATCATTAAAGTCCTAATCAGTTCTATCATGGTCAGATTCTTGATAGGTGTTGATTTTCAAATTGCTACCGATATGACATTCCACTTTGTAGGTAGAACTCTTAGAACTTTTATGGCTTGATTATATTGGTTGATAGGTTCACCTAAGGATGTCACATTATTGACAGTTTATATCAATCTTACATTCATCTGAGTGATTCTCTCTCCATCAAACGATCTGAATGTATCAAACATTAATTTCTCTATTGCATAACTCATTTTACTAACATTGTTAGTACCTTCATAGGCTACTACAATTGTTTGCCACATTTCATAGGCTATTGGAAATAGTGATACATGATTGAATTGATCTGGTCTAAGACCAAAAATGATAGCATTCATTGCCTTTGAGTTTGTATCATATTCTGCTTGAATAATAGTATCCCATGTTTCTGGTTTCATAGGAATCATATAGGGAGATAGAATATTTGAGTAGACTTTGTATCCATGATTCTTCAAATATATAATCATACATGATTTCCAGCAACCATAATTATCTCTATTAATGTATGGACCATGAACCATTGACATACCTTCCCTTGGGTCAGCCATTTCCATCTTAATTATGATATTATGCCATTATCTTATTAAGGCTCTGATGAAAATCTCAAACTTTGATACTAAATGTTAGATCAGATTGACTATGACAATAATAAAAGAGGGGGGGGGGGGGTTAATTGTGTGTTTTAAAATTATTCCCCGATTTTGTCTTAACAAAACAGTAGACACATCTTGAGATGTTTCAGTAATAGATAACATGCAGCATATAGAATATAAAACACGACAAAACAATTTATAGTGGTTTGGGGCACGAATATCCCCTAGTCCTCTCCACAAATCACCATCTCTGCGGGCTTGGTGAATTTAAATAGTAAGTTCCACTTATCATATGACCATTCCACAACTGAGTAGAGGCAATTGTCACCCATAAAACAATGGAATTATGAAATAAAGAATTATGGTTCTTTACAACAGAGAACCGAAATCCACAACTTAGTGTGAGAAGCTGATGCTCCACCATGACTGAATACGAGCAGCTGATACTCATGATAAATGTTTTTTGTTTATAGAAAAACAAATTCAGCTAACATTTGAAACAACACACAACTGATAAAAGATGGATCATTGTCTTCAGAAAAGAATAAACCTTGATGGAAGATTTGGAGAGATCCTATTGCGCAGACGATCTTTTAATCTTTAAGAATAACAACGAAAACATATCATCATATTCACACAAATCAAAAGATTGCTTTTTTATAAAGTTCTCATTCCTGTGATGCTTGATCTATGTAAAAATGAAAAATAATTCACAGATGATTGATGGATTTCATAAATGAGAGAGTCGTCTATCTATTTATATGAAAACTCAAAATGACTTATAATGAGTAGAAACTTCATCATGGTTTTTCAGTTCTGCAAAAGATTCATATGAAAAAGAACATATCATATTAGAGACATCATAACTCCCCTTAAGAATATGAATGAAAATATCCACTATAATTGGTTGATTGAATCGATCATAAAGTCACACTGATACAGTTAGTAATGGGCTTTAAATAATCAGCAAATTCTGTATAGACTGTTGCATGAATATCCAATAAATACATAACTTTCATGTTCCCGACGTTGAAAAGTCAATCATAAGGTTCTGTTACTAGAAGACAAAACCAAAAACGTTCAGTAGATCATGTATGTAAGGTTGATGATCCATACATGTTTCTTCTCAAATGTAAGGTTGATCATCAATACTTTTTTATCAAAACGTCTGGTTCAATACAAAAGTAATGTTCATGATCCATACATTTTTTAATACAAACATAAGGATCATTATGAACATAAGGTTCCTCAACCATACTTTTACGATTTTGTCACATATAGGGTTCCATCCAAACGTAAGGTAAATTTACCATAATTTTCAGATAACGTATGGTTTGTTCCATACGTTACATTTGTTGATGAATAAAATGAACAATATTTTCATAAAAATGACAAACGATGAAAAGTGTTTCTAGAATACACTTAAGAGCATTCTGCACACTTTAACAAATTACTCGTGAATAAATATGAATTATAAATAATATAAATGCCCTGAAATATACTCAAAATAAAATCATTATAATAACTACCAAGGGTATTTGTGAACATCAAAATCTTCATAAAATACAGAGTATTGTCGAGACAACATATGCCCAACAATGAGAAGGGTCAGGGTGATACAACTATTGTTCTGACACATATAAAACATCATTCATAGCATTGTACCTATTTAAATGATCTAATTGGTTCTCCCCCACAATGATTCTTTCCATATCCTCAATCGATCCAAAAAACTTGTGCACCAACATTCCCTACCTCTGAATCCTATGGTGTCCCAATCTACGAGACACCCTAAGGATCATACAACCACCCAATGTAAATTCAAGGGTTCATCACTCTCTATCAGCAGAAGACTTTTGACTACACTTATTAATATCAATACGTTTCCAAATTAACTAAACCTACTTTGATGTCTCCTTCACATGACTCGGTTCTAATAGCTCTGACTCACCCACTTCCGTCCAACATTGAGGTTTTTGTAACCGACTACCACAAAGAACTAGAAATGGTTTCATTAGAATATTTCCCGATAACTCTTGTTATAGGAAATCACAAAACGATATTGGTGCTTTTCCAAGGGCCTAAAAAATTCAAGAATGCATCCCCATATCATATCTTCCATGCCTAGTATTGTATGTTCTTAATTCCCATCTATATGTTGGTTGAATGTTTTACATAGTAATACCAACGTACCAAGTTCCCTATAAAAATATTTCTAGAATAGCGAAGTGAAACATGATTCACTGTATAAATCTATACTCCATAGAACCCCATGCAGATAGAATATCTCCTGAACATACAAGTTCCACAAATATTCCACAGAGAAAGACTCCTTTATTGACAATAAATGCACTACTTTGATCAGTAAGTCCACAACACCCCCAAATAGATTTATTCATCAATGGTGTCCTAGGGGCACCAACCACAATGTCTATAGTAATATCATCCCACATCCATTCCACAATAAGTGATAAATTATGTAAACCACAAAGTCATGGATTCTCCTCCCTCACCAATTTATAGGTGTATAATCATTTCATGACCCTTGAATTGTTGTTTTTCATGCCCAACCCCTAATATAGTTGATCTAGGTAACTGTGCAATTTTGTCCAACCCAAATGCACCGCCTACCTTGTGGCATGAAAATCACACATCAAATCATACCACATATATGTTGGAACAGTAACATAAGCCTATAAATAGATGATCACCCTATCATATATAATCCAATCTGGTGGTTAATCTCTATATTCATGGATCTTCCTCATGTACACACACTCTAGATCATGATACATCTCTCCTTGATCCGACTCAAAAGCATAGATTCTATTGAATCTTATATGAGGTTTATATTCTCCTTGACCTACTGAACCACAACATGCATCTCATCCTGTAAATTCATTATTTTCCACTAAGAACCAATCTTATGAACTACTCAATTATGAGTCGTCCACATCAAATTTTCATTAAAACAGTTTCCCTTCCTGGGTGTTTATGCTAACTCAAAATCAAATAACTGTATATACTTTCATAATAGCTTGTTTTATAGATTCAAATATCACTTAAAATAGATATACTTTATGATCATTCAATATATAGTCACAATTAAATTTTCTACCAATAGATAATATCAACAAAGTTGGATCTGGGCACTATAGAATCATGTGGAGGTGATAGATATACTAATATTTATATTAATAATAATTTCTTGAAACCAGGATCATGGAACTTACATGGAAAATTTATAATTTATTAACTTTATATTTGAAGAAATTAGCACATAGAATTATAAACATTCATCATTGGTGAATTTTTATCAACAAAAATGACCCTCTTGGATTAGGATTTTTGCGATGTAAGGATCCAAGGATAGAATCCCAGTAGCACAGTTCCACACTTTCTCCTAAAACCTCTAAGAAATATCAATTTATCTCTAGGTGATTGAGTTTTGAGTAAAATTTATTGTGTTGTTCATTCATGACATCTCATTCATTGAACTTAAAGAAATATCTATTTGAATTCTCATCTTAGAGATGTTATAGGAGGATGAGTTTAGAGAGAATTCATTATGAACAATAATTATCAATTCTCAATATTTGGATTCTCTACACAATAAACATTACTTTTATTTTATACAGATATGATATTAGTTGAAATATTATTAAATTTCTAACCAATCATTAAATAACATTTATATCCTTTAATAAACACCATGAAATATAATAATAATTATATAATTATTATTTTGTGGTTTCCACCAACTTGTGAAATGACAACTATTATTCAATGGTGTTGTTAATTTATTTTTTTCACCATAACTTGTGTTGTTCCCTTGAATGTCATCTAGAATTTACTGAAAAAATGAATAAATATTTTATTCACAATCTTGAAAATAAATATTTGGTAAAATATTTAATAAATAAAATCAATATTTTATTCACGAGACGGTGAATAAATATTTAGTTACATTATTCCATCAATAAATGATAATTAAAATTATTTCTCTAACTTGATAATAATATCTATTCTATTAATTAAACTTAAATATAATTTAATCATGTTCAATGGAAAGTCATTGTGTGGGACCCCCTATGATTATTTCTCATTATCATTAAACAATATTGCCTAATAAACAATATTACGGCCAAGAAACACATGAACGAACCAATGAGAATGAATTTCGTGTCACAACATTGACAACCACATATGAATGCTCACTGTGTAATATAATACCGTTTCCCAATATATTAAAAAAATCATTTTTTGCATCAGTTTCACCATACCATATGCTAAATATGTCTTTATTTGAATATTTTAAATAAACAAGTCATTAAACCATGCCCATGGAATTTAATTCAATGTGTCTATTCCAATCAAAGGAATAAGATATGATCTTCCATTAAGATGTAATAAAAAATCCTTCCTGAAGTTATTTATTAATGAAATGTCACTAATGATGCAACTAACATATCCAAATTTACCATGAACTGTTATCATCATGGTATATAAAATACATTTAAGTATGTGATTTGTAACATTCATTAATAATGATCATAAATTATAAAGACCATCATACAAGATCATTTATATGAATATCCAAATACACCAAAACACACAGAATTCCTATTGGTAGGTCTATTCTCATAATCTCCCATATTGGAGATTTACAAGGGTTGACTTCTTAAGAAGAAGCTACATCTTCATAAGAGTACTACCATCTAACAATATATGTACTATGTCTCCCATCACCATTTGTTATCCAACCACTAAACATTATATTTGAATATCATCATCTCACACAAAAGTTCTCATCATATAAGTGAATTAATATGACCATATCAATATGATGTATACTATTTGAAATTATAAATTTAGCTTCATGAATAACAACAAACAATAAGAAAATATATTTTTATTAATATTCAATGCATAGAATATACAAAGAATAAAAGTAAAATAAGATGGTCCTAGGACACCAACTCCAAACAACTACCACTTAGACTAGAACCAAATACTTACAACCTTCAATCTACAATACCTTAAATGATAGTAATATATCCATTGAGTCAAAATTTTAGTCATGGGGTAAAAAATGTTGTCTATCTTGGAAATACTGCTCACTACAACTTCACAATTCATAGAAACATTTCTCAAGAGATTATAATTCATAGGTACTTTCTTCTAATATTGATGTTACCTTCTCTATTTTGTAAGATCCACTACTATAGTATTATCACAATAGATTTTTATATGATATTTACTAAAATATACCACATAATTCACTTAGAAAAAATTTCACATCTATAATACATCTTTAGCTACCTCAAAAGCTATAATATACTCAAACTCTATTATAGAATCTGCAAACAAAACCTAATTTGATATCTTACATCTGAAAACACCTACACTTAATGTGTAGATGTATCCCATTTGTGACTTCATGTCATTTTAATCAGTTTGGAAACAATCATATTCATATCATCTGATGACTAGTTCCTTATCTCCTCCATAATCAAGGAAAATATCCTTAGTAAACCTTAGATTCTTAAGGAAAATATTCACTACAATCTAATGTGGGTCACTTTTATCAGTATGATATCTTCATACCTCACATAATGCGTCAAGAAAATCTATCCTAGTATATAACATAACATTCATGACTGGCCGAGTCATCGATTTTAATAGGATCATTATCATTCTAGTTTCCTCCTAATATTTCCGAGGATACATTTTCCAGTAATGATCAATTCCATGTGATGATGGAAATAATCCCCTATTGGATTCTTCCATACTGAATCTCTTTAGTATATTTTCAATGTATATACTTTTACATAGGCTGAATGTAATACCCTGAGATTTTATGAAAAATATTCTTTTAATTTCATTGATGTCTTGTGTTGTAAGCTTCAACAACATTTCCTTGCGCTATATGCAACACCGTATGAGCTTGCAGTATACAAAACACTATTCTTGGATCATGTTACACAGAATTTTGATAGTAGTTATTATACAAAAAATTGAGTGTATATATATATATTCAATGTATAAATGAAATATGGTTGGATTCTGTTATACAAAATAATAAAGGATTCTTGCACAACACGCAACCCTGACTTGCCTTGCATTACACGCAATCGCAACCTTCCTCAATAGCGTGTGTTGTACGCAATAACGAGTTTTACTAAAAAATGATATCTTATTATAATATTATTATGAACTATCCTTTATGAATATTATTAACTAAACATTGAATATTATAACATTATTATTCATCTTAGACATTTTCTAGAACATGGTATATGAACAAAATAAATTTTTCGAGTAAAATAACTATTTTTTAAAAAATGTAGTCTTTCCGCATTTTGATGGCGCACACACTTTAAATCTAGTTTTTTAATTGTTTATAAGTTCAATTTTACAAAATAAAATTATTATTTGGAATCAGGATTTAAAACTTTACCTTGGATAATTTTTTCATATTATTCTGATAACTTTCATATTTTAATGAATAGAAAAAACACGCCATATTTTAATTAAAAACTACTTTTTTCATCGTAATAACTTATGTGGTTAAATTATAATATTTAATGGTTTTAAATTATAAATAGAATATATTTTTATCATTTAATATAATTTATGTCATTAGCCTTGATTTTACATTGAATTCATAGGTAAAAACATTTCAATCTTTGGCAATGTTTTAACTTCTAAAACCCGTTTTCTTAACAACGGGATTTATTTTAAATTAATTACTGCAACATTTATGTTTTGAATTTTTCAAAATGGATTCCATATTTGGAATTAGAGGGTCCAAATTATGTTAATAGGCTACTTTTTATTTTTGTGCATTATGAGTAGTAACTATGGAAAATTTTATTTACAATATTTAAAGGTAAATCAGGTAATTAATGGTAAATATAAGATTATAAAATTACCCTAACACCTTCCAAAATCCTATTGGATGACTAAAGGTCGACCCATATCACCTAAGGGTCGGATTAGATTCATTTTATGGACTTTTTTTCATGAAAATAATTTAATTATTTTTAAAACCAAAGAATGCGATAACATGTCACTTTCTTAAATCTTATAAGTATAATAATTTTAATCTAGTGATGCACTTAATGAATGTTCGAACATGAATAGTCTACATAAATATAATACGATTATCTACATCATAATAATTTATTTATAATTTTTAGGGATTAAATAATTATCATTAATTATGACACAATAGTGATGTTGAAATTATTTTATTTATTAAAATATCAAATAAATGGTTTTAAAACTATTAAAATAAATATTATATGTACTATTTAATGTGCTCCACTAATTTTTTAGATACATATGACATTTTATGAATCTATTAAATCTTTTAGTTCGAACATATCTTCTGTATATATTTTATTTAAATTCAAATAAATGAATAGTGTCAAAATTGACACTGTTGTTATTTTATAAAAATAACATATTATAAAATTGTTTAAAATTCACAAGAATGTTTAAAAATTATAAATTAAAATGTATATAGTTGAAAATTTCATAAAGTGTCAAATTATGGAAAATTATCAACACATATGTACTTATATATAATAATTTTAAATTTAGAATATTATTACCACAAATAAAATTAAATTGAGAAATAAGGATAAATCAAGTTGATACTGTCTAAAATAAATTCCTAAGATGTCTAAATTTTATTGGTTTATGATATTACAGCACTATCTCATCTAATATTCGTATATGAGTCATTTTGGAAGTTTTTATGTGGGGTTAGGATTTAATATAAACTAATATTTCTTATATTTCCAAAGGTGCCCCTCTCCGGCCTTATAAATGGGCACCTTCTCCCTCTCCTCGTCACACTAATTTGAGCCTTAAATATCTGCCCAACCCTTCCAATTTCACTTACCCAATTCCCTAGAAACATTCTAGATTTCTTGGTCTTCTTCAAAGACCAATTTCAGTGCCCTAATAGGAGGTCTCAAAGAGGCGCTTCAAAGAAGAGGTAATGTCTGTTACCGATTCTTTCAACTTTATTTCTTCTTCTACTTATTCTTCTTTAGTGAAGTAATTACATTAGTATCAATAATATAATTATATGTTATTATAAGTATGAAACAACCATATATCAACATCTATCCATCCTATGGAAAATGAAATCACCATGCATGTGTACGTACGGAATACCGTCTCCACGCCGTGGTGTAATTTATTTTCCACCACCACCTTACATGGATGGGTATAATGTTGAAAATAATGAATATATATGATTATTGTAAAGTGATATTGATTCTGTAATATTATACATACACTTTAATACAATTCCACGATCATGGGAATGATATCATCGCTCGGGCGTACGTACGGACTACCGTCTCCACGACGCGATGAGATTCAATCACCATGTTAACCATTCAAGAATTATTATAAAGTATATGTATTGAGTAATAATGAAATATATGACATAATAATTATATTATATTTATGTACATATATATGTATGTCATATACTTAATTCCATTCAATTCAATAAGGAAACAAAAACAACGTTTATGCGTACGTAAGGCCTATCGTCTCTATGAACGGTGTATTTCTTTCCATTTAACTATCTATTATATATATGTATATTCTGAATATATATTATATATAAATCATGTTTTACATTCTGGATGTAAGTAATCATGATCTATGTAATCATATGAATAATTAAAATTTAAAACACGAACGACAAATGAAACAATTTTACCCAAAATGCTACTTTAACATGAATTTACAAAAGAATGGGTAATATAAAGTCATAAGTGAACCATATATGATATAATAACAATGAATATGATTATTTAATAAGTCAATGAAATTATTAAAATAATTATACATGGTTTTTTGATACGTAAGAAGCATATCAGACCTATGGTATGGGATAATTTTTATTTGAGTTTTCTTATACGTAAGTATTTACTGGGGTTATTGTTATCATCCGCGTACATGTTTTCTAAAAGAGTTTTTATGTATGTTTAATGTCCTTTTTACCCATTTTGACTACATGGTATGTAAGGAATATTTCTTTTGTTTATGTTACGAGGTACTTTTTGACTTTTCTGACAAATGTACGAGGATAATTTTGTTTAACTTATACAGCATGAATGGATTTTTAAAACATTATTTCCAAGAAGCTTCCTTTACAAGTTTTCATGATTATCTTTAATCAAATTCTTTTAGTTTAAAATTGTATGACATGTTAATAAAGGAAAAATGTTTTTTAAGTAGAAAGGATATTTTCTTCAAGAATGAAGTTCAATTTTTATATCAAAATTACTTTCCATCTAAGATAATATAGGGTTCTGTTTGTATCCCTATTATTACATTGATTTGATTATGTTGTGATTGAATTATTTTTATGAATTCCTTTATCTTATATGAATTGTTTTATGATGTCACGATGTTTAAGAATCCCATTTTTATTACATGGGTTATGGTATGATGTATGGTTTATGACTTTGTGGCATACATAAGAATGGTATCATTGTGAGATGGGGGGACTTATATATGCCTCCAATTAATTGGGTAAAGATTTTATATCTCATGAGATAGACATTGCTGGAATGGCAGGTTAAACCAGTTTAGCGAAACAAGACTAAAACGATGAGTGAACACGGTTTAGAAATGGACTTTATCAACTAAGATAGTCTTGGAAATGAGTCTTGACTATTTAGAAATGATTTTCTATGATTATGTGTGTATTCCACAAAGCTTCATGTTTTATGTTATGATTATTCAGATTACATTTCACTACCATGATTTATCCCATGTTATGAAATTATAATCTCTTTTTCAGGGTAAGATTCCCAAAATGTTATGTTCCAATGAATTTGATGTGATTGATATTTCTTTTGTTTACCCTTACTAAGAATTTGAGCTCACCCTTTTGTATGTTTTCTTTCCCCCGGTCAGGCTGTGTGGAGAAAAGGGTCACAGAGTGACAGACTGTTATGGAGTTCAATGTCTTATTTGTGGAAAACATGGGCATTACCAAACTCAATTCCCTGACCTAAAAATATATTTCTAAATCAAGGAAGGACTTATTCTAGGACAATCATTGAAGAGGATGGATTGAAGTGTTTATGTATTGGTATTCAAGAATAATGTTGTTGAGGTACTTTTATGGTGTATTAGAATATTTTTGTATTAGTCTATTGTGGTTTTCAATAATTTTATGGTACCGGTAACCATGAAAAGTGATTCAAATATTTTGTAAAGCAGATGATATGCACATAATGAAGGGAGAAGGAGAAAATTAAATGTTTTATAGTATTCATGAGATCATGATTGATATAAGGACTAAGTTATATCATGGTTTGAGTATATAAAATTATGAGGATTTTGGTAGGTGGAAAGTGTTAACTTTTAACTGCATTCATGTTTTCACTAAGGTTCAATGGGTATTCATTATTCAAGAGAATACCTGATTAAGGTATTCACATGTTTGTAATTTGACCAAGAAGATATATCTTATGATATATGGGGGAAAAATACTGGAATTTTCGTGATTGTTATGTGGCATTTCAAGTATCATTTTCTTTATACTATGAGATTGGACTGAAGTATTTTAGATAAGCCTAAAGATTGGAATAGATTATGATGGACATAAGCTAGTATTGTTTATGGATAGAACATTTTTCGATATTAATGATGGGATGTTATAGTAATGTAGTTTTAGAAAAAGTACAACCTCCAGGATAGGTGACAACACATCATGTTGGACAAGGATGTGGGAATCGAACCCACAACCGAAGTGCGACTGGCCTTTATCGCCTACCACTGGCCTACAGGAAGTCCCTGGTTAGTAGAAACTCGTTTTATATTATTAAGCGGTATGATATATGAAGTATAAGTTCATTTTTTGAATTGTATATGATTAACCACACCATAGATGGACTTATGTATATTTGATAAATTTTTCTAACATTTTGTTTGAAATAGATTGAATGACCCATCATTCTATCACATGATCTGCTAACTCTTCACGAATATCAAATTCAACTTCATTTCTTAAAGGGATGAAGTAGAAATTGTTCAAAGCAAGAACAACAGTGATATTGTACCAAATTCAAGCAAGTATTTCATTTATTTCAAAATTTTCATCTTTATGGAAATGATATTGAAAACCAAAAATGTTGTCCTAGTGCTCTTATATCTGATAAATCATATGATACCATAGATCATCACAAATCTATGGCTTTGTGATTGTTGGATATTTCATAGCCATGTCCTCTACCACTCTCCATCAAAACATGATGGTTATATTTTTCTTCCATATCCATATTTTCACCTATGTTCTCCTCTGTGGAAACCTAGTGATTAGTTAATTTGGGTAAATGTTACGTTTCATAGTTTAGTTTTTAATGTTAATTTTTGGTATTTCATTTTACGATGTCTGTTTCAATTAAAGAAACTTTCAAGTAGAAAACCATGTATAACCCAGAAAAATTTTGAGGGTGAAATTCATTTTAAGGGGGGTAAATGTAACACCCCTAGATTTTATGAAAAATATTCCTTTAAATTGATTTATGTCTTGTGTTGTAAGCTACAACAGGATTTCCTTGCGCTATATGCAACACCGTATGAGCTTACAGTATACACAACAGTATTCTTGGATCATGTTACACACAATTTTGATAGCAGTTATTCTAAAAAACATTGAGTGAATATATATATATATATATATTCAATGTATAAAAGAAATATGGTTGGATTATATTATACGAAATAATAATGGATTCTTGCACAACACGCAACCCTGACTTGGCATGCATTATACACAATCACGACCTTCCTCGATAGCATGTGTTGTACGCAATACCGAGTTTTACTAAACAAAGATATATTATTATAATATTATTATGAACTAGCCGTTATGAATAGTATTAAATAAAGTTTTAAATTTATAACATATTTATTCATCTTACACATTTTCGAGAACATGGTATAAGAACAAAATAATTTTTTCATGTAAAATAAGTATTTTTCAAAAAATGCAGTTTTGCCGCCTTTTCATGGCGCAATCACATTAAATCTAGTTTTTGACATGTTTATATGTTAAATTTTACAAAACAAAATTATTATTTGGAATCAGGATATAAAATTCACCATGGATAAATTTTTCATATTATTATGATAACTTTTATATTTTAATGAATTGTAAAAACACGCTATATTTTAATTGAAAACAACTTTTTTCATCGTAACAACATATGTGGTTAAATTATAATATTGAATGGTTTAATATTATAAATAGAATATATTTTTACCATTTAATATAATTTATGTCATTATCCTTGATTTTACATTGAATTCATAGGTAAAAACATTTCAATCTTTGACAATGTTTTAACCTCTAAAACACATTTTCTTAACAATGAGATTTATTTTAAATTAATTTCTGCAACTTATATGTTTTGAATTTTAAAAAATGGATTCCATATTCAGAATCAGTGAGTCCAAATTATTTTAATAGGCTAATTTTTATTTTTGGGCATTATGAATAGTAACTACGGTAAATTTTATTTACCATAGTTAAAGGTAAATCGGGTAATTAAGAGTAAATATAAGATTATAATATTAACGTAATACCTGCCAAAATCCTATTGGGTGACTAAATGTCAACCCATATCACATAAGGGTCAGATTAGATTCATTTAATGGACATTGTTTCATTAAAATAAGTTAATTCTAATTAAAACCAATGAATGCGACAACATGTCACTTTCTTAAATGTTATAATTATAATAATTCTAATCTAGTGATAAACTTAATGAAACATAGAACATGAATAGTCTCCAAAAATCTAATACAATTATATTCATCAAAGGAATTTATTTAGAATTTTTAGGTATTAAATAATTATCATTAAATATGACACAATAGTGATGTTGAAATTATTTTATTAATTAAAATATCCAATAAATGATTTTAAAAATATTAAAATAAATATTATATGAACTATTTAATGTTCTCCACTAATTTTTAAGATACATATGACATTTTATGAATCTATTAAAGCTTTTAGTTTGAACATATATTATGTATATATTTTATTTAAATTCAAATAAATGAATAGTGTCAAAATTGACACTATTGTTATTTTATAAAAATAACATATTATAAAAATGTTTAAAAATCAGAAAATATTTAAAAATTATAAATTAAACTTTATATGGTCTAAAATGTCATAACTTGCCAGATTATGGAAAATTCACAACACATATGTTATTAGTTACAATAATTTTAAATTTAGAATATTATTACCACAAATAAAATTAAATTGATAAATAATGATAATTCAGGTTGATAATGTTTAAAATAAATTACTAACATGTCTAAATTTCATTGGTTGATGATATTACAACCCTATATCATCTAATCTTAGGATATGAGTCATTTTGGTTGTTTTTATGTGGGTTTGAGATTTAATATAAACTAATATTTCTTATATTTCCAAAGGTGCCCCTCTCCTCCCTTATAAAAGGGAACCTCCTCCATCTCCTCCTCACACCAATTTGAGCCTTCAATCTTGGCCAAACCTGGTCCATTTCACTCAAACACTTCCCTAGAAACATCCTAGAGGTCTTTTTCTTCTTCAAAGAACAATTTTAGTTCCCTAAGAGGAGGTCTCAAAGAGGCGCTTCAAAGAAGAGGTAATGTCTGTTACCGATTCTTTAAACTTTATTTCATCTTCTACTTCATCTTCTTTATTTGTTTCATTATAAAGTAATAACATACGTATCACTCATATAATGATATGTTATTATAAGTATGAAACAACTCTATATCACCATCTATCCATCCTAAGGAAAATGAAATCACTGCGTGTGCGTACGTATGGAATACCGTCTCCACGTCGTGGTGTAATCTATTTTCCACCACCACCTAAATTGGAGGGGTATAATGGTTAATGTAATGAATATATCTGATTATTGTAAAGTTATATTGATTCTTTAATATTATAAATACACTTTAATAAAATTCCATGATCATGGGAATTATATCATCGCTCGTGCGTACGTACGGACTACCGTCTCCACGACGCGATGAGATTCACTCTCCATGTTAACCATTCAAGAATGATTATAAAGTAAATATAATAAGAAATAATGAAATATATGACATAATAATGATACTGGATTTATTTACATATATATGTATGTCATATACTTAATTCCATTCAATTCAATAAAGAAACGAAAACAGCGTTCATGTGTACGTACGGCCTACCGTCTCCATGAACGGTGTATTTCATTCCATTTATCAATCTATTATATATATGTATATTCTGAATATATATTATATATAAATCATTTATTACATTATGGATGTAAGTAATCATGATCTAAGTAATCATATGAATAATTACATGTTAAAACACGAATGAAAAATGAAACAATTTTACCCAAAACGCTACTTTAACATGAATTTACAAAAGGACAGGTAATATAAAGTCATAAGTGAACCATATATGATATAATAACAATGAATATGATTCTATAATAATTAAATGACATTATTTAAATCATTATACAGGAGGTTTGTATACGTATGAAGCATATCAGACCTAAGGTAAGGGATAATTTTGCAAATCTCATTTTTATCCGATATTGCTTATACGTAAGTATTTACTAGGGTTGTTGTTATCATCCATGTACATGTTTTCTAAAAGTGTTTTTATTTATGTTTAATGTCCTTTTTACCAATTTTTACTACAGGTTATGTATGGAATATTTCTTTTTATTACGTTACGAGGTATATTTTGACTTTTCTGACAAAAGTACGAGGAAAATGTTTTTTAAACTTATATGGCACGAAAGGATTTTTACGGTTTTATAAAGCATTATTTTCAAGAAGCTTCCCCCAAAAGATTTAATTACTATTTTCAAAAAAATCATTTTCTTTTAAAATTGAATGGCATTTTGTGAAAATACAATGATTTTCAAGAAGAAAGGATATTTTCCTCATGAATTCATTTCGAGTACTTTACCAAAACCATTTTCCATATAAGATGACATTATTTCATATGTGTTTGTTTCATGTATAATGTCTCTATGATTTACATGGTTTCACATTTCTTATTATGAAATGATATACATTTGTTTTATATATATTATGTGATGATGGAATGATGTTTATGAAACCCATTTTATTCTTTGGGTTATTATGAATGATGTATGTTTATTTTGTGGCACAAGTAAGAATGATTTCATTATGAGATGGGTGGGACCTATATCTCCCTCCAATTCATTGGGTAATGATTTATTTCTCATGAGATAATCATGGATGGAATGGTAAGTTAATCCAGTTCAGTGTTATAGGACTGAAACAAGGAGTGAACTCGATTCAGAAAGGGACTTTGTCCACTAAGATGGTCTTGGAAGAAATGCCCTGGATACTATGGAAATCATGACATGTGCTGAATGGTTGACACAATTACATGTTTTCTTCCAATTATATTTTATCATAATTTATGTTCCATTATGATCTATGCCTTATGTCCTTCCATGTTTTATGTCGTTGCTCAAGATTTTGATGTTTAAACATTATATTCATGTTTTTAAGTTCAAATGTATATGGTACATTTAGTTTTATCCATGCTTACCCTTACGGAGCATTTGAGCTCACCCTTTTTATGTTTTATTTTCCCCAGGAAATAAAGAAAGGTTTTAGGAAAGGAAACAAAAAGGGGAAGATCGTTATGGGAGATGTTGAAGATCTTTCAACAAGATTAGATGTTTATATTCTAAATTTCAAAAGACACTAATCTATTACGATCCTTGTGTGTCTGTTTTTGTTGTGTATTAAGTATTCCGCAAAAGTATTGTATTGTCCATGTACGTCATTCTTTGGGTCTCTACATTGAGAAAAATCATGGATCTATCTTGATGGATCTTGATCCAAAGAATATATGATACCTCCCCCAAGTACTTTATAGAGATATATTAATTCAACAATACCATATTATACTCTAATAATAGTAATTCGATTCCAATTAGTAACACGTAATCAACATATACTATTAAGAAAATGATTGTACTCACAGTAAACCAATTGTAGACACATGGATTTCACTTTTTTATTAAGAAACTAAATTTACTAATGGAATTATAAAAATGAATGATCCATGACATAGTTAATTTCTTAAATCCATAAATGGGTCTTTTCAACTTTCATACCATATCAGTGTCCTTTGGAATAAAAAACCCTTCAAACTATGTCATATTGACATCTTCTTGAATGTTCTCATTCATAAAATATATGTTGACAACAATTTTCCAAATCACATATTCATGGAAATCCCCAATGTAATTTAATATTTTAATGGATTTCAACATTGAAAATAGGGGAAATGTTTCATCATAGTTAATGAATTGAAGCTATTTAAACCCTTTTGTAACTGTTCTAGCTTTATAGGTATTGACTTCTCCATAAATGTCCAATTTGTTTGAATACCCATTTCCAACCAATGGAATATACATATAATGGGGGGTTTACTAAAATCTAGATATTGTTTTGGTACATGGAATAATTTTCATAATTCATGGAATCATATCACATTGCAACATCGTTTCCACTTACTACATCATTATAGGTTAGAGGATCATTATTATCAACAAATAATGATTCACTATTTCTGGTTACTTAATATTGTTCTAGTTCTCTAACCACTATGGTATTTTTTTGTAGTAATTGTGTCAAGATAACTATTTCATCTTCCCCATGTATTTTTGAAATTTATTCATGTGACTATTTTTGTGTATCTTGAGCACGGACTTCATCATTGTTCATCTCCCTCCCAATATCTCTTCAATAGATAATATCATCCTTCATAAATACGGGACTTCTATCAACAAAATCATTTTTTCTAAAGATTTGTATAAGTAGTGTCCCTATGTTTCATTGGGAAATCTTATAAATATACACCTAATGTGTTGGAATGAAAGATTTTTACTTGAATAGGACTTAACAAATTCCTTTCAACCCCACACATATAAGTAAGAGAACATGAGTTTCTTTATATTCCATAATTGGTACAGTATATCATCTGTTTCATTATTTAGAGATCATTTTAGTTTGTATAATGTTGTTTTTAATGTTTATAACAAAAATTAAAATGGAAGACTCACGTGAATTATCCTTGATCTCACCATGTCCAACAAGTTTTGGTTCCACCATTCACCTACACCATTCAACTGAGGTGTTTAAGGGGGAGTGAGATGAGATAAAATAAAAAACTCCCATAAATAATCAATAACGTCTTGAATAAATATTCTCAACTATGGTATGAGGGATGTTTATTAATGTTCTTACAAATTTGGTCTACAAATTAATTATTGAATTCCTTCAATTTCTCAAAAATAATATGACATATACATCATTTGGTATATATATCCATCTCCTAAAAAATCATCAATAAATGTTATTATGTATGTGTACCCCATTTCTTCAAGAAGACATGATCCACACACACAGAGGTATAAACTAATTCAAGAATCTATTTAGACTTTTCACCGTTCCCACTAAATGTTTATTTGGACATTTTTCCTTGTAAACATGAATGATATACAAGGAGTGGTTTTAGTTCAAGGAATCTAAATATTGGTATTGATTTAACATAGTCAAGAATTGTTCATTACATTAAAATTTAACTCTTAAAAATGTTTCAGGTTGTATAATTCTTTTGAAGCAACTTAGTTATCTATTTTCAATATTTATTTCAGGAAATCCCACACATAAATACCATTATTTTAATGTTCCTTATAATAGAAATTACTATTGTTATAAAAGAATCAACATTGATTCTCAAATTTCAAAATAACTCCATTTTTATCAATTTTTGATTCATAAATAATTTTTTGGTAACTAAAGGTACAAAATAACGACCCTTTTTAACCATGATCATTTTAGTTAGGAATGTGAGGTGGTATTCCCTAGTGGCTACAACAAAAAGTTTAGAACCTTTGGTTTCATGATGATATAAATGTCCTCATTAAATATTTATGAATATACTTGGTTCTTATATTTGAATACATGTGTGATAACCAAAAGTTATATCAAATAACGTATTTTTAGAAACAAATAACATTCACTCAATATAAAAAACACCAGAATATTCTCCTTACTTCTTTGGAATGGTGCAATATTTATTCTAGTTTCCCTTATTTCCACATGTGAAATTGACAATATCATCTTTCCTTGTTTTCCCTTGATCTTCCTCTTATATTAAGGACATGAAGAATATTTGGTCTAAAATATATTCTCATTCACATTTTGTTTATTCACCAAAAGGAATAATGTTTTTTATGATCTATATGCTTACCTAACTATAAAAGAAGATTTTGAAGAACTAGTATAGACTTCTCAATTTTTTTCATATTAAAATTCACAAAAAAATATAAAGGAGCTCTGAGGGAGTGAGTCCAGAATGAGTTTTAACCTAATTCTTTCAGGAGTTTAAACCCTATAACCTCTATGTTCTCTATGTAGCTAATGTGCTTGAATATATGAGGCCTAGATGGGGTACCCATTACAAAAATTATATGAAAGAAAATATCTATGGGTTATTATATTGCTCCCTCATAGTAAATATAATATGTTTCTCATGTATGGTATATGCATCCAGGTTTTTAAGAGACATCATTTGTTTACTATAGATCGATGAAATAATAAAACATTCAACACCAATTTCTTCTCCAAAATTTTTTACATAGTCAAGGAACTATCCATCACTCCCCTATTTTTCATGAATATTAAAAATTAAGGATACTAGAATGTATGATATATTTTCATGGAAAAAGATAACCCGAAGTCTTCTAAACCAATCTTGGAAGTTACATAGAGTTTGAAGGTTATCTTTCTACAATATGTATTATAGGGATAACTTGGATGATGAAATTATCTTTTTATTTTTCATTTATAAGGATAATATAATTTTCATGTTTCTTAATGACATAATAAATGGGTTATAATAAAATAAATGTTTAATTTATTTATGTTTTATATTCCCCACTATTTAATTATGTCTCAATAACCCTCACCATTGAAATAAATGTTTCTTGATTATAAAAAATTTTAATGGAAAGGATCCCCACTAAATCTCTTAATGATATAGACATTGGACTTGAAAAACATAATAAATTCATATCGTACATAGTATTATCAACTATAGACTTTCAACTCCTTGATCTATTGAGTGGATTCCCCTATTCTGAAATCCGGACATGGATTTCCCTAACATGTGCCTAAATTTTTTTATTTTTCTGTCTTGGGTAATTAAACTCAATAAAATTGCATTTAAGTCAACCCATCATTCTTATGAGAACTCCCTAATAAATTTATGTTTCTCTACTTTTTCCATGTTCTACATTTAGTTTTATGGATTCATTCCCAATAAATTAATGGAAGGCATAGTATAACATAATATTTAATTGAGGGAATTTGATTTATTATCCCTAAATTTTATGTTCTTTTATCCGGTACATGTCTTTTTATTGTTAATTGGATTTTACTTAATTAATATGTCATCTTGGATAGAACATTTAACATATTTCATTTATTTAATTTTCATATTTTCACATTAATTTATTTATTTATGTGATCACGGCCTTGTATCCGTAATATTAGTAATTGTAGATAAAAAGATAAATAAATAATTAAATGATTTGTTCATGAGATTCTCCTAATTGTTGATTAATTGAGAAAAAAATAAATAAACCTATGACCTAGTGTAAATATGTCATATTTCCGATAATGGCATTAGTAATATCATTACAATTTTCCACGTATGTATCACTTGGGTTGGCATCATTATGGTTCCATTTAGAAACGCCTCCATGTTGGTTTGGATGATCCATGAATTACAAAAATTTATTACTCACATGCAGGTGAGGGGAACCAAATGAATAGTTAAAGATTATTACATAAGCATACTTGGACACATAGGTCCAACATAATAATGGAGGGATGGATGAATCTTAGTCCAACATTTAATTTAATTTCAAATAATGAAAACTCATGAAATAAATTAAATTAAAACATACAACACATACATTAGTCTTGGTGAAGCTAAATAATAGTCATACATGTAATGAATATGAAAAAATAAAGGGATATGATTTATTTATTTATTCATTATTTTATTATTTGTAATTAATGTGCATTTATTTATTAAATAATAATTTAATTAATTAATTATCATTCAACATAATGGTCATCCAATATTATTGTGAGATATCCATCATTAATGGAATTCATTGAATAAATAGATAAACCAATACTGAAAATTTACATATAATAAATTAATGAATCATTTAAAATTCATTTAAACCATTAGTAAATTTATAGACACTCAACTGTGTGTCAATCAATATTGTAAGTTTTTAATGATGAAATTTTAAAATTTAATATAATATTATTTTTCCATTAATGGGTGACTACACTGTGTGTACATCCAGCTACACACCATGAACCTCTATCTCCATTTATCTAATTTATATGTCTAGGGATTTGGCATGATAACTCAGCTAGACTACAAGGCATGTACATGCAATCTTCAAACCCTATATCCATATCTTGTGTTTAAGGTTGGAATGGTCAATACAATGTGTAATATAAAAGATCCATCTGTAATTTATTTATTAGAACATATATATGCAATTTTCATTTGTAGAGAAGATATAAACTGAATGTACACCATGTAACCCAGTATTACTAGCCAATTATTAGTCACTTACCAATGGAATATTATTTAATTGTTCATTTCTTAAACCTTTAAGAAAATGAAACAACAAATGAGAAATATTATTATGTCTATAACATGTTAATTCAAAACAAATTAACAAATTAGTAACTTGAAATGAAAATCTAACCAAAATTTCACATAGATCAATAGTTTAAAAAATAATTATAAATTTAAATGTGACCTAACTCTGATATGACTTATTTGTTATATGAATAGTGTAAGAAGGTGGAGGTGGGTGATATATTATATTTTAGTTTAATAATAGTTTCATAAATCCAAGTGTGGGGGACTTGCATCTATAATTTATATTTAATTTATTTTATATTTGAATAAATAAATACATTGGATCAGAAAATTTCATCATTGGTGAATAATGATCGTCTGATAATAACCTTTTTGATTACCTTAGTTGTCTATGAGGAAAACAAGGATAAAATCCCATCGGTATTGATCCACATGTTCTCATATGGTCTTCAAAAAACACCACTCAATCTTCAGGTACTAGCCAAGAGAGTTGAATGTCTTGCATTGTTCATTATTGATTTATCATTCTTTATTATTAATGAAATATCCCTTCTACTTCTCATTATTATGGGGGATATAGGAGGAGGGGGAGTAGAGAGAGAATTCATTATGCACAATAATTCTCTATGATTGATTTTTAGATTATCTTTATAATAGACACAACCATCTATTTTTGGAGTTTTAATTTTCATTAAAATATTATTTAATTTTATACCATCCATTAAATAAAATTTACGTCCTTTAATAAAACTATGTTCACATAATTACTATTATTTTATTACTATTTTGTGACGTCAACAACTTGCACAATAATAAAGTTTTTGTAATGGTCATGTTATTTAATATTTGTGAGTAGACTTAGTATTTTTCTTTTTGAACTCCCCGAGAATTTATTAAAAAACGTAATAAATATATTATTAAATATATATATATATATAATATTTTTTAGAATATTAAATAAATAAAATAAATATTTTATTCAAAATATATTGAATTAATATTTATTTAATTTATGTGATCAATATAACATGAATAAATTTATCCCTCTTTCATTAGAATAATATTTATACCATTAATTATAATCATATATAATTTAATCAAGGTCAATTGAAACCCATAGTGTGTGACCCTCTAGGACAATTTATCATTGGAATAAGTAGGGCTTTCATAAAGTAAAAGATTGATGTATATCAATGGGTCATGGAACCCAAGATATATAACTTTAGGTCACAACATTGACAACCACATACGAACACTCACTATGTAATATAATACCTTTGTCTCAATATCTCATTAAGAATGTTACACAACTATGGAACCAACCTATATGCTCGATATGCATTTATTTTACTATCTACTATAAAGAAACGTCGTTACACCATGAACATGGAATATAATGTGATTGTTTTATTCAAATAAAAAGGAAAAGATACCTACTTCCATAAATATGAAAGGGATATATCCTTCCTCCACATACTCCTTAATGAATTTTTGCACTTGTGATTCACCCAATATAAAAAAACTTCACGATGAACTATTATCATCATGGTTTATTGAATACATCTTATTAAATGAGTTGTAACATGAATTGTTAAGAATATTAAATTATAAAGAACATTCACACGCTTGTAGATTATGAAATATGCTGACACAAAAACATGAATAATTCTTTCATGCTGGTCTTTTCTCATTATATCTCATCATATAGATTAAAGTGTGTGAACTTCATGGTCCTAAGGCTCATTTGATTACAACTACTCACACTCGACAGTCTATGTACCATGCCTCCAATCAATGTGCATTATCCTTCCATAGAACATTGTTTATGAATATCTTCATAGGACGTCATGGTTCTCATCTTAATGGGTAAATTCTCTGATCTTATCAATGAGAAGTATAATCTAGGAAATTATTATGTAATATTCATGATAAAGAACAAACAATTAGTAATAATATGTTGTATTAATATTAAATACATAAAATATACATGTAATTAAAGAAAATAAAATTGGTCATAGGACAAAAACTCCAATAGCCAACACTTCATGGCATACACGACTGTAGCAAGCTCTAGGGTGTCTGTAGGGTAATTGTATTAATTTGGCATCAACATTCATTACCCATAACCAAGAAAATATCCTCCCTAAGTCAACATTATTCATATCCATATCCAATATGTGTCACATAACATAGTGTACTCCTCACCTAGTTTAAGTAGGATCAACATTAGTGTGGTAGTCAACTGCCACTTCAATAATTGGAAATCATTCTCACATAATCCATACCATTACAACATAACTAATTTTCGGTAAAACCAAAATAGGTTATTATTTGTTGGAAAAGTCCTAGATGAACAACTGATAATAAACCACCAACTCTAAATAGAAATAGATATCAAAAATATTCTTGGTTTCATCCCGAGAAAAAATTGCCTACACACTCTCTCGGTCTACTGATACACCTTCATTGAGATGATGTGACTCATAAAGTGTACCTTGTTGATCCAATATTTATACATATATATAATTTCGTATAGATTATTACTTATTAGTGTACTTAGGATGATGTAAAGGTGTTGGGAATGTCCGTGAGGAGTCTTGGATTCCCCCAAGATTTCACTAACAAACAATACCACAAACCGATCCAGGTACTAGTGGAAAATTTGGTTTATCAAGGCCATTAACACCGTAGGATGTTTCGTTAACCCAAATATCTTTAAATCATAATTATGTAGGCCTTACCTAATTCAAAGATAACTACAAGGTAATTCAATAGGTTTAACACGCCACTGATGATACCCCGACCTCAAGTCAATATTTTAAAAAACACAAGATCCCTAGAACTTGTCTAATGGATGATAAATATGTGGAATAATATTACAGTTTTTCACTTCTATCTGGTTCAACTTTCTGTATTCAGAACCCAAGTGCATATTCCCATCATCCTTATTTGCAACTGGAGAACCCCAAGAGGAAAAAATAGTACTTTTAAAACCCAAATCTATTAAATTTTCTTATTCTCTGTTGATTTATAGAATCTCTATTGGTTACATTCTATATGGTGGAATATAAACTGGATGATCCTTCAACATGAACTCAATTATAAATTCCATATCTCTCTAAGTGGAAACCCAAATAAGTCTCCCGGGAAAACATATGGAACCTATCCACTATATTTTGGAATACATAATTCTTCGCACCCCCATCATACAATTTAAGACTTCCAACATGGGTGGGATCTTCCCTGGTTGCTGAATTTTTGTACCTACATAACCTGCTTGGAAATCCCATTATCCATTATGTAAATAATTTTCAATTTTAAGAGAAATAATGGTTTCTCTACTATGGTAAAAATAAATCTCAGCTCAAAATGCAATAAACCATTCTATACCCAGATAATGTCAAATCCTGACATATCCAAGATGTAAAGATACCAAATGAAAAAATACACCCAAAAATTGATAGAACATACCTTTTTTAAATAGATGTATCTCAATTGTACTCCCAATAGTGTATCAATCATTATAAATCTCTCACAAACTCTAATTATAGACTAAGACCATTCACACTTTGAGAAGTTATAAAATAATGAGAGCCACCATTATCAAATAAGGAACTATTAGGGGTCGAAGATACATGAATAATACCTATAATTATCGATGTTATAGCCTTGATATCCATAAGTTTTGTTTAAACTATATGATAATGTCTTTCCCCTATTTTTTTTGATTTAGTATATGTCCCTAGAGATGCACCACTCAGCTGATTTGAGAACCCTTTTCTAGAAGCACCGCGTCCTCTGAATCGACTACCATTTTCACCAGAGCTCCATCTTTTAGATGTTTATGGTGTTGAAGATCGCTTTATGTATGCTGATTCTCACGAGACTATCCTTCATTACCCATATTTCATGGTTTATTAAAGAACTGTTTTATATATCCCCTTCTATCTCAAAAACTTCACTCTACCGGTGGTCGTGTACAATGCCTACAAAAGTGACCTAGCATAACACACTGATTCTAGATAACTCGTGTAAGATCAAGTGTAACTAATCTATACACCTAACCTCTCTATTTTCTACTTATATGGTCAAAATTTTCATATTGTCGCTTCCCACTCTCAGATGTTGTACCTCATAGTCATCCATCAAAAAACCACATCTCCCCCAAAAGAAACCTCATTCAGGTTCACCTTGGTTTTGAGAGGCCAATTCACTACCTAAGAAAACATATTTAATTTAAATATATTTATGTGGGATATAATCTCAAATTTAATCCCATACAAAATACATATATATTCAGTTGTCTCATCACCTTCCAGCGTTATAACTAAGCATTGGAATTTGATAATGTGAATATCATAGTCCTTAATGGGTAAAATTCCATAGGAGAGTTTCATAAACTCTGCAACTCTCTCCTACCACAATTTATTTCGAAACAATTTCTCCATGAACTTCTCTAGTAATTCATTAGATTCCAATTTTTCCTGACAATCACCCTAATCCTGAGTATCCCACCATCACTTTACTAATCCATGAAACATATAAACTATCATTTAGACTCTCTTATCATAATGAGTCTCTATGTGGTCATGAATAATATGGATAGACTCAATCCAAAATTTATCTACCCTAAGTCTACCCAATACAGTGAAATTCATAGGGTGACTCAACTGAAACTATGGTTTCATGTTATACGTACTCATGAAAACCCACCCAGGGTCTCGTTCCATAAACTACATAACCCTATCAAAGTTCTCTTGAAACTAGTCTCCATGTTCCTCACCTAGAACTATCGGTTCCTAAGTTTCCACTACTGGAGGAACATTTGCGACCATGTCCTCATATTATCTAACAAAATGATTTGTCCTATTCACATGCCTTAGCACACATAAGAATTCTTTTACATAATTATAGGTATTCATATAAAGCCATAACAAGTGGTCCATTATACCATACCCCATGGAAAAAATTGAGGAACTATCACTACCCTTAACAATCATACTTGTAGTTGATTGATAACAAATTTTAAACACAATATCATATTTAATTTTCTCAATTTACGACCATTTCCCCATATTTCAAAATTTTACAATTTTCAATTTCACACTAGGGAAATTTGTAAGAAAAACAAACAAAATCTAGAAAATAAATTTCATATAAACAACACATCCCAAACCTTCTTTCTCATGAATGCCCAAATTCATTAATGTCACAATAAATCATGAGTGCTCATAATGATGCATGTATACTGAACTCTCATATCATACCCAATGATGAGTCGAATCTATAAAAAATAAAAACCTTAATCACATTACACAAAAGTGCATCACTCTAGGTGAAATCATGTCAAACTATAACAAAAAACACCAATAACAGAAATTCCTAATAAGGTCCATGGTATTTCCCACAAAAATGGGTTAGCTACACTCATTAATGAGAACATTACCAAGGGCCGAATAATCCAAGACTCATGAATACATTTCACAAATAGTTATACATAATAAAAGGAAAGAAAACTCTTCTAATACCACTTTGTGATGTCTTTACCCAAGTTCCACATACCAATTTACCAAGATGATTAAAACATGACCGCAATAATTCCTCCTTGTATGCTATAGGTCATTAACTAATAGTAAGGTTAGATAATAGATACCCCGGGGAATCTATACTCTCTTTATCCAAGCAATATAATAAAATAAATAAACATAAAATAAAAAAAATATAATAATTACAATAATAATAATAATAATATCACATGATGACAAAAACATGAATAAAATATCCAACCCAAACTATTATATATGTATTTAACTTTAAGTTCCAATTACCGATATTCAGAATAAAAAATAAAGACACATTGAAAAATCCAAAGAGGGTCCAAAAATCAAGTTTGGTTCTCTCTTCTATGCTCCATCCTGACTCAACCATCTAACATAGTGATCTTTCCCTTATCCTGCACTTCCAACATGAATTTTATTTGGGTACTGATCATGGAGCCCTAGTAGTGTGTGATTAAAACTCAATAGCCCACCAACAAATACATATAAAACATTATATCAAAAATATTAATTTATAAAGTTGTATAAAGAATAATGTACAATAACATTTAAATATTTTTCAGAATTAAATATTCATTATTTATCAACATGAATACGACCAGGTTCACAGTGAATCCCAACCCATCAATACCTTCCCTGTCCTATGTTAGAGTCTCAAAAATATCAATTAGGAAAACCATAATTCATTATAATAAAATTAATTTCATTATCCACTAAATTTCATTTCATATCATGGCCATTTTGAACTATAGTATATTTCCAATCTCATGGGTGTAGAATGTCATTCCAAGCACCCTGAGTGTATTTGTAGAATCAGTCAATGTCCTACACCTCATGGGTATTTGGATCATTAGTTCATATCCCATGACTCAAGGTTATATGGATCATCAGTCCCTATCAAATACAATAATATCCACATGCACAAATTTGATCCAAAAACATCATGGTTGAATCCTCATAGGTATATAGTGCAACAGTTTGTGTCCCACACCCCAATATGAATCAATCGCCTTTATCATGTATATCACATTTATCAAGGTAAATAAAAATTAACCTTCTAAACAAAATTTTACATCAGGATATTAAATTTCAATTATGACATCTATCGGAATCCATTACTTTAATCACATGGAATAATATGAATAATTCACCACTAAACCATCAATCAATATTTAATCTCATATCTGATGAACCCTTCAAGGTTATACAAAACATCACATTATTTTCATTAAAAATCAACTCCATATCTCAATAATTAACAATGTGCTCGATCCCATCAAATTAAAAAATTACATAATCCCAATATACCCTCAATTTAATAATAAAATAGTTTAATTAATTATTTTACCCATTAATTAATAAAATTCAATATGGGATTTCCAAACATTATTATTTTTATTTAAAAATAACATGCACAAATATATAACCAAAAATATGATATTTTCAATGTATACCTCATAGATCATGGTGGTTGATGAGAAATCACAAATCAAAAATCCCAAAAATTAAATCATAACAATAAATTACACAATAAAGATCAAAATCTAATACCAAAACCTAGATCCAAGGTCAATAAGGTTATGATCTATTAAATCCTAGATCCAAAACCATTCAAATAGATAATTGAACACTCCTCTTGACCCCAAAATAGTGAAAAGGGAGGGATAAATCTATATAGGAAGGAATCACATACTAGGAGAGGTGTAGATTCCTCTACCAGACCTTTGATTCAACCAAAATAGAGTTAGAATGGCATTTGAATCCATCTGGGAGCCTCCAAATTTGAAGTAAAAAATATTAGGATAAATAAGGGATAATGTGGGTGAATTATGGGGGTTTGATAATTTTAAAATAATTTTTTGGTGAAATAAAACATTTGGGTATGATTTCTCAGGATAGGGAGCACAATTTTCCCAATTTTTGCCCTCTCTTATAGGTCACACATATACAACTATGACGGTGCACAATTTTAACAATTGTGTGAAAACTATGAAATCCCCCACTATTTGGGGTTTCGCGGTTTTCTGGGGCAGGCACATGATTTGGGAAAACTATGTTCTCACAGTGCACTGCCCCCTTTTCATCCAACACTCCCATTTTTTTACCCGTAACAACCCAACAGTAATCTAAACCATGATATACCAAAATAATGGAAAATGAGTACCTATAAACTAGCATGATACACCATCATAAATGGTCAAGAACTGACACTAGGGGTGGGAGCTCATACGTCATAACTTTTACTAATGAAATTATTAGATATGGATGTGTATACTTGATGAGGTATAAGCCGTATTCCTTTAAAAAATTCAAGGAATATTAGAATAATGTTGAAACCCATATTGGTAATAATATTAAAAAAAATATTCAAAAAATAGTGGTGAATATATTAATCATGAAATCATTTATTATTTATAGTAATTTGGGATTCTATCATAATTCACTCCACCTTATACACCATAAGAGAATGGTGTAAGTGAAATGAGGAATATCACCTTATTATAAATAGTTAGATCAATGATTCATCATGCGAGTCTTCTGTTATACTTTTGGAAATATGCATTATATATAGTCGGATAAATTACCAACCAAGTGATAAAAAATCATCAAATTAGTATTCCATATTTACATTGGTATGTAAATGAACTTGTATTGTTGAATGTATTAGTTTGAGGGTGTGAAGTGTTTGTTAATGTTATTTAGGTAAATAGACATATAACCTTAGGTACAATTTGTATCTTTATAGGATATCTCTATGAAACATGAGGATAATGACTAATTATCAACTTAAATAAGAGTATTATGACTGAGAAAAATTGACATTACTTGAGGGGTAACAAATCCTCATAAGAGTTTACAGGATTAAGATTGAATTTTCTAAATTACATGCTCAAAATACACATGATTTGGTATTATATCTTCTTCCAAAATTACCTATACAAGTTAATTTTCTATAGAATCAATTACTAAGTTGGAGAACAAGATAGGTTATATAATACAAATTATATGATTCTCTAGTCAATAAGGATATGGACTGAATATTAGTTGATATAATGATCTTGTATCCTATTAGGGTGTATTTTGTGGAAGATATGTTTTAATGTGGTAAGAAGATATGAATTTTAAAACAGCTTCCAAGTATTAGAACTTAGTCAACATTTTGGTAGATCCTCTGGTGGATGAAATGTCATTTTTGATTTAAAAGGAAATTCGAGAATAAATTTGGCACTGAAGGACAAATTAGTACATTTAGGGCATGACTAGATTGAAAAAAATTCAAACATCATAGAGTCGTAGAGAAAAATGAAATCATTTCACAAGTTTTTGTTTTTGAAATCCATTAGAATTATACTCTTGCTTTGTTTTTACCATGACTATGATATTTGGAATATAGATGTCAAAAAATTATTCCTCAATGGAAACTATCATGAAGGTATATATATAGGCCACATACCAATTGTTTTTGTCACTCCAAAGGATGAAAACAAGGTATTCAAGGATTAGGGAGCAAAAAAAAATGCAAAAAAAAAATATGTATTGAGATAGAAGATTTAATGGATTCAATATATATCAGTGATTAGGTTAGTCAAGTATGTTATTTTATGAACATGTCTAGATATATGATACACCATAATCACGATACAGATGTATCAAGATGACCCAGGTGACAACCATAAGATGGTATCCAGGTCTATGAATAATTACTTGAGATAAACTAAGTATATGTTCTTACTAAATGGAGATGATGAAGATCTAGTCATCATAGGATATACAAATGATAGTTTCTATATAGATCATTATAAACAAAAATTACAGTTGGGATATATCATTACTCCCAGTGGAACTGTAGTGATAAAAAATATCTCAATGTATTTTTTGGTCATGGATATTATATAAATGTCCTATTATATTGTGCTTTTTGAAGAATATATTGAATATGTTTGGATATATACCTATATCTAATATAATGATGTGATTCCTAGTAGTAAAGATCCTAAGCCACATTATTGTGATAGTGTTGTAGTAACGGTTCATGAAATGTCCATAATATCATATTAGTGTATGAAGAACATACTTTATAAATATCATCTCATAAGAGTTTTTGATATAAAAAAGATGAATGGGTGGAGAGTAATGTCTCCAAAAAAGACAATGGGGTCTAACCATTTACTAAATCTTTTAATCTGTTGACACATGGAAATATTGTGGGATATTGTGGGCTTAAATTCATTATAATTTGTCTCTCCTCCTAGTCGGACTCTATTGGAATTAGTGTCCTTGATCCAACATTATGTTCTTTTGATGGAATATATATTAAAATAATTAAATATTAATTACAATGTCTTATTAGATATTGTTTATAGTTCAATTTTAATTTAATTTAATAATATCAATGAGTATATGTAGCATTGAAAAGATAATTCCATTTCCCTTTTATGATGATAACCTTAAAATTACATAACGATTTTCATAAAACATATTATATATTTGGATAACATTATATGATGGTGTTCTTTGTATATTTACTATCATTTGTGATTACTCATAAGAATATGAGACTTTATCTCATGAATCACTCACTTAGTAGTCTTAATGATGGGTGGTTATGAGAATAGACCGACCATTATTAATTCCACATATTTATGTGTCACTGTATATTACTTTTTGTTAGTGTTGGTAATGGTCATTATAATTTAAGATTATTATTAATGCATTTAATGACACACACATTTATATGTATTTATATAAACCATGATAAAAATAGTATATGGGGAAATTCGGTATGTTGGGAGTGTCATGAATGACATGTTATTAATGAATATGATAAGGAAGGATTTGTTCCATCCATATTAATAGATGTTGATATGTCGACCATTTATTGAAAAATAATTTTCACATTATATTTCATGATCCTATTGTAATGATGAATTTATTTCAGATTTTCAATGCAAATAAATCGCAATCATATAGTTTGATGACATTAGTGTGAAACCTTCACGATGATATATCATGAGAAATGGAATAAATTTCATAACAATAACTCATATGTGGTTATCGATGCTGAGACATTAAATCCATTCTCATGGGTTCCATATCTCATTTCTAGATAATAATCATAGACATGAGGAAATCCCACTTAATTTCAATAATAAATAATCCTATGGGTTACACACTAATTTATTTCATCGATATTTATTTAATTATATTGGAAATTAATTATTAGAATAAATACTATTTTAAATTCATAAGAATAATTATAT
The DNA here is from genome assembly GCA_963277665.1 of Viscum album. NCBI lineage: Eukaryota > Viridiplantae > Streptophyta > Magnoliopsida > Santalales > Viscaceae > Viscum > Viscum album. Next base: position 1,855,897,919 of record OY728145.1, read on the forward strand.
TGAAGAATAATTGATCACTTAAATGAAGTAAAAAGGTTATTCACAGTGTAATTATTTAATTGAGCAGATACATAATACTTATTTTTTGAATTAATAAATATTTATTATTTATTAAATAATTGATAAAGAATAATAGAGGACCATAATTTTTTCTTGTGATGAATATAATTTTTTCATGCTTTTCAAATAATATATAGCATTTTGCCAATTAGTGCACAACATGTGAAAATAATAATTAATTTTTTCATTCCATGGATTGGAGTCATATAAAGTTTGACATGTTATTTAAGGTTTTTATGGAGTGTAAAAAATATATTAACACTAATACTATCAGTATAGATTTATGAATATGTATGTTGTGTTTAGATTGATTGAAATTGGGATTGGTAGGGCATAATGAAATTTTAAGTTTTCTCCCATGTTTAAAGAACTCTCTAGATGCTTTCATTCCTCCTCCACCATGTAAATATTAAGAGTGGAAGGAGTATTATTTAATACCAAAGGAATCATCACAAAAATCAATGAAAATATTAAATGATAATAGATTAACCACACTAGCACCCATAAATTAATCAATATTGTTCTAGGATCAAAGGATAATGTGTGGATCATCTCTTAAAAGATTATAAACTTGTATACTACATGAAAAATGAAGGTTCATGGAAACAAATTTCATATGTTCAACACCATAATAAAAAAAATTCATGATCAAGGTATCCATTATTCTTATAGATTTAAATTAAATATAAATTTAATGTAGAAAATATTCTCTTGCTTTTGGTGATCTTATTATTCAATGATAATTATATAAATTTTGTTGCAAATTAAATTTAAGAGATGTAAAATATGTAAAAGATCCATCAAGTATGATAATTTTTGAGTGTGGATTTCACATGATAACTGTTTATATTTTACCTAGAACAAAAGTATACTTATCCTACCTTTAAAATTGAATATATTTGACTGATCATTACACCAATCAAGTAGCTGGAATACCATATGATTCTATCGGATGGGAATACTATAATCATTAGAATCAAACCCCATCACTATCCCTATAGATATAAATTTTGAATTATTCATGTCTCACATTGAAAACTACCTCAGATAGCTCATTGAACTATGAAATAATGATCTATAGGGGATATAATATTTGCATTAGCTATATATTTCCAAAAAATTGGTATCTATTAACAATATTATTAAATATTAAAATTCGGGGGGTATCAGTCATGCAGGACACCTATGAGAGTGTCATGTAGAACATGAAGTGTGAGACACATGCCTATGGAATGCACTTACACCCCATGTACATATATAAACTATAATATATATATTTTTAGTAAGACTATTAAATATCATAAGGAATAAATTTAGAGATAGGAACTGAGATAGAGAGATATTCTTAGGCCTGGTGAGCTTTAGTGTTGATATAATAAAAAATATTAAATATATTACATCACACACTGTCATTTTTTCTAAAAGTGGAAATTGGAGACATATTTTTGGGATGAAATATTTTTTATAACCTAGGAATGATATATTCTTTTATCATTGGAGAATTGTTTAAATGTTTGGTCATGAGTTCTATTAAAAAAATAAATTAAAAACATAATATATTATTTAATTTTGATGCATTGTCATACTCCTCTCAGTATAAAATCCTTGATATAGTGAGACCCTATGGTTATCCACATAACCCCTGGGATAGAGAGGGGATACATGGATGATTTTTTAGGGAAGAATGATGAAGGATAATTTATTTGAAATTGTCATTCCTATTGGATTTCGTAGATCTCGCTAATGACATTGGAATGTGATAGATCTTTATCAGTGATTGATTTATCCTAAGTACCACAATTTAATTGTCATGTGTTTATTTCCCCATTTGATTATACAGTGATGATCAGAAATAAAATCCACCAACAAAATGATTTGTGGGTCATTCATTCTTACAAGTATGAGATTGTATTCTTGGTATTTTTAACTATTAATATTATTTTATGTTGGTTATTAATTTGTCGTTCTAATGTAAATGAATCAATTATAACAAAAAATGGATGATGTCCATTCCTCTATTCCTAGTGTGAATTTATATTCTCGTTATTTCTATGTTCATCATTGGTATTTCCATGGCTATCAGTTTTCCCATTATATGATAATCACTTGTTTTTAAAATATTCTTTATAGAAATGGTTCGATTCCATGGGTTCAGGTTTGTGATCAATGGGATGATTGAGCTGCGAAGGCAATGGTAGTTGAAAGAGGTGGATCAAGATAATATTTGACGGTCCCTGTTTTTGATTTGGTAGGTGGTGTGTCATGAAATGTAAAGAGAGGAAATTATTGAGTAGAGTATGTGGATAGAATTAGTCCACCATTGATTTAAAGTTTGATATATCCCATATCTACGATTTCCTTACAAGAAATTTGGTGTAGGCAACAGTAGAAGTGGTACAGGAGAATGTATGGTACAATTTGAAATTTTAAAAAAATAATCAATAACATAACGTGTAGTCCAATGAACACAAATATTGTACTCCCAATTATATGGTACTAGGGATTAATTGTAACGAATAATCCCACACACTATATGATATGTGTCACATGCCATGTGACCTTTTACTGGAGGGTCGATGCATACCCTAGGGATATAAATGCACAAATACCAATAGGAAGATGGGCATGTAATGAGTTCATGGGAACGACTTGATACTCGGACACGGAAAATTACAAGGGCATTCCCATAGTACATGGGAACAACATAAATTAAATTGTCATGGAAAGATGTACATGAGCATGGTCTAGTGGCATGTTGAGTGTCGACCTAACCTCTTACACCATGTTTTCGATGAGAACCTTTTGTGTATTTTAATGAATATATGTTGTCTGATATGGTGATATACAGACAATCTCGGTTTGGAAAGATTCATTGTATTCTCCCAGTACACACCTTGTACATTTTTGAAGGTTGGTTGAGGCCCACATCCTCATTAGTTTTAACCAGTATCAGTTGAGTGTGATTCCTTGGCCCACCACTATGAGGGTATAATGTATAATTAGATCCTATATATAGGATTGTGATCCCCTCAATAGGTTGGTCTCATATAAAGTTTTCGGAATCCATATATGATGTATGAGGTGGGATCCTCTGTTATATCATATTTACTATGTGGTTTTGAATAATCATAATTACAAACATATGTGTTTGTTTAATCCGTTACGTAGCTAGTTATTCGAGTTAGGGTTTTTGGTGTCCCCCATGTGGATTGGGTTTGACCTAATATATTGGAATCAATATCATTATAGATATATATAATACATCTTTATAGAGACTATATGATAATGAATATTCTTATGAATTCCATCCGTGATATATTAAATCAAGGAGTGAGTTATATCAGATATGTGTTACCTTAAAGTATCTAGCAAAATATTTTGGCTAGTAGTATGGTTGAGACAACATTGTGACTGGGATTTTTTATGACTATATTTGGGTTTTCATTGTTCATATTTATATGTATCAAATTCTTATTAACATTCCTTGTAATTATCTAAATACTCAGTTGATGATTATGTTTGGTGATTTTGGGGTGTCCTATTATATATTGATATACACTCCCCCACAAGGGATCTGCGTGCATGTTTTTTGCACTATACGCATGATAAGAAATTTGTAGGGGACCTAATAGGATGCGTAGGTGGATAATAGTGATCTAGAATAACTATAGTTGGACTAGTTGTTTAATTTGATAGAATTCCCCTCCTTTTGATCTGCTTGAACTTTTTATTGATTTGGTGTGATTGTTTCTGGATTAGTTTAATTACAAAATTATATCATAATCTGATGATAGGAGTATATGTATACATGATTTTTTTATCATTTGTGTTTTTCCATTTTATAATTGTTATTTTAATATTGGAGATGATTGTGTACGTACAACTATATTAGTCCACGACCTCCCATGTGTGTGATATGCCTACAAGTATTGGTTATAATGCATTTTCTTATTAGAGGTTGGATTGGGGTGTCACACTTGGCCTACTTATAATTATGAGGGCCCTAATAATTTTTATTATAACAAACACACTTCCTATGGATGGGTATGTGTTGTTACAACTATATTATTTGAATTCTCATTGATGTTTATGTTCAGAAATACACTTATCTATTTTAATAATGAAAATAATTTAAGTGATTTTTAGGATTATATTTCATGATAAATTTATGATGTTCTATATTAATTTTAGGATAAATTTTTTTACTAAATTATTCTAGATATGTTTTGAGGTTTATGGAAACACTATTTATATATTATGTTTTAATTAGAATGAAAGGGTTTTAAACCATACTTTTGGTAAAGAATCATCCTTTTATACCTTATCTATGGATAACATGTATGGATCAGGTACACTAAATTTGGAGTATATGTATTGATTAGGAACCATACATTTTTTTCAATCCTATGTTTGAGAAAATAATCTATGATTCATTATCCCATCATTTTGAATTCAACCTGACCTTGTCAACAATACTTTTGGTGTCTACCCTATGTTAGACTTGGTCAACTATTGAGTTTAAATTCAAGATCATTTTATGATTTATAAAATGTCTTCTCAATAGTTAATATATCTTTGAAATATTTCTAATGACTAATTCAAAGGCCCTATTCAATGGGTAAAATTATTATTATTTTGAATGGAAGTTATGATTTAATCCAATCACTTAAATTCAAATTATCATAGTTTATTTGGATGAATTTATGGATCTATTTGATGGGAATAAAATAATTTTTTATTATTAAATAATTATGAACATATCATTCAAAATGATTATTAAATTTTATAAACAATGATCTCTCTTCTATTCTTAAGATATAATCTTTAAAGACACACATGTTTTAATATTTTTCTATTTAATTGTAATGTAGTTTTTTATACTGTAATCCTCATGTTGATATATTTCATGAAATATCATCTATATGTGGGATCTTTTTAGAGTTATTATTTCTAGAATATTTTTTATCTATGGAAGATAATATATATTTCTTATTATTTTTTATTGCAATCTATGATATGACCCTATTTCTAAAAAACATAATTTTTCTTTGAAGTATCAACTTCTCATACATAATCGTAGTGGAGTGTCAGCTTCTCAATGTATATTATTGATATCAATGTTCCCTAAAAATTAACATGATATAATGTATGTTTTGTAGTGAATGTACTCATATGTAGAGATCTTTGAGAAACATGACTAGTTTAGTGGAAAAACCATATCTCACTAAGAGAGCATTGGTGGTGTGTACTATGAGAACTTAATCCTCCGAACAGCTACCAAACATAATGTTTTATAATATTTACATTTCTACTCAATATGTTTTTTAGAGAATATAATGTGGTATATACTTACAATACACAAATAGGGACATATGTTTATTCTATTATGATCTTCAAAAAGGACACAATTCACCCGCATATTGTGTGTCATTATATTATTATGTCCTAAAAATTGGTATAAATGGAGTCTATTTTGAAGAATTTTAATAATCTATAATAATCATAAATAAATGGTCTACAAAAATAAAAGATTTATATAGTTGAACTCAAAAAATGCATATCAAGGATCAGAGTTCCAAACATTAATGGGAATAATTATTGTTTTTTGATAGAAATAATGATTATCTATTTAATGAAACTTGGTTTTAATGTCTGTATGATTTTTTTGGCCTTATGAAATTCATGAAAAACCATAGAAGTGGGATCCAATTAATGAAACTGAATATGATATCAATTGAAGAGAAATGAATTTTATTATATATGGTGTTGTTCTAAATGAATTCAATCAAGGATCACAATGTACTAATATCTATAATATGTGAAACAATATCACATTTTCATATAAAAGAACTTGCAATGTCAGGAAAATATGAATTAAAACAAGAAGGATAAAATTCAAAACCATCAAAATGAATGATGGTGAATGAATTACTCAAATGAATAGAAGATTAACAAAAATAGTAAATTGTGTTTCTTCCTTGGGAGATCCAATTTCCCAAAAAAGTCCTATTTTAAAAGTTCTATTATTCATTCCCTCAATATGGAATGGAATATCATTTATAAATGTAAAATTTTATCATGTAAAAAATATTTCAATAAATTAATTGATTGGTACTCTAATTATGTAAGAAGATGAGATAAATGATGAATCAGAATATCGTAGAAAGATAAAATGGGAAAAGACATCCCTCAAAGTCACTAATTCCAAAAAATAAATGAAACACAAGGATGATAATGTATCCTTCAATGAATTAGAATATTCATATTATGGAATTGAACTAGATCATATATCCATTAGATTTATTATATTCAATAAGAAAAATAATGGCCAAGAAGTATTTTTTCAACAATGTCATGAAATATTGTCGAGGTCATAATGAAGTAATACTGTGTGAATAAAAGAAAATGTTTTTATCATACATGATTTCCCATAAGTAAACTAATATAAAAAAATATAGAAAATAAAGGAATATATTATTCAATGACACTGATTATGAGTGAAAAGTTTTGAAATCAATTAATGAAACTTAGAGTGCTTTTGAAGACACCAACAACTCTTCTAAATTAAAATTAGAAAAAGGGATAAATGATTTTAAATAAAACATGATTTTATTGATAAAGAGGAATAAGAATCTTATTACTTTCCCCTGACTCTAAAAGCTGTTCTAACATTAAATAAGATGCCCAATGCTCCATGTTTGAGTAATTGTATGAATATCTTATAAAAAATCATAAATGACTATATAATATCCATTATGTTTTCTAAAGTTAAAAACATGTCATAATAAAAAAATATTTAGAATTAAGAGAAAAAATTAACAGACATTCTTCAACCTACACAATATATGAATGTAGAATTAAGGAGTTTCAGGATATGGTAGAATCCTTAAGAAGTTATGATATTACATTGAATAATGTATAATAATATATAAATCAAATTCATTATAAAAATAAATATAAAAAGGTAAAATATGGAATAGTGATCAATGGTGAATATTATTATTTTAATAGAAATTATTTTGTACATGGTTCTGATAATAATATCATGGGATGAGTAACAATTTTTTCATTTTTAATTAAAGGAAATTAACCTAATAATTATTGTTTTATAAATCCCCAAATAAGTGGTTTAAATTTTATTATAGAAATATTTCTAAATATGGTTCTCTAAATTTTGGTAAAATAATATAGATATGGTTAGCCAGATCATTCATTTCCAACATAGACGGTCCCAAGATCATTTGGATTCCAAAAAAAACCTTGAATTTATTTTTTTATGTAAAAGCCCACAATTAAAAAAATTAGATATGTTTTATGGATAATGGATACTCAAGGAACCTGAGTGGAGACTATTACAATTTTCATACTCTATAAAAATTAAATATAGGTCCACTAACCTTTGATGGTAATGAAAACATAAAATAATTTGAGTTGGAACCATTGGGGATCCATACACATTTCTGACCAATAAAGTCGTATATGTTCAATGGTTGAAGCATAATATGGTAAGTATATCTAAACCTTTTTGATGATAAATTTTATGTTAAAATTTAGAGTAACGTGTTCACTATTTTTAATTTTAAATAATTCTATTTAGGGAACTTTGAATTGAAAATATTTACAATTAGGATCTTATTCTCTCATGTGAATAAAAATTATATTTTTTAACTAAAGTTAAAGTTGAAACATAGAGATTTAATACGATACCTAGACACGATAATTCAATTCTTCCTATAAAAATTACATAAGAAACAATTATTTTCTTATTTTCCTATTATTAAATTTGATAATGGTAGAATTTTTTATTCATTCTAAACAAGAATGAGAAATTAGTCACTGTTAAAATCTATTAAAAAGGATTCTACATCTAAACTACTCGAACATATCATCCAAGATTTTTTTCGACTATCCAAAGAAGATGTTCTGGATAAATAATAATACATTTTTGAATTATTAGATGATTTTTCTTGATTTACATTGTTTTAATTATACAAATTTTAATGTAAAATTTTCTCAATTTTTATTAACATTTAAAAAAATGTAAAAAAAATAGTTTACATAATTTCATTTACAAATAATCATGGATATCAGTTTGAGAATCATTATTTTTTTCTGTCAATATTGGTGATTAAACATACATATTCTACTACATGAATTCATAACTAGAATGAATTCTAGAAAGAATAAATATGACTATTCACGATGTGGCATGAACTATGTTACCTGAATATATTCTTCCAACCTCTTTATTTAGGTAGTATATATCAATACATATTTCTATATCATGAATAGTTTTTTAATAAAACCCTCTCTTAAAATTACACGCTATGAGTTATGGAATAATAGAAAACCCATATTTGGATACTTTAATGTTTTGGGATGCAAGTAATATATCTTGAATAATAAGGAAAACCATAGTAAATTTAATCCAAAACGTGATGAAGGAAACTGTTTAGGATATTATGCTACTTATAAATCTTTAATATTGTATAATATAAATTACAAGACAATTTAATAATATTTTTCATGTAATGTTTTATGAAATGTTTCCATTTTTTCATGGTTAAAATCGTATAGATGAAATTACCAATTCATTCAATAAAATAGGAATTCAATATCCTAAAGACTATTTTTTAAATAAATAAGGATATCAAGAAATTTATTCTATTTTTGAATAACATGATACATGTGATACAAAAAACATCTTACCTAGACAACCTAGAACCTTAAAGACCACCCATTAGATACAGTTATAGGATATCAATTTTTAAGATTTAGGAATATAATGAATGTAGGAAGTCTAGTATAATTCTCTGTGTTCCTATATCAATTATAACCTAAAACCATAGAATAATAATTACATGATGTAAATTGGATAATATTTATATAAGAGTAACTTAACCAGTTTAGAAGAAACAATGTCTTGGAAATAGTTTGTAGTACATAAAATCTTCTATTGTTAATAAACAAATGGAATGTTATTAGTAAGAATGATAAACAAGGAATAATTATTTGAAATAATGAAAGATTATTATCTAAAGGATGTAGTCAGGAAGAAGGGATATATTATGATGAATCCTTTTATCATGTATCCATATTAATAACCATTATAAGTCTTTTGTCTTATGTATCACATATGAATCTTAAAATATATCTGATTGATGTAAAATTTTATTTTTTTAAATTTATATTTAGTAGAGTAATTATATGTTTACCAACCTCTTGGTTTAAAAATACCCATATACCCAATTCTTATTCTGAACATTGTATATCATTTTGTGGCCTTAAATAAGCACGAAGATCTTAGTATTAACTATTATGTTATTTTTTATTGAGAAATTGATTTCTATAGGGTTGGAATATCTCACTGTTTTTATGAGAACATTATTTTCTCAAATTTTGATAATAAAAATTTATATAGGTTATCTTATATTTTGTTCAACTAATAAAAAACATTGCAGTATGTTTTTAAAAACTATGAAAAAAATAATTCGTATTGATTAAAATGGGGGAATTAAAATTCATAATTGGTTTTTAAATCTATCAAAAATATAATGGGATTATTTTGAATCCAATTAAATATATTATTGAATTTTTAAAAAGTTTATAATTCAAAATAATAAGTATTATATAACTCCATTGTGTAGTAATATTAAACATTATTTGGATAAAGATGGAAAAATAGTTGATAAGATGTCATATAGATGTATAATTGTTAGTTTTCAATATCTTACTTATAGTAGACCCAACATTATATTTTATATCCATCATTGTAAAATATTTAAACAAAAACCAAAATATTCTCATCTTAATGTAGTTAAAATAATTTTTATATATTTTAAAGGAACTGTTTTTATATCATTAATTTATCCAAATCATGTTATTCTAATTTATTTTTATATTCAAATGATGATTTTGGAGGATTTACTTTCGATAGAATGATAAAATTATAAAATTTTCACATTTTAGGTAAGTACATAGTTTCATGGTCTTGTGGGAAACATCATTCATTTGTGTTGTTAATATTTGAGGTAGAATATATTTCTATTGGAAGTTGTTGTGAACAAGTGTTGTGGATGAAACACATAAATTTGGACATTAAACAAAATTTAAATATTATTATTATTTTATATATTAATTAATGTGAAATTAATATTTCAAAAAATACTATGATCCTATTAGAGAATAAGAATATTAAATGAGAAATCACTTTTTAAGAGATAATTCCATAAGAGGGTATTTAATAAAAAAAATTTGATACTGAATATCAACATGTGGATATTTTCATTAAAACACTTCTAATTGATATTTTTAGGCAGTATAAGTACATATCATTTTAATAAAATTTTATTTTAGTTAATTAGACTCTAGATATATATTTAATAAAAAATATACATCAAGAGTTTTTTTAATTTATTGATTATGTTTTTTTATTTATATTTTATAAATTTAGGTTACATATTTAATAATTTATTCATAACTATTATTTTAATAAATTATGGTTTTATTATTCTTTTTAAAAGAGATTTCTTTTCAAAATTAAAATCCCAAATTATTACATTTAATATTTTGGCTCCAGAACCCGAACAAATGTCAATAAAGAAATTATATTTTATGCATCATTATTCTATCCTAAATGCTCCACAATTTCATCCTTCCGGACTCTTGATTTCTCACCAATTCCTAAAATCAGAACTTCAAACCATCACATTTTTTTAAGGTGAAGTTTAAGGGATAAAAACAAGGTGTTTCAGGAATATATAATTGGTAGTGATCTTTAGTATCTAAAATAATATTCCTTCAAGGAATGTTAATCGATTTTGAGTGGTTTTTACAAAAAATATAATTTTAATGAAATATATGAATTTTAAAGGTTTGGGATTTATTTAAAATGATAAAAAATACATCTCATGTTTTCAATAGTAATGTGATAGAGTTTTATACAAAACTCATACTTTTGATTTGGAGACACTGAGGATTTAGTATACTTAATGGTAAACAATGTAGAGTTTTCTATTTATCTAGTAAGAATTACCCATATTTCCATTACCCGCATAATGGTGTTTTTTACATAAATCATTGAACAATATTTATTCATGTTCAATAGTCAAAAGTTATTATGTCTTATATTTATGGAAGTACCGTTGTGAGGAAGATAAATGTGATTATTCTTGAAGATAGATATATGGTTTTGGTAACATTTATTTAATATGTTATAGTAATCATGATATTCGAGATGAAAAATATTATATTTCGAGACATGTATGTCATGTATTATGTTCTGTTAAATTAATATTATTTTTGAGACATATGATAATCTATAAGCATCATTGTTTTCCAAAATAGGATAAATTGTCATATATGTTTTGAAGAATTGTTTCTATCTTTATTTATAAAAAACAATAAGATCTAAGAGGTCTAGAAGACTATTGGATGTCACCACCACAACATGTCTTCTGCTATAGTATTGATAATATTTGGTTTCATTTGGAAAACTATGAAGGGATTGATGGTGTCTAAAAGTGAAAATGATCAATAAGAATTTGGTTCTCATCATCTAAAGAAGAAAAAAATCTATAAGTCTTCTAGATCAGTGTGGTTTCATTTTGAAGAAATTGGTGAATCCAAAGTAGTAGGAATTTCCTATGAAATTAAAAGAAACTTAAAATAAATTTAATTGAAAAATACAATGAAAATGTATCCCTCAATACTCATAAGAATATTTATGTTAACACAATAGTGATTCCCTTATTTATAGATATAGAAGATGATAAGAGAATTCGGTTCATGAAGTAGAATATGAGGTTAGATAAGTTCACCAACTAGTTTTTGTATAATGAAAAAAAAATAAAAGTGTATTCTTATACTTTTTTTGTTATAGAAGTACGTGTTATGTTATTTAATTTTAAATAATAGCTTGAATTTGAGTTGAGAAGGAGGCCCTTGAAGATCACAGGGTTGATTGGAATGCTCAAGATGGCAATAACATTGACACACCTTTAGCTAAAACTATTAAAATGGTTGAAAATAATTTAGTTTCTATTGTATATGTATCTTTGGATAATACGTATTGTAAATTAGCTGAATAGGTAATGGTTCTAGAAAATATTTTATCCTCATAGAGTGAAATAATTTAATGATGGTACCTTCCCATGGGTAATGCAGTATAACCCACTAGAAATCTAAAAAAAATGCAATTATAATAAAGCTAATATTAAGTATTTTATATTCATATCAATTTTTTGTATGAAATAATTACTCATTTTCATGGTGATATGGAAGTTTCTAGAAAATATTTGAAGATTTAAAATGTTTTGTTGTTCCAGAATCAAGGTTAGAATAATTACAGGATCGGATACAAAGGTTCAGAGAATATTCAATTTCTAGGAGATATTTTTATGATATTTATAGTTAAATGGATATAAAAATTGGGAAAATAAATGGAGATTTAGTTTAAGATCCAGATTTTGGAGAACTATAAAAAACATTGTCTGTCAAATGAATAAATAAGAATTATTTAAAGTCATGAATGTTATTATACTTCTAGTCGTCGAACTTTTAAGGATTTAATATAAATATTTTAATCTATTGTAGCTATTTTGTTCTATAATATGATATAATATTCAAAATAAAATGTGTGAATGTTCTCCATTACACACTCTTCTGGTCAATCAGAAGGACCTTTTTGAATGATTAAAATAGGATAAACTTGGTATTTAAAACCATACCAATTATTTGGGTGATATGATGTAGAATTTTTTGTGGTCATTAAAGACTCTCCATGAATTTCTTGATTTATATTTTATTTAAAACATAAAAATGTGAATGAAAAAACCCTTTATGATGAAATTGGTAGGATCCTTGAAGCATAATTTTTGGGTGATAATGGATGAACTCAAGGTCGTTCATCAAAATAATCATGATTATTTTTTATCAGAATCATTATCTAAACTAGATCCTTCAACCTCATCCAATCAGACCTCTAAAAAAATTAAGATTAATATCTCATGTAATCAAGGACAAATTTTAAGGATAATATTAACAATATTATATAATGTTTAAATATTTTTTATTTTTCTAAACATATTGATTTTTTAGGAAGAATTTTGTATTAACATAAAGAAATATTCACTTATAGTCATGTTAAGTAATAATTATGTTATACTAAATTTTAATAAATTATTATATCTTAAAAATGGGTGAATTTTGGTAATCACAACATTATCATGAATAAGATATTAAATGGTGAGAATTTTATAAAATAGGAAAAATTTGGATAAATGGATTTCTTTTGTTAGGAAAACCCAAAATTTCTTATTTATATTATGTATTTTGAAATTATTTTATTTTTGTTATCATTTTGTATATTTTATATGTCATTATGATCCTAAAAAATGGGATATTGTTGTGAAAGTTATTTTCCAACAATAATCTTCCAATTCTCATTGATTTTGATGTTGAAAAATACCGTTGGTTGATTAACTAATCAAAATAATTTTTTTAGGATTATATTTAATGACAATTATTTATTATTCAATTTTGATTTTGGGTGAATGTTTTCTTTAAATTATTTTTTATTTGTTATTATATGTTTTGAAACATTAATTATACCCTATATTTAAAGTGGAATGTAATGTTTGTTAATCCTAATTTTGGTCCGGAATCATACTTTTTCACCAACTGTTATGAATAAATGTATGGATTAGTTACCCTACATTTGGAATAAAAGTATGGATCAGGAACCAAACTATTTGTATCAACCATTCATTTTAAGATGTAATGAATGGCTCATTAATCAATATTGTTATGTTAATAATATGGTGTCAACCATAATTTTGATAGGGACCCTATGCTTGACTCACTCTACTATGGATTTTAAATTCTAGATCATTCCAAGTAATTTTCTAATTGACAAACTAGAATTAATATATCCTTGAAATATCTTTTTATTTCTGATTCTAATGAACTCATTCAATAAATTAAATCATTCATATTTATATGGTAAGATACAAATTACTCATGATAATTAAATTCAAATGATCATGATTTATCAGGATATTTTTTTGGATATATTTGAATGGATGAAAATCATTTTTTCATTTCAAATTGAAATAGTTGAATTTTCTAAAAGGATAAATTTATTTTACAAGAAATTACATATATACTACTATGACGATATTCACTTTAGGTTCATGTATGTTTCAACATATTTTGTTTGAGTGTCATGTTGTTATTACTGATATAATCTTTGTGTTGTTTTATTTCATTAAAGATCATATAACAATTGTTTGTAGTCAAATATATTTTATATAAAATATTTTTATATATCATGCAGAAGATATATTATCTGTAAGTTATTGTGGAAAATCTAGGATGAACATATCTCTCAATAAAGAATAATTATTTTTTTCGAATTGGAAACTCCTTGTACTCAGTCATGGTGGAGTGTCACATCCTTATTATATGTTGTGGATATATAAGTTCCCTAAAAAGAACTTGACTAATTGTAAGGTTTCAACTACCTACAATTAGTTATTGATTTTCGATGAAATGATTATCTATTTATAGAGAATCACAATGCTAAGGGAAAGAGCATTGGTGGAGTGGGCATGAAGATCATTGTGCACTGAAACACTAAAAAAATATATATTTCATTCATCACAATTGTTCCACTACATAATTGATTTAACTAATATAATTCTTAATATATTTTCAATGTAATAAGAGGGATGAAATTTGATTCTGATAATGGTTTCAAAAAGTATATTTTCTCCTGCTCTTGTGTGTCATCATATTATTCCGACATAACACTCATGTTATATCTTGTAGACCCAACCTAGCATTACTACCCAACCCACCAGGATGATTCATATTTACACAAAAAACCCTAATATACATAAAATTAAGTATTAATATTTTTTTATTATTTTTATACATTTTATTTCCCTAAATTACATACGTAGGATTTTTCAAAATAAACTAGGGTTTTTTTAATCCTTCATGGGTTGTACTTTAGGGTGGCCCTGCCTTTGAGTGATAGTATTCACCACCCTCCTTTAAATTACATTACTATCCTTCTACGTCACATACAACATTGTTTTTTGTGATATTTTTTTTTGAGAAACTATTAAGAATATAAAGATAGGTGTAATATTTTTTTTAGTTTTATGTTATAGATTTATTATGGTGTGAAAATCCTATTCCATATATTAGTGACATGAAAATTGAATTTCTACCCAAAATTACATATGTGTAATAAAATTATAAACACATTTTTCATTGGAAACAACTTTCTCCCCCACCCCTATAAATGTCAACCCCTTTTACACTCCATTCTCATTAATTTCACCTCCCTCCCTCCAAACCTCACTTTATTTTAGTCCCTATCACTATAATATTTATTCTTTTTATCCTCAATTTCTTAAAACACTATTGTATGTATTAATTGAGCGATATTTTTTGTGAAACATCAATGAAATGTAATTTTTATAATGTATTTTATGTTTTTAATTTATTTAGTTGTTTATTTTATATTAATTTTTTATCGACATAGATGTTTAGTTAATTAATTTTAATATTTAAATAGATGTTTATATTAGTGAGTAAAATATTATTATCATATAGTTATGATGATTTAGAAATTAATTTAAAATTATTAATTGTAATTGAATAAATATTATTGAATGATTATTATTCAATATCACATATTAGTTTATAGTAATTAGTAAACTTTAATTATTAACTAATAAATAACTAATGATGTAATAATTATGGCCTAATAATAAAATAATAAATAAGTAATTTTTATTGATTAATTATATGATGATTAAATAGTATTACCAAATCATTAGCTATTAATTAACTAATAATTATATATTAAATAACTATTAATTAATGATTGATTATCTATTGATTAATGAATGATTAATGAATGATAAAATAATGAATAATTAAAAATTATATTATTAAAAGATGGTAATGCCTTGGTAAAAAAGTCCATGTCAATGTAATATACACAAGAAGAAAGTTACAAAATTATTGAATATGGATTTTTTTTAAAATATTTTCTACATAATGTATGCATATCTATATGAAAGTCGTACAACTTGGTGATGTTTTTGTTAACTTCATTGTTTTCTAGGAAATCCACCATTGAGTTTTCCTCTTGGTAATAAAGTTTGATTATATAGTTGAACCCATAAAGGGAATAGAGTCAGTCCATCCATCGAGTTCTAAGGGTCCATGCATGATGAACCACAACCTTCTAAAGTGCTTGAACAATGGAGATAGAGTCGATTTTCAACAATCTTTTATTACTCTGTTTTATTGACATAGATGATCTTCATAATGACACTATACATCTAATCTTATTAGGATGATAAAATACCACATATACTATAAAAGAATCCATTAATGTATCATTTTTTGTCTCTTAAAACCTCTATAAAACATAAGGTAACCTGTATTCCCTTTAAGGAATCATCTATATTCATTATTATCCATCCCAAATGGGGGGGATCACCCCAAAACAACAAACACACCCCTATGATGGTATTACTTTATATCTATTCCCAAACGGTGTAAGACTATGATGCATTTGATAGTGTTGTTGCAGGTTCTTTTTTGGATCAATCCATAATATTTAATAGTAGTGATTATCATCACTTGATCTAGATGAAACTATAATGTATTGTTGGTTATATAGCATTATTTCTGTAATACCAGTTTATGTGATGAAATTCAGAAATAACTACCATAATGTGGTGTCCAATCAATAGATATGTGTCTCCATTAGCATATAAATTTGCAGAGGTTGATGAAGTCCATGTCCATCCATCAATGTTAAAATAGATAATAAGTGTACTTCCAATGATCAGAAGTTGTAGCCCAAGATAGAAATAGATAGTCAACAAATTCCTCATGTTGGTTTCATATATGAAATTTGGTGTAGAGATGAATACTGAATAATTATAAACTGTTGTTAGTGAGTAATTGTCAATTTCAAATTTTCTAGATAATAGTCAATTTTGAAGGCCATGTTGAAGGCTAATAAATGATTTTCAACAAAGAAAAAGAGTGATATTAACTAATAAAATTAATTTTGTACAAACTTTTGGAATTCAAGATTCCATTATTAGCATGTTTTCATACTAAAAATCATACAAATAGAAAATTAATAATTATTTTATTATAGTTTTAATATAATTGGATAAATCCATATCCATATGGTTAATTAAATCATTTATTGGAACATTAGTATCACTTGTTAAGTACATGGGGTCCACCAAAGATACAATAGGGGATCTAGACTAGTTATCCATGAAAATGTTCATAAAGGACTCCTTGTTGGCTATCCTTTTGGAGTGAGACATAATGATAGAGGAAGAGTATTTAATGGATGGAAAAATAGAGGAGTCTACATAATTCAATTTTTCATTATTTAATTTTCTACAAAAACTATATCTATCAAAATTAATGTCTATAGGGTTATTATATAAAATATTCCATGTGATCTTCGCATGAAGGTAATCAATGAATAATTCAGGGTTATTGTTTTCAAGGCCACTAGTAGAAAGATTGTTACCAAAATTAATCAAAGGGACATTATCTAGATTTATTTTAGTGGTGCTTCCACTGAAAATTGATTTTTTTAATACCAACTGTATTTCTAAGTAGTCTGATGGCCCATTTTTTAAACCTCATAGAATAATACATTTTACAAACAATGGTGAATTTGAAAAGAAAAAATCGTCCAACCATAGACAATGACATTCCCCTCTAAGATAATAGATGATTTTTTATATGATCTATGTTTTTTTAAATTTAGTTACATTTAGGCATTCCATGAAAAGTGGGGAAATGAGGATAGGTGAACAGGAATGATCTCTCCTTGAGATTGAAGTTATTAATGATATTTATTTTTTTTAGGAAACTAGGAATCACTTTCAAATGTAGACCAATTGTTTTACCTATGGTTATGTTTTGGATAGAAAAAACCTTCATAGTGTGAGAAGGAAGAATTGATATTTTGGATTTTTCTTTCAAGTCCTTGTAAAAGTATGATTGTGTCAATATAATATACGAATTTTGAAGGAATAACCATACATATAGAGGAAAAATGGGCTTTATATTACCATTTTTACCAAAAGGGTGATAGGTCAACTTAAATAGTCCATAGAAAAAGAAAAAAGGATTATAGAGTGAGGGTAACCTTATCTAACATCATTAGTGAAGTTGAAGTAACCATTTGGTGAACCATTAACATGAAAAGAAATATGAGAAGATCTAAAAAGTGTTTTTTTAAAATTATCATCAAAACCAAAAAATTTAAGATAATTATATATAAATCACTAATACATGGATTAAATTTCCTTTAAAATTCAATTTTTAAAATAAATTATCCCTTATCTATAATATTTCCTTAAAATATTAGTGATTTTTGAGGCCAAGAGAATTTAATCATGAATATTTCAACCATTTGGAAATCTAATTTGGTTCCAAGAAACAATTTTATTTAAAATAAAATCATATCTGTTGGCATGGAGTTTGGTAATGATTTTTTTAGAATGGGTTTATAATATCAATGGGTCTAAAAAAAGATAATGTTTGGAGGCATTTTATAATTTAGTTATTAAATAGGGGAATTGGAAATTATTTCCATGTCAAATGGATCCATTGCAAAACAAATCTTTAACTAAATTACAGACACCCGTTTGAATGATATCCCAATAATAATGAAAAAATGGAATTTGTAAATATACCAAGACCAGTATCACCCTTAAGCATCAGCCAAAAAAATTATATTTTATTACATTGTAAAGGGGAACACTAGTCAGGAATGTGTTTTCATCATTGCTAATATTGGAAGGTTTGACATCGAGAATTAAGTATTTATTATGTTCAGGTCAGTTAAAAATAGTGTTAATTTAAGGAAAAATAGATTCAGTAAGACCATCATCATAGTCAATTATATTATCACCATCCTTTATAAAGGTTAAATCTATAAAACATTTCATATTTCTTTGAGTGTAATTGTAGCATTTTGTGTTTCTAAACCCGTATGTAAGCCATTTTATTTTAAAGAAATTTTTTTGAACTGTATCTTTTATAGAGAAAAGATATATGAGTTTAGTAGAGAGTTCAATTACATGTTGTGGGTCAATAGAATAATCAAAAGTTGTAGATAAATACTTAATTTGATTAATATTATATTCCCACTATGAAATTTTAATATAAATAAGGTTTTTTTTCATTGCACCATCCTTTCTGTTTTTCATTATGATTTTAAATTTCGTGGAATAAGAAAAAGCATCATTGTTGGTATTCAGAGAGTCCCATGTTTCCTCAAAAATGTATCTATATTTAATGATAGTGGTTGAGGAATTATTAAATCTAAAAGGGATAATTGGTATAGAGTTTCAAATAGAGATGCGGACTAAAATACTATGATGGTCTAAACTAAATTTGAGTCACCAAGATTTAATACATTTCTAATCATTAAATATTAAATAGATTGTTCCTACTGATTATGTTTGAAAATATCCTAGATAGGCAAAGAAATTTCAACATTAATGTCTTCATCAATAATTTCTTATTCTTCAATCAAATCCGCACAACACTTTCCATAAATATTTTTTTATGCCGGCATGATATCTTGGTTTCTCACCCATGCCCATTTTTATTTTTTAGAGGGATCAGATTTACCAATAATAGGGAAATTTTCTTTTTTCAATCAATTTATTTCTTTAAATTCATCTATAGTGGCTGGTATCACCATCTTTTGAATCACTATATAGTAAGAAATGGAATGAAAAATTCTCTTGAAAGCCACATAGAATGGGGGTTTATTGTCATATTACACCTTGATATAATATCGATAGTCACTAGAATTAAAGATAATGGCTTCTAGAAATCTTTAATCAAAATTATCTTCGACCATACCTATTTCATATTGTACTATACCCTGATATATGGTCCATGGATCAATTTTAAGTGGAACACCAATACATGAAGTAATATAATTTAGAATATTCGGTTCCCAAAAGTCTATGTTTAAACCATGGAACCCAATATATATTTGTTCCATATAATTTATACGAGTAAGGGGAAGAAAATAATGTTCCCAGTTAGATGATCAAGTTAATCCAGATTACAATTTCATGTTAATAAGTCTCCAATCAAATATTAAATCCTCTTGAGTGATAAATATAATATGATCATAGCCTATTCAAATTTAAACAAGATTCTAATTGATTTTTACAAAACAGTGGAAGATTCATTTCCTATGATCTACAATATAAAGTGGTTCCACAATTAAATAAGAAATTCTCCCTAAAATATTGAACTGAATTATTTCAAGCCTTTATTGTAGGGATTCCAGATCCACATCTATAGAAAAATATCTATCCTTAGATTTTTTGTATAGTGGTAGCATAGAATCTGTCACTTTGTGTAGATATGTTCCATTAATCACATATAAGAACAATATTCCCTTTGAATTTGATAGGAAATCAAGATTTAAAACATCTTTAGGAATACCCTTTTCTCTAATTCGTTGAGAGTGGTCTTTTTAATGGAGTTTTTCCATTCTGAATTGATGGATTCTTAGAAGTATTCCTAGATCTAGTGAACTGATGGGGATACATGACCAATAATTAAATATATGGTCTTAAAGAAGTCCATTCACAATGTCTCTCAAAGATTTGTGCCTATCCCATAGTCATTTCTAAATATTAACTAATGATTATATAATGATTATATATGGATAAACATACAATTGAATTATGATTAAATAATTTTTAAATAATGATTAACTAAAGATAATATAATTATTTACTTTTTTTTCTTAATGATGAATTAATGATTAAGTAGTTATAAACCAGTTATTTTCTAATAATTAAATTTTCATGAAATATTGATTAAATATTCATAAATTATAATTAAATTCTATGTTACTTCCAATTAATAATTTAGTATTTAATTATTATCTAATTATAATTTAATGATCAACTAAGGATTATATTAAGATTAAATAACTAATTAATATGGATTAACTTACGAGTAACATATGATCAAAGATTGATTTATTATTCATTAAATAATGATTAACTAATGATGAACTAATGGTCAACTAATGATTAACTAATTATTAACTGTTATTTATCTATTAATTAACAATTTGTTAAATATTGAGTACCCTATTAAGAATGATGAACTAACTATTAATTTGTGAAGATTTAACTAATGATTAAATAATTCGTAACTTATGATTAATTAATTATTGAAAAATGAATAATTTAAGATTAAATAATGACTATATAATGATTATATAATTTTTAAATAGGGATTTACTTAGGTTTTACTAATGATTAAATAATAAAAAACTTTTGTGTAACTGAGAATTAATTATTAATTAACTACGTAATAATTATTAATTTACTATTCATTAAAAAGTGATTAAAGAATGAATGGCTACTGAATTAATAATTATTAACCAATAATTAAATATTAACTCCATATAAAATGAATAACAATAAAAAAATAATTAAATAATTATTATCTAATGATTTACTTATCATTAAGTAGTGATTATCCTTTACCATACTATAATTAATGTTTTACTAAATTAATTAATAGTAAGCGGCGAACAATTAAAAACATAATTAACGATAATTATGAGGAATTATTTACTAACATCATTACAATTAATCAAATTCACACATCTTTTATTGTCAACCATATATCAATATTCCTTGTAGTAAATATTTTCTATCAATACATTTTATAGAAAATATTGTGGAATTATCTATGAAATTAAATCTCTTTCAGGATAATATAATTTAATGAAGGCTCTTAA
This sequence comes from Viscum album, assembly GCA_963277665.1. Lineage (NCBI taxonomy): Eukaryota > Viridiplantae > Streptophyta > Magnoliopsida > Santalales > Viscaceae > Viscum > Viscum album. The sequence goes on from OY728145.1 coordinate 1,855,919,835, forward strand.
ATAGTTGTGCACATGGGTAATAATTATGAAATGGTAGGATTGAGTGTTAACTCAATCATCACCTAGGGTATGATAAAGAGTTCTAACCGCACACCTAGTGTGAAACTCCTTGGAGATCTTCTTAAGATGATTCACATTATATTTAATTAAAAAATATATATTTCTTTAAGAATAATAATATTTGGACTATGAATCATCAGTGTAATAATTGGAGGATATAATAAAACATTATTAAATTTTTTAAAAATAAATATAGTGTGGTTATATGAGAATTTTTTTCTATTAATGGATAGTAGAAGTGGATGCAGGATCTGAAACAGTTGTACCTATGGTTAATATACCTGAAAATGGTAGATTGGGTATTAAGATAATCATTACATAGGGAATGAAAATGAGGAACAAATGTAATCCTCATTGAAATCCTAATTGGTTCATATTTAGATGATTCAAAATATATTTATAAATCGTTAATGGTCTAATTATATCTACAAACTATGAAATAACATTACTTAATTATTTAAAGGTCAATACCTCATGATTATTCCTCATTGTGAATATTATTTAAAATATTGGAATCGAGATCAAAAATAAAATTTCATGTATATAATCATGTCTTTCTATGTCTACTATTGTGATGAAGTTATTTAAGATGACATAATTCTACATATAGAACTAAACCACCATGAATAGTTATGATAAATGCGTGTGTTTCTATAAGATAACTTCAAAAAATAATTAATGGGCAGTTAAATCAGAGATAAAAAAATATATCCAATCTATTTTCTATTAACATTTTCAATTCCAGGATAGGCTATGGAATCTATTTTTTCTTTTGGATGATGACGAGGGTCGGTTAGAAGCCACAACATAATTTAATATAAGGTATGATAATACATTGAAATTGTTATATGTATAGGTTTCTACTATTCAGTAGCATCATGTTATTTTACGACGATAGAGGCAATAAAGAATCACCGTAGAAGGTCTATCACAAGAATATTCAACAGTTCCATATCATGCGGAATAAGAGTGCCAAATTGACCACCTAGATATTCTACAAGAACATTTTGATTTTGAGGAAGTGTATAATGATAGTGTAGATAGAGAAAACATTGATAAGGATGGAGAATCTAAAGAAGATATTGAGAAATATTATATAAATGTAATAGGATTACATCAGACTCGATACATGTTAAATCACTCACCACACTTTTCATATTGGTTATAATATATGATATTTTTTTTCTAAATTCAACTGGAATATTATTAAACATAAAATTAGATTCCTAGACTCGTAGAGGATATATTTGGTCCAATGTAAGTACCCATATATGTTGGACAGTATTTTCTATGAAAATATGTTATAAAAAATATACTAAAATAGTATCTTATTGAGAGACACAATATATATTTAGTTATAGAGTCAAATTAGACCAAATACATTATAACATATGAAAAATAGGGGGATGATTGTATATTTCAATTGATAAAAATTAATGATACTTATCATGGAGGGAGTAAAAATTATATGATTGGGGATTCTCACATTTCCATTGAGCCCAACCTGAAACAAGATCTTACATCCTTGGATTCTAAATTTATGACATCAATTATTGATGATAGGATTAGGACAGACCAAGACTTGCATGTAGCTCTTGTTCAGGGTTAGATATCATTTTCTTGGGTTTTAATATTATCTATATAAATGAATTGATAAAGGAATATTAGTAAATTTCATAGTGTATGGTTATTGGGGTGACTTTTGCTTAGTGTTTCAGAAATTGAGATCAATAATGATGAAAAATAACAATCTTTTCTTCTAACTCAATTAAAACAAACATATGTATGAAGAAAATATATTTGATCACTCTCTAGTCATATTTCATTGGGTTTTCTAGGAATTAATACCCCGTATTGCCAAATTTCATTTCTGCAAGCAATTTATATATATTCAAAAAAAGTTTCTAATTGATTTCACATTGGTGTAATGATGATTTTGGAAACCAAAGATAGAAATATTATGAGTCTTCCTCTTGAATTTGTCATTGTGGATTAGGGAAAATACAAATCTTGGAGTTTATTTTTGGATTATATGAAAATCCTATTATGCGAAGATACCCAAATGAAAATCATTGATATTGAATCAAACTAATTTACAACAACATGTGAAATAGTTTTCATGATGAATCTATTAAAGAAGCTATCATGACACTTGGCATACAATATGTTTCTTCTTTATAATTCAATGTAGTGATACAATTTTTTTATATGTAACATGATCTCATTCATGTAGAATATGAGTCAAATCAAGAATGTTTTTAGAATAAATTTGGAAAATATTATACCAATAATCAAGGATATAATGATTACATATCGAAAAATCTAAAATAGAAATGGATAATGGAAAAATATGTGAGTAATAGGTATATAAAAATGTGAACCAAAATTATGGAGTGATTAAATGGATTATTTATGTTTATTTAGAAGTTATCTATATCTATCCTAGTTCTAGATAAATTTTATCATTGTGTAATTTATTCCATAGAAATAATAATAAAAGCTGCAAAAGGTATTCATCGGGGGTTGCGGTATAGAAGAAAGATTCTATAATAGATTGAAATTAACTTTGATGAAGCTTCTTCATATCATGTGTGATTCTTCCACAAGGAAGTAGGTCAATTCAATGTTATTGATTTTAGGGACAATATTATGGGTAGAAGGAGTTTATTGCTACTCCTAAAACTTGTTGTGAGATAATGTGAATGCGGAAAAATCCAATAATTGTGTTATCTAGATGTGCAATCCATTGTGGAAATTGAAGTTGTGAACAAATCATGGGAACACTATAATGATTTATTGTACCATCCAGAGAAAATTCCTAATTTCTATAGTTCACCATGGACTTATATTAAGAAGACTAAATATTTAAAAATTCCCTAATATTATTCTACATTGATAACTAACATCATGAAGTTGAAAAAATAAGAGAGATCAATGTCCACTAGGATTCTAAAATAGATGGATTGGCCTCAAAAATGTGCTAGAGTCAGAGATACAACATATTTCATGGGGATGTTCATAATAAAAATGGGTGACATAACATTTCTAGAATGAGTTCTCATTCTCATCCATGATTATGAATTACCAGTAAATATTTTAATGTCTTAAGTTATTAAAAATTAGATTAGCTTCGAACCATTTTTTACATTTTTGCTGTTTTTGTAAATGTTTTAGTGATTGAAAATAATCCTTATAAAAATTAAATTACATATACATTTGAAACCCACCCGTATAAAAAACCTCAATAATCATTAGTGATAGTTCAAGTATAAAAAAAGTTTCTACCAACTATTTGCGTGTTTTTTAGAATATTCTAATTCTAATAAAATTAATGAACTAATAAAACATTTTAAGTGTTTATAAGGACACATCAAGAAGATCAAAGGAATTGATAAAAATAATTTTTCATGAATAATGAATACAAAATTATGTATAATACAATATATTATGAAAGAAGATAAATATATGATATTGGATAAATAAAGAGAAAAAGGTGTAAACATAACTGATATATCCAACATTCTACCAATCATAACATTATACTAGACCTAAAATTATGTTTATAGTTTACACTTACTTAGTAATTACATTATTTTTACGCCTATAGGTGGAGAATATTACTCTTCTCACAGAACTACATAGCCAAGATCCATGTGAGGTGATAATGGTATGTGAGTTTCAATAGGTTATAAATCATATAGAACACCATTATCATCAAATTTCGACTACAGATTCTAATATACCTTGTCTATGACATGATGAATTATATGGTGTATCTTTATAATATTATATATTTGTTTATAATCACATATTTTCTTCCCTAACAGAGATAAAGAGGCATGGTACTCACACATTCTACTTGACCGAGGGATATATGAACATCACCATAGAGGATGTCGATGTTTTTCTCATTATTACAATATAGTGTGTTTTAGTTAATGTACACACCCATAGAGACTTGCTTAAAATTTTGTATTGACTATTAGGCCTCAACAGTTAAGGGGATAATAGTACTAAAAATTTATGTCTATTTTCATGAGCTAGATGGACATGAACTTCAAACATGTACCCATAAATGGTGATGAGAATACTATCATGAATTATGACTATGTATATATCTCGTGGCTCATTAGAGAGTAAATGGGAACTAATCAATATAGTGTACATAACCACATGATGTATTTGGGATGCATTAGTGGACTTTGATCAGAATGGGAGATACAGTCAGGAACTTGCGTGCATAGCGCATACTAATAAAGCATTATGTGTTGTATCTCTATCAGATTGTAGTGATATTTGTGGATTTATCATATTAATTAAAATAATGTCATGCGAGATCATCCCTCCCCAACCTCTATTGTTTCTAGTATAGGTATTCATATCTATGTGATGTATGGAGCCTCTCATAAATGTTGGTATGACCACTCAAATATATTATTTTATAAATCTAATTTTATTTATTGTACATAATTGCATAGTATTTGTTACATTATATATTGTAAATTAAAAGTGAATTTAGGAAGAAAAGTTCTTCAAGACACTAAGACAAAAAATTTGTGAATACCATCTCTTGATGGATAGTTTACTTCCCACTGATTTAAGAATATAAATTCATCTATTCACTAATCAATTTCATAATGCTAACATTTTCAATAATTAGTAATATAATATTTTAAAGAATATCACATGTTATTATAGATATCATGTTTTTCATACCGGGGTATATTAGACCAGATTGTTTCATACTACACTAATGGGAATGAAAATTTCATTGTTGTAGTGTCTCTCATTCACATTCATATTTTTGAGTGTGACAAACCAAATAGGGTTATGTAATAGATTGTATTTTTTCTGCATATTTGATTGCTACCAAGATAACCAGAATCCCATCCTTCCATAAAGCCAACTGGGAAGTAGAATATCGACTGAAAAGTTCAACATGTATAGTTTCTCAATATCTAGGACAGATTTTAAATGTTTCATATTGAGGGGATGCATACAATGCAATTTCATATATCACAGAAACTCAAGTATGTACCATGTTATAGATTAATTCCTATATTGCATCTTACGTCACATTGTAGAGGTATTAAAGATCTAGTATGTCAATAATTGTAAATTGGTTTTTCTTGTATTGTTTTTTTAATTCATTTTAAATCTCTTTAAAATGGGCTCGACTATAGTATATTATCCACATACATAATTCGAATGAGGAATAGGTAGTTCGTTAGGCATCCGACCATGCTACAACACATGACATGGAGTCATTGTGTTGTGTTCAAAATGACATTCTCTGTGATTTTCCACCTCTTCAAAATGATGATTATTCTTAAGGAGGGGAGGTTCCTACTATGAAATATCTTCTAATAGCTGCTGATGTAGACATGTTACGACGATGATGATGTAGATTATGGTGTGCATTACATGAGGACTCACATGTTCCATTAGAAGAGATAACACCTCTCACGGATGAGACTCATCTAATTGTGGATGTGTACCATCCAGAATGAGATTCAATCCAATATTAACCATACCCATAGTCTTCATTTTTTATAGACGATTTGAGCATGTATACTCCACCCAAAAAACGAGTTTAGCTATCTAAATATGGGCCTCCCATTTGAAAATTATATTGTGGGATGAGACCTCATCAAAGACATTCATTATGATAATTGATTTATATATTTTCAATTTAATTAAAGTATTATTGGTTTAATAGGCTATTTAATATTATTGATAATGTTCGAATTTTTATAAAAAATATATTTTACTATCTAGATGTCATAAATATATTTGAAAAAAATTAAATTGCATATAATATAGAAATTATAATTAATAGTATAATTGTAATAGTTAAACATTTACTTTTACTATAATTTTCAAATTAATTAATTTATTTATATAAAAATATGTAATACATAACAGTAAAATTATTTTGTTTTTTATTTATTGGAATTATTTTGAAATTATGTATTGTTTAAATAATTAATAAGTAATAGTTATTAATTAACAATATTTAATAATAGTTAGTAATTAATAATATAAAATTTAATTTTTATAAGTCATTCATTGATTATATGTATCAAAATAAAATTAATTAATAATAATTCCAATAATAATATTTATTATATATTTATAATATGTATTAATTATTTTTAACTATGTGATACTAATAAATAAAAATAGTTAAAAATCCAATAAAATATTTCCATAAATATAATTTAATTTAGTTATTATTGGGAAAAAATTTATAATTATTTTATAAGTGGTAATCATAATTGATTAATTGATATAATTACTTTTTAATTATTTATATTTCATACAAATAAGATAAAAATAATTTTCTTGAAATTATTATTATATTTAAGAAACATTATAAATAGGTATTTATTAATCATTATTTATTTATTAATAACTAATTATAAATATAAATTATTAATTAAAAATAAATATTAATAAATACTTTATTTATGATAAAAGTGTTTTTTTATTTAAATGAATATAATTGTGTATGTATTTTGGGGGGGGGGCTATAAGCCCCCTATCATCATGGGGGAAAGGTCATATGACCCTTAATTTCTTTTTCCAATGTTCCAAGACATGTGTTTTAAGGGACCTTATGTATGTGACCTAATGCATTTTGACTTAAATTTGAAAAGTTTCATTCTAAAATTATTTTCTAAATTACATCAAAATACACAAAAACCAAAAAAATGATTCCCATGGAACCCATCCGGCTTGAGTTCCACCATTGTTACGCTAAATTTTTTTCCCTATCTAGCACACCACCCCTTTGATGATTCCCCATCACACAAAATTGATCCATCTTTAATCTATAAAGGTACAACCATTGTGATCCTTCATATAACACCATTCCATAACTCTCAAATCACATCGGCCTATTGCTTCACCCCATCAAACCATATCTTTATGTTGTTTTTCATCCACCCCACCACTAGATTTTCCAAGTGGCGATGAAACGCTTCTCATTCGCTTCGGGGTGGGAAATGAAGTTGTTTTAATGAATTTTTTTCTTTTTGAACCAAAAAATTAAATTATTTATATGAATATACTCAAAAAACATTGTGCAATCGACTAATCAATTTGTGGGACCTGGTTCTAATTGGTTGGATTTTCATGCACAATGCCTGTAGATATTTTACAAAGCAAGCACTGTCTTAGTCACTGACTTCTTAAGAAAATTTCTAAAGAATGTTATGTTTGAGACATTGCATTCCCATTAAATGTTTAATTTTTTAATTTTCGTGTTTTGTTGAAATATATATATCTTTGTGTTTGTGAGTGTGACTAAAAATATAATTAATTTTATATTTAAAAAATAATTAGTAAATATTATAAATCAAATTTTTAAGAGTTAATATTCGAAGACATTTTTTATGTCATATAAAATCTTGATTTTATTATATTTATGAATATTAATGATGATGATGTTTATAATATTAATAATAATGTATAAAATAGTATTATATGTTTTTATTTTTAAATTTAATAATTTTAATATAAGAATAAAAAAATTTCTTATATTTAAAGGAAACAATATTTTTTGTTTATTTATTTAAATAAATAGTATTTTATTTATTTTCAAGTAAAATACAATAATAATAATATTAAAGACTATTAATAAATAATAATTATGGGATTAAATTCATTCTGACTTATTGAATATTTATAATTAATTACATTATTAATTTTATTATTAGTAAGTATTGTTAAATAAAATATAATAAAATTATATATAAAATTTATAATAATTACTTATAGCTTTATTGTTAAAAATTATTTATATTACTATTATGATTATTATAAATGGTTATTAATATTATAAATAATTTTCAATAATATAATTAATAAAAAATATTATATTTTCTATATTAAAAAAATAATTAATAATTATTATAAATTAAATTATTAACTTATTTATTAGTTAAATTAATAATTATATTATTTACATCATTATTACTAAAATTTGTTGTAGATATTAAAAATATTTAATAATATAATTTATTTTTAAAAATAATATAACTCATAATATTTTATAATATTAAAAAAATTAATAATACTGATTAACAATTTAATTAATAATATATTACTTAAAAATAATTTTATCCCTAAAATTTTTGTCATAAATATGATGTTTTTAATCAATAATTTTTGTGCCATGTAATTTTTTTTTGTTCTGCACGAAAAGTTCAAGAATGAGCGTACAGAGTCCAACAAAATTTATTGAAAATAAAAAAGTAGTTCTACAAACAATTAAATATGTGATACATAAATATTCAACCAATTCAGCGAAATGGAAAAATAGTTCCACCCTAGTAGAATATGGTCTAATGACTTAGAAAATAGGAATAGAGGCCCAAATAAAGATCCTAACTAGAAGAAGGATGAAGTGGGTTGTATACATACAACCTATAAATGACCTAACAGGCACAATGAGCCACCATGCTTTGTCTCCATCACCATCAGGCCAACATCCAACCAGATTTGATAACCCCACTCTAATGGCATCAATGTCACCTTCCAATCACAAAACCAAACATTAATAATCCTATGGGCAATAAATTTTCTTATATGATGATAAAAAAAGAACATTCTTCCATTGGTGACAAATCCACATGACCCTCCATACACATGAGTTATCCACACTCTCATGTGGTACGCTCATATCCTGATGTCATTGCAATCCCACTGTCACTTCCAATGTCGGTGGCTCCTCATTATTGGTACTCTATATGTAAAGGAAGTCACTAACCATGACATTACTTGTAGGCTGCTCTTTCACTCCCACTTATACAACAATATCAACCTTGAAATCTTCTCCATCACAAGCCTTGTGCCTCAACATCATAGAATACCCAATGAGGTCACCAACCACTCTCTAGGAAATTCCACAAGCAACATATTTGTCAGAGATCAGTCAATCCCACATCACAATCATCGCAAGATGATGTCATCAACCATACCATCTGTTGGTTCCCATATCTAGCTCACACAAAATGACACATAAATCATTTTTCCATTTGCATCGCCAAAGTAGTACACTGACCTCATTGCCCCCAGTTTGTTATCCTCTACATTATATATAATAATTTTTCAAGTAGGTTACTTTAAAAGAACATAAATTATAATTTATAAATAAAATATAAATGAAATTTGACACCATTAATAATCATATAAAAATAATTTCAACTACAAATAACATCATAAAAAATCAATCAATAATAGTTTACTTGTTATAAAATATTATTTCTCTAAAACATAACATTTCTTCTTGAATTTTTTTTTAAAATAATATATTTTTTTGTAAATTTTTATTTATTATTTAATTTATATCATTTATTTTATTTTAAATTAGTTTATATTTTTTAAAATCACAGATTTAAATATCATTTAGATGATATTTATAATACATTTTGAGAATAAATATTTTGAAATGTAAATTTTATTTTTCTAATCAATAATATTTTTTCATGTAAATTATTTTATATTTATTATATTTTTAAAATTGGGAATGTATTCAATTAATTTTAATTTAAATATTGAGTGTTAAAATTTCCATTTAAGTTGAATTTTTAATTTTTAATTAATGCACCTTCAAAATCGCATATATGAAATATAATTATGTCTCAAGGATGTGACATTGAAATAATATAAATTATAAAGTATAAATAAAGTCTAAATATTTTTTTGATTAAGAATTAATTACTAATATATTAAGTGATCTATCATCCTGAAAAATAATGGATGACATCCAATTGGTGGAAATCCAACATGAAATGTGAGTCATTTGAGAGACCTCATGTAGCTAAATGATGACCAGCCATATTACCATACCTTTTCTTAAAACTACTAGAGAAAACCAAAAAAGAAGTGTTGCAATGTCTAGTTATTTGAGACAAGAAGGAAAACCAGTTAGAGGCTAGATTCAGAAGATGAAATTGCATGACAGACAATTAGAATATTTGATTCCAAACTGATAGACTCCTAACCTTTTTAAATGTAGAACTCCATGTCAAGAATTATAGCGCATTGTTCTAAAATAATAGGTAAGATGGACACCCTGAGAGTAGAGTGAAAATACCCCATGATCCACCAATGACAGTCACGAGAAATAATTCCAAATCATGTGATGCCTTTTACTGAGGGTGATGTGTTAATGTAAAATTTATAGATTCCATAGAAGTGGTCTCTATAAAAAAGGACCAAGTTTGAACTAGGGGCCGTTAAGAAAATGATAGTCGTGATCCCACACTGATAACTTCAATGATGTGTTCTCAAACCAAAAATTTCATGGCTTTGTGTTTTTCCTAAATAGAATATCATCAATACTTTTTCAAATGATCCATTTTCTTGTTCCCTAGGAAAACATGTCATCAGGGAAGAGATGGAAACACAAGTTTGGGAGAAGAGATGTAAAATTATGATCCATGTCTAGGATGTTTTCCACATTTGGGATAAAATTTCACAATACATTCCCCACTCTAGTGAAGTGTAAAATATCATGCATGACATATCCAGCTGTTGACAAGTAGATTGGGTATGTTGGGTTTTCTAAAGCATGGTAAGAGGAATGAAATTCTAGAGAATGGATAATCCTGATTACGTCATTCCACAAGAATTACATAGATTTATAGGAGATTCAAAGTTACTATATTGATTTAAAAAGATTATCCCCCTATCAAGCCAATGTGATATTGGGAAAAGCCTATCCAAATTTTAAAATTTAGGTGCCCGAGATTTCCCTACTCTAGAAAAAGTGATTAGGTCCCATATCACATACCACCAGGATATTAAGAATATTCTTCGTATGTACCCCATTGAATACAGAGGATATTTTTTCAGTGCACCACCCAATTACATCCTAATTTAAAAGGGAGACAACCCTAAATAATAGAGGGCCTCCGGGTATGAGGAATATTATTGGTGCCCATTTCTATTTGACTAGAAATGGTTCTATACAATTATTGATAGAAGAACCATTACCAATTATATAGTAATGCCCCTCAAATAGGGTATCACGTGCTCTCTATAGTATATTCTAGAATCTGAGAAGGAAGACTAGTAGAGTTGTAAAAAAATCTACACGGGGTATGAATTTTTATTTTATAAACATTTCACAATGACAATGAGGGAGTTTGATGAACCATCACCATTTTTTAGCACGAATAAGGTCATCAAAGTGGTGCAGTTCCATAAATCCCATTACATCCTAAAGATGTTTTTGTAGAGTTAATCCTAGTAAATACATAGAGCCTTGTGTTTACCATCAATGAGTCCCCATTAAAGTATTGTGAAAATTTAGTGGATCTAAGAAATTACAATTCTAGAGAGTTTAATGTGTGACATGAAATATAAGGGGATGGATCAGGTGACAGATTTAATGAGGATTTATTGTCATAATTTGGATAATATTTTCGTGTGTCCATCCTTGTATTATTTATCAACACTCTTTATAATTATAGATAAAAATTATGTTTTAGAGAGGTCAAAGACCATATTGCGAGTAAGGAAATTATGTTTCTTTTCAACCATTTGGAATTCAGACACCTAATTTGTTGGAACCATGGTCATCTATGTATGATTTGGAGTATGGTTTGTGTATTTTGTCAATCCTTAGAGGAAGATCATAATGTGTGCCAGAAAAGTGCTCATACCGGTCAAGTAGATAACAGTATTGAAGGTGGCACCGTTTTCCATTGTTTTCCAAATTTGTGGACCTCAAAATTGACAAAATGGAAAAATAGTGTTTTTGGGAAAGGGACTTGTGCGGTGGATATGTGTCATGCAAGTGACTAGCTCACCAAGAAATGACTTCCGATCCGGTGCCTAGGAGGATTGGAAAGTGTTGCGCCTTTGGTTTTTCAAGATCAGAACTTCAACATATGGAAAAGGAAAGAGGGTTGTGCAAGTATTGGTTTGGTCGTGGAAGTGAGTAGCGCGATAGAGGCTTGGGAGGTTGGAGTTGCGTGCTGAAACATGGACCCTGAGAGGAGGCTTGTGCACCATCGCATAGAGTTTCAAGTTTTCTTATAAATAGAGGACCAACCCTCCTCATTTTGTATGAATCTCATACATAAGGAAAATCAGAGCTCCCATCGGACAGGTGTTGTAGTCACGCATGTGGTGGTGGGTCGTGCATGGTGATGTTGTACGATAGTTGATAGATGCCCATCCAAGGTGATTTGGGCGAGAAAGGAGTTGAGTCGCGCAGGTTTGGAGTTTAAGAAGTGAGTGTCGCGCAGGTGGTTCCGGTGAACTTGGACGCCGGTTTAGACTTGCACACCGAGACTTTCATGCAATCTTGAAACTTACGCGCCAAGCATGTATAAGAGCGCTAGGTGTTGTTGAAGCACGCCGGTCTTTTTGGAGCTGCACGAAGCTTGAAGATTTCCCAATACCTATGGTGCAATGTGAGATTATTCTACAGGTAAGAGTCTAACATCAACAGAGAATCTACATACAACAGTAGATGCATTCCTTTCCAATGATGAAGATACCTTCATGTCTATAAACTGAGAGGGACTTCAACAAAGGCAGTGAGCTCGGGGGAGTCAACGGGAGTGACCCGAGGGACGCAGTGAGCTATCCCTGATCTTTTGTGAAGGGAGTGATCCTGGGACATAGTGACTGTGCCCAACCTTTGTAATCCATAGCTAGTGATGTTTAGTGAAATTTGGTAGGACCGACAACCAGTCGGCGTATTCTCCTTGGATGTATCCCTTTGTGGTGAACCAAGTAAAAAATGTAGTGTCATCTATCTGCATGTGATTTTTTGCTTTCTGATCATATTTATCACACAGGTTTAATACATTCCTACCAACGTGTGAAAAAGATCCATCACATTTAATAAAAGTGGTCACCCTGATTCACCCCTCCCCTCTCAGTGTGTCCTTGGGTCCTACAAGTGGTATCCGAGGGAGGTTATAGGTTCTTGATCTGTTTTTATACCACCCTGGAAAATTCAGCTAGTGTTTAGTGAGTTCCCCTCTTTGATGGAAGTAATTATCATAATTTGTAGAATAAAATGGGATCTCATTTAAGATCCCTTGGAATGGATGTTCTGTTTTCCACTATACAAGGTATACATGTTCGTGATCCAATAGGGCTGGCTATGATTGATGCAGATAGGAAAATTCTTGATGTAGATGCTAAAGAATAGAATGCTCTCACCACAACACTTTCAGATCAGATCTATATAAAAGTGATGAGTTTCACTATCAGGACCCGTCCTCGGGGCCCGTGCTATGACTACCCCAAGCTCGCCTCCCATAGGCTAGGGGCTGGCGACTTGCACAAATGGCGTAAATCCTGATAAAAGGGAAGGCATTGCATTTATAAAGTAAACAAACACCACAGAGTAATCATGATGAAGTAAAAACTGAGTAAACTGGGTACAACAATAACTGTTGGAAAGTAAATGGGCCAGAATACAAACCCAACTAAAGTAATGTACAACTAAAAAGAAAGTAAAGCAACTGAAACTAAAGCAACAATGCGGAGCCATCCACTGGAAATCCCACCTGAATGGTGGGTATATATAGCCTCCTCAGCTCCTCGGGTCTAGCCGTCTGCTCCGTGTATGTCCCGCCCAGTGGTCCACCTCCAGGAACCGACTTACTACACAATTCTCAACAACGATCAGCGTTGTCCGTCGTCTGCATCCAACACCACATAGTGTGGGCATATCCTGTGCAGGGGTGAGTATACGCTACTCAGTAGGGACCCCGAGACCCCCTAAGGTCTCTCAAAATCCATGAAGGATAATCCACAATGGAATGATGAAATCACGAAGTAACAACCAACTATACTTAGGTATATGACCATACATATACCTAAGTCATTAATTCCAGTTCGTCTCCAACATCTGAGCCCATGTTCGATCTAGTCCACACAGGATAGCACAACCCAGTCCATATATGAAAGTGTAACCCAGTCCACAAAGGAAAGCATAACCCAGTCCACTCAGGAAAGCACAACTCAATCCACATCGGAAAACATAACCCATTCCACAAAGGACATGAAAAAAAATCATACTGAAGGTAATAATTGAAAGTCAAGACTCCGCTCACACAAGTATACTACTTCCGAATAGGGGTGGAGATGATTAGATGTAGCCTCTGAATCATCCTCTATGCTGAACCCACATAGTATCCTAGTATAGATTTCGTCACAGCCAAGCCCACCGAGGATCCATGTATAGTAGTCATCATCATTGAACCCACAGAGGATCCCAGCACAGTCGTCGACCCCAAGGAGGATCCAAGTACGGTAGACATCATCGTTGATCCCACAGAGGATCCTAGTACGGTAGACGTCGTCGTCGAACCCATAGAGGATCCCAGTATGGTAGACGTTTTCGTCGAACCCATAGAGGATCCCAGAACATTCATCGAACCCATGGAGGATCCTAGTACAGTAGACGTCATCGTTGACCACACAGAGGATCCTAGGTAGACGTCGCTGTCAAACCCATGGAGGATCCTAGTACGATAGTCATCATTTTCGTCGTAGCCAGCTCTAGGGTTCCCGAACACAACATGCTCGATTCCGGAAGGGTTTTCTCCATGAGCCAAGGGGTTGATACATCAACTGTCACGAACTACGGAGTTTATTTATCACAACGTTCCGTCTCGTCAAAAGGAACTCAACGCGACAGATGGCGCGTCAATTAGACGCCCGGTCTGAGAGTAATTTTCCTTTTCATTCCAGGGGCCCGTTTTTTTTAAGCTAAAACCAAACTGACTATACTCCAGCTACATCCAAACAACGATCGGAGTAAGACAAAATAATTTCTTGACTAAGAGGAAACCAAAGAAATCAATGACACATCAATCGGATGTCCGGAACTCAAGTTATAAGTGTTTCCGCTCCGAGGGCCCTGTTGGTTTCATGTTCGATCCAACCCATCCATACGCAAAGTTCTCCAAAACATTGAGTCTAATATACCGTAATGGCCATCTCGATCCAAGGATCACATCACAACAGACAGTGCGTTGATCGATGGTCAGTAACCCAAGTTATTAGCCTTTGAACGATTCTATCCGAAATTAGGGGGGTTTGGGCCCAGACCGACCCATCCTGAAACCCCATGGGTCAGTCCAAACTGGGTCATCCTGACCCGGGTCTGGGTCCAGCCATTTTGGGTGTGGCCCGGCTAGCGCAGCCCGGCCCAGCGCGGGAAGCCTGGCCCAACGCGGAAGGCCCGACCCGGCGCGCGCGGCTCAGCTTGGCTGGGCACTCGGTTCGTGACCGAGCAGGTGCGAAGTAGGGGGGAAACTCCCCTTTCCTAGAAATGATGGACCTGTGGGGTCCTCCTTACTATTCTGGATGGGGGTTTCAACCCCTGGTTTTCTAAGTTAACGGCCGGTCATTAAGGCCGGTCGGGGGTGACTGCCGCGGGGCCTGCCGGTCCCGCCTGTAGGGTCGTCGGCGGTCAGGTGAGTCCGACCACCCCCTTTGCTGAACCACCGTGGCCAAGGGATATGGTTTTCCTCTGTCCGACGTGGAGCGATGGAACCACCCCCCTCTTCTGTGGCCCTCCCCGGCCACGGCCCTCCTCGGTGCTCCGGCGCAGCGTGACGGCGTCACGCTTCTTCGCCGCGGACCGATCCGGCCACAGTTTTCTTGACATCGCGCGGTGCAACGTCCCTGCCTACATTTCAAGACACGAAAAAAATCAATCAAAAAAAGGGGAGGAGGTTTTTCCGTGTTCGTACGGTCCGTCCTCCCGTTATACTGATAACAGGTGGCCAAAATTAACGAAGAACTTCGAAAATATTCTTGAATGTAAAAAAAACCCCTACCTCGATAAGACGTCGCACATCATTGAACGACGGAAGACGAACGTGACGATGATCAGCATCATCCTATCAACATCAGAAAGGGAGGAGCCGAGTGTGGCGTCGATGTTCTTATTTATTCATTGGAGGAAGAGAAAAACTCTCCACGTGGTGGGCGCCGTGCTTCGCTGCCAGCATTCCTCCGCTTGAAGAATCCATCCATCACTTTTCCCCTATCCTCCTTTATATAGGAGTGGGAGGGCTCGTCGTTGGAACACAAGTCATAAATAACCAATTTATGACAGAGAACTCCACTTAATTAATACGCTGTGGTGCTTCATTAAATTAGGGAGAAGGTCAATGGGGGTGGTTATTGCATGGGTGGTCCCCTCATTAAAAAAAGGGTTTCATCCTCCTCATTTAAGAGGTGGATTTAAACATAGAGGATATCCCTCATAAATGAGGGGGGGTCAAGTAGTTATGATTCCCCTCCCATTTATGGGAGGTCTCGTGTGGTTTCCACCGAGATCCAACCTCCATGTGAAGCTTCTAACCACTTTATCCGCACGACATGTGTTTTACAAAATAAAATAAATTGTTCACTTATTTTATTTTATTAACCCACATTAAACCCAAAAACTAACTTTTATACCCAATCACCTGGCACTGATCTGAAGGTCTTCATAAGGAAAAACCCACGTAGCGAGTTCAATGGTGCCCTCAGATTACAATTCTGAGCACCGTTGCAAAAGATAGGAAAACCTGCTCGTTCATTCGCTGAACGTAACCGAGACAAACTACGGAAAATGATTCTGGGCACACCGGGCCTCAGAATCAGGAGCCGTCAGAAAAACTGTGCACTCGTAAAAATCAAATGAAATTAACGAAAAAAATTTCCTTGAAATTTCTGGGTCTTTACATTACTCCCACCTCAGGGCTTTACATCCCAGTAAAGCTACATCATAAACTAGGGAAACAAAAAAGGGTACTAAGCATGCATCTAAGCCTCCCGCTCCAAAGTTCTCTCCTGGAGTTTCTCGTGCTACCAATGAATGCGCACCATAGGAATCGACTGCCCATGTAGGACCTGCTCCTATCGATCCTCGATCTCCACCAGGACCTCTGCAAAAGTCGCTCCGTCATCAATGTTCAGCTCCACGTGGTCGATGATATGTGTCGGTTCATGCACATATCTCCTCAGCAGAGATACGTGAAAGAGGTTGTGCACCCGGTGCAACTGAGGTGGAAGGGCCAGGCAATAAGCCACCTCCCCTATCCTGCTGAGAACCTGAAATGGTCTGATGAAGGGCAGAGATAACTTGCCGCCCCGGTCAAATCCCAGTAATCCAAGTCGAGGTGAGACCCGTAAGAAAACGTGGTCGGTATCCTCGAACTCCAGTGGTCTCTATATTTTATCAGCATAGGACTTAGTCTGCTCTATGTAGTCTTCATCCGCTCCTAGATGATATGCACTTTCTACGTCACAGCCTGAACCATCTCTGGTTCCACACGTATTGAATTCAACACTATCCACAAATGATATCATAAGCGCGGTCAGCTATTGGCTCACAACTTCTAACAACTGAATTCCCGATCTCCTACTAAGAGTATCTACTACAAAGTACCCCTTCCCAGGAGTATAAACTGTCTCGAGGTCATAGTCCTGGAGGAACTCAAGCCATCGCCGCCATCTCAGATTAATGTCCTTATGAGAGAGGATACACCTGAGACTAATGAATCAGTGAGAATCGCAACCCATTCGCTCGATGAACAACGGGTGAGACTAGCCATTTGTATGAACTCAACTCCACCCTTCTTCGTCTACGATCTACAAAAGCTGCTGAGATTCCTCCTCTACCAAAAAGATAAATCTAGTCTCATCCCTTGGATGAACCACTTTCTTTTCCTAATATAGTCAATCCTGACATGAACGGTACTATTTCATGCCACAGACGACGTCATAAGGCCTCAACGCTACTACCAAGAGATTCAACTGTTACTCTCACCTCCAAGGGTTGAGTCACACTGTCGGCAACAGTGAGTGGTCATAAGGTGTCCACCATTAGTAATCTCGAATGTAAGGTTCAATTAAATGGTTTTAACCGGAATCTCTCAGTATCAATTACATAGAAAGGACAGGGAAGAAAACATCACAAGAACAAGTGTCTTTTATTACTGTAGCTCAAGGTACAACGACACAATACATCAACAAGGCAAGAAGCAACATGAACCAAAGTCCGCATGTTTGGAGCTAGTCCAGCTCCTCTCCATCTACTCCAAGAGCTCCATGGTCGTAATCCTCAGCTACCTGAAGCTGAGCTCTCCCCTATCCACCTGTTCTCTACTGTCGGGGTGGCCTTCCTGGTGGTGGTGGTGGTAGGGCCTCAAAGCGTCTCCCACCATCCGCTGCTCGTTCATCTCCTCTGCCTCATCCGACTGCTCCCTGAGGGCCGCCACAGTCAATCCTCTTCCTGGGAGGTCCCTCTACCACATACTGCTCATCTGCTGTGTGGGTCGGGCAGTCTCGAGCCATGTGACCCTTCCTACCACATGCATAGCAATGCCAGCTCCTCGTCTGGCTAGCTCTCCTTCGTGTACCCCGTACAACTAAATCTTCATCCTGAGATTTCTTATCTGATTGTCTGGACTTCTTGGACCTCTGCGTCAACTGTCTACTGTCGGCTGCAGAAGACTCTGTTACGGGTTGTCCTGCGGAGGGTGTCACCGCTGGTGACTGCTCAGCGAGAAAAATCTCCACTAGAAGGGCTCTCTCCATCACCCCTGTCTGTGTTGGGATATTGAGGGAAATCCAAAAAGCCTTGATCTCATGCCTCAGTCCCTGCTCGAATTTCTGGGCCCTGAAGAACGGGTCTCGTACCATATCTGTTGAGTAGCGCGAGAGATCAGTAAACCTCACTGAGTACTGGGCCACGATCATGCCACCCTGCCGCACCTATAGTAACTCCTGAATGCGCACTACACAGAGGGTGGCTGAAACGAACTCCGAGCGAAAGAGGCTCTCAAAGTCCGTCCATAGAAGTGATGTCTCATTATTCACCTGGAGCATCAGGCTACACCATCTATCTGTTGCTTCGTGCAGGAGACTCACCGCAAGGATCACCATGAGCTCAGCTGGTGTTCCTACTAATATGAAGACTTGGAGGACAGCCTCCATCCAATACTCGGCTATCTAAGGATATATCTCTCCACGGAACCTAGGAAGTCTCTGATGCTGATACCCGTGTAGTGAACTCAGGCGACGTGCACTCTCAGCTGCTGGGGATGGTAGCCTTGGTGGCTCGGCAGGTATAGGTACCATCGATGCCTCTACTATAATGGGGCCCTGCACCGATGCCTCAATGCTCAGTGGGCTTCCGTCTCACACACAACTAGTAACCCTAGATGGCTGCCATCGTGGGGATATCCTAAAAAGAAACAGGTGCTCCATGGTTAATACAGTATACCTGGTGAGTTGACTCAAAATAATCAAAAAGAAAACTTTTGAAACACACATGAAATCAATGTTTTCATGTATTGAGTCAGAAATCAGAATTCAGGGTCCTGGTGTATGGATATGTCTGTCGCCGCACCAACACCGGACTCCCTGGACTAATAACCACACTCAATACCCTTAACAGTATTGCTTCACATAGAAGAAAGATCAGAGTCCTGAGTTTGGCTGTAGAAACGAACACATCTGATACCAATTTGTCATGACCCTTCCTCGGGGCCCATGTCGTGACTACCCCAAGCCCACCTCCCATAGGCCAGGGACTGGCGACTAACACCAAAGGCATAAATCCCGATAAAAAGGGAAGACATTGCCTTTATAAAGTAAACAAACACCATAGAGTATGCAATCTGATGTAAACACTAACTAAACTGGGCACAACTGTAAGTGATGGAAATAAATGGGCCATAATACAAACCCAACTGAAGTAAAGTACAATTGAAAATAAAGTACAACAATTGAAAGTAAAGTAGCAACGCTGAGCCATCCAATAGAAATGCCAACATAATTGTGGGTACAGATATCCTCCTCAGCTCCTTGGGTCTAGCCGTCCGCTCCGTGTACGTCCCGCCCAGTGGTCCACCTCCTGGTACCAACTTTCCCCAAAAGCCTCAACCACGATCAGAGTAGTCCATCGTCTGCATCCAACACAACGTAGTGCAGGCATAGCCGGTGCAGGGGTGAGTATACACTACTCAGTAGGGATCCCGAGACCCCTGAAGGTCTCCCAGAATCCCCAAAGGATAATCCACAATGGAATGATAAAATCCCGAAGTACAACCAACTCTACATAGGTATATTCCCATACATATACATAAGTCATTAATTCCAGTTTGACTCCATCATCCGAGCCCAAGTTCGATCTATTCCACACAGGATAGCACAACCCAGTCCACACAAGAAAGCAGAACCCAATCCACACAGGAAAGCATAACCCATTCCACTCAAGAAAGAACAACCCAGTCCACACAGGAAAGCATAACCCAGTCCACAAAGGAAAGAAATACAATCATATTGAAGGTTATGATTGAAAGTCGAGACTCAGATCACACTGGTATACTACTTCCAAAGAGGGGTGGAGATGATTAGAGGTAGCCTTTGAATCATCCTCTCTACTGAACCCACATAGGATCATAGTATAGAAGTCGTCGTTGCTGAACCCACAGAGGATCCATGTATAGTAGTCATTGTCGTCGAACCAACGGAGGATCCCATCACATTTTTCGATCCAATGGAGGATCCTTTTACAGTAGACATCATCATCAAACCCACAGAGGATCCTAGTACTATAGACGTCGTTGTCGAACCCACAGTGGATCCCAGTATGGTAGACGTCATTGTCGAACCCACATGGGATCGCAGCACAGTCGTCTAACCCACGAAGGATCCTAGAACGGTATATTTCATCGTTGAACCCACCGAGGATCCTATTATGGTAGACATCGTCGTTGAACCCATGGAGGATCCTAGTACATTAGTTGTCATATTCGTCGCAGCTAGCTCTAGGTTCTCGCACACAGCATGCTCGATTGCAAGAGGGTCTGATCCATGTGCCAAGGGGTCGATACATCAACTATCACTAAGTCCATATTTGATGTATCACAATGTTCTGTCTCGTCAAAAGTAACTCAACGCGATAGATGGGGCGTCAATCGGATGCCCGGTCTGAGAGTTATTGGATTTTACGTTCCAGGGGCTCGAATGGTTTTTAATCTAAAACCAACCTGACTGTACTCTAGCTTTATCCAACTATGAGTGGAGTAAGCCAAAATAATCCTCTCACTAAGAGGAAACCATAGAATTTGACGACACGTCAATCGGACGTTCGGAACTCATGTTATAAGTGTTTCCGCTTCGAGGGCCCGGTTAGTTTTGTGTTCGAACAAAGCTGGACATACCAAAAGTTCCCCAAAACATTGAGTCTAATATACTGAAATGACCATCTCGATCCAAGGATCGCATCACAACTGATGGTGTGTCGATCGGAGGTCAGTAGCCCTAGTTATGGGCCTTTGAACGATTCTGTCCGAAATTAGGGGTTTTGGGCCCAGACCGACCTGGCCCGAAGCCCCCTGGGTTGGACCGAACTGCGTCGACCTGACCCGGGTCCGAGTCCAGCGCAGCCCGGATAGAGCGCCCTGGCCCAGTGTGGTCGACCCGGCCCAGTGCGGAAGGCTCGGCCCCGCAAGAGCGGCTCGGCTCGACTGGGCGCTCGTTTTGTGACCAAGCGGGCGTGAAGGGGGGGGGGGGCACTGCCCCTTGCCTGGAAATGACGGACCCGAGGGGTCTGCCTTGCTATTCTAGCCAGGGGTTTCATCCCCTAGTTTTCTAGGTTAATGGTCGGACAACAAGGCCGGACGGGGGTGACTGTCGTGGGACCTGCTGGTCCCGCCTCCGGGTACGCCGGCGGCCGAGTGAGTCCTGCCGCTGCCTTTACTGAACCGTCGTGGCCAAGGGCCATAGTTTCCTTCTGTCCGGTGCGAAGCGATGACACCGCACGCCTCCTCCGCGGCCCGCCCCGTCTGCGTCCCTCCTCGGTGCTCTAGCGCGGCGCGACGGAGCCGCGCTCCTCCACCACGGCCAGGCTCCAGTCGCGAACTCTTTTGGTCTCACCGGCGCAGCGCGACGGTGCCACGCTCCTTCGCCATGGCCCGCTCCGGCCGCGGTTCTCTTGACCTCATGCAGTGCAATGACACAACCTCCATTTCATCCACGAAGAAATCAATCAACAAAAAAGGGGAGGAGGTTCGGCCGCGTTCGTACAGTCCGTCCTCCTCCTGTTATATTGATAACAGGAGGCCAAAATTAACGAATAACTTCAAAAATAATCTTGAATGTAAAAACAACCCCTACCTCGATAAGACGCCGCATGTCATCGAACGGTGGAAGAATAACGCCGTGATGATCGGCGTCACGGAAGATCGGTGTTGTCCCGTCAACGTCGGAAAGGGAGGAGCCGAGGGTGGCATCGATGTTCTTCGTTCTTCATTGGAGGAAGAGAAAAACTCACCAAGTGCTGGGCACCGCTCTTCGCTGCCAGCATTCTGCCACATGAAGAAGTCGTCCATAACTCTTCCCCTAGCCTCCTTTATATAAGAGCGGGAGGGCTCTTCATTGGAACGCAATTCATAAATGACGGATTTATGATAGAGAGCTCCAATTAATTAATCTGCTACGGTGGCACATTAAATTAGGGAGAAGGTCAAGGGGGGTGGTTATTGCTTGGGTGGTCTCCTCATTAAAAAAAGGGTTTCATCCTCCTCAATTAAGAGGGGGATTTAAACCTAGAGGACTTCCCTCATAAATGAGGGGGAGTCAAGGAGCTATGATTCCCCTCTAATTTATGGGAGGTCTCATGTGGTTTCCACCGAGATCCAACCTCAATGTAAAGCTTCAAACAACTTTACCCACACAACATGTGTTTAACAAAATAAAATAAAATTTTCACTATTCTATTTATTAACCCACGTCAAACCCAAAAAACTAACTTTTATACCCGACCACCTGGCACCGAGCTGAAAGTCTTCTGAAGTGAAAACCCACGTTGTGAGTTCAACAGTGCCCTCAGATTTCAGTTCTGATCACCGGTTCAAAAGGTAGAAAAACCCAGTCATTCGTTCATAGAACATACCAGAGTTAAACTTCAGAAAATGATTCTGGGCACACCGGGCCTCAAAATCAGGTACCGTCAGAAACTGCACACCCATAAAATTTCAAAGAATTTAAGAAAAACAATTTCCTTGAATTTTCCAGGTCTTTACATTCACCTCTGCAAAGTCCATGTTTGATAAACATGAAAATATTTATGAAGGTGATAACAACGAAAAGGAGGTGAAACTACAAGTCCTGCACAATATGTTCGATGATCTGAAGATGCTTCCTGATGAGAATGAAGATTCCTTCTTCAAACGAATTACTGATGTTGTTGGAGCTATTCGAGGTCTAGGTGAAGAAATAAAAGATGAAGACATTTTGAAGAAAATATTAATAAGACTTCCACCTCTTTAAATGGAAAAGGTTTCATCCCTTGAGGATAGAGATCTTTACAAACATTCTCTAAACAATCTATAAGGAGCCTTGTGGCATATGAAATGAGGGTCAAACCAGAAGATGTTATGACTCGAGTAAGAAAGTAAATAGTTTTCAAATACATGGAGAAACTGAAAATCTCAAGTGATAATAGTGGTGAAGACGACGAGGAAAATGAAATTCTTTCTCTCATTTTAATGAAGTTTCAGAAGGGAATAGGGAAAATCAAAGGGAAGTTACCTATATTTTTCTTTCGTTGTGGAAAAGTCGGAAACATTAATTTTAAGTGCTAAGGAAATATCGATGATGATGATAGTGATGTTGAAAACATAGAGAAGCCTTAGAAAAGGGTTTTCAAGAAAATAGACCTGCAATATAGAAATAAAATTCGAGGGAAGAGTTTTGTCTGTGAAGAGGAAGAAGATGATAATGAATTCTATGATGAAGAAGAACCATAATTTAAAATTGGGAACCACGGTTCCATGATGGCCACTATTGAAAAATTAGAAGATACTAGAGGAGAAAATCAGTAGAAAACTAGTGCATATCTCGAGTTGCAACTTAATGATGCTATTAGTAAGCTCAATATTAAATGAAAGTGTTGCAATAAGTGGAAATCAATTATAGAAGAATCAACTGAATACATTGATCAACATGAAGCTGAAATTGAATGACTATAAAAATTTGTGAATGTACAGTCTAAAATACTTGAAAGCATTGATGATGTAGTAGATATAATGATGAGAATTGAAGAGCAGGAAAAGGTCATCAATGACCTCACCTCTATACTAGAGGAAAAGTTAAATACTGCCGAGCGTCTTGAGGAGGAAGTTGTTACTATTAAGAGTAAACTTGAAAAACATTAAATTTCAAAAGAATCAAGGATGAAAATATAGTTTGGACGGTTCTCATATGATGAGCTATTGGAGAGATAAAAACATGGATCTAATGGAGTTGAAATGATTTTAAATGATCAAAGACTTGCCTGCATGGGAAATAGTGGAATTGGTTGTGAGGGAGAATCATCAAATGCTACATATAATGTTTCCAAAATTAAGGCAAGCTTAATGTGGGTGATGTGGGAAAGTCTTCTGAAGTGATGAAACAGAAACCCCCAATTAAATATTAATGAAGAAAAGAAGATTATCCTTGAGCCTCTTGGAAATAGGATCCCTCATACTATTATCCCATAGAAGAAGGAATTTAGGAAAAATAGAAAAGAGAAGACATTTCCTATCATGAAGTGTCGGTTATATGGATTTTTGGGAAATACCATGTCTTATTGCGAAGAGGCAAGAAGCTATCTATATGGAGAAGATATAGGAGTTCAACAGAGGAGAAAAAATTCATATCCTAATTATTTTAGAAGAAACATTTTCTATGGATATTGTTTTCATTGGCCATAGTGCTCTTAATTGCAGGAAATGAAGGGACATGGACACCTCACACCGATGTTCGATACAAGTCAAGTATCGTTAGCTTGATAGTGTTTCTCTTTCAAACAAGTTTTCTCCTATCAAAGAATATTTTGACTATGAAGAACCTAGGTACATGGAAGAGACAATTGAAAGGCCATAAGTGCTATATACTCAATCCAATGTCTTTTGTAAATAAAGGAAGAAAATTGAGAAATTCAACCTTGTAGTGGTGGACTCCAAAGCTACAAAAAACAACAATACCTGGATTCTGGATAGCGGTTGTTCATCTCATATTATAGGTAATGATATCCTATTAACGGTTATCAAATGGAAGGTTGGTGGTATAGTGCGATTTGGTAATGATGGAACTCTGAAAATGAAATGTAGTGGAAGTACTGAATTAGCTAATGGAGAGCTAAAGAAGACTGAATTCCTTTATATAGATGGCCTACATCATAATCTACTCAGCGCGAGTCAACTTTGTTACTCAGGACTTATAGTTAATTTCAATCAGAAAGGCTGCACTCTCAAGGGAAAGACATTCAATTCACTTATTAAGGGATACATAACAGATGGAAACTTGTATCAGGTTGATAGTAAAGAATATATTTTCTACATGACTGTAGAAGAAGAAAACAATTTGGCAAATAGGAGATTGGGACACATCACTCAACAGACATGGAGAAAATATCATGATTAGGGATTGTCATGGACATTCCCAGCCAGAAGCGTGAGTGTGAAAAGTCTTGTGATGCTTGCATTCATTGGAAGCTGGTCTGTATTTAATATCGGCCAATGAAGAAAGGGGAATCCCATCTTCTTGATCTAATTAAAACAGATGTATAAAGGCCGACACATTTAGTCAAAACTCATAGAGAAAGGTACATTGTCCTTTTCATAGATGATTACAGTAGAATGGCATGTGTAATGGTCATTCAAAGGAAACAAAAAGTGCTTGATTACATGAAAAAATATCTACGAATAACTGAGATTGATACTAGACGAACAATAAAAGTGTTATGATATGATAATGGAGGGAAATACATGTCCATATAATTTGAAAATTACTCGAAGAATAATGAGATACAACAAGAGGTATCTGCTGCGAGAAATCCACAACAAAATGGAGTTGTTGAATGTTGGAATCGACAAGTGAAAAACATGCCACGAACTATGCTGATTGAGAGGTGTATTCCAAAACATTAATAGAAAGAGGCTGTCCAAGATACAATTTATATTCAAAATCAAAGAGGACTTTTTATGGGTGAGACAGAGACACCATATGAATTGTGGCATGGAAGGAAACCCTCTTTGAAATACTTTTGGGTTTTTGGAAGAAAATGATTCATCAGAAACAAAGAAGGAAATCAAGGGAAGTATAGTGATAATGCAGATGAAGGAATTTTACTCTGATACACAATGAACCGCAAAGCCTACAAGTGTTTCCACAAGTGATTAGGAAGGATTGTGGAAATTAGTGATGTTAAGATAATTGAAGAGAAAACCACTAATGCTTTAAGGGCGTCATATATTGATGTGATAGAAAGTGAGGAAGAAAGTGAAAGTGGAGAAAATAAAAATACATAAATAGAGGAATCTTTACAAAACACTTAGCAGTAAAATCATGATGTTGACTAAGAAGAATAATCTAAAGAAGAAATTGTGGCTGGAGAGAATGGAACTAAACCGCATAGGTCAAATCGTAGAGCTGAGATTGATCCATCTACCATAATTGGGGATTGAAGTGCATCCACTGTAATAAGGAGGATGAAGATAACACACAATCTACATTTCTGTCAGTTGTGTGGACATCCTCATTCGACAAAGCTGCAAAGGATGAATCTTGGGTGAAAGCTGTGAATGAAGAGTTGGATCAGATTGAGAAGAATCAGACATGGGATCTTGTCTAGATACTCTAAGGTCACAATGTGATTGGTACAAAATGGATCTTCAAGAACAAGTTTTATGATCATGGAAGTGTTATTAGAAACAAGGATCTACTGGTATATAATGGAAACTCCAAGATTGAAGGCGTTGATGTTGAAGAATCCTTTTCTCTAGTTGCTAGACTAGAGTCAATCAGGCTTTTCCTTGCCATGGCACTCCAAAGAAGATATAAAGTATATTAAATGGATGTCAAGACAACATTATTGAATGGTTTACTAGTAGAAGAAGTCTACATTGAACAACCAGTGGGTTTTGTTCTTAGTACTGATGAAACGAAGGTCTGCAAACTGAAGAAATCTCTATATGGTCTGAAGCAAGCACCACAAGCATGGTATTCCCGGCTGGACTCATATCTCATGAAGCGAAAATTAAAAATAGGAGGAGTATACCACAATCAATAAGTGATGAATTTTTTAAAAGACGAGTTCATGGTTCTTATCTACGTTGATGATATTATATTTAGTGGTAGTAGGAAGAAATTAGAGGATGAATTTTCCAATCACATGAAATTATAATTTGAAATGTCTATGATTGGGGAGCTCACATATTTCTTGGGGCTACAGGTTATTCAAAGGTAGGATTACATTTTCATTTCTCAAGAAAATTATGCAAGAGAGCTACTGAAGAAGTTTAATATTCAAGGATCCAAACCAATACCAACTCCGATATTAGTTGTAACAAAACACTGAAACTATGATGATGGAGAATATGTCGACCCCACTATGTACAAGAAGGATAATTGGGACCATACTGTACCTGACATCAACACAACTAGATATTGTCTTTGCAACCTATCTAGCTATCCACTTTCAGTGTTATCCAAATTAGGAAAATATGACAGCGGTAAAAAGAATCATGAGGTATATTCAAGGTTCTCACAATTTTGGATTATACTTGTTGGAGGAATAAACTGTGAATTATTAGCTTTTTTTGATGCTGATTGGGATGGAGATGTATTTGAAAGAAATTCTACCAGTGGTGGAGCATTCTATAATGGAAATAAATGTGTTGGCTGGTTGAGCAAGAAACAAGAAGCTACATCTCTTAGTACTGCTGAAGAAGAGTATATCTACTCCACAATGGCATGCACTCAACTTCTATGGATGAAGTAACAACTACTAGATATTGGTGATGAGTTTAAGGAACCAATGGCAATTTACTTTGATAAAAGGTGCACAATTGATCTTATGAAGATTCATGTTCATCATTCTCATAAAAAACATTTTGAAATTAGGTATCACTTTATCAAAGAAAAAGTTGATCAAGGCGTGATTAGAATGGATCATGTGGGAACTGAATAGCAAGTGGCTGATATCCTGACAAAGCCACTGTCAGCAGTTGTGTTTGAGAAGCATCGGTTGAACGTCGGTGTTTAGCCACCTCCCAGTTCATAAGAAGGTTACAAAAATCCCCTCTCCCTAGTTATGTTAATTGTTTTTAATCTGTTTATGGATGCGATGCAGGTTTTTGGGGGAGAAACTGTCCAGGGGGAGTGTGGTTTGAGTTGAACAATGAATAATTACTGGTCATTGGGTTTATTTTCAATAGGAGAGGAAGGAATAAATTCAGGCATGTAATGCTTTTTTGACACTTTGGGAATTCAGTGTCAGTGATAGTATGTGAAGGAATACATTGGATGGAAACCCAATTCAAGATTTATCTATTGTTCTCTACACCATGAAATGATCACGTAGACTTGGAGTGTTGGCTGAGTTGATTCTTGCATTTTTTTTATTTTCACGTGGATGGTGATATACTAAATTTATTTACTGATTTCCAACAAATCCAAAGTGGGAGATTATTGGAACGATTGTCATCTATGCATGATTTGGAGTATGGTTTGTGTTTTTTGTAAAACCTCAGATAAAGAGCAGAATGTGTGCTAGCAAAGTGCTTATACAGGTCATGAAAATAACAATACTAAAGGTGGCATTGTTTTCCTGTGTTTTCCAAATTCTTGGACCTCAAAATTGACAAAAGGGGAAAACAATGTTTTTGGGAAAGGTACTTGTGCGCCAGATATGTGTCGTGCCTGTGACTTTCACACCAAGAAAGGACATGTGCGCCAGTGCATAGGAGGATTGGAAGGTTGCACAATATATGTTTTCAAGATCAGAAATGAAAATATGGAATTGGAAATAGGGTTGCACAAGTATTAGTTTGGTCACACAAGTGAGTAGTGCGACAGAGGCTAGGGCGGTTGAAGTTGCGCGCCAGAACTTGGGCGCTGAGAGGAGGCTTGCGCACCACCGCGCAGAGTGTCCAGTTTGCCTATAAATAGAGGACCAACCCATCTCATTTTTTATGAAGTTCAGACATAGATAGAATCAGAGCTCCCACCACGCAGGTTTAGTAGTCGCACAAGTGGTGGTGGGTTGCACATGTTGAAGTTTCGCGACAGTTGATAGATGCATGTCCAAGGTGGTTTGGGCGAGAAAGGAGTTGAGTCGCGGTAGTTTGAAGTTGAAGAAGTGATTTCTGCGCAAGTGGTTCAAGTGAACTTGCACTCTGGTTTGGGCTTGCGTGTCGAGACTTGCATAACATCTTGAAACTTGCCTGTCAGGCTTGGAGAAGGGTGCTAGGTGTTATTGAATCACGCCATTATTTTAGGACCTACACGAAAGCTGGAAGACTTCCAGATACCTTTGATGAAAAGTGAGATTATTCTATGGGTAAGATTCAATCTTCAATAGAGCATCTACAAACTATAGAGGATGCATTCTTTTTCAATGACAAAAATACCTTAACATCTATAAACTGAGTGGGACTTCACCAAACGTAGTGAGTCAGGGGGAGTCAACAAAAGTGACCCGAGGGACGCAATGAGCTATCCCTAAACTTTTGTAAAGGTAGTGAGCCTGGGAAAGAGTGATTGTGCCAAACCATTGTAATCCACAAGTAGTGATGTTTAGTGAAATTTGGTAAAACCAAAAAATAGTTGGAGTATGCTCCTTGGACGTATCCCTTAGTGGTGAACCAAGTAAAAAGTGCTCGGTCATCTTTCTGCATGTGAATGTTTGCTTTATGATCATATTTATCACATAGGATTAACACGTCCCTACCAACATGGGAACAAGATCCATCACATTAAGAGAGAATGTGGTCTTCCTGATTCACCCCTCCGCTCTCAGGGTGTCACGGGGTCCTATATAATGAAGTTCAACCTTTCTATTTGAGGGAAGTCCAACACTGAAAGAAATTTCTGATTTAGTGGGGTTGATAGCTTTACGTGAATCATTCAAATAATGGAGGATTGAATATAAGATATTAATTAATTATTCCAATGTGGACCTGGAGAAAAGGATACATTCATCAGTTAATGTCCTCTAAAGTGAGAAAATCTCAACAAAAGTGCTATAGTAATGTGGATCTTGAATGTGATAGAGGAAGCCGAATGCATAAAAGTGTCATCCAAATTTGCGAAGAATCCCATATTCATAATAATTAATTAGAGGAAGGGCCATTACATGCTCTTTAAATATATAATAATATCCACGTTCTAGGACATGAATCCTCAATTAGAACCATTTTGGGGCTTCCTATATTGAAAGGTTTCATGTAAAATTATCATTTCATACGAGATAAGGTGGTTGGGGACACACACTTTGATTTTTGATTACAATTGAATGGATAAAGGTGTACATGTTGTTCACTAGAATCATGGAGAAACATTATAGGTCAAATTGAAAAGGATAATTGGAAGTAAATTTGTTACCCATGAGGGTTACTAGGTTATCAGAATAAGATTGATGAATCTTTCATTGATGGAGGTGAAATCTGTCTTCCAGTTCCAAAGGTATGTTATCAGGTTAGACACATGAGAGACCAAAATATTCAAGATTTTTTAAAATATGAGGGTATAAAATCAATATAGGGCTCCAAATTTTTTGTATTTGATTTTATTTTTTGTGAATGAAGGATTTCCTCATTAGTAATATGATGAGTGAGATTTTTGTTCACATTATCTAAAATGATACACTATATATAGGTGGAAACCTCAGCGGGGATGAATGAATGAAGATCCATGTAGAGGTCCTAAAAAATGTAAGATAAGGCTAGTGATATCTTTCTATCTTAACACTGTTCTTCAATCTGGCATGATAAGATTAGAAATAATGTAGTTTTGATTCCTTCCAGATTCTTTATTATTGAAAGAGAGTGTGTTTAATACCGCCTCTTTGATGTGAATTTCAGGGACATGCATCACCCATAAAATTTCATTTCTTCTAAGATTATCCTTGATATCCATATCTAGTGAATCAATTTTGGAATGGTTCTTTGATAATGGGGGGAGAGAGTGGAGCTTAGAGTGTATTTTTTTTAATGGTGTCACACTTCCAATCTGGTTGGTGGAACCTGCCACTACTCCATTTTTTGAGTTTAGAAGATACATTATAAATTTTAATAAATAATCAAGTCCATTCATCATGAAACATTATATAATAACCTCTTCACATTCCCTTTCACTTTTCATGTACCTTTAAAAAATTATACCAGGCATCTGATTTTTTAGGCCAGTATTAAGGTTAATGAGAATCGGGAAGTGGACAAGTATGGCTAGGGTGAAGTGGTAGTACATGATATGATTAAATATTAAGAGATAGTCGAAAGAGCCCAAGAATCTGTCTGGTAAGTCCATGATGTTGGAATTCCCTGATTCATAGTTATATGTAAAGGGGTAACCTACATAACCCAAATCAGCGAGACTCATACACTGAGTTTCCCTTATGAAGTCTATCATACAGGTCGAGGTCCTACTTGCATCCCTAACATTTCTCATTAGAACATAAACTCAATAAAATACCCTTACATGAGAATACATCTCAAGAGTTTAGTCTTAATCATTTCTAAGCAGTCCCATGACTTTCATTTATAATTTTTGGATGGCCTTCTATAGAAACCGAAAAAGGACCAACTAGGTGCACTAGGCCAATGGACAGAGGATGTAATATGTTGCAGTGAGAATCCCATAATTATAATGTCAAATTCCTCATTCCATAGGATAAAATGGTCATAAGAATGGACATGGAACTTGATTAGGAATAATCCCTCAAACTCCAATTTAGAGGCCATGCTATCATTTCCTTGTTTTTATGCATGGTTTTAGACAAACAACACCACTAGGGCTACATGTGGAACTCCTAACAAGCAGTATACAATCTATGCATTGGTTAACAATCCCAAGATAGTTCCAACATATAATTTTCATTATTCTATGAAGAGTTGTTAGAAGTATTCTTATTCCTATGAAATTTTTGATAAAAATCCATTAATTGTGGCTTTCCATATTTTTTGGAGGCTCTCGCTTCCCATAGATGAGTCCATTCATCACATCTAGCTAGAGAGTTCTATAGTAGGGGAACACATCCAAGATACCCTCTATTAATTCTTTCCAACATCCTATGTTTTGTACAACATTATTTTTCATACCATTCAGGTCATATCTAGCTTGGGAGGCGGACCATGAATGTTTTATTCATGGGGGGAAAAGGGTCTAGAGGGTATGTGTAGTTGTGTTTTTAGATTGATTTCATTAAAAAGCTATCTTCTTTAGTTTGGGGAAATCATGTATGAAAGGTAGTACTCTCTAGTTTTTATTTATCTGCAATGAGAAATGTGTTCCCCATATTTTGTGGGCTAGTAAGGGGGCTATATTCCCTGATTCCTATGGTTTTAGTATATCATCATAGCTTTCTATGAAAGTTCGATGCCCATGTTATGTAATTAATTCATGGTCATTTGAGGTGTGGTCTATTAGGGACTTTGTAATTTTTCCATTGTCATTATTTTTACTAGACTCTAGAATATATGTATTTTCCAGGGGATTTATTTTGGAGTTTGGGGCCATTATTTAGGATAACATTTCCTTTTCCATCATTTATTTTAGAGTTGCATGCCTTTTCCAGGTGTCCTATGAATCCATAAAATAAACATATGACTGAGATTGTTTCATTATTCAAACCAATCCAGGTTTTTTATTTCTCTATTAAAATAATTGTACCCCTATGGAGAGGGAAATCAACATCGATCGATACTCTTATCTGCATTGAAGGCCCCTATAGAACAAGGTCAGATTGATCAATTTACATAACGACACTAATATGAGATCCATTATCTCTCATGATATGTTTAGATCTACCCACCTAAAAACTGAACAAAATCTTCACCCATAAGGGTAATTTAGATATCACCTCAGTCATCATATCTTTATTATTTTTGAGGTCCCCCAATGGGATCTGCTGGTTTCTAAAGGACCAAGGACTTCTAAGAAGGACCTTATGTTTTTAATTATCATTCAAGAAAATTAAAATGAGATATCCATATCTAATCTCATATATGGAAAATTTATCTTCCAAATTACTTATGAATTGAAATGTGTTCTTTAGAAAGGAAAATTTAAGGGCCAATTTGATATGAATTTTTTATCGTAAGATGATTTTTCTTGCCAATCAAAAAGGAGTCTCCATTTATCATTTTTATAATTGGAATTTTTTCTTTTTCAAGAAGAGTGGTTTTTGCATTGGGATATAAAATTTTTCTACATATTCTACAAAAGTAGGATCAATTGAAGATTAACTACAGATGGCCTCCTTGAGAAATGACGCACCAACGATGAGGTGTAGACAGATGAGAGGCCATGATTGAATAACATACTCTCCAATGATAGTATATTAGAGGAAAATTATATGCCAATCCACAAATCGTGAGCACACCATCGATACAAAAAACCACATGAAACCATAGAAAAGGAAAATGGAAAAGAGGAAAAAAATACATAGGGAAACCTAGAAGTCCAAATCCACTAATTACCAGTGAATCATAATGCTAACAAACATAGGACAAAACCTATTAAAATAAGAATAATTTTTTAAAAATAAATAATTAAAAATAATTTCAATTAAATGAAATACAATTGAATCAAAAAATTTCCTTTTAAAATGTTTTTCTAATAATTTTTTATCATTTTTTATATGATTTAATTTAAATTAATTTATATTTATATAATCATTGTTTTAAATTTAATATAGATTCTAATTACAATATATTTTATGCAGATAAATTTTTTAAAGTGTAAATGTAATATTTTAATCAATAATTTTTATGTAATATAAATAATTATTTTTTTGTAATATATATGAAATAATTTTTATTTTCAATTATTTTTTAATTGTTTAGTCTGTGAGCAATATTTCACTTACATTTTATAGATAATTATTAATCAGTACAACCATAGAATAACCTACTTGAATTATAACATGCTTCACGTAGGTGACTTTGAAAGACTATAAATTATAAATTTTAAAAACAATCTAAATAAAATTTTACACTCAGACCAAAGATTATAAAAATTATTGAAAATAATAGAAACCTTTCATAAAAAAATTAATTAAAATTAATTTCAATAATATAGAAATCTAATGATTCAAATCATATCAGTTTTACTTTGAAATTATTTTGCAGTTATCATTTTTTGTGTACATTAAATTTTTTATTGTTTAGATAGAATTCATTTTATTTTGAATTATTTTTTATTTTTACAATAAATGATTTAATTTTCATTTAGATGTTCTTTATACTATATTTTATGTACATAAATTTATTGACATGCATTTTTTTAATTTTAAACTATAAAGGTTATGTTGGTTATATTAATTTTCATTTATAAAATTTTTAATTAATTTTTAATTTCAAATGTTTTTATATGATTAGTCTATGGTTTATGTTTTATCTAAAAACTACATTTTTTATATTTTATAGGTTTCCAATGTTACGTACTTGAATAATAATAAGTTTTTTGTGCTTCAAGTTAGTGACTTTGAATGCTTATAAAAAATATTATCATGACATTATTAGTTATGTCAGGAATATATTATTCTAATTATACTATCATGAATTTATTATAATGACTTTTTTATAATGAATTAATTATCATTAATTTCTTATTATCATGACTTAATTATCAAGTCTTTATTATTTGTGGTCAACTTTCTATATGCACATAGTTATTATTTAATAAAAATTATTTAATATTACTATTATTATTACTTATTTTACTATAAAAATAAATCATTATTTGTTTTTTTTAAAAAATATATTTTATTTTTAATAATTATTATCATTTATTTTAATTATTTTATAAAATAATAATATTATTGTATTCAATTATATTCATCATAATAATTATTATTATTTTTAAATCTAATAAAAATTACATGACATAGAAAATTATTTCTTAATAATATTTCAAAATAATTATATTAGTAATTATTACTAATAATTTTTAATAAGAGGTTATTTATATTATTAAATATATTTAATATATTTAATATTATCATATATTATGTATTTTAAATACCCCCTCTTCAACCATTTTTAGTTACTATAAATTATAAATTATGAATTTTTTCATTTTTAATTAGATTATTAATTATGACATATAATATTGTTTAATTATTAATAATAATTTTAACAATATTAATGACATTATTAGTAATCATTTCTATATCTTAATTACTTAATATTTATTACCATGTTAAATAATTTTTATTTTTTAAAAAATAGGTTAACATTTAAATTTTTTAATCATTGATCTTTTATAAATAATATAGCATTCAACAAGGAATGAAATATTTGTGTATGAATATAACATAAAAAAATTGGAAATTTATTCATGGATAAAAAACATATAAAATGTCAGATTTGGGGAGATTTTATGTGATAATTTCATATTACTATGATATATAAATATCGAATATAAAAACAGATAAATAATGTTTAATTATATATGTGTGTATGACTAAAAAAAGATAAATGAACTGAAAATAAATTTTTAAGAAATAAATTAGGAAAGACGCTTTCTCGATCAACAACTACATTGACCAATTCACAGAGAAGGCACTAAATGAATAAAAACCTTCTCCATTAAAATTTTTTAAAGTCTTTTTCTTAGAAAATTCCCACACTTCTACTCCGATTAGCCTAAAAACATCTAAATACAAGGAAATAGTTTCCTAATTTATTGATTTTGGGAATTAGTTTTTTCCTGTTGTTTGTCGAACTTTTCAATATATTTCAGTATGAGTACAAATCATGAATTCTTCATTTCATTTTATAAAATTTTTCAATATCCTAATAAGGTAGAAAATAGAATAACCATTTATATGAATTTAATATCTATTAACAATTTAAAAATAATACTAGGAAAGAAAAAATTATTAACGACCCACAAAGTGACATGTAGTTCATTACATAAAAATTAACATTAAAAAACCAATAGGAAAAATACAATATATTAATAGTATTTATATAGTTGAAACCAATGTGATTTAATATAAAAATATTATATCCAAAACTAAGTATATCCCTTAAAAATAATATATAAACTATATCACTTATCTTTTTAATAAAGAATAATGTTTCCAAAAATAGTAGTTTTTTAAATCTCTATCATATTTAATCAAAACATGAATATGAAAGATAACCCCAAATTTTTTTTGTTTATTCCCAAATATGAAAAAATCATCCCTAACATAGAAATATTTTTTAAAAATGTTAAATGAAAAAAATTATAAATAATTAATTAAATTAAGACAATAAACTTAATCCCTCATATTATTATTGCCATTAAATCATACCCAAGATCAAACAAAAAAACTCCTAAATAATAATATTATTTAGCACGTCCAATTTATATGTGGAATAATTAAGAAAAATATAATCAAATTTTTATAATGGATTGTTTCTATAAAAATATCCAAATTCCATAGAAGTAACAATGTGATTAATTATTTTAATAATCATTTAAAAATTAGAAGCACTAATAAAAAAAATTAGAGATTGAAATATATTATAACATGATGATGTATAATAATTTAATAATCTGTAGGAACATAATAATAAAACAAGTGGAATTTGAGGAATCAAAAACACATTTAACTATTATTATAAAATTAGAGATCCCTAATCAATGAAAATGATGACATACATAAATGAGTAATGATCTAAAAATCAATACAATCACATAGTAATTGATTATGAAAGAAATTATTTGAGGAATATTAATAATGTTTTAAACACCAAGGGATGTACTGTTATACACCTTGGATTATATGAGGAGAAAAAGGCTTATTTTGAGATA
The DNA here is from genome assembly GCA_963277665.1 of Viscum album. NCBI lineage: Eukaryota > Viridiplantae > Streptophyta > Magnoliopsida > Santalales > Viscaceae > Viscum > Viscum album. Next base: position 1,855,956,738 of record OY728145.1, read on the forward strand.
ATGTAGGGATACAATTTCAAATTATTTCTCATAAAATAAAATGAATGAATTATAATTATTGAGTAATTTGTAAACCTATAGAAACCTAGAATGGTGTAAAATTGTTAAAATGTTTTACATCATGGTAAAAAAATAGTTTCCTAGTCATGGAATAATCCTATTGACTTAGTTTTTGAAAAAAATGGTTCATAATAATAAACTACATGATATAAATGATAAACATGGATTATTTCTAGGAATCGATAAAATTTTATGCTTCACCAATAATAAAACTAAATGGAATATTTTAGTATACATAATAAATATCAGGGATATAAATTTCTTCTCTATATAAACATTTTTCTATTTTATTTAATCAATAAATTCTATCACTATAAGAAAAGTGGCTCTTAAAAAGTCTAGAAAAGCTTTTATCACCCCAAATAATATGTGTTGATCTATGCATCATTAAAAGTGAACCACCTCTTTTGTAACATCCTACCCCTCCACCAATTTCTTGGGAAAAGTTGGTGGTTGTTATTGTTCTTATGTGACTTCCCTAAGACACAGAATGATGTAAATAATGTTCAAGAGATTTATAATCAATTTAGGGATGATTTTCCTTTAAATATATACCAACCAAACCAAGATAACCACAACAACTAAACTCTTATATAATTCATGAGTATAAGATACAACTACAAAAAAACAAAAACAAACCACAACTATATGAGATAACAATCACAAAACATAGTCCAAATGCAAGGAAAACTAAAGAAAAAAAAATAAAGACACCAATGAAATCAACAAAAAACACCAAACCTTCTCTAAGCTCCAACTCAACAAGACACACCAAAGGTATTAGTAAGAATCACTAAATAAAAAATATCATACCCTTTACTTATGTATCAATAGATGAAATATAAAAACACACAATATTTCCCAAGAATGGAGTGAGTCTAAACATTATAGTATTTCCCCAATGAATTCCCAAATCAAGCCACTAGGGCATTAATTGGATATCCCCATTTATAGAAAACAATTTAAAATAGTTTATATAAAATGGAATATAATTTTTCATGAAAGTTAATAAAAAATACATTAAAACAAATCTCAATTACATTTTGGATAACCAATCCATGATTTCACACATCCAGTCATCTACACATTCATTCCTAGGTGATAGTTCCCAACTCATGAGTGTCCTTCCTTTGATCTACCATGTAATAACAGGATATCCAATACAAGGTTCCCAAATGGCACACACCCCTTTCAAAAGGTCATGTCTCATGAAAATGAATGCACACAAACCATATTTTCGAAAATACGCGCAAAAAATTTCCAAAATATTTCTTCCTTTAAAAAAGTTCTACAACCACTTTCCATGTATCAAAACAAATCCAAAATATTAAAATCACAATTTTAATCTTTTCATCAAATAGGATTTCCACAAAACCATCAACTGTCTACATTTTTCAAAAACCGTCAATAAAGAGTTTTCTAATCAGAATCATAATAATAATTTCACAAAAATTTCATGAAAAAAAATTATTTCAAACTAATAAATCAGATTATAAATAATTATATATGCGACTAAAGACACCTACCTCACTAATATTTTGCAAAATTATGAACAACACAATGATAATCTAGATATGCTCACGACAAACACTTAACAAAGTATATTTGACACTAAAACATCATAATTTCTATAAAGGAAAAGGTTATATACTTAGTAGACTAGATATACGATTTTTGGAAAGGAAACAAGAAGAGATCAATGAATAATGGCTAAGAATAGAGACTTTCTAGCAAATCAGGATATCCAACAATGTAATGGCTCAGACCTCTCTGGCCCATTCCTTTGTCAAAAGAAGGTCAAGAATTGTTCTGGAGGGTAAAATGGACTTTTCCCTCACATTCCAGAATTTTTTTAAACTACACGTCGTGTAGTTTGAGTACACATTGTGTACCCCCTTTATGGGTATGCCCCGTATTGAAGGTCGTGTCCTTGCTGTGTGAAATAATGGGTGCACACCATGCGTCTAGTACTACACACCGTGTTGTCCTTCCCGGTGTATGCATTACCAGTCAACGACTGTGTACCATGTTGGAGCCATTTCCTTGCCATGTGAAATAAATGATTACACGCCGTGTAGTCCTTCCCAGCATATGTGTTACCCTAAAACCATGTGTTGACCAGTCAACGGCCGTGGAGCCATGTTGGAAGCTGCGTTGAGACCGTGTAAAATAACCAAGTACACTCCATGTACCATAAAGTATACCCCATGTACTTTTCTTTTTCACGCCTATAAAAGGAGGGGTCCCCTCCTCCTTTCATCTCACCCTCTCCTCCCCTTTACCTCTGAGTAGAGTTCTCCCAAGAGACTCGAAGGCTCGTTTTCTTTCATAACTTATTCATCTGAGCTCCGATTTACGATCCGTCAGCAGCCATGCGATCGTAACGACGAGGTGGAACTTCCGAGCTTAGGTCTTTTGTCTTTACTTCGGCCTTTCCTTTCCGACTTCCACTTGATGAGGTTTTTCCGGGACCCGATAGAAGTGATGGATGCCGACAGATGTCTCTTAAGGTTGATCCAGGGGAGCGTTGCGATCAGAACCTGTTGAGGTAGGGATCATACCTTCGTCTCCCTAATTTGTGCATCATGCGGGGTGGGTATCCTCTTGTTTTCATTAGAAACAGTTGAACCATTAAATAAAGATAATAACTGGTTAATGAACAGGGATGGGGAAGTTGTAATGTTTATCTCTTCTTATACTTTTGATATGTTATGAATTGAATAGGCTTATGCCTACTAAAAATCACGGTCTTTGGGGGCCTTTTCTTGCGCAATTAAATGTTGCCCTATCTTTCTTGACCGTTTTTGTGGATGGAACTTTGCGGAATGTGGAATTCGGTTAATCACGTAAAGTTGACTGTTTAAAATCTAGAACCCTTGTGTGATAACCCCGGTTAAACAAAAGGGAATAATGAACATGTGGGTTTTGGCTCGGATACGTGTTATGTGATGGGGGTGTATTGTGGGTTGTTGTGGATCGGGTGAGCAGCAGGGCTGCGGTTGGCTTGGTTGTGGGTTGGTGTGAATGTTATGTTGGTGATGGGTAGTGGGGCTGCGATAAGTGGTATTAAAGGGATAATGATGTATGGTGCAGTTGTGGTTATGGTGGTTAGCAGCGGGGCTGCAGGGATGGGTTGAAATGTCAACGGACTTCAGATTGTGAATAATAAAAGTGAAAGAGTTAATGAATGGTGGGGCATGGTAATATAATGGGTTTAATAATCAATGGGTTGGTTGGTTGATAAAAAGGGCATGGTTGTGTTGTTTGTGTTTTCCTAAATTGATTTGTGGATGGTAGAGATTTGTTTTACGAACGATTGATGTGGTTGGTTGTGGATAGTTGCCCAGTAGTTAAGGAACTAAATAAACTAATTCGGCTGAAACGTGAAAACCTAAATGGGGTTGGGGTTGTTTGTTGTATGCATGCTTCGTAGTAGCAGTGCCGAGGCATGTGCTCAGTTTCTGTTTTTAGAAGCCGTAGGATGGGCTGTGTGTTTGGTATATATATATATATGTATCTTTTTTGTTTTATCACACACCACCCATGTTGAGCACTTACTGCCGAACACTACCATTTTATGTGAGATGGTGTTTTTCCCTTAGTTACTAGTTCCTTCCTGCTCCTTCTCCCCTAGGTTGTGATGTCATGATGCGACCTTACACCTAAGACACTTCGGGTAGGTTTCAATTGGTGTGGATTTATCCCAAGACTCTTTGGGTAGGTTTTACTGTTTCTCAAGAATCTTCGGGATGAGGCCCCGGTGTGTGCGGGCAGGATACGTGGTTGTGAGGCCCAAGTGTGTGCGCGCAGGATACGTGGTTGTGAGGCCCAGGTGTGTGTGGGAGGGATACGTGGTTGTGTGGCCCAGGTGTGTGCGGGTGGGATACGTGGTTGTGAGGCCCAGGTGTGTGCGGGCGGGGAGAGTGTGGTAGTGTCAGGACTTTCGCCATTAGGAAGAGTAGCTAACTGAAGGGAAATTGTGCGGGGTACCCAATACTCTTATTCTTATATACTACTACCTGTTGTGATTGTGTTTTTGGTGAGTGTGGCTAGTGAGGTAGGGTGGATAGAATTTCTATCTATGTTACTTCTGTTGTTCTCACGGGACATTAAGATGTCTCCCCACTTGTTCATGAGATCATTAGGTTTCCCTACTAAGTATACTTGTATGCTCACCCTACATTTTCATTCAGGTTTCCAGGAGGACTACCAGGGCCATGAGGGACCCTACTAGTCGGACAGTTGGAGTTGTTGCTGTTGTTGTACATTTATTTCTTTGGGTATTGTACTTTGAGATTTCTTGTACATGCACCTTGTTATAAAATTGATTAAACATGCATGTTGTCTTGGTTTGGGTTTATTTATATACACTTGTTCTTTTCCTTTTTTGGTGGTTGACTTTTTTTATTTCCTGATCCTAAATAAATAAAAAAGGGCAATGCCTCCCATATTTGTGAAAACTCATACCCTTGGTGTTAGTCTCCACCCCGGGGCCTACTAGAGGTGGGACTCGGGGGTCATTATCTCCTTTTCACCATTTCCATCTCAGGAGGGGCATCATTGGTGGGAGGGGGTCATGACAGAATGGTATTAAAGGTGATGTTTGAGAGATAGGATGGAGTCTGAAGTTAGGAACAATGAGGATTGCATGGGATGGTAGGGCGACAATGTTGGTTAATCTTTGTGCATGACATAGGCCAGGTAAGACCGGATAAGACATGGGATTTTAGGGCCCCCATGATCCGATGCAAGGACTCTTAGCCTAACGAAAGACCAAGTGAGACTACATTGATTGTAGGGTAGAGACCCTAGCGAAGGTACATGCATCATCATGATTGTGTTTTACATGATTTGGGTGTTCTGGGAAAGAAATTAAAAATAAAATGATAAAATAAAACCTTGAATTTTTTTACTACTTGGACTTAGGCGATCCTTGTTTACCATATAGCTATGGCACCTGGACGTCATCCCCGGGTGGCTCAGAAGGCTGAGGCCCAGCAAATACAGGTGGTCAATCAGTTGAGGATTGATCAAGAGGAGGAAGATAGCCAGTGGCAGAAGACTCTCCGTTCTTTTCAGCGTCAGACACTCAAGAAGTATGAGGGCAGTACTTCGGAAACAGAGACAAAGGCGTGGCTGGAGGATCTAGGGACCACTTTTACCTTGATCCGTTCTCCGAGGGAGTACTGGTTTCCCCTAGTAGTCAATCAGCTGAGAGGCGGGCGCTAAAGTGGTGGACAGACTACCTCAGAGAGAGGATAGAGGCAGTGGTTCCTTGGGTTGACTTTGAGAAGGATTTCCGAGAGGAATTCCTTTCTTCCATGATCAAGGCAGAGAAGCGGAAGGAGTTACTCTCCCTTTAGTAGGGGAGTATGTCACTACGAGAGCTAGGGATCAAGTTCAAGGTTCTCCTGTTCTTTTCTCCGGATCTATTTCCGGATGAGGAGTCTCGGGCGAGACGTTTGGAGGAGGCACTTCATTGTTTTCTCCAGTATGCTGTTACCCCCTTCACCCTTCCAACATATTTCGCAGTACAGAAGAAGGCAGAGGTTATAGAGAGGATGCACTCGATGGGAGGTGCACCATGAGTGGGGTTCCATATGGGTTCATCGAAGGGGGAAGCAGTCAGCAGGAGGTCTCCAGCGACGTGACCTTCCAGTCTCAGGCCGGTAGGAAGGAGGCCCCAGCAGTTCCAATTCAAATCATCGGGTCCTCGTCCCTTTTTCATGAGCCCAGGACAAAAGTGTTTTTCTTGTGGAGGTTTCGGGCACGTCCAGAGTTGGTTCCTGACCGGAGCTTAGTACGATGGAGGTGGACAGGATCAACGCCCACCTCAACAGCACCAGTCGCCGACAAGACCCTTCCAGCTTCAACAGGATCCAGTCCCTCTAAGGGGAGATGGATCAGGTGGTGGCCAGCCCCATGGAGTTCCTCAAGGATTCCAACAGGGATGTGGTCGAGGAGGCGGACGTCAATAGAGAGGCATAGGAGTTGGGCGTGGATAGTTGCATGCATCAGAGGCATTATCTCTAGAAGGACCGAGGATCGATAGAGATGTGATTGGGTTTTCGTGAATGATCTCCATTATGTTTTGTTTCAGAGCATTACACTCCATTGTTGGAAATATTTTTTCTCATTCTTTGGGCCTAGAACTTTTTTTGCGAGTTATTAATGAAAAGTTGTTTCCCGCTTTTCTTTAAATGAACATGATGAGCACTATCATGTGGGGAGGGGAAGACCTAACACCTAATCGAGATGCATTAATGTGGATGCTAGTAAACCCGTGTAGGTGAGTCAGTGCCGCCTAAAGAAAATAATATCTCGACATGGGGGAAGGAATTCCCCAAGCCATGTGTTCGGGCAGTTTGTGGGTTGTACGGTGTTGGGGGCAGTATAAGTTGGAAAAATACTAATATATGGAAGTGGGACAGCCCAATCCTTAATCGAGACGCATTAATGAGGATGCGATTAAACCCATGCAGGAGAGTCAACGCCGCCTAAAGCAGATAATATCTCGACAGAGGAGAAGGAATTCCTAACACATATGATTAGGGTTGTTGGTTGGGTTCCTGTTATAACAAGAATCCTAAGAGGTATGTTGTTGGGTTCCTCTAGGTTGTTTTTTGAATTCTCAGGGACGAGAATGTTTTAAGAGGTATCTGATGTAATGGCCCAGACCTCTCTGGCCCATTCCTTTATCAAAAAAAGGTTAAGAAGTGTTCTGGAGTGTAAAATGGACTTTTCCCACACCTTCCAGATTTTTTTGAAACTACATTCCATGTAGATTGAGTACACTCCATGTACTCCCTTTCAGGGTATACCCCATGTTGAAGGCCGTCTCCTTGCTGTTTGAAATAATGGGTGCACACCGTGTGTCTAGTACTACATGCCATGTAGTCTTTCCCAGCATACACATTACCAGTCAACGACCATGTACCATGTTAGAGCCATGTCCTTTCCGTGTGCAATAAATGAGTACACTCCGTGTCTCTAAACTACACAATGTGTAGTCCTTCCCCGTGTATTCATTACCCTCAAACCGTGTGTTGACCAGTCAATGGTCGCAGAGCTGTGTTGGAAGACGCGTGGAGACCGTGTAAAATGACTGAGTACATGCCGTGTACTATAAATTACACACCGTGTACTTTTCCTTTTCTCGCCTATAAAAGGAGGGTTCCCCTCCTCATTTCGACTCACCCCTCTCCTCCCCTTTCCCTCTCAGCAGAGTTCTCCCAAGAGACTCAAAGTCTCCTTTTCTTCCATAACTTATTCGTCCAAGCTATGATTTAAGATCCATCTGCGGCCACGGGATAATAACGATGAGGAGGAACTTCCGAGCATGGATCTGTTGTCTTTCCTTCGGCCTTTCCTTTCTATCTTCTACCCGTTGAGGTTTTTCTGGGACCTGAAAGAAGTGATGGATGCCGACGGAAATCTTTTAAGGTTGATCCAGGGGAGTGTTGCGATCAGAACCTGTTGAGGTAGGGATCTTACCTTCGTCTCTCTAATTTGTGCATCATGTGCAGTGGGTATCCTCTTGTTTAAATCTGAAACAGTTGAACCATTAAATAAAGATAATAACCGGTTAGAGGACGGGGATGGGGAACTTGTTATGTTTATCTTTTTTTATCCTTTTGATATGTTATAAATTGAATAGGGTTATGCATACTGAAAATCACGGTCGTTGGGGGCCTTTTCTTGTGCAATTAAATGTTTCACTATCTTTCTAGACCATTGTTTGTGGATGGAACTTTGGGGAATGTGGAATTTGGTTAATCATGTAAAGTTGACTATTTAAAATCTGGAACCCTTGTGTGATCACCATGGTTAAACAAAATAGAATAATGAAGATGTGGGTGATGGCTTGGATACGTGGCATGTGATGGGGGTGTTTTGTGGGTTGTTGTGGATCTGGTGAGCAGTGGGGCTGCGGTTGGATTGGTTGTGGGTTGGTGTGAATGTTATGTTGGTGACGGGCAGCGGGGCTGTGATAAGTGGAATTAAAAGTAATAATGATGTATGGTGCAGTTGTGGTTATGGTGGTCGGCAGTGGGGCTGCAGGGATGTGTTGGAATGTGAACGGACTTTGGGTTGTGAATAATAAAAGTGGAAGAGTAAATGAATGGTGGGGAGTCATAATGGAACGTGTTTAATAATCAATGGGTTGGTTGTTTGATAAGAAGGTCTTGGTTGTGTTTCATGTTTTATCCTAACTTGATTTGTGGATGGCAGGGATATGTTTTATGATCAATCGATGTTGTTGGTTGTGGATAGTTTCCCAGTAGTTAAGGAAATAAATAAACTAATTCTGTTGAAAAGTCAAAACCTAAATGGGGTTGGGGTTGTTTGTTGTATGCACGCTTCATAGTATAAGTGCTGAGGCACGTTCTCAGTTTCTCTGTTTAGAAGCTGTAGGTTGGGCTGTGTGTTTGGTATATATATATCTGCATCTTTTGAGTTTTATCGCACCCCACCCATGTTGAGCACTTAGTGCCGAACACTCCCATTTCCTGGGAGAGGGTGTTTTTCCATTAGTTACTAGCTCCTTCCTTCTCCTTCTCCCCTGGGTTGTGATGGCTTGAGGCGACCTTACACCTAAGACTCTTCGGGTAGGTTTCGATTGGGGTGGCATTATCCCAAGACGCTTTGGGCAGGTTTTACTGTCTCCCAAGAATCTTCGGGATATGGCCCAGGTGTGTGCGGGGGGGATACGTGGTTGTGAGGCCCAGGTGTGTGCGGGGAGGATAGTTGTTGGGCAGTCCAGGTGTGTGCGGGTGGGATACGTGGTTGTGAGGCCCAGGTGTGTGCGGGAGGGGAGAGTGTGGCAGCGTCAGGACGTTCTCCATTAGGAAGTGTAACCAACTAAAGGGAAATGGTGCGGGGTTCCCAATACTCTTGTTCTTATATACTACAACCTGTTGTGATAGTGTTCTTGGTGAGTGTGGCTGGTGAGGTTGGGTGGATGTAATTCCTTACTAGGTTTCTTTTGTTGTTCTCATGGTATATTATGATTTCTCCCCACTTGTGCATGAGTGCTTTAGGTTTCCCTATTTAGTATACTTGTATTCTCACCCTATGTTTACTTTCAGGTTTCTAGGAGGACTACCAGGGCATTGCGGGTCCCTACTAGTCGGATAGTTGGAGTTGTTTCTGTTGTTCTACACTTGTTTCTTTTGGTATTGTACTGTGATCTTTCTTGTACTTGCACCTTTTTATAAAAATTTTTAAGCAAATTATGTGAGATTGGTTTGGGTTTATTTATATACACTTGTTCTTTTACTTTTTTGGTGGCTAACTTGTCCTATTTCCCAATCCTAAATAAATAACAAAAATGGTAATGCCTCCCATATTTCTGAAAACTCACACCATTGGTGCTAGTCGCCACCCCAGGGCCTACTGGAGGCGGGACTCGGGGGTCATTATCTCCCTTTCACCATTTCCAGCTCACGAGGGGCATCATTGGTGGGAGGGGGTCATGACAAACAACCTTTAATTCTACTACGAATCACTCCTAGGTAAATGGAAAATAGATCCCACAATATGGGAGAAAACTTAATTAGTGTTATTATAAAATTAGAGTAAAACTAAGTCTTCAAGGATCAAATTAAAATTAGATCCACATATTTCGGAAGTCTGACTATACGCTACATAGTGAGGCAACCGAGTTTTGAAAACCATTCCGCAGTCTTGCAGTTTCGTTTGTCTAAAGGAAAAACCCTGAACATTTGGATAAAACTATTATAAAAATGTAATATAACTAAGTAATAGATAATATATTATGCCATCCCTCACACAGTTGGATCACATGGTTTGAAAATCCCTATGCCAATTGTGTGTTTACCCACTCTTTCAATGATAATTGTTTATTCTTGGAATCTTCATAGTTTGGAAACACCATGAACCAACCATGATCCTTCTTAATTCCTATTTTCTTTATGTTCATGTTTTATTGAAGGTCCTACATTGTTTAGCTAACCGTTATCAACTCATGCACCATTATAAAATCCCACAAAGAATTCAAAAACATATTTGATCCTCCAAAAACACATTATGATATTTATATACTCTTGAAATAAATAAATAAATGTCCAATAACCTGAAAAGGGGGTCTAAATTCTCCGAACCATTTTTACTTCTGTCTTTCGAATGCAGAAAACCAAAATTTTCCAAGAATATTTCTATCCATTGCTCCAATATTTCCTTTTCACACACCCGCAATCCTTCTAAAATATGATGTTGTTTCCATAAAATATAAACTAGACCGATGATTTTCCCATTATATACATTCACTTTATAATATATAATTTAAGAAGAAACATGAACCAACATAGCATATTGATCTATGTCAAAATAATATTATCTAACCACATAGTCAGGTTTAGGTTAATACTTTTTCAGTTGAGGTATATGAGTTACATTGTGTATTGAACTGACCCATTCAGTAAAAGACAACTGATATGCCACCTCAGAAACTATTTCAAGTACCTAAAAATGACCTATTTTCTAAGGAAAAAACATACCATGCTTACAAAAATGATGATTCCCACACCCTTTAGTTCATGTCTAGAAAACATGGTCACATATAAAAGGATTATGATCATAAAAAATTATCCTCATATGATTTCTAAAAACAATGATTTTTCTCCAATATCATTATAATAAAATTAATAATTTTCATTATCTATTAAAGATGTATTGGGATAACTATAAATGTCTCAGCTATTTCTATCAAACAAAAGTACAGAATGAAAAGGAATCCTACACAATGATTAAATGGTATCCATTTGTATCAAGGCCTGATTATTTTTATTGTATGAGAACTCGACTAATGGTAAATGATCCTCCAATTAGCCACTAAAATCAATTACATGGGCACTATAAATTTACTCCATCATTTTAATCATCCTATTAGATTTTATATATATTTATAGATGATACGTTTTTTTCATACTCAATTGATTCCCAAGGGATTGCAATAAGGATTACAGAAAAATCAGACATAATCATGGGGTCACAGACAAAAACAATTATACTACATTCCATGCCACTTTAAAACTTATCAGATATATATTTTGGTCATACAGATCATGATATGGGATTCATGAATAGGGATAAAATGACTAGACATAATGAGACAATCCCTTATCTCCCATATGGAATCGTGTTTCCTTAATATTCTTGGTAAATATGTTACAAATTATAAAGCTATTTGTTCCAAATTACACATGGGAATTAGGAAATACTACAACATACCTATTAGTTTTCGGTGATCCTCTAAGACCAGCTGATCTGTGAGTAATCTCAATGCATAATCCTCCACATCCCTTTTCAAACAAACCCAGAAAAACATCTCTTTTATAGATCTAAAAATATTTTGAATTCCTAGATGAACATCCCTTTTTGAATTGTGGTGAGAATTATAAATTTATTCTTGATAAATGAAATGTTTCATGATCTGATTCATAAAATGTAAAATTGAAAATCCATATAGATTTTATTCCTCAATGTTCTCCCCAAAATTGTGTTCTGACCTCATAGAAATAAATTTTAATGATGATGCTTATTAAATTTTAAATTCTCAACAAAATTAAGAACAAAAAAAATTAGGTAGAAAACCACTACAACAACTTGGTTGGTACATTCCAGTGTATGTATTCTATTACCTTCATCAGCTTCCGAAAATTAAATGATTATTTATCCAATTGAGAAAATGTTTTTCAAACACTTATGATCCGTAAACACTATAAATTTCTCACCAAATTGACCCTGACCCCATGTCCTCAAACGATGCACTACCGCAACCAATTCTAAATCATGTGATGAGTAGTTAATCTCATAAAACATTAACTATTTTGAACCATATAAAACTAAAGGACCCTCCCCATAGGAGAACACATACCAACTCTAATACCAATGAATCATATTAGACCCTGTAGCTCTATCTAGAATCTTTCAAAGTAATAATAGGTGCTGATTTATGTCTAACCATAAGACTATCAACAAATTTTTTTTCTTCATTATTCTATTATAATGGACTCGTTTCTACATCAAATCTATCATTGGATACATGTAACATGAAAATTCATGTACAAAATATCTATACTATCCCGTTAGACCTAGGATACTGTGTATCTCCAAGATATTTTTGGATAGTTTCTATGGGATAACTAATTGTATCATTTTTAGATCTACAAAAACACATTTTTCAGAAATTAAATTTATGAGGAATAAAACCTCTTATATCTAGAAATCACACATTGATAACATGGAATACATATTATTCTCCTACATGTTACCCAATATCATAGCTCAATTTTTTTCATGATCTACTTTTGTCCTTGAATACACCCGTATATCAACCAGATACACCACTAAAAATGAATCTAGATAAATCTTAAATACTCAATTCATCAATGAAATAAATACGATTTCTGCATTCATAACACCAAAAGGAATAAAAAACTCATAATTTCAATATATATTCTAAAATTTATATTCGGAATACCCTTTTTCCAAAACTACAGTATGTGATATCACAGACATTATTCAATTTTAGAAAACAACTTGTATCCCCTCAATTGATTGAACAAATCTATAATTTAGGTAGGGGTATATTGATTTTTTATTGTAATATGGTTAAGCACATGATAATCTATACAAATCCCAATATTTATATCCTCATTTTTTATAAAAATAACAAGGGTTTTATATTTAGATATACTTGGTATAATAAAACCTTTACATTCCATAATTATAACTAATCCTTCAATTCCATTAATTATATTGATATATCTTGATAATATAGAAGTGAGATAGGAATGGTCCCTGGTAGGAGATCAATTTTAAACTCCACTTCTCCTATGGGTTGAAATACTCTGAAATTATCTAGAAACAAATTCAAGGATTCAATGTATTATGGTTTGAAATTTTTTATTCCCAAACCCATTTACCGATACCAAATAAACTACTAATAACTGATAAGAGGCCGTTCCAACCAACAATTTCATTGGTCCCGATTTCTTGTATCCACTTCCCAATTACCATTAATGAGATTCCTAAAACCATTAGATGATTTGAAACTGACATGTCATGAATAATAATCTCTATGCTCCTAAAATGATTTCTATTAATCCATTCATATAATCAAGTCATAAAAATCCATCTATATTATAGAAAATCATTGGCTAAATCAGTCCCCTAAATTATTGTCTGACATAGTACACATTACAATGATCAAATTTCACATTTTCCAAAGGTGTTTTGAGTTTCAAAACATATTGCATTTTCTCAACATGTAAACCCATCAGATCAACAACTTGAGAAGAAATAAATGAATGGGATGTTCTCATATCAAAAAAATATTTAAAATGGAGTGAATTGAAAATAATTACTCCTATCACTCAAGAATGTCTTGATTTATCATCAATAATAATTTTATAATCTCACTATAATTTCTTACTAACCACATTTTTCTCTTTGTTACCATGTAGATATTTCATAGGATGAGGATTCATGATGTTCCCAAAATCATAATGGCTTACTCAGTTCTAATAATAAGAGATATTATGTTTAACTTGTTCAATCAAAGTATACAATTCCTAATAAGTATTAGATGTTTCCTTATCACCTATATATGGAGAAATGTGACAATAAAAGTGAATATTTACCATTTGGTAGCAATTGTGACAATCTCTAGGTGTTATCGAACTATCTTAATTTATATGCTCAAAAGAGTTGAACTAAAAAAATAAAATAATACTATTTTGTTCATGGAGTAATTTAATTAATCAAATTCATTGATTCAATGATATAACACCACCTTGATAATATGTGTCCCTCTTCCACTTGTTACTTTAATTAGAGTACCTAGCTATTCTAATATGAATAAACATGATTTATCTCATAGTGTTTCCTGAAATTTTTATTTGCACCACCATCTGTCTATTGACCATCTCTATATAATTTGTTATCAAAATTATAAGATTATTTGAGAGAATATCCCCTTTCAACCCCAAATAAAAATAATTCACGCCTTCATGGTTTCACTTGCTACAACATCTAGTGAAAAGAATAAAAAGTCCAAAAAAATTTCCTCCTACAATATTACCAAGAGAATCTAATACATCAAAAAGAATAATTCCATTTTTTGGATATTATAAACAAGAAAGGATTGAATTATTTGTTGAAACAATATTCAAAATACTCCCATACTAGGTCGTGGTTCAATTTATCTCGTACTGCTAAATTCCACCAATAGTGTTCTAGATCCTATAACATATATGTTTCCAAATTTGCATTCAATTTAGTTGGTTTCCCAAAAATATTTAATATTAAATTCATCGTATCCTACTATAGTTATTCTTTTTTCTATATTGGAATCACCTTTAATGATGGGTGCAGTCTAATTTTTGAGCTAAACCAAATTGATTCACTTTCCTGGGTTATTCATATTTGTTCCCTCTATCAATGGAATAAAAATTAAAAAATGCTCTTGACAAACTATTGGTTCACCTATGACTTAGTTGAAACCACATTCTCAGTAGCATCTTTAGGTTGGTTCATATAACCCCTACCTAGATCCATTAGCTATATTGTAAACTCCATATATTCATACTATCTAGGAACTGAAGGCATAACTATTTGAATTTACCATTTCAACCATTTCCAAAATCCTCTATCACTATAATAAACAGTTTTAATCATTTTGAAAATTCCCCCATCATGGATTTTCAACATATAATCTTTTGAAAATATTTTCAACACTTAAAAAAAACATAAGATTTAACAATTTTTTGAAATCATTATCTCAATAATGACCAATGGAGTACTTGTGGGAAGTCATAATATCAATACATGTCATAAAACTCTCATGATATAAACCCGTGATTATGTGGTGAGAACTGACCTTGCAGTGTCTAAATACACCCATGTACCCCAAACTCCATGGTAACTTGATGTTCAATATAAATAGGTTAGATAATCCTTTTTTATGTTTAAAATTTCATGTTACAATAATATTATTCTCTACTACCATCTCAATGATATATGAACAAACCAATAATGATACAATTTATAACTCCAGTACTGAAAAATGATACCTAATGATAGAATAGATAGATACCATTTGTAAAATCCTACCACTAAATCATTCGATTATGAAGGGGTGGTGGGTATTAATGTCCTTATTTGAAAACCCCAAGACATAAAATTACTGACATACCTTTACATTACATATGTCCAGATAGATGGAATTTAAAAATGCACATCAGTTCTCATGAAAGGGAAAGTCTATACGTTGTAGCATTTCTCAAACGAATTCCCATCTCATTCCACTAGGATAAGAACTGGTTAGAATAATTTATTAATACTAATTTAAAACTACTAAAAATGTTTATATCATATCCAAATTATTTTTACGTGGAAATAGATAAAACAATTCTTTAAAATCTCACTCACTTATATTTGGAATACCCAATACATTATTCTATAAATCCAAAAATCCATATGTCCATTCACAAATTCTAGTTCCACCATCGTGTGCAGTCCTCATCAACTTTCCATATATTCACAAAGTAACCAATACCACATGCCCTACTAGTACACACCCTTTCCATAGGGTCATCTCTAATGGAAATGAAATCACAAATACCATGTATGAAAAAACACACGGAAAACTATTTAAAAAAAATTATTTGATTAAAACATTTAAAAATAAATTTACATGTATCAAAAGGAATCAATAATTATAAAATCACTATTTTAAAATTTTCTTCAAAGAAGATTTCCCCAAAACCATCCAATTTATACACTTACCAAAAACCATCACTAAATTGGTTTCCAATGAGAAAAACCCCAATAATTTCAAAAATATTTCAATAAAAATTTATTTCAAACTAGTCATTCTTGTTTGATCATGTGGAGTTCAGATAGAAGATAGTTACCTCAAAAACATTGGTAAAACTAAGGAATCGAACTGTGATTATCAAGATTTAATCACAAACCACCCTTCTATCACTAGATACAACCATAAAACAATACAATTATCATCCTGAAACAATGATATATCCATATATGATTGGATATATGGTTCTAGGAGAGGGAAATAGAAGATATTAATGGAGAATGGCCAAGAACCGAGAATTACCAGCGATTCAAGTTATCAAAAAGGCTTTAATTCCCATACAGATCACTTACGGATTTAATGGAAATATCTCCCACACGTATGGATCAAATGGAAATCATGTTATGGGGTAATGAGGGGGGAATAGAGGATGAAATAATATAATTTTAATTTGATACACACATTTTGGAGGGCTGTCTATACACCGCATGATTAGGATGCATCTATTGGAAAACCTAGATCCAATAGTGTGGTTACTACTATTTCAAGAATAAGCTCTACAATGATGGATTTTAGGATAAAAAAATAATGTGTTGACCATGTATGATCTATTTTTTAATAAATCCCTCAAAAAGGTATCTCGCAATGTTATATTACCTTGGTGAAAACCATGTGTTTCCAGAATATTTCTCCTAGAGATCTACATGGTTTGGACAAATCATGTGCGAACTGTGAACTTGTCCATTGCCCATTTTATTCCCTTAAATATTTTCCTATAGGTTTTCACAGTCACTACATACCATACCCTGACTGTAAGATTCCAGAAATACCAACAATGAATGCCCAAACTCATATGGCCCTCCCAATAATTATCCTAGTCATTATATATAAATAAAATACTAAATAAAGGGTTATGTACATGAATCCTAGTGGTTATACATTTATAAGACCTATAAAGGTTATGATAAATGGGGATATATAATATATAGAATAGGAAATGATGAATGTGTTCCTTTATCATCACTTTTTTAGAACTGATAATGTTTCTACTACTATTGTGTGCTGTTAAAATCATAGCACACTGCCACACCAAATACAAACATATATAGAACATTAATAATTTAATAAAAATAAAAAATAAATCACAAAGACAATATAAAATATTTAATAATCATCGAAAAAATTATTTGGATCAATCACATTATCGAATACTATCACAAACATATAAAAACATCAATGGTTTCATTATCTATAGCACTTGACCCCCTAATATAAAAGCCCGTTCCTAGTATCAGTTTCAAAACAATCCACCCAAACACAAGAAAATGTTTCCACTTATAAAAAAAAAATTATTATGTTATAATTATTATAATGATATAAATAAAACATTAATATGAAACAACACAGTTATTAATTTTTCAGTTTTAAATAAAAGGGAATAATTTGAGTCTTACTAGTCACACCCTGCGTCTTATTGATGCATGGATGATTCATATATGATAAAAATGACATTAAAAGAATTTGAATAATGTATTAATAAAATAAAAATATTATTTACCAGTTTTTAGTACATCACATGCCTTTTTACGAGAGTTTCAATGTAACCATAAAACACACAATTTGAGTCATACAGATCACATTGTGTGTCAGATTGACGTGAGATTGGTCCCCACACATCTCAACTGACTTATGAATTATTTTCCAAAAATATAAAGAAAATAAATGAATTTTTATTTAATTTTCGATGATTGATACACGTTTTGAACAAAATTGTAAATTTTAAACAGTTAAAGAACACTTTAAGTCATATCGAACACACAGTTTGTCATATTGAGGTTTTTCTAATTCCAACATGTCATGAATCACTTCTGGATCTATTTTTATAATGTATCAAAATAATATGAATTTCTGTTATCATGATTTAGTATGTGACATGTGTTTCAAAATAAAATTTTGATTTTAAATAATATGAAACACTTGTAGTCATAATGATCACAACTTTCATCAGATTAATGTGTCACTTATTGATACACATCACAAATGATTTATGGATATTTTTTCAAAAATATCAAGACAATATGAATGTGTTTTAATTTTTTTATTATGTCACATGTCTTTTTTACTAAAATGTCAATTTAAACAGTAAACACACACTTTGTGTAATACCAGCCACATATTGTGATGGTTTGACATGAGACTAACTCTTGCATGTAAAAAATGGTTTGTGAATCACTTTCCTAAACTATAATGTTAATAAAATTATGTTTTCTTGGATTTCAGTGAGGTCCAAATGTTTTGAAGGAAACATTCAATTTCAAACTGATAACATATTAATTAATTAATTCAGGTAACCCATTAATTAGATTAAGGGGTGAATAATTACTACATGTAAAAAATTACATATGTATCATAATCCTTTAGTATCAAAAAAATCCTAATTATTTTTATTTTTGAGAATGTGATATGTGTTTTTAAAAAACATGCCAATTTAAAAGAAAAGACATACTTAGAGTCATACCCGTCCCAATTTTCATAATATTGAGGTGAGGATGATTCCAACACATAACACTTTTTGTATGTATCATTTTCCTAATTAATAAATACAATATTAATTCATTTTATAAGTTTTTAGTATATGATTTTTTAAACTGAAATGTAAATTTTAAATTAAAATGAACATGTGGTGTCATACTAGTAACACCATTAGTTGAATTGAGTTGTGTATGATTACTAAACATAAACAATCACCAATGGATCATTTTTAAAAATTATCAAAACAATATGAATGTTTTTTATTAGTTTTGAGTATTTTAGTACTAAAAAGTCAATTTAAACTACAAAATTGCAATTTGAGTCATACCAACTACATCGTTTGTTAGTATGGTGTGAGTATAATGTATTCACATCCAAAATGAGTTATGAATAATTTTCTTACCGTCACTAAAAAATATCAGTTTTTTTCTTACTTTTTAGTGTGTGATACACGTTCTGAACTAATTTATCAATTTTAAATTGGTAACACACATTTTGAGCTATATTTGGCCCACTATATATTATATCGAGGTGCATCTAATTACTACACATCAAAAAAGATATATGTATAATTATTTTAAAATATGAGAACATTCCAAATATGTTTTATCTTCTTTAACTATGTGATGATTAGTTTTAATTAAAATATCAATTTTAAACTAAAAACAAGCACTTGGAGTCTTTTCAAACACACCAGGTTCTAGATTACGGTCTTGTTGATTCCTACATGTCACAAATGACTTATGGATTTTTTTTAAAAATTATAAAAATAGTATGAATGTGCGTTATCAATTTTGAGTGTGTGGGGTGTGTTTTGAACTAAAATGTAAATAAATAACTAACAAATACACATTGGACCACACCAATCATGCCATGTAACATACTCATGTGAATCTAATTGAGGTGTGGATAATTCTAACACTAATAAAAAAAATATTCATGACAAAAATTTTGGGAAGTCGAACATTTATAATCAATAATTGAAAAATACATTTCTAGATGCATCCTCATTATTCCCTTTATGTTTCAATAAGAATGAGATATCCTATTTCTTCCAAATGGAAAATTTTCTCCTTTATTGGATTGTTATAGATTGTTGAAAGAAAAATACGACTTCCCAAAATATCTCTGAATTGAGGTAAATATGTACTAGATATTTTTTTTAGGAATTTAACTAAAAAATATTATAAACAGTTATTAAATAATTAACTAAATATATAGTATGAATTCTAATTTACATGATTTATTTATACATTCTTGACCAATATCCCTATCATAATTATCACACTTTCATACATGAGTTCCAATTTCTCATGAGTACAAGAAAATTTGATCATTTTAATATCTCTATTATATCAGGCACATAGTGTATTTCATTGAGATAATGAAAATAATCACATGTCACAAATTACATATGAACTAGTTTTCTAATGTATCAAAAAAATTGGAATGTGTATGCTTAATTTTGAATTTGTAATGTTTGTTTTGGACTAAAATGTATATTTTAGACTAAAAACACAAAAATTTAGTCATATTGGGCCTACTATTTATCAAATTGAGATTTGGTTGATTCAAACACTTCCGACTATGTCATTTTATTCTTTGAATTCACAATTTTGGGATATCATACAATATTATTGTTTGATAAACAGAAATGTTGAACTCAATATAGGTAAAAAATCAGAATCATCATGAGAGCGCCATCCTCATTTAGTGAATAATCATTGTACATGAATACATCACTAGTGTAAAATTATTCATTATGATCTCTATGAAAACTAAAAAAATAAGAATTAATTAAAAAATATAAGGAAATTAAATTAAAAGAGTAGATAAAATGACGAGTAAATTTACAAAATAAGTAGTAAGAATTCACCTCCTTATGTTAACTGTATATTATCTAACACAATGTATTCTTCCAATTCATTTCTAAAAAAATATTATTTATAATTTTGAATAAAAATAATGTCGATAGTCCTGGTGTTATGGAAAAAATTTAAATATATAAATGTTTAGAAAATATTTTATATGAATTGTAATTATAATTTGAAATACCTCTTCAATGATGATACATTATTAATGGAATATGAAATCATTCATAAATTTTAAAACACAATAAAAAAATTATTTTCTATTAGTTTCTTCCAAGAATCGTAAGAATGTTGAGAAAAAATGTACTTTATTTATATATGTTATGATAGTGAAATGTTAATATATATACCCTGTGACTTATACATTTGTCGAAGTTGATAATATTTGTTTCTAGTGAATATCCCCATTCCATGATTTTGAAGATATTTAAACACCTCCATATAAGAAAAAAAAATTTATATAAAACATAATATAAAAATCATAACATGTAGTTTATTTTTAAAATATAGAATGTAGGGTATTAGAAATTGATAAACATTATCACATGTGGTCTGTTTTTTAGGTATCCATGTATTGAATAGAAAAAAATAAATATTTCGAGTGTCCAAATTGACTACAAGGAGTAATCAATGTTGCTTAAAAAATGAATATGTAATTAAATGAATGGAAAAAAGTTTCATATGATAAAATTTTAGATCTTTACCTCTACATTGTGAATATTAAGATGATTCTGTCATTTGTCATTTTTATATCAAACATTGTGGTAGTTTTCAACTATTACATGAAATTATTTGTTCAAATGAGAATATTTTTATTGATTTTATGTGAGGAATAATGATTAAAAATTTCTATTCATATGTATTTTCCCTTAAAAAGTATTGATATATATTCCTAAAAATAAATATTTAAGGTATTTAATCATAATTAACAAAGTAGGTTTTCTATAGGTAGAACAAATAAAGGAAATCACATCATGTATACATTCAAAACTGAGACTCCAAGACCTATATGTTTGAGGTTTTCATTTATATTATCATGAAGAATATAGTTTTCAAAGGAATATCTTTATATATATTCTTTAAAATCAATTATGGTAGTATGACAACTTGATTACATTGTGTCTGTATGATCAATTAATGATAGTAAATGCATATTTTAATGGGATGGGTATAGGTACATTGTAAAGATCATACGGATTGTTTGGTTGATTCTTTAGATAATTTTTTAGACCTTCCATTTCAACACATTACCTTTGTCCACATATAATAACTTTCATTGGTCAAGCCTCTTATAGAAATTGATAATGGATTTCAAAAAAAACAAGAAATATAAACCCAATTTTCCACTAGTATTTTTAAAATATCTAATGGCCATTCTATGAATGATATATTAATTTGATCAACTATATGAATATTTGCATCATCATCGGGGTAAAAATTTGTGATTTCATAGAAACAAAGCCTTTGATGATTTTTTATCCTAATCGACTATGTGCCCTTTTTATAAATGGAACACCATTGAGTTCCTTGAATTCCATATCCAGGTATATTCTTATATAAAGTAATGACATTTATCATCTCATAAAACACAGAATTCAATGATAAATATTCATTCCAAAACTTATCAAAAAATTAAATGCCTGAATCTCCAAATAATTTCAAATAATCAATCAATTGGATACAAATGGACATATATATCATTACCAGATTGTGTTGGTCGTGAAATAACACAAATAACATAATGTGATTTAATTTAATGTATAAACATAGTGGAATGTTATAATTTACCATCATGACCTTCCATGTACTATGAGTATAGTATGAAAACCATAAGGAATCATTTTAGTTGTAGACAGAGAAATATGACAATTTGTAGATCATTTCCAAATTTAGGATAATCATGATCAATTATCTTCCATTGGGCAGAGTCTTCCTATTGATGATGTTTTCCAAATTTTATTTTATTTATCATTGTTCAACGCCAATTACCTTGTTGTCTCCTCACTTTTAAAAATGTTCCAAAATCATGGAATGATTGTAATGTTTCATAAAATATTAATAATACCTAATTAATTATTATTTTGTCAATAAGAAAATCACTTTGAAAATTCTTTAGGTGATTTTCTATCCTTGTGAAATAGTATAAAGTCATTTGGGCGGACATATATTCCTTTAGAGGATATACAATATGAAATTAGTATTAGTTTAGAATCTTGTATGTCTAAAGGAATCTCATTATCTTTTCACAACATATCATTGAAGAGAGAGAGTAGACTATTAAAAATTGAATCACTCTATTAATTTAAAGATTTTAAATTATATAGCTTCAATATGGATTACAAGCTATATATTTAGTACAATTAGAACACAATGGTATCTTTCCATAACTCTTTAACTTCCCAAACAAATTTGGATAATCATGACGTTCATCTTAAAACATCGTTAAAATATTATCAATATGATCTTAATCATCATTCACAACTATAATAATATCCTCTATATAGACCCTTTATTGTTCAAACATGTAATCATATCATATGATCTAGATAACACTTTTTTATCCTAGTCACTAACTGCATTAACTTTTTCATCTATTTTTAGTACTACATTTATAACATTGATCTATTTTGTGGTAAATCACATGTTCTTACAACTCATATAGGCTAATTTTTCTTGATTGAAAAAGCATAAAAACATAAAAAGGAATTTGATAAGGGTAATATACATTTTATTTGGAAAACATTATAAACTATTTCACCACATCCTCATAATCATTTTTTAATATAATTAGAATCAACCAGTTTTCGATTCATATTCATCCCATTTGATTATTTAATATTAATATTTAATTAAATAAATAAATAGTCAAAAAATTATGATTTTATTACCCATAAAAGTTAATTCATATAATAAATTAATCAATATGAAGGTATTATTATAAGATCTCAAGAGAAGAATGATGTATTTTTCAGTGATAGAAATCATTGAATGAATGAAAATTTCGATATATGTTATGTTAATAATAAGATAATTGACCATTAATTTATTGGAAAATAGAGGGATTTAATGTACGATTAATTCAATTATATCCCATATGATTGAATAGATGGAGAAGATCCAAAAAATTTGTGGGAAATTGAAATCAATAAGAGGGGGAGTTGGTGCTTATTCATTACTTCACTTGGTTTGTGGTGGTACAAGAGGGGTTTTTTGACCGAATACCATGGCATTAGAGTAGATATTTTTTCCAAAGATGAAAATGTTGACATGACCCAATCACATGGTCTTGTGAACCATATTTTTTTAGAAACTCTTTAATTTAAATAAAATGAAGGAGATTCCTTGAGCTGCGGTTCCCATGTTCCATTCTCATTTCAAATAGATCAAAATTTATAAAAGAATAATTTTAACAACCCATTCCAAGCTATTCAATTTGTATTTCAAAAGGATTGAAGAAATACATTGGGGGGTGGTTGAATCAGTTGTTTCCTGGGTACAAATGTAAACTTCAGGAAACATAACCCATGAAACTTGTTACAGTTTCATCCTCTTAATCTATTAGATTAAAATAATTCCTAAAAATAGTTTACTATGAACCATGAATAGACAATTTAAAGGGTTTTTCCATTGTGTGGGAACCTATATCATTTCCATATCCACTCTCATGGGACTATGGAAATGCATGATTATGAATAGATGAATATAAATTGTGTCGACTCCTATTAGATACCTACTTTACCCCTCTAGAAATGATTATACTGACAACCATTAGGGTACAAAATAAATTTTAAAAAAATTATGACACAAAAAAATGAACAACTGGAATCTATCTTTGCCACATATGTATGCCTGGAAATATATGCCTCATCAAAATTTGTCTAATCATCTAGCGATTGATGGCCTACATCCAATAATTTTAGTCGGATTGACCATTTCCTAATATGTGAGGTACCAATGTAAATTTCAAATATCAAAATGATACCTTATTTATGATTCACACTATCTGGTAATCTACAGAATATCCAGACCTATATTTTGATTACAATACATTATCTGCAAGCTCTTCTCAACTCGAAAAAAGTTTTTTTTTAAAAATCACTTATAAAACCAATTCTATAGAGTATCATATTTTATACATGAGTGATCAATTTCATGTACCATTGTACTATGCACACTTATTATTAGGTACTATAAAGAAGGAAATGGAAGGAAATCGATTTCATTTCCTTCTCACTCAAATATCATAACCCTAAATTAAAAGTTTATTTGAGATTCATTTTTTACCAATTAAACTCTTATAAACTCTTCTGGATACTTATAAAAACATATTATATCATCACAACTATTCTTGTAATTCATATCTTTAAACAAGAAATAAAAATATTTTAAATATAAAAACAATAATTTCTTAAAGGGTGACTTCGATAAATAATCATATGTCTAGTCCTTTTGACCTATATGGAATAAAACATTATGTCAAACATATTCTCACTCATTGTAAATACTCTATCTAGAAATTGAATGTATAGAAATTCCCAGTATATAACCCTTCTCATTATTCAGATTTATTTCACTTAATTAAAATATAGAACATTTTTTCTCTTGAACCATTAAAAAACAATTCCCACTCTAATGCTCCAACAAAACTGAAAAAGTTTGAGTACATTGTTGGAACTTTTAATGACTTCATTCACCTAAAAAATTTTCAGTAGAAACATTATCCTTCCAAATATTTTCTTTGACCGATGTATCAAATGGGCCCCAGTAATAGCATAGACATCCCACATTAACATTATCATCAGGTCTGAGCCTGCCAGGTAGCACTAGTTTCCCCACAAACACATGGTCTCCTTTTTTGGGCCATCCCACATTCCTGAATAGTCATTATAGTAATTATTCTCCCCACATGAGAACACATGTTTAATCCAGTGTTCTATGTACTCAGTCTCAAACCACCTAGAAATATTCTGAGAAGGATACCCATCCTGATCACTACTACAAGCTATGAATTCTTAACTGAAGAGTTTTAATTTGGTAGCATCCCAAAAATTAATGTTCACCTTATTGACATGAGTCATATCAATTATCCTATTAACCCATTAAAATTTAGGGGAGTTATAAAAACCCCCATAAACCCCAACATCCACATTGTGGACCCCACAACTCAACCCCGGAATTTTCACCACACTTAAGGATATGTTTCTTATCTATTACCCATGTCACAACTATGCCCCATGGATAGAACAAGAACCCTGCGTTAATATGGTCATTGGGTCCTGGCCCTCCAGGAGCCAGTATCTACCTCACAAACATGGTGTCACATCTCTAAGGCCTACCCATGTGCCTAAACAGTTCATCATACTAACGATTATCCCCACATACCAACAAATTTTCTTTACAGTGTGCTTTTTTATCACTCTCACATGCCCAAGGAAACATCCCAAATGCTATACCATTCAGATCAGTACTATAAGAATTTAATTCGTAACTGTCAATTTCTAATCATGTAGTCTCCTAAAAAGAATGGTGCACCTTTCTAATATGATTCTAACAAATTATCCTTCTAACCATTTAACATTAAGGGGTGTTACATCTGAAGAAATTGAATTCTTATTCTTATTTATTGATATGTATTTATCAAATAAACTTGTCCAATCTACTTCATTATAAAAAAACAACGTCAAACATCTCATTCATCCATATGAAAAAAAAGAATTCCTTGTGATCTTTGTCTAGATCTCTAGATCCGACGACTTATCAGTGTCAAAATATCACCTAATAAATTTTCCTCTATATTCCTATTTTTTCAAAACAACACATTCTTACAAACCACAAAACATATAGATTTTTAATATATTTTTTGTTTGAATATTTTTGTTTGAGGATTTTAATCGAAACATCCATTCATACTAACTCAACAAATGCCTCTATCCTTATAACAGAGTCAAACATTTGAATGATAAAAAAATTTATAACCAATTTCAAGAAAGTGTGTCAATTTATAAAGGTTGATCAGTATCAAACTTCATTAAATTCAAACCTCGCGTTCTGTTGCAATTTCCCAATAATGAGAAATTTTTCCATAAATATGAATTTAGAAACATAAACATTAAACACAAAATACTATTTTATTACTCTATCAAGTGAACTACATTAGAAGCTATATTTGAGTCAATAAACCTGGAACAATTGTGATTGGGGAGCTTTAATAAATTCACTCTCATAAAATTCTATAATTTTATTTTCTGGTTCTTCTGTGACCGATATGTAGTGTTTAGAACACTTGAAATTTTATAAATTTGTAAATTTTTTTCTCTCTTCTTCTTAAAAATTAAACTTCTATAATGATTTTTTCATGATGTTTTGGAACTTGATTGAATTGAACTTCATCGTCAGAATTATTTTGGATGTTCTATGATGCCTAATATTTTTGAGTATCATCGTATTTTGAATTTCATTATTTCAAAAAAAATATGATTTCTAGCAGCAATTATTATGATGAATTTAATCATTGTACAAACTCATACATTATAATATAAATAACTTCTGATGATCTGCTGTTGAGATACAATTTGATAGAGCATATGGTAAAAAGCATTTCAAAATACATTCTTTTCGTAATATTCTCAACCAAAAACGTGTAAAAATTCAGAAAATCATCGTTATTTTTATTTAAATAAACACTAATTATCAAAAAATTAGTTATCAATTTATAAAAAACATTTTTAAAACAAAAACATCAAAATGGATTTTCAATATCCCTCTTTGGATTTCTTGACTACTCTCATTAACATCATTTTCACTCATCATTTTTCAACACCCATATTTTTTCACAACTCATTTTTGTATAAAACTCACGTTTTTTTACTTTAACCAAAACATATTATTTCATAAAAGAGACTTTCCTGACACCAAAATAATGGATAAAGTAGTGTTTTTTATGGAACTCTATAGCCTATAGATTGAAAATGTTTTTCCATGTAAGGATAAACTACCCATAAATTTTATCTTTTCCTCTATTTTTTATTTTTCTATCACCCATTTTTTTGATAACCGCATATATAGATTCATTTAAGTAAGAAAATTACTTCAGTCCCCCATTATAGGATAAATTATTGAAAATTCTCCCTATTTGCAAACATAATCCAAAGCATAGTTGTAAATCCCCGAGGATTTTGAAATAAATTTAATATTGAATACATGAAACACTGAATATCTATAAAGGGACACTTTTTATTACATATACAATAGAAATAAATTTCCACTTTAGATATTTTAATTTGGAAAAACAAACATACAGAGTTGTGTTATGTAATATTATAAGTGTCCGATTGGATCAACATACTTTTTGGCGAAAAATATCTCTACCTTTAGGAATACTAATATACCACTATGAATAGTTATTTTACCCTTATGAATATGAATATGATCCTCTTGAATTTAAACCTCATCCATAAATGTATAAATAAAATTTAGGCACCTTATAAGTGAATTAGAACATTGTAAAAATTAATATTTATGTGTTGGTATTTTTTGGGAGCAATAAATAATTAATTAATATTCAATAATTAATAAATTTATTTAAATGAAAATTATTTATTAAAAAATTTATTCCCAAATCAAATTTTTTTTGTTATATATTTTTGGGATTATTTTATAAGACCTTCGTAAATTTTAAGTTTAGTATATAAACAGTTTTAGTTTAAAAATTGAATTTTTTTAGTAAATGATGATTTGTTTTTAAAAAAGTAAAATCTCACATATTTATAAAAATATTTTATAAAATTGATTCTAAATTTTAGTTCTACAAGTCAAAAAATGGTTGGAGTGATTTGTTTTTGTATTTTTCTAAAATACATTAATTTTTCATGAATAGTAAAATATGATAATTTATAATAAATGTTAAATACATGATTTATTGAGTTGTGGGTAATCTATGGTTGATGTAATCACACATGGGTTGAACTCAAATTCACTAATTAAATTTTTTTGTCATAGTAATCACCACTACATCTTTTCTAGAGATAAATAATAAAATAATAAATAATATATGAAAAAATCACCACTCTCGTCCATTATAAAATAGACCCATCACTACCTATTCTATTCAATCCAATAAGGCATGAAAATTTTCAAAATTATACCAAAATACTCTTATGTAGTCTCTCCCAACGTCTAAGAGAAATTTTTATTTACAAATGATAAAAATCCTATCCCCTAAGGAGATTCTTAATGAGGTTAATTTTAGAGTAAAATCCTCTAACTTTTTCATTTATATTAATTTAAACTTATCTTTTTTTCTTTTTCATTAATAATAGAATCTATCCAACATATCCTGATATCTATAGTATAATATATATACAGTAATTGTATCATGTTAATTTAATAACCAATATCAATCTCATTACTCCCTCCCTCTCTCTTTTATTTTATAAATGAAATCCTTATCATGGAAGAGATAATTTATAACATTCATGGACAATGAAGATTCATTCATCAATTTCATCATCAAGGATATTCATGAAATCATTTTTATGGCTCAACCAAATTAAAAAATATGTATTATAACTTAATCAGTGATTCCAAAACCATAATTTATACCTGATATAAACAAACAGAACAAAACTAGATCATTGTGGTCGAAAAAAACCCATCAAAATCTAAATCATATTCAATAATTGTCTTATCTATTGATCCATTATGAAAACATGTAAAAAATGATATGTATAAATATTTAAAATTCTATATGTCATTAATAATATAAAAGTTCAATTATAGATAATTATATCCATTCCACATGAACACCATTACTTACAATCAGGCGAACTGATCATGAAATCTAGGAAACGAAGACTTCAGAATAATGGTATTCAATATTATAACATATCAATAAGGACATAAATGAACTTAATAAAAATATAATGAAAAAAATATTTGTAGATATGGTTCTTAATTAGTTAATAAATTTATTTAATTTGATTATTTAGGACACTATGGTCAAGTGCAGAATACATTCAGACATAAGGTAAGGGTTTCCTCATGTCACTACCATTTTTTGAGATAATCATTATTCACCAATTTTTAATTTTTTAGAGTCTGTATCCATACCATTTATGTATCATATCATGAATCTCTTTATTTTCATTGTATTCAATTTATCATTTTATTACGATTAATTATTGGGAATATGATTTGATCGATTACAATGTGGTTCCACCCAAACTATAATGTTTTCCATCAGGTTATTCTTTTACTATACTTACCCAAGTGAAATGTTTATTTTTTTATGTCTAATATATTATGTTTTATGTCAAAAAATCATATATTAAGATCGTTTCATTTTCTTTTATGGTGATTATATGTTTTAAAATAGATCCCTTCTTAATTCTTCATATTAAACAATCCTAATTCAAGTGTATGTCTTGAATTCATAAAATTTTTCAATTGAACTATATAATCTATTTTAAGAGGTCATTAATTTTGTAAAATCAATATTTTTTCCTGAAAATATATCTTGGTTATTTATGTTCTTTTAAAAAATATGCATTCCCTTCTTCTTTTAAATCTCTTTAATATCTTTCTTAAAATGAACTAAATTCTTTTATTTATAAACAATCTTTGAAAATTATTTTTAGAATATTTCAATTCAGTTAGAATAAATTTATGACCAATATATAATTTGAATTTGCTAACATTTTATTTTTTGCGATATACATGTTTATAATATAATTTCATGGAAAATACAAATGATTTTCCAAAATAATTCTTCCTTCTAAAATAAAATAGATTATTATTATCTCACATTATCATTAATGAGAAATTTGACTTGGTCAACAATTATTCCTTTCATGTGGTGTATGTACTTCCCTTTGGAATATCTTATCCGGAGTTTACTTTTTATTATGGTATTATAAGGGATTATGATTTTTTTCAAGGTGGTATGGGGTACTCTGGATTGTTTAAGGATTATTTCCACAAGAAATTTTTAATGGTTTCATTTAAAAGTACATTCATCTATGTAAATATCCATTGTTGAATATTTTACATCATTTAGTATTATCTCTTATGATATCATATCTATTATGTTGTTGAAGTGTTTCTAGTTTGTTTGATATTTGATGTGTTATCTTGATAACATTCACCATATTATTGTGATTTTTCAGTGTTTTTGTTTAATGATTTGTGAAAGTTATTAACATTTCATATGATTATTTCAATATGAATGTATATGTTTATTATGTTAAAACCTTTAATATGAGGAATTCAGTAGACGTAGTACGTGATGGGTGGGCCCCGTTATTTCCCCTCGATGCATCCGTAGGTCTCATGAGACAATCTATTTAGGGGGTTTTCCAATTTACTTATTTTCTTGGCATGAGGAATTCACTTTATGGATAGGATGGCCCACATTTTGAATTTCCAAATTATGAAACTAATATTTGATAGTGCATGTGATTATTTAAATAGTATAGTCTATGTGGTTATGTTTTATTATGGAATTATTTTTTCAGCTTTCATTCATTCCATATTATACTCCATTTTATTTTTAAAATGAAATTTTTTTTCTTATTCATATCGCATAATGTTTATGTTTATGATAATTTGTACTGTATTAATTACACATACACTTCATCTGGTCTCACCCTTTTATTATGTTTCCTTTCCCCTAGTAATGAAGAAGAAAACACTGAATAAAATTTAATGGATGGAATTCATTTAATTTTATTATATATAATGTAGTATATTATAAATTTTCCCAATGTATTATGGGTATAATGAATTTAATATGTCAATCTATGATTGCTAATCTACATGATAATTTTCGTTTTGATTCACTGAAATATTTCCAATGTTAAAAAATAATGCAATAGTTCCAAGCATCTAAGGTCAGGGTGTTATAGTTGGTATCAGAAAAAGGTTAGAATCAAATTTGGAAGATAGATTTTGCAAATATAAATTATAAAAGATAACACTAAATATAATTTGAGGATAATTATAGAATATATTCCAAAAAAATTTAGTATGGCAGAGATTATGTGGGTGTTACTAGAAATACATCCATGTATGGATAATACAAGTTAATTTGGTTCTTGTATAGATGTACATAGGAGAAAAAAACTATGACAAAGTGTCCCAAGATTAACATGTGGTATCCTAGTACATGACAAAGGGCCTTACTGCATATCTTTATTGAAAATCCTGATGGATATTCTTAGGAATGGACCCATTTAATTTACCACCATTATAAAGGATTTATTCCCCCAATGTAACCAAAATATATAGTTCTAGGATTTTCGAGGCATACATTTATGTTATTTTATATATCATTTTTAGAGTTATATAATATTAATAATTTTATGAGATAATATATGACATGAAATTTATTAGAAATGGATCCTATAATATGGAATTGAAACTTCACCAATTAACCTAATACAAATAGTAAAAAGGTTCATATCTCTTATTGTCTTATACCATCAATTTGAAGGGTGATTGTCTCTCAAGTATCCTCATCATTGGAGGAAATAGTATCATGTATTTACTATATGTGTAATGAATCCTATCAATATTTCTCATTGAAGGGAATAAATATAAAATGATGATAAAAGATAAAAATATTGATAAAGGGGCAAAAGGAAAGAAGGGGTTTCCCATGTCTGATAACTGTGGAAAGAATCTTCCTAGTAAATTATTGAAGGTAATGAGAGTTTTTTATACCATTGAAGAAAACTATACACTATGTTCATGATTGAATGGGTATGAAAAAGGTTCCCAATATAGAATGCATCAACAACAAGGTGATGAGGCACTACGTGAATCAATGTCCCAAGTGTCAAAGGTATATACCCCAAATGATGTTATTGGATAATGATCAAATTATGATACTACCAGAGATGAAGTGTAATGATTAATATGCATATTCAAGAATAATATCATTTGAATATTTTATCAATAATTTACTGGTTATAAAAAGTATGAAATCTATGAGGAATATACTACAATATGTTTTTATTAAGGATTTTAGACCAAAATTTTCATAATATCAACAATATATATTTAGGGGAAGGATGTTTTTTTTGGAAAATGCATGATTTAGGGAGAGATAACCCAAAATATATTCTTGATGTTGAGATAATGATTATGAAATGATTGATTTGGGCATGTTCTGACCACCTTATAACTGATTAATGTCTTTTAAACAAGTGGTTCTTGCCATCATTGATTAAGATTACCACACATTGGGATATAAAAAATATATCCAATATCATTTCTAACTATGAATTCATGTTTCCAAAAATGTTTTATGGTAATTTGATTTATTGCAATATTTCACGAGGAAACATGATTAAGTTATTCACTTGTTTTGAATGTGAAAATTTAGAGCTTCTTCACGTTTATTAAAGGAACATAAGGTAGATAATGTATTAATTTGGATGGATCACTGTGTTATAAAAAATGAGTATTTTCAAGGACCCTCTGTATAATGATCTAGAAAGGATAGATATGGGAATTATCAAGGAAGAGTGTTATAGGATTTGTTATGAAAGGTAAGATAATCCCCATGTACATTGTCTCTTTCGAAATTCAAGATAGAATTAGTGTTATGGATTATCATTGTGAAATTATGCCATACCTTTATATGGTTATCAATGTGTTGAATGTCTCATTTTTTTTAAAATTACATGATATAACCAACACATGTCTTCACTTTTGAAGGGATAGAACTAGAACATGACTTATATTAATATGATAGCCTACCCTTATTCTAGAAACTAAAGAACAAGTGATGAGGAATATGATTACTCAACTAGTAAAGTTGATTTAGAAATAATAATAATTAAATTTAATAGGTGGCATGGGATCCTATGGAATTTATGATGATGGACTACCCACATATTTTTATGAGGTAACATTCAATAATTTCAAGAAAGAAATATATGTAAAGTGGTGAGAATGTAGCACCATAATTATTTATAAATAAATTTAACATAGAATGAATGAAACACTAATTATATATGAATCAAAACATCGTCATAACCTGGCCAATAACCATAACTTTTCCTCTTCTTTAAATTTTGAAAAACTGACACACACGATTGTTTTTAGTAATATATTTAGAGTTAGATATCATCAACATAATTTTTGGTTAATATTAACTTGATCCTTATGAATAAAAATTTACACTCATAAATAGTAATGACACCCTTATGAAAATTAATATGATTATTATGAATAATAACATCAAATGTGAATGTATAAATAATATTTTGTCACCTTATTAATGAAATTGAATAATTTAAAAATTAATAATTAATTGTTGGTATTTTTTGTGCGTAATAAATATTAAATGAAAATTTTATAACTAATAAATTGATTTAAGTAAAATAAATTTTCATTAAATTTATTCATAAATGAATTATTATTTAGACTATAATAATGGGATAATTAAATTAGACGTTCATTAATTTTTAGGATATTACAAAATTAGTTTTAGTTCTAAAAACTGTATTTTTGGAGGAAATAACGATTTTATTTTAAATTTAATTTTCACATATTATGAAAATTATTTTGATAAAATTGAGCTCATATTTTAACTCTTCATGCCATAAAATGTATTGGGTTATTTTTTTATTTTTCTAAAATAAATGAATTTTTTTGGATGGTAAAATATGACAATATATGATAAGTTCTAAATACAAGATTTATTGAGTCATAGGTGATGCATGGATGTAGTAAGCACAATTGGTTCCAAATAAAATTCACCAATTACTATTTTTTTCACAATAATCAATAATATTTCATTTCTTGAGAATAATATCGAAATAATGATTTAATTATTCAAAAACCACACATCTCATCCAATATAAAAGCATACCATCACTCCCTATTCTCATCATCACTCTAGGCCTTGATGATTCTCAATGTTCATCCCAAATAATTTTTCCTAGTCCATAACTAGGTCAAATAGATTTTGGGATTGAAAAAAAAACCAAAACCCCTTCTCTTAAGAAGATTCTCAAAGAGGTTAATTAAAGAGGTAAATCCTATTACATTTTAAATTAATTTAATTTCAATATATCTTATTTTCTTATTCTATCCTAACCTAATAAAACAAATTAATATTTATAAATATATTATCCTATATATAATTTAATTATTTCATGTTAATTTAATAACTATTATAAATATCCTTACTCACTAAGACACATCCTCTCTATCATTTATTTTATAATTGAAAAAATTGTCCGAGAAGTTCCAATTTACAACTTTCATAGATGACGAAGTTTCATTCATAAATTTTCTTTTCTTAAAAGATGTTCATGAATCC
The DNA here is from genome assembly GCA_963277665.1 of Viscum album. Taxonomy (NCBI): domain Eukaryota; kingdom Viridiplantae; phylum Streptophyta; class Magnoliopsida; order Santalales; family Viscaceae; genus Viscum; species Viscum album. Next base: position 1,855,991,371 of record OY728145.1, read on the forward strand.
ATTTTATTGCTCAAAACATTTTATAAAATATGTATTATATCTGATTTAATGATTTTGGAACCATTATTTATACATGATATTTAATAAAAGTATATAACAAGTTAACTCTAATCGAGAAACCATCGTAAAAATGAAAATGATTATCACTAAATGTATTATCTATTGATTCGAATTCATAACATGTAAACAAATGATATATATACAAATTTACACAATTTTATTTTCACTTATAATATACATTTTTAATTCTACAGAACTAAATCCATTCTTCATGAACTCCATTACTTATACTTAAGAGAACCGATCATGAAATTAAGGAAACGAACAATTCAAAACCACATAATTCAACTGTGTAACTTATCAATAAGGACATAAATTACATTAACAAAACAAAAATGAATCAATTATATATTAATAAGGTTAGTAATTAGTTATTTAATGGGATTTGTTTATTATCCCAGACATTAATGTCATGTGAAAAATACATTGGGACCTAACGAAAGGGTTTCCCCATCTAAGTTCCATTTTTTGATATTTTCCTTATTTACCACTATTTCTTGTTTATGGTGAATTTATACATCCCATTTATGTATCATATCATGAATATAATTATTTTCATGGTATAAAATGTATCCTTTGAGGATTCCAAATTTTTGTGGATATGATATGATTGATTTTAATGTGGTTTCACAAGGACATTTGTTTTTTCCTGGATGATATTCATTCACTATCCTTACCCAAATGTATTTTTTTTCATTTTTTTATATGAAAACTATATTCTATTTTTATGTCCCAAAATCGTATATTGATATCATTTCATTTTTTTCATAGTGATTATATGTTTTAAAATAGTTCCCTTTTTAATTATTCCTGATATACCAGCCTAATTCAAGGCAACTTCTCATAATCATATCAATTAAAAAAAATACTATATGATATATTTTTATCCATTATTATATTTTTAAAAGCACAAATTTTATCATGAAAAACTAACTTTTTTTCATTTTTGGTTTAATGAAAATGAAGTAATCTCTTCCACTTTTAAAAATCTTTAATATTTTCCTTAAACAACTCTAAATTGTTTTATTTTTAATTATTCTTTATGAACTAATTTTTTCATGATTTCACTATAGTTGGACAAAATTTAATACACAAATATAATTTCAATGTCCTTATATTTTACTTTCTCATATATACATGTTTTTTATTTTATTTTTTGTTAAATAATATGAGTTTCCAAAAGAAATATTCTTTCTTAAATAAAAAGGATTTTCCCATATCACTTTAACTTTTAGGAGATATATGCCTTGTTTGCCAATTATTCAATACATGGGGTGTATGTAATGACCATTGGGGAATCATATAAAGAGTCTCCTTGAATTAATTATACTATAAAGGATTGGTGTTTGAATGTTTCACGACGGTGGTATGAGACACATTGGAATTATTAAAGATTATTTCATCAAGAGTTTTTCAAAGATATCATTTAAATGTTTCTTCATATATGTCAACATCCATTTTTGAATCTTTTAGATCATAATGTTTTATACACTATGATATCATATATAATATGTAGTTGAAGTGTTTCTTTTTTGTTTGAATGTGGATGTGTTATATTGATACCATTCACAATATTACTCTGAATGGTTAGTGTTTGTGTTTAAAGATTGAGGAAAGTTATTTAAAATTCATTTATAAGTTACAATATTAATTTATATGTTGATTTTGTAAAACTCTTTCATATGAGGAATTCATTGGAAATTTTATGTGATGGGTGGGGCCTACTATAACCCCATTATGCATCAGTAGGTCTAATGAGACTAACTAGTTTGGGTTTTTTCCATTTTATGTATGGTCTTATCACAAGACATTGAGAATATGGTTATGATTTCCTCATTTATGAATTAATCATTATGAAACTAGAATTTTGTATTCCATGTGAAGATTAATCTTTTATTGTATCCATGGTTATGAATTATTATGGAATTATTTATTCACCTTGCATTCCTTCAATATTATGCTCATGTTTATTTTTAATGGCTTGGGATTATATCATTCATGTTTCATAATGTTTATGTTTATGATGAATTAAGCTATATTACGTACACTTACTGAGTATCTGAGCTCACTTATTTTTTATGTTTCTTTTCCTCATGTTATGGAGAATAAAACATTGAATAAGCTTTCAAGGAAGCAATATATTTCATTTTATTAATTATGATGTCGAATATTACATCTTTTTTCCAACGTACTGTATGTATCAAGAATTTAAAATGGTTTTAGAAGAATTATAAGCTACTAGATCCTTTAGGATGCGATTCCATGTAATCCCTCTAATGTAATATAATAAATCACCAGTTATGAGATTATTAGCTCATGGAATTATAGTTGGTATCAAAAGATGCTTTGCAAAAATCTTGGAATCTAGTATTACAAAACCTAAATTATAGAAAATAAACCTATGATATAATTTTAGGATAAGTATATAAAAACATACTATAATTTTGGTATGGTAGGAATTATATGTGTTTCCTAGAAATAAGTCCCAGCCTGGATACAACAATGTTGATGGGGTTCTGACACATATGTATCCAGGAGTAACAACTCTAAAAATGTGTTCGAAGCACGACATAGGGTAACCTAGTACATGATAAATGGAATTACTATTCACCTAGTTTGGTATTCTCGGGCCATATTATTTGGGAAATTAACATTTAATTTAAAAATCATTATAAAGTATTTACACCCCCAAAGTAACCAATGTATATGGATCTGGGATTTACGTTGAATAAATTTATGCTATGTTCTATAAAATTAATAAAGATATTTAATGTTTATAATTTTATGAGCTAATATAATATGTGGAATTGATTAGAAATGGCACATTTAAGAATTAATTAAAACATAAACAATGCCTGTGATGGAAAGAGTAAGAATGATCATATCTTTCATAGTATTAATCTATCAATTCAAAGGGAGTTAGTCTTCAACGTATACTCATCGTGTGAGGAAATAATATCATCTGCTAACAATATTTCGTAAAAACATTCATAGTCCTATGTCTTTGAATGTAATAAAGAGAAGTATAGGATGGAATAGAAATTTATGGATAAAGAGAAGAAGGTATAGTGAGGTTTTACCAAGTGTGATTACTATGGAAAATACCACCTTGGAAAATTCATGAAGGAAACGTGAGTTTGTTAGAAGTGTTGAGAAAACGTTCACCAAGTTCATGATTTCAAGTGTATGAGAAAGTATTCTAATTTAGAATGATTTATCATCAATGAGATGGGACAATATGCAAATTAATGTTCCATGTATCAAAGGAATATACCCCAAATGATGTTACATTATAAAGACCATGTTATGATATGACTGAAAATGAAGTGGTGTGATTTATATGCCTAGTCAAGACTCATGTCATTTGAATATTTTATCATCAATGTACTCATTACAAAAATCATGGAATATATGTGGATTAAACTATAGTGCTTTTTCATTAAGGAATTGTGCCCATAATTTGAATGATACCGATAAATGATATTCAGTGGAAAGCTAAACATTTTTCAAAACACATTATTGAGGGAAATAAAACCCTAAATATATTCCTGATGCTGACATAATGACTATGAAATGATTGATTTGGATAAGTGTTGACTACCTCAGAATTTATTAATGGATTTTTGACAAGTTTTATATGATATCATTGATGGAGTTTACAATAGTTTTGGTTAAAGTGAATCTATCAAATATCATGTGTATGGATGAATTCATATTTATAATATGATCTTATGGTAATTCGATTTATTACAAAATTTTTTGAGGACACATGATGAAGTTATTCACATTTTTGGAATGTTAAATTTTAATGATGTTTCATGTTTATTAATGTCAAATAATGTATTTATTATTTTGAGTAGGATGGATCACAGAGTTCGAAACCAAACAAGGATTTCCAAGGACCATATATACCCGAATATAGAAAGGACATATACGGGAATTATCAAGGAAGTGTGTTATAATATTTGGAAATAAATGGAAATAGATCCCCATGTACTTTGGACCTTTTGGAATTTTGTGTAAAATTATTTCTATGGATTATCATTTTACAGTTCCTCCTAGACTTTGTATGGTACACAATGTGTTCCATGTCTCATTGTGGAGAAATTACAAGACAGACCCAACATATGTCCTCATTTATGAATGTATAGAATTAAAACATGAATTATCATACATTGAGGATCATATCTAGATTATAGACACTAAATAATTGGTTTTGATGAATAAGATGACTGAACTGGTAAAGGTACGTTGAAAAAAATCCTAAAATTAAAGTGGTGACAAGGGATCTAATGGAACTTAAGATACAGATCTACGAAAATATTTTTTGTGTGGTAACAATCTTGAATTTAAAGGATGAAATATTTGTATAGTGGGGAGAATATAACACCACAAGGAGTTACAAATAAATTCAATATGGAATACATGAAACACTGAGAATATATGAAATGACACTTTGTTATAACCTAGCCAATAAAATATTTTTTCACTTCTGTGATCTTAATTTCTAAAAAATGACATTCATTGTGACATTTAGTATGATACTTAGAGTCTGATAAGGTTAATATACATTTTATTGAATGGTAACATGGACTTTATGAATAGATATATACCCTTATGAATAGTAATGTTACCCATATTAATATTCATATGATCATAATGAATATTAACATCACCGATGAAATTATAAATAAAATTTAGGCACCTTATAAATGAAATAGAATATTGTAAAAATTAATAATTAAATTTTGTTGTTTTTATATAGGTAATAAATATTTAGATAAAATTTTAAAATTAATAAATTTATTTAAATGAAAATTCATTTTCATAAAATCTATTATAAAATAAATATTCTATGTTCCAATTAATTTGGGATAATTTCATAATACCTTAGTTTATTTTTAAAATATTATTAAATTAGGTTCAATTTTAAAAACTGTATTATTTGAGTAAATGATGATTTTATGTAAAAATTAAATTTAAAATATGTAGGAAATTATTTTGATAAAAGGGAGTCCATATTTTAATACTACATGTCAAAAAATGGATGGGGTGATGTTTTGGTATTTTTCTCAAAAAACATGAATTTCTCGTGATTAGTAAAATACGATAATTTAATATAAATGATGAATATATGATTTATTGAGTCATAGGTTATTATGGATGATATAAGAAAAAATGGTTATAACTCACTTTCACTTATAAAATTTTTTATCACAGCAATGAACACTATTTCTTATCTTGATAAAAAAAAAATAAAATAATGAAAAAGATATTAAAAAATCACCCCTCTCCTCCACTATAAAAGACACCCATCCCTCCCATTTCTCATGACGACACTAAGCCATGTAGCTTCTCAATGTTATGAGAAAATACTATACCATAGTACCTCTAAATGTAAAAGAGATATTGGTCTTTCTATTATACCAAAACCCCTTCCCTCAAGGAGATTCATAAAGAGGCTAATTCAAGAAAAAAATCATATTACATTTTCATGTAATTTATTTTCAATTTATATTCTATTCTTATTCTATCCTATCCTCCGACGTATAATTGATCATGATAACTATATTATAATAGATATTATTTAATTATATATTTTTAATGTAATAAACATTATCAATGTCCTCACTCGATCTCTATTATTTTATAAACGAAATCATCATTCGAGATGTGTTAATTTAAAACCTTCATGGATGACGAAGTTTCATTCTTCAATTTATTATTCAAGTCTATTCATGAATCAATTTATATGTTTCAACTACATCCTAAAATATTTAATATAACTTATGTAATCATTTGGAAATGAGAATTTAAACATTATATTAAATAATATAACAAAACAAGTTTGTTGTGATCAAAAAAACCATCACAAAAATGTAAACGCTTATCACTAAATGTATAAACTATTGATTCACCCTCATACAATAGAACAAAATGATATATATATATATATATATTTCACTTAGAACATAAATATTTTCATTAAATAAAAAAAATTTCAATCCTTGAGTATTATATCTATTCCACATGAACTTCAATACTTATAATCGAGAAAACTGATAATGAAATCAAGGAAACGAACACTCTAGAATGATAGAATTAATTATTACAAATTATCAATAAGAACCAAAATAAATGTAGTAAAACAATATTGAATAAAATATATGTAGACAAGGTTATTAGTTCTTTAATTAATGGATTTAATTTTATTAGTCTAAACATTATGGTCATGTGCAGAATACATTCAGACATAAGGTAAGGGTTTCCTCTTCTCACTATAAATTTTTAAGATATTCATAATTCACACCTATTTCTTTTGTATGGTTTTGATATACTTCCCATTTATATATCATATCAAGAATATATTTATTTATATGGTACTTATTGTTACATTTTTTATTATTAATTTTGAGAAATATGATTTGATTGATTACAGTGTGGTTCCACCAGAACCTTCATTTTTTTCTTTAGGGTTATTATTTCACTATCCTTACCCAAATATAATGATTATCTATTTTTCTATAAATATTCTATATTCTGAATTTTATTTCCCAACAACATATCTTCATATAATTTCATCTTCCTTTTATTGTGATTATATATTTTAAAATAGTTCCCTACATAATTTTCCTCGATAAACAATCTCGGTTAATGGTAACTTCTTGGATTCTTTGCCATTTTATAGTTCACTATATAATCTATTTTAAGCTATTATTTTTTTAAAATAATTCATTATATCAGGAAAAAATATCTTGTTTAATTTATTTTTTAATTAAAATCAATCATTCTATTACAATTTTAAATCTCTTCAATATTTTACTTAAACCACACTACATTTTTTTATTTCTAATGCTTTTTTAAAAACACATTTTTTCACTATTTCACTTTAGTGGGACAAAAATTACGCCTCAAATATAATTTCAATGCCCTTATTGTTTATTTTCTTGGATTTACATGTTTACAATATTTTTTCATGACAAATACAAATTATTTTCTAAAAGAACTCTTATTTCCAAAATAAAATGGTTTTTTCTTGTCTCAATTTAACTTTTATGAGTTATTTTGCATGTTCACCATGTATTACTTTAATGTGGTTTAGGTAATTATAATTGGTATATCATATCTAGAGTCTCCTTATCCCAGAAATATTATATGGGGTAAATATTTTAATGATTCAAGGTGGTATGGGATACTTTGATATTTTTAAGGATTATTTTCGCATGGATTTTTCAATGGTCTGATTAAAAAATGACTTCATCTATGTCAAAAAAAATAATTTATTCTTATAAATAATTGAGGATTATATCATATTATATCATAAATAATATTTTTTTGAGGGATTTTAGATTAGTTTGACAATTGATGTGTTAACTTGATACCATTCCTCATATTACTTCGAATGGTTATTGTTTTTGTTTAATGACTGGGGAATGTTATATACATTTTATATGTTAGCATAATTTTCAATGTATAAGGTCATTATGTTCTTCCATTTCTTATAATTAATGCATTATACTTTTTAAGTGATGGCTAGGGCCCACAATATCCCATCAATTCAATATTTGGTATCATGATACAAACTAATTTGGGTTTTTACCTGTTTATGCATGGTCATGGGACGAGGCCTTGACAATATAGTCATGATATCCCGAGTAATGTATTTTTTCATTATGAAACTAGTATTTGATACTCCATGTGATTATTAAACTAGTAGAGTATCCATGGTTATGTTTTATTATGTAGTTATTTATTCATCTTGCATTCTATCCAAATCATGCTGATGTTTATTTTTAAAGACTCGTGTTTCTATTATTTACCTTGACAAATGTTTATGATTATGATTACGTCTGTTGTATTACTTACCCATACCGAGAATATAATCTCATCCCTTTTGTGATGTTTCCTTTGCTCAGGTTAAAAATAAGAATCTAAAAGCATTCAAGGATATGATTTATTTCATTTTATTATGTATCATATTGTACATTATATCTTATCCCAATTTATTATGGGTATCAAAAATATAATCATGTCTTCCAAGACTACTGAACTACTTGATTCTTTGGGATATGATTCCTTCTAATCATGCCAATGGAATAAATTAATACAGCAGCTCTAAGATTCTATGGTTGTGCATATACAATAGTGGGGTTTTTCTTTATGATTATTTTGGTAGTATTTAGTGGAGGCTAAGCATGATTTTATAGCCACAATTCCAAAAATCATTCTTCGATCATTTCTATTGTGAAAACATGTGAAATTGGATATTTTTCTGAAGTATATTCTAGTAATATACCACCTCCACCAACATTCTCTTTTATATATTGAAACTTAATATCAATATGTTTTGATCGTGAGTGTTGGATAGTGTTGTTAGTAATATCAATTACACTCTGATTATCACAAAGTGTATTCTATGGTTTTCCATCAACAACTTTCAAATATTCCTATTGAACGTACACCATAAAATTTGAGTATTATCATATATTGGTGAAACATATTATAATTATTCTATGTTAAAGGTTACTAAACTCAGATATTTTATAATGAAAACTCACACAACATTATCTCAAGAAATATTTTCATCCCGAAGTTGATTATTGTATATTGGAAATTTATAACTCAATGAGCATCAACCTAAATATGAAAAATTATCTAACAACATCTTTTGTATAATAGACCATGTTAATTTTTTCCACTAATATATATTTAAATTCCCTTTGTTTCCAACTTATGTGATTCTTTCGAAACACATTGATATCTAGCATAAAATGTCATAATATACAAATTATTAGGTTTACATGCTTTGAGATAAATAACACATTTTATCATCCTTCAAAAATCTTTCTGATTCACATATTTTTTAGTTTCATCATTAGTCAACTTTTTTCTATCTTAAATAATAGTATAAAATTCTTCACATTCTTACGTTCCAAACTATATTACCAATTATTTATAATATTTTTCTCTACTTATAAAATGTATTTTTCCATTTTTAAATTTGTGAACCCAGGAATAATGTTACTTCTTCTAACATTGAAATCTCAATTTTATATACTGTTTCCTGAGAAAATTATTCAAAATTTTTTTCATCATCTATAAAAAAATTATATCATCCATAATGATAATTACATTTATGTTGTTCTAGTGAAATTATTTCACCTATATGTTTTTTTAAACTTTGATTTAGAAAATTTTAAATTTTTTAAAGAACATTAAAATTCCAAATACCGAGAACATGGAGAATGTTTTAGTCAATACATATATTTCTTCAATTTATAAAAATTTATTTCATCGTTATAAAGTAGTAACCCACAAGTTTGTTTAATGTAATAGTGTTCTAATACTTAACCTTTTATAAAATATAATATTACATATATTTGATAAAATTTGTTATTTCAATGCGAATCCATAGCTACAAAAATTATAAAATTTTCAAATCATTCCATTGGGGAAAATGTTTCTTCAAAATATTCACCTTCCTCTCATGTATAGTCTTTTAGAAAACATATTTATTTGTTTCTTGAAACTTCATCCTGAACATTCAACTCATTTTTGAACACTGATTTTTTCTAATAACATTTTTATTTGTTGGACATGGAACATGTTCCCATGTATTTATTTCTCAACCTAATCAAACTCATTATTCATTGAATAATCCTATTTTTTGTGTTCAAATTCATTTGAAATATATTCTGGTTTAATTTTTGAAATGAGTGAAGTATGATTTTCAAATCTCAACATTATACTTTCTCAGACACAAGATTTTTGATTAACAAGAGTATTTTCATTTTCAACATGATTTTTAAGGTTGTAAATTCCAAAATTTATCTTCCAAAATCATTTCCTCGTGAATCAATTTTTATAAATCTTGATACGTTTTATTGGAATCACATTCAATTTGATTGGAAATATCCAGTTTATGTGCATAAATATTTTCAACATTATTAGGTAATAAATTTTGATTTTTAATGACATTCACATCATAGGAGTGGAATATCTTTTTATACATTTGTTCTATTATTTTTCACTTATTTTGTTGGGTGAATTTCCCATTAATATTTTTTCTTATTTCTCAACATATTTTCGATGATCATGATATTTTTATTAAATATGCAGATCTAAAAAAATATGAAGTAATAAATGATGTTTTTATACGACATTTTTTTAGAATTCATGTTGGATTTTGTCCAAAAAAAACATCTATTTTTTTACATGTACAACAATAATAATAGATTCTCTATAGTTGAAAATGGATTTATTTTTTTCATATTATACTCTTATTCCAATTTCCACAAAAATTCGGATTTCCCCTTCCACTAATCCATTTTTTTAGGGGTGTATGGATCACTATACTGATGTTCAATTATATTATTTCCAAAATATTATTCAAAATCATTGAATGTGAATTATATATCATTATCCATTATCATATTCTTCACATAAACCCACATTAATCTTCAACATCATTTTAGAAAAATATAAACATTTATAAAAACACTAAATTGTGATTCATAACCTTGACGTTGGTCATTTGACTGAAATAATGAATAAAATTGATAAATTTCAAATATGCATTTGATGATTGATCTCTGGACATTTAATATAATTTAGAATGAATAAGTTCAAGAGGTTTAATAAACTACATTTCAACATTCTTATAACTTTTAATTGTCATTTTCTCTTTTAGAAGACTTACACCATCATTTTCATCCATTCTATTCAATTCTATAAATTTTTTAATAGAATCAACAATATAATTTTTTTAAACCATTAATCCCATGAAGCTCTAGTATGTGGTTCAACAACTTATTTTCATCTTAATCTATCATTTAAGATGAGTTATAATGTTCCCTTATTTGAAATTGATTTCCAATGGTCGTTTTTCCTCCCATAACAACTTCTCCATCATTAACACATTTGAGGATGCCAAAATCTTTTCTATAAATAAATATTTTACATTATTACAATTTTTACTTACATTGAGTGTGATATATATTAGCCAATCTAAAAAAATGAATTTATTTAGTTTTCAAGTCTTCTTCATAGAAATTAGCCCTTCCAATTATTTTGATTTTTTAGGAAATATAATTCTTGAAAGAAAAAACTCTTCCATCATAATTTTTAACATATTTTAATAATTTAAAATAAAATTTCATGTGTGATGAAGAAATAGTATCAAGTATCCAGGGTTTTTTTACTCACATTAATTGTTGTCTCAATAAAAAATGTTCATTCCTCATACATATTATTACCAAATTTCTTTTCTTTTATGTAATAAGAAATTTTTCCTTAATAATTTTTCATAAAATATTCATCATGATTCCCACATTGGTATCATAATCCAAAAAATTATTCAATACATTCGAATTTATTTTTCGTTGGATATTTTTTTTGCCTTTTTAGAATTCACTTTTTCGTGTTTTTGTTTTATTAGAAAGTTAATCATTTTTGTTCTATTGTTTCTCAGCCTTACATTACACTTATTCATGGGATGATAAAATTTATATCAATATTTATAAGTATCCATAATCCAACAAAAATGGGACTGATCTTAAACTACCATAAGCCTACCTCCATATGCCAATGGCTAGAGATAAGAACAGAATGGAATATCTAACATGGGAGAAATTTTCATAATTAACCTATACACATGAACCTAACCATATATATGAAAAATTGTAGCTGAATAATAAAAAAAAGAAATATATATAATAAAACCATGAATTTTAAAAACCACCATGGTGCACAAGAGTTCGATAGTGAAAAATGAATGTACAAGGGAAAAATACATGCCTAGCCAGAAAGATCTCCAAACCTGAAAAATCAGGGAATAAAAATTATTGAGAGGGCCCATAACCTAATCAATAGGATCTGACCACTATATGCATTCCAATGCATAAGGTATTACACGAATCCTCTGTAGTCACCACCGACATGTCTGTTGTCTTCATAATATATGACATGTGTGGGAATAGTCCATACGGGGTGAGTATATACATACCCAGCAGGACACCCAAAAGATGAATGGGGAGCTATAAGAGATATTATATGATTATATAGTCAATAGATATTGTAACACAAAGTAAGAGTGTAAAAAATACAATAACATTGATATATATATATATATATATATGATAAAACCATTGAAATCCAAAATAGAGGGAAGGGGATATCCATCCCAATTCCCAGCCTAGGATAGAGTTACAACTATTGGAAGAGTCCTTTAAAAATTCCCAACATCTCATGTGTCTACCCAGTAGGAATATCCATGCAAATCCACATGTCACAACTATTTCACATAGTCGAGGGTTACAATATCAATGTAGAGGATCAGTGCCTTTTTATAATATGATGGTTTCACAAAAATGTTGATATATGACCCATGCCCTACCTATCCGGAGGGTTCCACTCTGATGGTTTATGATCCATTCCTTGAATCCATTGGAGTGTGAAACTCAAGTCATCTACAGATGACCCATGCGCTTCCCGGCTGGATTACACCACTCTAATGGTTGATAGTGGACCCAAGAGTAGTCCAGTTAGAGAGTAACACTATAATAGTCGAGGACCCCTAACTTGATTCTACATTGGGGTTCCACTCAGATTGTAGATAAAGGAACCATGACCAACCTGTCAGGAGGGTCCCACTTAGATGATTAAGAACCCATTCCCTAAGACCATAGGAGGTTTCAACTCATGTAATTAGTAGAGTACCCATGCCCATCCAAGATGGAGGGTACCACAATAATAGTCAGTGGAGGACCCATTAATGGAACCGTTTGAGGGTTCAACTACAATATTAAAGTAACCATACCTTGATAAAAAATGATTGTTCCACATTAATAGTAGATTGTGGAACAAATACCTTCCCAGCAGGTGGGTTCCACTTTCATATTCGGGGACCCTTACCCTAACTATGTAGAAAGGTTCTAATCGGTGGATAATTAGAGAAACCATTCACATTTCCAATAGTAGGGTTTGAATATGAAATTATAAAGAGTACCCATTCCCTACTATATATGAGCATTTCAGTCTATAGATAGTTTGGGGACTCACTCCCAGTATAGCTGGAGGGTGCCATTCAAATGCCCCTATTGATATTTTCTGATCAATATTGTCATCGAGCTTAACACAAAGAAGGAATAAAAAATTTAATAAATCTCATCATATTATAAAATAAATTCTTAATTCAAGCATCACATTTTATGTGAAAAATACCAATGATAAGCTACTCACAATCTAAAATATGAATATAAATTAATGATTTATAAGAGATTGAAGTTTCATAAAAATGAAGGTGAGGGTACATGGAATGTAGGCGACCAACAATGCATGTGGTATTAATATTTCACCAATAAATTTCTACAAAGGTAAATGGGTCCCTACTCATATAGAAGTACACAATGTTTAGGTGGACTTCATAATGTGTCTAATATACTCAAGGTCAAGCTGTTTTCTCTTGACCATGTCCCTCAAACAATGTATGTGTACCATGGTCAAGTGTCTAGCTATGTCCATGCCTGGGTAATCCCACAGTACATATAAGGTCACCAGAGCTATAAAAATTGGACTGTGGAGAACCCACATGGTGTTTTATACTTAACTCATCCTAAAACCCTACCCTCCATATACATGTACCAACACAACATGTGGTATTCAGAATACATAACATGTAGTTGTGTTTTCAGACAGTTTTTTTGATCTCCTCCATCATTCATATTTCAGCCTCATTTCATTGTCTATAATTTATAGGAATTCTAAAATCTAATGTACAACCATTCTTCTTCGTTTACAACCATCTGTTGGTTGGAATTCAGATACTAATTCATCTGTGTGGTTTGTCATATGCACTGTGCACTTATTACAGTGCCTTGTCTATCTAAAATCATTGATACAAGAAACCAGTGCCCATTATACCATTATTTAATAAGATATCAATACTTGATTTATTTTTTTGTTCATCACACATAAAGCCTAATGAATCTGATGGTCTGATTGGGCTTTGTCCCACCCGGTAGTGTCGAATCATGACTGCACGGTCAAACAGCGCCTAACGAGAAGAATTTATGGAAGAAAGCCATTGGGAAAAGGACTGAAATTTTTTTTTCCAAGAGTTATTATCTAGTTGATACAATTTAGATGTTACAGTGTGATAAAAAATTTCCTAATCAAATAAATCTGTAAATGGGAACATGAAATTATTTATAAATGAAAAAATCAAATAGAGGGATTATACTTCTCAATAAATATAATCAATAAGGGAATAATCCATGAAATCGTGGATCCTACCTAGTTATGGATCACTATTCATTGAATAATGTGATTTCTAATGATTAATGGAATTTATTGAATTCACTAGATCTCGATCTTCTTGGATCTAGAGGGTTTTCATCATCAGAATCTAATTTTCAAATGAGAGGAGGATTAATTACTTGTGAAATGATCCAAAGGATATGAGGACAAACCTAGAAATCCATCCATAATGATATAATTTTATATAAAATTATAATTAGGATATTTAATTAAATAAATAAATATTTTATTTATTTGACTAAATGCACCTTCCCATGGCCTCTTCTATACGAACACACTTTACTGACCTATTTTATGTGACACCTAGGGGACACATAATGTTCCAAACTCAACCATTGTCTTATATTTCTAATAAAAGTTTCTATATAATATTTATCCCATCTTCATTAAGAAAAATCATAAAATAAATTTCAAATATATTGAATAATTTTATAAAATCTATTTCGAGAAATCCAAACATCAGAATCACACTCTATCTCAATGACTGGTATTGAGAATTTTTATATAAAAACAAAAAAATATTAATAGGAATGAACTACGTCTCTACAACATACCAACCTTTATGAATTTCATCATTGAAAATAAAAAACAATGGGAAAAGCTTAGGATACTCATTCTCTATTTGGAACTCCCACTCCCATGTGTTCTCATGCATGCTCCCATGCTACCATAGTGCAAGAACCAAACGAATAGTCAACCCATGTAGGGTCTTCTCCTTCCGATCAACGATCAGCATAAGTAGCTCTAAAATGTGTCTTCCTCTTTGATGTGTAGATCTTCCTAGTAAATAGACTTCTTGGGGTGATTCCCATATCTCTTTATATGTGACACATATAGTACAACATGAATCTTATCCCACAACAGGGGTAGGGTGAGGTGGTATGAAACCTTTTCAACCCATTGAAAGATCTTAAATGTCTTGATGAACCTCATGTATATATTTCCTCTCCTAATGAATCTCCACAATATTGATCATGGTGTGACTCTTGGGAAAAAGTGGTATCCGTTCTTTAACACCAAGGATCTATGACATAAACCTACATAATATTTATGGATTCTCAAGGATGTCTTCATCCACTCTCAGATGACATGGATCTTACCTATCATCGCATGTAACATACATAGACCCACAAGGGATGCCTCATTGATATCTATTTAACATAAGGGTGACCTACATAATCTCACGTACAATTCCTCAAATGGTTCCATGCTGATAGTAAAATGTGAAATAATATTGTACCTAAACTCTACCAATGTATAGTGATCCTACCATCTCCATAAAATGTTTAAAATGAATGTCCTCATCATATCCTCCAACACCTAGATAGTGTGCTCAAAATGACCTTATTTTTTGCTATGAAATTCTATAATATTCCTCATCTGGGTCCTGAATTCCCCATGTATTCCTCTCCAAAACCATAATGTAAACTAAGTATCACTTTTAGAGATGAGAGTCGAGGTCTCCACATGAATGTGTTCAATATCCCATATATACATCATCTTCATCCTTTCCACCAACAAATTCCTATTAATAGAAAGGATGTTTTATGACTTCATGAGTCAGTCAACTATCACCCGTATGGAACTATGACCATTCGAAACCTTCAAAATACCTATCATGAACCACTAGAAATGTAATCATAATTACTCTCTAGGGAAACATGGGGCTTTAACAAACCTACCAAAACCCGATGTTTAGGATTCTTCTATTGATAGGTGAGGCACTAAGATATGAAATTATTCATATTATGTCCCATGGTAGACCACCAAAACTACCTCTGGAGGTCCTTGTATATCATCCCCAACCCATGATATACAGCCAAAAAAGAAGTGTAGAACTATCTCATCATCTCTTCCCACATTATGAATGGTACCACCATCTATACCTCTAAAATGATTATGTGATTCATTCCTACAACAAATAAATCTGGTGAATTTCCTTAGTATATTTGTTTATGAATGTCCTAAAAGTTTATTCTTACCAAATGGGACTCTCTTACAAGAAGAATGAGAAGAATATTAGACACCATCGACTAATTAAAATATTCACGAACCTACTCAACCAAATATAGATACAAGGAATTGGAATTCATAGAGTCCTACTACACGAAACTAGCCCGAGAATTCCTACTAAGGGAATTTTAAACCAAGTTTCCCTTCCCCGGAGTATAGACCATCTTGTATTGATAGTCCTATAGGAACACTAACAAATAGCTATATCATATATTCATGTCCCTCTTTATGATGTGAGACACTGATGTTCTATGTAATCCACATATTTCTATCCTAGAAGAAAGTGCCTCCAAATCCTCATGGATAAGACTATCATACCAACTCTAGGTCATGAGTTACCAAGTTAATATTAAGGGGCATAAAATTCCTTGACTTGTATGTGAAAAATGTCTACCTTTTCATTAACCCAAAGGCAATACCATCTCATGAGGCATCACAATACAATATGTATTCCACTCGCTCCTCTGGTAGTATAAAAAGGAGTGAATGTGAGCCTCAAACTCAACTCCATAAAGGCCCTCTAGTACTTCTTAGTCTAGAAAAATGCCTTATGTTTCGATGTTATGTTTTTCAAAGAGTATTAAATCCTATAGAATTCTACCAAAATCATTTAGAAGAACCCCATCAAAGCATGAAAACTCTACCCCACTAAATATCTATTGGGTGGTACAAGGAAAGAACTACATTGATCACCACAGGGCCCAAAAATAATACATCCACTGAAATGAAATGACCTATAAAGTGAAGCTCATGAATCCTAAACTGGCACTTTGAGATCATACCATAATGATGTTTCTGCTAATGTAAGTCTAGTACCACTATCATGTTCTCTACATGCTCATACAATGTCATAGAGTATATAAGTATTTCATCAATGAAGGAAAAAAATTCAAGTATTGTGGGAAGATCTAGTTCCCTAAATCAATAAGCAAGAATGATTTGTTCTTGAAACTAATGGGAATCATGAGAAACAAGTAGTGACCATAGTAAAATAATAATTATAGATTTGGAATAAAATCCACAAAACCCTCAATTGGTGGAATCCATATTAGGGATTGATATTTGATAAGCGTATAATTACTCACAGCTAGTCAATGGGGTCCACAATCCTCAAAAAGGGTACTTGATCATTTTCATGGGCTAGTTCAGGTGATGATAATCCATGAAAAGTCACGACCCCCCCCCCATCCACATTTTTTATGAACAACACAGGGGATGACTAAGGGGAAACATTATTTATAACTAAACCCTCGTCTATAAGGTTCTCCAACAACAATTGATGCTCCCAAATATTCGTTGGGGTCATCTAAAATTACTCAAAAGATATAGGAGTGGCCATTTTATGCATGTTGATACAAAACTCCATATCTCACCTCAAATATATTTCCATAACATCCTTAGGGATGATTCCTATGAAACCCTCCACAACTAATTGAATCTGAATGACTGAAGAGTGTTCTTCACCAAGGGCTACACTCACAAATCGACGGGTGATAGGATTCAGTAACTTAATACCAACACCCACACATCCCACCATGAGATATCTCTCGCTCATAATGGAGATCCTCATCCATTAGTACAGAGGCATCTAACTCATTTTTAGTGACAACCAATAAGGGCTCATAGTATAGAAAATAAATAGATATCCAATATTATGTCATAATGATCCATCTGGATGACCAAATGTAATCACATGAAGTTCTCACCACCAAGTTATAGATTGAACTACCGGTAAATAACTGCTATAGAAGAAGATTTCACCATTAGAAGCTCATGACATAATGTTGGGCCAATGACTCAACTAGGAGATATAGTTTTCAAACCTGTGGTAAAAAGATGAATGAATCATGAACATATGTTACTAATAATACAGATCCATGAATAGAATAAACACATACCACACATCTAATCATCATGGGTGCCTATTCTTCATATGGATCTATAGCCTATATATATCCACCACCCTGATTATTAGGTCCTTGTGCCTAACAATATCCTCTTGGTGGTGGTGGAGGAAGGATGAAATAACTTCTTCTAGTGCCCAAAGATACTCCTCTGAGAGATACACATACTTTTATACTATCTCAACATCTATGGGGCTTTCGTGCCCTCTAATGAGAGATCCTTTGTCATAGTGTTCCCTCTACCATTGGGGTTTGTTAGATATCCACCCATACCCCTCAACACATCTAGTTGGGTAGTCACACACTTGCAGACCTCGTCTATTACAATCAGTGAAACACCCCTCTATTTGATTCTCTATCCCTATGTGTTGTCCCTATCCATGCGCTCGATACAAGTCCTAGGAGAATATCCTGTACCATGATGATGTCATTTGTCATTTTCTAGTTTTTGCTAATGACATAGCCTCGTGACACCAACTACTAGCTCTTGTTGTATGGAGTCCATCTGATAGAAATCTCCCCATCACCAGTGCCAGCTCCAACACCCAATCATTGGTTGGAATGTGAAAGGGTACCACACTGGCATGTATATCTCTATGGAGTCCCTACTAAAACATATCTTCTCAAAGGTATCCATCCCGGATCATGTCAAGGGGGTACCGCATTTGTTTTGTTAAACTTGTAGTATAATTAGTGGCCTCTAGATATGGAACTCCTGGAGTACACTAAGTATATGAGCATCCACATCCTATCTTTCTATTATGATATACTTCTAAACAGGTGGGGGTACGTCTACCTTCCATATAGAGGAATGCAATTGTGGGATGGTCCATGAACTAAGGCTACATCACTTGTCATATGTTCATCATGATTTGGAACAAGTATTTTGACCATATATCATCATAGATACATCTTAATAATTTAATCAAGAAGTACCATGATCAGATGAGAATATATATACAATGGGGAGATGACTCTAGAAGTTCAATCAAACGACTTAATATGATATGATTCATGTCCCATTTTATCCCTACAACTAATGTGTCGGTATTCCAAATCAATAAGCCAATAGTCAAGTTCCTCATGATTGTATATGTCAGATACTACAACAACACTATATTCCCTAACCTGAAAGCCTCACTTTAAACACTTTAATAATATGGACCTAAATCCCAACCAAATCATCATAAGGGTAAAACTCCATGAATCATACCAAGGATAAAACCATCACAAATTCCAATCTATCACAACTCAACCCAATGAGGCTAAAGCCGCAACTACCCCAAGTCTACCTCTATAGGCCATGATTTGGTGAAAATCATTGAAATACATATCTATCATTGGAGTCCTTTGTGTAATGTACCTTTATGAAGACACCCGACCATATATATGAAAAATTGAATACAATAAAAATAAAAATATAGAATATATAGAATACAACCATGTATATGATAAACCTCTATGGGGTACAAGAGTATGGTTGTGAAAAATTGAAGTAATGGGAAAAAATACACTCCAATCTAGGAATATTTCCAAGAACCAAAAATGGAATAAAAAAGAACATAGAGAACTCATCACCTAATCTCCTTGCTCTGACCACCATACATGGTCCAATTCACTAGATATTTTTACACTCTTCTATAGTCACCGTTGATCTGTCTTTCATATATATATTACATGACACGTGTGGGAAAATACCATTTATAGAGGATTATATCGACCCCTAGTAGAGAACCCAGAAAGTTTATGTGAGATCCAAATAAGACATGATAGGAATAGATATACTATAGACAACTGAACCCAATGAAATTGAATAAAAAATCAAAATACATTGATATAGTTCTAAATATGCTTAAACAAATGAAACCAAATTGAGAGAGAAGGGAATATTCATCCAACAACCTATATAGGAAGGAGTTCCATTTATTCCAATAGTACATCTGTGATTCCTAGAATCTCAGACAACTTCCTAGAATGAATAACAATGTCAATCCACACCTCGCTATTTTTTCACACAACCATGTGAAAAATCTCATTTTTGAGGACCCATGTTGTGTTATAATAGAAGGGTGAAACCAAATATTTAATATGGGACCCATTACCTTACCAATAGTAGGGTTACACTTTTATGGTTGAGGACTCATGCCCTGTTTCTACAGGAGGGTGCCACTCATGTTACCGGTAGAAGAGCCATGTCCTACCTAATTTGAGGGTTCCAAATAGCTTGTAGGTAAATGACCCATTCTCATCCCATCTAGAGGTTTACAATATAATATTCAATGCCCATACCATGATACTATGATATGGTTTTACATTAATTGTAGATATAATTCACAAACCCTTCCCTACAAGATGGTTCCACTCTCATGTCTCCAAACCACTGACCTGACTCCACAAGAGGGTTCCACTCAGTTAATCAGTAGAGGAATCATGCCCATCCATGTTGTACGGTTACACTCTCATGGCCGGTAGTGGAATCATTCCTAGCCCACCTCGAGGGTTCCACTCTAATATTTGAGGACCCGCACCCTCATACCATGGGAGGGTTCCACTCAGTTATAATATATATGAAACATGACCTTTCCATTAGTAGAGTGCCACTCTCATAGTCAAGGAACCACACCCAAATTTAACATGAGGGTGACACTTAGTGGATATGTGAAGGACCCATTCCCTATCCTAGTAAGAGGGACCAAGTATAAATGTAATTAGATAATCCATTCCTTGTCTCGTGGGAGGGTTCAAATATATAGAGATATTGAAGTCTCATGTCCATATCACCTTGAGGGTTCCACTCCAAAGTCCTTAGTGATCTTGCAAGGTCCTTCCCATCATCAAGCATCACATAAAGAAAGAAACCACTCAAAACATCACTCATAATATGTAAAAATCCACTAAAAATTTTACGATCGCATTACACATTTAAAAACACTCAAGATAAAAGACTTGGGATCCAAAATCTGAGTCCAAATAAAGTGGATATGAGATATTGAGGTTTCCTAACAATGAATGATGGGGTACATGTTTTCTAGGAAACACACAAGGTGTATGGTCACTCCCTTTCACTTGGATGTTCCCTCTCCAGTATAAAGATCCTTTATAATTTAGAAGTATATGAATTCTATATGTACAACACGTTGTGTCCATGAAACTCAGGGTTGAGTTGTGTTCTCCTGATCATGTTCCTCATGTTGTGTCCATATACCTTGGTCGTTCCAATGCCCATGTACACCTGGATTAAAAATCAGGTCTCCCACACTATACCAATTATTAATTGGAGATCCCACATAGTGTGTTTTACTTATCATATTTTGAGACCCTAGTCACTGAATCTCGGGCCTGTCATGCTTTGTGTTTTTCTAACTATATGACGTGTAGTTAGGTTATTCATTGAATTTTTAGATCTATTCTAGCATTCCATTTCTAGAATGAGAACCATAAATATCACCTCAAGGACACTCTAAATAAATTGTAATGATTATATTCATCATTTAGTGAAAATATTTAGCCATGGTTTGGATATCGATTCATCTCAGTGGTTCTTCATAACACCACACAACTCTCATTACACCTCATATTTCTCAGATCCTATATCAATGAAACCATCAACAATTACACTACTCTTTACCAAAAATTACTTTCTTACTATGTAAAAACGTGGTGAATCAGGGGTCTGATCGGACATCTTCCCTCCTGGTAGTGTCGAATTGAGAACTTGTGGTCTAACAGGGACAAACATGAAGAATTTGTTGGATAAATGAACAAAAAAACGTTTAAAAATTAGTATCAAAGAATTAATTTCTATCATATTCAATTGGGATTATCTGTGGTGAGAAACAATTGAATAATCAAATAAATATGTACATTGGAAAATACAGAATCTTAAAATTGTAGTTGTTCAAATATAGGTATTATCTTGCACAATAAATTAAATAAATAAATGAATAATCAAAAAATTGATGATTCGAAAATAATTTTTGATCATTCATTCATTAAATAAATAACTCTCCAGTGAATTAAATAAGTCACTTCCTTCACTACGTCCTGATCTTCTTGGATCAAGAGGTTCATCATTATCATAATATAATTTTCCCAAGAGATGAATAATTATCTATGAAAAAATCCTAGTGTTAAGTAGGTAAACCTATTAATCCTTGAATATGAATTTATTGTTATATTAAATCAATATATGGTTATTTAATTATATAAATTAAAATAATTAATCATTTAACTAAATACACCCAACCATAGCATCTTTTATCAGAGTGCCCTATGCCAATATATTTTAGGTCACGCCCTGGGTAAGCATCATTTTCCAGAATCAACCATTGTCACTAATTTAGGATCTATGATTCCTCCAATTTTATTTAATAAACTTTTTTTAATTAATATAAAATATATTTAATATTTCAATGAAATCAATGTCAGGCACACTTGGCCTCAGAATCTCATATCATCTTCTTACCTACCTCAGAAAATATGTATTGAAAAATTCCAAAGTCTTACAAGGAAAAATTTAGTTTCAATACATAGTCTTTCTTCCCATGAATTCCATATCATCGATAAAAACCATCAAATAATTGTTTTTTATAGATGAAAGATCTCTCTCAATAGTAATTTTATTGAGAATCATAACTTATTAATGTTATATCATACTGTAGTCATGGGCCATCTTTCCCACTGAGGAAGTTTTTTTGAAATTTTTGAGAAGTGATTGGTTTCATACATCCCATCCCACACCAAGATTTCTCAACACTTTCATGTAATCCAAAAATTATAGGAAAAATGTGATTAACATTTTATTATAGTGGATGTAGACTTCACATAATACTTGGAGGGAGGTTTTTTCATCTTTAGACGATTCGTATTTTACATTTTAATCCTTGATTAATAATTCATTAAATATTTTTAATGTACATTCATATTCAAGGAGTTTTTATTGATTTTTTAAGTTCATCATCTATAGCTTCCAACTTCGTACTAAGGTCATAAAATATCTATACCTATTCTAATAGTATTATTTGGAAACATAAGATCTCATATATGTATTCTTCTTCTTGATTAATAACACATTTTTATCCTTTAAAAATTTTTCCTCTATCATTATTTATCACAATGATTTTTATCTAGAGAGTTATATTATTCTGAAGAAAATCATGATGTTCTGATATGAGATAAAAACATTTATAGTATTCCTAACATCCTTATACTTCATTTTTAGAGGTTTAATTTGTTTTCTCAACTTTTGACATTAATGTTCTAAACATTTTTATATTTTTAACATCTTTATAATTTGTGTATGTTCAGTTATATTTAGCATTATTAAATATACGACTTCATTTATTTCTAATGAACGTATTCTTATATTTATTGGACAATGTTTCTTCTTAAGAACATTCGTTCTAGGTCTTCCATTGAGGTTTATCATCAGAACCATCATAATATTCTCTTTCTTTTTATTTAGAAAATTCGTATAAAATTTCTATATTTCACCACACTAAAAAACCTTGGAGGATGTTTTTATACATACACTACACTTAGTATTAGATTATTATTAGAGTTAAGATAAACAATTTTTCCATTCAACACATCATCCACTTTAACTTAAAAATCATAAGGATCAATTTCTAGAATAATCATGTTTCTTGTAGCATAAAAATTCATTTAATATTTCATCACCTTTTTCAAAATACAATCTTTCATCATTTCATAATAAAAAAATAATATTATGAAATTCCTCAAGATTAAAATGATATTTGTCTTCCAAAAATGAAATTTTATAATCAAACTTGTCTTGATTGTTTCTCATTAGTTTATTTACAATTGTAAAATCTTTTGA
Organism: Viscum album; assembly: GCA_963277665.1. Taxonomy (NCBI): domain Eukaryota; kingdom Viridiplantae; phylum Streptophyta; class Magnoliopsida; order Santalales; family Viscaceae; genus Viscum; species Viscum album. Next base: position 1,856,015,503 of record OY728145.1, read on the forward strand.
GACATCTTAGAATCCTTTGATATTGAACACAAAATTATTTAATATATTGAAGTACTCATTAATAGATTCTTCATCTATAATTATTTTGTTTTCAAAATTGAAACATCAGATTTGTAGATTCTCTTCCTTTATATTATGATTATATTAAAACTACTTTTGATCATATACGAAACAATATTTTCTATTTTTTGACACATATTCTTCTGTTAAAAATTTTATGAAAGAGACATATGAATAACATGTCTATATTTTCCATCATTATATATTTTTATTTTTTCATAAACATTTATAAGATATTATATATCAATGGGTGGAAAACCAATTGTAGTAGCATAAAAAACATTCATGCCATGGTATGTAAGATCAAGAATCACAATGTTTTTTCCATCAGTGATTAATTTTACCATCAAATATACAAATTATTATACTATTGAATGATTGATATTATTCATGATTATTATTAAAAAGGGTAACCTCCCTATGATAACAACTAAAGTTTAAATGGTTAGAAAAACAACTGAGAAGGGGGGTCAAATTAGTAGTTCCCTTTTTACAAATGTCAACATTTGGAAACACAACCCCTATAAATTATTAGAGTGTATTCCTTAAAAAATTTATTAAACTAAAATCCAAATATATATTCATAAGTAAAATAGTCACACATAATTTACAAGCTTCGAACTTAATGTGAGAACATATATCTTTTACATTGCCACTACCATTACTACGTGAATGTTCAGAACTATTAATAAGTTAATTAAACTTATCTTAAATCCCTTTATACATATTATATATCATTATAAGAATTATTTTGGTGACCCCCCATTAGTTTACTAATTATGTTTTCTTTCAACCAAAATAAAACTAAACACTTTGAATGTTTATACTCCACAATTTTTTGATAGAAAATATGCTTCCAATCAGCCTCTATATGATCTTATAATATCGGATTGACTACGTCTAGTATCCTTAGACTGATAATTTGTTTTCTAATCTATTATATTCCAAACTACTTATCAATTCCCATTCCAATCCCCTCTATATGATTCACTTTTTCTGGTAATTTGAGCTATCTTTTGTCTGATCTTATGATTAAAATACTCTATCAAGATATTATTCATCATCATGAATGAACTTTGGTTGTATAACTCACTTCAGAAACCAAATCTATAAGGTATCATATTTTATACATGGTTTAACAGTGTCACGTACAATTGTACTGTGTACTTCTATTTATAGGACCTCCCTAAATGTATTGTTTGGGAAACCAATTTATATTCCCACACACTCAAATTTTATAACTCTGAATTTAACATTATTTTAAGAATTATTTTTATCCAAGTCAACTCTTATCAACTCTTCTGTTGACTTCTCCAAATTTCTTGAATCATCAAAACTCTTATCAAATTATATATCTTTTAAAAATATAGAAATTAATATGAAGGAAAATTTCATTAGTCTAAGAATAGTGATCTGTAAAAAACTTCATCTATCTATTCACCATGATCAACTTGAAATAAAAACCCCCAACCAATATCTTCTCAAAGAATTTAAATTCTTTGTCTAGAAATCTCAAGTCCATAACTTCTCATTCTTGACCTTTTATCATCATTCAAGTTCTCTTGAAAAAATATAAATATAAACTAATTTTCTCTTAAAACATTTTAAACAAAACAATATTAACCACTCTAATGTTCCCATCCATATCAAAAACATTTACTACATGATAGGAACTTATTAATACATCAGTCACCTGAAACAATTTTCTGATAGCAACTTCATCCTTTCAAAAATTTATATTTCTAATTATTTATATTATTACATATTTTATTATAAAGTATTTAAAAATTCTCTTTATTTATTCAACATTAATATGATGAAATTAATTTAAAAATATCATACATATCTGTCCAAAAAAATATATTTGGTGATCTATGATTGGATGTCAACATCTAGTGATTTATTGGATTAAAAAGCTCATCTAATAAATCTTATTCTTCATTCATATTTTTTGAAAACCACATTATCTCAGTAACCATTACACTTCAATTTTTCTAAAAAATTCCTTTCCTAAAAAACATCATTTGATTCAATTGATCCAAACATATCTTCATATAAACTCAACAACTGCATCTGGTCTGGTAGAAAACTTGATACTTTATATCAAATCATCATTGAAAACTTCTATATAAAAGTGTGTTTTTTCAAAATGATTGAACATTATACAACTTTATAAACATAAAAATATTCATTCTATTGTATTTTATCAATTTGAATAGTTTTCTATAGAAATATGAATCCCTAAAATTAAACATTGAAAAAGACATCATCTATTGTGACTCTACCCAATTAACTGCATTAGTTGATGCATCTGAGTCTCTATGTCAGGAAGAATTATTTCTTGAGAGCTTCAACATATACACTATTCTAGATTTATAAAAACATCTATGTTTGGTGATTGAATGTCTAATAATCTCCATCTAATACACATCAAATTTGGAAAATTCCAAAAAATGAATTTATCATCTCTTATTAAATCATAAACTCATATCAGGACTTTAATATAATGTATTGCATCATGAAAGAATAGAAACTTATTTTCTAATTTTATTTGGAAGTTCTCTGGAATCCTAGGATTTCACATCTCAATAAGTTTTGAATTTATTTATTTCAAATAAAACATTATTTCTAACAACTTCCTTTTACAATGCATTTTCTCTTGAAAACAACTCATAATTTCTAATAAAAACAACATTTGATGAACTGAGTCTGATTGATATTCTGATTGATTTTATGCTCTAAAACATTTCAAAACATATTATTTTTGGAATCTTATCAAAAAACAACTAATAAAAATTCAACATAAAATACTTAAACTGATATATAAAAACATTGTTTTTAAAAATGTTATTTATCATAAAAAAAATACTTTTTAAAACAAAAACATCACAATGGATCCTTACAATTTATTAAACATGACATTCCAAGATAAAACATTAAATTAATTAAATCAAATTAAAAAAAAATTAAACAACCAAAGTGGAATAGAAAACCATTATTACAATCAGAAAGTGACTTAAAAAATTAAATAAGATTTTATAAAAAACATGTAATTGAAGTAAAAAATTACAATCATGCATTCTATTTTTAATGTAATAAAAAATATTTAAGATACCTTTTTGGGAATCTCATTTTTAAAAACAAAAGTAAACAAGCCATGTTCATGATATATAATTTGAGTTTCTAAACAACCATTTTTACTAAAAAAATGTATACATTTATAAATATAGATACCACTCTTCATATTTCACATAATCACACATCATTGTGTGAAGATATATAATAATGTATCTATATTTACATTTTTGTAGTCTTATTTTATTTACTTCATTAACAAGAAATGAAAAAACATTCTACTTTAACTTGGTAATGAACTATATAAATAAACAATAATTTTCATGGACTAAAAAAATCATTCCAAGAACAATTTAAAACCTTAAAATGATATCAATTACAACTGTATATTAGATAATGAAGAAAAATATCACAAATTAAAACCCGTGTCAAATAATCATCATGAAGTTTAGAAGGGTTGAGTTCAAAAACAACAGAGATGTCGAGAGTCGCAATTCTCATTGGGTTGTATTGATTTTGTAAGCTATGTCTGAATTGGAGAAATAAAAAATCGTAAGATGATATAGTCTTATCCATTGGTGGTAATGTAGGAAGCGTCCGGTTTTGGTGGAAATATAAACTTCTGAAAGCATTTAAGCATATGAAACCTCCAAAGTTATGGTTATGTTGTTATATCATGTTCATTATTACATAATAGTACATTTTGAATATTACATAGTATATTATTTTGAGATGACTTGTCACAAGTTGACATCATAATACTCATTCTACACTTGGCATGGTTGATGTAATACTATATTCTTAAAATCCACTTCAACAGTCCCACTTGATATTTACTTTCACACCACCCATTTTTCATGAAGGCCTCTTTTACACAATAAATATCTCATGTATAGATGTGAATCCATAATACATGTTTATAACCCATGGGTTCAATATATATCACATGTGAAAAATATAAAACATAATAAGTATCCCTAGAAATATATCTATGATAATTGTTTTAAATAATATTTAAAAATAGAAAACTTATTATGGAAATAACATGATAAAATTATTAAGAACAACCTTCAATCAAAAAAATCATATAAATAAAGAGTATGTGTATAGGAATAAAAGGTATCAATAAATAATTTCTATCAGTAATTATAAATATAAATAATTGGATCAAATCATAACAACTAAGTCAACCACATTTCATAATTCCTATAAAAATTATTAAAAAATAAAGATAAATTAAATGATTGGGGTTCTTCAGCCTCAAAATGAATGAAAAATGACATTTATTTTTGATTTTATTCCTTTGGAGCAGATGGGATACTCATAACATGGATCCAACTATCAATTTTGAACTACTCTCCCTACTTATCATTTTCATTCACTATAATATTTGATAAGTTTGTTTGGTTTGTGGTGCACAACTAGGTGTTCCATACATTCATAGTGAGAAATTATGAGGAATGATTAGAATGAATGTAAAGGAAATGTCGAGTAAAAATAAAAAATGGTTCTAGGTGAGGAATATTATGTTGAGAATTTGTAAGGTTGATTGGGAATATAAAAAATCGTTGAAGCATGCTATTCAAACCAATTGGGAAAATAAAAAACACACCAAGATGTTCAAGGGGGAGCGACAAATCACAATTCCCATAACATGGCATTCAAAAGAATGAATATTTTCATGATGTTCAAGGGAAGGGGATTGGAAGTATTTATATCCATGAGAGATTGAATATCATGAGGATGGAGATCTCTTTTAGGGTTTTATTTAAAAGATAAAGAAGGGTTTTATTAGTGAAACAAAAAAAACTGATAATGAGTGATTTTATCAATACTAAATTAATAAGAATATGTAAAACTGATCTTTATCTACACTATAAAAGTTTTGATACTGATCTAATTTTAAAAATATAGTTAAAATAAAGACTATTTAAATGTATATAATTATAAATAAACATAAATGTATTAAATTATAAATAAATATTTATATAATTGAAAATATATTTAAAGAATTAAAAATATGTATTTATAAATTAAATTATAAATATATATAAATATATATAAATATTTATTATTATAAAAAAATTATTTAAATAATTGATAATATGATAAATTTATTGTAAATAGGTACTTAAGTATACAATTATAGATATATAATATAAATAATAAATATAAATAATTATATTTACAAATATTTTTACATAATTATTAATATATTTATTCAATTATATATTTATAATTATATATAATTATATATTTATATATATATTATTTAAATATATACAATTATAAATATAAGGACTATATTTATTTTACCTAGACTATAGTGAATTAAGAATTTAAATCCATTGTCCTAGAAAATTCATGATAAAAAAGACATTACACTAGAAGAAAAGTGAAAGGGGTTGAAATGATAAAAAGTGGCACATACTATGCCACCAAAAAAACTAACAATCACATTTTTCCCCTACCATCCCTTCCTCAGGATCTACCTTAGCCACTTTGGTTTCTACCTTAATTTCACTACATAGTAGCCCACCTATTGTCATCTCTATCTTCCATGCTTGATGAATTTTCTTCCTCATCATGATGCATAGTGCCTTAAGATTGTGTTTTACATCAACTAGATAAAATCTATGAATGTTTATAAACTCCTCACTAAATATTTATTTAATACTTGATTAATTTTAAATTTATATTCATCTTTGCCAATTTTTAAGTGTGTTTAATATAACGGTTTTACCCCTTCCCTAAAGGTGTACAACTAGTAGCCTAAGCTATCATAGCTTGTACAATGACATCTTACTCATCCTTAAAATATCCCTTTCCTACCTCTAAACATCTTCATGGTGACATTATTGGTTCCACACCTAGAATAGGGGGTGCAATTTTGGATTCTTGATCACTAATATTAAAAATTTATTATTTGAAATGACTCTGGTCATGCATGGACTTTAGCGTGGTTTGAAATCCTCTTTTCATATGGGTAAACAACTAATAGTCTTCATCATCCAATAAAGGATTTTGTTTTCTTTCGGAAGATGAAAATGATTTCCCATGAGGCAAACATATCAGGAAGATCCATCCATAGTCCCATAAATTACCTTCTTAATTTATTTCGATTTCAACATACATTTTATACTTACCATTGTGAGCCCTTGAATTTATCATATGTTCATGTCTTAATTGTCGATCAACACACTCATTCCTAGATTTTTCATCAATGAATTAATTACCCTCTGATTACTAACCTAACCCATCGTCAAATACAAAACGTTCCCCAAGAATTGTGTGGCCCATTACCCCTAACAATGAGCTCTTGACTAGGGAATCTTTAAATGAAAGGCCTTCCTTCATAGTGTGTTCCACCTCATTGGATTGTTCATCCATATTACGAACTATAGAAAGACCTATATAGTCATCCATTTCACATGGAAAAAATTATCAACTGACCAGTTTAGTTATATCTACATCATAGAGAGAATAACCTTCCATAGTTCTCATAGGATTAGTTTCTGGTCCAATGGGACCCTTATCACAACAAGGGGAATCATCAACGTGATTATTCTCAGGGGAAGAGCATGATTAGGAAACAACCAACTCATCCCAGAGTCCCACCTCAATATATCCGGTTTTAGAATCCCCATGGGCCTTTTCAATATTGTTTTCCTTCTTTAAAACCCAATTCATCAGTACTATATTTCTTCTTCTTCTTATGGACAGTAGCATCATGACCATTTTTACTGAAAATGGAAGAAACAATGGAACTTCGACATGATTCTATAGAATGACCTATAATATTTCACCACGAATAGAATGACTAAAAATTATCATTAAAACATTTCTAGTTTTGATCAGCTTATTCATTTAAGTGGACCACATTATCAATAAGGGTCTTGTTGAGGTCCTCCTCTACATTAAATCTAGAAAAGTACCCATATCTAGCTCTCTCGTTCTCTTTATCAGTTTTAAAAGGAACATCAATTGAAGAGGAAATATAAAATAGGATGCATAGGTGCCAAATAATCCAATTATTTCTAACTATCATGACCCAAACCATCGTTGAAAAATTTAATATAAATAAAAATAATATAATTTTACAATTATTTTAATATATATTAATATTTATTTATTTTTTTAAAATATTAATTAAAAATAAATAAAGTTATATATATTTGTTTATAATTATAAATATATTAAGAAAATTATATATATATATATATATAATTACATCTATTCATTAATATATAATGATAAATAATTATAAATATAGTAATAATATTTTTTATTAAAATATATTTATTATACTTTTATAATTATCTAAACATGTGTTAATTTATTTATAATTATAATTATAAATAAATATTTTTATAAATATTTTTATATAATTATAAAAAAAATTTACTTTCCTTGGCATTTTCAATAGATCTAACATTAGGAATGCCTTCCATGAGGAAATTTGGCAATGTTGGAGGTCAACACACTGAGCCCTATGATGAGGAAGATGAATCATTGTTCATGGAGAAACAATATGATACTTGGAAGGATTATAAGCAGTGTAAGGGAGGTAGTCACATGATAGGTTGGGGTTTCTCATGAGGAAGCGGTGAAAGACATAAGGGAAGGTGATTGTTGAATACTCAATTTCTTAGTGGTGTAGTTTCTTCCACTTTTTAACATTTCTGCCCCATTTTCATTGCTTATGTTCATTCTTTTTTAATTAAAAAATTTTTGGGACCGTGGGTTTTAATCCATGGTTCACTCCATTCCTGATATAATAAATATATTTATTATTTAAGCTTATTTATAATTATTTCATAATTATATATGATTATATTAAATTATTTATAATTATCAATTATTTTTAGAAAATGTATTTATATTTATAATTTAATATTTAAAAAATCAAATTTTTTAAAAAAATTAAAAATATAATAAAATATATAAATTATATAAATTTTAAACATATTTGTATTGTTAAAAGAAAATAAATATGAATGAATAAATATTATTCATATAAATTTTAAACATATTTAAAATATTACATATATACAATATAAATATATTGATTATAAAAAATTACTAAATTATTAAATTCCAAATAATATAGAATTCATCTAATTTTAAAAATAGAGGAATAATATTAAATGAATGAAATATTTAAAAATTATAAATAGAATTTAATAGACTAAACTATTTTAAAAATTATATTAATTTAATATTAAATACATGCATTGTAAGCATGTACAAAAAATGATGAAAATATAAAAAAAATCATCGAAAAACATAATTATAGAAATTTCAAACATTTTTAAAATATTATAGCTCAATAATAAAAATTGAATTAATATTAATCATTAAATTAAAAATTTCTTATAAATAATAATTAGTAAAATATTAATATATATAAAAACATAATAAATTAAAAAAATAAACTATCAAAAATGAAAACAATATACATGAAATAAGAAATAAGTACTTTCCATACATACAAAAGTACACTTGTTTTCTATATATGTAAATCTCATGTACTTGTGTACATATACATACACATACATACATTTTCACATGTACAACATCTATATTTACATATACACAAAACAAAAACACACACATACAACATAATTGTAATGTTTCGAAATTTCCACGTATTTTTTTAAATATATGGGAATTTTATGAGTCTGTGAAAATTGACGGTGCATGATTCCTAGGCCTAGTGTTCCCGGAATGAATTTATGAACTTGTTTTTAGGTACGTTCTGTAAATGTGTGAGCTTTATTTTTGTAACTTTTTAACCGATTCACAGATTTGAAATCCGAGGGCACCATTGAACTCGCAGCGTCGGTATTTGATTTATGAGCCCTTCAGCTGGATCGCAGTGGGTAGAGAGTGAATGATATTTTTTGTGCTTTTCGTGAAAGAATAAAATAAAATAAAAATATCTAAAATTTTTAAATTTAAAACCCCACAACATAGTTTATGGTTGTGGGGACCACCTGAGCCTAATCCTCCCATGTGGATGTTATGATATGGGGACCGCCTGAACTAAACCCCACTTTGAATAGAGAGGTGGGGACCACCCAAACCCCTTTAATGAGATAAAACCACTCAACTCCTCCATCTTTAATTATGTGAAAAAAATATATTTATTTGGTCCAATTAAATGTGATAATTAATGGTTCCAACGTAATACTTTAATTATGATAACAAAATTTATTTTTATAAAATTAAATTAATAAGTCGGCTATTTCAAATTTTGGTGGATTTGGGTGAGGAGAACTATCAGAGGATTAGTCTCTCCAATGAAGAACACGCATCCCAACGATGAATGCTCTCTCCAAAGGGGAATATATTCAACGACAATGAATCGATGATCAAGGAAACACCAAAATCACCAACGTTCATCAATCCCCAATGACATCATCTCCTTCCTCACGACCTCTATAATCAAATCTACAAGGTAGGGTGTTTTTAATTAAGTGTGATTATGGTTTCCCATTTCATCCCTTCTAAACAAAGAACATAAATCAACTATCTAACTAGTTGATCCGTAGATGTTTTCCTTTTCAACAGGTTTGAGAATAATCATTGTTGGGGGTTGTAGAGTTTGACATTCTTCATTCAATGTTTAGGTTGAGTTGCATGCTACCGCTCTAACGTGGATGGTGCGAGAGAAAGAAACATGGCATGACCCCTCCGCCATTTTTCTTTTTCTGGTTTGTTATTCGTGATGGAAGAAGACAGATTTGTGCCACATCGACGAATGAAGATCGATTGGCTGAACCGGCTGCTGGTGATGGAGTTACCTATGAAAACACCATGTGGAGAGGACGATTGGACATCTAGCCATCCGCGACACCCCACCGCACAACGACCACCCCCGACCCCTGGCCCCCACCGTTTCGTGGCCCCACTGTGGCCTCTGTCACTCCACGAACTCCACTACCCCACGGCCTCCACCGATCCACGGTGTTTGCCGCCCTGCGACCTCTGCCACCGCGCGGCCTCCACCACCCCACGACCCCCATGACGCTCGCGGCCTTCACAGCCGTCGTGGCCTCCACGCTGCCCCGCGCCGCCCAGGCTGAGCCACCAAACCGGGCCGCCTAGCGAGGGTCAGGCCATACCATGGTCCGGGCTGAACCCAGCAGGTAGGGCTGGATCAACCCAAGCTTGGTTTTCCCAAGCTAGGTTGGGCCGGGTCGGTCCGATTTGGCCGCGCAAGACTCGGACCCACTTCGACCCATTTTCGCTCTTTTTGCCATAACATTGGAACCAGATCCCCATTTGATGAACCGTCTACGGTTCCAGAAAACCTGGAGTGAGGCGGTCCCTTTGGAACACCACAATTGAGATTTGGATAATGTTGGGATACAGTTGGGTTGGATTGAGAACGAATCCAATCGAGCCCCCAGGACTAAAAGGATAATAATTTACAGACTGACCGTCCGATAGAGGGACCATCTATTGCGTTGAGACCCCTAAGACATGGATGTGCTTAGGGTTTCTTCTTAATGGGACTTCAATATAGTTGGAGTATGGACCAGTGAATTAATGGATGGACCCTCCATGAGATGATCAAGCGTAGTGAAAAAGCCCAATAGCTGGCTGTGACATGAAGAATAAATAGTGAACCTGTGTGGGACAACACCGAGCAATCCTATGTGGGTCAACACCTACCAAACACATGTGGGTCAGAACAAAGTGATCCTGTGTGGTTCAGCACCGAGTCACCCTGTGTGGGTCAGCACCGAGCGATCTTGTGTGGGTCAGCACCTAGCTATCCTATGTGGGTCAGCACCGAGTGATCCTGTGTGGGTCAGCACCGAGCGATCTTGTGTGGGCCAGCACTGAGCGATTCTGTGTGGGTCAGTACCTAGAGATCCTATGTGGGTCTGACAATGTACTGCCAATGTACATGTATCATGTGTGGGTCTGACGATGTACTAACGAGGTACCAGGATCTTGTGTGGGTAGGACGATGTACTATGATCCTCTATGGGTCTAATGATGATTAGGAATCCTTCATGGGTCTGCCTATTATCAGAGTAGGATGATACATTAGTTACATTTAATAATCTCAACTATTATAACTATGAAATACATGGTGTGAGCCAAGTTCGTACCATTGTGGTACTTCCCTTCATGGTAATATATTGGTGGCATTCTTTTATTTTCCATATCGTTGTGGAACGTCCCATATTAGTAATAACTTGGTGGTATTATTTTGTGTGACGTACCTATGCGGTACTTAACATCGTGTTATTACTTCCTTTTTGAAACAGTTTAGCTTTGGTCTTTTGGGTTGGACCTGGTGTTTCCTCATGATTGAGATGGGTATACTTGGTAAAATAGGTATATGCTTGGGTATATACCTTTGTAGGGATGCCTGTTGATTTCATGCATTGTGTTTTATCCTTTGGGAATTTTGTAAGACCTTGAGGGTATCAGGGTCTCTACTGAGTATTTTTATACTCACCCCTTCATGGGGATATGCCCACACTTCGTTGTGTTTGTTGTAGATGACGGACATCATTGATTGCAGATGAGAGTACTCGAACTAGATGTAGCTCGGAGGTGGACCTTATATGAGGCATACCGCACAGACGATCGATCAATTTCTATACCTACCCATTATGTAGGATCCTTGGTGGGTGTTCATAGGAGTTGTTCCAGTTTACTTGTAATTTTAGTTTTTTTTACATTTAAGATGGGCTTTGGTTTTGTCCCCTTTTATTTAGTGCACTCACTCTGTTTACTATTCAGTTTACTTGAGTTCGTATCTTATTGTGTGATTGGTTGAATGTGAAATGATGTTATAAAGTAAATACCTTCCAAGTTTTAGAGAATACACCTTCGGTGCTAGTCTCCTGCCCCTTGCCTATGGAAGGCGGGCTTTGGGTAGTGACGGCATGGTCCCCGTGGGACGGTTCATGAAGAATTTGTTATCAGGGGATTCTGTTCTATAGTAGAAACATAAGAATTTGGACTTTTTTAACAAAAATAGTGTTAACATTAGTCAGTGTAGTTATCATTTTAGGGAATCCAGTGTTTGTTCAGCGACTGATGTATCCAAACACTAGGACCCTGAATTCTGATTCTGACTCAGTGGACGAAAATATTTATTGCATTTGTGTTTTGAAGTGTTTTCTTTGTGATCACTTTGAGCCAGCTCACTAGGTATAACTTATTAATCGTGGTGCACCTGTTTCATTTTTGGATGCCACCAAGTAGATAGGCAGTTAGGGTTCTGGATATAGAATGCACTCATACCCCACCGAGTGACAAGGCCTCGGTGAAGGGCCCTCATTCATCGAAGGCAATAGTGGTACCATTATATTTGGGGCCCCCGATGCTACCAACACCAGCATGAGAGGGTGCACACTGCTTGAGCACGTTGCACGAGTTCCAGTGCCAGAGGCTACCCTAGTTCAGGGGAGAGACGGACCCACATGCGGTTGAGGATTTTTTGGATGCTATGTTGAGAGTCTTCCAGCTAGTAAGGACACCAGCTAATATCATTGTGATCCTTACCGCCCATCTCTTCCAAGAGATTCTTCATTTGCAGCAGGGGAATAATGATTATGGCTCAGTACTCAGCGAGGTTAACATACCTCTCATGCTACTCTATAGATATGGTTTGGGACCCATTCTTTAGGGCACAAACCTTTGAGCAGGGACTCAGGCAGGAAATCAGGTCTACGATGATTTCCCTTAGCATCCTGACGTAGGCAGGGGTGTTAGAGAGATCCCTCTTAGTGAAGAGTTTCCTTGCTGAGCAATCATCAGTTGCGAGACCCACCACTAGATGTCACGCAGTGGAGTCTTCTACTGCTGGAAGCTGACAGATGTCACAGAGGTCTAAGAAGACCTGATCTACAGGTGGACGACCACAGGATTCAGGGTCAATTGTGTAGGGCACCAGAGGTAGATCTATTCATTCTCGGGGAGGGAAGTGTTACCCATGTGGTGAGAAGGGTCACACAGCTCGTGGATATCTGAACCACCGTATGAATGATCAGCAGCCGGTCGTATGACTGTCCAGGCCGAGACAAAGGTTCGACCGATGAAGTATGTTGGGAGAAGGCAGACGTGGAAGAGGAGATGGTCCAGCAGCTGGCTGTGGGCGACAATTCGACATGTCACTGTCACCACCACCTGGTGGTCCACCCCGAACACAGGGAGAAGGAGGACAGGGGAGAGCATAGCTCTAAGCATCTGAGGCATATGATCATGGTTCTCCATAGATGATACAAGGGATGATCATTGTCTACATTCCTTAGCTATAGTACTTATAGACACTATTGTAAGTCATTCTTTTATTTGCACTGCCCACATTTTAGAGCTCAGAGATTCCGACAGAGTTTTTGACTTGATCCTTATAGCTAGAGACTCCGATGGGAGTGGATTCGACGATGAGATATTGGTTTCGGTAGTGTGAGCTTACTCTAGGAGGCGAGGGATTTGCCTGGGATTTCCAAGTAGTGGGGTCCAGGCCTTACGATGTCATCATGGATATGGACTGTTTATGTATAGTCCATGATCAGATTGACAATATTAGGCACAATGTGAGGTGTGTCTGCATAGATGGGACTAGTTTTACCTTCACCGGTGAAAAGGGAGCCTTTTCATCACATGATGGACTTACCCAGAGAAGCTTGCAGCCGATCACACATCCGTTTGCTAGCCTTACCCTTGGAGAAGTTGAATGGGAGAGTCTGAGTTATCCAATAGTGGTAGACCACTACATAGATGTATTTCCTAATGATGTTATGGGTCTACCTCCTCAGAGAGAGGTGGAATTTTACCTTGACTTGTACCTCAGGAGCACAACGATATCCACACCAGTGTATTGGATGGCTCCTGCATTGCTTCATGAGCTGCAGGTATAGCTGGAGGACTTATAGGGGAAAGGGTTCATTTGGACCATTTTATCTCCTTGTGCAACCTCAATTTTGTTTTCCAAGAAGACAGATGGGAGGTTGGGCCTTTGTGTGAACTATCGCCTCCAGGACCATGTGACCATAAATAAGAAGTAACCACTACCAAGGATTGATGACCTCTTTGATTAGCTGAATGGAGCACAATGGTTCTTGAAGATGGGCCTCAGATCAGGCTATCACCATCTCAGAGCAAGAGATGAGAATGTGTAGAAGATGGATATCAGATGTCTGTACGCAAATTATGATTTCATGGTTATGCCATTTGGCATGACCAATGCTCCAGCAGTGCTCATGGGACTCATGAACATGATCTTTCAACCAATCCATGATCTATTTGTAGTTTTCTTCATCGACGACATTCTGATCTACTGGACTAGTGAGGAGAAGCATGCCTATCATTTGTAGGTAGTACTGGACACACTTTGAGAGAAGAATATTTATGGTATGCTCTCGAAGATACAGTTCTAGATCCGAGATGTTCACTTTCTGGGACATGACAGATCAAAGGCAGGAGTTACAGTAGATACTCTGAAGATTGAGGTGGTATATTCTTGGGAGCCACCCAGGAGTGTGACAGAGGCATGGAGATTTCTGGGTTTGGCTGGATACTACTGGAGTTTTGTGCCAAATTTCTAGAGAGTTTCAGCACCACAATCAGCATTGACGAAGAATGGGAAACCCCTCGTGTAGTCAGATAGACACCAGCAATGTTTTCATTAGTTGAGGCATAGGCTGACTAGTGACCCCATCTTGAGGCTACCATAGGAGGGTGTGGGGTACATAGATTACTACGACACATCAGGGATCGGGCATGGATGTGTCCTGATGTAGGAGCGAGCAGTGATCGCATATGGTTCTCAACAGCTGAGCCATCATGAGCAGAACTATGCTACCCATGACCTGGAGTTAGTAGTTGTGGTCTTCTCCCTGAATATGTGGATTCATTACTTGATGGGTGAGCATTTTACAGTCTACTATGATCTCTAGAGTCTCAGGTATATCTTCTCTTATATGGAACTGAACCTGAGACAATGGCGTTGGCTTGAGTTCCTCTAGGACTATGACTTTAAGATAGTTTATACTCTTAGGAAGGGAAACATTGTAGTAGATGCACTCAGTAGGAGGTCTGGTATATAGCTACTAGGCGAGGTGACAGAGAATATGGTCACTTTGTAGATATATTTTGTGTAACAGGGTGGAGCAACTTGCCTTGAATCTCTTATAGTCACTCCCCCACTTCTTCAGTGAGTCAGGGAGGCACAGTTAGAGGAAACTGACTGCGAGACTCGACGTGTTCATATATCCATGAGACAGGAACCTGATGGATTTTCTTTAGGTGGGGAGCACATTCAGAGGATGTACCATGGTACCCATGTCACTTTGGGAGGATGTGTTGAGGTATGTCCACACATCCCCTCTAGCGGTACATCTAATAGTGGCAAAGATGTACCAGGATCTCTGACGACAGCACCCGTGGATGAGAATGAAGAAAGCAGTAATAGTGTGTGTCTCTCGGTGCCTCACTTGTCAGATAGGGAAGGCAGAGCATCAGGTACTAGTAAGATTGGTTCATCATTTAGAGGTTCCAGAGTGAAAGTGGGATGGGATATCCATGGACCTCGTGAGAGTAATTCCACGTACATACAGAGGTCATGATTCTATCTGAGTGATCGTTGACAAACTCACCAAGTCGGCCCACTTACTACCGATCAGAGAGAATGGTTTAGTAGCGAGGTTAGGATGCCACTACGTGCATGAGATTGTGTGGATACATGTATTTCCCTCAATGATTGACTCCAATCATGATGCATGTTTTACTTCTCATATATAGAAGGGATTGCAGGAGGCTTTCCAGACACAACTTCGTTTGAGAACAACCTTCCATCCTCATATGGATGGTCCTACTAAGTGGACCATTCAGACCCTCGAGGACATGCTATGTGCTTTCTTCATCGGCTTCGGTCATAGCTGGGAGGATCACTTCCCTTTGGTGGAGTTTTCATACTACAACAGTTATCACTCCACCATTGGGATGGAACCATTTGAGGTGTTGTACGGGTGACCTTGCAGATCAATTTTGTGCTGGACTGACCTAGGGGAGTCACCACTAGTGGGACTAGAGATGGTACATGCTACCACTGAGAAAGTTTAGATCATGCAGGAGTAGATGAAGACTGCACAGAGCATGCATAAGTTTTATGCGGATATGAGACAGAATCCTTTGTAGTTCGACGATGTCAACCACATCGTTCTACGGGTCTTGCCCCGATGAGGTTTACAGAGATTTGGCCAAGGTGGAATGTTAACATTGAGGTTCATCAGACATTTTCATTTCCTCTATAGAGTTGGAGAAGTGGAATACCGCTTAGCTCTTCTCCCTTAGTCGCACCAGGTGGATGACGTATTCCACGTGTCCTAGCTGAGGAGATAGGTGAATGATCTATCCCACGTCATCGACCTCAAGGAGATGGACATCAACAATGGAGAGACATTTTCGGAGGTTCCAGTTGAGATTGATGATCAACAGGGGCATGTCCTTTGTGGGCGGTCAATTCAACTGGTACATGTTCTCTGGCGGCATGAGAACCTCCTGGATAGCACTTGGGAGCGGTAGGCTCATATTCGTTCTCAGTACCCCCACTTATGATCCTAGTTTTGTGATGTGTCGTTTGGGGAAGCAAATCACTTAGGTGGGGAGAATGTAAGAACCCATAATTTTAATGTAATAGGTTTTTGAATATATGGCAATTTTATGAGTCCGTGAAAATTGACGGCGTGTGATTCTGATCCCCGGTGTGCCCAAAATGAATTTCTGAACTTTTATTTCATGTACCTTTAGTGAACGTGCAAGAAGTTGTTTGTATCTTCTGTACCAGTGTTCGAAATTGAAATCTGAGGGCACCATTAAACTCATAGTTCCGATATTCACTTAAGGAGACTTTCACCTTGATCATAGTGGTTTGAGAGTGAAAGATAGTTTTTGTATTTTAGTGAATGAATTAAACAAACTAAAGAATTCTAACACTTTTATTTTTGAAAACCATCAACATGGGTTATGGTGGTGTGGACCACCCAATCCTAAACCTCCCATGTGGATCTTAGGAGGTGGTTACGACCAGAACTAACCCCCATTTTGAATTGAGTGGTGGGGACAACCCGAAACCATTTAATGAGAGAAAACATCTCAACTAATCCAAATTTAATTATGCCAACACAAATCCATTTAATTGGTCCAATTAAATGATATAATTAATGGTGCAAACGTCGTACTTCTATTATGCCAACGTTTTTGTACCAAGTTAATTTATTTTGATAATCATATATTAACATGTTTTCTAATTCACATTTTTGTGGAAATGGGAGAGGATAACTATTTGAGGATTATTCTATCCAACGAAGAATACTCTCCCCTATGAAGAACACACTCTCCAATAAGGAACTTCTTCAACGACAACGAACCAACTATCGAGGCAATGCTGACGTCACTAACGTCCGTCTATCCCCAATGGCATTGTCTCCTTCCTCGCGAACTCTGTAAAAAATTCTCCGAGGTGGTTTTTTTTATTATGTGTCATTATGGATTCCAATGTACATCGCTTCTAAACAAATAACACATGTCAACACTCTAACTAGATGATCGACATATGTTTTATTTTTCTGCGGGTTTGGGAATAATCATTTCTGTGGGATATAGAGTTTTAAATTCTTCATTCATGGTTTATGTTGTGCCGCAATATACCAGTCTAATGCAGAGCGTGCGGTCAAAACAAACATTGCCCGACCCCTTCATCATTCTTATTTTTTTTGTTTTTTCTTCGCGCTGGAAGAAGATGATTTTCTGACAGACCGATGAATGAATAGTGGCCAGCCAAACCGGCCACAGGTAAAGGCACGACGCATGACCGCACTGCGCAGAGAGGACAGATGGCAATCCGGCCAACCGCGGTGCCCCGCCACAATGCGGCTGCCCAGCTGCTCTGTGGCCTCCGCCACCCCGTGGCCCCAGTAGTTCCCACGACATCCACACCGCCATGTGCGGCCCATGATGGGCCCTTTGGTATACTCCAATTGAGATTTGGATAATGTTGGGATATAGTCCGGTTGGATCGAGCACGAATCCATCTAGGCCCTTGGGATTAAAAGGCTAATAACATATAGACCGACCTCTGATTGATGCACCATTTATTGCGTTGAGACACCTAAGATGTGGTTGTCTTTTGGGTTAATACTTTGTGGGACTTTGTGGAAGTTGTAGTATCGACCAGTGGCTGGAAGAGACGACCCTCCAAGAAGAGAAAAATCTTACTGCGGGATCCCAGTAGATGGTTGTGACGTGAAGAATGAATAGTGTTCTTGTGTGGGTCAACACAGAGCGATCCTATGTGGGTCAGCACATAGCGATCCTGTGTGTGTCATCACTGAGTGATCGAGTGTGGGTCAGCACCGAGTGATCATGTGTGGGTCAACTGCTAGCGATCCTTTGTGGGTCAGTACCCAACGATCCTATGTGGGTCATCACCGACCGATCCTGTGTGGGTCAACAACTAGAGATCTTATGTGGGTCTGATGACATACTAACGGCATACTAGGATCTAGTGTGGGTCTAACGACGTACTAATGAGGTTCTAGGATCCTGTGTGGGTCTGACGATGTACTACGATCCTCTGTGGGTCACATGATGATTAAGAATCCTTCTTGGGTCTGCATCTTAACAGAGTAAGATGATTCAGTTGTTACATCTAATCATCTCTACTACAATACATAATAAATACTTAGTGTGATATGAGTTCATAACTGTGTGGTACTTCCCTTCATGGTAATACCTTTTTGGTATTCTTATATGTGACATACCTGTGTTGTACTTCCCTTCATCATAATTTTGTGGTTGTATTCATCTGTGTTACATACCCATGAAGTACTTACCTTCTTGGTATTCCTTTCATTCTGGAATAGTTGATATTCGGAATTTTGGGATAGACCCTGTGATTCCATATAATTGAGACAGTTATACTTGGTAACTTCAGTATATGTATGGGAATATACATAAATAGGGTTTTCAGTTGATTTTCTGATTTCTAGTTTATCCTTTTTGGATTTTGTGAGACCATGAGGTTCTCGGGGTCCCTATTGAGTATCTTTATACTCAACCTTGCACGGGCTATGCCCACACATCATTGTGTTTGGTGTAGACAACGAACAACATTAACTGAGGATGAGAGTACCATGATTAGAGGTAGCTTGAAGGAGGACCTTAGATGAGGCGTACCTCAAAGACGACCGATCAGGAGCTGTACCTACCCTTCATGTAGGATCATTGGCGGGTTTTCATGGGAGCTGTTCAAGTTTAATTGTACTTTTAGATTCTTGTACTTTCCAGACGAGCTTGTATTATGGCCCCTATTACTTAGTGAACTCACTCAATTTACAATTCAGATTACTTGAGTTTGTATCTTGTTGTGTTCTTGGTGGTGTATTCTTAGAGGTTATAAAGGCAATTCCTTCCCATTTTTAGGAAATACGCCTTCGGGGATAGTCGCTAGCCCCTAGCCTATGGAAGGCCATCTTGGGGTAGTCACGGTATGGGCCCCGGGGGACATGTCAGGACAATAATACATAAAAATATATGCACATAGAAATTGATATAAATAATAAGTTCAAATATAACATAATAAAAACACACCATTTATATTAAAAGAATTTATTCCATTATTAAAAAATATATATAAATATATAAATATTATTTTAATTATATAAATTACTTTTTTATGTAATGTATATAAATAAAAATTAATTTTTAATATAAATATGATATTTTTATATTTATTAATAATTTCATTTAAATTCTTTTATAACTAATAATATCCTTGATAAAAGTAACCTTCATCAGTGCTTTTAGTTAGTGCTTATAATGGTTACCCTTTTCCATGGGATTTATTTTTAGCATTTATAAAATCTTGCACTGGATAATGTGTGATCTCTGGTAGTATATAGAAATTGTTTACCCCTTTTGTATTTTAAGGTTTTATATCTCAAATATTAATTTTTTAATTTGTCAGTTTACAATAACTCCAAAAGCCTTCAAAATTAATCACAATAATAACAATTGAAACATACTGGTGATGGTTGATATATTCCACTTGAGTTTGGGAGATATTTTTTATAATTTATGTTAATCACATGATATGTAACTATTTCCCTTTTATTTTTAAATTTATTATACTATATGAATGTATATAAGATTTTTATTGATCTAATTTTTTAGGTTGGTGGTAATCATGTATGTAAGGTTTGTAAAGATTTTTTGTCTTAATTTAATCATTAGAATTACATTAAATTAGTGTTGGATATTTTTGAAATTTAAAAAAAAAGTTGTGTATAAGATTTAATGTGAAAAAATATTGTATAATAGTTGAAACATAATGCACATGATTGAGTATAAAATTTGAAATGCCTAAATAATATATGGTTAATGTTGATTTTTTGTGAATTCAAAAAACTCATCCCTATATTATAGATATACCTATGTTATTTTTGAGATAGTATGAATTCATAAATTTATTATAAATGAAGAACATAGGAGAAATTAGTTTTGTAAAAATGAATGATAATTATTTATTGTTCTGTAACAGATGAATCAATTAAATTTGAGTATCCAATGTTTTTGTTACATAAATAAGATATATATTAGTTGAGGGGTAAAAGTGTAAGGATAATTTAAAATGTGGCTTTTAATAGAATTGATGGGTTTTGAAGATCATATAATAGTGACTGAGTTATTGATTAATAGTGAGATTCTTTGTAAGCCCTCTATTTGAGTGATTTATTTTTAAATATTTAGGAATTATCTTAACATTAAATACATAAAACATATTTTTTTAAAATAATAAATTATATTTTATTATATGATATTTTTATATATAATCATGTTACCCATAAATGGTGTGATAATTACACTTCAAAGTTGGATACATTGTTACATATTCTTGAATCAATGAAAAACAAGAATGTCGAAGTAAATTAAAAATAAAAGTAAGAACAATTTTATAGGTAGGAGGAAATATCGGGTTAATAATATGATAATAAAAAGCATGACTTATTTAATAAAATTTAATTATATAATATATATCATATTCAAAGAGGAAAAATAACACATGAACTAATAATATGGGAAACTTCCTTGACTAAGTGGGAATGTTTTAGGTTCTATTTGATGTAGAAAATAAAGGGACAACATATTAAATAATATTGATTCAATAAAATAGAAACCAATTGTTAATGATGATGGAAAATAATTTTACTATTAATACTTTTTAAAAAATATTCACAAAAAATTTTGTATCAAATTCTTATTTTTTTACTTCCTGTAAAAATTGAGGAATTAGGTACATTCGTACTAATGATATTTATAAATTTATTAGGGAAATATGTAATAGAATTTCTATATAAGACTTTAAATATTTATACAAATATTTTAAGAGGTAGGTGTTGGGTCCGAAGAAGATTTAGGGTCCCATATATTCTCAAATTGATATATTAAAAATATTAAATATATTTTGTTACATGTACATAATTTTTAAGAAATAATTGAATAACACCCAACAACAGTATGGTTTTTGGAATATGAGTCGACAAAGGATACTAAAACATTGGTTATACCCTAGGAATTCAATAAAGTTGGTCGTATTCAGATGTTCTGTGGAAGCATACCCTTAGAGGTATGTTGAAATAAATAAATAATTAATTTATCAAATAACCCATATACCATAAGAATCCCTATAAAAATCATCACGAATAATATCTAGGATTATCCATATAACCCAGATATATTATAAATGAGGTGGAGGATAGAATCATTGGATGATCAGAAGAATGGATTGATGATGATGAACAATTGAGGATGATCATAAGGAAGATGATAAACAGAATGAGGTAATCATTCTCTTCACTAGTAGACATGTTCCTCTCCATCTAATGATCCAATTTTTAAGGATGATGTATGTGTTATGTGGATTCATACATTTTTAAACATTGTTGAATGCAGATGAATTCCACTAACAATTATTGATCCGCACATCATTTGTTGATTTATGGGGGTTTTATTTGATTATTGTTCCTTTATTTTTTTAATCTTCATTATTAGTTCTAATGGTAACATATCAAGGCCAATCAAAAACACCACTACCACATATCACAATTTATCCATTGGTTGGTTTTATGAATTATAAATTGAATGTGATGATAAAAGCAAAACGTTTATTACTGCTTTCTATAAGAACTGATGAAG
Organism: Viscum album; assembly: GCA_963277665.1. NCBI lineage: Eukaryota > Viridiplantae > Streptophyta > Magnoliopsida > Santalales > Viscaceae > Viscum > Viscum album. Next base: position 1,856,037,865 of record OY728145.1, read on the forward strand.
GTATATTTTATCAACGTTGATATAAGTGTTGATAAAAGTATATCCTTTATCAGAAAATTTATAAGCATAGAAAAATATTTGAATAAATAACTCTTATTAATATATATAAAATTATCCTATTTATATTAAATAAAAAATAATAATTGTTTAAAATAAACTATAAAATGAAAATTTATATTTAATATAAATATGATATATTAATATCTTTAAAAAAAATTACAAATTTAAGTGTAAATGATGTATCTTTAATAAGAAATATTTGAATATTTATATTTATATCAATGTCTTCAGACATATAACTGTACGCATTATATTGTGTGTGTGTGTGTTTTTGTGTGTGTGTGTATATAGATGTGATATAGGTGCAGATGTACCTGTGAGTACATATATATGAACATATATGGGGGATGTACATATATATATGTAGAAATTGTGTACATTTGTATATAAGTGATGTACATTTTTTCAATTTTTATGTATAAATTTATCATTTTTTATATAATAGTTTTGTTATTTATTCATTTTTTATACATATTTAAAATTTACTAAATATTATTTTCAAGAGCCGGGTGTCACTTTTTTGAAATTTTTAGGAATTTTTTATTCCATTTCATTAACCATCATTCCATCCAAGGTTCCCCTTGAACACATCATATGTTCCCGTATAATTCTACATTGGTTCCCATATAAATTTGGAGGAAAATAGAATATTTTTTGGCGGACAGAACTTGCTTCATGGTTAGGACAATGGTTTACTAAACAATGCATCCAAACTGTGCTGGGTTTTCATATCATAACATTTTTTTGAAATTAATTTTTTTCCCTTCTGGAAATAATCTTTATCCACCCCATTCTTCCCCCAATCGACCCTAGCATCCATGGGAGGCCTCCAATCTCCCTCGAACTCCCATGGATCTTATTTTAATGGGGGTTTTATTGGAAAAACATCAAGGTTATTTAAGATAAGAGATACCTTCTACATTTTCTTCCTTTAAATTAGTGTTTCTTCACTCTTTTTAGATTATCAAAATGACCAAAAATTAGTTTTTCATAGCTAGGGTTTATTTAATATTTATCAGGCTCAATCTTCTGTACTTAGACGTGTTTTCACTCCCCTGTAGTGTGGCAGTGGTGCATTTGAAGATTTTCACCACGATTTGAGGGTTTTGAAATCTACAGTATGTGATTCCTAGTGTTTGAATTATTTAATATGTTAGATCTTATTGATTTAAAATATTATCTTGTTTCTCTTCAAATTTACATGGTGTGAAAACTATTTTATGTACCCCTGATTAATCATTTAATTTTAAAGATGAATTTTTTATTTCAATTTTGTGTTTGTGTTGTGTAACTCTTGAGGTATCATTTGGGGTCATTTAATAACATGTTTTAGTGGTTTTTTAAATGTGGTCTGGGCTTCCAATTCTATTTTGGTATGGATTTGATGTGATTTCATCCTTGAAAGGAATTTTTTGAATGGGTTTTAAGTGATGAAACATGATATAATTCTAAAACGTGTTTCATAAAAATTATAAATGTTTTATTGAGTTAAAGAAAATGTGAAAATTATTTTTATTTGCTGTTCTGATGGGTGTGTGTTAATAAAATGGATTTTGAATGGGAAAATGGTGATTCATGATTTCAAAAAATTTGAGAGTGTTTAATAAATTTTATATATGAATTATGAAATTATTCTAATGGTGTGAAACGTGTTTAGGGGCTGTTTTGTCTGAGTACGATGTTAAAATGAATTTCAATGTGAAATGAGGGTTATGTGCCATGCTCTTAAGTTATTTGATGCATTATTATTATGAAAATGTATTTCGAATGTTCATTTGGTTTTTTATGTGATGTGGAACTTTATTGAGCACAAAGAGGGAAACACGGGTATCTAGGGGGAGTGTACTGGTATTCCAGTGACCTAGTGTGGTTTCATCCCTGTTTTATATAGAAAAATAGACAATGTTTCGACCATCGTCGCCCTGGACGTGTGTTCGGGTTAAAAATCACTACTTTTGGGATGTTTCCATTGGATTAATTTATTGAACCATAACATCAAATGATTCCTCATCCGAAGGGACCTGCTTTCCAAAGGTGGGTATTCATTAGGTTTGGACATAAGATACATAAGAACATAAATTGTTGAGATGATGGTAGGTCAGACTCATCACACACTTTTATGGGGAACTAATTGCCTACTCTGGGACCCTCTTATAGATTAGTGATATTTTCATGAACCCTTATTAATTTACCACGTATAATGTATTTTTTCTTTAAAATTTAAATCAATTATAATCATATGATAAATTCAAAATAACCAGTATGCGTCTGAGGTTCTTCATCAGCGGGGATATCTGTATTTATTCGAGGTTCACCACTAATATAATACTATCATATACTATATATAGATTCTTTTAACCATTGTTATGACAATAGTGGTTTTTAATACACTTCGGGGGGATCTCTAGAATTTATTATCATATGGGGAGAGAAATGTTTATTTTGATGTGGGGATCATACCCATAAATGTGCTACCTACGTATCCTTGTGAATGGAATTAGAACCCTCTGAATTTTTTTACACATAATAGGACACATAATACCTTTTGATGTCAACTGGTAAGGATTGAACCGAAAAGTTTAATCTCATACAGTAAGGGGAAGAAGTGGATTAGATTAGGTGTTTAAGAAAAATAAACCTTGGACATGCATGCCCTTAGATAATTAGAGGAGTGATGAGATGTTGAATAAAAATTTCATTTTATAATAAATTAAAACAAACAAATCCCATACAATGCTATTTTCTAGCATCATTATTATCCAATGTAAGAAACAAATTATAAATTTAATTAAATTACAATTAATTTCAAATCAATATTTTTTATGATAAATCATGCTCAAGTATAATAATTGAAATCACTAATTAATCAATTCTTTTTTATTAATTCTCTTCAGTGTATTATTTAGATTATCATATATCATAATTTTAATCTAATAAAATATATTAATTTAAAATTATCTATGTACAAAAAAATAGCATGACACATACAAAATGAGTACCCATCCAAACTACCCAATGTGTATTATACTCTTATAAAATTAACTCTTAAAACATGTGGATTATATGAATTATAATTTAATTTCATGGAATTTATTATCAAATTAATGACCACAAGAAACACATGGTATTTATGTATCACGTTATGCTTCAATGCTCTTAGATTAGTAATTATAATAAAAATTATACCCCATATGTAGGACAAAACATTATAAAGATCTTATTTATATGTAAATATATATCCTATCTCATAGTATGTACAATTAACTTAATGATCAAAAATAACATATATATATATGTTTTGATTATTATAATAAAATAAGGTTCAATTGTTTATAATTCGGTAAAAGTACACTATGTGTAAATTGAATCTACCAAACATGTGTTATTCTCACTAAATATCCATGGAACATGCATTCAGACTCAATGTGTAACCATGACATGAAAAATAATGGAGTACATGGCATGTACATTGGCTACATAGAATGTGATATCTCAGTTACATGATCACCAATCCTGAAGGACCTGTAAGAGGATATAGATCTCATCTATGAATAAAGGATTACACATCATGTACAGATTTTCCATAATATATACTTTAGCTGACTATGAAACATGATAGCCTGATCAACATGAAGTGTTTCATTAAATTCACCACGTATAATAAATTGACTTGTATTGAAATAACAGTGAATTAATTAAGGGTAAATTAAGCACTAACACATAGTGTGTGCATCCATGTTACATTAAATTTACTCTTGGGTTTTCGGTAAATAATCCATGGAATCTTCATATGAGATCTTTTAATTTATATCATTCATAAAAATAATAGATTTGATTATATTTTTGAGAAACCAATAGGAATAATTAAGAACAAGAAATTGAGATTGAAGGAAAAATTAAACTATAGATGAAAACTTATGAAAACTGAATAAATCAATTAATAATATTTAAATAATTATAAGTAAATATGTGAGCACCCAAATACCACTCGTTGGTTTTGGGGATAGCACTTGTGTCATATTGGGCATGCCAAAATAAATGTTTTTTCATGATCAATGGTTAATATGAAATTTACACAGTGATAAATTTGATGGACAATGGAGTTTAATCAAATAATATATACAATCGATAAATGAAATAACCAACGCATGTTATCGTGACTTATTATTTATAATTAATTTAATCAAATAAACAATTACCATTCATGAAATTATATCTTTGATTATGGATCTAAGGACTTATATATGTTATACAATTGATTCATTTTTAGAATCATGAATCGATTCTCTTCATCGGTGATCGGCAATGGTTCCATGAACCTCCAAATGTCTCCATATGAATAGCCTAGTTCTATCATGAAAGAGACTAATTTTAGTTTTATAGTTCTTTTATCATCTTAGGAACCATTTCTTGGAAGGTTTCTATTTAATTTTTCTAGATTTGAGAGTGGTTGTGGGGGATTATCACTCATTGTTATTGAGATCCTTCCTATAGAGGGAACACTCTTGTTATTTCCGAGGATTCTATCTAGATCTCTTTTGGGGAAAATGATTTTGATTTCATAATAAAATAATATAGTTAGGTTTATATAGAACTAGGGTTAGAAAATAATTATATCATGTGTTCCCTTATTATTTCTATAATCCCTATAGAACCGCATGTCTATAAAAAAATAATAATATTTTATATATTAACAAGAACTAAAAATGAAATATAAATTAAATATTATTTATTCAAATAATATTAAACATATATTTTTTTTCAAAAAAACGTAACACAGGTCTGTCATTCCACTATAACATTTATCGGGTCTTTAATAATAAAAATTTAATTAATCAATAAATACAACCACATTTTTAACAAACAAATAAATAGATATTATATTCCCTAAATAGAAAATACACATTTATTAAATATTATGATCACATAATGTTGTCTTTATTAACTATGGGTGGAATATATTTGATCCATAAAATTTGAAAAATTATTGAACCAGATGCCTGAATAATACTTGTTCAAATTGATAAATAGAAATTCCATTTAATTGAGATTCTTGAAAAACTAATCTGTGATCCTCTAGAAATATTTATAAGTTTCATTATTTGAAGCTACCAAAAGGCTAAGTTTGTCATCTAGAAACATTCCAAGGAACCCACGTAGAATGAAACTAATGTCTAAATGAAATAATACCTCATATTTATGCTTATTCTGTAATATAATCACATTTTCGCAATATCGTTAATCAAGTAGGTTGGATGAGGGTTCCATCATCCAATGTGCTCGATGTCACTTTCATTGACTTTACAGAGATTGAACATTCCTATATAACACCACAACCATTTATTTATTTATGCTATTTCGTTATCATCAAAGGGAATGATATATCAACTTCAATTAAAGAGTAGAAGACATAAATCACTCATCTCTTTATTCATTAATGAAATATTATTCATAACACCCCCTATGTATCATAATTTATATGAACATATTTTCTCCTAGTATTCATCATCACATTACTGTACATGACATATAATACTCATTAAAAATAATATTAATATCTAATGATAAATATGCATGTCCATATATAGGAAAACCCCAGTGAAACGTACAAATATGTAATTACTACAATTAGGTCTCATTATCATAATATTATATGCTTGATATTACCAATGTCTTACACCCTGATAAGGTTCTTAAAAGTCCAAGGAGTCTCCACCCCTGATATCCTGTATCAGTTTTTCTTCTCAAATGATTTCATCCATCTATAGAACATATATTTTAGAATATGTTAGTGGTACTTTTGGGATCTCAACATAGTGGGGAACAACTATGACAATCCGTACAATAGACAGTATTTGTAAATTCTAAAATAATATGTAATGTAGAATAAAAATAATGATGTTATATAGAGACTAAAATTTAATAAAAAATGAATACTTCTTATCATAAATTACATGGATTATTTTTCTAGCGCACCAATTCCAGTAAAATGATTCTTTAATAATAGTCTTTCATGGATTGTAAACCCATAAATTTTTTATATTTATTTATTTTGTTAAATATTATTATTACTAAATCCAATTGGATGTATAGGAATTGAAAACAGATGGATTCCAGAAAAAAGATAAAAGCGTATGAGGATGGAGGGAATGACTGAAACATGTTTGTAAAAGATAATGCATATGAACCTTATTAATCATTTTCCTTGTTTATGTAATTTATATTAAATTCTAATTAGGTTGGATAAATTTGAAGCAAATTTGATTTATCATGGAATGGATTGATGTTATATATTTTAGAATAAACGTGGGTAAAATGTTAATATGGCTAGTGACTAGAATAAATTTACATTGTATTATCATATTATATGATTACTTGTGTAAACAATGAATAAGATTGTATAAAAGATATTCTTGTAGGGGTGAATGATAATGAAGATAATATTGAGGAAATGAATATGATAGTATATTATGAAATTCATTATTAGCCAAATTTTTTTGAGAAGCTAAATAGTTGTGGAAGTATGCCATTTTATGTTGGTTGTACTAAATATATTGAATTTTCCACCATACTAGAGAAACATAATATAATAGTGGGTAAAAGGTAGAGTGATCTAGGTTTTATTGATACTATTTCTCTATTTAATGATATGATCCAAGATGATAATGATCCTCCATGATGGACATATGATGCTAAAAATTCAATGTTCATTCGGTATGACCTCGTAAGGAATACAAGTCAATATAAATTATTTTATACTTTTTCCCACGGACTATGAATCATATAAAAAATTCATAAATTGTTGTATGTCACAAGACAATAATGATGAATCTGGTTCTAAGAAGGATTTATTGTACTTCTCAATCATTACAAGGTTTAAGAACCTATATATAAGTGTAAAGATTATAAGAAGATTGAGTGAGTAATGGATTAAGCTTCCTAGAACACACATCACATTCCATAATATTTTCCAAAAAATTGTATGTTACCACAATGATTGACATGCTCTCATAGGCGGAGATCTGGGCTCCGACTGCTTTAGATTTGGGCTCCTAATAATTTTCCCACTCCACCTCCTTACCCCAATGTATCAAGGTTCAAAAAATTGGGCTCATGACCAGGTGTATCCTTCAAGGATCCCATGTGCTTCATTCCCACCAATCCTCTATCTCCTTGCTTCCCATGTATTCCCTTGGATTCTCTGGTTCTGTCACAATATAGTCCTTGGACAGTCCATGAGTTCTCAATATTTATGTTCGATGCTTCTTCTACCTTCCGAAAATGGACCTTATTGGGGTGATTATGATCTATCAAAACAAATCTACCAGTTTTTCAAAGATCTTTTGAATCCTGAAATCTGGTGACACATGTCCAAGTCTCTACTGTGATCCAAAAATATTTCTGAGTGGTCCTGGAGTTTGAGTTGGACATCATCTAGGTTAGTATCCAAGCACCTCATTCGTTAGGGTAGTAGAATTTTAATTTGTCCCACTAGTCCATAGAGACTCGTGAATGAAGGGACAACCCTTGTGCAGCGGTCCGGGTCCATCTTCATAGCCTCCAACATCCATTCTCAAATAGTTTTCTCCATTTATCTTTTGGATATCGTATAAGTGGTTTTTTAAATGAGGACGAGGACACCATCAACATTGATGAAACATCAATATCTCAGATTTTGATAGAGTTGGATATCTCTATACCTCTCCTGTATTAGATCTACCTTCGACTGATGTATTTTTCCTTCCAGAATCATGAAATTATATACCTCGTGGAACCTAAGAACAGTTCATTTTATAATCCACAATGTCATTACATTCGAGTTATCAAGAATCCTAGTCAAGTAATTCATGGTCTAAATAAGGAATTATCAATTATTGGATTGGCATAGCCTCTTCTAGATAGAAATCATGACTCAGGTATGAGATTAGCTTAGGAAGGTGAGGGAGCATCTATCACACTTCTCCCTTGTCAGGATATACCATTTGGTCAACACATCACACTTGTGCCCTCAACATTATCACCCATAGAAGAGTATCCATTTATGGACACGGTTAATTATATGAAGTTGGCCCATTCACTGCCCTCAGATGAGAAAATAGGTCCTGTTAGTGACCTTATATTGTTTTTCCATAGCATGCATATTTTATAAATTTAATCATATTGCTACCCTCTATTCAGAGATCAAGGTCCATCTTTTTGACTTACTCTCATCCCAGGTGTCCAAAACAGTGTATAATCAAATGTACATGGTTCCCACATTGATGGAATTCTTCCTCTTACATAAAAAATACAGGAGGAGTCATTTTAAAAAATGACTTCAGGCTCCTCCTTCTTGAAGATTCTCGTCCCTTAACATCCCCTAGAATTGCATGGAAATCATAGAAAACACCATTAAATGGTTTGAGAGGGATGAAATGTGTAACAGCCCGAGATTTTATGAAAAATATTCTTTTTTATTTCACTAATGTCTTGTGTTGTACGCTACACCAAAAGGAGCTTGCACAACACGCATCCTTGACTTGCATTCCATTACACGCAATCGTGACCTTCCTCGATAGCGTGTGTAGTACGCAATACCGAGTTCCACTAAACAACGATATCCTATTAAAATATTATTATAACTAGCCGTTATGAATAGTAATAACCACCTTTTTAAATTTTATAAAATTTAGCTCTCAAAATGGACTTCATTTTTGGATTCAGAGTATCTAATTTAGCCTAAGGTGAAATTTTGGTACTTTTCGGATAACTTTCATATTCTGATGAATAGTGAAAATTACTAAATTATAATTAAAAACAACTTTTTTAATCGAAATAATTAATAGTGATAAATTATTAATTTGAGTGGTTTTAAAGTATATTTAGAATATATTTTTACAATTTAATACAATGTTGGTCATTGGTTGTAATTTCACATTTAAACCATACATAATCAAGTGTCAATCTTTTGATATATTTTGTTTCCTAAAAACACGATATTTATTTTAACAGCGAGATTTAATTATAAAATTAATTAATGAAACTTCAATGTTATGAATTTGGTAAAATAGATTTCATTTTTTAATTCGGAATATGAAATATAGCTTAGGATGAAATTTTGGCATTGTTCTGAAAAACATCAATTTTTGATGAATAGTGAAACTACTAAGTGGTAGTTAAAAAAACTGAATTTTTCATAAAACTTAATTTTACCGCTTCTGTGAATGGAATTTCAAAAATCCGAGAGACACGGTTGATGTCAGTAAGTAAAATGTGGTTCAATGAGATGAAAATAATTTTTGGTGAATAGTAACTTTTTACTTTTATTACCACGGTTAAAAGTAAATAGGGTAATTAAAGGTAAAAATGATATTAATATTACCCTAACACATGTCCTAATTCTATTGGACAAGTGTATCTCGACCAGAAACAACCTTAAGTTTAAAATATTATCATTTAGGCCCACATGGATTAGATTAGGACATTTATTATTATTTAATTCAAAGAAGAGTTAAAAGAGTTAAAATCAAAGTTTATTTACTAAAACATTTTTAATATGGGGTTATACATAAGATAAATTCTACTATAAATATTCATTAGAAAGCTAAAAAGCTTTTCTACATAATGATATTTTATTTATAATTTTTAGACTTTAAATTAATTAATTTATTTATGACACAACGATGATGCAGTAATTACCCTTTTAAGGAAATATTAACATAATTGATGTTATAAATACTCAAATGAATGTAATTTGAGACTTTTTATAAATTCCACTAATTTTCTAGGTTACTATGATATATTAGTGTTGATTTAATCAACTTGTTTCGAACATATAATTCTTTTATTACTTTCAAAAAAATCATATATCAAATAGTGTCAAAATTGACACAAAATAGTTTTTAAATCAAATATTATATTATTAATTGTTATTTTATTCCTAACAATCTAAGGTACGGACGAATGACTTATATATGGATATATATATTAATAATAAACAATTTGGGGTTCGTTTGGCATGTTATAGTAAGTGTATTAACCATATAGTGAAAGAAAACAAAAAGACACAGTAAAAGTTAAATTATTTAACTTAGAGTTAAATCTAATTGATAAGGTTAAAATAATATCCTAAGCTTGTCTAAATCCTATTGGATGATAGGATTTCGACCCATCCCCACTTCAGCTTCGAAATAATACCCTTTGGAACCATTATAAACCGATTTTGACTTTAATATAAAATAATATTTTGAGATATTCCTAAGGTGCCCCTCTCCTCCCCTATAAAAGGACACCTCCTCCCCCTCCTCCTCACACAACTTTGAGCCTTCAAGCTCGGCCAACCCCTACCAAAATCTCTTCTCCACTTCCCTAGAATAATCCTATAGGTTCTGGTCTTCTTCAAAACCAATCTTAGTTCCCTAAGTGAAGGATTCAAAGAGGCGTTTCAAAGAAGAGGTAATATCCATTACCGATCTTTTCAATTTCTTTCTTCTTCAACTTCTTCTTCTTTAGTTGTTTCATGATAAAGTAATAACATCAGTATTACTTACATACTGACATGTTATTATAAATATTAAACAACTCTAATTAACCTTCTATCCATCCTACGGAAAAAGGAAATCACCGCGCGTGCGTACGTACGGAATACCGTCTCCACGCCGTGGTGTAATCTATTTTCCGCCACCACCTTAATTGGATGGGTATAATGGTTTAATGAGTAACTATATATGATTATTATAAAGAGATATTGATACTGAAATAGTATACATACACTTCAACACAATTCCACGACCATGGGAATGATATCATCGCTCGTGCGTACGTATGGACTACCGTCTCCACAACGCGATGAGATTCATTCTCCATGTTAACCATTTAAGAATGATTAAAAATTATATATAAGAAATAATAATGAAATATATGACATTATAAATCTACTGGATTTATGTATATATGTATATGTATGTCATCTACTTACTTCCATTCAAGACAATAAGGAAAGGAAAACAACGTTCATGCGTACGTACGGACTACCGTCTCCATTAACGGTGTTTTTCATTTCATTTATCTATCTAATATATATATATATACTGAATATATATGATATATAAATCATATTTTATATTCTGGAAGTAAGTAAATCATGATATAAGTAATAATAATGTCAAGAACAACAAGTCAAAACACCTACGATAAATGAAACGATTTTACCCAAAACGCTTCTTTAACATGGAATTTACAAAAGAACGGGTAATATAATGTCATAAGTGAACCATATATGATATCATAACAATGAATATGATTCTGTAATAAGTCAATGACATTATTTAAATCATTATACAGGAGGTTCGGACACATACGATGCAAATCAGACCTAAGGTAAGGGAAATATCAGAATCTCACTTTTATCCGAGATTGTTTTTACTTTGGTAATTACTGGGGTGTATTTTATCATCCAAATCCATGTTCCCTCAATATGTAATATTATTTCCATCCTTCTACAATAGTTTATATCCAATTTTACCCTTCGGTATGTTTTTTTAAAAGATATGAAAGGAATCTTTTGTCGTTTTTCGTACGAGGTACTTTTTGACTTTTCCGAAAAAAGTACGAAGAATGTTTTATTTAACTTATACAACATGAATGGATTTTTAAAACATTATTTCCAAGAATCTTCATTTAAAAGTTTTCAAGTTTATTTTTAATCAACTTCTTTTAGTTTATAATTGTATGACATATTAAGAAAGGAAAAGTGTTTTTGAAGAAGTAAGGATATTTTCCTCAAGAATTCATTTCAAGTGTTTTATCAAAATTATTTTCCATCTAAGATAATATAGGGTTCTGTTTTTATACCTATTATTACATTGATTTGATTATGTTGTGATGGAATTATTTTTATGAATTCCTTTATCTTATATGAATTGTTTTATGATGTCATGTTGTTTAAGAATCCCATTTTTATTACATGGGTTATGAAATGATGTATGATTTATGATTTTGTGGAACACATAAGAATGGTATCATTATGAGATGGGTGGGACCTATATCTCCCTCCAATTCATTGGGTAAAGATTTTATATCTCATGAGATAGACATGGCTGGAATGGTAGGTTATACCGGTTCAGTGAAACAGTACTGAAACGAGGGTTACTCGATTCAGAAAGGGACTTTGTCCACTAAGATAGTCTTGGCAATGAGTATTGACTAACAAGAAATGATTCTCTTTGATTATATGTGAATTCCACAAAGTTTCATGTTTTAAGTTATGATTATTGTGATTACATTTCACTACCATGATTTATCACATGTTATAAAATTATGCTCTCTTTTGCAGGCTATGATTTCCAAAATGTTATGTTCTTATAAATACGATGTGATTGATATTTCTTTTGTTTACCCTTACTGAGAATTTGAGCTCACCCTTTTATGTTTTCTATTACCCAGGATATAAAGAAAGGTTTTAGGTAAAAAAAGGAAGATCTCTATGGGAGATGTTGAAGATCTTTCACCACGATTAGAAGATTTTATTCCGAGTTTCCAAAGACACTAAACTATTACGATCCTTGTGTGTGTGTTTTTGTTATGTACTAAGTATTCCGCAAAAGTAATGTAATGTTCATGTACGTCAAGCTTCAGTTCTCTACAGTTGGTATCAGAGGAAAGGTTTAGACAACCTTTGGAAACTAGGATGTGAAAACGTTAGTGAGATCCTAGAGATATTTCTAAGGTATGTCTAGGGATGTCCCTAAGGTTAAGTATACGTATAGGTTATAGTACTAGAATTATGCTAACGATCCTAGAATTAAACCTAAGATGTTAGATATTGGAGGTACTCCCCCTTTATTATGTTGTTTTCCCTAGCATGATTTTTTCCTCTCACACTATTCGTTTTGGGTTTTAGACGATGGCTGGAACCCGAAGGAACTGTGTTGATCAATGCAATGGACAATGCAATGATTGTCCTCCTGAACAAACAAATGTTATGGGAGATGGAGTGCAAAATCTTATTGCTATACTTACACAAGCTATGAATCATTCTGGACTTCCAAATGACCAGATAATGGAACAATATTCTATTGAGTCCTTCATGAGGCAACACCCACCTTCTTTTAATGGGTCTTCTGATCCACTTGTTGCTGAACAATGGATCCGTACCACTGAAAAGATATTTTCAGTTATTCAATGTTCTGAACATGATAAAGTCATCTTAGCAGTATATCGTTTGGAAGGTGAAGCTGATCAATGGTGGAATCTTATCAAGAATACGAGGCAAAGAGATGAAATTGATTCCATGGAATGGGACGAGTTCAAGAACTTTTTTTTCAGTAAGTACTTCCCTCGTATTCTCTGAACAAAGATGGAAAAGGAGTTTCTTGAGCTGAAACAGAAGGATGATGAATCTGTTGGTATATACGAAGTGAATTTTACAAGACTTGCAAGGTATGCATCTGGCATTATCATCCAACCTGAAAGTAATGTTGATCGATTTTTCAGTGGCTTAAAACCAAGTCTTCGAAGGGCATTAGCTATACGAGACTTTAGTAGCTATGAAGAAATTGTGAGTTGTGCTATGAAGGTTGAAATGGAAGTTGGTGTTACATATCCATCTCATGGTTTTGAAAAGAAACGAAAGATGGAGTTCAAGGAGAAATCTCAGAATAATGGTGAAATGAAAATGAATGTTTCCTTATGCACAAAGTGTGGAAAGAAGCATGGAGGAGATTGTCTTAAAGGGACTAGAAAATGTTTTAAGTGTGGAAAAGAAGGTCATCGAGTAGCTGAGTGTCGATGTAATGGAAAAAGGGTTTCTAATGATGTGATCAAAGCAAACACTGCAGAGAACGCACCACCAACACTTCAATGTTTCATGTGCAAGGAGAGGGGACATTATGCCAATAAATGCCCTAATCCAAGGGTTAGTGACGATCAACATGAGCAACCACTTAAGGCAAAGGAAAAAAGGTAACTCACATGCGATCTCCATTGGCGATGTTGAATATGACAACGATGTGGTGGAATGATTAAGTGTTTTGGGATTCCAAAATAATATTGTATCATAAAGTATTGGAATATTTATGTATTGGTCTAATGTGGTATTCAAAGTGATTGAGATATTTTTGGAAATAAGTTGATATGCTCATAATGAAGGAAAAACGAGAAAACGAAATGTTTAACAGTATTCATGAGCTCATGATTGATATAAGGACTAAGTGATATCATGGTTTGAGTATATAGAATTTAGAGGATTTTGGTATGTGGAAGGTGTTAACTTTTAACTGCATTCATGTTTTCTCTAAGGTTCAATGAGTATTCAAGAGAATACATGATTAAGGACTTTGAATGTTTGGAATGTGACCAACAAAACATATCTTATGATATATGGGGATCAATGATGGTATTAAATCTCTGGTAATCGTTTTCACTATATTATGAGAGTGGACTGCAGTATTATGGATAAGCCTAAAGATTAGAATGGATTATGTTGGACATAAGTTAGTATTGTTTAAGGATAGAAGATTTTCGATATTATTGATGGGATGTTATAGTAAAATTGCTTTAGAAAAAGGACAACCTGCAGGACGGGCGACAACCCATCGCTTCAGACAAGGCTGTGGGAATCGAACCCACAACCGAAGTGCGACTGGCCTTTATCGCCTACCACTGGCCTAGAGGAAGTCCCTATTTAGTAGAAACTAGTTTTATTATATTAAGCAGTATGATATATGAAGTATAAGTCCATTTTAGGAACCATATGTGATTAATCTCACTATAGATCGACTTATGTATATAATTTTTGCTAACCTTTTGTTTGAGACAGATGGAATGACCCGTCATTCTATCACATGATCTGCTAACACTTCACAAATAACAAATTCAACTTCATTTATTTAAGAGATGAAGTGGAAATTGTTCAAGGCACGAACAACAGTGAGATTGTACCAAAATAAAGTAAGTATTTATTCTAATTCAAATTCTTCAACTTTAGGGAAACGATCATGAAAACCAAAAATGATGTCCTAGTGCTCTTATATCTGATTAATCAGATGGTACCTTAGATCGTCACAAATTTATGGATTTGTGATTGTTGGCTTTTCCATAGCCATGTTCTCTACCACTCTCCATCAGAACATGATGGTTGAATTTTTCTTGCATATCCATATTTTCACCTATGTGGAAACCCAGTGATTAGTTTATTTGTGTAACCGTTACATTTCATACTTTCGTTTTTAAAGATTGGATTTGGTATTCCTTTTTACGATGTGGGTTTCTATTAAAGAAACTTATGAATAGTAAACCATTTATAACCCCGACGAATTTCGAGGGCGAAATTCATTTTAAGGGCGGTAGAATGTAACAGCCCGAGATTTTATGAAAAATATTCTTTTTTATTTCACTAATGTCTTGAGTTGTACGCTACACCAAAAGGAGCTTGCACAACACACATCCTTGACTTGCCTTCCATTACACGCAATCACGACCTTCCTCGATAGCGTGTGTAGTACGCAATACCGAGTTTCACTAAACAACGATATGCTATTAAAATATTATTATAACTAGCCGTTATGAATAGTAGTAACCACCTTTTTGAATTTTAGAAAATTTAGCTCTCAAAATGGACTTCATTTTTTGATTCGGAGTATCGAATTTAGCTTACGGTGAAATTTTGGTACTTTTCAGATAACTTTCATATTCTGATGAATAGTGAAAATTACTAAATTATAATTAAAAAAAACTTTTTTAATCGAAATAATTAATAGTGATAAATTATTAATTTGAGTGGTTTTAAAGTATATTTAGAATATATTTTACAATTTAATACAATGTTGGTCATTGGTTGTAATTTCACATTTAAACCAGACATAATCAAGTGTCAATCTTTTGATATATTTTGTTTCCTAAAAACACGCTATTTATTTTAACAGCGGGATTTAATTATAAAATTAATTAATGCAACTTCGATGTTATGAATTTGGTAAAATAGATTACATTTTTTAATTCGGAATATGAAATATATCTTAGGATGAAATTTTGGCATTATTCTGAAAAACATCAATTTTTTATGAATAGTGAAACTACTAAGTGGTAGTTAAAAAAACTGAATTTTTCATCAAACTTAATTTTACCGCTTCTGTGAATGGAATTTCAAAAATCCGAGAGACACGGTTGATGTCAGTAAGTAAAATGTGGTTCAATGAGATGAAAATAATTTTTGGTGAATAGTAACTTTTTACTTTTATTTACCACGGTTAAAAGTAAATAGGGTAATTAAGGGTAAAAATGATATTAATATTACCCTAACACATGTCCTAATTCTATTGGACAAGTGTATCTCGACCAAAAACAACCTTCAGTTTAAAATATTATCATTTAGGCCCACTTGGATTAGATTAGGACATTTATTATTATTTAATTCAAAGAAGAGTTAAAAGAGTTCAAATCAAAGTTTATTTACTAAAACATTTTTAATATGGGGTTATACATAAGATAAATTATACTATAAATATTAATTATAAATCTAAAAATATTTTCTACATAATTATATTTTATTTATAATTTTTAGACTTTAAATAAATTAATTTATTTATGACACAACGATGATGCAGTAATTACACTTTTAAGGAAATATTAACATAATTGATGTTATAAATACTCAAATGAATGTAATTTGAGACTTTTTATGAATTCCACTAATTTTCTAGGTTACTATGATATATTAGTGTTGATTTAATCAACTTTTTTCGAACATATAATTCTTTATGACTTTCACAAAAATCATATATCAAATAGTGTCAAAATTGACACAAAATAGTTTTTAAATAAAATATTATATTATTAATTGTTATTTTATTCCTAAAAATCTAAGGTTCGGCCAAATGACTTAGATAATGATATATATATTACTAACAAACAATTTTGGGTTCGTTTGGCATGTTATAGTAAGTGTATTAACCATATAGTGAAAGAAAACAAAAAGACACGGTAAAAGTTAAATTATTTAACTTAGAGTTAAATCTAATTGATAAGGTTAAAATAATATCCTAAACTTGTCTAAATCCTATTGGATGATAGGATTTCGACCCATCCCCACTTTAGCTTCGAAATAAGACCATTTGGAACCATTATAAACCGATTGTGACTTTAATATAAAATAATATTTTGAGATATTCCTAAGGTGCCACTCTCCTCCCCTATAAAAGGACACCTCCTCCCCCTCCTCCTCACACAACTTTGAGCCTTCAAGCTCGGCCAACCCCTGCCAAAATCTCTTCTCCACTTCCCTAGAATAATCCTATAGGTTCTGGTCTTCTTCAAAGACCAATCTTAGTTCCCTAAGTGAAGGATTCAAAGAGGCGTTTCAAAGAAGAGGTAATATCCATTACCGATCTTTTCAATTTCTTTCTTCTTCAACTTATTCTTCTTTAGTAGTTTCATGATAAAGTAATAACATCAGTATTACATACATACTGACATGTTATTATAAATATGAAACAACTCTAATTAACCTTCTATCCATCCTACGGAAAAAGGAAATCACCGCGCATGCGTACGTACGGAATACCGTCTCCACGCCGTGGTGTAATCTATTTTCCGCCACCACCTTAATTGGATGGGTATAATGGTTTAATGAGTAACTATATATGATTATTATAAAGTGATATTGATACTGAAATAGTATACATACACTTCAACACAATTCCACGACCATGGGAATGATATCATCGCTCGTGCGTACGTACGGACTACCGTCTCCACGACGCGATGAGATTCATTCTCCATGTTAACCATTTAAGAATGATTAAAAATTATATATAAGAAATAATAATGAAATATATGATATTATAAAGCTACTGGATTTATGTATATATGTATATGTATGTCATCTACTTACTTCCATTCAAGACAATAAGGAAAGGAAAACAGCGTTCATGCGTACGTACGGACTACCGTCTCCATGAACGGTGTTTTTAATTTCATTTATCTATCTAATATATATATATATATACTGAATATATATGATATATAAATCATATTTTATATTCTGGAAGTAAGTAAATCATGATATAAGTAATAATAATGTCAAGAACAACAAGTCAAAACACCTACGATAAATGAAACGATTTTACCCAAAACGCTTCTTTAACATGGAATTTACAAAAGAACGGGTAATATAATGTCATAAGTGAACCATATATGATATCATAACAATGAATATGATTCTGTAATAAGTCAATGACATTATTTAAATCATTATACAGGAGGTTCGGACACATACGATGCAAATCGGACCTAAGGTAAGGGAAATATCACAATCTCACTTTTATTCGAGATTGTTTTTACTTTGGTAATTACTGGGGTGTATTTTATCATCCACATCCATGTTCCCTCATTATGTAATATTATTTCCATCCTTCTACAATAGTTTATATCCAATTTTACCCTTGGTTAATTTTTTTTAAATGATATGAAAGGAATCTTTTGTCGTTTTTCGTACGAGGTAATTTTTGACTTTTTCCGAAAAAAGTACGAAGAATGTTTTATTTAACTTATACGGCATGAATGTATTTTTAAAACATTATTTCCACGAATCTTCATTTAAACGTTTTCAAGTTTATTTTTAATCAACTTCTTTTAGTTTATAATTGTATGACATATTGAGAAAGAAAAAGTGTTTTTAAAGAAGTAAAGATATTTTCCTCAAGAATTCATTTCAAGTGTTTTATCAAAATTATTTTCCATCTAAGATAATATAGGGTTCTGTTTTTATCCCTATTATTACATTGATTTGATTATGTTGTGATGGAATTATTTTTATGAATTCCTTTATCTTATATTAATTGTTTTATGATGTCATGTTGTTTAAGAATCCCATTTTTATTACATGGGTTATGAAATGATGTATGATTTATGATTTTGTGGCACACATAAGAATGGTATCATTATGAGATGGGTGGGACCTATATCTCCCTCCAATGCATTGGGTAAAGATTTTATATCTCATGAGATAGACATGGCTGGAATGGTAGGTTATACCGGTTCAGTGAAACAGGACTGAAACGAGGGTTACTCGATTCAGAAAGGGACTTTGTCCACTAAGATAGCCTTGGCAATGAGTCTTGACTAACAAGAAATGATTCTCTATGATAATGTGTGAATTCCAAAAAGTTTCATGTTTTAAGTTATGATTATTGTGATTACATTTCACTACCATAATTTATCCCATGTTATGAAATTATGCTCTCTTTTGCAGGCTATGACTTCCAAAATGTTATGTTCTTATAAATACGATGTGATTGATATTTCTTTTGTTTACCCATACTGAGCATTTGAGCTCCCCCTTTTATGTTTTCTTTTCCCCAGGATATAAAGAAAGGTTTTAGGTAAAAAAAAGGAAGATCTTTATGGGAGATGTTGAAGATCTTTCACCACGATTAGAAGATTTTATTCCGAGTTTCCAAAGACACTAAACTATTACGATCCTTGTGTGTGTGTTTTTGTTATGTACTAAGTATTACGCAAAAGTAATGTAATGTTCATGTACGTCATGCTTCGAGTCTCTACAGTTGGTATCAGAGGAATGGTTTAGTCAACCTTTGGAAACTAGGATGCGAAAACGTTAGTGAGATCCCTAGAGATATTTCTAAGGTATATCTAGGGATGTCCCTAAGGTTAAGTATACATATAGGTTATAGTACTAGAATTACGCTAACGATCATAGAATTAAACCTAAGATGTTAGATATTGAAGGTACTCCCCCTTTATTATGTTGTTTTCCCTAGCATGATTTTTGCCTCTCACACTATTCTTTTTGGGTTTTAGACGATGGCTGGAACCCGAAGGAACCGTGTTGATCAATGAAATGGACAATGCATTGATTGTCCTCTTGAACAGACAAATGTTATGGGAGATGGAGTGCAAAATCTTATTGCTATAATTACACAAGCTATGAATCATTCTGGACTTCCAAATGAGCAGAGAAGGGAACAATATTCTATTGAGTCCTTCATGAGGCAACGTCCACCTTCTTTTAATGGGTCTTCTGATCCACTTGTTGCTGAACAATGGATCTGTACCACTGAAAAGATATTTTCAGTTCATCAATGTTCTGAACATGATAAAGTCATCTTAGCAGTATATCGTTTGGAAGGTGAAGCTGATCAATGGTGGAATCTTATCAAGAATACGAGGCAAAGAGATGAAATTGATTCCATGGAATGGGATGAGTTCAAGAACTTGTTTTTCAGTAAGTACTTCCCTCGTATTCTCCGAACGAAGATGGAAAAGGAGTTTCTTGAGCTGAAACAGAAGGATGATGAATCTGATGGTATATACGAAGCGAATTTTACAAGACTTGCAAGGTATGCATCTGGCATTATCATCCAACCTGAAAGTAAAGTTGATCGATTTTTTAGTGGCTTAAAACCAAGTCTTCGAAGGGCATTAGCTATACGAGACTTCAGTAGCTATGAAGAAATTTTGAGTTGTGCTATGAAGGTAGAAATGGAAGTTGGTGTTACATATCCATCTCATTGTTTTGAAAAGAAACGAAAGATGGAGTTCAAGGAGAAATCTCAGAATAATGGTGAAAAGAAAATGAATGTTTCCTTATTCTCATAGTGTGGAAAGAAGCATGGAGGAGATTGTCTTAAAGGGACTAGAAAATGTTTTAAGTATGGAAAAGAAGTTCATCGAGTAGCTGAGTGTCGAAGTAATGGAAAAAGGGTTTCTAATGATGTGAACAAATCAAACACTGCAGAGAACGCACCACCAACACTTCAATGTTTCATGTGCAAGGAGAGGGGACATTATTCCAATAAATGACCTAATCCAAGGGTTAGTGACGATCAACATGAGCAACCACTTAAGGCAAAGGAAAAAATGGAAGTCACATGCGATCTCCATTGGCGATGTTGAATATGACAACGATGTGGTGGAATGATTAAGTGTTTTGGGATTCCAAAATAATATTGTATCATAAAGTATTGGAATATTTATGTATTGGTCTAATGTGGTATTCAAAGTGATTGAGATATTTTTTGGAAATTAGTTGATATGCCCATAATGAAGGAAAAACGAGAAAACGAAATGTTTAACAGTATTCATGAGCTCATGATTGATATAAGGACTAAGTGATATCATGGTTTGAGTATATAGAATTTAGAGGATTTTGGTATGTGGAAGGTGTTAACTTTTAACTGCATTCATGTTTTCTTTAAGGTTCAATGAGTATTCAAGAGAATACATGATTAAGGAATATGAATGTTTGGAATGTGACCAACAAATCATATCTTATGATATATGGGGATCAATGACGGTATTAAATCTCTGTTAATCGTTTTCACTATATTATGAGAGTGGACTGCAGTATTATGGATAAGCCTAAAGATTAGAATGGATTATGTTGGACATAAGTTAGTATTGTTTAAGGATAGAAGATTTTCGATATTATTGATGGGATGTTATAGTAAAATAGCTTTAGAAAAAGGACAACATGCAGGACGGGCGACAGCCCATCGCTTCGGACAAGGCTGTGGGAATCGAACCGACAACCGAAGTGTGACTGGCCTTTATCGCCTACCACTGGCCTACAGGAAGTCCCTGTTTAGTAGAAACTAGTTTTATTATATTAAGCAGTATGATATATGAAGTATAAGTCCATTTTAGGAACCATATGTGATTAATATCACTATAGATCAACTTATGTATATAATTTTTGCTAACCTTTTGTTTGAGACAGATGGAATGACCCGTCATTCTATCACATGATCTGCAAACACTTCACGAATAACAAATTCAACTTCATTTATTTAAGAGATGAAGTGGAAATTGTTCAAGGCATGAACAACAGTGAGATTGTACCAAAATAAAGTAAGTATTTATTCTAATTCAAATTCTTCAACTTTAGGGAAACGATCATGAAAACCAAAAATGTTGTCCTAGTGCTCTTATATCTGATTAATCAGATGGTACCTTAGATCATCACAAATTTATGGATTTGTGATTGTTGGCTTTTCCATAGCCATGTTCTCTACCAATCTCCATCAGAACATGATGGTTAGATTTTTCTTCCATATCCATATTTTCACCTATGTGGAAACCCAGTGATTAGTTTATTTGGGTAACGGTTACGTTTCATACTTTCATTTTTAAAGATTGGTTTTGGTATTCCTTTTTACGATGTGGGTTTCTATTAAAGAAACTTATGAATAGTAAACCATTTATAACCCCGACGAATTTCGAGAGCGAAATTCATTTTAAGGGGGGTAGAATGTAACAGCCCGAGATTTTATGAAAAATATTTTTTTTATTTCACTAATGTCTTGTGTTGTACGCTACACCAAAAGGAGCTTGCACAACACGCATCCTTGACTTGCCTTCCATTACACGCAATCGCGACCTTCCTCGATAGCGTGTGTAGTACGCAATACCGAGTTTCACTAAACAACGATATGCAATTAAAATATTATTATAACTAGCTGTTATGAATAGTAATAACCACCTTTTTAAATTTTAGAAAATTTAGCTCTCAAAATGGACTTCATTTTTGGATTCGGAGTATCGAATTTAGCCTAAGGTGAAATTTTGGTACTTTTCGGATAACTTTCATATTCTGATGAATAGTGAAAATTACTAAATTATAATTAAAAAAAACTTTTTTAATCGAAATAATTAATAGTGATAAATTATTAATTTGAGTGGTTTTAAAGTATATTTAGAATATATTTTACAATTTAATACAATGTTGGTCATTGATTGTAATTTCACATTTAAACCAGACATAATCAAGTGGCAATCTTTTGATATATTTTGTTTCCTAAAAACACGCTATTTATTTTAACAGCGGGATTTAATTATAAAATTAATTAATGCAACATCTATGTTATGAATTTGGTAAAATAGATTTCATTTTTGAATTCGGAATATGAAATATAGCTTAGGATGAAATTTTGGCATTGTTCTGAAAAACATCAATTTTTGATGAATAGTGAAACTACTAAGTGGTAGTTAAAAAAACTGAATTTTTTATAAAACATAATTTTACCGCTTCTGTGAATGGAATTTCAAAAATCCGAGAGACACGGTTGATGTCAGTAAGTAAAATGTGGGTCAATGAGATGAAAATAATTTTTGGTGAATAGTAACTTTTTACTTTTATTTACCACGGTTAAAAGTAAATAGGGTAATTAAGGGTAAAAATGATATTAATATTACCCTAACACATGTCCTAATTCTATTGGACAAGTGTATCTCGACCAAAAACAACCTTTAGTTTAAAATATTATCATTTAGGCCCACTTGGATTAGATTAGGACATTTATTATTATTTAATTAAAATAAGAGTTAAAAGAGTTAAAATCAAAGTTTATTTACTAAAACATTTTAAATATGGAGTTATACATAAGATAAATTCTACTATAAATATTCATTAGAAAGCTAAAAAGATTTTCTACGTAATGATAATTTATTTATAATTTTTAGACTTTAAATAAATTAATTTATTTATGACACAATGATGATGCAGTAATTACCCTTTTAAGGAAATATTAACATAATTGATGTTATAAATACTCAAATGAATGTAATTTGAGACTTTTTATGAATTCCACTAATTTTATAGCTCACTATGATATATTAGTGTTGATTTAATCAACTTATTTCGAACATATAATTCTTTTATGACTTTCACAAAAATCATATATCAAATAGTGTCAAAATTGAAACAAAATAGTTTTTCAATCAAATATTATATTATTAATTGTTATTTTATTCCTAAAAATCTAAGGTTTGGCAAAATGACTTAGATAAGGATATATATATTAATAATAAACAATTTGGGGTTCGTTTGGCATGTTATAGTAAGTGTATTAACCATATAGTGAAAGAAAACAAAAAGACACGGTAAAAGTTAAATTATTTAACTTAGAGTTAAATCTAATTGATAAGGTTAAAATAATATCCTAAACTTGTCTAAATCCTATTGGATGATATTATTGCGACCCATCCACACTTTATCTTCGAAATAATACCCTTTGTAACCATTATAAACCGATTTTGACTTTAATATAAAATAATATCTTGAGATATTCCTAAGGTTCCCCTCTCCTCCCCTATAAAAGGACACCTCCTCCCCCTCCTCCTCACACAACTTTGAGCCTTCAAGCTCGGCCAAACCCTGCCAAAATCTCTTCTCCACTTACCTAGAATAATCCTAGAGGTTCTGGTCTTCTTCAAATACCAATCTTACTTCCCTAAGTGAAGGATTCAAAGAGGCGTTTCAAAGAAGAGGTAATATCCATTACCGATCTTTTCAATTTCTTTCTTCTTCAACTTCTTCTTCTTTAGTTGTTTCATGATAAAGTAATAACATCAGTATTACTTACATACTGACATGTTATTATAAATATGAAACAACTCTAATTAACCTTCTATCCATCCTATGGAAAAAGGAAATCACCACGCGTGCGTACGTACGGAATACCGTCTCCACGCCGTGGTGTAATCTATTTTCCGCCACCACCTTAATTGGATGGGTATAATGGTTTAATGAGTAACTATATATGATTATTATAAAGTGATATTGATACTTAAATAGTATACATACACTTCAACACAATTCCACGACCATGGGAACGATATCATCGCTCGTGCGTACGTACGGACTACCGTCTCCACGACGCGATGAGATTCATTCTCCATGTTAACCATTTAAGAATGATTAAAAAGTATATATAAGAAATAATAATGAAATAGATGACATTATAAAGCTACTGTATTTATTTATATATGTATATGTATGTCATCTACTTACTTCCATTCAAGACAATAAGGAAAGGAAAACAACGCTCATGCGTACGTACGGACTACCGTCTCCATGAACGGTGCTTTTCATTTCATTTATCTATCTAATATATATATATATATACTGAATATATATGATATATAAATCATATTTTATATTCTTGAAGTAAGTAAATCATGATATAAGTAACAATAATGTCAAGAACAACAATTCAAAACACCTACGATAAATGAAACGATTTTACCCAAAACGCTTCTTTAACATGGAATTTACAAAAGAACGGGTAATATAATGTCATAAGTGAACCATATATGATATCATAACAATGGATATGATTCTTTAATAAGTCAATGACATTATTTAAATCATTATACAGGAGGTTCGGACACATACGATGCAAATCGGGCCTAAGGTAAGGGAAATATCACAATCTCACTTTTATCCGAGATTGTTTTTACTTTGGTAATTACTGGGGTGTATTTTATCATCCACATACATGTTCCCTCAATATGTAATATTATTTCCATCCTTATACAATAGTTTATATCCAATTTTACCCTTCGTTAAGTTTTTTTAAAAAGATATGAAAGGAATCTTTTGTCGTTTTTCGTACGAGGTACTTTTTTACTTTTCCGAAAAAAGTACGAAGAATGTTTTATTTAACTTATACGGCATGAATGGATTTTTAAAACATTATTTGCAAGAATCTTCATTTAAAAGTTTTCATGTTTATTTTTAATCAACTTCTTTTAGTTTATAATTGTATGACATATTATGAAAGGAAAAGTGTTTTTGAATAAGTAAGGATATTTTCCTCAAGAATTCATTTCAAGTGTTTTATCAAAATTATTTTCCATCTAAGATAATATAGGGTTCTGTTTTTATCCATATTATTACATTGATTTGATTATGTTGTGATGGAATTATTTTTATGAATTCCTTTATCTTATATGAATTGTTTTATGATGTCATGTTGTTTAAGAATCCCATTTTTATTATATGGGTTATGAAATGATGTATGATTTATGATTTTGTGGCACACATAAGAATGGTA
Organism: Viscum album; assembly: GCA_963277665.1. Lineage (NCBI taxonomy): Eukaryota > Viridiplantae > Streptophyta > Magnoliopsida > Santalales > Viscaceae > Viscum > Viscum album. Next base: position 1,856,063,757 of record OY728145.1, read on the forward strand.
TCATTATGAGATGGGTGGGACCTATATCTCCCTCCAATGCATTGGGTAAAGATTTTATATCCCATGAGATAGACATGGCTGGAATGGTAGGTTATACCGGTTCAGTGAAACAGGACTGAAACGAGGGTTACTCGATTCAGAAAGGGACTTTGTCCACTAAGATATTCTTGGAAATGAGTCTTGACTAACAAGAAATGATTCTCTATGATTATGTGTGAATGCCACAAAGTTTCATGTTTTAAGTTATGATTATTGTGATTACATTTCACTACCATGATTTATCCCATGTTATGAAATTATGCTCTCTTTTGCAGGCTATGATTTCCAAAATGTTATGTTCTTATAAATACGATGTGATTGATATTTCTTTTGTTTACCCTTACTGAGCATTTGAGCTCACCCTTTTATGTTTTCTTTTCCCCAGGATATAAAGAAAGGTTTTAGGTAAAAAAAAGGAAGATCTTTATGGGAGATGTTGAAGATCATTCACCACGATTCGAAGATTTTATTCCGAGTTTCCAAAGACACTAAACTATTACGATCCTTGTGTGTGTGTTTTTGTTATGTACTAAGTATTCCGCAAAAGTAATGTAATGTTCATGTACTTCAAGCTTCGGGTCTCTACAAAATTTCATTTATATGCCTTATATAATCCACAAAGGATTCTCGTTTCATCTCATTTTAGTGGTGTATGTATAAAATCTCTGTCTTGATTTATCCGGGTGTGCTCTTCCACCCATCTGAATGCTGCCAAGATGGATGGGGCCAAGGTATAACATCTTTATATATATATATTTTCCCCATCTTAATCTAATATTCCGAGGGCCTTGGTTCCCATTTGAAAAAATATAATATAGATAAAATGATTTAGAATTTAAGGCCTCAATCATTACATTTCATGAACCCATGAATTAATCCACAAAAATTGGCAAGTTCACTCGTAAAATCCGAATGCAATATTACATTCATTCCAGTCCCTCTAATATGAATATTTGGACCTTTTCAAATAATAATAATTCAGTGGATCAGATCTATGTTGATGAGAAATTAATCACTAAAAAACTGACTATAGTAACTATTATCTCATTTTTCCCCTCCATATATCGAAACAATGATGATCAAAGGAGGGAGTCCTTATGGAATGGTCCCGATGCCTTCAACCTAGGAATATCCTAATGAATAGTTAGAGGGGAAAATAATGTCATATAAGATCCAGCTGAAAAAAAATTTATAATGGACTTTCCTTAGAAAGATAGTGTGGATTGTTTTTCAATTCATGGTCAACAAGGTGGATTATGAACATGGACTACAAATGCGATCGGTTGATGTGTTGAAATAGCCAAAGAGGGGGTCTTGGAACATGGTTTTACCTTGATAGATTCCTAGAAAAATGATCATTCCACATCTACCTACCATAGTGAAATGGTTTCTCACCAAGAGTGAGGTATGTCTGATCATTCACCCGTGATGTTTTCATTTCTTCCTAGTAAAATGAGCAGCAAGCACTTCATATTCTCCCACCTACGGTCTCAAATTCATGTTTATAACAAGATTTTTATAGATTCATGGTACAAATTGGACCTAGGGAATTCATGTATAAGGATACACAACATGTTTATGTGATTTGAAAATACCCTACAATCATGGTTCGGGGAGAATCACCCTCGTTCATAGGACATGGATATGGTAAATAAAGAAATATGCTAGTTATAATCCATCCATAAATAGGATTGAAATGAATTATTCCTTGAAGATATCTATAACACGAAAAGATACTCTGTTCGAAATGATCTAAATATACGAATGTCAAGAACAAGAGAAATCATGAACAAGGTGTCCTAGAGAAAGTGATAAAAATAAAACTTATTTTTAGGCCTATATAATGAAAAAATGGTGCATCAGTAGACCCTATAAATTGATAGGGGATAGTTCTTACACTGAAGACGATGATATAATTGGGTGCATGTTTCATTATAATTTTAGGTTTCTCCATGTATGTCGTAACCCACTTGTGCCTGATGGATACCTAGGTAGATATTCTATGTTCCTAGAGGTGGTTCCAAAAAATTGTCTCCAATTAGAACAATGCATCCATGAAAGAAATACCTATTCAAAAGGAAATTCGTGAGCCTATAATGGTCCTAATTCCTACGACTAGCCTAGGAATAGCCATCTTCAAATATATTTATTTAGAGACTCATGGTCCATGTTTAGGAATGATATCATTATGTCTAATCACAAATATTTTTCATTGGGGGGGGGGTCTCTACCATAGGTATCCTATGAACATAATTTAGTGATCATCCACAAAATCAAAGACCATTCCTCCCTCTATCACTGCAGACCGATGAACATGTGTAATGAACATTATAATTTCTTTTAAAGTGTAATTAAATGATGTATTCCATTACATATTCCCCGCTGTATGTCTATGGAGAAACACATATTCATCAAAGGCCAATCAATCTAAAGGTCCATAGCTCTCTTCCATGTGATAATTGGTGGTATTAACTTTATAGACCATAACTAAAGTGTGGAAATAAAAATTGATATGGATAAATCTCGTGATCAAATTATGTAGATCATTATCAACATGGTGCTAATAGATGTATGATAATTATCTTAAATGAAAGTAAGAGGTGAGTCTTAAGAATGAATTCAGTTCATGAGGAGTATTTTCATTGGAGAGGATAGACCATCAAAATGGTAAAGAGTAGTCCTTAATTCTAAAACAAAGGCGCATATAGATGGGACAATTAATTATTCATTATCCCATACATAATGAAATGAAATTTTCTAATTGAGTAACTTGGTTCCCTATGTCTTCAGGTATTTTTAATGTTCATTATTTATATCCTATTGTAAGAAAGATCAACTATCTGGTCTTGAATAGGAAAAATAATCTTTTATCCGTTGGAGGTAGGATCACACTTTTTAATAGTGTTCTCTTGGATATTACTATTGATGTATTATAAACAATTAATGTTTCCAAAAGGGACATATATAATATTTAATGGATTTTTGTGGGGTTTATTTGGGATTTTCTTTCGAAGGTGAAAAAGGGTGGGCATCCAAGGCCAAAATTGAAAGTCCAACCTAGGAAGGGTGTATCAACGTGAGAAATATTTGTTGATTATTTTCACTATATTAATAAAAAAATGTCATTGGATATAATGGATTAACATAAACCTTTTATAAAGTCAGTTTCTACTTAATTTAGTGGTAGTGGAAAAGTGTTAGGACTAAATTCATCCCCATTGTGGACCATGATTTTCCCTCACATATCAACTCTTCCACCTCTCACCAAATGGATTGTGGGGAAATTGAAAATTATATTCTTGAATCAGAACTGGGGTAGCTCATAGATTTAATTCCCTAGGTTCTCTTGTCCATGTATCACATTTAGGGAGTGGAAATCATACAATATGTTCAATAAGGAATTCATAGAATATAATTGGCTGTAATTTTATAATCTAGTTGAATTGAATATAGAATCGAACCACTGAATATTCACCCCCTCTATTTAGGGGTCTTTTTCATTAGGAAATTACAAAAGGAAATGTTAGGATAGAACCATATTGATAGATGGAATGATATTCTATGGTGCAATATGATTCATGAAAAATACAATTTTTTGGTCTGGGAAATAGGGAACTATGTAAATTCTATTGACTATAATATCAAAAGTATGGGAATATACCTCGCATTCAGGATTACATACTACAAGGATCATCAAGATGATATATTGGACCACATATTTGTGGAAGATGATTTAGTGCATGTTATCTGGAGATCCTTTGGTAATTTTACTGCTTTCTCATCATAATAGTACTAAGGTGGACCATTGTAGGACAGATGGTTTCATGGTGTGGGTGACGTGGGTCCACAACGGATAAAAAGGGATACATTTTTGGTCATTATTGTATTTTATACTTGGAAAGCAATGAACATGACTCTTCATGTGGAGTTATTTATAAAACAGAGTCTCTTATCATCAAAAAATGAACCTGCAACTCAAAATCATCAAACTTTTCATTATATGGTGTGAAACACCAGCATTGGTACCTCTACAGATGATTACCGCTCAAAATAATTATATAAATGGTATTTCCCAAGGGAACTAGGTTCAATAGACCCCCTCTCTAATTGGTTGTACAACTCAACACAAACCATTCATGTATCCTTGGTGAAATGGGGAAGGGGGTTTTATGACTCCCGGGGAGCTGTTATTCTATTTTTTATAGCTCATATTTATATAGATCACTATATCCACGCTAGGGGAAATTCCATTCTCATGGGGTTGTGCTTATATCAGAAAAGGAATATAGATTTAGCCTAGTTGGAAGAATAATCCATTATTTTACACAATTCATTGCATAGAATAGGTACTACATGATGTTCAATCTCTTATATCATCAGATGGTTCCAAAGAATTCACAATAGTAATCATCATGTAATGAATTATTGGAACAAGGTTAAAAATGAGGGGTAACACCTAGAATTTATAGAAATACATGGTTCTAGAGTCACCTATTTCCCAAGATAAAACCACTGGATGCATGAGAGTGGATTCCTTGTAATAAGCAATACCTTTGGTCTGCACTATTTTAGTCCTCCCTAGATCATTCTTTATCTTTTATTCTCTAGTATATATTCTTGAGAATTTTTATTTACATAAATGATGATGATGCAGGGAAATTTAAACAGAACTCAAATTCATGAATTAAAAATATGAATATCTATCACTTGATACACACTTTTTAGTTCAATAAATATGACCACAAGTACCCTAAATTTAAAAATAGTCTAATAAAATTTCTTCTTGTTTTCTACAAATCTAGTGAATCCATTTGGTTTTCAAAGAATCACTCATAGTATATGGCATGTTATGTAAGTAAATTATAACTATCCAACATGGAAATCCATTAAACACAAATATTTTCTGTTATCACTAATTATATAAGATAAATAACAATAGATCAATAATATTGATTTTTATTTGGATCCATTGATCAGTGATTTAAATTTATTGTCGTTTTCAAGTGTTACATTTTTGATTAATACAAAACTAAAAATTTCACATTACGATCCATGTTGTATGGGATGATAAAGGGATTTCATGCTTATATAATTTTTTAGGATATATTATTAGAGGAACCTACGGGTGTCCCAATTTTGAACAAGGCGCATAACCAAATAGAATAAACCATTCATCGAAGACGTTTTTTCTAGGAATTCATTGATCTCTACCCTAGTGATATAGATAATGATATTTGATGAAATCATTTGATGGGATTTCATAATAAGGTATCAAATCGTCTCCTAGAATAGGTGATCAACTATTTTATAACGTAAGAGTTATAGGATATTCTTTTGGAAAAACTCATTTGAAAATCATTACAAAAACCAGTTGAAAACTAAGATCAATTTTTTTAATTAATATAATGGGAATGTTTGTAAATTAGAAATTTTATTGATGTTATCCAATTGGAAATAAATATATGTGATAGTTTCTTTAGAACATTACTAAATGAATATAGAAAACAATATATGGAAATAAGGTTATGATGCACATAATTGAAAAATGGTATGATATGTTTTGACAACAGTGAAGAGAGAACAATATAATTTTCTTCTTCTAGATTCATACACTCTTTCTAGGAATGAGAGTTATTGGTTTTGAAACTTCATGAATGATGTAAGGGTTCTAGTGGTTTATTTGAAAAATATCGAGAATATTGTTCCAATGGATTATTTAGTGTTTAATGTACTGAAATCACATGACTTCCATGTTTTAATGCCAGATCTAATGAATGTAGAATTCAATTGCATTTTTTCCAAGATTATCAATCTTGTATTATTGAACAAGGGGGTAAAGAATATTATGGTCTCGTTAGTGGTGTGGGATTAAAGGTATCACACTCAACATATTGTGAGAAAATAAATTAAAAAGGGGGTAAAGATAATGAAAATTCAATAAATAAAGGCACTATTAGTTTACATATAAGACGAAAATAATTGTTAGACAGAGTTTTTAGGAAGTTTTATGCGCTGGAATCAAATAGATAAAAGAATTCAACAAAAACCACTAGGTGAACCCACCCCACCATAATTGAGGGGATCCATTACCCAAAAATGATGTCATAGAAGAGGTAATAAATAATGTCAAATTTTTTTAAGTGAAATGTTAATTAAGTAGTCCCTGAAACCTTCTTTATACTGATATTCTATACGTTGAAAACCATTGTGATTTTATCTATCAACATCCATCCATTTCCTTGTGTTGATGGGTTCCATGTACAATATCCACAGAGATATTATACATAACAAAAACAACCAATATTTCATGTGAAAGTGTGGATTCACATATCTAATGAGTTGAGTGCTGAGCTACAAGTTCAACGTGATGATACAAATATTTATATGGAATATCTGGGTACTAATACTTGTGTTCCATGATCTTTTGATCTTGAAAACAAATATCTTAACAAGGATGTATTTGTTTGTAATTTTTTTATGACAGCCCATTTAAAATTAATGAAAAAAGGCATGAAGTGATGACTGTTATTAAATATAGACAACGGGATGGGGTGAAATAGAAGGATGAATAATAATGATCTAAAGGATCAACCAACCAATTGAAAAAACCATAAAAAGTACATTCACCCTACATTCTCAACTTCCGAATTTAATAACTATAACAGGTCATGAAGATACCATATTAAAATGTTTTGATATTACCATAATTGATTTTGAATAATTGAGTAATGGAGAGACCATTACCGACTATATCGGTCTTGAGAATATAAATGAATTCCTCAAGAATGAATGTCTCTTATTAACATTTTTAAACTTATACATGATGTGTTTTTTCATGTTTTTTAATCAAAAAAACTCATTATATTTGTAAATTATGAATAAATAATAATCATAATTATTTTAGAAATATATATCTATAATATTATATGGGAACACCCTATGTATATAAATTTGGGGGCATTAGTCCTCACATCACATATACACAACTACTATCATTTGAACCAATGAAATAAGAACTAGTAAAGGGAAAACTATCCACATTGTTTGAGTGAAAATTTATAGATGATATGAGATTCTCAATACCCATGATAAAGTGGTAAAACATTATAATTTAATCATATAAAACATATTTTAATTCATTTAATTAAATATTCTGTTTATGTTCTTATCCAAAATTAATTTCTCATTGAAATCAATATCGATACTCTAATGATTTATTTTATTGGACTTAATGCATGGAAATACATCAAACCGACCACACAAGTAGAAATTTAACAATTTCTAATACACTATATTGAAAATTTTAAAAAGAAACATGATTTAATAAATTTTCTATTATGTTTTAATGAAAAATAGGGTTTGATATGGTGGTTTTTTAATATCATCAAATCAGGGAATGAAGACAGTCCATGGGAACAAATAACCAGTCAACATTTACAAATGGATAAGTATTTTGTTATATATAAAAACATTTCTCTATAAAAAAATTTAAAACAATTACATATTTTTCAATGTTTCTATAGCAAAAAAAAACTAGTAGAAACAATAGTGGTATTTGTGTTTGAAAATTATGGAAGATATCATATTCTATCCCAAAATGGGCATCCCTAAAGAGGTTTCTTGGAAAATAATTAAAATTTCATTTAATTTTTTTAATCAATGGTTTATTTATATTTTCCTAGTATTAAGAGGACTATATCCAGTCCCCATATTCAAAATAATGAATACCTTTTTTTAAATGAATGTGCAGAATACATGGGATCAAATTATATGGAGACATTAGGATGTGGTGACTTTTTACTACATATTTAACAAATTTTCTCATAATATTATACAATTTGTTTAGTTAAATTTAATATTAATTTTATTTGAAACGTATTTTTTTAATTTTCAAATATATCATGAATAAATTAATTCATTTACAATGTTGATAAATTCATGATGATTCGTGTTTCTTTTTATTAGGAAATAGATTGAACTTTTGGAGTTATAAAACAACAATACTATTAGATAAATTTTATATCTTAGTGCATTGTCGAATAAGAAGGAATGGTGTGATGTCTAGGAATTAACCAAACCACAATCTGAAACATGTTATTCCTGGTATGACTCAATGTGTATGCTTTTTTTAATTTACATTTTAGTATAAAATAGACATTTAATACTCAAAAATGTGAAGAAACATTTTGGTTATTATGTTTAAAATTTATGAAAGATATAGTTCTTCACCAAGAAACTAGCATCCATAGAGAAGTAATTATAATGATAATGATAATTTCATTTAAAATACACATTAATCCATTATTTATTAGTATTCATCTAGTAATATTGTGAATGTTTATAATCCTCATATTCAAAAGAGTAAATAGATTTATTTAAAAATGAATTTAAATAATACATGGTTTTAGAATATATACATACAATATCTAGAGGTGAATTTGTACTATTGTTGTTGATAATTTTATAATAATTTTCTTAACTACATCTTAGTTAATTTCCATATCATTTCTATCTTATTATTATAATGTTAATTTTAAAAAATATCATGCATAATGATGATATACTTCTGAAAAACTCATGTACAGTGATTGTGCACTAAACAAGGATGAAAAACATTTCTTTGTATTCAATAATGCATTCAAAAATTTGAGTTGTCAAATAGTAATACTATTAGTTAACCACATACAATGAATGAATTAAAAAATAAAAAGAAATGGTGTGATATTTAGGAGTCAACCCCAACTCAATTTGATACACGGTATTCCCAGTATTACTGCAAATCAATTTTTTAGTTTAAAATTGACATTTTAGCTTGTAACACGTGTTACATAGACCAGATCATGTGAATTCATTCATTTGATTGTATAAACTATTAAAATGATTCATAATTCATATTTGATGTATAGAAATTAGCCACACCTCAGAAGAATAAATGATGTACCCAGTATGATAGTGCTAGTAATATGTTCAAATATACTCATTCTTGAGAGAGATTCTATTTTCAGGCTACAATTGAGATAAGGGTGATAGATAAATCAATTGATAATATATACAGACGTCATGAAAAGCAAAATTTATACAACATTTTAAGGAAAATTGTGTAGTTAATATATATAATACTATTATTTTAATTTCCTTATCATTTATTCCTAACACAAAATATTTTTCATAGATATTTTTGAAATTCATAGTTTTATTTTAACTTTGTAAAAAATTTCAACAAAGAGATAAAATTTTCTTTTTTTATGGATGAAGAAACTACATGCTGACTAAAATGTGAAGTGAATCAGAAGGATGCATTTAGAAAAATATTTTTAAATAGTTTAATGGAAATGTATGAAATCCCAAAATATATATCATGAACATTATCTAAAATGGTGTTGGAATCATAAAAACCTCAATCTGATATATTGGTTTCTCAATATGACTCAAAGTATATGTTTACAATTTTTAATTTAAATTATTGAGTAAAAGAACAATCATTTACTAAAAAATCCAGAAAATCATTCCAATTGTTTTCATAAATTAGTTCGATGATCAATAAGTAATTTGAGATGGGTAGGAATCAACAATTCCTCTATATGATACAAGGTGTGTCTGGTATGACATAATGTTCATGTTTTCTGTTTAAAATTGGCATTTTAGTTCAAAACACAAATCACATATTCAAAACTCTGAATTAACACTCTAATCGTGTTGATAAATTAGGATAATAATCCATAAGACATTTTTTATGGATAAGAATAATCATCAACTCAATCCAATATAGGGTATTCCATGTATGACATAGTGTGTATGTTATCTTTTTAAAATTGTCATTTTAGTTTAGAACATGTGTCCCACATTGAAAACTATGAAATTATGCTCATAGTGTCTTGATAATTTAGGAAAAAGATTTCCAAGTCATTTTTTATATGTAGGAATCAGTTTCAAAATAAATCAACACATGACGTATGTCACACCCCATCTCCCGAGTACACGGAGCAGGTTCCATACAGAAGATAGAATTTGGTTCGGGATCTAGGAAACTAGCTACTACAGAAATGTTTCTTCTTCTAAAAGATGTAACCTGAAATATTTTTAATTAAAAACGTAGGGTGAGCATATGAATGTCCAGTAAGGGGTTTAAAAATAACATATTATACCAAAATATATCCCATGAAAACATTTTTTAAATCCACTCATAAAAAAATCTTCTTAAATACGAGGTGTATAACTTTCACACATCATAAAGGTACTCAATTAATAGCATGATAACAAAGATACACAATTCAAATATTGGCATGCTGAATAAAATAAATTCCAAACATATATGACATAAGAATATGTATGCACAAATAAAACAGCTAAGCGTAATAAATATTCAGAGTTTCACATAAAATAATAACTATAATTTCATACACTGAATATTAAATCCCTGAGTTCTAAACATATGTCATGCTATAAATATACAGGACATTCTAAAACATGTTTTCAAGGCCTTGGCCAAGAGTTCTAATGATTTAAGGTATCGGGTAAAAATCCATAATCTCTGTTAAAAAAATATTCTACTAGTCGAATATTTTTCTGTTTAATTAAATTACATAGTCATAATGAGGGATGTGAATATGCCAGATTTTGTCAATGCCTCGTGCCACGACCAAGGGGTATCTATAACTGGACCCCATCCCGGAGAGCCTCTATAACTGGACACCAACTCGGAATGCCTCTGTAACCAGACACCAACATGGAAGGTCTTCTGTAACTGTACCCCAACCTAGAGGGCTTACATTTACCGGTCCCAAACCCAGAACATACTAGGTCCAATGCATTTCTCATATCTCAAAATCAAATTGCATATACCACATTGATTTATTAATTAATTATCATATTTAGTACACATATTACATGGATTCATAATTCACATTATTTAAAGTGTCCCATATCACCTTTTATAATTAAATGCTTATCTCATAAATTATCAATAATAAATTGTTTGATTATAAAATAAAATAGTAACTTTTCAACTCTTCCATAGTAATAAACATTTAATACATGCTCATTATTCATGCTAAATTAATTTGATGGAAAATGGAAATGATGTTGGACTAAATTATAATGTGTCAGATATCAATTAGGTAATAAATCCCTCAGTGACATGTATAATATAGTAAACATTATATTCACATGTGATATATATTTAATACACACAAGTAATGAATATATGGGGTTACAATATAAAAAGATAGTTCTTTAATTTTCATAAGCCTTTATTTATGGAAATAAATATTTGTAGCTTTAAATGACTAATTTTGAAATTAGATGGATGCCATTTTTACAAAAAACAAGTGCTGATAAATAGTCATGTCTTATTAAATGGCCATGCCTTATGTTGCATAGCATTTAGGGCCACTTGTTTTTAGTGCATCATTTGTTTTATGTAATGCATATATTAAATTAAACATCTCAAAAACATACTTTAACCAACTATGTTTGTTTTTCCCATGCTAATTCACATTATGATTAAAACATATAGGTGCATACACATAACTATATATATATATATGTATATATACAAAAAAATATGTACATGTCGCACCCTTAATTTATAAATTCCAAAAACTAAAATTACATATGAAAATATGTGTGTGTGTGTGTGTGTCTGTGTGTAAGCATATTAACATCTTACAAGAAATGTAATTTCATTATTAATTACAACCATAACATCCTAAAACTAATTCATATTATAATCAAATGAAATCCCTTCTGAGAACTAGAAAATTAGATAGTATCAATATGTAAATAAATATTCCATATATCATTTGCAAATTAACTAGGTAGATTAAAACTCTATGGGTGTATGTGTAAAAAAATATGTCATTACATTTGAACCCAAAACATTATTTGCATCCAATTCTTTGTTTAAAGATTTTCATTCATCGTTAATAACATAAAATAAAGATAAATTGAATTTTGTGTGTATGTCCGAATATACACTAAGTGTATAATAGAAAATAATTATAAATTAAAATAAACCTTAACTTATGTACACATAAAATAATAATTTATATATGTGTACATATATATTTACATATGTATATACAAACATAATACTTCTTTAATTTGATCAAATTAATTAAAAAATTATAAAATATATATTTAATGAAAACTATTAAAAAATAACCCATACAAGTCATAAGATCATAAAATAAACATTTGAGGAAAATTATAATTAACAATTACTTCAAAAATAGATTTTAGACATTAAACATAATTTAAATAAATGGAAAAATCAAACTGATATAATAAGGGAATTGCGAAGAAATTATAAGAAAGTCCCTTGAATCTATTATATTATCCGAACCCAAAAACTGAAGGTCCCGAATCAACACAGAAGAAATATTAAACTAAACTATAAGGTTATAATATCATGGATATATATATATATATATTCGTATATACTCTCAACGAAATAAACAAGGAAATTTTAAATCCCTTACAAAAACAGAAATTAAAATTTGAAAATAATACTTTGTAAAATCCGAACACTAAAACATGTTTCTTTTTCCTTGATGGATCCTGATGCTTGGATACACTAAGCAAGGATGTGGAAGTTGGGTATGAGATACTCTCACCAAAAACACAAATATAAAACACCATAAGATAGTGCAGAACTATCCATAGATGGAACAAAGAAATTGCACTCACTGGTATATATATACACTCAACCAATCTTACCTAAGAAGGCTTTGAAACTAGGTAATCATAAAAATTATTAATATAAATTCAAACGTAAAAATATATATTCTCGTTGATATTGACATAAATGGATCAAATTCATTTCCAATCTTTTAATAATCCAAAAAGAAAAAAAAGAACATGACAATTCATCTATAAACAAAATAGGACTGCAGTTATGACAATGAAACCCGTAGAGACAAATTAATAAACAAACAAACACAAGTTGTTCATAGTCCTAAAGTAAGGTGGAAGGCAGACCACATAATGACACTAACAAAGACAAAATTGATAAAATGCAGATTAAATTACTTCAAAAATGTCCAAAATAGTCTATATCTAAAAACCCTAGCAATTTATGTTGAAGGAGAACATATATATAGATCCTACCCATGAATTGATAAATTGAAACTCAAACCTCAAACAAGACCCTACAACGATGGTCATAAAACTCCTCTTCTACCCCTAGACAAAACCCCATCACGACTTAGCCCCAACTCCATTGTTATGAAGTTATGCATCCCGGTTGCGCGACACAGAGACCTCGACGAACTCGACTCTGTGCGACTCCAACGAAGTCACTCAACCTGCTCATAGAAACCCCCACACGACGCACCAGACCTCAGACTAATGAAACCCTTCGCATGGCCCGACCACCCTCCCTCCCTCTTCATGCCGCTACACGAACTCAGGCACCCGGAAACCATCTACGAGATTCCTATTTTTTAATTATTTATTTTGTTTGATTTTATCCTTTTTTATTGTTTTTTAATTTTCCTTTTTTTGTTGGTCCATTTCCGCATAACCCAAATCTGGGTCTCCTACACGATTCCTTCCCCTTTTATTATTTTTCCAGATTTCATCCTATATTATAATTAAAATTTTGATATTATTATATTTTATTCTTATTTACTTATATCATATATCATATTATCAATAGATTTTAGAAAAAGAAAAATGTTATAACAAAATTAATAATCTATTAAACATATTTATGAATACATTTCTAAAATTGTAAAATTTATTGAGTTCATTTATAAAATACATAGTTGTATACTTCCTATAATATGCTTATAATGTTATAATTAAATTGATATTTTCAATTGTATTATCCTATTTTGTACCACATATTATATGTTTGAAATGTTTATATTATATATGTATAATTTTATTAAGAAAAGTTATAAGTGATAATTAATCTAATAATTATGTATAAATCCCATATATTAAATTAAATAATTCTCCGAAAATTATAGAGTATACATATACATATCATATTTTGAAAATATAAAACGCATGTATTAGATTAAGTATTTGTTCGCATATTTAAAACTGTTCACTTTTACAAAATATTGCCAATAAAATATTTTAAAGCAATAATCCTCAATGTCATATATAAAATTATAATATTAGTTTTATATAGTTATAATTTAAAAGATTTTTACATATGCATATATATATATATGTATGTATATGTTTATATATAAAATATTTGGAAAATAAGCCAAAAAACTAGTTATGTTATTATAGTTATAATTAAAATATTCTAAAATATAATTATTCGGTAATAGTAAATTATGATTGACAATAAAAGTTATTTTTATTGTTTAAACAATGTGTGATAATATTTACATGGACGTTTGTACTTAGTTCAGATAAAAAAATAAAACCTCGATATTAATATTAAATGAGAAACATGTTATTTGGGGCATTAAATTATTCCCCCTACAATGAATTACATCCTCACAATTCTAAAATATTTATTCCAAAACCACACCAACAACAGACACACATCACTCATGAGATCCCTTTACCAGGAACACCGCCGATGGTAGGGTGCTGATGACCTCAGGTGGATTCCTTGTGTAGTATTCAACGTCTCAATTTCCCTAGCCAAGACACACTGTGAACAACTAGGGTCATACCTGTTACTAAATCACATGGCCTTTTATATATAGGCATGAGAATTAAAGAGGTTGGAAATTTCTGAATGGGCTAATTACGTATAATTCCTACACACCCCATCATTCATGAAAATATTGATGTCGTAGAGTTCTCCGATAAACTACAATGTAGGACCTGGAATATGTAGGCCGCTTTATAGTCACCATCCAAAGTAGATTCTATAAATTCACCTACAGCTATTTAGTTATCATCCAAAATGAAATATAGAAAAGGAGCTTCGTAATACTATCATCTTTTCCTATATGCAACAAATTTTTTAAATTTCTATATGATAATATACAAGATTTATTCCTTGGTAAAGATGAAGGATTTTTAGGCAGTTTGACACCCGATATAGTTGATCCTAGTACAACCTATGGTTTTCAAAAGTGTCATAGTACTCTAAAAATAAAATTACCATTATACTTTCTACTATATCCATTGGGAGATACAGAAGGCGGGATGCATCTGCCATCTGAAATTTAACGGAATCTACCATTTAGTAAGACATAACCTAGATTTTTAGTATTGTTATAATTTTATCAGATGTCTCCAAAGAGACATAAGACTGGTATTTTTGTTTTCCAGGAATAAATCATATTTAGTAATACTTAAATAAATTTTTCTCTGTTTAGTTCTGTTTTTCCAGAGTTAACTAAAACGAATCCTCTAATACAAACTATCACAACCCAGCTCCTTAGCACCCAAATCCTATGCCGTATAGAAAATTGAATTTGGTTCTGGATCTGGGAAACCATCTTCTACTGAAATGTTTCTTCTGCTAAAAGTTGTAACCTGAATTTTTTTAATTAAAAATGTAGGTTGATCATATGAATGCCCAGTAAGGTGTTTAAAAATAACATACTATACAAAAATATAACTTTTGAAAAAATTATTTATTCTCTTTCATAAAAAATATTCTTAAATAAAAGTTGTAACACATAAACACATCACAATGGAACTCAATTAAAAGCATGCTAACAAAGATACACGATTCGAATATAGGCATGTTGAATAAATGAAATTACAAACATGTATGACATAAGAATATGTAAGCACAAATAAAACAGCTAAGTGTAATAAATAATCATAGTTGTGCATAAAATAATAACTAAAATTTCATACACTGAATACTAAATCACTGAGTTTTAAAAATATGTCAAGAAAAAAATATACAGGACCTTCTGAAACATTTTTTCAAGGCATTGGACAAGATGTATAATGATTTATGGCATCAGCCAAAAATACCTAATCTCTTTTAACCAAATATTCTACAAGTCAAATATTTTTCTAATTAATTAAATTACATAGTAATAATGAGGTATGTGCATATGTCGGACCGTGTCAAGTCCTTGTTCCAAGACCTAGGGGCTATCTGTAACCGGACCCCAACCCAGAGTGGCTCTGTAACCAGACTCAAACCCAGAGTGCCTCTTTGACTGGACACCATCCTGGAGTGCATCTGTAACCAGACACTAACCCGATGGGTCTGCAATAATTGGACCCCAACCCATATAGATTAAATTTACCGATCCCAAACTTGGAATATACTAGCTCCAATGCATTCCTCATATCTCTAAATCAAACTGCATATACCACTTTGATTTATTAATTAATTATCATTCTCAGTACACATATTACATGGCTTCATAATTCACATAATTCAATGTGTCCCAAACCACCTTGAATAATTAAATTCTTATCTCATAAATTATAAATAATAATATATTTCATTATCACATAAAATAATAACTTTACAACTCTTCCATAGTAATAAACTTTAAATACATGATCATTATTCATGCTCAATTCATGTGATGGTAAACAGAAATGAAATTGGACTAAATTATAATGTGTCAGTTATCAATTAGGTTATAAATTTCTAAGTGACATGAATTATATAGTAAACATTATTTGCACATGTGATATTGAATTAAAACACACATGTAATGAATGGATGGGGTTCATAGATAAAATGATAGTTCCTTAATTTTTCCTAATACATTATTTATGGAAATAAATATATGTAGATTTAAATGACCAATTTTGAAATGAGACGGATGTCATTTTGTAAGAACCCGGTTTTTTCTACTAAAGACTTTGAAATATTGTTGATGATATTCCAGATCAGTTCCCTCAGATGGCGTGCGATTACGAGCCCCGGAGTGGCCAGAATTAAATTTTCAGTGCGTTCACAATGGAAAAAACAAATAAATGGGATAACTCCTAAACGGTGATCCGGATCAGATATCCGAGTGTACGGATGGGTCCGGAATGGGGTGTTTACCCTATGAAAGACATAAAACTTGTCGGCGCGGGAATGTTAAACGGATAAATTAATTAATTAGTTTATTCATTTAATGTTGAAACACAGGTATCTCTTAAACGGTGGCTCGGATTGGAATACTGAGGGCACCGTTGAGTTCGGAGCGTTCCGTTTACCCTAGGAGGGGTGTAAATTTTGCAGGCGTGGCCCGTCTATGAAAAATGGCCCCAGTGGCGTTTTCGTAATTTGGCAGCCTCAGGCGCTAAGTTTTATAACATGTGAATGGCATCTTGAATTAAAATTCTGAGACCACCGTTGCGCTCGGAGCGTCCTCTTTACCCCTGGGGCGACCTTCTTTTTGTCCACGTCGGGAGCAGAGTTGGGGCGTGCCGGGCGAATGTTTTAAGTATTTTCTACATAAACAATTCCCCCCCACTCATCTTCTTATTCTTCTTATCCTGGGAAGCCCCATCCCTCTCCTCCACCACTCCATTGAGGCACCTCCGGCGAGGCATCTCCGGCAAGGTAGTGGTGTGGCGGCGGACACCACGTGAAGCTCCGGGAACGCCCATGAGGTTGGATCGTACATTTCGTTTTTAGTTACCCGCACCTACATTGAGATCATTTTTCACTAAAGATTCATTGTCAAAACATTGATCAAAGTCCATGAATGCATAGTAGAGTTAATTCCCTCTTCAATGCATCTTTCGGATTTAAATTCCGAGCTCCTTGGAATCCGCAATCATCTGCCGAAGTTCGCAGGATTTCGGGTTCCGGTGAGTTCAAGCGACGGAACGGCTCGGTGGAGGCGACGGCGCGGCTCGGTGGAAGCGTTCGGCAGCACGAGTGTTCGGCGGAGGGTCGGCTGAGTGCGAGGTGGTGGGCACCAGCGCGAGGATAAGCCAGCCGCACGAGGCGGCAGCTCCAGGTGGTGAGGTCGAGCCGCAGGGGCGCATCAACCCCGCGGTCGCGGCGTGCGACCCCCGCACAGGGACAAGACCCGCGTGACGCGGGTCTTCGCACAGACCAAGTAACCAGCCACAGACCGCTCAGTGCGCGGTCCGCTGGTCAGTGGCTGGACCGCGCGGTTGGACTGCGGCCCGACCCAGAACGGGCGAATCGGCCGGTTCAGGCCAGTCCGGCCGAAGGGGCCCTGCCCTGAGCGTTCGGATGCCCGTAATTTCTACTACGGGCATCCCGTTTTAGTGCCGTCTGCGGCGGTGGAACCGTATCGTTGAGGCAGACTTTTTGAGATGGTTTTGGAAATTTTTAATTCCAGAAACGAGGGGCCTCGGAGGAGCGATGCGTCTTGAAGTGGACGAGTGATTTTCTTGAGATTCTAGTTTTGGACAGCGTGGACTCGTCCGACATCTGTTTTCAGCGCTGTCAGTGGTGTTGCGACCCTGGCACTGAGGCGGAGGTTTCATGTGCATTTCTAGGCGTTGAGGACGAATTTGAGGCGCAAGCCCCATTGCCCGTCTCTTGGGCTGCGTGCAGTGTTTCATGACTTTTTCCTCGGACGTCTATATGGGGCGTGCAAGTAGTCGATGTTGGGTGTTTTTCTGGGGGCATCGTGCTGGCACAGTCTACCCGCTGTAATTCCACACGATGGTGTGGGGCCCATGAGGGCCGTTTGGGCGTCGACGGTGATTTCCCATCTTTATCACCAGGCGACCGTTTTGGACAAGTTAATAGTCCATCTTGTGTGCTTTTTCGAGAGGATCGCAGTGGTTCGATCCGTTCGTTGTGTTTCGGGACCGGGTCATGGGTCCCACGAAGCATCGCTCGTGTGCGGTGCGCCGGAATGCACCTTTTTCTCCAGATATCCATTACACTCATATGAGTAGTGATTTTGATGTGTTTTCCCGAGGGGATCGAAATGGTGTGACGTAGCCGACTGTTTTTGGGGCTGAGGCTCGGGATCACGGGACGTCGTTCGGGCGTGAGGCGGTGTTGGTGACTTTTTCGTCAGATATCTGTTGGAGGCAAGTAGGTAGTCGATATCGCATGTTTTTCGGTGAGGATTACAACGGTGCGATCCGTTTGGTTGTGTGGAGCCTCTTGTGCGATCTTGTTAAATGTGGAAGCCTGGAAGGTGGTCTAGTGGAGGTTCGCCCTACCTTGTTTGTAGCAGAACCTTGGTGTGTAATCGCGTGCACTCCAGTGTGTGTGATGTAAATGCTAGAAATGACGTGGTTGGTCGTGCCTGGGCCTTTGAGGTGGAGTTGTTACATCATGCCATCGTGTTGAATTTTGGTGGCGTGTGCACGATAGCCCTTGAGATGGTGACGTTGTATACTCTGGGAGTATACGAGAGCACTTGGAGGTACGTGTGGTTCGTACCTGAGAGATTGGTGCACTTGGTTGTGTTTGACTTTGGGCCACATGTAGTGTGGGCCGCATGTGCGTGTAGAGTTATACTTTGCATTCTTTGACCTCTCACTATGTAGTGGGTCCCTTTGTGATCGTTGTTTGACCAGTAGGGTGGAGTTTTCCCGCTGGCTCTGTGCTCGTTTGTTTGACCAGCAGGGTTTAGTGGTCTCCCCTGGTTTCATTCTCGATGGATTGTCCGGTAGTAGTGCCAGTGACACCTAGTGATGGAGTAGATGCTACACCTATTTTGGGTGAGTTGTTCTGGAGTTGGGAGGTTGCGTGATACCCACTCCATGCTGGTTTGGCCAATGTTATACACTCTAGTGGAGATGGCCAGAGCAGTTATGAGTTTTACCCTCCAACGGGGCTTGGCTGTGGGTTACTCATCTACTTCTTTGGGTTTACCCTCCAGTAGGGCTGGGCAGTGGGTTTCTCGCTGACTTCTAGTGTTTACCCTCTAGCAGAGAATTGGTATTTGGTTACCCGATGCTCTTAGGGTCTACCCTCGAGCAAAGACTGGGCAGTGGGTCACCCGACGACCTCTTAGGGCCTACCGCCCAGCAGAGACTGGGAAGTGGGTCACCCGACGACCTCATTGGGTCTACCCTCCAACAGGGCTGTGTAGTGGGTCACCTGTTGTCGAGTTCCAGGTCTACCCTCTAGTGTGGTGGGGCAGTGGGTCTCCTGTCGACTTATTCCAGGTCTACCCTCCAGCGGGGCTGGGCAGTGGGTCGCCTGTCGACTTATTCCAAGTCTACCCTCTAGCGGGGCTGGGAAGTGGGTCTCCTGATGATGTATTATGGTCTACCCTCCCGTGGGGCTGGGCAGTGGGTCGTCGGATGATGTATTATGGTTTACCCTCTAGCAGGGATGGGCAGTGGGTCACACAATATCTTATTAGGGTTTACCCTCTAGGAGGGTTGGGCAGTGGGTCACCCGATATCTGGTTATGAATTACCCTCTAGTAGGGCTGGGTAGTGGGACCTGTTGTAATTTTAGGCTCAGTCCTTTATACTTGGCTAGCCCATGGCTTTCCTCCATGATTAGCAGAGCAGGACCCCTGGTTACAGGTTAGTGTTGTGACGACCTTCACATTGAGGAGACCTCTCGACTGCAGGGCAGTGACGAGGTATGGTTTGACTTTCCCTAGAACTCTCTCATGTACGAGGGGCACTTTCCCCACTGAGACATGTTCTTGTGATTCAATATAAAACCGTGTGGGCAAGTGAGTGCCGCCCAAAGCGTATAGTGTCGAAGTGTGGTGATTGAGCCCCTTGGCTTGCGGATCGGGGAAGACGTGCAGGATGTTGGGCATCGATGATGATGTTTCTTTTGAGACTATTGGCAACTCATTTTCTTGGGCTGAGATATGGGAGGGAGATCCCCTTATGAAATTGTTCGGGCTTCTTGATTGAGCATAATGAAATGTATATACCTTGTTTGGGTACCCACATCTTGGGCTTGGTTACACTCCCTCCAAGAGAGGCAAAGATTCGCGGGGTATGCCACGTGCTTTCCATGTCTAGCTTCTCGTGGTTGGATGAGTCTACTCTCCTGATATTGGTAGCAAAGACTTGACGGGAAGTTAATCTTCTCACTGTTTCCATCTCATTATGCCTGGACAAGTCTACTTCCTTTCTCTTGTTGGGTTGAGCTAGACTCTTTACTGCACATTCAGTCGTACTCCTCTACATTTCCTGTTCACTCTACTGATCACCCTTCGGTAACTCCTTTGTTTCTCCCTCGAGCCTTCGGGGTATACTACTGAGTATTTTTATACCCACCCCTACTTGGGCTTTGCCCGCACTTGGTGTGCCCTTGCAGATGATAGACAGGTGGAGCGTGACTTCAGCAGAGCGTAGGAGCTCGAAATCTTGGACCACGTGCGGTGGTCGTGGACGGGTTCCAGGTGGGATACCCATCAGCTGTTTCTTTTTGTTTACCAGTTGCTGGGTTGTGGCACTTTATGGTTGGGCGCGTGTTTTTCCCCTTTTCTTTTCAGTTTGTAATTTGTACTATTTAGAGGTCGATACACATTTGTGGTATTTATATAGCAGTTTCCCTCTTCTTTGCCTGTCTTATCTTTTACTACGCACTGTTTCATTGAGTGTGCTACATGTGTGTGTACAGGTACTTGGTCAAAGGCCTCCCCGAGTTGTTGTGCCATCGACGCTGGTCGCCAGCCCCTGGCCTATGGAGGCGGGCTTGGGGTAGTTGCGGCTCGAGGCTGGGTAGGGTCGGGTCTGACAAAGTGGTATCATAGGCGGTTCATTCCTTGGGACGATGTGTGGATGTCCCTAAAAGAGAAATTGGTTGTGATTTAGGGCAACAGTGTTAACGTGTCTCGAGAGTGGCACTCAGGCCAGGGAGTCCAGTGATGGTGCGATGGCCGGCGTATCCATTCACGAGGACCATGAAAACGTTCTTGTCGACTTGGCATGCTGAGACACCAGTTTTAGGGAAAATATGTTTGTGCATCACATATGACCGAGTCTTGACTGTCCTTCTTGAGTCATCTTCCCATCGTTGTTGTTGTTGGTATATACATATATGCTCATCTGACTGCGACACTCCTTGATAATATTTGGGATGTATCCACGAAGATAGCCAGCCAAGATACCAGCATGGGTGTGGGATGACGACCCTGTGAGCTATGAGGCCTCAGTACAGGACACATCATGTGAGCCATTTCTCCGGGTGGGCCGGTAGATTCACCCCAACCTACTGAGTAGCAGGCTTCTTCAGCAGAGCAGGCTGATCTTGAGTGCAGGTTTAGCGTGCTCCGTGAGTTCTAGCGGCAGAGACCGCTGAGGTTCAGTGGTGAGCAAGACCCACATGCAGTAGAGGTTTGGCTAGAGAGAGTGGGTAGCCTTTTCAGGCTTGTGAAGATTCCAACAGATCATAGAGTGGCTTTGGCAGCCACCCTTTTTCGTGGAGTATCCTGGCGTTGGTGGAGTCTGGTGACTCTGTTTCTTGACGATTCGTCGCTTTCATTGTATGACTTTCAGTTTTTGTTTTGTGAGTAGTTTTTTCCCTCCTACTTGCGCTCTGTTCGGATTCAGGAGATCCTGCAGTTTTAGCAGGGAGGGATGATGGTAGCCGAGTACGCGACTAGTTTTACAGACCATGCACGCTTTTACCCGGACATGGTCCATGATGACAACTTCTGAGCACGAAAGTTTGAGTAGGGTCTCCGCTGAGAGATTCGTGATGTCATAGTACCCTTGGGCATTTTCCCATATTCCGGGGTGCTAGAGCAGGCACAGGTGACAGAGGGATTCCAGTGACGTTCTAATATTGGTGGTGGCCGCAGGCACGTCGGAGCCGAGACGTCTGCCACGGCTAGTGGGTGTCGGCAAGCAGAACCTCAACGCAGGTGGCATTCTGACAACCTGACTCAGGGGTGTGGTCGTAAACCACAGGGGAGTCGGAGGGCACCAGTGCAGCCCAGAGAGAGTCGGTGCTATGCTTGTGATGGGCGAGGTCACTTGGCATGAGACTATCCGACCCGAGTTGCTGGGAGCTTCGGGCAGGCAGCAGGCGCACCACCATGGAAGAGGCAGCACCATGAACGAATTAGTACCCATGGAGGTGGTGCTATCAGAGGAGCGGGAGGAGCTAGTAGTGGGGGATGACTTTATGAGATCTCCCCATCACCACTAGGCGGTCCACGTCAGGCTCTCAGAGCTGACGGTTGGGACCATGGATAACCGCATGCTTTGGATGTCTACGAGCCTGCAAAGCATGGGATGGTGAGAGGTACACCTTGCGACTATTCTAATTTTTGCAGAATAATTGTTAGGCTCTGTGTGTGAAAGGATTTTCTCCTTTCTCCTTGTTTGAGTTGCTACCAGGGTGACGCAGGGCGTCGGGTGTAACCCTGAGTTGGTAAGTAAAATGGCGTGAGACATTTTTCCTTTCGTCGATGGTGTTGACTCCTTCGCCTTTTGAGCGTGTAGGAGAGCATCGAATGTGGACCCTAGTGTGACCAGATATCCTTGGGTGTTTCACCATATGGATATTTTGAAGGAGGGAATCACCAGGCCTTATTTCATGTGCAGGCGGTGATTCCAGTCGCGGCATGCGACGTAGAGGTTCGTTCAGGGAGGTGAGCTACCCCCGAGAGCCTTCGGGCTGTTTGCGATCGTGAAAACTGATGGAGAGGTACCCTAACACCTTGCCCTAACCCCAAAGTCTGGAGTGGGTTCACGAAATCGGTGAGGGATAACCTAGCGTGAACAGATCAATCCTTTGGTCTGTGTGCAGTGACGCGGAGCTGTGCGTGGGTTTTCTGGGTACAAAAGAGCCGGGTGTGGGCCTAGTACCATTTGTTTCTCCCTATTTTTGCTTTTCGGGGACGAAAATCATGAAGGATGGAATGATGTAAGAACATGGTTTTTTCTACGAAAGACTTTGGAATATTCTTGATCATATTCCAGAGCAGCGCCTTTAGACAATGGGTCTGAAATGGGGTGTTTACCCTAGGAACGACATAAACCTTGTCGGCGCGGGACGTTTGGACCCCTCACCCGCTTCTGGAATGTTAAACGGATAAATTAATTAACTAATGTATTCGTTTAATGTTGAAATGCATGTATATCTTAACCCGTGGCTCGTATTGTATAACCGAGGGCACCGTTGAGTTCGGAGCATGCCGTTTACCCTAGGAGGGGTGTATGTTTTGAGGGCGCGGCTTGTCTGTGAAAAATGGCCCCAGGGGCGTTTTCATAATTTGGCGGCCTCAGGTGCTATGTTTTATAACTTTTGAAAGGAGTCATGGATTAAAATTCTGAGACCAACGTTGCGCTCGGAGCGTCGTGTTTACCACAGGGGCGACCTTCTTTTTGTCCGCGTCGGGAGCAGAGTCGGGGTGTGTCGGGCGGATGGTTTAAGTATTTTCTACTTAATCATTCCCCCCCCTCATCATCTTCTTCTTCTTAGCCTGGGCAGACCCTTCCCTCTCCTCCTCCCCTCCGGCGAGGCACCTCCGGCGAGGAAACTCTGGCAAGGCAGTGGTGCGGCGGAGGACACCCCGTGAAGCTCCAGGCAACGCCCACGAGGTAGGATCATACGTTTCATTTTTAGCTTCCTACACATAGTTTGAGCTCGTTTTTCACTGTCGATTCCTTGTCAAAACATAGATCAAATCCCATGAATGTCTAGTAGAGTTAATTCCCTTTTCAACGCATCTTTTGGATTCAAATTATGAGCTCCGTGGAATCCGCAATCCTCCGCCGAAGTTTGCGCGTTTTTGGGTTCCGGCGAGTTCGAGCGGCGGCGCGGCTCGGTGGAGGCTGCGGTGCGGCTCGGTGGAAGTGGTCGGTGGCGTGGGTGTTTGGCGGAGGGTCAGCCGAGCACGAGGCACAGGGCGCCGGCGTGAGGAGAAGCCGGCCGCGCGAGGTGGCGAGGCTGAGCCACCGGGGCACGACAACCCCGCAGTCGCGGCGCGCGACCCCCGCGCATGGACAAGACTCGGGCGAAACATGTCATTGTGCGGACCAAGCGACCAGCCAAAGGCCGGTCGGTGCACGGTCCGCTGGTCAGCGGCTAGACCGCGCGGTTGGACTGTGGCCCGGCCCAAAACGGCCGGACCGGCCGGTTCAGGCCGGTCCGGCCCAAGGGGCCCTGCCCTAAGGGTTCAGACGCCCGTATTTTCTACTACGGGCGTCTATTTTGAGTGTTGTCTGCAGCGGTGGAACCGTATGGTCGAGGCAGACCATTTGAGATTGTTTCATGAAATTTTAATTCCCAAAACGACAGGACTTGGAGGAGCGGCACGTCTTTAAGTGGACCAGCGTTTTTCCTGAGATTCTTGTTTTGGATGGCGTGGACGCGTCCGACGTCCGTTTTGATCACCGTCAGTGGCATTGTGACCCTAGCACTGAGGCGTAGGTTTCCACTATGGTTCCAGGCATTGAATCCGAAGTTGAGGTGCGGGCCCCACGACCTGTCTCTTCAGCAGCGTGTAGCGTTTCACGACTTTTTCCTCGGACGTCCGTTCGGGGCGTGCGAGTAGTCGATGTTGGGTGTTCTTCCGGGGGCATCGCGTTGGCACAGTCTGCCCGCTGTAATTTCGCACGATGGTGCGGGGCCCATGAGGGTCGTTTGGGTGTCGACGATGATTTTCCATCTTTATCACCAGGTGACCATTTTGGACAAGTGAAGAGTCCATCTTGTGTGCTTTTTTGAGAGGATCACAGTGGTGTGATTCGTTCATTGTGTTTTGGGACCGGGTTGCGGGTCCCACGAAGCACCGCTCATGTGCGGTGCGCCGGAATGCACCTTTTTCTCTGTATATCTGTTGCACTCATATGAGTAGTGATTTTGACGTGTTTTCTTGAGGGGATCACAATGGTGCGATGCGCCCGACTGTTTTCAGTGCCGAGGCTCGGGATCACGGGACGCCGTTCGGGCGTGAGGCGGTGTTGGTGACTTTTTCGTCGGATATCGGTTGGAGGCGAGTAGGTAGTCGATCTCGCATGTTTTTCTGCGAGGATTACAATGATGCGATCCGTTTGGTTGTCAGGAGGCTCTTGCGTGATCCTATTAAATTTGGAAGCATGGAAGGTGCTCTAGTGGAGGTTCGCCCTACCTTGACTGTAGGGGACCCTTGGCATGTGATCGCATGCACTCCCGTGTGAGTGATGTAAATGCTTGAATTATCGTGGTTGGCCATGCCTAGGCCTTTGAGGTGGAGTTGATACATCACACCTTCATGTTGACTTTGGGTTCCGTGTGCACGATAGACCTTCGGCTGGAGACGTGGTATACTCTGGGAGTATACGAGAGTGCATGGAGGTACGTGTGGTTCGTACCTGAGACGTTAGTGCGCTTGGTTGGGGTTGACTTGGGGCCACACGTAGTGTGGGCCCCATGTGCGTACCATGTTATGATATGCGTACTTTTACCTCTCGCTACGTAGAGGGTCCCTTTGTGCTCGTTTTTTGACCATGAGGGTGGAGTTTTTCCCCTGGCTCTGTGCTCGTTTTTTTGACCAGTAGGGTTGAGTGGTCTCCCCCGAGTTTCGTTCTCGATGGATTGGCCGGTAGCAGTTCTAGTGACACCCAGTGATGGAGCATACGCTACACCTCTTTTGGGTGAGTTGTTCTGGATTTGGGAGGTTGTGAGATACCCACTCCATGCTCGGTTGGCCAGTGTTGTAACTTCCAGTGGAGATGGCCAGAGCAGTTCTGAGTTTTACCCTCCAGCGGGGCTGGGCAGTGGGTTAATCATCGAATTATTCTAGTTTACCCTCCAGGAGGTCTGGTCATTGGGTTTCTCAACGACTTCTAGGGTTTACCCTCTTGTAGAGACTAGGATGTGGGTACCCCGACGCTCTTAGGGTCTACCCTCCAGCAGAGACTAGGCAGTGGGTCACCCGACGACCTCTTAGGGCCTACTCTCCAGCAGAGACTGGGCAGTGGGTCACCCGATGACCTCTTAGGGTCTACCCTCCAGCAGGGCTGGGCAGTGGGTCGCATGTCATCTAGTTCCAGGTCTACCCTCCGGTGGGGCTGGGTAGTGGGTCGCCTGTCGACTTCTTCTAGGTCTACCATCCAGCGGGGCTGGGCAGTGGGTCGCATGTCGACTTATTCCAGGTCTACCCTCTAGCGGGGCTGGGAAGTGGGTCGCCTGTTGATGTATTAAGGTATACCCTCCAATGGGACTAGGTAGTGGGTCGTCGGATGATGTATTATGGTTTACCCTCCAACAGGGCTGGGCAGTGGGTCACCCAATATCTTATTAGGGATTACCCTCTAGCAGGGCTGGGCAGTGGGTCACCAGATATCTGGTTATGAATTACCCTCCAGCAGGGCTGGGCAGTGGGACACCTGTTGGAATTCCAGGCTCAGTCCTTTCTACTAGGCTAGCTTGTGGCATTCCTCCATAATTAGCGGTGCGGGACCCCTGGTTACGGGTAAGTGTTTTGACGACCTTGACATTGAGGAGACATCTCGACTGTAGGGCAGTGATGAGGTTTGGTTTGACTTTCCCTATAACTCTATCAAGTACGAGGGGCGCTTTCCCCACTGAGACATGTTCTTGTGATGTGATCTAAATCTGTGCGGGCGAGTCAGTGTAGCCCAAAGCAGATAGTGTCGAAGTGTGGTGATTGAGCCCCTTGGCTTGCGGTTCGGGGAAGACGTGCGGGATGCTGGGCATCGATGATTATGATTATTTTGGGACTGTTGGCAACTCATTTTCATGGGCTGAGCTACGGGACGGAGATCCCCTTACGACATTGTTCAGGATTCTTGATTGAGCATATAGATATGTATATACCTCATTCGAGTACCCACTTCTTGGGCTTGGTTACTCTCCCTCCAAGAGAGGCGAATACACGTGGTGTATGCCACATGCTTTCCGTGTCTACGTTCTCGTGGTTGGATGATTCTACTCTCCTACTATAGGTATCGAAGACTCAACGAGATGTTCATCTTCTCACCGTTTCCAGCTCCTTGTTCCTGGACGAGTCTACTTCCTTTCTCTTGTTGGGTTGATCTAGACTCTTTACTGCACTTTCAGTCATACTACTCTACTTTTCCTGTCCGCTCTACCACTCACCCTTTGGAACCTCTTTTTTTGCTCCCTCGAACCTAAGGGGTATCCTACTGAGTATTTTTATACTCACCCCTGCTTGGGCTTTGTCCGCATTTGGTGTTCCCTTGCAGACGACAGACATGTGGAGGGTGACTTCAGTGGAGCGTAGGAGCTCGGGAGCTTGGACCGCGTGCGGTGGTTGTGGTCGGGTTCTAGGTCGGAGACCCGTCAGCTGTTTCTTTTTGTTTACCTGTTGCCGGGTTGTGGCACTTTTTGGTTTGGCACATGTTTTCCCCTTTTCCTTTCAGTTTGTACTTTTTACTATTTAGAGGTTGATGCACATTTGTGGTATTTATATAGCTGTTGCCCTCTACTTTGCTTATCTTCTCTTTTACTATGCACTATTGCATTGTGTGTGCTGCGTGTGTGTGTATAGGTACTTGGGGAAAGGCCTCCCCAAGTTGTTGTGTCTTCGGCGCTGGTCTCCAGCCCCTGGCCTATGGAGGCAGGCTTGGGGTAGTTGTGGCTCGAGCACAGGTAGGGTTGGGTCATGACACATTTGGACACAAAACATGCACTGATAAATAGGCATGTATTATTAAATGATCATGACTTATATTGCATATCATATAAGGAAAATTTTTTTGTGGTTCATCATTTCATTTCTGTAATTCATATAATAAATTAAACATATCAAAAACATAACATAACCACAGAAGTTTGTTTTGGCCAAGTTAATTTGGATTATGATTAAAACTTATAGGTTCATACACATAACTATATATATATTTATGAATATGTACAAAACAAATATGTACACGTCACACCCTTACCTTATAAATTCGGAAAAAAAATACATATATATATATCTGTGTGTGTGTGTGAGTGTATGTATATTAACATCTAACAAGAAAAATAATTTTTTTAATTATTACAACCTTAACATCATAAAAGTAATTATTATCTTAATCAAATGAACTCCCTTTAGAGAACTAGAAAAGTAAATAGTACAAATTAGTAAATAAATTTTCCTTATATCATATGCAAATTAACTGGCTGGATTAAAACTCTATTGGGGTATGTGTAAAAAATATGCCATTCCATTTGAACCGAAAACTTTATTCGCATCCAATTCACTATTTAAAGATTTTAATTCATATTTAATAACATAAAATAAAAAAAATTGAATTATGTGTGTATGTACGAATATACACTAAGGGTATAACGAAAAATAATTATAAATTAAAATAAACCTTAACTTATGTACACATAAAATAATAAGTTATATATATGTGTGTATCTATTTACATAAACATATGTATATACACACATATTACTACCGTAATTTGGTAAAAATAATTAAACTCTTATAAAATATATATTTAATGAATATTTTTAAAACATAACCCATACAAGTCATAAGATCATAAAATAAACATTCGAGGAAAATTATAATGAACCCTTAATTCAAACATATTTTTAATAAATTAAACGTAATTTAAATAAGTGACAAAAGTTTACTGAAATAATAATGTAATTGCAAAGAAATTATATGCTTGTCCCTTTGATCTTTTATATTATCCGAACCCAAAACCCGAAGGTCCAGAATCAACATAGAATAATTTTTAAACTAAACTGCAAGGTTATAAATTCATGAGTATATATATATATATATATATATTCGTATATAATCTCAATGAAACAAAAAAAGTAAATTATAAATCCCTTACAAAAACATAAATTAAAAATTGAAAATAATACTTTGTAAAAATAGAACACTAAAACATGTTTCCCTTAAAATGATGGATCCTGATTCTAGGATACACTAAGCAAGGATGTGGTAGCCAGGTATGCAATACTCACAGCAAAAATAAAAAAATAAAACACTGGAATGTAGTGAAGAACTCAAACCTAGATTTTCTTAATAAATTGCATTCACTGATATATATATACACTCAAAGAAGCTTACCTAAGAAGGAATTTAAATAAGGTAATCATCAAAAATATTAACATAAATTAAAATGAAAAATATATAGTCTGGTTGATATTGACATCAAGAGATCAAATTCATTTCCAATATTTTTATAATCCAAAAATAAAAAAATAAGATAAAAATTCATCCATAAACAAAATAGGTATGTAGTTATAAAAATGAAACCCGTAGAGAAAAATTTAAAAAAAACAAACACAAGTTGTTCATTGTCCTAAACTAAGGTGGAATGTGGACCTCTTACTGACATTAACACCGGAAAATTGACAAAATAAAGATTTAAATAATTCAAAAATGTCCAAAATGGTCTATATCTAAATAACCTACCTATTTTGGTTGAATAAGAACAAAGATCTACATCTTACCCACAACTGGAAAAAATTGAAACTCAAACCTCGATCCAGACCATTCAATGACGCTCAAACAACTAATCTTCTACACTCGGACGAAACCCAATCGTGGCTCAACCCCGACTCCATTGGTATGAAGTTATGCATCCCAGTTGCGTGACTCGCAGACCTTGACCAAATAGACTCTGTGCGACTCCACCAAAGTCGCTCAACCTGCTCGTAGAAACCCCCACACGGGGCACCCATCAACGGCCCACTAAAACCCTTCGCACAGCCTGACCACCCTCTCTCCATATTCACAGCACTACATGCACGCGGACACCTGAAAAACCTTTATGGGATTCCCCTTTTTTTACATATTTTTTCTGATTTTCTTCTTTTTTTATTGTTGTTTAATTTTCCATTTATTTTGTTGGTCCGTTTGCGCATAACCCTAATCCGTGTCTCCTACGAGATTCCTCCCCCTTTTATTTTTTTCTGATTTCATCCTATATTACCTTTATAATATTGATATTTTTATATTTTATTCTTGTTTCATTATATAATATATTATATTATCAATAGATTTATGAAAAATTCAAAAGTCAAAACAAAATTAATAATATATTAAACTTATTTATTAATACTTTTCTAAAAAAGTAATAAATATTGAATTCATTTATTATATATATATTTCTATACTTTATATTATATGATTGTAATTTTAAAATTAAATTAATATTTGGAATTTTATTATCCAATTTTACCACATATTATAATCTTGTAATGTTTATATATATTTGTATAATTTTATTATGAAATGTTCCATGTTTTAATTAATCTAAAATTTATTTATAAATCCCATATATTAAATTAAATAATTTTCCGCATAATATAGAGTATATATATACATATCATATTTAAAAAATTTAAAACCCTTGAATTAGATTAAGTATTTGTTTGCATATTTAAAATAGTATACTATTACAAAATAATGGCATTAAAATATTATAAAGTAATAATCCATAATGTCATATATAAAATTATAATATTAGTTTTATATAATTATAAATCAAAACAAGATTACATATGCGTATATATATATATATGTATGTATATGTTTATATATATATCATATTTCGAAAACAAGAAAACAAACTACTTATGTAATTATAGTTATTATTTAAAATATATTATAAAATAACCATTCGATAAGAATAAATTATGTTTGACAATAATAATTATTTTTATTCTTTAATAAAAGTGTGATAATATTTACATTGAAGTTTGTACTTTGGTTGGATACCAAAATAAAACGTCAATATTACTATTACATGAGAAACAAGTTTTTTGGGGCATTACAATGTAACTAGTATGACTCAATGTTCATATTTTTAGTTTAATTTGGCCTTTTAATAAAAATATGAAATTTATCAAAACAAAGGAAACCTATTTATATTGATTTGATTCATTATTTAAATTTTACATACGACATTTTTGATGGGTCTGAATCAACAAAATCTCAATCCGAAGTACTATATGGCCAGTATGACTCAATGTGTGTTTTTATTAAAATTGAAATTTTAGTTCAAAACAGAAGCCACATACTCCAAAACAAGAAAAAGTATTAATGTGATTTTGATATTTTATGTTAATGATCCATAAATAATTTGATATGTGTATTAGTCATCTACACCTCAATGAGAATAATGATGTTCCCGATGTAACTCAGTGTATATATTATCAATTTAAAATTGATATTTTAGATCAAAACATGTGTTACTAACTGAAAAATGATTAAACATTCATAGATTGATTTTATAATTTATTAAAATGTATCGAATTTCATTTTTTCCATGAAGTAATAAATATCACATTAAACCAACATACGATGTGATCAGTATGATTCAATTTGTCTGTATTCAATTAAAATTAACATTTTAATTAAAAAGTAACATGACATTCTCAAAATCAAGAAAAAATTCATATTGTTTTGATAATTTATAAAATCAATAATTATGAGATTATTGAAATTTAAAATGTATCCTCTTTTCAATCCAACACATGGTTTGACCAATATAACTCAATGTGTGTATTTATTTAAAATTCACCCTTCATTTGAATAATATACATCACGTACACAATACTAATCAAATGCATTTATATTGTTTTATTACTTAAGTAAAATTATCCATAAATAAATTTTAACCTCTATAAATAAACTACACATTGAATTGATATATTGTGTTCATGATAAGACATAATTTGTATGATATTAGTTTAAAAATCACATTTTAGTTGAAAACATGTATCAATCACTAAAGACAAACAAAACATGATCATATTGTCTTTATACTTGAGGAAAATAATTAATATGTCATTTGTTACATGTGGGAATTATTCTTATGTCAAAAAAACACATGATGTGACTAGAATGACCCAAAGTGCCTGTTTTTAGTTTATATAGACATTTTACTAAAAATTTAATGTGACATACTCAAAACTAAGAAAAAATATTCAGAATGATTTTATACATCAGAAAAATGGTCCTTCTGTATTTTATGCATCAAAGAATGATTTTTACATTAATCAAATGCATGGTGTGATCATTATGCCATCAAGTGTGTATTCATATTTAAAATTGAAAATTTAATTCAAAACACTTGTCCCATAGTCAAAACATTGAAAGAAAATTAGGATTGTTTTTATACTATATTAAATTGATACATAAGTCCTCTGTGATGTGTAGGAATTGTCCTCACCTCAATTTGACCTATGGTGTTCTTATTATGTCTCGAAGTGTCAGTTATGAGTTTAAAATTGATATTCTAGTTAAAAATGTGTGTCACTCACTCAAGTATGAGAAAACACGATCATATTTCCTTGATAATTTATTAAAACAATTCATAATCTACTTTTGATTTGTTGTAATCAATATCGCATTAAATTGAATCATGATGTGACCAATATAGATCAAAGAGCGTGTTATTAGTTTAAAATGATATTTTATCAGAAAAATGTCATCTGATATACTAAAAAATGTAAAAACGAATTAGGGCTATTTTCATACATTATTAAAATGATCCTTATGTCATTGATGATGTATAGTAAGCACATCACTTCATCGTGATTCACTGTGTGACCAATACGACTCAATGTGTGCCTTTTTATTTAAAATTTGAATTTTTATAGAAAATTCACATCACACACTCAAAATCAAGCGACAATATTTTGAAAATTTTAATAGTTTAGGATCATAATATGTAAGTCATTTTTTACATGTATGAATTGGCAAAACCTCAATCTAACACATAGTGTGTGTGGTATGACTCAAACTATGTGTTTTGAGTTTAAAAATGTCATTTTTGTTCAAAATAGTCAAGAAGTACAAAAATGAGAAATCACATTTAGATTGTTTTTATACTTTAATATAAGTCATTTATGTTATTTAGGAATCAACCAAACCAAATGCTAATACACTATATGACATGTGGGACTCATATTGTGTGAATTTAATTTTAAATGACATTTTATTAATGTATTGTTTAATTTTTATATAAAATTTATATCATTATTGTATTAGTAACAGAATAATTATTTTCCTATATAGGTTGATTCTTTTTCATGAGTTTGAGTGGTTAATTCAGAAACTTATACCATGACTAAGAAGTTTTGAGAATGGTTTGGGTTATAAATATAATTAAATAATTGATTTTGTAGAATTATTGTGGTAAATTTAATTTTCTAATGTAATTAAATAAAACAATTGTTGATATGTCTAAAGTATGGCGTTATTTTTTGTATTTGTGATATAATTTTAATTACACTTAAATAATGAATTTTCCATATACCTATATTTACTTTTTTAGTGTGCTATAATTTTAATAGTACACTAGAATATTATATCCTTTTTTAATGCTATTTATATAGCAGATAAAAGTGAATCATTTGTAATAGAACATAAGAAAATAAACGCTTTTTCGCACTAATAAAAACCTTTTGTAGTGATGTCTATATCTTGTTCTATAGTAGGGAATCGCTAGGGACTCTTCCACCAGATTGTTTCAAGGATTTTTCCCTATTTCTAGGAATGATCATCAATTTATATTCCTTTGTTTGGTGAATCGACCAATACCTATTGTAATAACGTTGCACGGTTGATTTTTAGTGTAACGGAACCTCACTATGGGTTTATGTTCCTGATCAATGGAGTGATAAATTATTCATGCTGATGGTGGATGTTCAGTAAATGGTCAGGAACATATTTAAGAGATTTCATTTATAGTTTGGAATGTGGCGTGCAACATGGTGTGATGATGGTTATTCTTGATTAGATGGGATAGACGAAATTCTACCTCTGATGATGGATTGGGCATGATAAACCCTAGATATCATTTACTTTGTTCATGATGTGGTGTAGGAAGTGATGGAGAGTGGCATGGGAAGCTAACTATTTGAGGAGGTGGTGGTCCATTACCCTCAAGTATAAAATCCCCCATTGTATGCATGATATGAGAGAGGATAGTGGAGGATATTAGAGAGGGGAAGGGGGAGGAATAATATTTATTATTTAATAATAAAAGAGGGTGAGATAAAGTGGGTGGTTCACACTTTATGCATGATGTGTGGGAGTTTTGTTTATGAATATCCTCCCTTTTAATAAAGTTTTATAATAAAATTATTATACACTATTATTTTTTTGGTGATTAGGTTTTTTCCAATGTAACTTATCCAAATGGTGTTGGATCGAAGAACTGTCAATGATGTCATGAACCTAATATTGATGTGATCCATTAATGGACAATGTTGGTACTTCATTTGGGATCATGAATCACACCCTTAAAGCACCCAACATACATGATTCTATGAAGTTAGATAATAGATTTCTTGTTTTGGATAAGTGAGTAACCAATCCTGAGTTTTTTTATATAAGGATAATAATTGAATGATTCTCTTATACATTCAAGGTTACTTTTGGTGACATATCACTGTATTTATGTATTATCCCATCAAAATAATAACAAACCTCGTGCATTCATAAATATTATTTCAAAATTTAATTTTGGCTCAGGAGAATCTTATCCTGTATAGTTTTAGATATTTATAGTGATTGTATTATTTTCATAAAAAATATATATATGTTTCAAGGAAATTCAAGTGATATGCATCATTTATAGTTTCATAAATGATGGCAATGATCTAGGAGGATTATCAAAGTGATGTCGGCGTTGGAGACACCCCCATCACACCGGGGCACAAATCCCACATAATCTTGATAGGTAGATTTTGAACCTCCCACCCCCACATATTATATATGGTGAGGGTAATCTATATATAGTTATAAATTGTGATCAACAGAGTTTTAACGATGCAGGAAACCACCTATCACAATAGGGTATAAGTCCCTCATTATATTTTCAAAGGTTAAGCGGTACAATCCTGAAGCACCAGGGTTATGGTCATCTATATACTATGTGGTACCCAAAAAGTTATAGGGAGTGAGTTCTTTATTTACTCAGTGGTACCCCTGAACAAACTAGTGTATGGGTCCTCTAGAAATCGGGTGGAGCCCCCATGATGCATTAAGGAGCATGTCCTCTATCAACTGAGTTGAACCCTTATAACATGTTTCACTACGGAATGATTCTTCATTTGGAGATAGTGCACACTCATTTTCGAATGCAGTTGCAAGGTGTGGGTCCTCCAAATAGTTTCTTGAGTTGTTACATTTGGCTGTAGAGATCAGAGATGGAACATTAGAGCTGCAAGCGGAATCATTGTTCTTTGCTGGGTTATGGAGGTAGAGATACCCTTTCCCTATTTATATGGTCTTCATATTGAGAATATATTGGTCATTATTATGGGTTTCTATCAAATTTAATGGACCATACATTGTTGTGATGAGCTAACCACTCTATCTATATGCAATGTTTGGAAATTTCGAGGTATACTACTAGATATCTATATCCTCACCCTTGAATCATATATTCTTGACCATGTTGTGTCTTATAAAGTAAATATATATATTATAATTTACTATAGATGACCAATTTCAGTGAAGATGAACAGTATTAGGTTTCATTTTTCATGATTGTTTGTTGGACTCTGGGATCAAGAGCTAGGCTCTCCCCCACTATACACATCACATTTTTTTTTAAATTTTTTGTTTTCCCCTTATATTTATGGTTTGGCATGCATTTTTACCATTCTTATCATTTTAATTATACTTATGTTATCTTATATGTATTTAAAAGAGATTATCACAAGCATTTTTTATAATATAGATATTTAGTTTTTTATTATACCTATTCATTGTTGAATGGAGTTGGTTGTGTGTATGAATATATGAACATTTGGTTAATTCTACCCATTTCAGTATTATTCATACATAGAGATTTTCACCAGTCCATTTCATAGTGGAGGCAGGCTTGGGGTGGTAGAACTCAACTTACCACCAACCAGTTGAGTCCCAACCAATTTTGTTTTGATGAAGTGGTATCAATTATGTTCTTCCTTAGGTCGTTATTGGTGTTGGACCTGTTGTAAGGATTTGTTTGTAAAATTGGGAAATGGAATTGGTGTTTCTCATGTGTGGATGTAAGGACATGAAATACAATACTAATGTGGCATCCGACATGTCTATTCATATAGAATCTGAATACCTAGTTTTTGACTCATCATACAAGGAAATCAATTACAAGGAACCATTGGTACATGAATCATATAGGATTGAGTCCTTTGAATTTAGTTCATGACTCTGATCCCCAAATATTCTCACAAACCATGGTATTCCTTGAATTGTTTTTAGATTCATTCATGATGAGGGTCAGCTTGGATTTTGAAATAGTGTGGTGAGGATGAATAGTTGGTCATTATGGACTCAGTTTGTGGACTTATTCATGGGTTGTTTCCCCTAGTTAGGAAAAGTTTTGTGCTCTCCCCTATTGATTAGTGCACATACCCAACTCTAGTGGTCCATAAAGATTATCATCTACATGTTGAGAAGTGGATAACTTCATAATGATAATATGATTGTGCATGCTTGCGTAGAACATTATGTTATTTCCAAAATTTGGGACCATTGAGGTTTTTCGTTGAGGACGACACATAGGTAGAAAAGTATAATCTCAACGTAGAAGTCATTGTTTACCATATTGGGAAGACATCCACTCATTTGATGTTATTGAATGAAACATATATTCTATATGGAGAAATAGTTCTATCCAATGGTCCTAAAGGATTATTCACTTATTCTGATGGTTCATCATTGGATATAGAGATATATTGTTTACCCATTTTATGGTGAGAATGTCCCCCTAATCAGGCTTTACATAATCAACATGAGCCTATGGTGTGAAAATTTCTATCTGGATAGTAACCCTCTTGATGCAGGTCCTGGCAGAAAGACTTCTCTAGGTTGATGCAGGGTGTTGGTAGAGACATGTATTGGTGATCATTACAAGGAATTTGGAACAAACTATGTACGGAACTTATCCCACTAGGATGAATTATTATGACATGATATAAACCTATGGGGGAGAGTTTGTTCCTCCAATTGTGGATTTGGTTGTGATTTTGTATATATGTTGCATTGACTTTTATGTTTGAGGTCATTTTAATGTGTTAAGGTGTCTATGGGGGACCTAGTCATGGAGGACTTGTGTAAATGTTGAAATACTGGTTCAACTAGTAGTGGCTTGTGACCCTAAGGCTTATCGTGTGATCGGGGCATGAACTCTGTATTATTATCTCTAGTTTAAGATTTGGTACATAGTAGTTGGGAAATTTATATAGATGAATCAATTGTTTGAGTTCTAATGATACTAGTGGGGCCTTTTAGCTCGACCTTTGTGTTTGAAAAATTCTATAAAGATGAGGCATATCCTTATTGGGAATATTTTTTCTAATGACCCATAGTTATTTAATTTTAATTGTTTCCTGAAAATGTGTGTTTTTTGATTTTTGACATAACAAAACTAAATCTCTTAAAAAATTATGTTATTTTAAATGGAAATGTTACCATCATGTTCCAACTATTATATGATTATTGGTCAATTATTACCGTTGGCCAATTATGATTGTTGTCCAATTGTGAACACTTTTCAATATGACTATTCAATATTATATACTATAAATAATTTATTAGTAAATATAATTAGTGTATTTAATTAAGAAATTTACAAAATAATTTTCTTTTTAAAAGGAGAGTCAATGGATTCAACCATTAGATTCATTCCATTTGAATCCCACTGTTCAAATCATGGTAATAATTTTCCATAAATGTGATACACACTTGA
Organism: Viscum album; assembly: GCA_963277665.1. Classification (NCBI taxonomy): domain Eukaryota; kingdom Viridiplantae; phylum Streptophyta; class Magnoliopsida; order Santalales; family Viscaceae; genus Viscum; species Viscum album. The sequence goes on from OY728145.1 coordinate 1,856,102,253, forward strand.
GAAAGAAGAAGCCGATATTCAACATGTTAATCTTGAACTAAATCTCACACATGATAAGTTTATGTTGGTGGAAATTACGCCTCAGACAATGTTATCTAAGATGCCGCAAGAGTCTACCACAATCACACATCTTACCCTTAGGTCGTATGAGGGTACTATAAGGGGTCATGTGTTTATGAATTAGTTAATTAATGTTAATTCCCTTGGTATAATTTTTTTTGTTCCATCAATTTGGTTTGGAGTTTATTTTCTTCTTCAAATTATAAATATTTTGATAAATTGATGTTTTGGAACTAAATTGTACTTTTCAGAAATTATATAATTATTATAGTAAATTAATTTGTTATGAATAATGATTATATTAATGAAATAGTATTATTAATACAATCTTATTTAAATTTTAAATTATAAAATACAATTATTTTTTTTCAACTGTCAGAAATTTTACTACACATTTTACTATGAATTTTCTATGAGATATTATTTTTAATAATAATTTATATTTATTGACAAAAGATAAAATTTTCAATTTTATAGATTAATTTTTATAAGGAAAATTAATTTTTTAAATAACAGTGTCGATATTAGTTTTGGGTGTATTTAGGAAAATTTTGTAAAAAGCGAAGTTTTGTGAATATTAAAAATACATTTATGTGTTTCTAGTATGTCATGAAATCATAATGATTTATTATTTAATATAAAATGTGTGTTATCATTTGTGGATTAAAATAAAATATTAGGATATCCATGGGTCTAACATCATTGGATAATACCATGGGCAAGCCCATGGTTTTGCGAATACTACTATTGAGGTGTCCAAGTAAATTAATAACAAATCCTAACTTTTGCTACAAATACCAACCATTTATTCATTTTATTTCATTCAAAATTCATTATCGAGGAATATATTATGTTATTACCTCCCAATGAGTCCCCTAATGATGTCCTCAGGCCCCTATGTTCCTGATCATCGAGTTTTAGGAGTCACTCATCAAGGTAAGGGAACTCCCAACTTCTATTTCACTTTCATTTCTCTTTTTTATGTGGTATGTCTGTAAACATTCCATAACATGTTATTATGTAAATTATATTCTATCCATTTAATGTATTATTAATCACTTATGAGTTATAATTCATTTCCTCCTCTTTTTTTATGTTTTTTAAACCACATTTTATACCAATAATCGTCCAATTTTACATCTCAAAATTTCTAACTTTTCGTAAGATATTAATTTTCATAAATACTCATAACTATTTATTCCCCATGGGTATTCAAATATATTTCATAATAATCAGTTTAATTAATTTAATTAAATACATGAAACCCTCCTTCAATTTATTTGGGATTAAAATGAAAAAATGATCTTGTTTTTAAGCCCTGTATAAAACACCATGATTTTGATTTGAAACAATTTCTTTTATTCTCAACGGGATATTTATAAAATGTATTATTGTTATATTTTTGGATAATATTAATTAATAAATAAAAATGTTTCACCCTAATAGAACTCTAATTCATTGGGTAATGAATTTATTCTCTAGATATGATATGTTTTATGATACCACGGTGAATAACCTTGGTAATTTTTGCAACACCTTAGTGAAAAATCATGGAGATATACTGATGAATGTTTAAAATAAATTTTATATCCTTAATTAAAAGTTTTGATTCATTTTTATATTATTTATTATATTACTCATCTTCTCATTTTCATACAATAATTATATACCTCAAGTTTATATCAATTTTTCTTAAGATCACATGTAAACAGTTTCACTTTTTTTCCATTACTGGGTTTTAGGCTCTCCCATTTCCAATTATGTATGTACCTGGGTAATTAGAATCAATAAATATTATTTTAGTAAAACATTGAATAATATATTCATGTAATTTCAAATAATGGTTTTTGATCTTTCATGTAATATGTAACTAATTTCAATGACAATAAACCTAAGCAATCTTCGAAATTACTAATTTCGTATTATGTAAATAAAAAGTTATGTTATAAAAAGCCAGGATTTCATAGTTTGTATTAGAAGATATTTTCATTATTTGTGTAGAATATGTTTTAAAAACATTATCAATCACCATACAGATATGATTATATATAGGAAAATATCCTAGTATTTTGGTGAAATTTAAAGTAAGTGGTTTTAGGGAAAATAAATCCCTGTCTGGATATGAACTAGTTGATGTAGATCTGGTATATATTTATTTTTGGGGTAACAACTCCAACATGATGTGTTGAGTCTAACATGACATAACCTGTTAAATGATAACATGCCTTAATACACACATAGTTTAAAAAATCCCAAGGGATATTCTTTGGTTAATCACAATCATGTAGAAACCCTTATAAAGGCTACAATGATAATGTAAATCGTTTATTATGATTGAATTATATCAACCCATGAGCATGAAATTAGAAATTTATAAGATTACTATTTCTTATATAATTAATGGTATCGATCAATAAGAAAAATATTTGAGGACATAGTTTCATAAGGGGGAATAATGTAAAGACCTGAAATTCTTGAATTATAATTTGTCAATGAAAATATGTGTTTTATTATTATTTACACAAAATATTATATCTATTTAATAATGATGTGATTTTAATTTTAAATGAAACCATTGGAGTCCAACCAATATGTGAAAAATGGTCAATTATGCCTGTTTTTCATTATGAATATTTGAAATTATATACAAATGATAATAATTATAATGTTATAATTAGTGTTTCTACATAAAATATAGACAATGGAATATTTTTAGGAAAGGTGAGACAATGGCCTCAACCAGTAGATTAATTCTATTTAAATCCAACTTTTCAGATCTTTGAATGGAGGTAGCATCACAAGGATTCTCTCTTGATGAATCCCAAGCTGAGCTTCAACAAGTTAAGTCTCAACAACACTGTATTTGGGATATATTCATGTTGGTGGAAATTACCACCCATGAAATGTTATCTGTGACTCCCCATGAGTCTATCAATAGTTCACACCATACCCTTAGGATTTATGATGGTGTTATAAGAAGTTATGTCTTGAGGCCTTATATAATTAACGTGTAATCAATTTGTATGAATTAAATAGTGGTTCCATCAATTCTTATTTGAATTTATTTTTATTCTTAACAATATGGCGAATTAGATAAATTGATATTTTTGGAATTTTTCTTACTTTTCATAAATGATATAATTATTAGAGTAAATTAATTTATTTTTAATAATTAATATTTTTGTTGAATAATATGATTAAAACACTATTATTTAAATTTAAATGACGAAATAATTTTTACAATGTGTTGGAAATTTTATTATGCATTTCAATCTGCTATTGTTTATAATAAATAATAATTATAATAGTTGGAAGATAGATTTCAGATATTTAGGGAAATATTATGATAAATTAAATGTAATTTTTGAAATTAGAATTTATATATTAGGTTAGGTAGAATTTATAAAAATTTTCCAAAATCTTTTTTTCTCCGATAAATTGTTAAAACATCGTTATGAGTTTTTGTTATGTTGAATGACATCATAATGATGAATTATGTAACATAAAAAACAGCCTACTATTTTGGATTTAAATAAAATATTATCCATCCCATGTGTCCAGTACCATTTAAAGATACGATGGGAAAGCCCATGGTTTTGGAAATACCATTACTGAGGTCTCTAGGGAAATCAATAAACAGTCCCTCACTTTTTCTATAAATAACCATATATTTATTTTTTTCCATTAATTAAAAATTAATTATCCATGAATATATAATATTATTACCTCCCAAGGAGTCCTCATATGGTTTCATCAATCCCCCAAAGACCCAATCTTAATGTTTTAGTAGCCACTTTTCATGGTATAGAAACTCTAAACTTCTCTTTCCCTTTCATGTTTTCTTTTTACGAAGTATGTCATTAAAATTTATATAAAATGTTATTATATCAATTTTATTCTAACCCTCTACTATTTCATGAATTTTTTATGAGTGACATTCATTTTTTCCCTACCTTTTTACTATTTTCTAATACCACATTTTACAATCATTATGCTGCATATTTTACTTCTCAAAATTCGTCTTTTTTTCATATGATATTGTTTTATTTTATTTTGTGAATATGAAAAACCAATTATTAACCAAGGTAATTCACATAGATTTAAATATTCTCTATTTAATTATTGTTTTAACATATATGTAACCTTCATTCATTTTCCATGTGTTTAAAATGAAAAAAGCATCTTTTTTAGCTCTTTCTAAATCAACATGATTTTGATATGAAACCAATTTTTTTTATTCTTGATAGGGTGTTTTGAAATGTTTTATTATGATATTTTGGGGTCAAATTAATTATGAATTATGATGTTTTCACCCTAATAGTGTTCTAATTAATTTTTTAATGAATTTAACCCCTAGAGATGACATGTTCTATGATACCTTGGTAAATAACCCTGTTAAATTTTGTTACACCTCAGTGAAAAACGTTGGTGATCTGATTATAGATGCCTAAAATAAATGTTGTAGCCACATTTACATGTTATGATTAATGTTATTTTATTATTATATTCTTTATGTTAAATTTTTAGGTACCATATTGTTATTCCCCATGTTCTTATAACTATTTCGCTAGACCACATGTAAACAGTTCTATTTGTTTGGCCTAACTAGTCTTTAAGCTCACCCCTTTCCTTTGATGTATTTCCTCAGGTTATAAGATGCAATAAATGTAATTAAGAAGAACACTTTAAAAATATTTAAAATTGTTTTGAATTATTTTATTTATTTTCCATGTAATATGAACATAATTTCAGAGATAGAAAACCTAAGGATGATCTGATTGGCTAAATGTGTATTATGTAAATGAATAGTTATATAGTAAAATGCGAGGTACCATATATGGTATCAATGGATATTTTATTTTTTTTGTAATATTTATTTTAAAATATTGAGAATAAAATTTGGGATAATTTAAAATATTGTAAACATCATTGTATTTTGGTGATATATTATGTATGTTGTTTTAGAGAAAATAAATCCCTATCTGGATTCATAAAAATTACACTTGGCTTTGGTATAGATGTACCTTGGGGTAAAAATTCCGTCAATGTACGTCCTACCTAACTCAACTTAACCTAGTACAGGTCATTGGGCTTTGATGTAGTTTTGTTTTGACACTCATAGGGTTATTCTTTGTATAATCACAAGCTTGTACAAACCATTATAAAAGATTCAATGAAAATGTAAAAATTCTATTACGATTGATGTATATCATCATATAATAATTAAATTATAAAATTTTTAGATTATTATTTTATATATAATAAATGATATCGATCAATATGATAAAATAGGGAGAACAAAATTTCTTGGGGGGGGGGGGTGAGAACGCAAGGATGAAAACTTTTTGAATAATAATTGTTTCTTAAAAATGTGCATTATATTATTTTTTATTCAAAAAAATTATATCTCTTTAATATTTACGTTATTATAAATAGAAAAGTTACCATTGGGTTCCAACTGTTATATAGTCATTTTTATATTATGAATGTTGGTCAATATTATTGTTGAAAATTATATTCTCTTGATAATAACTTTGATATTATAATTAGTGTTTCTATGTAAATGTTTGCAATGGAAATTTAATACGAAAGAAGAGTGGATGTCCACAAATAGTAGAGTCATTCCATTTGAATCCCCTTTATAATAGCTTCAGAAGGAGGTAGAATCACTAGGAATCACATGTGGCCAAGCCTAGGTCATGGTCTAATAGGTTATGCTTGAACAAAATTGCATATGGGAGAAGTTTAAGTTGGTGGAAATTACTATTCGAGAAAAATTATCAAAGTCTCCCGAAGAGTCTATCACCATCACACCCTTTAACCATATGTTTTTTGTGGGTTTTAAAAGTGGTTATGTTTCAAGGCCTTAATTACATTTTTTTAATATATTTGTATAAATAAAATCGTTGTTCTATCAATTCAATTTTGATTTTAGTTTTTTTTAAAAAATTGGACGAATTTGAAAAATTAACTTTATAAACATAAATTGTAGTTTTCTGAAATGAAATAATTTTTGTATTGAAATTAGGTATTATGAATAATGAATATTCTAATTAAATATTATGATGAAATCACTCTTATATAAATCTAAATGATATATTTTTTTTCATGTGTCAAAAATTTGATTTTGAATTTTACTAGGCTTTTTCTATCCATTGTTATTTTTAATAAATAAATATATTTACAATTAGATGTAAAATATCGTGTATTTATAGAAATAATATGATAATATAAATTTAATTTTTTAAAGCATAATGTTGATATTAGGTTAGTGTAAAATTACAATAATTTTTTAATATATTTTGTCCTTCAGTGACAAATAAAAATACAGTTATGCATTTTCTTTATGATTAATAACATCATAATGACATATTATGTAATATAAAATTCTGGTCAACTATTGTTTATTAATATAACATATTAGGCGTCCTATGTTTCCAATACTATGGGTAAATACCATGGTAAACCCCATTGTTTTCAAAATACCACTACTGGGGTGTCCAAGGAAATAAAAAATATCTATCACTACTGCTATAAATAACCACCAATTTCATCATTTAAAAATATTCCATATTTGTTCTCCATAAATATCTGATATTAATTCCTCCAAAATAGTAATTTAAATGTGTCCTTAGGCCCACAAGGTCATAGTATTAATATTTTAGGAGTCAGTCTCCAAGGTATGGGATCTAACAATTTCTCTTTCTCTTTCATGCTTCCTTTTTTATGGTATGTATTTAATATATTAATACCATTTTCTTATGTCCATTTTATTATTCCCCATTATAGTTTTTTTTCATGTTTTACAAGTGGAAGATCATTTCCCATCTCATTTTATTTTTTTCAATAAAACATGTATTATACGCTTTATGCTTAAAATTTTAATTCTATTAATTTTCCTCTTTTTCTCAAGAAATTAGTTTATATAATTTTATGAATACCAAAAAATCATTATTATATGGAGGTATTGAAGGATAGTTCAAAATTATATAATTAATTCATAGATTTTCATACATTAAAATCAAATTCCATTTCTGTGGGTTTAAAAGGAAAAAATGAACTTATTTGTAAGCACTTTTTAAAACACCAGGATTTTGATATAAACTGGTTAATTTTATTCTCCATGGGATAATTATGAAAATTTTAATTATGATATTTGTTGATGAAAATAAATAATATATATATATGGTACACTCGGGTATCGATCTAATGAATTGGGTAAAGAATTTATTCCCTAGAGAGGACATGTTTTATGATTCCTTAGTAAATAACCTCTGTAATGTTTATGACACTTTAGTGAAAAACCATGGTGATATTCGTATGAATTTTTAAAATAAATGTTGAAAAAAAATTAAATTGTTATGATTCTTGTTATTATATATTTGATATGACTGATGTTCTCTTTTTAATACCATAATGATATTCCTCAACTTCTTACCAATATTTCTCAGCATCACATGTAAATAGTTTCACATGTTTTTTCTATCTTGGTTTTATGGTCACCCAATTCCTTAGGTGTATGTCACTATGTTATTAGATAAAATAAATTATCATTTGAAGAACCTTTTTTGAATATTTTCAAGTGATAGAAAATAATGTTTTTCATTTTCATGTAATATTAACATATTTTCAAAGACAGTACAGCTAGAAGATCTTTTGAATTTATAAAGGTGAATTCTGTAAATGAAAAGTAATTTAATAAAAAGGTTGTATACAATATATTTTATTGGATAATGAAGCCCTAATATGTTTTCGTTAGCATGGAATAGATGATTATTTTCCATTTACAGATTATTTTCAAGAGTGAGGGTTATATTGTACATGAGGTAGTGGTGAATGATTTCCGTTCTGCTGTGAGATGGAAACTCAGAAAAAGTAGAAAGAGTTCATATATAAGTTGATACTACTAATTTTGTTAATAATCTCATATGACCCTTGGAGTAGATGATGCAATGAGATTCTATTTTTATGATGGTGGTGGCATATGAAGAAATACTTCTAGAGGATACACCTGGTTGACCTCCCATAGAGTGTTTATTTCTTTTCATAGACCTACACAATGGGATGAAAATATATTTTATGTATCCTACCAAATGACCCCATACAGTTGTGGGAGGTAAAGGTGAAGTTGGAGGGTCTGTAGAATTGGGTATTTGTATGAAAAAATGTGTTTTTCTTGGAATCTTGTTGTCATTATACTAGGATGATGATGAGAGCTTGAGGATAGGTGTGGAATAAAGTCACTTGAGTGAAGATGGCCATTTCAACAACAAATGAGGAAATTTAAAACCATTCCATAACCCTCATAAGATGTTTTATATAATCATAAAACCTAAAATAATTTTAATCCAACCTTTTACAACCCCACCTTACACACTTAATGAAATGCATGACCCTATCGGCGACCATAGGGTTGGTCTTAAAATCACCCACTGATCTAATGGGACCCATGAATGGTTTATGGTTTTAAAACATGAAAAAAACAAATAACATATGATAAAAAATAAATCAAAGAAAACATTTCTTTTTGGAACATACTACAAACACATAAAAATCATTTAAAAATACTATCTGTAAATATCTTAGACCACATGCCTCATCAATGATGCCTTCAAAAACAAGTCCAAAACACAACAACCATGTCGTGGATCATCAAATCCTCATCCAAACTCCTTGGTGCCCAACTGATCTCATCATAGTCACCTAAGATCTCTTCTTTTACCAAAAAACAAAAAACTTAATTATAAAAATTTAAATTAATTAATTAACCCAAACTCCACTTGATATAATACTGAAAACTCACTAGTTCTTCATGTCACACCGAAACCAAACACAACCACACACTAATGACATGTGACATAACCCCGATGAAATTTTTATTCATATACCTATTAGGTGACACCAATTCAATAAAAAATTAATTTAAAACATAATAAAAAATGAAATAAAAATCTTCGTGAACACATACCATTACAAAACCTCACTCAATGAAATTAGTAATCAGTCTTGGGATTTTTTCTATGCAAGACATCCAAAATACCAATGATAATTGGACTATTATAATGTAATTCAGTGAAATCATCAATAAAATCTAAACCCGTGAACTAAAAAAGGAAGGATGATATGGAAGCACAGATGCTACTAGTGGTTTGATATTACCTCAAAATGATGAAGAGTCCCCACCAAAACACCTCCATAGAACAGCTTGAAGAGGGAAGGGGAACCCTCCTCTAATTCAAGCATTCAATAGTGATAGAAAATGGTAGGGGAAACTCAATAACTGAGAGACAAAAAAGGTAAATCAACCACATAAATGAGTTTTTATGCAGTATTATGGTTTAGATGCATGGTTTTCAAAATTGTGAGATAACTATATAGTTGTCTCCATCCAAGGCAAGACCACTCACATGGTTAGGAATCACAATTTGTGAAACTGTGTGTCAACCATGAACACACATATTTTATAACACCCATAACTCATATATTTAGTCTGTATGGTTTGAAAAACCTTGCACCTTCCATGATATCATCACTGCCCCTTCTGCAATAATGTTCACAGTTCAGCTAATGCTGTGCAGAACCTGTGCACCATGCATCTAACACTCCCTAACCTCGCATGGTTTCCCCTTATACCATACAGTTTTTATAAATAACTAGATGTTAAACTTGAAATCGAACTATTCTTATTTCAACATGAATTTATAACATCCTAAGCATCAAGGTATCATGCAGAGTATCTGAACCGTTCACACCACACCACACACAATTTTCAAAAGACTCAGAAACAACTGAAACATAACCCAACGCCTCCAAAGCTTATCTAAACACTTGGGCCCCCCCTAAACATTATTCATCATCTATAAAATTATTTTTGATACATTCTAACACTCATAATCTCATTCTTAGTCTTAACCCATGATTTGACCCATATGGTAATAAAAATTAAAATTCCTAGAGAATGTTTTGATCCATCCAGATGTGGGATATTAAAACCTCCTCACTATAACACTTACTTTCCTCAATAAGACTTTGTGATCATCCATCCACACCACTCGTTCACCAAAATATGTTCAACATTCTCATTCAACATTCGATAGCCTGAAACACTACTAGGTAGAACCTCTAACTCATGGTCGTCATCTGGACATGTTTTAGAGATAACACGTGTTACAAAAACTAAAAAAACCATTATGTTGATTACCAAAATCCAATCGAAAAATAATATGAATAAAACACCATATGATTAAACATAGATCTATGGTTCTCCCCATAATAATCCCATCTTATAACAATTATCTTCTGATACTTGACACTATTACAATAAGTTAATTCCAAAAAACAAGACCCCTTGCTTCCACAACACACCCAGAACAGTTTCCAACTTATGATGACCTGATATCCCTGATAACACCAACCACCATCAACATCCATCGTAATCATCAAAAACCAACATATAGATATGTGCACCAATCGTACATGCCCGAAAAATTAACATACCATATTTCTTTTAAAAGCCCTACTCAAACCCGAATCGAACCCATCATTCCCTAAAAACACACCATAAGTATCTTGAAACCTTATGAACAAAAATTTTGAGCTAAACCATGTCAATATATCATTATCCAAATCATTCCAGGAGCTCTGAGCTCCATAGGTCATGCAATTACGACCTCAATTGATTTTAATGTCTTTACTCCTATGGTTTTTCGATAACCAACAAAACACACCCATTATAATATACCCCTTACCTCAGTAAGGTCCCATTTATAAATACCCTAAAAAATAAAAACCTCGTTAATGTATTATAACACACATCAATGCAACTTAGATACACACACCTTAGATTTATTTTCAAAACGACCCCATGCCCATGACCACAGTCAGCTTGATCATATACCATAACTGATTTCATATTTACATTCCATATATAAACTAAGAAAACACATCAATGATTTATCACTAGAATCATGGTTCCACCCCGACTGATCAACATCCATTTCCACACACCTGTGACACTTCATAAAAGAGGTTCATATCATTTCCATTGATATGTTACTCACTAAAGGAGTTTCATCATCACTGACCCACCTAAAAACCTAATAAACTTCAAAACATGATCCAAACACTACAAACAGAAGAATTAGGAATAGTAATCCTTCCTAAAACTGAGTTTCTAACCCAATCATAAACCACTATTCATTTCAGACATCAATGAATGTCATCCATGCATTTTTTAAACATCCAATCCATCCTGAGGATGTCACCCATAATCAGGAAACGATTCACTTTCCACCACATGTATCCACATACACTACTCCATGATCATAACATCCACAAGGATACATATCTGACCAAAAGGTAGTAGCTTTTCTTGGCGTATATGCATTTCCCTACGAACATACTAAGGATTATATCAAGGTATTGGGTAGGTAATCACTAACTGAGATTTTGAAAATATGTCATCGATGAATACCGCCACCACTCATCTATTTTTAATGTTACAAATAACAATAAGGACATGAAAAAATCATCAAAATGATTTGATCTTCTATACCCATTAGCATTCCATCACATTGAAATAATTCCTTCGCTAACTCATGACTACCTTCCTTACTCACGAACCTTGGTGTACTCTTTAATAAAATTTGATACCAAAACTAAATGACACAGCATTCCACCACCTGATTATTCCACCAATATCCCTTTAACACTTAACCATCACATATATAATTGTGTAACCACACAGAATACCATTATTATCACTCTAATGAGTCGCGATTTATGTACCACAGTCTCAAAAGCCCTATCCATTGCCCACTCCTACCATACATTCCTAACTCACCCGCCTTAGCGAACCCTCGGTGATTTAAAAAACCAAAAAGAAATACATGGGACAAAACTACTTCCACGAAGATTCAATTCTTGATAATTATTCAAATGTTACTCAATGTTCAGGTATGCTATTAACGTGTTCTAGGAGACACATCTAGATATAATTATGTTGGGAACCTGGTCGGTCCAGCCCCTAGAAACAACATGCACTACCAAAACACCAACACTATAAGAAAATCCAATTTCAAGAAAACAATATTCCTCAATGTTCCTCTTACAAAAAAAACTCTCACTAACGGTCTCTACATAAATAGAATGTGTACACATAAAACATCATGAACCAAAATTTCCTTGAGAAACTCTTATGACCCCAGTCCAATTCTAAACCATCATGGACACACATTTTCATAAGAATTACATTGTATATGAACCCAAAAAACCTACCCATCTAGAATCCATCCATAGGGCTTATCCACTAGCACTCAATTGTTCTTCCTAAAAAACAAAGGCTTCAAAAATTCCCAAACCACACACTATGTTGAATACTAGGTGCACTATTTTCAAATGTATAGAAAATACATATTGACCTCAGGAAACTAAAATCACACATAACATTGACATTCTCTCTCCCATGAAAACCTTGAAATACAAACAGATACACTCCCATGACTAGTTTCACATCAAAAATATTACTGGTTCTGACCCCCTTGGGACTATGCCAATGCACAAAATGCCACAAATCATGAAGTATCTGACATGTACCAGTCTATCATCACATGAAATTACAAATTCAAAACTCCATCTTATAATGTCTCATAATAAAAATTTTTCATATGCCATGAAAAATCCCACAACTAGGATTCCCATCGTCTATGAGCATATATTCAACCGACTACTCCCTATAGGACCTGAACATACAACCAACCTCTAAAAAATTCACCCACAAGGGATCCAATGATCCTATATTCCGACTATACTAACCGAAAAGGGTCGGTGAAAAACCATGCATGAGAAAAACACCCACGTCTACAACTTGCATCTCACTGCAGATCCACATAACATTGTATATTAAAAAAATCAATAAAATCACACACTAAAAGTACCATAATATGTGGATCCTTCAGGCCTAACATCTGGAATAAGATATATCTATTAAAAATAATCAAAACAATGTCACATAAATCTACCCAATGGTTTATGAACCTAAAATCCATAATAAACCATCAAATCCCAATAAATGTACATTGAACAAAGTGAAAATCATGTACAACCATAACATCACAAATTCAAAACACTAATCGAAATCGTTAATAACATGGAAATCATAGTAAATTAGGTTTTCAAAACACCCCATCCCAGTATCCATATCGAGCTCTTATACCTTTCTATATCTCCAACCTACAAAACTAGAAAAAGTAAAATAATAAGAATTTAAATCCTCGGATTCTATGTTGTGACATCTCAGCCCGGGTTCTGTCAAACTGGATCCCTGATCCAGTTCACCACATGACCTCAAGGGCACCAACTTATACACCATAGGCTGTAAACTATCAGCAGGTGTCTAAATATAAATTTTGAGGAGTATATACCATAGTATCAGAGTCCACAACCCTATGTAAATAATAGAATATCATACACATCATAGTATGAGGAAAGAACATGCAAACTAAAAGATTCTATAATAAAATGAAATTCACTATAGGCCTAAATGGCCATGTAATACATTCAACCAACCACCCAATCATATGGTTACACAACATAACAAAATAATAGAAACTAAAAAGGATCCATAGAAAATCTGATCCAAACTCATGTAGCCATATGATACAACTCAAGAAATCATGCTTGACCAAAATAACTCAACATATTCCTCATCCCGAGCATGTACCTCAATTAAACTTCTAATAGATATTTTGGAACCCAAGTGAAATGGAGGCATGGGTAGGGTGTACGTAAAACTCAGTTGGCCACCACCAACGGTGTCTATATGAAATTGCAATTTGGGAAATAGTATGTGCAGATAAATGGTAGAATAAATAAATAGTGCACGAAAGAGACACAAGCCAGGAAACATGAAAACTCATCTAGTAACCCCTGGACCAAGGGTTTTAATGTGACACATGAGTGAACCAAAAATATAATGAACTTAACAATTATTATAAAGAATTACATTGTGGGTACATACTAAAAATGCAGTTGAAGGGGGTTTACATAACATTATACTTAGGGAAGCATAAAACATTTATCTATAGTACCTATCTAAGAAACCTATTCAATCTGTTCCTATATATGAATAATGTAATCTAAAACACATATCAACATCAATAATCAAAGGTGGTTAGAAGATTCACCCAACACCTAACCATATAGAAACTATTAGTTCTGATACTGAGCATTAGGTTCAAAAAACTAATCGTGAAATATGACTATAAATTCAGAATCCTCATTCAAGTGTCAATGTATACAATACATTAGTGGTTTATAAAGCATTATTATAGAAAAACTAATGGAGGGGGTGAATTATTAAAATTCCATTTCTATATGGTATACCATGATCACTCAGATAATCAGTAATTCACTATAAACATAAAGTATACTACCAGTGTCTAGAAACTTTTTTTGACATTATATATATAGTATAATTCCTATTCCTAATGTATCGGTCTAACACCAAAACCACTCCGTCATTTCATTAATACTATGTTCGATATCATGACTATACAAGACATTAAATAAACAAAACATTTTTTTTAAATTTTAACACTTATTAAGGTCACTATGGGAATTCAAACCAAAAGATTGCTCTACAAAGTCCAACCCTCTTTTACAGGACATATGAAACTAAACCCAACGCCATATTTAAACATATCAAAAAACAGCCTTTTAAATCAAAGTCATTTCTCTTTAAAAACAATTCAAGGCCCAAGGGATACACTTCTAATAGGACCATCATATAATCCATCAACTTTTTTTTATTGAAGTGGAGACCACACACCCAATTCAAATACACATTTGAAATTGATTTATAAACCACCTAATTTAGAATATTAATTTCACTATTGGACACTAATACCATGTCAAAACCCAGTGCACACATTTGAAACCACCCAAAAAGTCTCATAAGAATTTTTAGAAAATACGAGCACATAAAATCAATCCAAACCAACACTTTACAAACCTACCTTATTATCATTATTAAATAGACATACCTATTGGTGACCATTGGTTTAGTATTATAAATACCCATGTATATAATTGTACCAATGGAAGGTCTAATGTGTTAATACTAAACACAAAATAAAATTACATATTCCATGAAATCACGAATAAAACACATGGATTTATATCACATACAACATTAACATTCAAATAAATTAACAAAACTATGGGTAATTCTATTCAAACACTTAACTCATCAAAAAATATTTCCAAAACGATTCCATAACATTGATGCATTTCCCAGGATCGTCCTATTATTGTACAAACTAATCTTTAACCAACCAATCTCATCATGATCACCCAATATAATGTCTTACACTAAACTACATAAATTAATTAATTTAAAAATTTATAATTAACTAATTTGACAAAAACCAACTTTTTATAATGTTGAAAATCACAGTAGGTCATCAAGAAAAATAGAAATGAATGCCAACCACTGACCAAAGACCCACAACATAACCTTGACCACATTTTGGGATAATATTTTATGAGTTGATTCCAATTCAACAACTAGTAAATTTTAAATATTAGGAAAATGATATGATAATTCGTAGGGAACACATAACATAATGAAAGGCCACACAACGTCATTTTAAATCCATCCATGGATTTTCACTATGAAATTCAACCAAAATCTCCAGGAGAAACATATTATTCTACCTTGATCTTGTGGAATCGTCAATGATACATGAACTGGAGAACTCAAAAAATAGATGGAAGGAAGAGGAGGAATGAAGGAATCCACTATAGGTTGGATACTATCTCAAAATTCAGATGAATCTCCACTAAAACACCACCTTGGCGAGACTTGATGAAGGGATAAGGGATGATAATTTCCCTATAGTTTTTTCACATAAGAGAAGAAGAAAAAGGGATGGGGAAAATAAACTCAATGTGGGGAAATGTTACGAATACAACATAAATGATATTCTGGGTAGACTCACTATTGGACAACAATGTTTTCCAAATCGTGCTCCAATCATGCTACTAGAACTGTCAAAGAAAAACCCACTTACACGATTGGGCCACACAATGGAAAAAAATCAAGAAACATCCATGAAAAACCCTATTATCAAAACCCCATATATTTAATGGTTAGGCCACATAATTTTAAAAATTGTGTGCCAATTGGGATATCAGAACTATCCCCCTTATATATAAAAAGACACAATTTGGATGTAACTTCGCACATCAAATGCACTATGCCTAAAACAATTCTCAACATCCCATGGTTTCCCCTTTCATTACACATATTTTTTATTAATAATGTAATATATATAAAATTCATGTAGGTTTAGTTAAAAGTGATGTAAAAACCAATTGATCATCATGGTTTTCCACGGTTTCCCAAACCATGAACAAAAAACTATACACCCTTTTTAGAAGTCTTCAAAACTCAAGAAACATAAACCGAATCCCCAAATGCTCATCAAAACACCTTTTAAACCTCATTAAAATAATTTCTAGACTAAAAAATCACTTTAGATATATTAAGACTCTCATAATATCTTTCCATGTTGTATCTCAAGATTTGAAATTTCTTGTAAAGAAAATTAAAATTTCTATTGACATTTTTGATCCGTACTCTCGTCAGATATTACCAGATATCTATTGGACTAGTTCATGATGTATTTTATGATGGTTTGGAGATCATAATACTTGTTCTATGATGGATGACAACAATATTTACACAGTGATATGAGGTGATGATTATATTTCATTCCCATAATAGTACATATAGGTTTGCAAATGATGTATTTGTATCCATTTGTATATGTTTGGTGGAAAATTGTTTTGAATCTTATATTTTAGTTTGAAAATAAATATCTCACTTTTTTATAGTGATGATTGGGGTTACCAAGTGAATGTTGAAGTGGGATGCTGATCCTTATGATTTTATAACGGGGTTCCATGATCAGTGTTTGGCCATAATGTTATCTGAGTGATTATATACTGATTCACCAAGCAGTCCCACTTAATAATCGTTGGAGTATAGATATTATTATAGTGTATGGTATTCCAATGTATGCATGACTTTTTATAGCATCATGGAATTACATTGATGATTATTAATCCACAATTCTCACTTCACATCATGATTATAGAGAGGATATAAGAGGTCATCAAGACTCGGTGGCAATTGAACACATTGTTTTTTACCTCGTACATATGACCAGGTAAAGAGAACCATTATGGTTTTTGAGAACATTAGTTTGGATTTTATTTTAGATTTAGAATTAATCTAGGAGTAGTATCTATTATCAGTGGAATTTTTATATTACACTAATAAAAATTCCACCTTTCTTTGTGACACCATTTGAGATTATGTATGGGAGTAATTAATGGGAACTATTTTACTATTCAAAGCTAGTGGGATTTAATTATTTACTTAGGAATATAGTTGGTGAAAAAAATGGTTATTAATAGTGCAATTCATCTAGGTGAAGATGTGTATTTCCAAGTGATGACTGTGTCCTATGTGGACTAAAAATAGTGCCCTTTTCAGTACAAAGAGAATATATGTGTTCTATAAGATTCTAACTCGCTTAGGATCACCATTATTGGTTCAAGATAATAGTATATATTCAAGGATTTTAGGCCATGTTTTCAGTTACTATGATTGGATATCGAGGTGGCATACTTCATAACCCTATGCTCACAATTAGACTTTGTGTTTTTTTGTTTTCCACATGTTTCAGCTAGGGAGACAAGTGCATACTCATTTCATGATGTAAAATAGGATGATATGGATGTTGAATGTGAAGTTACCATTCCTGGATCTCGGTGAATTTTCATAACTGATAGGAGAAACCCTTAAAAGGAAAGTGTTTCCCAATTGTGTTTTCTTTTTGAAATAATGGTAACCTTAAAAGAGAGAATTTTGGTGTGGAAAACCATGTTTTTATCACTCTATCCTCATTTATATGTGTAGATGTCTGTTTTTAAGGATAAAAATCTTTAATGTGGTAGAGTGTAATGAAACTATGGTTTCCACGTAAGACATTGGTATATATCTAGGAGTGTTTTTTGATCCATACATTGGGTCAACGTGAGATTTCAGGGATCTGAGCACCAAGATATTTATATATTAATGATTTTAAAAATCTTATATCATGTCTGTGTGGTTTTTCTAAAATAAGGGAATAAATACTCAATGGAGTCTCTGTTATGTATTTTGATAACACATATGATTACAGAATTTAAGATTTACCTATGAACAACATATGGTTGATTGGTATTTGTCATTTCGTTGAGGGAATCCATAGGTAGGTGTGTTGAATAAATAAAGAAATACATAAATAAATAATTTTTTTAATAACCCTAACACTAAAAAATCCTTATAAATATGTTGTTATGATAATGTTCAACGGTTATATATATAACCATAGGAACCTATAAACGAGGAGTATGATATATCCATTGGTTGATTAGGGGAGTGGATCATTGACGACCAATGTTCAAGGATGATTATAAAAATGATGATAGACATAGTAAGATCATTTTCTTCATCTCTAGAGGATGTGGTATTCTCTCAAAAATGATCCCATTTTGAGGTATAATTTTTGTGTTTTTTTGGACTCATTTAATTTTATTATAATAGGTCGAATGTGGGTCAATTATACTAATATGAATTTATTTGTACATATATATTTCAATAATGGTTGATTTATTTGATTATTATTCATTTATTTGTTTCACATAATTCATTGTTCCAATGGAAACAAATCGATACCAATCCTAAAAAAACACTAGGTTCATTAATCTTTTTTGTTTCATTGAATTCTTCCATATTTCTAAAAATGTTCATTGCTGACATGTCCATTGGATATAGATTCAACCAAAACCATGTGTATAAACATTTCATGATCGATTTTCACAGAATTAATCTTCATTGTGGGGTTGGTTTCATGATCGATGAAGTGATCAAGGTCCAGAGATGATAGTGGTTGATCAATAGGTGACTAAGAATATATTTACGAGACCATGTTTTTGGTTAGGTGTGTGTAATGTAACATGGTGTGATAGTGGTGATTCTTGACTGGATGGGATGGATGAAATCCATCCATAAAATGTGGATCAAGAAATGTAACCACAAGATCCAATTTCCTTGACACCAAACACAATGGAGGCAGTGATTTCTATAGATGGAGGTGTCCTAAGGTATGATGAGGTGGTTGACCATTTCCCTATGGCATGAAATTTTCCCATATACATGTGATAATATAGAGGTAAAAGAGGAGTTATGAAATTTTTTATATAATAATAAAAAATTGGGAGATAATGGGGATGAACACATTGTATGCATGACATGGGGATTTTTGTTCATGACTCTCACCCTTTTTAGTATTGTTTTATAATAATTATATTATAAATTATTATTATTATTATTGTTATGAGATCTGGTTTCCAATGTAACTTCTCTATATGCTATTGGATTGATGAACCAAATGTGATTTCATGTCCCTGAAATTGAGGCAGTTGATCCAAGACTAATGTTGGGTATGCTATTAATCCTCATGGAAGAGAACCATTAATATCCCATCATATTTCATATGAGAAATTATGTAATTTTCACTGAGCATCCCTTTTGGGAATGTGAGTATAATATCCAATGTTTTTTCTATGAATATCACAACAGAATGATATATTTTTCTAGTATTGTAAAGTTTTAGTTGAAATATTAGTGGATTTACATTTTAAACCATCATACCAATGGAGAGACTCTTGTATTCATCATTACTTTACCAAAATCAGATTATGGGTCTTGAGTAACTTATATTGAGCAGTTTTCCACATTTGATGTGATTGTGGTTTTGGTTTTAGCAATATATATATATATATATACATATGATGTTGGGTGATGGTAGAAATATTATTCTTTTAGAGACTCTTTTTAGATGGTGGTGATCATGTAGGATAATAGTATAGAAAAATGGGTTGAACCCCCCCCCCCCTAACGTATTAGGTTATAGGTCCCTCATACTCTTTTAGCTTGAGTTAGAAACTAGCCTTACTACATCGGGTATAGGTCCTCAATCTACATCAATTGGTTGTGATCATTAGAATAATGAAGAGGTTGGGAACTCCCATTTCATTCATGGGAACATTTTCCTCACACCCTTTTCATAGGTTGAGTAGAACCCCTTCACAAACAAGGGCATGCATTCTCTATCCAATAAGTAGTTTCCCCTAACACACAAGGGTGTGGGTCCTCTATCTACTTAGTATTACCCCTCTGATGCACTAGGGCACACGTCCTCTATATACTTATTGGAAACTCCCTAATGCATGTGGTAAAATTTATTCTACCTATTGAGTGACACCCCATGGCATTTGAAGGAACATGATCTCTACCTACTGAGTTGAACCCCCTATTAAACCATGGAATAGTTCCACCCTTGGATATTTTTACCCTTATATTTTTAACATAGTTGAAAGGTTTGGGTCTTTTACACAACTTCTTATGAAGTTATTTTTTATGCTAGGCATCAATAATGGACCATTAGAGATACTTATTCACTCATCATTCTAAATTGATTGTGGATATATAGATGATCATTCTCTCTTCATATGGGATTCTTATTGATAAAATATAGTTTATTATTAAGTTTTTTGTCTCATATTCTAATTTTAATGTATTCATTGTGATGAGATGAACACAGTATCTTGATTCTTTATTTTGTGATTTCAGGGTTTTCTATTGGGTAGGTATATACTCATGCATACATAATCTATGGCCAGACATTTTTTGTGATATAGTGTTTTAAAATATATTATAATTAACTATGTTGGGCTTGGTATAGTTAAGCATCATAGCTTGAGCTGGAACTGACCTTGTTTGGTGGTCAAAATCTCGGATATAGAAATGAGGTTCCCCCGTTCTACTATTTTTAGGTGTTTCTAGTTTGGGTTTCCCCCCTATATTTTTAGTTTTCACATATTTTTACCCTTTTTATCATTTTTATTACACTAAAATTCTTTGATATATTTTTTAGAGGTTATTTCATGCACATTTTACACTCATGATTTTTAGTATTATATTATACCTCTACACAGCTAATTGTAGTCGGTGGTGTATGTGCATACATGAAATGTCATCTAATGTATAATATTCTATTATTATTCCTAATTGTCACATCCATTAAACCCTTATCCTATTTGAGGTTGTCTTGGGGTGTTCATACTCGACTTGCCACTGCCTAGGTGGCCCTCAGTGGGTACTATCATGAAAATGTACCCCAACAATTGTCTCATAATTAATAAAAGTATAATACGCTTTATAATTGGGATAACTAAAATAATATACCAATGAATATATAATCACAATAAGTTGTAAACACAATAAAATATCTCAATTTTAACATTTCATCTCCTGTATTTTTCATTTATTAATGGAGTTAGTTAGTTTTTGACTAGCCAATGGTTTCATAATGTATATAATAATATTTGATTTTAGATTATTAAACCCACCCCTCTAGGGGTGAATTACCCATGTGAAGTGTAGTAATAATTTTTATCAAACCCTCTTATCAACATCAATTGTTCTTTATGTGAAATTGTGAAAATGGATCATCCAAATTCATTACCTAAAAACTGAATCATGCCATTAATATTATAGATCATATATTAATATAATATATTAATTAATCAAAATAATATATATTTATATTGTGTTGTTATATGTTGTATCAAATGGTTTCATACTACCAAATGGTTCCATATAATTTACTAAAATAAAAATGAAAAATTTTCAATATAATGGCCACATAATGAATTCATTATTATATTACTTATAGGGAAAATAATTGATTGATGTTTTTTCTGGTCATTTTCCAACTAGAATATATTAATAGAACTGATAAAACCAATATTATATCACACCTACGATAGTTCAATATGAATATTGGCGTATAACTCCTTTCCAAATGTCCGAGGCCACTGTGGGTATTTTCCATCGACGCTTTAGAAATCATATTTGTCAAGAGAGTGGGAGGATTGTTGTAACGTCCCAGTTCCGAAATCCTCCCAGAGGTGCCTCATACTCTGTTTGTCACATGGCCTCATGATCATTTCCCTGAACGACAGAGGATGCCTAGTAGCAGCGAGGGCCTTGGGTGTGATAGTGGGGAAACTATACCCTCATAGGCATAGTACACAGTGGAAGTAAATAACACACATACAATAACAAAAGAAGTAAACATCCATACAAGAGTAAACCACCGAAGATTGAGATAAAGAAACAACTGGAGAATGCATATATATAAATGTTTCATGATTCATATGTCTAGGAAACATCCAAACAAGTCACAATGCTGGTAATACAAATAGTACTAAAAAAGTACAATAGAAAAATAAAAAGATCCTTAGCATCGCAAGCCTAATCTAGGTCCCATGCTCCCCAGCTCCCCAAGAAGTCTTGTACCTAAAGTCGAAAGGAGCTTGCCCTTATCTATACCTGCAACAATATAATCTGTTTGGGCCCAAAATCATGACCCAAACAGGTTGTGAGACAAAAATCACAGTAGGAAACCACCCGATGATCTGTGCCTAATAGTCAGTGAATATATGGTAGGTAAAAGTACTGAAAAGCAGTAATCATGAAGTACTCAGTAGAAAACAATCAACAGTTTCTAGCATATAATTTACAAACAAGTAGGCGGCCACTAAAGCAAATAGAACAGAAAGGTAACACTCTAAGTATTTTTCACAGCCCAACCCCTATGGTTCAACCAACAAGTACTAGCCACCCTCTGGGAGGCACACACTGTATCACCCCTCTGGTTCGGCTAACGAATAGACTGTCTGGGGAAGCACTCACCGTCGATTCCCCCTATAGTATCTTATCCTATAAAAGGCGCTCTGGGGAAGCACTCAATATCTCATTCCCCCTATGGCCCACGTCGAGGAACTGAAGACACTCTAAGGAAGAACTCAATGTCAATTCCCCCTTTGGTCTTGCATCATATTATAAAGACACTCTGGAGAAGCCCTTACATCAATTCTCACTATGTACTACTACAATAGGTTCTCACAACACTGTGTAATGTCAGCATGTATCACATCATGTAACAACCAAAGTAACCTCAAGAACTACTTGGATAAAATTCCACAACATCTCAACAAGAAAGAACAATAGTCACACCATCATACAATACTAGGAATGGGAAAAACTACCGTAGAAAAAAGGGTAACTAGACCCAGCAGTCTTGACATGCAAGAAAATTTATGTAAAACACTTCCAAAGCATAAAAATTAAAATGAAACACAATCAAAATCCTCTACTATAGCATACAAGAAAAGAAGGAAATAAATAGGGCTAAAATGTTAAACACACAATAACCTATTCAAGGGTATTGGTAGAATTTGCACAAAATACTCAAATACATTCTACAAAAAGGCACAAACCACTTACCTCGATGTTAGGAGATCGATATAATTGAAAATCAATGCTTGATTATCCATGAAACGCTAGTAGATATAAGAAAACATCCAAAATTTTCAACCCACGATAACTTGTGAAAGATTAGGAATTGGAAAATGTTGTTCCAGGAGAAGGAAAATCATACCGCTATGATTCCAACGCACCCAATAGTGTTAGAATCAGAGGATGAATGGAGGCTCGGTGGCTCGTAAAAGATAAAAAATTTATGCACTCTCTCGGATGAAGAAAACCTAGAAGAAGACATTTTTGTCTCTTAGACGTGACCCCGGTACGTTTAATGAAAAAAAAGTACACTATGTGTACTTTTGGGGTACACGGCTTGTACTCAATTTTTCCGTACTCCACTTTAGGTGGCCTCCACATCACCCATACAATGCCATGTGTATGGTCATGACACAACCAACACATGGCCTCAAGCGACATCAAAGTTCACGGTGTGTACTTATAAAGTACAGGGTGTGTACTTCGAAAATTTCCGGATTTTCCCATTTTTCCCAAAAACAACCAGAAAAGGAAAAACATAGCGGAAAAGAAGATTCTACGTTCTTACAAACTTCCCCCATTAAATAATTTTGTCCCGGAATTACCATAACACAGTATAGAAGAAGAATCCCCAAACCGCTCCGACCACTAAGCTCATACATCGACATCCCTCTCCCATGTCTCGTCTTGTACTCGCTCGTGCTTCCATAGAAACCATACCAGAGGAACAAATAGGCCACATAGAACCTTTGTAATGCGATCGACAATATAGATAGAATTATCCTCAAATGATGCATCCACTTAGAGATAATCCTCCTTAGGTTGAAAGACATGAGATGGGTATAAAAAGTGGCGTCGGAGATGAGAAACATGGAATACATCATGCATAGACCGTTACTTATGAGGTAACTACAACCGATAGGCAACTAGACCAACTCTCTCCAACACCTCAAATTCCCCGATGTACCTCTGCAAAAACTTACCCAGCCTCATAATCCTTTTTTCCCCAAAATTGGTGTGATACAGATGAAAACCTGATTCCCGACCACGAACTCTAGAGGTCGTCTCCGCTGATCAGCATAAGACATCTGACGAGACTGTGTAGTAGCCATCCTCTTATGAATCAACTCTATTTGTTCTGATGTCTCCTGAACAAAATAGGGTCCATGAAAAGTTTCCCCTTCCACCTCCATCAAACATAAGGGTGATCATCATGGCCTACCATACAGAGCTTCATAAGGTTCCATCTGAATAGTTTCTTGAAAACTATTTTTGTAGTAAAATTCCACAAGAGGTATATGCTTTTCCCAAGAACCTCCAAAATAAAGAATGCTAGCTCAGAGCATATCCTCTTGAACCTGAATCATACGCTCAGACTGGCCATCTGTCTGGGGATGATATTTTGTACTCAAAAGTATATGTGTACCCAAAGACTTCAGATTCCCCTTATAAACTCGAGATGTAAAATGTATAACCCTGTCTGAAACAATGGAGTTTGGAACTCCATGTAGAAGTACAATCTCTCAGATGTACTACTGTCCCAGCTCATCAACAGTGAATATATCCTTGATCAGAAATAAGTGAACAACCTTTGTAACCCTGTCGATGAAAACACAAAAAACATCATTCTCTCAGGGAGACCTCGAGAAACCTGCCACAAAGTCCATCGAGGCATCGTTCCATTTCCACTTCGGAATAGGTAACTACTGCAAAATCCCTACTGGTTGTTGATGCTCTGCCTTCACCTGCTGACAAGTGGAACACCTCATGACAAAACCAACAACATCTCTCTTCATATTTGGCCACCAATACTAGCGATGTAGATCATGATACATCATGGTAATTCTCGGATGAACTGCCCAAACTGAGGAATGAAAATCCCGCTTCAGCTCCTTGTGTATGTCTGCTGGCACCAATACGCATGCCTGGAAACCCAAGATCTGATCATTGCCTACTATCTATCCAGGATGAGGTTCTTCTGCCAACATGCTCTCCCGTAGGACTTGGCCTTCAGAATCTGATAGTTGCCTCATTCGAACTCTATCAAGAGGAGTGGATGTATGGGCTACAGAAGATAGGAATGGTTGTCCCTATCTATCATTTACCTCTAAATGCATATTAGAGAACATAGCCATAAGATACCACTCACTGTTGGCCTCTTGAACTGCATGTATCTGAGTTGACCTTCTCAATGCGTCAGCCACTGTGTTTCCTTTTCCAATTGTATAGGAAAGATCAAATTCAATGGACTGAAGATACTTGATCCACCTATGTTGTCTCATATTCAGATCACGTAGATTGAATATGTACATGAGATTTTTGTGGTTGGTGGAAACCACAAAATTCTCTCCCGGGAGGTATTGTCTCCAACAGCGTAGGGCATGAACAACTATCGCCAGCTCAAGATCATTCGTTGGGTAGTTCCTCTTATCTGGATTCATCTACATAGACATGTACTCAATGACTCCATCTCCCTGGATAAGCACAGCTCCCAACACGATACTTGAAGAATCATAGTAAACAGTGTAGCTCTTCCCTAGCTCGGGCATGAATTGTATCAGTGCGGAAGTCAACCACCCTTTCTGGTCCTGAAAGGCTGACTCACAAGAATCTGACCATAAGAACATGGCACCATTCTTAGTCATACCTGTCAGCAGTGCCTCTAAGAATGAAAAAAAAATGTAAGAAGCGTCTTTTGTATCTATCCAGCCCTAGAAAACTCTGCACCTCAATGACATTCATAGGAAGCTCCTAGGAAACTACTGCTCTCACTTTCTCTAGGTCTACTGATACTCTTGTCTCTGAGATAACATGACCTAATATTTGAATCTGATCCAACCAAAAGGGACACTTCGAGATATTAGAATATAACTGATGCTCTCTCAGTGTATTCAAAATAATCTCATGATGGGTATAACAGTCGTGTCGAGTGTGACAGTACACCAAGATGTCATCCACGAAAACCACAAGGAAGGAATCCAAGTATGGATGGAACACTCAGTTCATCAGTGCCATTAAAACTGTAGGTTTGTTTATGTGTCCAAACGGCATAAAATTATACTCGTATAGACCATACTTTCTCTAGAAATCATTAAGAGGTATATCAGATGGTCTAACGTGAAACTGATGACAAACTAACCTCAAATCGATATTTGAGAACACCTGATCTCCGCGAAGATGATCAAAGAGGTCATCAATCCTAGGAAAGGAATATCGGCTCTTCACCGTCAACTGGTTCAGCTTCCGATAATCCCCACAATTCCTAAGGGTGTCGTCTTCCTTCTTCGCAAATAGGAATGGCGAACCCCAAGGAGAAGTACTGGGTTCGATGAAATCCTTTGACTGTAAGTCCTCCAACTACTTCATGAGCTCCTGAAACTAAGGTGTAGCCATCATATAAGGAGTAGTAGACATCAGTGCCACTACTAGAACTAACTGAATAGAAACTTCTACCTCACACTCTGGTGGAAAACCTGAAAAGTTTTCTGGAAAGACATCCATGAACGATCCACAACTTGAGGAAAGTCTAATTGCGAAGTCCCCTGGTCATGCAGATAATGACTGGCAATATGGGCTATAACTCCTCCTAGCCCATGATTCTCGTGTACTACTAAACTTTCCTGGACATCCCACTCGCCCTTATGATGAAATGATCCACCCTCTAGTGATATGGAACTCACCCTGCGATGATAGAAATCGATGACTTCCTAGAAGGGGGCTAACCAGTCCACTCTGAGAATGAAATCATAACTTAGCATCTCTAAGACATATAGGTCCCATATGCAGTGACAACCCGCAACCTCAAGAGGGAAGTCTCTGCACTAATGTACACTAACCGTTATAGTCCCCAATGGTCTTTCTAGAGTCAACATATTTGTAGTGGAAAACATTTAGAGCCCAAGACTCTCCACTACAGAAACATAGATAAATCTATGGGAAGCCCCTTTATCGAAAATATCAGAAGATAAAACTAATGCTACTAAAACCATACCTCGAACTATAAGGGTCCTGGATCTTGCGCCTGCTGGGTCTAATGTATTACAAAATCCCAACTTGTACCATGGACATGTGACCCTACCTGACCGCTTTGAGCTGATCCACCCTGATGATGTTGAATGACTGGTGATTGACCACCCCATCCTCGACCTTCACCTCGGCCCAAATGGCCGGAAGAACACCATATCCCAGACTGGTGAGAAAATGGTGGAAATGCTCCTAAATGATGAGTCAATGATGTTCCCTTGTCACAAGCTGCTAGTGAGAAAACCTGAAAGAAGTGCTGAAGGTGACCCATCTTGCTGCAAGATAGGCACTTCACTAGGTCTCTCTGGCACTACGACCTGGTATTCCCAACCCAGCCACACTGGTATCAAACCACCTGGCTACCTGGATATGTGTCTCACTGCCTCGGATCGCCATGCGTAGAATCTCTATGGTGCTTCCTGCTGTCATCTAGTGAAGCACTAACTCTAGAAGCGGAACCACCTTGGCTCTCAGCTATAGAATCTCTCTGATGGAGCTCCGTAATCAGTTCCTGGTTGATGATGGAAGTGATTGAAATCAGCCTGAAGATATTCACTTGTGAGTATATCTCTCATCTAAAACCTTCCTTAATCTTTTTTGCCCCTAATAATCCATATATGCCCTGGAGGGTTGTGAAAATTTGAAGCGCACTGAAATGAGAGTTATACTCCATGACAAAATGAGTACCCTACTTGAGACTCATAAACAACCAGGCTCGGTCGACCCTCAGTGTCTCCGGATAGATGAAGTCATAAAATATGCTCTTAAACTCATCCCAATCCATAACATGCTGATGATCCACCTGAGAGATCACATCCCACCACCTCTTGGCGGAGTCCGGTAGAATATAGGTAGTGAACATGACCTTCCTCTCTAGAGGCGTCTTCATAAGCTCGAATAACGTCAACGTGAGTTCTAACCATGACTCTATAGCCCGCGATCCCCCTTCCCCTGAGATGGTGGGAGGATGCTGCGGTTGGAAAACCCACGTCAAGTCTTCCATAGAAGTGGCAGGAGGCAGATCTCCCTGGAATGTATGAATCATCCTCATAAAGCCCTCTCTGAACTGAGCGTTTTTCTCATGTGTCAGGTATAACGGCTGGTGCCAGGACTGCAAGACGAGATGATCTACTGGAAGTCCCTAATCATCCATATCCGTTGTCTGATCACCACCTGGTAATTGGCGTACAACCGGAGGACATCTTAGTTACATGAATCTGTAAGGTAAAAAGCCCACCTTAGATTGAAATGATCATGGAATGGAAACTAGATGCGTCATAAGGGAACTTGAGAAAGAAGGCATTCAAAATTTACAAAACAATCAAACACAGCATGTATAAAGACTATGTGGCGTGTTCCCTTAAGTCATTTATATGGTCATCTACAACTGCCTAAACTGGTCGTGTAACACACCAAATACACGGCGTGTTGTCCGAACACATGGCATGCACTTGAATCCTCTTCCCTGTCTGAGACCTTTTATACGTTCTAGCCACATGGATCTCTTAAGACAAAACTACACAGCGTGTTCAAGGCAGAAATGACTTGTACATGCCTTACCTGGCCCGTGCTGTTAGCGACACGACCTGAAAAATGGTTGACACTACAGGACGTGTTCCAAATAGACATGGTGTGTACGAGAAAGAAAACATTGTCCCATGTTTTTAGTTACACGTCCATCTCATTTGTTAACTATACACGGCGTGTTCCATGGGAACACGTCGTGCACTTGAAGGAATTCCCTGACCTGTGTTGTTCGTGACACGTCCTGGTACCCAGGTCATACTTCACGGCATGTAGAATTCAGACACGACGTGTGTGTGAAAAGATAACACGACTCATGTAGTGCATCACACAGCTGGGGTACCTATTTCAGACTACACGGCGTGATAAATTAGTACTCGGCATGTTCCTACATGAATTTTCACAACCCGGTGTCCCTTCCCACATAGTTAGTGACATAGATATAGACTACATTTCATGTAACCATAAAGTGCATGCCGTGTATTCTGGGTTTTTTCCAGATAGTAGCCGCAAAAACTTCTCTGGATCCTAGAAAACAGAGCAAACATGTGATAAGGTTCCAAATTCTGATCCGTGAGGGCCCACACTCCCCACGAATCAAATCTCAGCAATTTATACAAGTTACAACAAGGGAACAAGCAATGATCCACCAAATTCCATTCCATGAGGGACCAAAACACCTCAAGAACAAAAGTTTGGCATCAATCTTATCAAAGCACTATACAAACATATTTCCTTTCAAACATCCTGGATTATATCAAAGCATCTATCACGACAACAGGCATAATATAAACAACGTTTATCACAACAACATGCACTCGCTAATGCATCCTAGATGGAATGACAAGAATGCATGGCATGTGATTTCTAACAAGTCCCTATATGATGCATGAGATGGAATACACTCATCTCATTGGGTTAAGAAAGAAATAGAACCATAATAACAACAAACGTAATAGCACAAAACATTTGAATCCCCCAACGATGAAATCAAATCATCTAAAGAATTGCATACTAGTGAAATTGCAATCAACGAGGTAGTATGGATTTTCCCTGTACACGGGTTAGCTACTCACAGGAACAACTGATTACCACGTACCAATTCCATTATATCCCTGGATAAAGGAACAAAATAGTAAGTCAAGGGAAAAAAGGCTCTGATACCTTTTTGTAATGTTCTGATTCTAGAAGCCACCTAGAGGTGTCCCGTACCAGGTTGGTCACATGGCCTCAATCGTATTTCCCTGAATTTCAGAGGTTGCCGACTAGTAGGGAAGACCTTGGGTGTGATAGTGGGGAAAGTATGCCCTCATTGGAAGAGTACACAGTTGATGTAAACAACACACATTCAATAGCAGAAGCAGTAAACATCCATACAAAAGTAAACAGTGGGAGACTGAGATGATGAAAAAACCGGATCATGCATATATATAAAAGATGCATGATGTATATGTCTATGAAAGAATCCAAACAAGTCACAATGCTGGAAATACAAAAAGTACTAAAAACAAGTACAAAAGAAAAATAAATAGAACCTCAGCATCATAATCCTATGCTTGGTCCCATGCTCCCCAGATCCACATCAAGTCAAGTACCTGAAGATGAAGGGCGCTTTCCCTTATCTATACCTACCCCAATATAATCTGTTGTGGCCCAAAAGAATGACCTAAATAGGGTGTGAGAAAAAACCCTAGTAGGCCACCACCTGATGATATCTGCATGACAGTCAGTGAATATATGGCAGGTAAAACTACAATAAATAAGTAAACATGAAGTACTCAGCAACAAACAATCCACAGTTTCAAGAATATAATTTACAAACAAATAAGCAGTCACTCAAACAAATAGAACACACAGGTAACTTTATGGGTAGTTCTCACAGCCTAACCCTTATGGTTCAACCTACAAGTACTAACAACCCTCTGGGAGGCTCACACCGTCTCACCCCTCTGGTTCAGCAGAAGAATAGACTCTTTGGGGAAGCGCTCACCATCAATTCCCCATATAGTCTCATATCATACTAAAGGTGCTCTGGGGAAACACTCAACATCTTATTCCTTCTATGGCCCACGTAGAGGAACTACAGAAAATATGAGAAAGATGTCAACTTCCATTCCCCATGTGGTCTCACATCAAATTATAATGAATCTATGGAGAAGGCCTTACCTCTATTCTCCCTATGGTTTGCTACACTATGTTCCCACAACTCTATGTAAAGTCATCAAGTATCACATCGTGTAATGGCCAATGTAACCTCAAGAACTATTTGGCTATAATTCTACAGCATCTCAGCATGAATGAACAATAGTCACACTATCCTGCAATACTATGCATGGGAAAAAAGACAGCAGTAAAATGGGTAACTAGACCCAACGATCCAGATATGCAAGAACATGCATGGAAAACACTTCCAAAGCCTAATAATTAGCCCAAAACACAATCAAAATCCTCTAATATAGCGTAAAATAAAAGTAGGAAATCAATATGGATAAAATGGTAAACAAGAAATACCCCGTTCAATGGTATTGGAGGAATTTGCACAAAATACTCAAAGACTATCCATAGAAAGGCACAAACCACCTACCTTGGCGTTAGGATATCGATATAATTGAACCTAAAATATTTATTCTCCTTGTAACTTTGTAGATCTAAAAAACGTCCAAAACATTCTAACACAAGACACCTTGAGAAAGAGGAGGAATTGGAAAACAATGCTCTAGGAGAAGGATGACCTTACCGATGTGATTCCAATGCACCAAATGGTGTTGGAATCAAAGGACAAACAAAGGCTTGGTGGAATGTTGAAGATCTGCAACCATACATACTCTCTCGGATGAAGAACACCTAGAAGAAGATGTTTAGGCCCTTCAGACACGACCCCAGTGCGTTTAATGAGAAAAAGTACATGAGGTGTACATTTGAAGTACACGGCGTGTACTAGAATTTTCTGTACTCCGCATTAGGTGGCCACCACATCACCCCAATATGGTCGTGTGTATGGTCATGACTCAACCAACACACGGCCTCGATCGACATTAATGTAAATGGGGTGTTCGTATAATGTAAACGACATGCAATTAAATTTTTTCCAGATTTCCCCCTTTTTACCAAAAAACGACCAGAAAAGAAAAAACATACCTTAAAAGAAGATTCGGTTTCTCACATTTGTCTTTTCTCAATTTTTAAAGGATTCTTGCCAAATATTATTCTCTCTTATATATTTAAGACATATTTAATGATACCATCCCATGTCTTTGATTGATATAGATTACCCATATTCAAAAAATTGTATCATAACATATATTTATGGGAACAATTCTATATATCTGAAGCATTACATCCACATGAATATATCTATGTTTTATAGATTCTCCATTAATATTACCATCATTAAGCATCATATGTTCTCCATTAATGAGAACATATGTATGTAAAATAGGTTCTCCATCATGTTTCTTCATTTTTTGGTGATTCATAATTTTAAGTGGATATGGTTTAAAACGACATGGAAGAGAACACAATAGTTTAACACCATCCAAAAAATTGATAGATTTTCATGGTGTTGGTATATGGTCCATAACAATGGATTCCTACATATCCTAAAAAATGAATCACAACGTACATAGTTCTATGCCAAATAATGGTGGATGTAGAACCTTTTAACATCATGTTACAAGGAATGATCCATATTATTTATCATTTTATAGTAAGGAATACTAGTAAAAGGTTCCTAGAAATAATTTTTTTTGGGTCTTACACATGATATTCCAATTATGTTTGACCTTTAAGGGGATTTTTTCCATCAATACTAGGATGGATTCATAAGAAATATGGCCCTCCCATGAAGGGTCTCATGAGGTATATTCCATGATGAGGTTTTTATTACAAGACATAGAAGAAATGTCGACCTATGTGTGAGGGCATGATTTTATCCACAAAGTGACGTAATAGAGGTGTGGACCACAACGAACATGTCCTTGGTGTAAAAGTTTGATATCTCAGAGGGAATTTGTCCAAATGTGTATGGATTTCTATGCAAACTAGAAAATGTCCCTATGATGATGGATGCCGATAGATTTGAATAGGGTTTTGTGATTCAAGGAGGAATCTTACATATCCCATTTAATTGGAATACAATACTGCATAGTTAAAGTTGAATAATTTATTGTCTTGTTATAGTAATGTAACCTGAATTTTAGGGTTATGTGGAAAGTTAGTTGTCCTGAATTTTTATGTGACATGTCTAGGATATTAGGTACCCAATTCAACATCCTATTACAGGGATGTCTATGTCAAAAAAGTTGAAAAAATAGAGTACAAATCAAGTTGTATACATTGGATCATCCTAGGATATTGTTATATAAATATGTTTCTTTGGTGAAGGAATATATTGTTGGTGTTTTAACATAGTAGGATGTCCAATCTAGTGGTATTTTAATATTGATGAAAACATGATCAACCAAAATATCTATGTCCATATTAGACATTATTTGTGTGGTGAATAATATATGATAGAATATCTGAAATAATGTAATGGATTGAATTTTTTATTATTAATATTGCTTATTGATTAGAGATGCTCCAGGAGGGTGTACATAGAGAGTTGATGAATCTATAAAAAGGAACTAGCATGTGTTTTATACATGAGTGGATGTTAATCCTTGCATCCTCTATTGTATTTTAATGATCACAACCACTGAAAGTATTTCTGTCCTTTTTTTTATATTGTCATTGTTATAATACTTAAGGATATCCTTGTAAATAATAAAACCAAGTAGAATCTTTAAGAGGATCTTGATTGTCCATTTCCAAGGAACCCATTTATTAGCTACACTAGCTACCGAAAATCATTTTACTAGAAATATAGTGGAAATATACAGAACCATCATTCCTCCAAGATTAACACTAGTAAAACAATGGACTGACAAAGTCTATTCGGTCGCATTGGATATGAAAAAAATAATTCGAGGTAGCTCATCGGGTACACACTAGAGTCTATAGCAACCCACAATGATAGAGTAATTCCATCAACAAGACGGTGGTGTGGAACCACATACCATATGACTACAATATAGATCAATCAGAGAAAATTGACTGGTGTAATAAAAAATAATTCACTTGTCTATTTAATGAAATGGATTGACCTATGAAAAATTAATCTCATATAAAGAATACAAATGGACCCCTACAGAGTCTTCGATATATTCTACTAACAATAGCGAAAACTACCAGCCCTTGAATAATTCTTGATTGATCCATGAAGTGATTTCTAATTATATCTCTAATATTATTCAGTTTCTAAAAATGAAATCTTGGATTCAAACTATTTTATTTTAGATATTATCTCTTGGTCCATTTACTCCCGTTTATAATTCATAAAGCCTATTCCTTTTCCTTTAATCTCTAACTCTCTATATTTCATATCCTTTTAAATCCTTTAGAGACATTTAAATTCTCCACAAAGGGGTCTTAAAAACAAATCTCTATCTTATTCATTAGGTTCACAACACTGTAACGTGGGTGTTCTGGATTCCATGTTCCTTTTAAAATGAAGTATCTTATTTTTTCCCTTTGATTTAGTTAAACCCAAGGGGTTATTTATTATTCTTCATTTTCTTCTTCCCGTTCATTAATATTTGGATATTGTTTAAACTAATGGACCAATATAACCCGATGTTGACTTCTTTATTGGAGGAGTTATAAGTCTTTATTCATGATATA
Source organism: Viscum album (assembly GCA_963277665.1). Taxonomy (NCBI): domain Eukaryota; kingdom Viridiplantae; phylum Streptophyta; class Magnoliopsida; order Santalales; family Viscaceae; genus Viscum; species Viscum album. Next base: position 1,856,137,060 of record OY728145.1, read on the forward strand.
ATGTTTACCTCCTTTATCAATTTTCCCTTTTAAATTACATAGTCTATTTTTATATCCTTAAAAGATTTTTTTTCTATACTCTCCTTTTAATATATTTTCATTCATAAATTGATTTCTTTCATGGTGATCACTATTATTTTATATGCATCATTTTAAAATTCTTTCTAAAGAAAATCTATGACCCCTCTTACTATCTATCATGTAACCAACATTTGATATTAAAGAATGGATCATTTAAATTTTCTCAAAATATATTTATTTTCAAAATTAATATTTGTTTTATAAATTTTAATGACATCAAATATGTATATTACTAATGCTAATATTTTTTCAAAAACCCATGGTGCTCCCATAGGTTACTTTATGGGAAAAGTAGCTTATTTTGATGGTTCTAACTATTATTATTGGAAGAATCATATGTCAGCCTTTCATAAATCTATTGGTTATCAAATATAGAAAATTGGTATAAATTTTTATATTGCTACTAATAAAAATGAATAAAAATGGAAGTATCATAATATTGAATCTTTTGAATTTTATAGTAATGATCTGAATATCTTAAATTGTGGATTAGTTCAAAATTAATTAAATCATATATATACATCAAAAACTATTGAATAAATTTGTAAAATCATAAATGTTACTCATAATGTAATGAATAAAGATAAATATACTAGGATTAATATGTTTATTCAAGTTTTAGAGTGATTTAATATGTTAAAAAATTAATCAATTATTGAATTGTTTCTGTGAATTACTGACAAATATAATGGAATAATGTATATAGGTGATAATAATTGTATAGAAACATTACACAAGAAAAAGCATTAGGATTTTCTCAGCACTCAGGTACCCTAGATGGATACCATCGATGATGTAGAGGTCATAATGAACACTCTAGACAAGGATCACATTAGGTCATTAGTGAATTAAAATATCACAAGGAAGCTAAAAACTAAAAATTAATCCAAATCAGCATTGGGTAAAAATGAAAATATCTTTTAATGTAACTAATTATGAATCTTATTAATGTGTTTAATTATCTCATCTAGATAATAATATTAACTAATTAATTAAAATATAGAAATAATACCAATGTTTTAATAAGGTAAATGATCAAAGTTAACAAGAGTTTATGTGATAATGTTTAAAAAAGTAAAAACACAAATTAATGGAATTCCCCTTGATCAAAATTAAGAAAAGTATAAGAATAAAAAAATAAAAAATCTTTACGGATACAACCTTTATTGAAATCAATGAATCAATCACCTCAACCATGTTTTGATAAGAATGCACCTTGTGTCTCATGGGCGAATTCAATGCTACTAAGGAAGTTAAATTTAACTACTTGTCTTATTCTTCCATAAATTCTCCTTCATCAAATTATTCTATAAAAAACCTAAGATAATAAGATATTTAACATGATTAGTATACAATTGAGGAATATTTCTTGCAACTTACCTCAATTCATATATTTATTAAAAGGAACTCAAATTAACCACTTAAATAAAATTATAAACCAAAAATGAAAACAATGATTTATCATTAAAATTTAATTTTTAAATAAATTTGAATGAGTTTCAATAAATTATCAATGATCTAAGATAGTCTCCCAATAAAGTTTCTAAAGTAAAAAAATCTATAAAAATATGCAGTTTACAATTCCTTGATTTTTTTTGAATTGATTGTTTGACTGAATCTTGTTCTTCCATAAATACGATGTTTGAAAATGTAGATTCCCTAAAAATGTTTGGTAATTCAAATATCAAATATGGGAATATAATTTATTAATTAAAAATTGAAATTTCATGATAAGTCCAACCAAAATTTAACAATATTTCATCCTATATCTCATCAAAAAATTGATTCCAAAAAACATTTTTTACGATGATCACTATAATATAACATATGTTGACCCAAAAAATCGATATAGAGAAAAATAATATCTTAATTTTAAATGAGAAATTTATAAATGAGTAAATCCCAAAAGGAATCATGTTACATGTATATTTTATTCACTTTGAACATGTGTGGTGACCCTGTTGAATTTAATCAACATGGAACACTGAATGGAGGATATGTAACATTCAATGAAAATTCCATAAGTAAAATCATTAGTATAACATCAGTCAGTTTTATTAAATTGAAATGTATAAGAGAAGTTTAATTTTTTGATTGTTTAAAAAAATTATTATTATTATCGAATTGTGTGATAATTGTTTTAAAATTACATTTGAGAATTATTCATGCAATGTTTTTGAATTCAAATGAAAACTTGTATTTATAGCTTTCCACTTTCTGAATGTTTATATTATCAAATTTAAATCTCATTATTCTATAATTTTTAAAACGTTGTTTGTTTAATTTATGGATTATTGGATTTGTAATAGACACCATGATCACTATAACACACACACACAAATAATCATTAATATCAACTAAATTCATCTAGCATAAGATTTACTGAAATTATCTTTTAAAGAAAATGTTGTTTGTGAACCTTACCAACATTGTAAGAAACACAAAATTTATTTCACCCCTAATGTAGATTTATTGACCTACAAATGATTTTATCTTTTTCACCATGATAATTATAAACTGAATAAACATGAATGAATAGGTTTCAAATCATGTTCCTTTATGATTTTTAACTATAATACAATATTAGCATCATTAGTTTTCAAATCGTATAAAATTGAGTCCTATAAGAACATCATAAGATTAAATAATATGTTAAAAAACTAAAAAATAGAACAAAATAATGGCCATTTAAAATTTATGTTCATGGAGAGTTTTATATCAAATACATTAATGAAATTTTTTCTTTATAATGTTATTAACACACATTTTTATCTTTTAGAATAAGATTACAAAATCAGGCTATCAAAGGATTTATTTAAAATCCTCTAGAATAATAAAGAAACCTCTTAAATGATTTCAATCTCTGAAAATAATTTTCATATTATGAAGTCAATTAAATATGTTATATCATAAAATGTGTTATCATAATACAAATCTTAAAAAAACCCTTACAATCATTGGAAGAATATAATTCTGAATATTTTTTTAAAATGTGTTTTAATGAAAATGATATATTCTAAAAACTAAATACATCATCTGGTAATTTGATGAAGAATAAAATGATGGAATCATTATTAGGTACTAAAAATCAATTAAATATTACCAAGTAAAAAATAAAAAACCAAAACATTTTAAAAATCTAATCATATAAAATTAAATTATAATATTCTAAAACCTTGATCCAATATTTTTTTTTGGATAGCCATGAAATTTTGACTTTAAATGGTCCAACTTCTCTTAAATTTCAAGTAAAAGATTATTCAAATTATATTACTATATTTATACCTTTGAAAAAAATCCATTGTGCATCACAGGGAAAATATTATCAATGATTTTTAGTTAGTTCTCATACTATATGTTTTTTATTAAATGAAATTTAGAATCAATTTTTTATTTATTTTCTAGAATATTAAACCATTATTATTTTTTTGATGATGAAAATAATGTTCTTATATATAAGAATAAATAAACCAATTTTAACAGAATAATGACTGTTCTCTTATTTAATGACCTAATAATCTTCTTGGTTTTTGTAAAAAAATAGTTTTTATAAATAAATTAGAGGAGAAAGGTTACATCACCAGAAAAAAAGTTATACTTATATCCCAATACAATAATCAATCAAAAAGATTTATTTTATTTAATCTTTACCACACATTTATTAACTAGAATTAATTAGAAATTTTGTAATTCTATACCCATTTATATTTGAATCTTTTTAAAGTGGATGTCAAATGTTATTTTATTAATTTATTTATTAAATAATTTTGGGTGGAATATCCACCCATTTTTAAAAATATATAATTTTCTAAATTCATTTTACAATTTAACCAAACCATTATATGTTTTAAAAAATCAATCATGGTTGGTATATAATATTAACTACTATCTAATATAAAATTAATTAAAATTTTGGAAAGAAGATTCATATTAGTTTTTTATAAACATTTCAAATTAAATTTTAATAGTTAAAATATATGTTGATGACATAATTTAGGGATCACATTTTAATTATTTTTCACATATTTTGATTTTTAAATTTGAAATAGTATTTATTATGGAGCTAAGATCCTTTATTTTTCTTTAAATAACTCAAAACTATGTTGGAACATTTTTAAGATAAATAAAATACACTAATGAAATTATAAAAAGTTATTTCACGGATTATGATAAGGAAATTCGCACAACTATGATTACTTATTGTAATCTAACATTGGATGAAGCTGGTGACCATATTGATAATAAGATTTATAAAATTATGATTTTGAGACTTATTTACCTTACTGTGATCCATCAATAAATATTGTTTCCTATTTTTCTTTTTTTTTCTCATTTTCAATAAAATCCTATAGAATAATTTATAGTATATTTAAAAATTATTTTTTGTTTTCATAAATGTTCAAAAAAATGAAATATTTTCTCATAAGAGGTCCAATTTAAATCATTCCTGTTTTACTAACATAAGTTTAGGTGGAAATAAACTAGATAATAAAAGTTAAATTTGAATTTTTTACCTTTATTGAAATTTCTTAATATCATTTAACAGAAAAAGAATTCATTCACCCAATCAATTGTCAATGCGAAAAATATAACATTAGAGAGTTGTTGCACATAAATTATAGGGATGAAACAAACTCTAAATTATTTTGGGGTAACATTTTTTCATATTCAAATAAATGTTATAATAATAGTTCCATTAGACTATATAGTAATATTTTTTATTGAACCGAGTAAGAACATAGATATTAAACACCACTTTTAAAGTGGCCACATTTAAAAATTGATATCATTTGACAATATATTGTCACATATCTTCAATTAACCAATATATTTATAAAACCACATTCTTTATAATGATTTAATTTTATTAAGGGGGATCTAAGAATGTAATTGTGATAATTATTTTTCTTATATCATGTTATATTTTCTTTATTTTTTAAAATATTGATTTTTTTTAAAATATTTTATTTTGTTATTTGTAAAACATATTTTTCAAACATTCAAAATCTTGGTTGTTTGATCACATTGACTATCATATGCTTTATCTCATATATTTTTTACCCTTCTAGTACATGAGTATTTATATCTAACAACAAAGGGGGATAAACATATATATGTATATAAGGGATAAAAATTAATGTATTGGGAATGATATGTCTAATGTTCAAATGTGAGGAATATATCTCTCGTTTTTCAAAAGGAGAAAACAATCTTGTTTCACAGGAATGAATTATACTTTTATGAATAGTTATTTAACCCTTTTTTATTTTCTCATATGCATATTTCATCTTTTTTATTCACCACCTTCTTATATTTTATCTTATATATTAAAAGTGAAATGAGTGTTTGGGAACAACAAAATGTAGATATAGTTGATCCTTTTTAGTGTATTATGACCAAAAGGACTAAAAGTGTATCTAAATATTTTTTTAGTGTATCTTAATTATTGTGTTTAAAAATATTGTAGGAAAAAATATAATAAGAAGAGGATAAAAAGGATCATAGTGGACCATTTACTTAGTTTTCATAACCTGGTTTCTGCAACTACCCAGTAGTGTTGCACAAGCCAACTAATATTGATGGACAGAACCAAAATTCCTCTAGTTTTACAACCCATTACATATTGTAGGGTCACTGGCTATCCTGTGGTGTTGTACTGCATAAATGTTTTTCAAGGAAACCCACTATATACCAGATGGAGCTCAACAACTACCTTTTGTGGTATGAAATATCCTATGACACTGTGATAATATCATCGGCTAGCAGATGGAATCATTTTGGCTTGTAATATATTTTATTAATATTTTACATTGAATATTAAATGATGGTCTTAAAATCCTTCAGTTAGAACATTAAATTCATTGTTTTACCAAACACTACCCTAGCTCCAAGGAAGGCTATAAATGGACCACTTAAAGGATTATATCTAATTAAAAAAATCTACAATAACGAATTCGAACTGATATATTCTTGATTGATCCATGATTTTATTTTTCAAGAGATATCTAAGAAACATGCATTTCTCAAATGGAAAACTGGGATTTAATAGCTTTAATCAATATTATTTTTTCATTTTCCCTTGTGATCCATTTGATCCATTATTTTAATTCATAAGGGATATTCTTTTACAATCTCCCTCTATCTCTCTATCCCTACATCTGTTATGTTTTTTCTAAATGATATAGAGAGAGTATTTTTCTATGTCAATTATTTAAAAAAAACTCCCAATTTTTTATAATAAATTTTATGTTCATACCACCTCTATAGTTATCATTCTGTGTTCTTGGTCTCCATTATAACAAATGGTAAAATTTTGTTAATTAATTTTTAATAAAAATAAGGATTCATACTTCTTCATTGTTTCATGGTTTCCCTTAAAACGATGGGGGAAATATAACCCTCTCATTCATTATTATGTGGAGGAGACATATGGGCTCATTATTGAGATATTTTTAAACATCTTTATTAATGTGGTCCTTTTTAATTTCAATAATTTATTTTTTAAAATGCTTAAGGTATTGTTTTTATCTATATTAACATTACATTGATTATAATATTATTAATTCTAATGCTCTACACTTAATCCCATTTATTTCCTAAAAATCATTTTAATATTTCTAAACAAATTTTAACAACTGTCATCCTATCCTATTATCGATCAACAATATGGGTAAAATAATTATGCAATCAAACAATAAAGGATTTGGTTTTACTCCAGAGGGATTTTATTTTATGGCACAACTTCATTAACATAAAATAAATCCCTAATGATTTGGGTGTAACCACAATAATTGATTCATGACAAGGAACATTGTTATCAAGGGAATCAATGATTGTAGTCCCTTTGTGGGATCTAGCAATAATGGCTCAAACCAATTACACATATTATTACATGACTATAAGAATAACTAGACATCAAATATAAACCAAGGATCATAAATTCATGTGTTTTTTTTGAAGATTATGAACATAATTAAACAAAATGAAATAAATTGTTTAATCATCATAATTTTTCCAAAATTTCATTCAAATCCTACATATTAATAGGATAACCTGGGGAATACATGAATAGAGAGATTTGATAAGAAGACCAGTAAGGGAATAAGCATATAGATAAAACCCAGTACATGGGTTAGAAGTCATAAAAAGAGACATAAAAAGATAAGTAACATGAATATACATAAGGAAAACAACTATAAATTTCACTTATTGAAATGGTAAAAACCCATTGATATAAGCCTAAAAACAATGCCTATAGTTTACAACTAAAGTTCCAAAAGGTTGTGGCATATATTGGCGTGGATATTGGTGAAATCTATAGTTTCCATGTCTTTCCACCATGGTAATATAATCTATATACATGGTTTGAAGGGATATTTCCATTGATTTACACTTTGGGTATAGATATTACTTTCACAGTTTTTTAAAGCACGGAAATATACCTCTATATTGTCCATCATGAAAAGGTATATAGCCTATGTGGGAAAGGATATTACCATAGTTTCCCACCATGTAAATAGAGTCTATATAGAAAGTTATTGAAATTGTCACTATATAAATTAAAAATAAGATGACACTTGCAAGAATAGAACCATGCACCTACTCTACATGTACTCCAATGTGTATGAACATTTTTATTGACTTTTATTTATATATTTATTTTTATATATTTTAAAAAACTGTGGATATAAAAGTGAATCTTTTGAAATAACCAATACATGTGGAACATTAGAACCATTTTTTGTAAAACTATGGTCATACCCATTCTATGGGGACACTATAGACATGGTTATTTGAAACTATGACAATATGTGTGGGATATAGAAATAGTATTACAAAAATGTCACTATATCTAATCCTTGGGGACCCTATAGCCACAGTTACTTTAAATTATGGCTATAGACAATCATTGGAGATCCTATAGCCACTATTCATTGAAAATGTTTATATAGGTATGGTATATATCCAATGTTTTATAAAATAAATCACTTAGAAAATTAATATATCCCTGAATCCATGGATTATCAATAAACTATGGATATAGATTTTCCTCCCAACATCCCCTCGGAATTTATTTTCTCCAAAAATTTATAGCCATAATTCAAGATAATATAGGCCATTAACACCACCTATAGCCACGATTTAATAAAACAATGGTTATATCCAATAACTAATGACCTATAGCCATGTTTTCTCGAAAAACTATTTCTGTAGGTGGGGTCTATAGTCACATGTATTTAAAACAATTATGGTTATAGAGTTATATTCTATTAGTGGCATACCGTACAGGACATGGGATCATGTTATCATTAAATCATAGAAATGTGGTAACATCATACAACATGAAATATGAATGAGTCAACACTGACCAACAAGACCATTGAATATAGAGTATCATGATTCAAGAATAACCACCAAGACAAATTCACATAGAGGATCCAGATTCAATGATAACCACTAAAAAAAGTTCACATGGAGGAGCATGAGTCATGATTAACCACCAAGACCATTTCACATCGATGAGAATGAGTCATGGGTAACCATCATAACCATTTCACATGATGTCCCATGAGGCAAACATTTCCCAATGAATTGGTGTTCTGTCTATGAAAACCCATCATAACATGTTCATGAATACATTCCCACTTATAGAATCATATATAAGGAAACAATTTATGGCTTACCAATATAAATAAATAGGAATCATAATAATGTCATAAAGCACAAATAATGAGCATAACATAAAGGTGTTCCTGAATGAATGTATTTAAAACATACATGTACATTTAAAATAGAATATAAGAATAAATAATGATAAATTATGTCTAATGAAATTGAAAAAATTTAAAAATAGTGTTTAGAAAATAATAAAACTAAGGCTCTTTAGTGTGCTTTAAAGGAAAATAAAATTGTTTATTTATAGAGGAGAAATTAAATATTGTTTGAAGAAAAACCTAAATGGAAAAACAAATTATTATTAAATGATTTATTGAGTAAAAATAATATTTTATTAAATTAAATTATGGAGTTCCCATTAAATTGTATATGAAACACAATGTTCCCTTTAATCAGGTTTTCTTATCAAGATGATCTGGGAATAAAACCATTCTAATTCATTTTCATCCCCATGAAAATAAGAATAATTGGAATATATTAAAATGTTTGAAACATAATAAATAACATAGTGAGGTTAAATTATAATAATTTAGAGTTAAATTGGGTTAAAGAAAGATAAATCATAACCCAAATGAAAAATGGGTGTTTGGAGAGAGTATCTAACCTTATGTCTGAAACTATTATATACTGATCTTAATGTCCCGTATAATCAAATTAAATCCATTAATTAATTAATTAATTATATTTTATATAAGATTTTATTTAGAATAACTTTATTAAATTAATTTATGGCCCTTTTGATGAGTTATAAGATATAATACCATCATTCTAGAAGTTTTAATTTCCTTGGTTTTCATGATGAGTTTACTTGTATACATGTTTGGAAAATTAAGTAAATTTAGAACAATTATCCATTACTAAAATTATATTTTAATTAATGAATATATATAATATTAAATGGTCATATATATAAATTTTTTCTAGATCTGATGATGAATCATTATATAAACTGTTAATGATAATTCTTTATTTTATTATTGTTTTTTTCGATCATCAAAAGCAAGATTTGTTTTTATAAAGTATTATTATGTATATATATTAATTTTTAAAATTTAAATAAGTTCTAATAAATTTATTATATTATTTTTTTACAATGAAAACGGTTTTGTGACTAGTATTGATGTCCATTATGGAAATTGAATACTCATTGTCCATGGATTTTATCAATTAACACATCCTGGATGTTGTTTTCAATTTTTAAACAAAAGGTTATGGGAAAAGAAATGATAATGATTTATTATATTAAAAATAACATTCTAGTATATAAATTGTACTGTATTAATCATGTCATATTGATATGGTTATGTGAGGAGGGGAAAATAAAATTAATAAAATAGAATGAAAATTAAAATAAAGATAATGATGTTTTTACCTCTAGAATTATTCTCCTTGAGAACCTCATTTGGGGACATTGGTTTGGTAAAGGATTCTTGTTGGGGGGGAGTCTTTGGAAGATTATTGGCTAGAAATTAGTCAACATTACAAGCTCTAAAGAAGTGAGATCAAAATGTTAAGGGGTGGTAGTTATAGTGAAAGAGATGGTTGTTTTGTTATTATTTTATTTATTTGTTTATTATTTTGGATCGACACTATTAATTGTGTGGATTCTTGCGAATAAATACATTAATTATTTCATGATAATACGAACCAATGACTCTTATGTCAGACATACAACTACTACGACTTAATAATTCATGTATTCATCTTATACTGAAATTTAACTTATATTCCTACTCATAAAAAATTCATCTATTTTATAAAAATAACAAAAACTCATACTATGTTTTTTTAAATGTTTATAACTAAAAAAGGGACACCATTTTATGAAAATAAGGTTCAAAATACGATAAGTTTACATTTCACTTCATGTTCACATTTTTTAGAAAATACCTATTCCAAAATTATATCTGATTTTATAATGCATTGAATTATTAATTAAGGTCTCAAAAAATTATCTTATAATCATCAGACACAAAAATAATAATTACTTAATCTATTTTGAAAAAAAATTAATATTTTTTAATTAATTAAATTAATTATAAAATTGTTAATAAAAATTGATGTATTACCAAAAATACCAATACTTAATTTACCATTATAAAGAATATATTTACTTATTACATGATATAAATATATCATATATTTCATTTATACATTCTTATATTTTATTTATACTTTTTAGGTGAGTTTAATATTCTATTTCCTAGTTTACAATTTATAATGGACACATTACTATTCCAATGTTTAGGTTATTATTCCAGTGTTTTAGGTTGCGTAATTTATAAAAATGCCTATTATTTAATTCAATATTTATTAATAATGTTTGTGTTTTGTAATCTATGTGATTTTATGTTTTTTATAGAAAATGGAAAAATAATAAAAAGGGAAATTTTATTAATAGAATTCTTGGTCATTACACCCCCCAAGAAAATTTCTCCATCGAAATTTTATTTTACAAACTAAGGGGAAAATAGTTGAGGGTAATTATACTTAATTTCTTCCTCTAGTTACAATGTTGAGTCTTCATACTTATGGTTCCATCATATTACATTGACTAGGTGAGTTTTCTTGTGGCATAGAACATTATCTCAATGATCCATGATCTTTACTTGATACTCCTCATCAGGGTGATAGTTTTCCAACTAGACCACCTCTTAATTTAGTACATGTGAAGGATATGACATGCATTTATTTAATAAGGATAGGTAGAATACATCTTGTAATTGAGACATGTTTAGAGGATTTAATAGTTGATCAGCCACAACTCTAAAATGATCATGAATCTATAAGGATGATGTACTTGGGACTCGGCTTTCTTCTCCAATAAAATCTCAATATCTTCTCCCATAGAGAAATGTGTAGAAATAAAATTTCTCTAATATTAAACTCAATGCCTCAAAAAAATTGACTACATAGATATTTTATTGACATTGGGCTACCTTTATGTGTGGATTTAGGTTTTCACATTTTATACCATTTCTTCTACCATTTTAGGTCATATAAACATACGTTCACTAAGTTCATCAAATCATTCTAGTTTCCTACATGATTTCCCAAAGAGGATTCAATACAAAACCATTTGGATACTCAAATAGAAACTGTTGTTCTAAGAGATCTAGACTAGCAGTAGATTTTGGTCCCTTCCCCCTTTTAAGTCCCTAGAGTATGTTCTTAACATGTCTTCTAATTTATAAATTTTTCACTCATATTGGACATCAGTTTGAGGATAATAATTCATATTAAAAATCAAATCAGTGTTTAAATAATGATGGATATTTTTCTTGATCATTGAGGTAAATCTTGAATCTAGATATAATACAATCAATAGTGTTACTCCATGTATCCTTACAACATCTCTAATGTATATCCATGAATTTTGATCTAGGGAAACATCCTATAGAATTGTGATAACCTGAGCTATCTTTGTAAGACAATCCCGAACAACCCATATAATATATTTTCCTCTAGATAAATATGGATCTTCAGTGATGAATTCTATGGTTTTCTTTCCGATTTTCATATTGGTTTGGGAAATATTTTCATAATCCCCTTTTATTTTTTCCTTTCAGCCTTCACTTTATAACATAATTCGCTATTTGATGTGTATTAAGTGATCTCTTTCTTTATATGGACCCACCAATAGTGCTCTCATATATATAATTATATATTTTTACTCCCAAAGTGAATAGAGACGGTAAATCTATGTGACTCATTCAAAATATCATTATTTATATATGGATTGAATTTTACAAATATTCATGACACAAATCTCATGACTCATTTTTCATCCATTTTGACATCTACAGATTTCCTTTCTCTGATAACATCAACTTTTTCTGATTTTCCACATCATTTCATTAATAATCCACTATTTTTCTCAATGTGATAAGGTTGTGAAATAATTTGAGAAATTATTGAAGATGATCAACCCATAATAATTCCCATATCCATCCTTTGTAGGCCTAGAATGATTGGATCATTCTGAATTCTAATTATTGATAATGATACAAGATCCTCTCTACTTAAAACATCCACTAGTTTTTTTGATTTACCAGGATGGTATTGGATTGAAAATTCTTAATATTTGATGATGTATAAATTTATTTACTACTAAAAATTAGTCTCCTTCTCTATGAATATATATTTTAGGCTCTGGTTATTAGAATATATCTGACACATCTCCCCATAGAGATAATGCCACCAGTTTTTCAATGTAATCTTCATGATTGTCAACTCCAGATCAGGTATGTGATAGTGTTTTATCTTCAATTTTCAACTTCTTATATACATATACTATAAATTTATCATTTTTAATCAGTGCACAACCTAAAACCTTCTTTTTGTTATCTTTGTAAACTAAATTGAGTTTGTCAATTGTAAGTTGCGTAAAAGCTGGTGGAGTGATAAGTCTCTTTTAAAACTCATTGAAGGTGACTTCACATTCAATGTTCCATGAAAACTTAATTCCCTTTTGATTCATCTTTATTATTGGCAAGGAAGATTATGATATTTTATTCAAAAATTACAGGTAATACAAATCAAAAACAGAGAAACTATAGTTCTCCACTGTAGATGTTGGTTTGGGTCATTCCATAGATTACTTTGTCTTCAAATAGACCATAGATATTCTTTTAGGTTTATAACATGTGATGAGAATGAATCTTACTCCATTAAAAACAAAAATTTACTTTTCATTTCATAATGTTTCTCCATTATCAATGTTTTTAGTTCAATATTCAAATGTTGATTCTGTTTCTCATTTATCATAGAGAATATTAGAATATAATCAATAAAGACTAGAAAAAAATTTATTGATGTAATATATAAAGAATATTTTCATTAAATACATGAATATTGATGAAGCATTACTGTGTCTAACAGGAATCACTATGAACTCATAGTGTACATACATCATTCAAATTATAGTCACGTCAATATATTCCATCCTCACCATTCATTGGTGACATCTCGAATGATGGTCCAACTTTGGGAATTAATTGGACCAATGTATTTGATTTAACATATAATATATCCATGGAATGGGGTAATTGTAATTTGAAATGATTTTGTTGAGCTCATGAGAATCAATACAAAGGCTCATTGATCCATCTTTCATTTTAATAATGAGAATGTGTACACCCAACGGCAAAGAACTCGGTTGTATAAACCCCAATCCTAGATTATCCTATAACATCGTATTTAGTTCATCCAACACAATAGTGGCCATTTTATAAGGTGTTATTGATATTATCAGAGATATAGGAATACATTCAATTGACAACTAAACCTCTCTATTTGGGGGAAGTCCTGGAAATTATTTTGGGAACACATAAGTATTGTCTCTAATAATGGGCATGTCTTCAAGCATGATTCTCACCTTTTTCTCAATCATTTGTGTTAGATATGTTTGATCCTTAAGAATAAATATCCACACATGAGACAATTATTATGAATGACATTGATACTCCTCCTTACACTTGTATAAAATTAGAGGATGCTTAGGGATGTGAAGATTGGAATCCATTTACCAAAAATTGACATTATATTTATACAAATATAGCCAATACATTCCCAATGTAACATCAAAATATACCAAAATATTTAAAATAATATTTTCTAGGAAGTTCAATCCACAAACATTAACCCGGGAGGAGTTATAAACTTTTGCTGTAATACTTTCCACATTTTTTGTTCTCACAGATATGTCAACCTTTATATTTTGACGAGGTGTTTGAATATTTCTAATAAATATGTAATATATGAAAGAATGCATCAATACATATATGATAATCCAACATATCACTATTTTATTCTGGTTATAATCATTTAACTCGTCTGAAAAAAGATACTGGGATGCAAATTTTTTATCTTTTAAACACTTAAAGTGGAAACTATAAACTGTTGAATAACATATAAGTTAAAATTATATCCTAACATAACATTCAATATTATTAAATATATGTTATAAATGGAGATATAATTATCCATATAGAGATTACTGAAGTTTTCTATTCCTAATCTACATAAATAACTAGTATGTACTTTGATACCAAAAATATTAGCCATAGTTTTTTACATATTATGACATTATTTTTAGAATAACTGGACATGAAATAAAAAAATGATCGTAAATCCAAGTGTCTTTGAATGATTTGGAACATAATTAAACATCATGAAATAAAAAAATCATTTCATTAATATCCGTAAGGAGCTATTAACTTCCATTGAGCCCTGACATCTATATTGGATAACCTAAGTAATACATGAATAATGGGATATGATAAAAATTACAGAAAAAGAATAAGAATAAGAATAAAAAATAAAACCTAGTTTATAAATAATAACTTGATGACATAATATGTCATGGAACATAAATAAACAAATGGATGCATTACATACAGAACATGGGTTTATGTATTACTGGAATCATAGAAATGTGGCAATGAAAAGAATCATGACATAAGTATGTGCCAAGGAGAACATCCAAGCCCATTGCACAAGAAGGAGCATGAGTCAAGGATAACAACCAAGGCCACTGAACATAGGAGAGAATGATTCTGGACTAACCACCATGACCATTGTACATGGAGGATTCTAAGTTAAAGATAATAAACAAAATCATTGAACATGGATGACATTGAATCCTGGCCAATAACCAAAACCATTTCTCATGAAATATCTGGGGACTAAACATTAACCACTTCATAGGAGTTCTATCTAGGAACATCATTAATAAAATTTTCAGGATTATGTGTTCCACATGAAGAATCATTCAAAAGTAACTAACAAGAGGGTTATCCATAAAAATAAATGGCCATCATAACCATGTCACTAGGCATAGAAAAGAAGCATATCATATATGTGACTATGAAATAATAGATTTAAAATAAAAATTTACATTAATAAGAGAAAATAGGAATAAATAAAGATAATTTATGTCTATATGAAATGAAAACATGAAAAAATAGTGGTTATGAAACATTAAAAATAAACCTCCTTAGTGAGGATTAAGGAAAATAATTAACAAGTATAGAGGAAAAAAGTATGATTATTTGTATAAGACCAGAAATGTGTAAATATTGTTTTTCATGATGAAATGAATCAATTTATAAAAATAATTTTCTCTCAAATTTTTTTTTAGTGCACATTAAAATAATTAAAAATAAGGATGTTTCCTTTAATTAGGATTTATTATCCAGAATAATTGAGAAGTGAACCTTTTTATAACATGTTTTCCCCATAAAAGAAAGAATAATAGGGATATGATTATATTTTTGGAACATATAACACAAAACATGTGAGATTTTAATAAGATTAATTATTAATTACATAGGGTTAAAAAATAATAATGTTTAACCAAAAGGAAAAATGGGTGTTTAGAAAAAATATGTTACCTTACGTTTGGAACGGTTATGTACTAGATTATAATGTACTGGATAATAAAATTATGTCCACTAATTAATTAATTAATAATCTATTATATATTTATTTTATTTGTTATAGTTTATTATGATCATTTATGAATTTTTTATGTGTTAAAAGATATAATTTCATTGTTCCCGGAGCGTTTGATTCCTTGGTTTTCATGATAGGATTACATGTATACATGTATGAAAAATCATATAAATTTGGATAGTTTTCATGAATTGATGATATAAGTCACTAATGAACAAAAAAAATTGGTCTTGAATGTCAATTCTCTGATGTGAGGATGATTCATTAGATATAATGTTAATGTTTACCATTAATATTATTTTGGTGTATTTTCAATAATAAAAAATTATTTTTGATTCATTAAATAATATTATGCATATATACTAGTTATAGAACATTAAATAAGATATAATACATATATTATAATCATTTTTAACCATAATTTGTTTTATGACTATCTATAAAGGTGACAATGGTAATTGAAAACTCATCATACTTGAATTCGATAAATTAACACATCAGGAACGATGTTTTCATTTTTAGAACAAAAGAGGATGGGATGAAAAATGATGATGGGTTATTTCATTTAATAAAATACCATTACATTATTTAAATGTATCCAGATTTATCATGTCACCTAGATAAGGGTTGGTAAGGATAGAAAATGAAAAAAACTAAATTGAGACGAAAATAAATGAAAAATAAAGCGGTTTTTATGTCTTGAATTATTCTCATGTAGAACCTCCATAGGGTAATTGGGTTTTGTCTTTGGATGATACACAAGGATCCTAGATGTTGGCTTGATACGTGGGAATAATATTTTGTATAAATTGGCCAATATTCATGGCTTTAGTGGTGTGAGTAAAATATGTGGTGGAGGGTGGTATTTTTGGTGAATGAGAGGGGTGTTTTTTATTATTTTGGCTCAATAATATACATTGTGTAGATTATTATAAATAAATAAAGTAACTAATTCATGGGAATTTTTCCAACGGTTCTTAAATAATCCATACATCAACCATGAATAAAATAACGATGTACTATTCTTATACTATAAATTATCATATTTCATTATCCACCAAAAATTCATAAATTTATGAAACATATGAAAAATAAAACCTGTCCAATTTTAGAATTTTAGTGTTCTTAAATGGAGTCCATTTTATGAAAATAATTATCTAAATATGAGGGATTTAATTTTTTTTATCAGATTCATCATTATTTTTCAAAAAATACCAATTTTAAATTTATAAGTGAATTTATAAAGATTTTAAAAATAAATTAAATGATAATAAAATTACCTTATATTCAAATGAAAACAAATTCTTTATTTATTAATCTATATTGTGAAAATTGAACTTCATGTAGATCATTATATCAATTATAAAACTATAAATAGGATTTTATGTTTTATAAAAATCCTATAGTTAATTTATCATTTTTAAAACATTTATTTACTTATTCTATGATATACATATAACATGTATTCATATATATAATGGATAAATTTTATTTATAAATTTATATTCTTGTTTACTATTCTATTGAATGATTTACTATTCATTATGGTCAAATAACTATTCCAAAGATCAGGTCACTATTCAATTGGTTTAGATTTCTAATTTCTATAAATTCCACTTATTTAATCCATTATTATTTTATAATGATTAGATTGTATTCTCTATGTTTTTTAATATTATTTATAATATATGATATAATTATAAAAAGGTAAATTTCATTGATATAATTATTGTTCATTACACTACCTATCTGAGTAGATAATTCTTAAGCCTCCTTTTATCAAGGGAATCCTTGATCAAAGGGGTTAATGTAATTTTACATGACCTGATATTTTATATATGGTGGCTTGAGAGATTGTCTTGGTCATGGGAGGCCCGACTGGGAGACATGGGTTAGAGAATTATCTACCATTAAAACAAGGTTGTTCAAAATTCGTTGGTATGGGAGAAGAAAAGTATGGGTTTCCTTAGTAAAGGGTTTAGTAAGGGATTTTACCAAGTGATTCCATGATGATAAAAAAGTGGTACCCTGATGAGGATGATTAGTAGGGTTCACCCAAGTATAACTAGTGTAAATATATAGTTATAATAATGGAGGGAACTGTGATTCCCCCAAGTGACAGGAAGCTAGAATTCATTCCCATGTGAGGTAATTGAAATGGCTTAACCTGAGTGATACTCGAGAAAATCGGTTCCCCAGTGTTATTATGGATAACTAATACTTTGAGTAACATATATTAAAAAAACATCACCTTTGATGGAGGGGGTCTCATAAAAATCATTTGGATGAGTTGTGTAAAAAATTATTACATTGGAAGGGTACATTTCTAATGTATGAATAAACCATGGAAGAATTAGTTCCATAATAAGTTTTACAAAATTCCAAACCATTGGGAAACTCAAAAAACCCACCCCAAATGGCCCGAAGGCCTTCTTTTATATATATTTTTACATCCCTCCTTTCAAGGGATGAGGGGGATACCTTACAAGGACCGTAGGCTAAGATATTACATGACACATAGGACATGATAAATATACATACTATACATGGAACTTCTCCTCCCCATCTTCTTCAACATGACATCAGGTCTCCACATTCACATAGATTTTTCATCTATGCATCCTTTGTATGCTCAGGCTTTCCCCCATGGAAATGAAATACTCTATATTTCATATAAATCCTCTTATATTTTGCTCTGGTGAATGTGCCTGCTCTGAATCCTAATATAGAGTCTGCTCCATGTAGAATCTATTTGATCATTTAAGGACAATTTCTGGAGACCCGAATGCCTTGATGTGGCCCGAAGTCCTTGAGGTGTCTCGAAGGTCTTGAAGTTTCCCGAAGGCCTTGAGGTGGCCCAAAGGCCTTGAGATGGCCTGAAATCCTTACTATCCTGAATACCATCGGTAGCATGAAGGCCTTAAAGGATCCGAGTCCTAAACTAGTGGCTCCAAATTCCAAATGGATGAATTGTTCTGGTTGTTATAGTACCGAACATTTTCTGATATATTGCCTTCTACAGTGACCTCTATAGTTCCTACTATAGTTCAGACACATTAAACATAGCATAAGGTAAGCATATGTTTTAGAAATAGAGGGTATGGTCTACTTTATCATAATTTTTGAGTTTAGTGTGAGAATAAAAATAATAGTTATATGTGTTATCTATTAATGCATATGAAATTTACAAATGAGATACCCTTGGGTCCTATTTTTATGAATAATGCATACTCTATGAGAATGTTTTTATTGCAAAAGTGGTGCGCACATGTTTGGCATGCATGTAGTACACCGTGACACATGTGGTGTGCATATTGTTGAATTGGGTGAACCTAATAGGATGATAAGGCAATTGTGTGAATTATTTGTTCCTTCCTTGAAAAATGTCATCTATGCCTTACAGTTTATTACTTCTTCAATTCATTCACCCTTTTCCCAAATAGGAGGGCCAAAACCATTCACATCAGGAATGATTATTGTTTGTAATAAAAATAATATAATCCTAAAGTTAATTTGATATTGGAACAAATTGTTTTCAAATATGAGGTTAACGTTTTTTATTAAGCCTAAGTGATTCTATGCTAATAGAAATCATTGGTGTGGAATATATGATTTTCTTATAGGTGAACGCATTATTAAATAATTTTAATATTTCATGTTCATGTTAATCACATAGATCCCCCCATTTAACTCCTATAAATTCATTTTAAATGTCCCTATATTAGTACCATTACATTATGTGAGTGATTTTACATGACGTATATGCACTCTTGTGATTATGCTACAAGATAGTTTTCAAATTAGTATATTAACGATAAGTATATAAGATGATTTAATATCCATAGTAATTATATATGAGAGATTTATATATATGGAAGCTTGAGAAATATTTTGGGTGTTGTTTCATGGTAGGAGTGCTTGTGTATATTATTTTCATCTAGTACTTTTGAAATGACCTTATACGAACAACCTCAAGAAACTATTTTTACATAGAAATGTTTTTTGTATTTGATCCAACCTTTTAATTATTTAAATTTAATGCATCCATGTTGTATTTTTTATTAAATATTTTTTTTATATTTTAGGAAAACAATTTATCATTCTAAAAGAACCATTTCAGATGATCAAGCCTCCAGTCAAATCAAAGAGATGGTTGAAATTGTTTATCTCAGTTATTATTTTTACTATGATGTATTCATACCATTTCCTATAACAATTCTGATGAAATACCATTGAGAATAACTAGAATATTTTCAGTTTATATTTTCTGGAGGTGGTACATTGATAGATGTGTTCATCCCATGAATAGAAACCAATAATCAAGGATCTATATTTGGTTAGTACTCAGATATTGCAAAATATAAACTCTTCACCATTGGAGCCTATATTAAAGACAGTGGAACTCACCCGATGTGTCTGATAATTAAATAAACAACCACCCCACACACCCAACCTCATATTCTTGTTCCAATGTATCATTTTTTCTTATCAATTTTCCATAATTGTACTATGTGATGTCATAGAAATAGATTATACTAAATAGGTTCCCTAACCATGGGAGGCCACATGGCCACAAGCATAACCCCATAAACTCCAAAGGCTATCGACTAGTAGTGAGGTCCTAGGGTGTGCCGAGGGGGAGACTGCTCCCTCATCACCAGAGTGTAGAAAAGTAGATAAATATACAAAAAATGTAAATAACGAAATCAATATAAGAAAAAATTAGTCACACCGTAAACTAGAGAAAACAAAAACACTATAACTGAAATAACTAGAATATCTTACAAAAAGACAACAACTGATGATGATATGTCATGTACCTAGAAAACTAGAAAACATGTATGTAAAACAATGAAAATAACATGTTTCAAAAAAGATTAATATAAATATAATGTATATCCAAATAATAAAACGCTCTGGTTCAGTCATCTGCTATCAATATCTATCCTAAATAGAAAGAAATCAAGTTTTTTTAGTCGTATTATTCCCTTTATCAACACTTAAATTCAAGTAATCTGACCAACATACCAAATAGATCCCAAAGAAGGTGTCAGAAAAATCTCATTAGTCCACCAACAATAGTGTATATGACCTCCAACCCTTGTAATGAAAATGTAATACTGTGAAAGCATGCATATATAATGTAAATCATGTACAACATATCTAAATTCCCAAGTCCCTACTTCATCTCACTGTTGGTGACAAAACATGAAACCAATTCACATATTGATTGTTACTAGTTTATAAATGAGTCACATGATAATAATAATTAAGGTTCCAGGATGTAATAAAGAAACATGTAATGATATTTAATAATGATGTACCAACGTAACAATGATGACAAAATATAACTCAAGGGATTCCAACTATGTAATGACTATACCCTTTCCCTGGTGAAGAATGTAATATATGTAACATATTCCAGGGCATTCCATAATAATATGTCCTCCAAATCTAAGGTTATCTCCCAAAGTAAAAAAGGGGCATAGCTGTGACTGGGAAATATTAGATTTAAACATGGCCCATACATGTAAATTTTGGATCCAAATTCTGTATCCAATGAATCCTTTAATACCATGTGAGAAATCCTACAAATTCATACAGGGCATCCAAGAAAATACAATTATTAGGATATGGGTGGGTTTCAACCTAAGAATTCAAAATCCTTAAATCAAAATGGGGTTCCTGATTTCTCTAGTCATTCCCCAATAATCATACAAGGTGTTCATGAGTGAGGAAACTCATATCTGATAGTGGATTCATATAATATTTCAATTTGATCAAGGCTTTCTTTACTTCAGTGTGATAGGGCCAAGTAGCATGCAACCGTTTAATCAATTCTAAATTTATCAATATGTCTATTTCTTTCATGAAATGTTATTAATTATTTTGAGAAGTCCAAGTAGCATGAAACCTTTATTACATCCTATTAATTAATATTAAATAATTACAGTTCACACTAATAACTTCCATCAATATAGTAGGTGGTGCTAACGACCATAACCCTATTATTAATTCACATTTAAATCTGATCATGTCATTTACTTAGTAATTTAAAAAGTTTTTTTTCCACATTTAACTAACAATATTAATCACTTACCTTCAATGGGTTATGAGGAAGCCATTACATTACAAAAAAATAATTTATTATAAAGAGGATTACCAATAGTGTGGTCAACCTCGACCATACTTGAACAATGGATCAAAAGATTGAAAAAACTAAAAAATAAATTATAGCATATCATCTTACATGGGATGTTGAGAATTGTGGGTGTAACCAGCAGTATGTAATCACAGATATGGAAGGATAATAACCATAAAATTATAATGATTATAAGTTTTGAATTTAAATTCTATAAATGAATCCTGATGAAATTAGTGCGCCCCAGATGACAAATTCCGAAATCAACTAACATAAGATAAGACATATAGACCATCCACTATAAGGTCGTATGACTCTCCTACCCTGCTATCGGCCTCTAGTTAGGCTTTTATTGGATCAGATCTGAGAAAAAGGAAAAAAATTCTCACACCTCGTTAATAAGGTCGATAGAAAGAGAGGATAAGAAAGGCCAAAACAGATTCATGTACTTACCGATGCACATCCAACGTGTAAACCGTAAGCTCCATCAGATCCCAGAAGAAGGAGATATCTTTTTCCAAAAGTTAGATATTCAAAATTATCCAAAATGGTAAAAGAAAAGGATTATCCCTATAAAAATTAGATTTGTGAGGAAAGAGAAACATAATTATATCATTAAGGGAAAATGGTAATTTTACTCTGAAATTAGCTTGTGCATGGTTTTTCCACACTATTGGACAAACCGTCTTCAAACCATGCATGAGAACCTAAGAAAAAGGGGCACTCCCATACATAGTTCGCATGGTTAGGTAAACAGTGATCCAACTATGCGGGATGACTCTTCCTAAAATATAGACCATGGGCACGGTAAGATCAAACCATTCATCCTACCCTCAAGGATTACTCTAACCATGAAATAGTGAATTTTTTTCCAAAATGATGCGTTTCAGGATCGGATGAAGACTCATACACCCCTAAGGCACTTTCTAACTTATTAGGTATCCATATTAGGTACAAAATAAATAATTAAACAGAAATGTAAAGGATCCAAACCTAAGTGAAACATCGGGTTCATACAGTTTCCCCCCTTTAAATGAAATCCCCCTTGAGTTCAACATTAAATCGTGGAGGAATACTATCTGAGAACAACTATATACGCAAGGCATGTATGTGGGTCTCCTACTCCCAATTCTCATCCTGAATGTGGCCATACTACTGTAATACCCATACTAGAGGGACAAAATGGCCTAAGACAACATTTGTGCTTCAATCAGTAATGTGTACTAGATACTCCTCATGCATCATCATCTAACTCAAATTCCTTGGGATCAACTATATTTGTTGGGTCATCATGATATTGGAAAAATTGGAAACATGGAAGACTTCATGCATGCAATGGTACCTCTAAGGTATCAAAAAATAGATATGGCACTAGCTAGACTCTATATAGGATCTCAAATGGCCCTACGTTATGTGGTGAAAACTTCCCTTCTTTCCATAACTATATATTCCCTAGCCTGGGTGATACCTAAATGAAAACACGATCTCCAACTTCAAAATATGGAGTTCATCTATGGACATCGACATGGGATTTATATCTAGATTGACCAATAGTCAAATGCATTATGATCAGCTAAACCTACTCTAAAGTCTACTAAACAATATGAAGACCTAATAGGGATGCCTCACCTACCTATCTCTAGCACCATGGTGAATGACATGACCTACCATTCAAGGATTCAAAAGGATCTATCCGATTTGTCGCCTGATGAAATTATTATAGGAGAACTCTACAATAGGGATATGAATCTCCCAAGTACATTTAATATAATGAACTCATGCTCATAGTATATCCTATAGGACCAATATAGTTTGTTCCTATTTTCCATCATTATTAGGTTGAAAATATGTTCCTAGAAGCACCTATGTTCCCATATGTTTCTACATTCTCTACCAAAACAATAACTTAAAATGCATATCTCTATCTGAAATGGATGTATGTGGGACCCATTGTTGTCATTTAATCTCATGGAAATATAGTCCTCCCATCTCATCGACTGAGAAAATATCCTGAATAGGTATTAAGTACACTAATTTTTTCAGTCTCTCAATAAAAACACATACAATTTCACTACATCTATGAGACATAGGAAAACTGACTAGCAAGTCGATGGAAACATTTTACCATTTCCATTTCAGGATAGGAAGCAGTTGTAACTATCATACAGGTATTGGGTGCTCCACATTCACATGCTGACAGGTGAAACACCTATTGATAAAGACATAAATATGAAGTTTCATCCTAGGATAGAAATACTTGCATCACATATCTTGATACATATTGGAGATTCTTTGATGAACTAACCAATGGGAAGTGTGGGACACATTCATAAACACAAATCTCTCATATGTAGGAACCCAAACACGTCAATCAATGTGAAAGATGTCACCTCTATCCAAAGAACAATTTAGAGTCTAGTTATATCATGATATACTCTCATGGATAACAAAGCCTATAGAATCTGAAAACATCCTACACTTCACATTATAAAGGATGGTAGAGGTGAATTTCAAATATTATAGATAAAACTACTCGTGACTCTCCAGAATCTCTAGATTCATATCAGAGAAGAAGTCAATTAACATTCGTTCATCCCTAGATTATCCTACTACTAGGATTGTGTTTTCTAACTCAACACATGTACAACCAAATTGACCGTACCAAGTGTAAAGGAAAGCTCAATATCAATGGATTGTAGATATTCAACCCATCAAAATTGTCTGAGGTTCATGTCACACTATGAGAAGATATATTTAAGGCTCTTGTGGTCTTTTTAAAACAAAATTCTCTCACCAAACAGATAGTGTAATGAAAAACATAAGGAGTGTACAATTGTTGCTAGCTCAAGGTCGTGCGTTAGGTAGTTTCTCTCATGAGGCATCAACTACTAAAATCCACACACAACGACTCTATTTTTTTGAATTAGGACTGATCCTAGGATAATTACTGATGCATCATAGATAATGGTATATCCTCTACCTGGCTCTTGTAGAATCAGAATAGGTGTTGAGATATGCCTCCCTTTCAACTTATAAAAGTCTTTTTCACATGCGTGTGACCATATAAACTCTTTATATCAAATAGGTTCTTGGGATTCTCCTATGAAACTAAATCACTAACCATTTTTCTATCAATGGAGATTCCCGATCCCAATATGATATGACCTAATATGTTAACTATTTTAGTCCACACATTTCACATATAAAAATTAACCTAAAAACCATGTTCTCTTAGTGTACTCATAATGAACTCGAGGTTTTTATCATGGTCATTATGAGTATGAGAATACACCAAGATGTCATCCACAATGAACACTAAAAAACTAAAAATATTTGAAAAAATCAAAATTCATTATATCCATGAATTGGCAGATGAATTTGTATGTTCAAGAGGTATAAAAAGGTACTCATATAGACCATACCTACTATGGAATGTTGTATGAGGTATGCCTGATATCCTTAATCACAAATGATAATATCCTAATCTCTGGTCTATATAAGAGAAGACCATGGCTCCTCTAAGCTTGTTGAATAAGTTACCTATTTGAGGCATTGGATACCAGTTATTGACCATAATTTGGTTTAAACATCTGTAATCAAAAAATATATTTATGGTTACATCCTACCTCTTAAAAAAAACATGGGAATACCCCACAAGGGTGTACTGGGCTAAATACATAAATTGGCCCATTGATCCTTGAACTATCACTTGGGATTCTGACTCTTAGTAGGAACCATACTATAAGGATGAATGGACACTAGAACTACTCTGGGAATAAGATAGATAAAAACTACTTATCTCCAAGGAGGAAAGCCAATAAATTTTTTCCGGGTAGACATCCATGAAATGAAACATTAGTGTAGATAAATTAGATTTTTATAAACCCTGATCCTCTATGTAGAGATTTTCAATCTGGGTCATCACTCCTACTAGACCATGAATTTATGGTCTAACTATACCAGACTGGACATCCCACTCACCCTTATTTTAAGAACTTCTTCCTTCTGGTGATGTAAATTAAATATTGTGGTGATAGTAGTCTACAAAATCCTAATACATAACCAAAAAATTCATTGTATTAATGATATTGATGCTTTAAATTTGATGAAAAAGGAGGTTCCATAAAATGGGTAACTACATACCTCATGGGGACAATCCATACATTGAAGATTTCCATATATTCATACCCATAATGGTGAATCTAGTGTCATTACACAATAGTAATACTATATATATTGTCCAATACATTCCACAATACAAATAGACCTTAAAGAGTACGAAAAACCTAAATAAATTAATGAAGATACTATGGTAGATTCCACAAGAACGTTACCTTGTACTATAGGTGGCCTCATAGCCTGATCCCCAGGTATCGACTATAGTGCATGAAACTGACATGATCCATGGCCTTGTGAAACCAATGGACTACAATGATCATACAAACCCTATAAGAGTTTCCAATGATCACGATTTTGGCTACCATGTCCATGAACTCCTCCATGTCTAGTCCTGTTGGTGATACTCCAACTACCCACATGAAATGGAGAAAAAGAACCCTATCTTAAATGTGGAGATGGTGCAGATCCTTTTCCACATGAATTTTATGGATCGTTCCTACAGAAATTCTAAAGATTCCCCATATGACCACAATCCCAAAACTCTATTGGTTCTATATGACAATGAGTCTTTAGCTAACCCTATCATCCACACCGATGAAACACTATAGATCATTAAAAATTGGAACTATTGTTTTAACAATATAGATGAGAAGCCTTGATGGAATTTTTGTTGTCACTAAGAGAAATTGTAGCCTACCACGACAATGATCCTCTATAACCTATAATTTTCTCATCCCTCATGTTACACTCAGTGATAGGACTCTAATATACTATTGTAGAAAATGTATAACAGCTAATGAAATTCACCTTGGTACTGATGCCATACTGGACCCCACCCTCAAAACATATATAATGAGAATTCTCATCATCTGCTAGAAGTCGTGAAAAAAACTACAACTCTGTGAAACATGCTGAATATTCCATAATTAACATAGAACCCTTCTTGAGATGCATGAAATATCTATTTTTTTCTTCTCCTAGCATATAGGGAATGTACTCATTTATGAAAGTATTATATAAATAGACCCCTAACATTCCCCAATTATTACTAGTCTGTGTAATCATATCCCATCAACTCCTAGCTGAATCCGGAATCATGTATTTGACATGCATTATCCTCCGCTCTAGAGGTGTCTAACGGTGTTTAAAGATATATTGGGTGACTTCAAGACAAGACTCAACAACCTCTAGACCACCATCCCCTGAGAATGTTAAAGGATTCTACTGCTGGAACTCATGAGTCAGATCTGATATTATAGGCACTACTCGTGAAGCCCCATGTATAGATTACATCAGTTTTAGGAAACTATCATGAACACGAGAGTTAATTCCAAAATTAGGTACAATATGAACTGCCTTGGTTGGAACTCCTAGAGGTAAGATTGATGGCTTAAGTACCACCACATCTTGAGCGTGGTTGTCTCTACCCTCATGGAAGAAGATATAGTGATGTAATGGAATCATTGGTAAAATAATTAAAATAAAACTCCTTAGAAAAAGTTGAATAAGAAAGATAGCATCACAATCATAACCTCAACGTAAGAAAATCACTACCCATGGAATACTACCGCAATTACCCGCTTAGACAACTAGGTATGAGTAACTAATTATGTATAAGTTTCAATTGAATTTATATTTAATTACCAGGTTCAATCCATTACCTTTCCAAATCATGGAAATGCAGGATATGGAAATGAAACAATTTCTATGGATATCCATTCCCATTGAATCAATTTCCATATGCCTCATGAATGAAATCAACACCCATTTATTTAATGCATTATGGATCGACTCGGTAAATTACTAATCCCAACACACATGGTCCCATAAACCTTAGGAATTGGTATTGAAAATCACTCAATTGAAACCATGTGTAATACACACATATGATAACTATCAAAAAATCACTCAATAGTCAATGGCATACTAAGTAATGAGAATTAGTGACATGACATATATGGCTTGGAAATATGCATGACATGTGAATTCAAGGTGCTTAATATGATTCATGTAACAATTATCCTTTCACTCATATCATCGGTCCAACGATGAATGAAATCCTTATACATAGTAATAAAAAATAACTCCACACAGCATGTGCATCCACCAATTGGAAAATATTTTCAACTATAATAAGAAAAAAAACAACCATTATATTATTAGGTGACAAAGAATTTATCTCAAACATGGGTTCACATCGGCAAATCAAGACTTATGACCAAGTCCCATTGCATTTAAAATCTCTTGACTATTATCTCCAAGTAGAAATGTAATAATGTAATCCTCCTATGATACATATTTGTGAAGTCCAAGACCTGGATTCCACTTTATAAGTGCCCCGAGCCCGGTGGGCTAGTTGGCCTAAAGCGCATCTCCCCAAATGCCTAAGGATGTGGACTAGTTGGGGGGGGGGGTGCAGGGTTTTTTCATTCAGAGACTATGCCCACATTACTATTGTGTATCACTACATATAAATATATATTGAGGTAAACAATGGAGTAATATAAGTAAATATAAGGCATGATAGAAATTAGAGACAACAAAGACTATAACTAAAATAATGGGATTGACACACATGAATATATTAACTGATGATGATATGACATGTAAATAGAAATCTAGAAAACATGGATACAATAAGATAAGAATAAATGTACCACAAATTTATAATTGACATCAAATTATTATCCCAATAATACTGAGCTCAGAATCAGTCATATGGTATCAATCTTCATCCTAAATATAGTGAAATCAAGTGTTGGAAGCTGTTTAATTCCATTTTTCAACACCTCCATTCAAGTAATCTTCCTCAGGTACCAAACAGAACCTAGAGAGTGTGTGATATAAATCTCAGTGGGCACCATCAATAGTGTCTATATTTTCTATCTTGTGTAATGGAAATGTAACAGTGTGAAAGCATGCATTTATAATTTAATGTAATAAAATGTAACCAAATACCCCAGTACCTGCTTCGGCCCATGGATAGTGTCTGAATAAGTTACCAGTTTAGTAATTGATGGTTACCAGTTTATAAATAAGTTAAATGTTAACAATATTAATGGTTCCAGGAAGAAAAATATCAAAATTTATTGTTATATAATAATTATATTCCAAGGAAACTATGAAGGAAACATAGACATCAAGGGTCTCCAAATCAGTAATGACAATTTCCTAGCTAAGTGTATGAGTGTAATCCAATGATATTATTCCATGTCATTCCACAATAAGATTCATAATGAATGCAAGGTGATCTCCTAAGGTAAAATATGGCTATGTATTGACTAGGCCCTATAAGATATAACCAGGGAAATGACTTGTCAATGGTAGATCAAAGTAGTGTATCTATGGATTCCATTAATATAATGTTAGGTATCATAGGTGTCATAACGGGCATCTAATAATAGACAAGGATCACGATTTAGGTGGGTTTCATCCTTAGAAAGCCCCATCCTTGGTTCAAAGTGGGGTTCCCGAGTGCTCAAGGCATTCCCCGATAAGAATTTAAGGTGCGATCGAGTCATGATATTCCAATTTCAAAGCGAAGTCATATAATATTTCATTAGGTTGTTTCATTTACTTTTATTATTGTGATAAGGCTAACTATAAAACAAACCTTTTAATAAATTCATAAATTTTCAATAAGTCCATTTGGTTCAAGCCTTATGTTTCATTAGTGTGAAAATGCCAAGAAGAATGAAACATTTAATAGATTCCTTTAAAACATATTGAATAATGATGTTTCACTATGATACATTCCATTAACATGGCAAGGGGTTCTAAAATCATGCGACAAATTATTTATTCACATTTAAATCCTTCAAAGTAATATACTGTGTATACTGGCCAATATACCATTCACATTTAATTATTAATTTGATGAATATACCTTAGTCATGTCATGTGGAAGTGACACTGTACATTCCCTGGACAATTTCTCAATAAAATAAGAATTTAATATTATGAGGCTTCCATTAGTGTGGTCATACTCAAGCACTCCTGAATGATGGATCAAAATTTTGAAAACCACTAAAAACTCAATTGTAGAATATCATCCAACAGGGGATGATGGGAAATTTGGGAATAAACCCAAATAAGTAAACAAATATTTATAAATAAAATAACCATATGGTTCTAATGATTATAAGCAGGGAATATAAATTCCATAAATGAAAGCTCATTAAATATGTGTCCCCTACACAATAAATTCCAAAATCAATGAACATAAGGTATGAGTTATAGACCACCAAGCACAGTGTTATATAACTCTCCTCCTACAATATTGGACATTGATTTGTCTTCTATGGAGTTAATCTGAGAAAAAGTGAAACAATATCACACCACATTATCTAATACGAGATAAAGAGAAGAGATGAAAGGCTTAAACAGAATCGAGTTCTTACTATTGCACATCTAAGGTGACAAACATAATCTCGATCATATCTCAGATGAAGGAGATATCTTAATATCTTGGTTAGGCCTTAAAATTTCTCCAAAATGATATCAAAATAGTATAATTCCGCTAAAAATTAGATATCAGATGAATGAGAAAATAATTATATCATTACGAAAAATGGTCATTTTAGCTAGAAATTAGCTTATGCACAGTTTTTCTGTAGGGTTTGATAAACCATGTGAAAAGTATAAACATAAATCTAGGAAAAAGGGGAATTGAAATGGTTAGGTTGCATAATTTGGGTAATGATTCACAAACCATGAAAGATGGATGTTCTTAAAAAGCACACCATCCTCATTGTTTGATCTAACTGTGCAGCCTACACGTATGGTTTACTCAGACCATGCGATAGTGCCCGTTTTCCCCAAAATATGGGTTCTGAACTTTGAACAACACTCAAACACCCCTGAGAACTTGTCAAACTCATTTGAAATCCATATTAGGTGGAAAAAAATAATTATACCGAAATGTAAAGGATCTACACCTGAGGGAAAACCAGGATCATACATACTACAAATCAAATTGAATTGTTGAATTGAATACTACGATATTTTCATAAAATGTGGTGTTTATCCCGCATAGATATGGGAAAACCAAGTAAGAAAAAAATATTTTGTATTCAATATTAGCCTCAAGGTGATCAAATTTTTTGATGTAATATTTTTCTCCAAGACTTATGCATACAATAAAATTTATTTAGGTATAGATTTTATGAGATTATAGAGATCATTTACAATCTCATTCCATCAAACACATAGAATGGTGGGCCTCAATTTGTGGGAAATCTATGAATTATTAGTGGGAACCATCCCTAGGGATATATATGATGAATTCCTTTCCAATATGGAAACATTGGAAGGTTATGAGAAAACACCTTAGTTGGTCAATAAATTATTGTTTATGATTTCATAAATTACGGGGAAAGATCCTCATCCACATAGGGATATCCATTTTAATGTCATTGGAGAAGGATTTGGAAGAATCCCTTAGAAATGGTTCATGTTTCTAGTTCCCAAAGTGACGGTAGACACAAAAATAGTGGTAAATACTTGGAAAATATAATCATTTATTAGAATAGTTCCACTATGAAGCGTGGATTAAAATCGATAACCCCAAAATCCTTACTCAGAACTGATTGTTGGGATATTTGGTGATGTGGATGAGAACATATCTACTTCCTATGCGTGACAAACATAGTGGATTTAGGTGACTTCATTTATTAACGAGAGAAATATTTTTAAGGGGATCATGTGGGGTTGGAAGTATTTATCCATGTAAGGATATATCAATCCTTTCTACACATCTATATAGAGAATCCCTGCTTTGGTATTTCAGGAACATTTAAGGTTGTTTGGTGATGTGTGGTAGTGAAATTCATCCATATGAACTACATAGTGAGGTCAAATACCATGGATTTCAATTCTACCCCTTCATCGATTTTTCCTTCAGAGTACCTCCACTATCTATAAATCAAGGATGATCAGTAATGATTTATAATATTTCCTTCATATTCAAATTCTTAAGAAATGGTGATCCTCCAAACATGATGACTATTGACAATATCTATGATGATTATAATGTTTGGTTATATTTTATGGCAATGATAGACATTTATTTGGTTACATGAGTGTATGGAGAGATCATATATATGTATTATGTGTGTTATTGATTTTCATGACATTTAATGTACATAAACAATAAAACATATCACTATGAAAAAAAATTCATTCCCTAAATAATTCAATGGTTGAATATAAAATTTGGTTTATGAAGTCCTAGAAATACATATAAGTTGACCTCAAATTTCATCTAATGAGTTCATTTTCTAGGACAAAACATGTATATTTCAATTATAGGATATCTTCATAACCTCATATAATTCTAGGAACATGTGGCCTATGAGTTGTTACAGAAACACTAGGATAAGGAATGTTATGTAAAATGAAATTAATATAGAAGGATAATGTAAAATACCCTAGATTCATTGAAATAACTCTAAACATGACATTCATTTTGAATCAGGATATATGAGCTGATGAGGCCAATATTTGAACTCAGATGATATATTCATCCTCCAAGGAAAGTGACATGGTATCCGGCTATCTGAACACCTAATTAAGTGAAACAGACTAGAAAACTATTGATGTGGATTGATCTATAATTATATTCATTTCTGATTATGGAGTCCTCAGAATATGTATGACCTAAGATATCTTAATTTTGGATAAATGGTACCAATTTTGTTAGGGATCTATTGGATGTATTATAGGTTGTTGGGTAAATTACTCATCTTGGGGATATATTAACACATTGGACATAAATTAAAATAAAAATGCTTTATAGATTGTAAATTTACCTTAAATGACAGAGATTTGTTTACATTCCACTAAATTTCATATCATTTCCATTGTATGGTCTAATGGAATTATGGATCGAGGATTCACATAAGGGATGGTGGAAAATTTTCCTAGGGATGGGATGTATGTCTTATAATGGATTTCTTATTTTTTAATGGGAAACTATTTTTTTTAAAAACTAACATATCATATTATAGATGGTGGATATAAAGATGTTTTCTATGAAATCTAAAATGTATCATTCAACTAGTTGACCCATTCTAATAGCGATACAATCACTTCTAGTGGTAGGAGATATATAATCACGCTAGAGAATCATGTAGGAATTGATAGATGAATTCCATTATCAAATTTCACATTGGATACTAGACTTTGAGAGGGAATAAACTAGAAGTTCAATATCTTAAAAGAATCATTATTGGAGGGAAAATGCATTGGATAAATATGTCTTCTGTTGTGATTAATTTCAAAACATGATATTGATTAATATATAACTTATGCATTTTTATTGAGAACTAACATTGGGAATTTATTAAATGTAGGATATTCATATGTTTCTACCCTTTATAGATGTGAAGAATGTTAATAATATATAATGATGTATATTTATGGTGTACCATATGTCTATGATAAAAAAGACTGCATCCATAGAGTAAACCATTCCAGTAGAGATAAATCCACATTACATTGTTAATAAAGGTAGAGGAGAAGATTTAGGTATGGAGACTAACTATAATTTTGATTTCATGCAATAATAACTATATTATTTTTTTTAGATTTCTTTATGAATCTAGAGACTCTGAATATATAGGATGACCTCATAGAAGTCATATAGACACCAATGACCCTTCAAACATATCTAAAGATGTTGACTAAGTATAATTAATACCTTAATTGATTATTAACGTTTAAATTAATCCTTTAAGCATCACTGAAGGTTTTATCTTGGATTTGGGTCTTCTTATATAAATACATGATACTTATACCAGGGGTTTTACAAATTTTGATATCTCATATGAATATATTAATTATAAAAACTACTTAGAGTATTCATAATATTTAGAAAATAGTAGATCCATGATAGAGGATGACAATAATCACGTCGATAACATTATAGGAACATTGGAATTGATTGATGCTCCTATCCTCACCAATGTGGAGGCACTGGTTGATAAAATTATTATTATTCTTACCAAAATGAGGTGACACCATCTAAATAGTATAGTAGTTCAATATATAGTAGTGATTAATAATGTCATATTTATGCCACCATGGTATTTACTTACCTGAA
Organism: Viscum album; assembly: GCA_963277665.1. Lineage (NCBI taxonomy): Eukaryota > Viridiplantae > Streptophyta > Magnoliopsida > Santalales > Viscaceae > Viscum > Viscum album. Next base: position 1,856,171,634 of record OY728145.1, read on the forward strand.
TATTCATTTAATATCATTATATTGAAGATATCACTAGAAAACATTCCATAATCATATGTCCATTCTTCCTAATCTAAGTAGTCTAATCATACAAGGGTCATGTCATTCCCAACACCACTATACATGTAAGGAATTGACATGAAAATTCCTTTTAGTGTCATATCCAATGTTTATTTGTTCCATTATACAATATACTCTCTATTAGTGAAAATGATTTGGTTAAAAGATCAGTATATTTATGAGAATTACATAGTAGATTTTGGTAGGTAACATTTATAAAGGGACCAATAATAAATTTACTATGAAAATGGGGGTTTTATTATGGAGATATATTTGATAATCTAATGATGATCATCAAAGAACAAGACTAAGATAAGGGGGGACCAAACATTGATTCTGAATGAAAAAAATCAATTTCATACTCTTTTAAAATCCTGTCTAAAAGTATTTAATGTGAATCCAAATGCAGAGGGGTAACATTATTGTAGCAATTCTAGGATGATGAAAATGATACTCGTATAAGATGCCTTGAATATGTTATAGATTACACTAATAAAGTGATTGCAGAACAAAAAATCTCATAGTGGAAACCAGAGTTGAGGAATGAAGGTTTGAGGCTAAGGCTGAATTTCTTCACCCCATATATGATATTGAAACTTCAAGTCTAACTGAACATCACACAAAAATTTATGGTTCTCAATAATCAATTAATGAACACTTGGATTTCATAAAGTATCTATTATGATGTATCATTTATCATGAAGAGAGACTCCAATATGTGGATACAAATCCATTTTCTTGATCAATGACTAGAAACCAATTTTGTTATCAAATATTTTTATTCAAAATATTCTACATCACCCAACGAATAACATATGGTATTTTTAAAGGTAAAATCAATATAACCTAATTCCGTTTGAAAATTGAATATGAAATGAATAAGATTGATATTGGCCCCCAAACACTTGAGTTGGAATGACTTCTTATTCGTAGTGAATCATGGAAAAGTATATTCACATATACCATCACCATTATAGTTTAATTGGTTTATTTATATGAATGATTTCCTATTGGAAGTTCAAAAAATTACTTATACCAATAGTAATTTATTGTAAAAAATATGTCGTTTGGTAAAAATGTGAAATTAAAACATATATTAACATTTATTATTTTTAATTTTATGTAAAAACACATATTTCTACCAATTGGTATATCTGGTGACATTGATCATCCAATACCAAAAATACTTTTACTATTAATGGTTGTATTGATGTGGTAGTTCTCGATAATGACCAAGATCCACCGAGTAATTTACGAAGGTTACCAAGTGAATAGAAAAATATTTTTATATCATAAATGGGAATTGATTAACAATATGAGTGATCAAATTAAAATAGAAAATAAAAATATTAAAGAATAACATGATATGATGTGCTTTGGAAAAATTTTGTCTTATGGGAATGATGATAACAACGCCGAAGAATGATTCTTATTGGAGAAAAAAATTACAAACTCCAAGAAAAAATGTAAAAACTGAAGAAGCTACATGGAGAGGAAATAATTTATATTCCAGGTGGTGTCGATGAACTATTTTATATTGATTTTTAAACATCCAATCCTAGGTAGACTCATGGACATATCGAAAATATAATATGCAACATTGGATAACCACAAAAAACTTCTTACAATGTTATATTTTTATTCAAAAATATGGTTATGAATGAAGATGAAAATCCCTAACAACTATGATTTGTGCATGTCTGGATAGTTTTTCTTCCCAATTGGATTCACCACAATGTCTCCATCATATGATATGTAAGATTTATGATGATCATAACTCCAAATTCCAGGGCATAAGGAGCAACACATGTACCACTACTCATTTCCTTCCCCTTGAGATCTCCCAAAACCGGAATGCTTCACCTACACTATCCTGAAAAAAACTAGATCAATGGAAATAAACAAACTCAAAATACCAAATTTAGAAATTGTTGTAGAGTAATTATGAATTTATTCTAGAGTTTTACAAGAGACTATTGAGAATTAATCATAGTGACACATTGATGATCGAGATTAAATAGGCCTTTCGAGTAGTTATGAGTGATCAACTAGAAAGGACTTATAGAAGTGAATAACTGGAAGTGAGGAAGTAATGAGAATTTTGTACACCAAAATGAATCATATCCTAGAAAAACCAATTTCATTCGATCATATGTGATTGATGGTAAAAAATCAATAGGTCTCTAAGATAAAGAAAACTAACCAAAAAAATTCACTAAGGGATATAATCAAATTGAAAGAAATAATTTTGAAATTAAAATTATATAACAGGATATATGTAAATAACATGAAAAATTTGGGGCAAAAATATTTCTAATAAAATGAACATTTTAATTGCAACATAATAACACATAGAAATGGAAAATTAACAAATATCTCCTTGATGTATTAGAGGATTATTTTTCTGATAGTGTTCTGAAACCTCAATAATTTAACTAGGAAAACTTGATCCCCCACCTGAAATTACAAATCCTTTCTTCGGTTGTCAGTATAGATCTTCTTCGTACTTTGAGATGCTTTGATGTGGTTTTGGATTAACTTCACCTTTTCAATCGTTTCCTCCACCAGTTCTGGGCCTACAAGTTTTCTTTCACCAATTCATCCCAACAGGTTGGTGTGCGACATCTCTTTCTGTATAACGCTTCATATGGTGCCATCCGAATGGTTGAATGGATGTTATTGTTAAATGAAAATTCAACCACAGGTAAATATTGATCCCACATCACCTGAAAGTAAAGTGAGTATGATTTCAACATGTCTTATATGGTTTGAATAGTTCATTCAAATTGTACATCTATTTGAGGGTGGTAAGCAGTGCTCATTCGAAGTTCAGTATCCAAGGCATTCTGAAGACTTTTCCAAAATCATGATGTAAAAAAAGGGATCGTGATCAGAGACAATCGATAGGGGTACTCCATGAATTCTCACAAAATAATTAATATATATTCTCGCTAGAAGTTCAATTGGTAAATCCTCCCTTATAGAAAGTAAATGTGTTGACTTGGTAAGATGATCAACAATGACCCATATTGCATTGTTCCTTCTAGGAGTCTTTGGTAGTCCAATGACAAAGTCCATCATGATATTATCCCATTTCCACTCAGCTATCAGAAGAGGTTTCAATACATCTCCAGGTAGTTTCCTTCCAGATTTCAGTTGCTGACAAACCATAAATCATGACACAAAATTAGAAATATTCCTCTTCATGTTTTCCCACCATAAATGTTCCTTTAAATATCTATACATTTTGGTGCTCCCATGGTGTATAGAGAAAATAGAACTATGAGCATCGTCTAACAATTCCTTTTTTAAATCAGTTATATCGGGAACACAAAGTCTATTTCCGAATTTCAAAATTCGTTCTTCATACACAAAGTCTCTCAATCTCCCATCAATCACAGCTTCAATATTCTTTTGAAATTCATCATCAACGGTCTGAGAACTCTTATTTCTTTCTAGTAAAGATGGTTTGGAAACCATTTGAAAAAGCCCCGATGTCTCACCTTCCATGGTTATTCCCATGTCCATCCTCTATAGATCCATGAAAATTGGATCCCTTTCAATTCTCATATTGGTCAAAACACCATGATCTTTTCTACTCAAAGCATCTTCCACATTATTTTTCTTTCCCCGAGTGGTAGTGTATCATACAATCATAATATTCGAGTAAATCAAGCCGTCTCCTATGCCTCGTGTTGAGTTCTTTCTATGAGAAAATATTCCTCATACTCTTGTGATCAGTATAAATCTCACATTTCTCACCATAGAGATAATGTATCCATATCTTCAAAGAAAAGATTACAGCAACTAACTCAAGATCGTGAGTAGGATAGTTCTGCTCAGGAATTTTTAGCTGTCGGGATGCATATGCGATTACCCTATCTTTTTGCATAAGGACACAACCTAGTCATTTCATTGATGTATCAATATAAATAAAGAACCCATCATTCCACTATGGTAGAGTCAATATAGTAGCATTGAATCATCTACAATCATGTTCTTCAAAACATTCTTCACACTCTTTTGTCCAGAAAAATTAACCCATTTACGTGTCATCTTCGTTAATGGGTTAGCTCATCAGGAAATATTCTGGACGAAACGTTTATAATAACCTTCGAAACCAATAAAACTGCGTAGCTCAGTTATACTCGATTGTGCTGGACATTCTCGGATTGCCTTGGTTTTTGAAGGATCAACAAAGATTCCATCCTTAGATACAATATGGACATGAAAAGAAATCTCTTGAAGCCAGAATTTGCACATGCTAAACTTCCCATATAATTCATGTCTTCTCTGAGTCTTCAATGCAATGCACAAGTGATTTTCATGATCATTTTAGATTTTGGTGTATAACAAGATATCATCAATAACTGCCACTAAAAAGTCATCAATATATTCCATGAAAACTCTATTCATTAGATACATGAATACAAAGGGCGAATTAGTCAATCCAAAAGGCATTAATGTAAACTCATAATGCATGTACCTTGTTCTAAATGTTGTCTTCGGAATGTCTTCCTTCATCACACACAACTGATGGTATCCTGATCGAAGGTCAATTTTTGAAAGGTATTACACTCCATATAGTTGGTTAAATAAATCATCAATTCAAGGTAGGGGATACTTGTTCGTTATTTTTATAGCATTGTTCTCACTGTAGTCGATTCATTACTTAATAAATCTATCATTCTTTTTAACAAAAAGAATAGGGGCTCCCCTTGGAGAAAAACTAGGGAGAATAAATCCTTTATTACTCAATTCCTATAGTTTTTTCTTTAGTTCAACTAATTCCACAATGACCATTCTATAAGGGGTCTTCGATATAGGCCTTGATCTAGGAATGAAATCAATGGAAAACTCATCTACTCGTTCTGGAGGATGTCAAGGTAAATCTTCCAGAAACACATCTACATATTCTTTCACAATAGGTAAATCCTCTATTTGAACATTACTTTCCTCACCCTCAGTCATTTCATTATATTCCTCCCCATTAATTGAATTTGGTTGAGCTACTAGGGGTGGATCTAAATAAGAATTAGTTGGTGACGATTCTTCCCTAATGACAAGGTGTTCCTTATCATCATCATCAAAAATCATAACCTCCTTCTACTTATAATAATTCTTCGCATCATGGTCCAAAAGCCAATCCATAATGAGGAGTATATCAAATTCAGTCATGGGTAGGATGATGAGATCAATATATACATAACATTTTTATTCCCTAATGTGAACGGATCCACAGAACTTTTTAGCAATGATAGATCGCTTAGGGGTTTTGACTGAAAACTCTCTTGTTAAATGAGATTGGAAATATCTAATTTTTTTAGAAAACTGGGAAGATATGTAACAATGTGATGATCCAGAATCAAGTAAAGCATTTTCTAAACTTGAGGAAACCATTAAATTACCCACCACCATGTCTTTCGGAGCTTCTACCTCAGCTGTAGTGATAGCCTAAGCTTGGCCTTGATCCCTTGGCCTTTTCTGAGGAAATTTCCATGGACACATAGGAAATTAATTGGAATAATGTCCCATCTCCCTACAATTATAGCATTCCACATTGACAACAACCCTCTTTCCCTTGCAATCATGAACTTGGTGTCCTTTTTCAACACACTTGTAACAGACTCCCATTCCTTTTAAGCAAGTACTGGGGTGTTTCTTCCCACCTTTACTGTAGGATGGATTTTAAACTTTTCCATTCTTCCCCTTATTTCCATTTCTAGATTGATCAGCAGATCTCTTATTCTCTTGCTTTGCATTAAAGTCATAAGACATAGAGAATTCCTTTTCTATCTTGATAGCACATGAGACAATGTCTTCGTACGAAGAGAAGGATTGTGAGACTAATGCTCGACAAGGATATGGTTCTAACCAATCAAATAAACTATTACTTATTGGGTTACATATATAATCTACAACATACCTTGCTATCCTTGTAATGTTAGCCTCATACTTCACGACATTCTCTTCCTCCTTTTTCCTCTGACTTAGAAATTGCCTTTCCATATCTGCTCGATGATCACGAGGAAAGTATTTTTCTATGAAAAGCACATTGAACTCCCTCCATTCCATATTTGGTAATTCATCATCTTCCTTTGTATTTTTAATCAATGACCACCATTGGTCATCATCTCTAGTGAGGCGGTAAACTGCCATGACGACATTTTCCCTTTCGCAACTTCCCAAAGCATGAAATATTTTCTCTATGGAGTTTATCCATTGCTCAACTACCAAGGGATTTGTAATCCAATTGAATCTTGGTGGTTTATGCCTCATGAAGCGATCTAACATTGATCCTCCACGTTTTGGATTAGGGTGATCCATATGGGTAAGGTTATTATTCATAACCTGAGTGAGTTGTCCCAGTATGGTGATAAGCAGATCAGCACCAGATACATCACCAGATCCACAATAATTATCTTGAGCAGGAGGGAAATCCCGACATGTGTGTGCATTTATACGGTTTCCATTTCTTCCACTAGGTGCCATTTCTAAACAATGCCATAAACTTGCCCAGTTTATGAATCAAAATACATAATTCCATACTTGTAAAACACTTAACATAAATTGAATAGTTTTCGGATATAATCCATAATCATAAAAATGTTTTCTTTGAGGAAGTATATACTCATAATCCCTTTATAATGGTTCGTAATGAAAATGAGAATTAACCTAAGCATATCCCCCATGAGTGTTGTAACCCCAGAGTGCAGCAAGTCCCATTGTCGTGCACTAGTTCCCATTCGAGTCTATCTCAAAGCGGTGTTTTTTGGTTTTACCCCTAGGAACAACTGTTCTAGAGCCACCTCTACCTGCACGTATCCAGACAGGGAAGTATTGCTCGAAAAACCTACAAAATCTCTACAATACCAAAATTATAGGAAGTTCTTCTACACAAATCCTCCAAGATCCTCTTAGGTCTACGTGCTATAATCAGAGATTATCTAAATATAGCTTCCAAGGTTTGTCATAAACTTTCTCTGATACCAACTGTAATGCCCCGACCCCAGTTACCCAGAGTCGGTGCATTATTACAAAACATTGGAAGGATCACAAGAAATATCAAATCTTGAAAGACCGATTGGTTTAGTAGCCTTGGAAACACTAGATACATTCATAAAGTTTACATTACATCATAAAAATGAAAACTACTACAGAAAAATATTTTCCTCGTATCCCCTCATATTATCCCTTTTGGTCATTCATAAATTACTTATTCACATCATGGGAAAAATAAAACATTAAAAGGGGTGATATTAGATGCTCATTAAGGATAAAAATATATCAGAAACATTCATAAATAAACAGAAACGTTTAAGGGAATGTATAACTAAAACAAAATCCCTTTAAACTTCAACTTCAGCATAATATGGCATAGATAAAATTAAAAAAATCCATTTACTTATTAACATGGATATTCTACTAGTCGAATAATCACATGAAATATCAATAACCAGTTTCATAATGACGGAATGCATAATGATAGACTATCATCACCATGTAGCCAAGGCCTCGTGCCAAGACAACAAATAAGATTTTGTCAAGGCCTCATGCCAAGACTCTAGTTTGTCTCATGAGACCTAACGATGCATCGAGGAGGTATAGTGGGCTCCACCCATCACATATTATGTCCAATTTATTCATCATATGAATAGGTTTAAACATAACATAAACATTCGTTTTAAAACTAGAATACAAAATGTCAATACTTTCTCCATAAACCATGAATGGTATAAAAATAACACATCCACATTCAAACATATCACAAAAACTTCAATACAATATGCATGTTTTGTATCATAATAAATCAACTTCAAATAAGCTTAAAATCCATCAAAGGATGTTGACATTGATGAAATCAAAGATATTTGAGAGAAATATCTATTTTTTTGAGATAATTTGAAAGAAAAATAATTATAAAATAAAACATTTACTTTTAAAATATTCTTATAAGCTTGTAAGGGATGCTTCGACGATTTTATAATGGCGGAAAATAGCCACACTCGCTGCATAATTTAAAAAAATACATTATTACCTTAATTCTGTCGAAAATGTTAAAAAGAACCTTATTTGGAAAACGACAGAAAGGTTCCTTTATAAACTTCTTATAAAAATCCAAACAAGGGTATACATGACATTAAACCATATTATGTGAAATATTAAGAATGATTTGAAATATATTTTTATGAAACATATATGTGGAAGATAAATAGGTCCTTGTATATAATTACGTATAAACAACCTAAGATAATGAAGATATTGTGAAATAACCCTTACCTTGTACATTTTTCTAGTCTATGGTATTTTAAACTCCTATATAATAGTTAAAACATTGTATCAAATTATAAAAAAACCATATATATAATTATGATATCATATATGATCTTCTAATAATGCATTGTTAATAATACTTTAGTATTATTGTCACTTCGGGTGTTAACTTAATCGTTTTGTTTTATATGTATTGTTACATAAGTCATGTTTTTCAGGGATATATTGTATCTTATTCATATCCATAATGATATAATTTTCTCACACAATACTTTTAATCATCAAATGATAATTATTCTTGAATGGATACGATGGGGAATGAATCTCATCGCGTTCGTGGAGATGGTAGTCCGTACGTATGCACGATCGACAAAATCATTATTTTGATATTAAAATAATATATAATTGGATGTTATATCATATATAAAAAATCATTATCATGTTATATTTATTATTTAAATGAATTACAAATCATTATTATACCCATCCAAATAATAATATATTCAATAACAATTACACCACGATGTGGAGACGGTAAGTCGTATGTACGCACGTATGGTGACATGTCATTCAAAGGATGGATAGAATACTGAATATGGTTGTAACATATTTATAAAAACATCAAAGTATATAGGAGATACTGGATTTATTATTTTATAATAGTAATAACAAATAATGAATAAGTTTAAGAAGAATTGAACTTGAAAACTGGTGGTGAAAACATTACCTCTTCTTCGGGTTCTTCCATTTGATTTGATCCAAAGGGCTATTTAGGTTGGATTTATGATCACAATAAGGCCACTTGGTTTAAGTTAGGGAAGTTGAGAGAGTATTTTGGAGGGGGTTGGCCGATACAAAAGGCTTTGAAGGTGTGAAGAATTGGATATAAGTGGTGACCATTTATAAGGGGGAGGAGGGGCACCTTAGGAAAATCTAGAAATATTATTTTATAATAAATTCATATTTGGTTTCTAATGGCTCAAAAGTTGATTATTTAAAGGTTATGGTGGGGATGGGACGAAAAACACTCAACCAATAGAATTTAGATAGGTTTGGGTCATTATATTAACCTTATCTTTTAGTTTTAACTCTTAGTTAATTACATGTCACTTTGTATTTTTATATTGTATAGTTAACAAACATACTATTTATATCCAAGAGACCCCAAAGTGGTCCAATAATGATACAAATATCATAATATTAGGCTTTTGGAAAAAAAATATATTTTTAGGAATTTAATATCAATTAATAATATAATATTTGTATTAAAAACTCTTTTATGTCAATTTTGAAACTATTGGGTATTTTGTTTTTGATAAATTCATAAAAGCATTGTTACATCTAAAATAATTTATATAAACAATCCTAATATGTCATAGTAACCTATTAAATTATTTTAATTTATAAAAAGTCTCAAATTATATTTATTTGAGTATTTATAATATCAATTATCTTAATCATTCATTGATACAATAATTAATACATCATCATTGTGTCATAAATAAATTAAATTATTTAATGTTTAAAATTTATAAATAAAATAACATTATTTAGGACATACTTTTATATTTCTAATGAATATTTATAGTCGAAATTTAAACATATATAACCCTATGTAAAAATTGTTTTTCTAAAAGATATATGCTTATGTCTTTTTTTGTTTATTTTAACTTAATTAATATAAAGTGTCTTTATCACCAACAAGTGGTTTCAAGGGGTCCCAAAATCGACCCAAAGATTCCCACGGTTGGAAACGTATCAAAAAATAAGGTTAGGACATGTCTTAGGGTAATTTATTATTATAATAATATTATTTTTTACCCTTATTTAACGGATTTACCCTTTATCCATGGTAAATAAAATATTTACCGAAGTAATTATTCAAAATGTCTAAAACTAAAAGATAACTTTTTACACAATTTGGACATCCTGATTCCAAATATGGAATCCATTTTTCAAAATTCAAAACACAGAAGGGGTAGAAATTAATTTAAAATTAATTCCTGCTATCAAAACAAAAAGCGTGTTTTTATGATATAATAACTATCAATAGATTGACACTTGTTTATGTTCGGTTTATTTGTAAAATTATGTCCAATGACTAAAATTGTATTAAATGGTAAAAATATATTATAAATATACTTTAAAAGAACTCAATTTTATAATTTACCAATATTAAATATTTCAATTAAAAAATATGTTTTTAATTAAAATTTAGTAATTTTCACTATTCATCAAAAATATTAAAGTTATCCGAAGAGTAACAAAATGTCACCCTAAGCTAAATTCGATATTCTGAATCCAAAAATGAAGTACATTTTGAGAGATTAAATTTATAAAATTTCAAAAAGAGGGTATTACTATTCATAATGGCTTGTTTGAATGGTTGTGGTGTGTGTTAGAACTCGAAGTTGCGTAAAACACACACTACTGTATTATTCAAAAGGAAGTGTACCATGGAAGCTTGGGGTGTTACATAGAGAGTGACGATTGAAGAACAAAACAGTGTGGAAGGGATTTGAATTCTATGTTAGCCATTCACTTCACATTGTCTCAAAATATGATGATGATAAAGTTGTTCTTTAAAAGGATATATATCCTGATAGTGGACTTTGTGATGAAAGCAGAAGAGTTAGTGAAGAAGCCAAATCAATGAAAAGAAGAATTTTTAGAAGGGACTTGCACACCATGTATTTTATGGAGATGAAACTTGCACGCCATATGTTTTTCAAGATTTGAACATCAATTTATAGCAAAGGGATAAGGGTAGCGCATATAGTGGGTTGGTCGAGCAGGTGACTTGCACGCCGAGAAGGGACGTGAGCACCGGTTCCTAGTAGGATTGGAACTTGCGAGCCTATTATTTTTCAAGAACAGAACATCAAAATGTGGACCTAGAAAGAGGGTCACACAAGTGTTGGTGTGGTCGCACGGGTGATTAGCACGGTAGTGACAAGGGAAGAGACTTGCGCTCCGAAACGTGCGCGCCTAGGGGAGACTTGCACGCCGCCGCGTTGGTTAACCAAATAACAATAAATACAGCACCAACCCTCCTCATTTCTCATGGAGTTCAACACTTATGAAAATAAGATCTCCCGCCGCATAGGTTTGGATGTCGCACAAGTAGTGTGTGGTCGCGCAGGTGGACTTCCGCGCCAGTGTTTGAAGCTGCACGCCGATTGTTGGTTGCACACACAAGGCTGTTTGGGCAATAAAGGAAGTGAGTCACACATGTTATAAGATGAGGAAGGCATTATCGCGTAGGTGGTTTGGTGATACCTGCACGCCAGTTTGGACCCGTGTTCCAATGAATTATGTTCTGTATTAGGACCTGCACGCCAGGCATGGAGAAGCGCTCCAAGTGTTTTGGGAGCTCGCTCGTCATTGTGGAGCTGCATGAAAGCCGGAAGATTTCCCGATACCTTCGGTGCAACAAATGATGTATTCATTTACAAAGATAGAAGAACAGTGAACAATTTGGTTCTTCGAAGAGAAGTGGTTTCGAACACACATGACTGGTGTTTAACAGCCTCATTGTGCTTCGAAAATAGAAGAAGAACGGTTCGTGCAACTAAACTCAGATCTGCACAGAAAGAGGGGATTATTTCAAAACACTTAGGTTTCGGTATTTGGAATCAAAGAACAGAAGAAGAAGATAAAGTGAATTAGTTATTGCACCAAAGAAGAACATTGAATACAAAAGAGCATCAAATCAGTACTCTGATTCAAGCATTGTCTCATGTTGAACAGGAGACAAAGACTACAATGCAATTCTATTGAAGAGACCTTCACGTCTATAAACTGTGTGGGACATCACCAACAGCAGTGACTCAGGGGGTCAACGAGAGTGACCCGAGGGACACAATGAGATATCCCTGAACCTTTGTAAAGGCAGTGAGCCTAGGACATAGGGACTATTCCTAAACCTTGTAATCCACATCTAGTGAAGTTTAGTGGAATTTGGTACTACTGGTGATTTGTCGGCGTATGCTTCTTGGAAGTAGCCCTTAGTGGTGAACCAAGTAAAATTGTTGTGTCATCTCATTCCATGTGAACGTTTCAATATTGATCGTATCCATCGTATAGGTTTAACTAGTTCCTACCAACGTGGGAACAAGATCCTTGGTTTTAAAAGAAATATTTGACACCCTAATTCACCCCTGCCCACTCAGGGTGTCCCGGGGTCATACACCCTTTTGATTTAACAAAGAAGTTGTGCGTCAAAACACCAAAGGAGGGTATCATTGCAAAAAATATGTGTCTTTTAGTCCCTATTATTAAGGTAAAAGGTTATTTAGTTAAGAAAACATATCATCAAACCAATGGTTTAGTTTTTTTATAATCCTTAGTATAGACTATCTTTCGAAATATGATGTGAAATTATATTGCATGAATAAAGAAGTTACAGTTGCTGAGGAATATATTTAAATCCATATATTTAGAGTAGAAATATAGCCATCATGTTCTAATACAGATCCACCTCTAGTAGATCTTCTAAATGAAAATATTTTTGTGAAATTGATAAGATCATCTATTGATGTGAAAAAAATAATCAAATTTAGGATATTCATATTTTTAAGGAATTTGTTAATGTAATTTTTGTGGATTTTTCTGTACATTTTCTAAAAAGGTAAATTGAGTTTTCTATCGATTTAATCCCTAGTGCAAGGCCAGTATCAATGAATCCTCATTTAATGGCCACTATATAATTAGTGAATCTAAAGAAACAACTAGAGGAGTTGAGTAGTAATGTATTTATTCACCCTAGGGTTTCTCCATGGGAATCCTTTGATCTGGTTATCATAATTATAGATCGATCCGTGAGACAATTCATTGACTATAAATAAATCAATGTTATTATAATAATGAACAAGTATCCAAATCCTAACACTGAAGGTTAATTTGATCAACATCACGGAGCCCAATATTTTTTAAATTATGACCTTTGATGTGGATAACATCATTTGAATGTGAAGAAGGTTTTTTTTTTCAAAGGCAACATTTCGAAATAGATATAGAAATCATAATTTTAATATAATAAAATTTTGACAAATTAATTCAACTTATTTTTTCATGGAACTAATGAATATAGTGTTCAAAAAATATCTTTATGATTTTATTGGAGTATTCATTGATGATATATTGAAATATTATAAAACATATGAGGACTATCAGAACCACTTGAGGGTTGTTTTATAGAATCTTAAAAGAGAAGAGTTATATGGGGAGTTTAGAAACTTTGAATTCATGCTTCAAATAGACTTTGTTCGTGGACAGAATATATCTATGGAATGAATCTCATTTGATCTTATGAATAAAAATTATATTCAATAATGGAATACTCCAATGAACATAACCAAGTTATATAGTTTGATTTGTTTAGAAAGTTATATCATGGTTCCATTCAGATATTTTCACAATTAGCTTACATGTTAAACAAGCTAACTTGTAAAGGGGTTAAATTTATTTGGACAATGGATGTGAATAATTTAGTAAAGAATTGAAGGGGAGATTTTTGAGTTCACTAACCCTGACTCTACCATCGGGAAATGGTGGGTTTATGATCGATTAGGACATGTTATAGTTAAGACTCAGTTCTTTCCTTATGTCGAATGATTGACTTATTTCCTATGCATAAATTCGATTAAAAAATATTGGACAAATCATTCCAATAAATGATATTGAGTTAACACATATAATGTTGTTTATGAAAATTTGGATACAATATATCTATGTTAAAAAATTTGCGATATATACACACCACAAGAGTTTGAAATATATTTTCTCACAAAATTATCTCAACATGAGGAAAAAGTGATGGGTCGTGATACTCAAGGATTGTTATAGATCAATAAATTACCACTTAGGGAAGACAAATAAGGGAGTCGATGCATTGAGCCAGAAGGATCACGGATTTCTCAAAAAAAAATGAGGATTTAAAGGGATCATGAGTTCATGCATATAGTGATAATGGATATGGGAATTATATAGGAATGTGAAACATCATTACTTTTTCTATTGGTTTCCCAACAATATTTATTTGAATGGAATAAATTCTCTCATTCTGATGATGAGAATATTTAAAATAAAATTAATGGTGTGAATAAGGGGATTTAGGAGGACTTCAGGGTTGATAATAGAATTATAACATTTGAGAGGAGGTTATGTGTTCCCACTACACCCAAGATAAAAAAGGAGTTTTTGGATGATTCCTGAAGCACAAAATGTTTGACACACCATTGAATCATAATGATAAAATGATATTTTAAGGAATTTACAAATGGGATAATATGAAGCATGAAAATGATAATTATCTATCAAGATGTTTATTCTATAAACAGGTGATGGCTGAAAGAAACAATTCTAGTGGAGTCATGCAACCTTTGTTGATTCCAACCTAGATATGGGATGATATTAGTATGGATTTTGTAATTGGATTACCATGGACTCCAAGATATAATGATGCAATGTTGGTAATTATTCATCAACATACCAAATATGAATATTTACACACTATAAGGGAAGATTTTTCACTACAAACCCTTACAATAATAAATACCAAAGATATTGTAAGACTTCATGGACCACATCATTCAATTGTGTCAAAGTGTGACCCATGGTTTCCATCAAAATTCATGAAATGTATTCACAAATCATTGAATATTAAGCTTCATTTGAGTACTTATTATCACCCAAAAAATAATGTGTAGTATAAAAGAACCACTCAAACATTATAATACATATTGAGATCATTCCAACTTGACATTCAAGGAATGTGGGATCTATATTTTCTTTTTTATAGTTTTACTACAATAATAGTTCTCAATCAAGTAATCAAAGGGAACTATATAAAAATAATATTGAATAAGATGACATACACTAACTTGTTGGGATGCTGTTGGTGAATGGAAGCTGGTAGGCCCTGAGACTGTGGTGTAAAAAATGGACAAGGAATGAAAATTCAATCATATATCAAAGAATCTCATTTTAGGAAAATCAACAAGGTTAATAATTGATGGAAGGATTTGGAATTTCATGTGGGAGATCATGTTTTCTTGAATGTTTCTCCATGTAAGTGTGTAAGATCATTTGGATGAAAAGGAAAACTAAGCCCCATATAAATTAGTCCTTCTGAATTTGTAGAGAGTTGGAGATGTGGCATATCTTTCTAAAATTCCTAAAAGACAATCTAAAGTACACAATGGGTTCCAAATCTATTTGTTATTAAATTACATGTAAAACATAGCTCATTTCTTATCTTTTGAGTGATGATATTTAGAACATGGATTATATTACATTGATAACCCTATTGGGATTCAAGACACTAACAAATAGGTATTGATGAATCATGTGACTCAGTGGTTAATAATTCTTTGGAAAATTCACAAAATTTAAGATGTGATGCGAGAAGTTGAGGATCATATGTTAATGAACTACCGAAATCATTTTATAAGGTCATATTCTAGAAATTTCTTGGATGAAATTTATATAGGACGGGATAATGTGATGACCATAAATTGCATCAATGAAATTTCACACCATATAGTTATTTCATTAAGTATAAAGAAAATAAAATCACATAGAGATCATTATTCAAACATTATAAATGATGAATGAATTAAATATGTGGTATTCCAAGATGTTATTGAACCAATTACGATTAAATAGTAACATGACACTAGGAATTTTAATATTGACCATATAAATAGTTAACATTGAAAAAGAATAGTAACTTCACCCATGAAATAGAAAATATAATTTAGGTGTCTTATAAATGAATGTATGAAATAATTATATCTCAGAATAGGAAAATGATTTTTTTTAAAAAAATTACTTTTGTGTTGGTATATTTGTATGAAATAATTAATTAATTAATTTTTTACAATTAATAAAATTATTTAAAAGACATTTATTAACATTAAATGTATTAATAAATTTATATTTTGTTGAATTATGATTTTATGATAATTTTATGAGACCTTAGTTACTATTTCAAAGTGTTGTAAAATCATTTATAATTCTAAAAACAGTATTTTTTATATAAATGATTCTTCTAATATAAAATTAAAATTTTTCATATTTAGGGAAATATTATCAAATAATGGAGTTCATTTTTTAATTTTATTCTTAAAAAGGTGATTTTCTGTTATTTTTCTGAAATACATAAAATTTGTGAATAGTTTAATATGACGATTTATAGTATAAATACATTATAAGTAAAATTAACTATTCTATGATTCATGGATATTGTTATAATAATAATCTATACTAATCCGTGATTATTTGAATATATTTTGTTATAATACTCAATATATTCATAGTCTGCAGAAAAAATAATAAACTAATTAAAAAAATAATGGGAAAACACCCCCCTCTTTCAATATAAATTCCCATACTCTCCAACTCTTATCCTCACGCCTCTTAAGATTTAATACTTGCCAAAAATTTTCTCAAATTTCGTCCAAAGACCATCCGACAATTCTATGATCCATTTTTATTAACAAAATTACAATACCAATCCCTTCAACGAGGATCTCATGGTAGATAAAATAAATAGTTAAAAACCACTTTTTTCATTTTATTTATTTTCATGCCATTTTATTTTCCTATGTTATAATAACCTCCCAATCCCATCGTAACATGATATCTCTAGTATATTTAATAACTAGGATTTTATTTATTTGTGGTAATAATCTATCATCCATTCTATTCCCCTCCTTTTTTTCTAATAACAGAATCAACATCCATGATGTGTTGATTTATCACATTCAAGGATGATGAATTTTCAATTTCTATTAATGCATTCATGAATTGTAATTAATCCATATTTATAGTAAAAGAAATTACCTAAATACATATTAAATCCTATTTATTTTTCATGAACAATTATATATACATGATTTAAATTAATAAACCCAAACGAGTTGTGATGATCGAAAACCTCCAAATTAATCTAAAAAATTATCACAAATGTCTTATCTAATGAATCATACTCACCCCAAAAAACCAAATTACTTATACAGTCCTTTTATATTATTTATGTTAATTAATAAAATATAACTTAAATTTTTGATATATTTTTTCATTTTACATAACTTTTATACTCATATACAAGAAAACCGATAATGAATCCAAGGAAACGAATGCTCCAGAACAATAAAACTGTATCTTATAAGGCATCATAATCACATGAAACAAACATAATAAAATAATAATAAACAAAATACCTAT
Organism: Viscum album; assembly: GCA_963277665.1. Taxonomy (NCBI): domain Eukaryota; kingdom Viridiplantae; phylum Streptophyta; class Magnoliopsida; order Santalales; family Viscaceae; genus Viscum; species Viscum album. The sequence goes on from OY728145.1 coordinate 1,856,189,199, forward strand.
ATACAATGTTTTTTATTAAATTATTAATTAATCTAATTTCATTATTCAGGACATTAAGGTCATGATCCTGACACATCTGAACATAAGGCTGGGGTTTCTTTTCAAACCTCTATTTTCCATGTGGGATACATTTTCTCTATATTTACCAAAATTTAATTCGTTATTATTTTTATATACGTATTATAAAGTATATTTATATTTTCCCAAATAATACATATTTATCATGTAATATTTTTTTTAATGGGAAATATGTGTTTTACAAGTTTCCCTTCTCAATTCTTCCTGATAAGAAAACCTGATTAAGGGGAACTTCCCGATTTCTTACCAAATTTCATGTATTAACCATATATTATTTTAAAACACAAATATTTTTATAATATCAATTATATTTATTTAATTATTTATTTTATCATTTTTGGTTTTATAAAAACAATTTTGAAGAAAAAATATTTTTACAGAATAACTCTTCATTGAAATGTAGAAGGGGTATTTATTACAAGATTTCCTCGATGATATTATTAAAGTATTTTTATTTATTTCAAATCCCTTTGTTGATTAATATGATTAATTGTTAATTATATTTTATGATTATCATCAACCATATTTTATTAAATGGTTAATGATCAATTATTCTGTGGAAATGATATCTTGGTACCATTTACCATACTACTCAGAACAGTTATTGATAGTGTTTACAAATTACGGAATGTTATTTAAATTTCAGATATATATGTTTTTTATGTTTAAAACCATTAATATTAGGAATTTTTTGGACATATTAAGATATAGTCTGTTACTTCTATATCCCATTTATCCATTGATAGGTCTCATGAGACAAAAAATGGATTTTTTTTGAGGCTTTAAACATTTATTTTTATGTGTCGTGGTTGAGGCCTCGATTGTATTTTTATAATGTATAAAATATGAATTTCCACATTAAGATTAGTAATTTATTATCCATGTGAATATTTGAAAAAAATAATATTTATGGTTAAGATTCATTTTCATGATATTATTTTTAGGTTATAATTAATTCTGCTTTTATTCATTAAATTTTTCACTCATTTATATGTTCGAATTGCATGTGTTAGTAGTTATTCACCATGTCTTATTGTTTAAGTTAGATTCAGTTGTATTTCATACCCTTAAGGAGAATCTGAGAACACCACATTATTATGTTTTATTTTAACCCATGATTGGAATATTTCTATTATGAAGTACATGAAATGATAATCTTTGAGTTATAGATTTTTTCAATGGAGTTTCTATGTTGTTTATTTCATTCATGTTGTAATGTTTAACATAAGTTTCAATATGGTTTTACAAAATTGTTAAACTATTTTGTCCTTCAGGATGAAACATCTTTAATAATTAAACCAATGTTAAAAAAAATAAAGCACTAGATCTAGGAATCTAGGTTCTTGGTCATTACAATCCAAATGTTCTTTCCCAGTTTTGAGTTTGTCAGTTTTATTTTCTACTTAAATTAAGGTCCATTTTAATAAAAAAAGATAATGTTGGAGTCATAGCAGTCACACCATACATAATATTGAGGATGAGTTGTTTCCAAATCATAGAAAATGGATTTTTTGTTATTTTTATATTTTATAAAATTCATACAGATTAAATTTTTCAGTTTTGAATACATCACGAGTGTTTTTTTACCAAAATGTAATATTAAAAAGGAATCCCATAGTTTGAGAAATACTGGTCACATCATGTGTCTTTTTGAAGTTACATTGATTCAAATATATTTATAATTACATATTAATCATTTTTATTGATTACCAAGACAATCTAAGTGTGTTTACTGATTTTTGAATGGATGAAACATTTTGAAATAAAATGTCAATTTTAAACTAATAACAAAAACATTGATTCATACTGGGAACAACAAGTTTCAGATTGAGGTGACTCTAATTCATATTCATAAAAAATTAATTACGAAGCTCTGTCATAATGTATCAAAATAATATTAATGTGTTTTCATGGTTTTGACTTTGCCAGTTGTATTTTTTTAATAAAATTAATGTCAATTTTAAAAAAAAAAATATGCAGTTACAGTAAGACCTATCATATTGTAAATCGTATTTAGGGTCATCAAAATTTTAAATGTCAAGAATGAATTATGGAATATTTTAATATAATTATAAAAACAATATGAATGTGTTTTTGTGGTTTTGAGTATGTATGTTATTTTTTTACTAAAACATAATTTTAAATTTAAAGGGCACACTTTTAGTCAAACCGGACAGAGTGCTGTCAGTTTGATGGGTGAAAAGTTCCTAAATGAAAAAGAATTAATAAATCATTTTAATAAATTATAAAGTCAATACAAGAATTTGTTCTATGATTTTAGTGATAGAAAATTTTGGAACTAGAATGTCAATTTTAAACTGATAATAGACACATTGGGACATACCAGTAACATCCTATATAGGATTGTAGTGAATATTCGTCCAATAATAATAGAATAAAATTTGGATTATTTCATGTTGTATCAAACCATTAGAAATGTTTTTATTTGTTTAGAGAATGTTATGTCTTCTTTGAACAAAAAATAATGTCAATTTTAAATGAAAATACCCACTTTAAGTCATATCGGTCACACCATCCGTCAAACTGAGGTTATGATAATTCATAAATGCCCCAAATGACATATAGATGTTCAAACTAAATTATTAATGTATTTTAAATGGGGGTCATGATCTGGAGTATGTCACATTTATTTTTTACTAAAATTTTATTTTGAACTGGGAACACATTCTTTGAGTAATACCAATCACATCTCGTGTTGGTTTGATGTCAGACTGATTCCTACACAACAAAAATTACATACAAATTTTTTTCCAAAACTATCAAGAAAATAACCTCATGTTTTCTTAGTTTAAATTGATATATTCATTTTGTTCTAAAATTCAATTTTAAACTGATAACAGATAAATTGAGACATATCGGGAACACCTGACATGGGATTGAGGTTCAGATGATTCATACATATCAAAATAGACATATAGATTTTTTTTATAATGCCTCAAAATAATATTCTTTTTCTAGTGTTTATGATTATTGGATGTGGTTTTTGAACTAAAATGTAAATTATAAACTTAAAATATACTGTTTTATTCATACCGGTCTCACTGTGAATCGGGTTAAGGTGTGGACGAATAAGTATATGATTTCTGTTTATAGTTAAACCATCTTTACCATACTAGTAAAGAAAAAATGTTCCATTTATCTGTTTAATAAACCCCAAACATCCTAAAATTCCTCTTCCAAAAGAAACATGTTATATATTTTTGGATTTTTGAAGATGGATGGAGTAAAAAATATGACTTCCTATAAGATTTATGAAAAAAATTATTATATAAAAATTATATGGAAATTAAATTAAAAACAATACATTTAATGGTGAAAAAATTAACTAAATAAGCAGTAGGAATTTACCATTTCTTGATGGTTTTAAACATTCGTAACCCATGTCCTTGACACTGTTATTTTGGATTCAGCCTCAAAGTCCAATCTATCATGATGACCATTTGGTTTAAACAAACCACCCTAAATCATAAAAAATAATACAAATATATTTGAAAAAATTATGATGTTAGTAATATGATATTGAATTAAATTAAACATAAATATGAAATGATACATTAAAAAACGTAAATTTTAAACTAAAACCACACAATTTGAGTCAAACGAGGTACACCATGCATTTATTAATTGTATGTTTTATTTCATAGTTTCTTTTTATCCTACAATGAATTCCAAAATCTAGGTGATCTAAAATTTTCTAGTTTCATAACAATGAATGTTGAATGCATTGGAGAATAGAAATAAAATTACATCATCATGAGTGAATATTCTTTAATGAGTGCATGATCATTGTAAAAGAGTGAATCATCCATGTTGTAGAAGTAATTTAATCCTATTAAATATTTACCATTCGTGTAAACCTATTATCAATCAATTATTAAACTATAATAAATACTTATATAAGAGTTTTTAGGGAACATAATAAAAACTATCTTTCCCTTACACCATCACAGAGAGTAAAATCACAATGATATACCATTTTTTATCATTGATGTGAAATACTTCATTGTGACTAATTATATATTTTTAGAACTCACTAACCTCTATTATTATTTTTTACAGCTTTATAATTGTATTAGAAAACAATATATCTCATTATAGTATCCAAATTACACTAAAATATAGTGCATCCATTAAGTCTTCATGGATTGTGCTATAGATTAGAATATATTTTCCAATATTTTGGGTGAGGAAAAAGGCTAACATAAAATCATAATTATTTTTTAAAAAAGGGGTGTATTCTTATTTTCATGTATATTTTTTGGAGTGATGAGTAGTTTTTTATTAATAAGATTATAAACATCGATCATTTTAAAAAATGAATCTGTACATTCATAAAAAATGTGTACATTCTTGATGATTGTAACCTGTATGGATTTCAAAAGAATTTTTTATGTTTAATTATGAATCTAATTGATGATTATGTAGCCAAAATAATTCATTCACTGACCAAAGTATATCTACTATATTGTTATTTTTTGAAAATTAATTATTTAGTCCATGAATGTTTATGATTCTTTACATCTTGATGTTTTTGACCAGATTTTGATATCTTTCTGACAAGGGTCTTTATTTTTCTTTTCATTTCATTAAAATTTTATTTGAAATAGGTTTTTATTATTTGGTATTTATTCATAAAAAATTACTTTTAATTTTATACCATGTTTTTATAACATCATTCTTCCTAGATGAACATGATCTCTAAAGGTGTGTTGTCCTATAATAGTTCTGGCATTCACATTCTAGATTCTTTGGGTGATTATTTATATATTTATTCAAAAAACTAAGTCTAATTATGTTAGGACCCTTCCCCCGGGGCCCGTGCTGTGACTACCCCAAGCACACCTTCCATAGGTCAGGAACATGTGACTATTACCGAAGGTGTATTCCCTAAAAATGGTAAGGCATTGTCTTAATAACAAGAAAACTCCCCTAACCAAGCACACAAAGAGATACGCACTACAGAAAACTGTATAACCAAACGAGTGATTAAAGTGAAAAAGGGGCCAGAATACAATCACAATTGGAATGTACAAGTACAACTGAAATATAATACAACTAAAGAATGAGAAATGACATCTATTGGATCATCCTCATAGGTTCCTAACTGACGGGTAGATACAAATTGCCTCCTCATCACTCCACGTCCACCTGTATCATCTGCATATCGACTAGTCTTATGATCGACCCCTAAGTACTGTCCAGTTCTGGTACTCTCATCCTCAGTCAGTGTTGTCCATCGTCTGCATCAAACACAACAATTTGAGGGCATAACTCGTGCATGGTTGAGTATAACAATACTCAGTAGTGACCCCGAGACCCTCTAGGTCTAAAAAAACCCACCAAGGATAATTCAAAAAGTATAAAATCAAAAGATAACCTTACATAGGTATATGCCTATACACATACATATGTTATCAAGTTATACATATTTGTCATGAGAAAAAACACAGAGGTACTGACTCCGCCGACACCCGAATTTAATCTCGGGGTAGTGTCAAGTAACATTCCCTGTCACAATGGTGAACTCCTTGGACACTAAATAACTCCTCCTCTATCAAGTACACTCGACCTGCCACGTCACACATAGGCACTTCCCACTAACCTTGGACTATTGAGGTACTCCTCCTATCTAGTACCCTGGGTCTGCCATGTCACACAGAGGTGCTCCCCACTATGGATCTGCCACGTCACACATAGGTACCCCCCCTCGTGGCCTACTGAGGTACTAATACTGTCGAGTAATGTGGGTTTGTTGCGTCACTAAGGCGCTCCCCACCCTGGGATTTCTGTGTCATCAAGGCGCTCCCCACTGGGCTAGTCGAGTCACTCCGAGTCGAAACGGTCAGCAGTCATTAAGTCTCAGCTAGCCACTGGGTTCCCGCACTATGCTCGCTGGTCTCCAGGAGCATCCGCCCCACGATATAGTGGTAAATAATCCATCTTCCACGAATTCCCACAAATAAGTATCTCATAGGTCTACCACATCATCGTTGTCACAACACAATAGATGACGCGTCAATCGGACACCCGGTCTTGGAGTTATTAGCCTTTAAGTTAGGGGTCTGGTTGAATTCGTGATCGATACAACCTGGACGTTACCCATCTTAATCCAAAACTCATGTGGGGTATACTCAAAGGGTTTGTCTTGCTCCAAAAGTTCCAACACCACTGACGATTCGGAAAACGAACGTCTGGTGCCAATGTTATGGCCAAGATGAGAAAATGAGTCATAGTGGGCCTGAGTTTGGTCCACCCAGTCAAACCGACCCGGCCTATCTCGGCCTGGGCCGACCTGGTTTGGGTTGACAAGGCCTGACCCACTGAGTGGCCCGACCAGTTGGGTCTGGCCCTGTAGACCGTTTGGGCCACGAGGGTGCCACAGGTATGGCTTAGTCGAGGGGTTACATGAGGGAGCAAGGTGGCTCGGATCAGCCCAGGGCGGCTTGGCTGAGTACGGTGTGAGAATGCGGGGATGCGGTCCGGCCGAGGGGTGGCGGTCCGGCCGAGCAGTGTGGCGGTCTGGTCGGGTGACGGATGTCCCGCCGCGGGGAGGCGGTCCATTCACGGAAAGGTAGACTTGCTGCAATGTGGCTATCCGCAGCACGAGGGGGGGGGGGGGGTCCTGCCGCGGGGAGGCGGCCCGGCCGCGGGACGGCTGTACTACCGCGGTTTAGCGGTCCGGCTATGACATCGTACCTTTTAATCACATAAACATTCATTAAATTATACAAAACCAAGGATCTTTAAGGTTTAGTGTCTTGGAAACCAGGAACATAATACATGACAACATAATACATTCTTCTTAAACACTTGAAAGGAAACTTAATTTGTTCATCATAAGTTCATTACAACATCTCATAACCTGGGAGCATACATCATAGGAAAGGGTGAGCAGATGGCCTAGTAATGGAAACAAGGGAAACATTTTACATGTGATCTTGAGATACATCAAAAGTCATGAAAAATAACTTTAAGGCATGAGAAAGAAATCATGAGGCATATCATAATAAAAATAACGTGTTTCATAACTTGAATATGTGGCTACAAAATTTAACATAGACAATAACTTTCGTTTCACCAAGGTCCATTTCCAAGGTGTTAATAAAATTTACCAAGTTTATTCACTAAGGCGTCAATAAAAAATGGTCATCTCTAGAGATTAATTCTTTACACAATGCATTGGAGCGCTATTAGGTCGCACCCAAAAATTTGCCTTTATTATCATGTGATCCACATATATCATCATAAAAAATTTCATAAATAACCAATATAGCATAAAAGAAATGGTTTTAATTTCATAATCATAACATTTTCAAAACTGCTTTAAAGACGTGATTTTTATGTCACCTTAAACCCTCGGAAAATGGAAAGTGGGTCTCATGTATGTAAATACAAAAATTAAAATAATTTTTTTTGATATATATTTGAATACCCCTATAGAAGAAAGATCTATTAGTATTCACTTAATATTATAAAATATTTTGAGAAAAAGAGAAAGTCATTTTGAGACGAAAATTTTGCAGCATAACGGCTATGATACATGGTTTTAGAAAACATTGAAAATAGAGGGGACATGGGTCACCCACTAATAAATGATCCATAAAAAACTAGGGGAACAGAATATAATTTATTTAAGAACATGGTAATGAAATTTTAATGACATTATATATGAAATAAATAACATTCAATGAAGAGAAAAATAAGATTTCTCTTATGAATATTCGGCAGTCTAACGACGTTACGTAAAATGTCAAAAATGAATTGATGAGATCAAATAGGATCTCTCATCATATGAACATAAAAGATCAGAATGATATATATAGAGATAAAACCCCAACATAAAAAGGAACATGAAAGAATTGACATGAAAATAGAACTTGCAAATGGGATGAGTGAAAGAATCCCTTACAAAAATTCGGCAGTCTAACAGCGCCACTTAAACATTCATAAAATGAAATGATGAGAGACAGAGAGGGTATCTCATCATATTAAAATAAAAAGGTCAGTATGATTAATATAAAATAACACACCCATCATAATAACATGGAGCTTAATAGAAATGACATAAACGAGAGTACTTGAAAAGAAAGAGAGAGGTGGGATCCCTTACCATGAAACGTAACTCTTAAATCCAAAACGATGGGACCTTGAGGGCTTGGGGAACCTTGGGAGGAATCCTTGGGAGGTAAGGAGACCTGAACGTCGTTGAGGATGATTTTGGAATGGAAAGGATTAGATAATGTCGTGGTATTTATAGGGGAAGTGAGGGGACAAAGCTTCAATGGCCAAGGGACACCTCATTGGTGGTATTGAAAAAACAAGTGGTATTTCCCCATGGTATTGGCCACTTGGGACACCTCATACCTTATATTACTATTAATAAGTCGACCGTACCTTAAAATATCTCCTGACATCATCACGGCATAGTTATTATGTCATTAAACATACCAAAACACTAAAACTATACTTTTACTATTCACTGAAAATTCATTTTTTCAGTAAAATACCAAAAAATTACTTTCACATAATATCGATGGTCTAAGATAAAAAATAAATTCAATTTTATAGAAATAAATTTCTAAATTTTTTTAGTTTAATTTTTAATTAAAAATCACTATTCACCCAAAAAACTAATACATGACTAAAAATGTATGAAACCATTATTTACCTATTTTATTGAATCACATTACATAATAAAGGTGCCTAAATTATATTAATAAATTCCTTAAATGAGATTACTAATCCATTTGTTTACATTACTAATCCTAAGAGTAAAATCAGTATTCATAAATCACTATTCACTAAAAATTTAGTTAGTCATATTAGAATCTAAATTTTTTACTGAACACATTTACAGAAGACCATATTTTAAATATAATTATACATCATGAGTTATTTAAGGTTTAAATAAGTATTTTAAAATATCCCTTTTTCCAAAATTCAATAATAATACACATACTAAATTTATTCGGACATTTTGAAAATTCACAAACTTTCCCATAAGAAAAAAATCACAATTTTTATTTATAAAAGGATTACACAAAGTAGTTATGGTCTCCTTATATAGCCTTCTACAACTGTAATACCCTGACCCAAGATACCCAGAGTCGGTGCATTATTACATAACACTCGCATGATCACAAGAAAGATCAAGTCTCAAAAGACCGATTAGTTTAGTATCATTGGGAACACTAGATATATACATAATGTTTACATTTCATCAATAATGGAAAAACTACAACAACATATTGTCTTCATATCCCCTCATACTATCCCTGCAGGTCATTCATAAAATACGTCTTCACATCCTGGGAAAAATAAAACATTGAAAGGGGTGAACTCAGATGCTCAGTATGGATAACAATATAGCAGAAACTTTCATAAATAAAAAATAATTTAAGGCAATGTATAACTGAAACAAAATCCTTTTAAACTTAAAATTATGCATAATATCGAAAGGATAAAAGGAAATAATGCCATTTACTTATTCACATGGATATTCTACTGGTCGAATAATCACATGAAAATATTACTAACCACTTTCATAATGACAGAATGTGTAATGCCTAACTATCAAAACCGTGTAACCAAGGCCTCGTGCCATGATTACAAATAAGATTTTGTTAAGGCCTCGTACCAAGACCCTAGTTTGTCTCATGAGACCTACCGATGCATCGAGGAGCTATAGCGAACTCCACCCGTCACTTACTAAGTCCAATGCATTCCTCATATGAAAAGTTTGAAATATGACATAAACATTCCTATTAAACTAGCATACAAAATGTAAATACTTAATCCACAAACCATGAATGGTATAAAATTAGCACATCCACAGTGAAACACAACTCATTTGATACAATATGGAAGATTTTATTGTATCCGATTAATCTCAATCAAGAATAATGAAGGATATTGACATAGATGAAAATAATCATCAAAACTATTAGAGAGAAATATCCCCCTTTTTCTTGAAATCATTTAAAAGTCACACTATTTGGAAAGAATACATTTAAAAATAGATTTTTGAATCAAAGTGTCTCATACCAATTTGAAAAATTTAAAAGGGGTTTTAATTTTAAAACTTTAATTTCCATATAAACAAATCCTTAAAACCATTTTTAAAACATGGACATTAATGAGTAAGATTTAGAACAATAAGTCTTTAAAACATTTAAAAATGGTATTTTAGTTAGAGTTTCTAACCAAAAGAGATACACTTGAATACAAATAATTTAAGTAATCAAAACTTTGTAATATCATTAGAATAAAGGGATTCATGATATACTATGTCAAAGTACACTATATACACCACATAAAAGTGATTTGGTGTAGAACAAAAAAGAAGTCTCAATGGAATGTAAATTGAGATGAAATCTCTCATAATGGCCGTATCCTTAGTTTAAGGATAAATCAACGACATAATTATATTTGAAAAATATAAATACACTAAATATTATTGGATATTCATTGTAAAACAATCAAAGGACATTCACACATATTCTTGTAAAAACAACACCAATAAATTGGATGTTTATCTCAACAAATTGAGATTGAGTAAAAATTACTCTTAACAAGTTCATACCGATGATTTAATAATTTATCAATGGAGTTATTATGTGTATAAAAAGTATATCCACAGAAATGGGAGTGGAAATTATGACATAATCAAATGAATAGTGATTCCACACATAATTTTGGAATAAAATAATCAATTAAGTATGCATAATGCCGAATGAGTGGAAGTTGAAATTTCAAATTCCCTTATCGATTTGGTAACTTATGAAACATGCACCCATGAAATTAGGATAATAAAATGATGATGTAATTATCCATAAATTAAATTATATTACACAATGAACACAAACATTGGAAGTACACACACCACATGTAATAAATAAGTGGTGAACAATGGAATTCTCATGGAATTAAAAGTGAGATAAGAAACCCCTTACATTGTACTTTTTCCTTAGTCGATGGTAGGTTAACATCCTGTATAATGGTGAAATAATTTTTATTTAATTGTACAAGAATAATTTACATTAATATGGTATCATATATGATCTTTTAACATTGATTTGTTAATAATATCTTAGTATTATCATCATTTCGGGTGTTAACTTACTCGTTTTCCTTTATATTCTTTGTTACATAAGCTGTGTTTGTTATGGATAGGTTGTATCTTATTAATATACAGAATTATATCAAGTCCTTAAACATTATTTTTAATCATCAAATGAGAATTATACTTGAATGGATATGATGGAGAATGAACCTTATCGCGTTGGTGGAGACGGTAGTCCGTACGTACGCACGAGAGACAATATAATTCTTTTCATGATAAAATAATATATAATTGGATGGTATATAATATAGAAAGAATAATTATCATGTTATATTTATTATTTACATGAATTATACATCATTATTATACCCATCCAAGTAATAATTTTTTGAATGACAATTACACCATGACGTCGAGACGGTAAGCCGTACGTACGCACGTATGGTGACATGCCATTCAAAGGATGGATAGAATACTGAATATGGTTGTACCATATTTATAATAACATCACAGTATATAGAAGATACTGGAGTTATTATTTTAAAATATAAATAACAATGAAAGAATAAGTTGAAGTAGAAAGGAACTTGAAAGAGGGTGGTGAAAACATTACCTCTCCTTCAGGTTCTTCCTTTTTATTTGATCAAAAGGGATACATAGGATGGATTTATGTTCAAACTAAGGACTCTAGGTTGTAGTGAGGGATGTTGAGAGAGTATTTGGTCAGGTTTTTTCCGGGCCAAAAGGCTTTGAATGGGTGAATTAGTGATAAGGGTGAGTGCCCTTTTATAAGAGGGGTGAGGGGCACCTTTGGAAAAGCTAAAAATATTATTTTATAATAAATTCATATTCGGTTTCTAATGGCTCCAAAGTGTATTATTTAAATTTTAAGGTGGTGATGGGTCGAAAACCACTCAACCAATATAATTTAGACAGGTTTGGGTAATTATATTAACTTTAACGTAAACTATTAACTCTTAGTTAATTAGTTTCACTTTTACAATGTCTCTTTGTATTTTTATATTATATGGTTAATAATCATACTATATACATCCAAGAGACCCCCAAGTGGTCCATTCATGATACATCTATCATGATATAAGTCTCTTGGCCGAATCATAGATTTTTAGGAATTGAATATAAATTAATAATATAATATTGTTTTTAGAAACTCTTTTATGTCAATTTTGACACAATGGGGTATTTTGTTTTTAATAAGTTCATAACAACATTATTACTTCGAACACAATTTATATAATCAATCATTATATGTCATATTTACCTATAAAATTAGTGCAATTCATAATGTCTGAAATTACATTTATTTTGATATTTATAATATCAATTATTTTAATATTTCATTAATTAGGTAATTACTACATCACCATTGGGTCATAAATAAATTAACTTATTTAATGTATAAAAATTATAAAAAAACTACAATTATGTAGGAAATATTTCTATGTTTCTAATGAATATTTACAATCGAATTTATCTTATGTATAACCCTATATTAAAAATGTTTTAGTAAATAAACTTTTATTTTAACACTTTTAACTCTTCTTTGAATTAAATAATAATAAATGTACTAATCTAATACAAGTGAACCTAAATGATAATATTTTACTCCTATGGTTGTTTTATGTCGATATACACTTGTCCAATAGAATTAGTACATGTTTTAGGGTAATATTAATATCATTTTTACCCTTAATTAGCATATTTACTTTTAACCGTGGTAAATAAAAGTAAAAAAGTTACTATTTACCAAAACATATTTTTATCTAATTGAACCACATTTTACTCATTAATATTAACCATGTCTCTCGGATTTTCGAAATTCCACTCACAGAAGAGGTGAAATTATGTTTTATGAAAAATTATGTTTTTTAACTACCACTTAGTGGTTTCACTATTCATCAAAAAAATGAATGTTTCTAGAAAAATACCAAAAATTAGGCCTAATATATATTTGATATTATGGATTCAACAATGATGTCCATTTTACCAAACTCAAAACATATCAGTTGCATTAATTAATTTAAAAATTAATTCCCGTCGTCAAAACAAATAGCGTTTTTTAAGTGATAATAACTATCAAAAGATTGACACTTGTTTATATGTGGTTGAAATGTGAAATTACATCCAATGACCAACATTGTATTAAATGGTAAAAATATATTCTAAATATACTTTAAAACCACTAAAATTAATAATTTATCACTATTAATTATTTCGATTAAAAAATTTGTTTTTAATTAAAATTTATTAAATTTCACTATTCATCAAAATATGAAAGTTATATGAAAAGTACCAAAATTTCACCCTAAGATAATTTTGATATTATGAATCAAAAAATGAAGTCCATTTCTAAAGATAAAATTTATAAAATTTCAAAAAGTAGGTATTACTATTCATAACAGCTAGTTTGATTGGATGTGGTGTGTTAGAATCTCAAAGTTGTGTACAATGCACAGCATTGCACTATTCAAAAGGGAAACATATCGTGGAAGCTTGGGGTGTTACATTCTCCCCTCCTTCAATAAATTTCGTCCTCACAAATTTTTTAAAATTGGGCTTGAGAATATAATGGAAAGTCCCACATCAGAAAAAGAGTCAATAAAACTATCAATTTAAAAGAAAGGAATAGAAGTATAAAGGTCACCCAAGGTAACCCATACTAGGATTCCATGTAGGAAAACATGGATATGTATGATAAACTAAGTGTTATGTTATGATGGAGAGGGATAGAAAAAATGATCAGGTGAAAGTTAACAATAAGAAAATCACAAACTGGTGTTGGGACAAAGGGTCATTAGTCTCCCAGTAGGAAAAGTAAACGGGAAACATTTTTTGTTTTAAGTTACATTACATAAGGACGAAAAATTCATTTATGATGTTGACTATGAAAATAAATAAATATACTTACCTTTTAAGTATAATTTCATTCTTTAATATATTTTTACCACTAACTCATTTTTTTGAACAATGAGTATTCAAGAAGACTTTGTCCCAATGGAAGAGCTAGAATATACATATATATAAATTCATCATCCACATAGTATAAACTATATATTTACCTTTTCTTTAGAGAAAAATCAAAACCAAAATAATTAGTATAATATCTGATGATCCCCCAAATGGATATTCTATTAAAAAACACTAATCTTAATTTCTAAAATTAAACCATCAATACCACAAAGTTAAATAAATACCATTAAATAATCAATTGTCTTTAAAATACTTCAATATAATACAAACTAATATTTGAAACAGAAAACATATAATAACGTAGTCTTCCATGTTAAATTGTATCTCCAAATGACATTAATTACTCTTAAAGTCACATACAAAAAAGTAATTAACCCAATCATTTCCATAAATAACCCCAATCACTATAAATCCACAATAAAAACATAGATAAAAAACCTCCATTAATCCTCAAATGAAATCCCATACTATTCTATTTTCCTTGGGCATATAGTGTTCACAACAAAGTGCACAACTTCCAAAATAACATTTATCACTAAATCACCAAATCATTTTCTTATACTAAGGGTATTCATTTGATAAGACATAAGATCCAAAATCAAATTATTATTGATCAATAAAATCTTTTAACTATAAATAATAGTCACACTAACTAGGGAATTCACGTAGTCCAGGGGTAAGTGATAAATCCAATCGCACTTTGGTTGTGGGTTCCATTCCCACAGTTTTGTCTGACACAACGGGTTGTCACATAGTCTACGTTTTGTCCTTTTTCAAAAACTATATTTTAAAACATTACCAAAATGAGATAAATTACTCAAAATAACCATAACATAATTTAACCACAAATCTTATCTCATACATTGCATTTTCATCCCAAATTATAATAACTTATAATAGCCTCAAACCCAACGATCATATAAAACCAAAAGGTTATTTATAACTATACCCATGAGAGAAAATATAATTCTTCCTCAAATATCATTCTGACATGGAAAACTGCAGGGTTAAAAATACAAGAGAAAATTATTCCAAAGTAAACCCATCAACTCAGAGCACTAATACTTTTTAAACATTTATCCAACCATTTATTTCTACATAGATTCTTCTTTGACCAAGAAAATATCCTATAGAATAGGGTATTCACTCGGGTAATGGCCAGGTCCCCTACATTTATGGGAAATGACTGTAAATGGATTCTTGGGACCAATTTTATCTTCTTCTGTAGTACTCATCATTTTTCTTTGGAAATTATTCACTTTACGTCCTTCCTTCCCACATGTAAAGCATTTCTTTGTCCCATTGAGAAACTTTACTGGGTGTCTCCTTCCACATTTCCTACGTGATGGAAATTGAGGATTCCTTTCTCTATGTTCTCCACTGCTGGAGCTCATATCATTCATCACCTTTGTCTTATTTGTTGAGTTCGGGAATTGGTTAATATATATATTGTTGATCATATTTTTGGAAAATTGATTTGGCATAAAGACGATATCTTTTACGCCTATCAAAATTCCATTTTGTTGCTCATTTCCACCACCATTTTCACCTTGTACATCATTCTCAAAGTCACTATGACTTCCATGGAATCCAGCCATTGACTAAAACCCGAAAGCATTGTGTGAGTAACAGTAGTCA
The DNA here is from genome assembly GCA_963277665.1 of Viscum album. NCBI lineage: Eukaryota > Viridiplantae > Streptophyta > Magnoliopsida > Santalales > Viscaceae > Viscum > Viscum album. Next base: position 1,856,204,989 of record OY728145.1, read on the forward strand.
TAAAATCATTTAGAGATTAACATGTCACCATATTCATAATTTGAAACACATTAGTATTAACCAAGGTCATTTACTATCATCTTATATATAGAATACATCAAATAGGTTTGTACAGAAAATGTAAATTATCTTAACCATATCCCCCGGTAGTGTCGTAACCAAGAGGGCAGAAAGGCCCATTGTCGTGCACCGGTTCCCGTTCGAGTCTAGCTCAATGCAGTGTTTTCAGGTTTTCTCCCTAGGTACGTGTGATCCAGAGCTTCCTCTACCTGATCGTATCCAGACAGGGATTTATTTTTCGGAAAACTCACAAAATCTCTACAATACCATAATTCTAGGAAGTTATTCTATACTAATCCTCAAAGTTCATCTTAGGTCTATGTGCTCTAATCAGAGTTTGCCTAAATCTAGCTTCCAAGGTTTGTACTAAATTTTCTCTGATACCAACTATAACGCCCCGACCCTAGATACCCAGAGTCAGTGCAATATTACATAACACTAGCATGATCACAAGAAAGATCAAGTCTCGAATGACCAATTAGGTTAGTAGCCTTGGAAACACTAGATATATTCCTAATGATTACATTACATCAATAAGTGAAAAACTACAACTACATATTGTCTTCATATCCCCTCATACTATCCATTTAGGTCATTCATAAAATACTTCTTCACATCCTGGGAAAAATAAAACATTGAAAGTGGTGAGCTCAGATGCTCATTAAGGATAACAATATAGTGGAAACATTCATAAATAAACATAAAAATTTAAGGCAATTTATAACTAAAACATCAACATAATATGGCAATGATAAAATAAAATAATTCCATTTACTTATCCACATGGATATTCTACTAGTATAACAATCACATGAAAATATTAGTAACAAATTTCATAATGATGGGATGCATAATGCCAGACTATCATAACCACGTAGCAAAGGACTCGTGCCAAGACTTCAAATAAGATTTTGTCAAGGTCTCGTGCCAAGACACTATTTTGTCTCATGAGACCAACCGATGCATCGAGGAGCTATAGTGGGCTCCACCCGTCACATACTATGTCCAATTCATTCCTCATATGAAAAGTTTTAAATATGACAAAAACATTCGTATTAAACTTGCATACAAAATGTCATTACTTAATTGAAAAACCATGAATGGTATAAAAATAGCATATCCGCAGTAAGAAATAACTCATTCCATACAATAAGGAAGATTGTATTGTATCAGATTAATCTCAATCAAGAATAATGAAGGATATTGACATAGATGAAAATAATCATCAAAACTATTAGAGAGAAATATCACCCTTTTTCTTGAAATCATTTAAAAGTCACACTATTTAGCAAGAATCCATTTAAAAATAGATTTTTGAATCAAAGTGCCTCATACGAATTTGAAACTTTTTAAAGGAGATTTAGTATTAAAAATTTAATGTCTATATAAATAAATCCTTAAAACCATTTTTAAAACATGGACATTAATGAGTATGATTTAGAAGAATAAGTCTTTAAAACATTTAAAAATTGTATTTTAGTTAGAGTTTCTAACCAAAAAAGAGACACTTGAATACAAATAATTTAGGTAATAAAAACATTTTAATATCATGAGAATAAAGGGATTCATGATATATAATGTCAATGTACATTATATATACCACATAAAAGTGATTTGGGGTATAACAACAAAGAAGTCTCAATGGAATGTAAATTGAGATGAAATCTCTCATAAAGGTCATATCCTTAGGTTAAGGATAAATCAATGACATAATTATGTGTGAAAAATATAAATACCCTAAATATTATTGGATATTTAGTTTAAAACAATCAAAGGACATTCACACATATTCTTGTAAAAACAACACCAATTAATTGGATATTTATCTCAACAAATCGAGATTGAGTGAAAATTAATCTTATCAAGTTCATACCGATGGATTGATAATTTATCAATGGAGTTATTATGTGTATAAAAAGTATATCCACATAATGGGGAGTGGAAATTATGAAATAATCAAATAAATAGTGATTCCACACATAATTTAGGAGTAAAATAATCAATGAAATATGCGTAAAGCTGAATGAGTGGAAATTGAAATTTCAAATTCCCTTATTGATTTGGTAACTTTTGAAACATGCACCCATGAAAGAAGGATAATACAATGATGAAGTATATATCCATAAATTAAAGTATATTACACAAATAATACAAACATGGGAAGTACACACACCACATGTAATAAATAAGTGGTGAACAATGGAATTCTCATGGAATTAAAAGTGATATAAGAAACCCCTTACGTTGTACTTATTCCTTGGTCGATGGTAGGTTATACTATTGTATAATGGTGAAATAATTGCTATTTAATTATAAGTGAAACATTCAAATTAATATGATATCATATATTATCTTTTAACATTGATTTGTTAATAATATCTTAGTATTATCGTCATTTCGGGTGTTAACTTACTCATTTTCCTTTATATTCATTGTTACGTAAGCCGTGATTGTGGTTGATAGGTTGTATAATATTCATATACATAATTATATCAAGTCCTTAAACATTATTTTTAATCATCAAATGAGAATTATACATGAATGGATACGATGGAGAATGAATCTAATCACGTTGGTGGAGACGGTAGTTCGTACGTACGCACGAGCAACAATATCATTCTTTTGATGTCAAAATAACATATAATTGGATGGTATATAATATATATAAAATAATTATCATTTTATATTTATTATTTACATGAATTACACATCATTATTATACCCATCCAAATAATAATTTATTGAATTACAATTACACCACAACGTAGAGACGGTAAGCTGTACGTACGCACGTATGGTGACATGCCATTCAAAGGATGGATAGAATACTGAATCTGGTTGTAAAATATTTATAATAAAATAAAAGTATATAAAAGGTACTGGAGTTATTATTTTAGAATAGAAATAACAAATAAAGAAGATGTTGAAGAAGAAAGGAACTTGAAAGAGGGTGGTGAAAAAATTACCTCTTCTTTAGGTTCTTCCTTTTGATTTGATCAAAAGGGCTTTATAGGTTAGCATTATGGTCAAAATAAGGCCTCTAGGTTGTAGTGAGGGATTTTGAGAGAGTATTTGGGTAGGGTTTGGCCGATACAAAAGGCATCTAATGTGTGAATTAGTGAGAAGGAGGATTGCCCTTTTATAAGAGGGGTGAACGACTCCTTTGGAAAAGCTAAAAATATTATTTTATAATAAATTCATATTCGGTTTCTAATGGCTCCAAAGTTGATTATTTAAAATTTAAGGACGTTATGGGTCCAAAACCACACAACAAATAGAATTTATACTTGTTTGGGTTATTATATTAACCTTATCCTTAAGTATTAACTCTTAGTTAATTAGTTTCACTTTTACTATATCTCTTTGTATTTTTATATTATATGGTTAATAAACATACTATATACATCCAAGAGATCCCCAAGTGGTACATTAATGATACACCGATCATAATATAAGTCTATTTTCCGAACCATATATTTTTAGCAATTGAGTATAAATTATTAATATAATATTTGTTTTAAAATCCCTTTTATGTCAATTTTGACACTATTGGGTATTTTGTATTTGATAAATTCATAACAGCATTATTACTTCGAACACAATTGTTATAATCAATCCTAATATTAAATATTAACCAATAAAATTAGTGGAATTCATATGTCTCAAATTACATTTATTTTGATATTTATAATATCAATTATTTTAATATTTCATTAATTAGGTAATTACTGCATCACCATTGTGTCATAAATAGATTAAATTATTTAAAATCTAAAAATTATAAATAAAATACCATTATGTTGGAAATAGTTTAATATTTCTAATGAATATTTACAATTGAATTTATCTTATGTATAACCCTATATTAAAAATGTTTTAGTAAATAAACATTGATTTTAACACTTTTAACTCTTCTTTGAATTAAATTATAATAAATGTCCTAATCTAATACAAGTGGACCTAAATGAAAATATTTTACTCCTAATGTTGTTTTTGGTCGAGATATACTTGTCCAATTGAATTAGGACATGTTATAGGGTAATATTAATATCCTTTTTACCCTAAATTACCCTATTTACTTTTAACCGTTGTAAATAAAAGTAAAAAGGTACTATTCACCAAATATTATTTTTATCTCATTGAACCACATTTTACTTCCTCTTATTAACCGTGTATCTCAGATTTTTGAAATTCCACTCACAGAAGCGGTAAAATTATGTTTTATTAAAAATTTAGTTTTTTAACTACCACTTAGTGGTTTCACTATTCAACAAAAAATTGAATGTGTCCAAAAAAATACCAAAAAATTAGTCCTAATCTATATAGATATTATGAATTCACAAATTATGTCTATTTTAAAAAATTCAATACATATTAGTTGCATTAATTAATTTAAAAATTAATTCCCATCATCAAAACAAATAGCTTGTTTTTAGGAGATAATAACTATCAAAAGATTGACACTTGTTTATGTCTTGTTTAAATGTGAAATTACATCCAATAACCAACATTATATTAAATGGTAAAAATATATTCTAATTATACTTTAAAACCACTCAAATTAATAATTTATCACCATTAATTATTTCTATTAAAAAGTTGTTTTTAATTAAAATTTAGTAATATTCACTATTCATCAAAATATGAAAATTATCCGAAAAGTACCAAAATTTCACCCAAAGATAATTTAGATATTTTGAAACAAAAAATTAATTCCATTTCGAATGATAAAATTTATAAAATTTCAAAAAGTATGTATTACTATTCATAACGACTAGTTTGATTGGTTGTGGTGTGTTAGAATCTCGAACTTGCGTACAATACACACCATTGAATTATTTAAAGGGAAACATATCGTGGAAGCATGGGGTGTTACAATATCCCCAGCATAGGACATAAGTGTAAGGTGTGCTAAGGTGAGAGAATCTGAGGGAGGCTTAGCCAACATTGCACGAGTAGTAATTTCTATCAGTTTGAACTTCTCGTGAAGGGGATTCCGTTCTAGATTCACACGATGAAGTTCGGCTTGAGATTGGTGCAGAGAAAAGCCCAGTGGTGCTACCTCCTTCCCAAGATCTGTTAGATGGGCTTCGATTGGACCAAGACTACTGGATGAGGCCATCAAATCTTTTTTCTATATTAACACTACTGGGAAGCTGGGTTTTCCCAATGCTTGTTTTCCAACGGTTCTGTTCAACCGTTGGTATAGGCGTATAAAACAATTATTTCCCAACGGTTTGAAGAAACTATTTGGAAATATAAAAAAAATCCCCCCTTTACTAATGATTTTACAAAACCGTTGTTAAATACCATGACTTATGAAGGCTTTCCAAACTGTTTGTGTAAACCATTGGTAATGTTCACATTTCCCAACGGTTTTAACAAAATTTTGGAAAAGTTTTCCCCTAAAATCCTAGAGAACGCAATATCCCATCCACGCGATTGAACTGCTCAAGTTGAGACCTAAGATCTCTCTCGCTTGGAAAATCATTCCACCAGATCCATACTCAATCACAAAGTTGTTTTGTTCTACACTTAAAATATGTAAGTAGTACGTTATGTTTAATGTTTTGCATCTATTTTTTTTCTTTTCTGTTTTGAATTGGCTTAAACCTAAGGTTTGTGCAGTACGGTATACCCAAAAATTTCAATTCGATTTGTTATTTGTTTTCTATTTTTGTTCTGGTGTCATGTGTGAATCATTTTTTTGTTCTATTTTTGTTTTCGGTTTTTGTTCTAGTGGGAGGTGTTGGGGGTGCAGTAGGTGGGGGCAGGGGGTGTGCTGGTGGGATGTTTAGGTAGGGGGAGGGGGTGTGCTGGTGGGGTGTTGAGGTGGGGGATTGTACAAGTGGGATAGGTGGTGGTTTGTGCAGGTGGGGGTGGGGGATGGGTGGGTTGTGCAGGTGGGGGTGCAAGTGGAGGGGGGTTGTTGTGCAAGTGGGTGGGGGGGAGGGGAGTGTGCAGGTTGGGGGGTGGGCTGGGCAGGTCAGAGTCTGTTGCAGGGGGGGTTGTACAGGTGGGGGTGGGGGTGGGTTGTGCAGGTGGGGGTGGGGGGGAGGCTGTTCATGTGGGGGATGAAAGTGGAGGGGGTGTTGTGCAAGTAGGTGGGGGGAGGGGACTGCGCAGGTTGGGGTGGTGGGCTGGGCAGGTGGGAGTCTATTGGGGGTGAGGTGGGGGGAGGGGTGTGTAGGTGGTGGGGGGGAGGGGGGATATGCAGGTGGGGTGGGGGAGGGGGGTTGTGCAAGTGGAGGGGTGTTGGTGGGGGTGGCTGTGCAAGTGGGTGGGGGGGAGGGGAGTGTGTAGGTAGGGGGTGGGTTGGCCAGGTGGGAGTCTGTTGGGGGATGAGGTGGGGGTGTACAGGTGGGCGTGGGGGTGGGGTGGTGGTAGGGGGTTGTGCATGTGGGGGTTCAGGTGGGGGGGGGGGGGGGGGTTGTGCAGTCTGTGGATGGGAGGGGGGTTGTGCAGGGAGAGTCTGTTGGGGGTTGAGGTGGGGAGGGGGGGTTGTTCAGGTGAGAAGTCATCACTTTCATAGTTCACCAATAAGCACGATGAATTCATTACTTCTATAGATTTGGATAGTTTTGCGGCCTCTTTGGTTTTGGTCCTTGTCTAGTCATCATGATGAGGAAGGCATAACATGATCTAAAAGATACATCAACTATATAGGATGAATTATTTCTCCCCAAAACATTTTTCTAGAAATAATATATCATAGGAAGGTTGTGGGAGCCTTTTAGAATCCAATTCTCCATCATTTTCCCAATTGAAAACTTGATACCATCATGTTATGAAGTCACTAATCCTACCAAATTGGATTTTCAGTAAAAAAAAATACTGTTCTAATTCTTAACACCCATATTTTGTTTTTCATAACATGAATGTCAACACAATTAAATCTCATAGCCCTTAATCACACCCTTGTGGACAGCTCGACCACCCCCTGGACACCCCCTACCCCCTGGACAACCCTGTCACCCTCGTGGATTGTCCGCCCACCCCCTGGACAGCTTGTACCCCCTGGACAACCCCACCACCCCCATGGAATACCTGACCACCCCTGAACACACCCTACTCCCTGGACAACCCCCAACCTCGTGGACATCCCGCCCACCCCCTGGACACCCCCCCCAGACACCCGCACCCCCTGGACACCTTGTACCCCTGAAAATCCCCCCCCCCACCACCGTGGATAGCCCGCCAACCCCCCCTGGACACCGCCTCCCCCCTAGACATTCCCTCCACCCTCTTGGAAAGCCCGACCACCCCCTGGACACCCCGTACCCCTTAGACAAGCCCGCCACCCCTGTGGACGGCCCACCCCCGATTACACAGAAGAAAATAAATCTACATTTCCCCTGATTTCCAGAAGCCCTCGCATAGGTGAACCCTAAACTAAGGTCTTTCATTAGATCTGTTGCAACTCCCCCATCTAGGTTATACTCATTCAACCTCTTCCCAAATATAGACATAGAATCCATCATTGAGCTAATTGACATGGTTGGTGTAGTGGGGTAGGTGGTTTTCCTTTTTTTAGTGGGGTGATATGGTACTTTATGTGGACATTTGTTTGGGTGTTATCAAATTTACTATCTTTTCCAATATTTCCATTTTTTAGAATCAATAACTTATTTAAAAAACTATCTTTACACATTCTGCATTTTTCATGAAAAGCCTTCACTTTGTAATATCTTGAACAATGTTTTATCAGGTCTATGGTGTCTTCTTGGTATGTGATAAATGAAAAAAATTAAAAAACACATCTCACCTGAAATATAGACACACATAACTGAATTAATTATTATATATTTACATTGTTTTAATAGTTCACTAAATCAACTAGAAACTCCTTCCTTTATCATTTACGTAAATTTATTTTCTATTAAAGTTCAATCCTATTGAATTGTTTATGACAAAATGACGTATATAAATTCTTTTTACAGAATGGACAAAATTTGGATGTATGAAACCGATCGGATCTCAAGCGATTTTCAAAACAATTTGGAGAGCTTTATAGGTTTTTCATTTCACAATGCTTCAGATAGTGGTCGCATACACTTCCCATGTTCCATATGTATTGGTAGACCATGGTTGAGCTGTGAAGAAGTCAGCTACCACATAACCAAAAATGGTTTTCAAGAAAACTACTCTATGTTGTATCATAATGGGGAGAAAATGAAATCTCCAATTGGTGATGATCGAAATGAAAGGACTAGAATGGAGAATTTTTTAGATGATAGGTTTCTATTTATTCATCATCATGAAAAATATTGGATTTCGACTCCAGAAGACTTCTATTTGAGGACTGCTGATGCATCTAGTGAAAATGATGATATTGATAGGGTGAAAAAATTGAATGATTCTACCACGACTCCAGTATATCGACAATGCGATAAAATGAAAAAGCTGGAATTTTTAATCCGATTGTTTCATGGGAAAACGATGTATCTGATTTATAATATATCAATCGATTAAATTATTACCCTCATGAAGGATTTACTTCCATATGATGCAGATATTCCCTCAAACCACTATATGGAATGGAAGTTAATTGAGGAACATGGAATTTCAGGAAACATAATTCATGCTTTCCCGAAATATTGCATTTATTCTTGGAGGAAACCACCGAACGAAATAATTGTATAAAATGCGGCACATCCCGCTGGAAGTCAAAATATGATGGAATACCATCCCGCGTTCCGCAAAAAGTAATGTGGCACTTTCCATTGATCCCCAGACTCCAGAATCTTTTTATGTCTGATGACATATCAATAAAAATGAGATGGAATGACACTGAGAGAATGAAGACTAATGATGAGTTGGTTCATCCTGCAGATGGATTTGCATGTCTGAGATTTTATGCTCGACATCCTGATTTTGCAGCTGATGTGCGTAATGTGAGGTTGGGTCTTTCATGTGATGGTTTTAATCTGTTTGGGAATATGCTTACTTCGCACAACACATGGCTAGTTTTTTTACACATTTATAATCTTCCCCCATGGTTGTGTATGATAAAACCTTTCACTTTCATGAGTATACTCATAACTGGTCCTTCTGATCCCTGCATTGATATTGATGTATACATTAAACCTTTAATAAAAGAGTTGAAACTTTTTTGGGATGTGGGTGTGCGCACAAAATATGTATGTTCAAAAGACATATTTTAGATGTGTGCTGTGCTTATGTGGACGATCAATGATTTTCCGGCTTATGCAATGATGTCTGGATGGACCATTAAGGGAAAACATTCATGTCCAAATTGTATAAAGAATACATGATCCAGAAGACTGAAAAATCACTGTAGTTTTTGTTTTATGAGACATCGACGTTTCTTTCCAAAGGATCATCCAAATAGAATGAATTGTCGAAGATTTGATAATACAATAGAGACCAATGATCCACCTCAGCATATGTCTGTAACTGACGTGCTTAATGAATTGAAAGATTTCAGTTTTTCATTCGGGAAGGGTCAAATGAAATCTGGAAAGAGAAAGAATGTTTCCACTGAAACCTATTAGAATTGGAGGAAGAGGAGTATGTTTTTTGATTTTCCTTATTGTTCAACAAATTTGTTACATTATTGCTCAGACGTAATGCATCATGAAAGGAATATATGCGAAATGTTGATTTCGGTTCTTCTAAATGTCAATGAGAAGACAAAATTTGGTTTACGGTCTAGACGTGACTTGGTGGATTGGGGCATATGACCAGAATTGCATCCTGTGCGCATCAGTGAAAATAAATGGAAACTCCCATGTGCTACTTATGTGATGACACCTATGAAAAAAATAATTTCTAGAAGTATTATAGATTATTAGAGTTCCTGGTGGATATTCAAGAAACATATCTAATCGTGCCAATAGAAGAGTGTTGAAGCTAAAATCTTTGGAGACTCATGATTATCACGTTCTACTGCATGAGTTTCTTCCAATAGCAATCCTTTTTATTTTTTCCAATAATGTATGGGTGGATGTTATTCAGTTGTGCCATTTGTTTAGAGATCTTTTTCCTAAGAAGTTGTCCAAGTATTTCTTGTAAAAAATTTTGACAGATTCCCCATTAATTTTGTGTGGGTTAGAGAAAATATTTCCTCCATCATTTTTCACATGCATGTTGCATCTGACTGTCCATATTCCCACTGAAATACTTCTTGGATGACCTGTTTCATTTCATTGGATGTATCCATCTGAAAGAAATATGTTCACTGTAACGTCTTATGTCCGAAACAGAAATCATCCTGATGGTTATATCATTAACGGTTACTTGGATCAAGAATGTATGGATTTGTTCTTGATGTATTTTTCATATCATACTAAAAGATTGAATAGACCAATTAGAAATGCAGAAGAAAAGTATGAGCAAATTGAACCCAGTTTTCTATCACTTCCTCAAACATGAGGAATTCCTAGATCATGTACATTGAAGACATTAAGAAATGAATAGAGGGAGATGACACACCGCACAATTTTGTTAAACAGTGATTTTTTAGATGACTATATCAGGTAACTAAATTGATTATATATATCATACATATATATCTGTTAAGTTATTCATATTTTTTATCAACAGGGAATATAAAACACTGATAAATATGAAGCATCGTTCTTTATATGTGAGAAGGAGAGAGACTTTTCATATCAAAGAGTTTTCTGCTTGGTTAATATTGAAGGTATAAAAAAATAATGATTAAAATAATTATATCAATATTTAATTAAGCATAATAGTCATTTATATTTCAGGTAATGAGTTTGTCTGCTGACTCTGTCTCTGAGGAAATAAGAGCTTTGGCTTTTGGTCCTAATACTGTTGTTCATGATTGTAAATCAATTGTTATCAATGGGTAAAAATTTATTGTCACTAAACGATCAAATAACATGAGAACACAACATGATGGTGTTATGGTTACTGCCACAACAAATTGTTATGACAGTGCATCAGATTGTAGACCACGATTTGAAAATGTGGGTTATTATGGAGTTGTTGAGAAAATAATAATATTGGATTATTACTCTCATGGATGAGTCACAATGATAAAATTCCATTGGTTTGATTCAATGACTAGACATGGCACATTTATTGATGATTGTGGATTTTGAGTATTTAATATGACTCACACTCTTGCTACTGAAGAACCATATTTGTTGGCATCAATCGCAAAATAAGTTTTTTATGTCAAATACCAACTTCGACCTGAATTTGGTTTCATAGTTTATGTAATTCCAAGACATATTTTTGATGATGGTGATGATGGAATTGACACTATCCCTAGTGCCATTGGAACTAATCCATTTATTTCTTTTGATGACTCAAATAGATCAATTGTCAGTGTTGATTGTGAACCTGAAGTTATGGTTGAAAATATATAGAATCATTCATCCATGTTCTCAATTATTTTAGATTACCTAGAGTTGGGTTGTTAAGGTTGGTAATATGCAAATTGATTTAGTATTGATCACAAATATGTTTTAGGTGACTTGAACGTTATGTGAATTTTCAATGTTTGTTGGTTATAGTTTTATTTGAATTGTCTTTTCTAATTTGGAATTGAACTGTATTCAAACATAGTCAAACAATATTTCTAACTTGGTGAACATTACAACTTTTATGATTTATTAAATCCATTCAAGCACCACTAATACAATTGATAGCTGACTTGAGCGTTATGTGAATTTTCAATGTTTATTGGTTACCGTTTTATTTGAATTTCATTTTCTAATTTAGAATTGAACTGTATTCAAACATATTCTAACAATATTTCTATCATGGTGAACATTACAACTTGTATGATTTATTAAATTCATTCAATCTCTTCAAAAACAATTGATAGGTGAATTGACCGTTTTGTGAATTTTCAATGATTATTGGTTGCCGTTTTATTTGAATTTCATTTTCTAATTTGGAATTGAACTGTATTCAAACATAGTCAAACAATATTTCTAACTTGCCGAACATTACAACTTTTATAATTTATTAAATCCATTCAAGCTCTTCTAGGAAAATTTATAGCTGACTTGACCGTTATGTGAATTTTCAATGTTTATTGGTTGCAATTTTATTTGAATTGCATTTTCTAATTTGGAATTGAATTGTAATCAGACCTAGTAAAACACTATTTCAAACTTGGTGAACATTACAACTAGTATGATTTATTAAATCCATTAAAGATCTTATAAAAAAATTGATAGCTAAATTACCAATGAATCCCCCTATTCCCTCATATATTTAGTTTTTTGGGTTACACATTAGTTTTCTTTTTCAAATTAATTACATATTAGTTTCCAAAATGTAGAGACACGAAGCTTGACGTACATGAACATTACATTACTTTTGCGGAATACTTAGTACATAACAAAAACACACACACAAGGATCGTAATAGTTTAGTGTCTTTGGAAACTCAGAATAAAATCATCTAATCTTGGTGAAAGATCTTCAACATCTCCCATAAAGATCTTCTTTTTTTTTACCTAAAACCTTACTTTATATCCTGGGGAAAAGAAAACATAAAAGGGTGAGCTCAAATGCTCAGTAAGGGTAAATAAAGGAAATAAAAATCATATCATATCTTTTTGAAAATCAAAACCTGCAAAAGAGATCATAATATCTTAACATGGAATAAATCATGGTAGTGAAAATGAGATCCCCATAATCATAACATAAAACTTGAAACTTTGTGGCATTCACACATAATCATAGAGAATCATTTCTTGTTAGTCAAGACTCATTGCCAAGACTATCTTAGTGGACAAAGTCCCTTTCTGAATCGAGTAACCCTCGTTTCAGTCCTGTTTCACTGAACCGGTATAACCTACCATTCCTGCCATGTCTATCTCATGAGATATAAAGTCTTTACCCAATGCATTGGAGGGAGATATAGGTCCAACCCATCTTATAATGAATCCTTTCTTATGTGTGCCACATAATCATAAACCATACATCATAGCGTAACCTATGTAATAAAAATGGGATTCTTAAACAACATGACATCATAAAACAATTCATATATGATGAAGGAATTCATAAAAATATTTCCATCACAACATAATCAAACCAGTGTAATAATAGGGATAAAAACAGAACCCTTTTATTATCTTAGATGGAAAATAATTTTGATAAAATACTTGAACTCTATTCTTGAGGAAAATATTCTTTCTACTTCAAAAACATTTTTCCTTTCATAACATGTCATACGACTTTAAAATAATAGAAGTTTATTAAAAATAAACTTGAAAACTTTTAAAGGAAGCTTCTTGGAAATAATTTTTTAAAAATCCATTCATGCCATATAAGTTAAAAAAAACATTCTTCGTACTTTTGTCGGAAAAGTCAGAAAAATACCTCGTACGACAAAAGATTCATTTCATACATATTACTAAAAACTCACCGAAGTGTAAAAATGGATTTAAACAATTGTAGGTGGATGGAAATAATATTACATATTGATGAAACATGGATGTGGATGATAAAATACACCCCAGTAAATACTTACGAATAAACAATCTCGGATAAAAATGAGATTGTGATATTTTCCCTTACCTTAGGTCCGACTTGCTTTGTAAGTGTCCGAACCTCCTGTATGATGATTTAAATCTTGTTATTGAATTATTACAGAATCATATTCATTGTTATGATATCATATATGGTTCACTTATGACATTATATTACCCGTTCTTTTGTAAATTCCATGTTAGAAAAGCGTTTTTGGGTAAAATCGTTTCATTTATCGTAGGTGTTTTGATTTGTTGTTCTTGACATTATTATTACTTATATCATGATTTACTTACTTCCAGAATATAAAATATGATTTATATATAATATATATTCAGTATATATATATATAATAGATTGATAAATGAAATGAAAAACACCGTTCATGGAGACGGTAGTCCGTACGAACGCATGAACGCTGTTTTCCTTTCCTTATTGTCTTGAATGGAAGTAAGTAGATGACATACATATATATATATACATAAATCCAGTAGCTTTATAATGTCATATATTTCATTATTATTTCTTATATATACTTTATAATAATTCTTAAATGGTTAACATGGATAATGAATCTCATCGCGTCGTGGAGACGGTAGTCCGTACGTACGCACGAGCGATGATATCATTTCCATAAATATTGAATTGAATTCGAGTGGATTATACAATATATAAGAATAAATATGATGTTGTAATAACTATGTATAGTTATTCTTTACACCATTATACCCATCCATGTAAGGTGGTGGTGGAAAATAGATTACACCACGGCGTGGAGACGGTATTCCGTACGTACGCACGCGCGGTGATTTCTTTTTCCGTAGGATGGATAGATGGTGAAATAGGGTTGTTTCATACATATAATAACATATCAGTATATGAGTGATACTTATGTTATTACTTCATAATGAAACAACCTAAGAAGAAGAAGTGGAAGAAGAAATAAAGAAGAAAGAATTGGTAACGGTAATTACCTCTTCTTTGAAGCGCCTCTTTGAGACCTCCTCTTAGGGAACTAAAATTGGTCTTTGAGGAAGACCAGAACCTCTAGGATGTTTCTAGGGAAGTGTAGAAGAGATTTTGTCAGGGGTTGGACGAGCTTGAGTGCTCAAATTTGTGTGAGGATGAGGGGGAGGAGGTGTCCTTTTATAAGGGAGGAGAGGGGCACCTTAGGAATACCTCAAAATATTATTTTATATTAATGTCAAAATCGGTTTATAATGGTTCAAAAGGGTCTTATTTCTAAGATAAAGTGGGGTTGGGTCGAAATACTATCAACCAATAGGATTTAGACTAGTTTAGGGTATTATTTTAACCTTATCAATTAGATTTAACTCTAAGTTAAATAATTTAACTTTTACCGTGTCTATTTGGTTTCATTCACTATATGGTTAATACACTTACTATAACATGCCAAACGAACCCAAAATTGTTTATTATTAATATATATATCCTTATATAAGTCATTTGTCCGAACCTTAGATTTTTAGAAATAAAATAACAATTAATAATATAATATTTGATTTAAAAACTATTTTGCGTCAATTTTGACACTATTTGATATATGATTTTTGTGAAAGTCATAACAGAATTATATGTTAGAACCAAGTTGATTAAATCAACACTAACATATCATAGTAACCTAGAAAATTAGTGGAATTCATAAAAAGTCTTAAATTACATTTATTTTGGTATTTATATTATCAATTATGTCAATATTTCATTAATAAGATAATTACTGCATCATCTTTGTGTCATAAATAAATTAAATTATTTGATGTCTAAAAATTACAAATAAAATACCATAATGTAGGAAATAGTTTTAGATTTCTAATTAATATTTTCAATCTAATTTATCTTATGTATAACCCCATATTAAAAATGTTTTAGTAAATAAACTTTGATTTTGACTCTTTTAACTCTTCTTTGAATTAAATAATAATAAATGTCCTAATCTAATCCAAGTGGGCCTAAATGGTCATATTTTAATCATAAGGTTGTTTTTGGTCAAATTACACTTGTCCAATAGAATTAGGACATGTGTTAGGGTAATAGTAATATCATATTTACCCTTAGTTACCCTATTTACTATTAACAGCGGTAAAAAAAAGTAAAAAGTTACTATTCACCAAAAAATTATTTTTATCTCATTGAACCACATTTTACTTACTGATATCAACCGTGTCTGTCGGATTTTCGAAATTCCATTCACAGAAGCGGTAAAATTAAGTTTTATGCAAAATTCATTTTTTAACAACCACTTAGTAGTTTCCCTATTCATCAAAAATTGATGTTTTTCAGAACAATGCCAAAATTTCATCCTAAGCTATATTTCATATTCCGAATTCAAAAATGAAGTCTATTTTACAAAATTCATAACATAGAAGTTGCATTAATTAATTTTATAATTAAATCCCGCTGTTAAAACAAATAGCGTGTTTTTAAGAAACAATATCTATCAAAAGATTGACAATTGATTATGTCTGGTTTAAATGTGAAATTACATTCAATGACCAACATTGTATTAAATTGTAAAAATATATTCTAAATATACATTAAAACCACTAAAATTAATAATTTATCACTATTAATTATTTTGATTAAAAAAGTTGTTTTTTATTATAATTTAGTAACTTTCACTATTCATTAGAATATGAAAGTTATCCGAAAAGTACCAAAATTTCACCTTAGGCTAAATTCGATACTCCGAATCCAAAAATGAAGCCCATTTTGAAAAATAAAAATTTACAAAATTTCAAAAAGTGGTTATTACTATTCACAACAGCTAGTTTTAATAATATCTTAATAGCATATCGTTGTTTAGCGAAACTTAGTGTTGCATACAACACACGCTATCGAGGAAGGTCGTGATTGCGTGTAATGTAAGGCAAGTCAAGGATGTGTGTTGTGCAAACTCCTTTTGGTGTAGCGTACAACACAAGACATAAATAAAATTAAAAGGAACATTTTTCATAAAATCTCGGGCTGTTACATTCTACCCCCCTTAAAATGAATTTCGCCCTCGAAATTCGTCGGGGCTATAAATGGTTTACTATTCGAAAGTTTCTTTAATAGAAACCCACATCGTAAAAAGGAATACCAAAACCAATATTTTAAAACAAAAGTATGAAACTTAACGTTTACCCAAATAAACTAATCATTGGGTTTCCACATAGGTGAAAATATGGATATGGAAGAAAAATCTAACCATCATGTTCTGATGGAGAGTGGTAGAGAACATGGCTACAGAAAAGCCAACAATCACAAATCCATAAATTTGTGATGATCTAAGGTACCATCTGATTCATCAGGTATAAGATCACTAGGACAACATTTTTGGTTTTCAAGATCATTTCCCTAATGTTGAAAATTTGAATTAGAATAAATACTTTCTTTATTTTGGTACAATATCACTGTTGTTCATGCCTTGAACAATTTCCACTTCATCTCTTAAATAAATGAAGTTGAATTTGTTATTCGTGAAGTGTTAGCAGATCATGTGATAGAATGATGGGTCATTCCATCTATCTCAAACAAAAGGTTATCAAAAATTATATACATAAGTCGATCTATAGTGAGATTAATCACATATGGTTCCTAAAATGGACTTATACTTCCTATATCATACTGCTTAATATAATAAAACTAGTTTCTACTAAACAGGGACTTCCTGTAGGCCAGTAGTAGGCGATAAAGGCCAGTCGCACTTCGGTTGTGGGTTCGATTTCCACAGCCTTGTCCGATGCGATGGGCTGTCGCCCGTCATGCAGGTTGTCCTTTTTCTAAAACTACATTACTATAACATCACATAAATAATATCAAAAAAAATTTCTATCCTTAAACAATACTAACTTATGTCCAACATAATCCATTCCAACCTTTAGGCTTATCTATAATACTGCAGTCCACTCTCATAACATAGTGAAAACGATTACCAGAGATTTAACACCATCGTCGATCCCCATATATCATAAGGTATGTTTTTTTGTCACATTCCAAACATTCAAAGTCCTTAATCGTGTATTCTCTTGAATACCTTAGTTAAAACATGAATGCAGTTAAAATTTAACACTTTCCACATACAAAAATCCTGAAATTCTATATACTCAAACCATGATATCACTTAGTCCTTATATCAATCATGATCCCATGAATACTGTCAAGCATTTCATTTTCTCTTTATCACTTCATTATGCGCATATCATACACTTTCCAAAAAATATCTGAATAACCTTTCATTGTTACTCATACCATTCATCATAAACTTTCAAAACATAAAGAAAGAAAACAGTGTAACAATCCTTAGATGTCTTTTTATTCTATAGTACAACATTACACTTGATAAACATGTAATCATTCCACTACATTCTTAAACCACTGACCGAGCTTAAACAATTCTTTCATCTCACATATCATTTGTAGTCTCTTCATCATCATCCACATAAATACTTCCCATACGACCATACTGATTATCTTCATGAGACTTTCCCTTAGGGCATTGGTTTGCATAATGCCCGTACATTCCACATTTAAAACATTTAACCATTGTTGATGTCGTAGCAATACCATTATCCTCATCCATGTTGTTAACTGAACCTTTTCCTTTGCATTTACTTGCTTTGTGTCCTTCTTTTCCACACCCAAAGCATCTTCCAGTTCCTTTGAAACATTCTCCTTGATGCCTCTTCCCACATTATTTACATAGGGGAAATTGAACTTTCTTTCCTCTATGATCATCATAAAACTCCATCTTTCTCTTATTAGCCGAGTCAGGAAACTTACCAAATTTTACTTTATTGATCATATTATGAGATTGTTGATTCGGCATAATAATGATGTTTGGACTTCCAAATCCCATTTCATTATGAAGAATATCATTCCATTGTCCATCATATCCTCCATTATCGTGAATCATCTTGTTTCCAGCCATATTCTAAAACCCAAAAAAAAGAATAGTGTGAGAGGCAAAAATCATGCTAGGGAAAACAACATAATAAAGGTGGAGTATCCTCAATATCTAACATCTTAGGTTAAATTCTATGATCGTTACCGTAGTTCTAGGACTATATCCTATACGTATACTTATCCTTAAGGACATCCCTAGACATACCTTATAAATATCTCTAGGGATCTCACTAAAGTTCTCGCATCCTAGTTTCCAAAGGTTGACTAAACCTTTCCTTTGATACCAACTGTAGACACCCAAAGCTTGACGTACATGAAGATTACATTACTTTTGCGGAATACTTAGTACATAACAAAAACACACACACAAGGATCGTAATAGTTTAGTGTCTTTGGAAACTCGAAATAAAATCTTCTAATCGTGGTGAAAGATCTTCAACATCTCCCATAAAGATATTTTTTTTTACCTAAAACCTTTCTTTATATCCTGGGGAAAAGAAAACATAAAAGGGTGAGCTCAAATGCTCAGTAAGGGTAAATAAAGGAAATAAAAATCATATCATATCTTTTTGAAAATCAAAACCTGCAAAAGAGATCATAATATCTTAACATGGAATAAATCATGGTAGTGAAAATGAGATCCCCATAATCATAACATAAAACTTTAAACTTTGTGGCATTCACACATAATCATAGAGAATGATTTCTTGTTAGTCAAGACTCATTTCCAAGACTATCTTAGTGGACAAAGTCCCTTTCTGAATCGAGTAACCCTCGTTTCAGTCATGTTTCATTGAACCGGTAAAACCTACCATTCCAGCCATGTCTATCTCGAGAGATATAAAATCTTTACCCAATGCATTGGAGGGAGATATAGGTCCCACCCATCTTATAATGAATCCTTTCTTATGTGTGCCACATAATCATAAACCATAGATCATAGCGTAACCCATGTAATAAAAATGGGATTCTTAAACAACATGACATCATAAAACAATTCATATAAGATGAAGGAATTCATAAAAAAATTCCATCACAACATAATCAAACCAATGAAATAATAGGGATAAAAACAGAACCCTTTTATTATCTTAGATGGAAAATAATTTTGATAAAATACTTGAACACTATTCTTGAGGAAAATATCCTTTCTACTTCAAAAACATTTTTCCTTTCATAACATGTCATACGAATTTAAAATAAAAGAAGTTGATTAAAAATAAACTTGAAAACTTGTAAAGGAAGCTTCTTGGAAATAATGTTTTAAAAATCCATTCATTCCATATAAGTTAAAAAAACATTCTTCGTACTTTTGTCAGAAAAGTCAAAAAAATACCTCGTACGACAAAAGATTCCTTTCATACATATTACTAAAAACTCACCAAAGGGTAAAAATGGATTTAAACAATTGTAGGTGGATGGAAATAATATTACATATTGATGAAACATGTATGTGGATGATAAAATACACCCCAATAAATACTTACGAATAAACAATCTCGGATAAAAATGAGATTGTGATATTTTCCCTTACCTTAGGTCCAACTTGCTTTGTAAGTGTCCAGACCTCCTGTATAATGATTTAAATCATGTTATTGACTTATTACAGAATCATATTAATTGTTATGATATCATATATGGTTCCCTTATGACATTATATTACCCATTCTTTTGTAAATTCCATGTTAACGAAGCGTTTTGGGTAAAATCGTTTCATTTATCGTAGGTGTTTTGATTTGTTGTTCTTGACATTATTATTACTTATATCATGATTTACTTACTTCCAGAATATAAAATATGATTCATATATCATATATATTCAGTATATATATATATATATAACAGATAGATAAATGAAATGAAAAACACCGTTCATGGAGACGGTAGTCCGTACGTACGCATGAACGATGTTTTCCTTTCCTTATTGTCTTGAATGGAAGTAAGTAGATGACATACATATATATATATATACATAAATCCAGTATCTTTATAATGTCATATATTTCATTATTATTTCTTATATATACTTTATAATCATTCTTAAATGGTTAACATGGAGAATGAATCTCATCGCGTCGTGGAGATGGTGGTCCGTACGTACGCACGAGCGATGATATCATTTCCATAAATATTGAATTGAATTGGAGTGGATAATACAATATATCAGAATAAATATGATGTTGTAATAACTATGTATAGTTATTCTTTACACCATTATACCCATCCATGTAAGGTGGTGGTGGAAAATAGATTACACCACGGCGTGGATACGGTATTCCGTACGTACGCACGCGCGGTGATTTCTTTTTCCGTAGGATGGATAGATGTTGAAATAGGGTTGTTTCATACTTATAATAACATATCAGTATATTAGTGATACTGATGTTATTACTTCATAATGAAACAAACTAAGAAGAAGAAGTGGAAGAAGAAATAAAGATGAAAGAATTAGTAACGGTAATTACCTCTTCTTTGAAGCGCCTCATTGAGACCTCCTCTTAGGGAACTAAAATTGGTCTTTGAGGAAGACCAGAACCTCTAGGATGTTTCTAGGGAAGTGGAGAAGAGATTTTGTCAGGGGTTGGCCGAGCTTGAGTGCTCAAATTTGTGTGAGGATGAGGGGGAGGAGGTGTCCTTTTATAAGGGAGGAGAGGGGCACCTTAGGAATACCTCAAAATATTATTTTATATTAATGTCAAAATAGGTTTATAATGGTTCCAAAGGGTCTTATTTCTAAGATAAAGAGGGTATGGGTCGAAATACTATCAACCAATAGGATTTAGACAAGTTTAGGGTATTATTTTAACCTTATCAATTAGATTTAACTCTAAGTTAAATAATTTAACTTTTACCGTGTCTTTTTGTTTTCTTTCACTATATGGTTAATACACTTACTATAACATACCAAAAGAACCCCAAATTGTTTATTATTAATATATATATCCTTATATAAGTCATTTGGCCGAACCTTAGATTTTTAGGAATAAAATAACAATTAATAATATAATATTTGATTTAAAAACTATTTTGTGTCAATTTTGACACTATTTGATATATGATTTCTGTGAAAGTCATAACAGAATTATATGTTAGAACCAAGTTCATTAAATCAACACTAATATATGATAGTAACCTAAAAAATTAGTGGAATTCATAAAAAGTCTTAAATTACATTTATTTTGGTATTTATATTATCAATTATGTCAATATTTCATTCATAAGATAATTACTGCATCATCTTTGTGTCATAAATAAATTAAATTATTTGATGTCTAAAAATTACGAATAAAATACCATCATGTAGGAAATCTTTTTATATTTCTAATGAATATTTACAATCGAATTTATCTTATGTATAACCCCATATTAAAAATGTTTTAGTAAATAAACTGTGATTTTGACTCTTTTAACTCTTCTTTGAATTAAATAATAATAAATGTCCTAATCTAATCCAAGTGGGCCTAAATGGTCATATTTTAATAATAAGGTTGTTTGTGGTCGAATTACACTTGTAAAATAGAATTAGGAAATTTGTTAGGGTAATAGTAATATCATATTTACCCTTAGTTACCCTATTTACTATTAACCGCGGTAAAAAAAGTAAAAAGATACTATTCACCAAAAGATTATTTTTATCTCAATGAACCACATTTTACTTACTGATATCAACCGTGTCTGTAGGATTTTCGAAATTCCATTCACAGAACCGGTAAAATTATGTTTTATGAAAAATTCAGTTTTTAACAACCACTTAGTAGTTTCACTATTCATCAAAAATTGATGTTTTTCAGAACAATGCCAAAATTTCATCCTAAGCTATATTTCATATTCCAAATTCAAAAATGAAGTCTATTTTACGAAATTCATAACATAGAAGTTGCATTAATTAATTTTATAATTAAATCCCGCTGTTAAAACAAATAGCGTGTTTTTAAGAAACAATATCTATCAAAAGATTGACACTTGATTATGTCTGGTTTAAATGTGAAATTACATTCAATGACCAACATTGTATTAAATTGTAAAAATATATTCTAAATATACTTTAAAACCACTAAAATTAATAATTTATCACTATTAATTATTTTGATTAAAAAATTTGTTTTTAATTATAATTTAGTAATTTTCACTATTCATCAGAATATGAAAGTTATCCGAAAAGTACCAAAATTTCACCTTAGGCTAAATTCGATACTCCGAATCCACAAATGAAGTCCATTTTGAAAAATAAAAATTTTCAAAATTTCAAAAAGTGGTTATTACTATTCACAACAGCTAGTTTTAATAATATCTTAATAGCATATCGTTGTTTAGTAAAACTTGGTGTTGCGTACAACACACGCTATCGAGGAAGGTCACGATTGCGTGTAATGCAAGGCAAGTCAAGGATGTGTGTTCTGCAAGCTCCTTTTGGTGTAGCGTACATCACAAGACATAAATAAAATTAAAAGGAACATTTTTCATAAAATCTCGGGCTGTTACACAAAAGCAGGAAATGAAGCCAATTGAAAAGAGACGAAGGAAAAAAATTATGGAGTACAATCGTCGAATGAAGGAGTTGGGAAATCCATCATTCGTTCCTATAGTGAGTACTTTATTAGAAATTGATATATTTAAAGAATATATAATGTCATGTGACTAATTGTTTTGTAAACATTTTTGTAGGATCCACCTATACGTCAACAATTATTAGACGAGGAACCTAGTACTGGTCCTAGTACTCAGGCCGGTGGTACGAGGAGGGTTCGTAACAGAGGTGGATGAACAGGTGCGCATACCCGACTAGACCCCGCACCTCCCACTGAAATGTCATCCTTCACACATTCTGATATCGGTGTGTCGTTAGGGACACATGGGATATTTAGGCCTCCCATGTTTTTGCTAACTTTTGCATCTTCTGGCACATCATTTTCACATCCCATGTTGATTCCCACTCCCCAGTCAGCATCCGATAAGATAGTTGTCCCATATTCTTTTCCTTCTACTTTAATCTCTCTGAGCATCTATATTCCATCGTCTTCGACTCTTGTTCCTCCACAGGGTGTTCCATCAGTTTCTGTGGATCCAGCGGCACTCAGCGATCAGACCGACACATGTATATTTACAGAACCCTAACAAATTTTTATAGCAATATTTATTTTCATTATAACATGTTTTGATAAAATATATTTTTTTTCATTCATGAAGGCTACATCTGCTGACAGGAGGCGTGGGCGTGGGCGTACATTCATGCATTCAGTGTGGAACCACCGCACACAGGTTATGGTGGATTATAATGAAGACAACCAAATGGTTGAGAAAACAGGGCTGCAAGGTCGGAGTTTTTTGGAGACGCTTTCCAAATACTCCGACATCATTCCCGTCAGCCCGCTATCATGTTGAAATTTTCCACATGAGGTCAAGGATATAGTTTGGGGCAGAGATATGGGTAAAAAATTCTGTTCTATTTAATTCCATGAATTATTTTTGTATTTATATTAATTAATATTTTGATTTCAGCTTCGATTTAATTTTCCAGATGGTGAGGGTGCACGACTGGAAAGTCTAAAGGATTTAGGCGAGCATTGGAGAGCCTAAAAGAATGATTTTTATATTGGATGGGTTTATAGAGTTGGCACTGAGTTAGAGGCGGTACCAGTGGTGGATTATTTTCCTATATAGCAGTATCGTCAGATGATTACTCATTGGACGAGTACCTAGTTTAAGGTATTAATAACATTTGAGGTATTTAAATAATAACATTCATATTTTGAATTAATACTAACTATTTCATTTTATAATTTTATTTGGGAATGATCAGGAAAAAATAAAAAGAACATTGATGCAAAAAAATACCTCTACACACTGGAACGCACTACGATGTCTGATCATGAGAGGAAGCAGGTTTGACAATTGTTTATAATTTTCCTTTACCACTTACACTTTCTTTTTTTTCCTAAATTATTTAATATTTTGATAATGTTTTTTTATAACATTAGTTTTGAATGTCATTGTAGAGGAAAATACAAAATATTGAAGGACGTGTGCCTCGAGCAAAACTATTTTGCTCGAGTAGACGGAAAAAAGATGGAATTTCCATCAACGAAGCGACTCTACTGCAGATTTTAGGTTTTAATATGTTGAATTTATATTTTAATATCTATTTTGTAACTTAATGATATATTTATATTTGTAAGAGGCTTCTTTAGAGGCCCTCGATGTCCATGAACTATACATTTTTGGGCCAACAGATCACTTACATCAGGTGTTGGGAGAGGAGCATCTGGAAGAGTACGCTGCCAACCTAGGATAGCCCCGACGATGTATTGGCCATCATCAGGTACAAGATGTAGTGCGACCGAGCTGCAGAAAGTTAGGGCACAAACAGAACAGGCTGAGAAAAGGGCCACAGAGATTACAGAACAGTATACTAAGGAAAATAGTGCGTTTAAGAAATTTATTGAAGTTCTACGTCCTACACTTTCAACAAAGGCCATCCCAGCTTTTGATGAGTATATGTCGTTGATACGTTCTATATATGGTGCACCAGGTGGATGTTCTAGTGGTGTTCAGAATGATGTCCAGCTTGACAATGATGATGGTGAGGCGTTTGATGCAGAAGAGGAGGGAGAGGAGGAGGGAGAGGTGGTTGGCGAGGGTGTGGAGGAGGGCGAGGATGAGGAGGAGGGAGAGGGTGAGGAGGGCGAGGATGATGATGGGGACGAGGATGAGGGTGATGATGATGATGGTGATGATGGTGATTGTGATGTGGGACAAGTTGATCCATTACATTTTTTACTGATATTACTGTGATTTGATATTTAATCTATTCTAGATGTTGGTTTTATCTAGACTCATATTATAGTATTGGAGTTGAGTTATTTTTATATATTATATGTTTTTATGGATGTTGTTGTCTTTTAGTGGTTGTGTGTATGGGAACCCCCATCCTTCCGGGACCCTAGACAACCCCCCACCCTCCTCCCTGGACCTCGGACAGCCCCGCCAGACAGCCCCCCAGACAGCCCCACAAAACAGACCCCCACCCTCTTCCTTGTTCCCGAACAACCCCCTGAACACCCCCCGGACAGTCCTCAGACAGCCCGCCAAACAGCCCGCCAAACAGCCCCCCACCCTCCTCCCTGGACCCCAGATAGCCCCACGGACATCCCCCCCTGATAGCCCCCCGAACAGCCCCCAACCTTTTCCTTGGACCCCGGACAACCCCCTGAACACCCTCAGATAGCCCCCAGAGAGCCCCCCCACCCCCCCGACCCTCCTCCCTGGACCCCGGACAACCCCCCGAACAGCCCCCCGGACAACCCCCCACCATCTTCCTTGGACCCTAGACAACCCGTTGAACAGCCCCGGAAGGCCCCCAGACAGCCCCCCAAACAACCACCCGGACAGTCCCCCCACCCTCCTCCCTGGACCCTAGACAGCCCCCCGGACAGCCCCTCAGACAGCCCCCCTAGACAGCCCCCCATACAACCCCACCCAACTCCTTGGACCCTGGAAAACCCCCCAAACACCACCCAGACAGCCCCCCGGACAGCCCCCCCCCCCCCACCATCCTCCCTAGACCCTGGACAGCCCCCCCGGACAGCCCCCACCCTCTTCCTTGGACCCCGGACAACCCCCCGCATAGCCCCCACCCTCCTCCTTGGTCCCCGGACAGCCCCCGGACACCCACCGGACAGCCCCCCGGACAACCCCGCCGGAAAGCCCCCCCACCCTTCTTGATTTCTTTTAATACTAGAAAATCTATAATATATATATTATTTATTTTCATCCTGATAATCAATGTAAATCACATTTACACATCTAATCAATATCATAGATTCTTGGTATGTTATAAAAGAGATGTATTCATTGGGCATGACATTGTTAGCTTCAAAATGTTTCATAGCATTATAAACTATAATCTAATCCATACTAAGAATTATATAAAAATATTTTATATAAATATCCACAATATTTTAAGTAAATACCATTCCACTAATAGACACATGAAAATTCTCATAAAATGGAAAACATTTTAATTACATATGGAAAACCGACCAAACAAATTTGGATTCTATTGAAACATTAGAAGAATGATCTATGGGTTATATGTGACATGAACGAATCAACCCTGCCTCAATCCGAGGCGCGATGTGGCCGCCACCGCTCAATGTGTCTATCTTTTGTTTGAAAAGGACGTCATTTGAGGTGAAAAACATCAACTTTCATATGGAAAAACAACTAAACACATTCGGATTGTGTCAAAACATTAGAAAAAATATCCATGGGTTATATGTGATCTGTACGAGTCAACCAAACCTTAATCTGGAGCATGGTGTGGCCGGAATCACTCTATGTGGCTCTCTTTTGCTTAAAATGGACAATAATTTAAGTACATACGAAAAACCAACCAAACACATTCGGTTTCTGTTGAAGCATTAGGAGAACAATTCACTGGTCATATGTGACATGTACCAATAAACCTTGCCTTAATCTGAGAAGCGGTGTGGCCGACACCACTCAAAGTGTCTGCATTTTGTTTCAAATGGGTGTCATTTTAATTGAAAACATCATCTGGCATACGGAAAATCAACCAAACACATTTTTATTGTGTCGATACATTATCACAATGATCCATGGGTTATATGTGATGTGTACGAGTCAACCCCGCCTCAATCCGAGCCACGGTGTGGCTGCCACCACTCGAAGTGTCTGCCTTTTGTTTCAAAAGGACATCATTTGAAGTGAAAAACATCAACTGGCATACAGAAAACTAACCAAACTCATTAGGATTGTGTCGAAACTTTAGAAAAACTATCCATGGGTCATTTGTGATGTGTACGAGTCAACACCGCCTTAATCTGATTTCCAGTGTGTCCGGAATAACTCTAAGTGGCACTATTTTTCTTAAAATGGACAACATTTTAAGTACATATGGAAAACCCACAAAACCCATTCGGATTATGTCGATACATTAGTACAACGATCCATGAGACATATGTGACGTGTACAAGTCTACCCCGCCTCAATCTGAGGCGTGGTGTGGCCGCCACCACTAAAAGTGTCTGTCTTTTGATTCAAAAGGATGTCATTTTAATTGAAGAACATAAATTGGAAAACGGAAAACCGACATAAACATTCGTATTGTGTCGATACTTTAGTACAACGATCCACGGCTCATATGTGATGTGTACAAGTCAACCCTGCCTCAATACGAGGCGTGGTGTTTCTGCCACCACTCAAAGTGTCTGTCTTTTGTTTTTAAAGGATGTCATTTTAATTGAAAAAAATCAACTAGCATACGGAAAACCCACAAACGCATTAGGATTGTGTCAGTACTTTTTCACAACGAACCATGGGTCATATGCCACCTGTACGAGTCAACCCTTCCTCAATACGAGGTGCGGTTTGGTTGGAACCACTCAAAGTGTCTATCTTTTGTTTCAAAAGGACGTCATTTTAAGTGAAAAATATCAACTGGCATACAGAAAAGTGACCAAACACATTTATATTGTGTCGATACTTTAGCACAAAGATCCATGGCTCATACGTGACTTGTACGAGTCAACCTCACCTTAATATGAGGCACAATGTGGCTGGAATCACTCTAAGTGCCTCTCTTTTGTTTAAAATGGACAAGATTTTAAGTACATACGGAAAACCAACCAAAGGCTTTCAGTTTCCATTGAAACATTAGGAGAACGATCCATGGGTCATATGTGACGTGTAAGAGTGAACCCGGCCTCAATCCGAGGTGCGGTGTGTCTGGCACCACTCAAAGTGTTTGCCTTTTGTTTAAAAAGGACGTCATTTTAATTGATAAACATCAACTGGCATACGGAAAACAAACCAAACACATTTATATTTTGTAGATACTTTATCACAATGATCCATGGGTCATGTGTGACGTGTACGAGTCAACCCCTCCTCAATCCAAGTCACGGTGTGGCCGACACCACTAAAAGTGTCTACCTTTTGATTCAAAAGGACATCATATTATTTGAAAAACATCAACTAGCATACAGAAAAGAGACCAAATGAATTCGGATTTTGTCGATACAATAGTACAAAGATCCATGTGTCATATGTGACATGTAAGAATCAACCTTTCCTCAATCCGAGGTGTAGTGTGGCCGCCACCACTCAAAGTGTCTGTCTTTTGTTTCAAAAGGACGTCATTTGAAGTCAAAAACATCAACTGGCATACGGAAAACTAACCAAACGCATTCGGATTGTGTCGATACTTTAGAAAAACGATCTATGGTTAATATGTGACGTGTTAAAGTCACCCCTGCTTTAATTTGAAGCACGGTGTGGCCAGAATCACTATATGTGGCTCTCTTTTGCTTAAAATGGACAACCATTTAAGTACATATGGAAAACCAACCAAACGCATTCGGTTTCCATTTAAACTTTAGGAGAACAATACATGGGCCATATGTAACATATAAGAGTCACCTCCGCTTCAATACGAGGTGCGATGTGGCTGACACCACTCAAATTGTCTACCTTTTGTTTCGAAAGGACGTCATTTAAATTGAAAAATATCAACTAGCATACAGAAAACTAACCAAATGCATTCGGATTGTGTCGATACATTAGAAAAACGATCCATGGGTCATATGTGACGTGTACGAGTCAACCCTGACTCAATTCAAGGCGTGGTGTGGCCGCCACCACTCAAAGTGTTTGCCTTTTGTTTTAAAAGGACGTCATTTTAAATGAAAAACATCAACTGGCATACGGAAAACCAACAAATGCATTCGGATTGTGTGGATACTTTAGCACAACGATCCATTGGTCATATGTGACGTGTACAAATCAACCCCGCCTCAATCCAAGGAACAGTGCGGCCGACACTACTCAAGGTGTCTGTCTTTTGTTTCAATAGAACGTCATTTTGAATGAGAAATATCAACTGGCATACAGAAAAGCGACCAAACGCATTCTGATTGTGTCGATACTTTAGCACAATGATCCATGCGTGATATGTGACGTGCACAAGTCAAACCTGACTTAATATGAAGCACAGTGCGGCTGGAATCACTCTAAGTGGCTCTCTTTGGTTTAAAATGGACAACATTTTACGTACATATGGAAAACGGACCAAATGCATTCAGTTTCCATTGAAAATTTATGAGAACGATCCATGGGTCTTATGTGACATGTACGAGTTAACTCTGCCTCAATCAGAGGTGCAGTGTGGCCGACACCACTCAAAGTGTCTGCCTTTTGTTTCAAAAGGACGTCATTTTAATTGAAAAACATCAACTGGCATACGGAAAACTGACCAATCGCATTTGGATTGTGTCGATACATTAGAACAATGATCCATGGGTCATATGTGACGTGTATGACTCAACCCATCCTCAATCTGAGGCATAGTGTGGCTGCCACCACTCAAAGTGTCCGCCTTTTGTTTCAAAAGGACGTCATTTTAATTGAAAAACATCAACTGGCATACAGAAAACTGACCAAACGCATTAAGATTGTGTTTATACCTTAGAAAAACGATCCATGTGTCATATGTGACGTGTATGAGTCAAAACCTCCTCAATCCGAGGCACGGTGAGGCCGCCACCATTCAAAGTTTCTGTCTTTTGTTTTAGAAGGACGTCATTCGATGTGAATAACATCAACTGTCATATGTAAAACCGACCAAACACATTTGTATTGTGTCCATAAATTATCACAATGATCCATGGGTCATATATGGCGTGTACGAGTAAACCCCGCCTTAATCGGAGGCACAGTGTGACCGACATCACTCTAAGTGTCTCTCTTTTGTTTAAAATGGACATCATTTTATGAACATATGGAAAACTGACCAAAGGAATTTTGTTTCCATTGAAACATAAGGCGAACAATCCATGGTTCATATGTGACATGTACGAATCAACCCCGCATTAATCCGAGATGCGGAGTGGCCGGAACCACTCAATGTGTCTGCCTTTTGTTTAAAAAAGACATCATTTTAATTGAAATAAATCAACTGGCATACGAAAAACCGACCAAACGCATTTGCATTGTGTAAATACTTTATCACAATGATCCATGGGTCATATGTGACGTGTATGAGTCAACCCTGCCTCAATCTGAGGCACGGTGTGGCCGATATCACTCCAGATGTATATATTTTGTTTAAAATGGACATTATTTCAGGTAAAAATATATGGTATACAGAAAACCGATCAAATTTTGATTTGACTTCTGGATTGCACATATTATTGTCATATAAATTTTAAATTTAATTCAAAATGAATTATGTATGTTTATAATTACATTATTTATTCTAAATTTATTATGGATGTGTATAGTTCCAGCATTATATGTTAAATTTGTATGAATTTGGCTTGCATTACACGCAATCGCGACCTTCCTCGATAGCGTGTGTTGTACGCAATACCGGGTTTTAATAAACAATGTTATATTATTATAATATTGTCATGAACTAGCTGTGATTAATAGTATTAACTAAATTTTGAATTTTATAACATTATTATTCATCTTACACATTTTCTTGAACATTATATAAGAACAAAATAAATTTTTCGGGTAAAATAAGTATTTTTAAAAAAAATGCAGTTTTGCCGCCTTTTGATGGCGCACCCACATTAAATCTAGTTTTAGACATGTTTATAAGTTAAATTTGAAAAAATAAAATTCTGCTTTGGAATCAAGAAATAAAAATTTACTTTGGATAAATTTTTCATATTATTCTGGTAACTTTCACATTTTAATGAATAGTAAAAACACGCTATATTTTAATTAAAAACAACTTTTTTCATCATAATGTCTTATATGGTTAAATTATAATATTTAATGGTTTTAAAGTATAAATAGAATATATTTTTACCATTTAATATAATTTATGTCATTAGCATTGATTTTACCTTGAATTCGTAGGTTAAATCAATTCAATCTTTTGCAATGTTTTAAACAAAAACCCGTTTTTATTCGACAACGGGATTAATTTTAATTTAATTTCTGCAACTTCTGTGTTTGGAATTTTAAAAAATGGATTCCATATTTGGAATCAGTGGGTCCAAATTATGATAATAGGATACTTTTTATTTTTGGGAATTATGAATAGTAACTACGGTAAATTTTATTTACCATAGTTAAAGGTAAATCGTGTAATTAAAGGGAAAATATAATATTTTAAAATTACCCTAAAAAATGTCAAAATCCTATTGGATGACTAAAAAACTACCCATATCACCTAAGGGTCATATTAGATTAATTTAATTAACTTTTTTCAATAAAAATAATTTAATTATTATTAAAACCAAAGAATGTGACAACATGTCACTTTCATAAATCTTATAAGTATAATAATTTTAATCTAGTGATACACTTCATGAAACATCAAACATGAATAGTCTCCAGAAATCTAATACAATTATCTACATAATAGGAATTTATTTAGAATTTTTAGGGATTAAATAATTATCATTTATTATGACAGAAAGATGATGTAGTAATTGTCTTATTAATAAAATATTGACATAATTGATGTTATAAATGCCCAAATAAATGTAATTTGAGACTTTTTATGACTTACACTAATTTTCTAGGTTAATATGACATGTTATTGTTTATTCAAGTAACTTTTTTCGAACTTATCATTATGTTATGAATTTAATAAAAATCATGTACCAAATAGTGTCAAAATTGACATAAAATAGTTTTTAAAACAAATATTATATTATTAATTGTTATTTTATTCCTAAAAATCTAATGTTCAGAAAAATGACTTAGATAGGATTATATATATTAATAATAAACAACTTGGGGTTCTTTTCGCTTGATATAGTATGTTTATTAACAATATACTGTAAGAAAACAAAAAGACACGGTAAAAGTTAAATTATTTAACTTAGAGTTAAATCTAATTGATAAGGTTAAAATAATATCCTAAACTTGTCTAAATCCCATTGGTTGATAGGATTTCGACCCATCCCCACATTATCTTCGAAATAAGACCCTTTGGAACCATTATAAACCGATTTTGACATTAATATAAAATAATATTTTGAGGTATTATTAAGGTGCCCCTCTCCTCCCATATAAAAGGACACCTCCTCCCCCTCCTCCTTACACAAATTTGAGCACTCAAGCTCGGCCAAACCCTGCCATTTTCTCCTCTCCACTTCCCTAGAAACATCCTAGAGGTTCTGGTATTCCTCAAAGACCAATTTTAGTGCCCTAAGAGGAGGTCTCAAAGAGGCGCTTCAAAGAAGAGGTAATTACCGTTACCAATTCTTTCATCTTTATTTCTTCTTCCACTTCTTCTTCTTAGGTTGTTTCATTATGAAGTAATAATATCAGTATCAATCATATACTGATATGTTATTATAAGTATTAAACAACCCTATTTCACCATCTATCCATCCTACGGAAAAAGAAATCACCGTGCGTGTGTACGTACGGAATACCGTCTCCACGCCGTGGTGTAATCTATTTTCCACCACCACCTTACATGGATGGGTATAATGGTGTAAAGAATAAATATACAAAGTTATTAAACATCATATTGATTCTGATATATTTTATAATCCACTCCAATTCAATTCAATATTTATGGAAATGATATCATCGCTCGTGCGTACGTACGGACTACCGTCTTCACGACGCGATTAGATTCATTCTCAATGTTAACCATTTAAGAATGATTATAAAGTATATATAAGAAATAATAATGAAATATATGACATTATAAAGCTAATGGATTTATGTATATATATATATATATATGTATGTCATCTACTTACTTCCATTCAAGACAATAAGGAAAGGAAAACAACGATCATGCGTACGTACGGACTACCGTCTCCAAGAACGGTGTTTTTCATTTCATTTATCTATCTATTATATAAATATATATACTGAATATATATGATATATAAATAATATTTTATATTCTGGAAGTAAGTAAATCATGACATAAGTAATAATAATGTCAAGAACAACAAGTCAAAACACCTACGATAAATGAAACGATTTTACCCAAAACGCTTCTTTAACATGGAATTTACAAAAGAACGGGTAATATAATGTCATAAGTGAACCATATATGATATCATAACAATGAATATGATTCTTTAATAAGTCAATGACATTATTTAAATCATTATACCGGAGGTTCGGACACATACTAAGCAAATCGGACCTAAGGTAAGGGAAATATCACAATCTCATTTTTATCCGAGATTGTTTATTCGTAAGTATTTACTGGGGTGTATTTTTTCATCCACATCCATGTTCCCTCAATATGTAATATTGTATCCATCCACATACAATAGTTTAAATCTAATTTTACCCTTCGGTGAGTTTTTAGTAAAGAATATGAAAGGAATCTTTTGTCGTTTTTTTTCGTACGAGGTACTTTTTGAATTTTCTGACAAAAGTACGAAGAATGTTTTTTTAACTTATACAGAATGAATGGATTTTTAAAACATTATTTCCAAGAAGCTTCCTTTACAAGTTTTCAAGTTTATTTTTAATCAACTTCTTTTATTTTAAAGCCGTATGACATGTTATGAAAGGATAAATGTTTTTGAAGAAGAAAGGATATTTTCCTCAAGAATGGAGTTCAAGTGTTTTATCAAAATTATTTTCCATCTAAGATAATAAAGGGTTATGTTTTTATCCCTATTATTACATTGATTTGATTATGTTGTGAGGGAATTATTTTTATGAAGTCATTTACCTTATATGATTTGTTTTATGATGTCATGATGTTTAAGAATCCCATTTTTATTACATAGGTTATGAAATGATGTATGGTTTATGATTTTGTGGCACACATAAGAATGGTATCATTAAGATATGGGTGGGACCTATATCTCCCTCCAATGCATTGGGTATAGATTTTATATCTCATGAGATAGACATGGCTGGAATGGTAGGTTATACCGGTTCAGTGAAACAGGACTGAAACGAGGGTTACTCGATTCAGAAAGGGACTTTGTCCACTAAGATAGTCTTGGCAATGAGTCTTGACTAACAAGAAATTATTCTCTTTGATTATGTGTGAATGACACAAAGTTTCATGTTTTATGTTATTATTATTGTGATTACATTTCACTACCATGATTTACCCCATGTTATGAAAATTATGCTCTTTTTCAGGTTATGATTTCCAAAATGTTATGTTCTTATGAATACGATGTGATTGATATTTATTTTGTTTACCCTTACTGAGCATTTGAGCTCACCCTTTTATGTTTTATTTTCCCCAGGATATAAAGAAAGGTTTTAGGTAAAAAAAAGAAGGAAGATCTTTATGGGAGATGTTGAAGATCTTTCACCACGATTAGAAGAATTTATTCCGAGTTTCCAAAGACACTAAACTATTACGATCCTTGTGTGTGTGTTTTTGTTATGTACTAAGTATTCCGCAAAAGTAATGTAATGTCAATGTACGTCAGGCTTCTGGTCTCTACAGTTGGTATCAGAGGAATGGTTTAGTCAACCTTTGGAAACTAGGATGCAAGAACTTTAGTGAGATCCCTAGAGATATTTCTAAGGTATGTCTAGGGATGTTTCTAAGGTTAAGTATACGTATAGGTTATAGTACGAGAATTACGCTAACGATCATAGAATTAAACCTAAGATGTTAGATATTGAAGGTACTCCCCCTTTATTATGTTGTTTTCCCTAGCATGATTTTTGCCTCTCACACTATTCTTTTTGGGTTTTAGACGATGGCTGGAACCCGAAGGAACCATGTTGATCAATGCAATGGACAATGCAATGATTGTCCTCCTGAACAAACAAATGTTATGGGAGATGGAGTGCAAAATCTTATTGCTATACTTACACAAGCTATGAATCATTCTGGACTTCCAAATGAGCAGAGAAGGGAACAATATTCTATTGAGTCCTTCATGAGGCAACGTCCACCTTCTTTCAGTGGGTCTTCTGATCCACTTGTTGCTGAACAATGGATCAGTACCATTGAAAAGATATTTTCAGTTCTTCAATGTTCTGAACATGATAATGTCTTCTTAGCAGTGTATCGTTTGGAAGGTGATGCTGATCAATGGTGGAATCTTATTAAGAATACGAGGCAAAGGGATGAAATTGAGTCCATGGAATGGGACGAGTTCAAGAACTTATTTTTTAGTAAGTACTTCCCCTGTATTCTTCAAACAAAGATGGAGAAGGAGTTTCTTGAACTAAAGCAAAAGGATGATGAATATGTTGGTTTATACGAAGCGAATTTTAGAAGACTTGCAAGGTATGCATCTGGCATTATCATCCAACCTGAAAGTAAAGTTGATCGATTTTTCAGTGGCTTAAAACCAAGTCTTTGAAGGGAATTAGCTATAAGAGACTTCAGTAGCTATGAAGAAATTGTGCGTTGTGCTATCATGGTAGAAATGGAAGTTGGTGTTACATATCCATCTCATGGTTTTGACAAGAAACGAAATATGGAGTTCAAGGAGAAATCTAAGAATAATGGTGAAAAGAGGATGAATGTTTCCTTATGCACAAAGTGTGGAAAGAAGCATGGTGGAGATTGTCTTAAAGGGACTAGAAAATGTTTTAAGTGTGGAAAAGAAGGTCATCGAGCAGCTGAGTGTCGAAGTAATGGAAAAAGGGTTTCTAATGATGTGAATAAAGCAAACACTGCAGAGAACGCACCACCAACACTTCAATGCTTCAAGTGTAAGGAAATGGGGCATTATGCTAATAAATGCCCTAATCCAAGGGTTAGTGATGATCGACATGAGCAACTGCTTAAGGCAAAGGAAAAAGGGAAGTCACATTCTATCACTATTGGCGATGTTGAATATGACAACGATGTGGTGGAATGATTAAGTGTTTATGTAATGGGATTCCAAAATAATATTGTATCATGGAGTATTGGAATATTTATGTATTGGTATAATGTGGTATTCAAAGTGATTGAGATATTTTTGGAAATAAGATGATATGAACATAATGAAGGGAAAACGAGAAAACGAAATGTTTAACAGTATTCATGTGCTCATGATTGATATAAGGACTAAGTGATATCATGGTTTGAGTATATAGAATTTTGAGGATTTTGGTATGTGGAAAGTGTTAAATTTTAACTGAATTCATGTTTTCACTAAGGTATTCAAGAGAATACATGATTAAGGACTTTGAATGTTTGGAATGTGACCAAGAAAACATATCTTATGATATATGGGGATCAACGATGGTATTAAATCTCTGGTAATCGTTTTCACTATGTTATGAGAGTGGACTGCAGTATTATGGATAATCCTAAATATTGAAATGGATTATGTTGGACATAAGTGAGTATTGTTTAAGGATAGAAGTTTTTTTTATTCGATATTATTGATGGGATGTTATAGTAATGTAGTTTTAGAAAAAGGACAACCTGCAGGACGGGCGACATCCCATCACGTCAGACAAGGCTGTAGGAATCGAACCCACAACCGAAGTGCGACTGTACCAAAATAAAGTAAGTATTTATTCTAATTCAAATTCTTCAACTTTAGGGAAACGATCTTGAAAACCAAAAAAAATGTTGTCCTAGTGATCTTATATCTGATTAATCAGATGGTACCTTAGATCGTCACAAATTTATGGATTTTTGATTGTTGGCTTTTCCATAGCCATGTTCTCTACCACTCTCCATCAGAACATGATGGTTAGATTTTTCTTCCATATCCATATTTTCACCTATGTGGAAACCCAGTTATTAGTTTATTTGGGTAACCATTATGTTTTATACTTTTGTTTTTAAAGATAAGTTTTGGTATTCCTTTTTACGATGTGGGTTTCTATCAAAGAAACTTTCAAATAGTAAACCATTTATAACCCCGACGAATTTCGAGGGCGAAATTCATTTTAAGGGGGGTAGAATGTAACACACCAAGATTTTATGAAAAATATTATTTTAATTTCATTAATGTATTATGTTGTATTCTACACCATGATTACCTTGCGCTATACGCAACTCCGTATTAGCTTGCAGTATACGCAACACTATTCTTGGACCATGTTACACACAATTATGATAATAGTTATTCTACGCAACATTGAGTATATATACATATATATATTAAATGTATAAATGAAATATGGTTGGATTCTGTTACACGAAACAACGAAGGATTCTTTCACAACACGCAACCCTGACTTGGATTGCATTACACGGAATCACGACCTTCCTCGACAGCGTGTGTTGTACGCAATACCGGGTTTTAATAAACAATGTTATATTGTTATAATATTGTCATCAACTAGCCGTTATGAATACTATTAACTAAATTTTGAATTTTATAACATTATTATTCATCTTACACATTTTCTTGAACATGATATAAGAACAAAATAAATTTTTCGGGTAAAATAATTATTTTTAAAAAAATGCAGTTTTGCCGCCTTTTGATTGCGCACCCACTTTAAATCTAGTTTTTGACATGTTTATAAGTTCAATTTGACAAAATAAAATTCTTCTTTGGAATAAAGAAATAAAAATTTACTTTGGATAAATTTTTCATATTATTCTGGTAACTTTCACATTTTAATGAATAGTAAAAACACGCTATATTTTAATTAAAAACAACTTTTTGCATCGTAATATATTATGTGGTTAAATTATAATATTGAATGGTTTTAAAGTATAAATAGAATATATTTTTACCATATAATATAATTTATGTCATTAGCATTGATTTTACCTTGAATTCGTAGGTTAAATCAATTCAATCTTTTGCAATGTTTTAAACAAAAACCCGTTTTTATTCGACAACGAGATTAATTTTAATTTAATTTCATCAACTTCTATGTTTTGAATTTTAAAAAATGGATTCCATATTTGGAATCAGTGGGTCCAAATTATGTTAATAGGATACTTTTTATTTTTGGGAATTATGAATAGTAACTACGGTAAATTTTATTTACCATAGTTAAAGGTAAATCGGGTAATTAAGGGTAAATATAATATTTTAAAATTACCCTAAAAATGTAAAAATCCTATTGGATGACTACAAAACGACCCATATCACCTAAGGGTCAGATTAGATTAATTTAATTAAATTTTTTCAATGAAAATAATTTAATTATTATTAAAACCAAAGAATGTGACAACATGTCACTTTCATAAATCTTATAAGTATAATAATTTTAATCTAGTGATAAACATCATGAAACATCGAACATGAATATTATACAGAAATCTAATACAATAATATACATCATAGGAATTTATTTAGAATTTTTAGGGATTAAATAATTATCATTTATTATGACAGAACGATGATGCAGTAATTGTCTTATTAATGAAATATTGACATAATTGATGTTATAAATGCCCAAATAAATGTAATTTGAGACTTTTTATGACTTACACTAATTTTCTAGGTTAATATGTCATGTTATTGTTTATTTAAGTAACTTTTTTAGAACTTATCATTCTGTTATAAATTTAATAAAAATCATGTACCAAATAGTGTCAAAATTGACATAAAATAGTTTTTAAAACAAATATTATATTATTAATTGTTATTTTATTCCTAAAAATCTAAGGTTCGGCCAAATTACTTAGATACGATTATATATATTAATAATAAACAACTTGGGGTTCTTTTGGATTGATATAGTAAGTTTATTAACCATATACGGTAAGAAAACAAAAAAACAAGGTAAAAGTTAAATTATTTAACTTAGAGTTAAATCTAATTGATAAGGTTAAAATAATACCCTAAACTTGTCTAAATCCCATTTGTTGATAGTATTTCGACCCATCCCCACTTTAGCTTCGAAATAAGACCCTTTGGAACCATTATAAACCGATTTTGACATTAATATAAAATAATATTATGAGGTATTCCTAAGGTGCCCTTCTCCTCCCTTATAAAAGGACACCTCCTCCCCCTCCTCCTCACACAAATTTGAGCACTCAAGCTCGGCCAAACCCTGCCATTTTATCCTCTCCACTTCCCTAGAAACATACTAGAGGTTCTGGTCTTCCTCAAAGACCAATTTTAGTGCCCTAAGAGGAGGTCTCAAAGAGGCGCTTCAAAGAAGAGGTAATTACCGTTACCAATTCTTTCATCTTTATTTCTTCGTCCACTTCTTCTTCTTAGGTTGTTTAATTATGAAGTAATAACATCAGTATCACTCATATACTGATATGTTATTTTAAGTATGAAACAACCCTATTTCACCATCTATCCATCCTACGGAAAAAGAAATCACCGCGCGTGTGTACGTACGGAATACCGTCTCCACGCCGTGGTGTAATCTATTTTCCACCACCACCTTACATGGTGGGTATAATGGTGTAAAGAATAACTATACATAGTTATTACAACATCATATTGATTCTGATATATTGTATAATCCACTCCAATTCAATTCAATATTTATGGAAATGATATCATCGCTCGTGCGTACGTACGGACTACCGTCTCCACGACGTGATGAGATTCATTCTCCATGTTAACCATTTAAGAATGATTATAAAGTATATATAAGAAATAATAATGAAATATATGACATTATAAAGATACTGGATTTATGTATATATATATATATATATATATATATATATGTATGTCATCTACTTACTTCCATTCAAGACAATAAGGAAAGGAAAACAACGTTCATGCGTACGTACGGACTACCGTCTCCAAGAACGGTGTTTTTCATTTCATTTATCTATATATTATATATATATATATACTGAATATATATGATATATAAATCATATTTTATATTCTGGAAGTATGTAAATCATGACATAATTAATAATAATGTCAAGAACAACAAGTCAAAACACCTACGATAAATGAAATGATTTTACCCAAAACGCTTCTTTAACATGGAATTTACAAAAGAACGGGTAATATAATGTCATAAGTGAACCATATATGATATCATAACAATGAATATGATTCTGTAATAAGTCAATGACATTATTTAAATCATTATACAGGAGGTTCGGACACATACGAAGCAAATCGGACCTAAGGTAAGGGAAATATCACAATCTCATTTTTATCCGAGATTGTTTATTCATAAGTATTTACTGGGGTGTATT
Organism: Viscum album; assembly: GCA_963277665.1. Lineage (NCBI taxonomy): Eukaryota > Viridiplantae > Streptophyta > Magnoliopsida > Santalales > Viscaceae > Viscum > Viscum album. The sequence goes on from OY728145.1 coordinate 1,856,245,471, forward strand.
TTATCATCCACATCCATGTTCCCTCAATATGTAATATTTTTTCCATCCACTTACAATAGTTTAAATCTAATTTTACCCTTCAGTGAGTTTTTATTAAAGAATATGAAAGGAATCTTTTGTCGTTTTTTTTCGTACGAGGTACTTTTTGACTTTTCCGACAAAAGTACGAAGAATGTTTTTTTAACATATACGGAATGAATGTATTTTTAAAACATTATTTTCAAGAAGCTTACTTTAAAAGTTTTCAAGTTTATTTTTAATCAACTTATTTTATTTTAAAGTCGTATGACATGTTATGAAAGGAAAAATGTTTTTGAAGAAGAAAGGATATTTTCCTCATGAATGGAGTTCAAGTGTTTTATCAAAATTATTTTCCATCTAAGATAATAAAGGGTTCTGTTTTTATCCCTATTATTACATTGATTTGATTATGTTGTGAGGGAATTATTTTTATGAAGTCATTTACCTTATATGATTTTTTTTATGATGTCACGATGTTTAAGAATCCCATTTTTATTACATAGGTTATGAAATGATGTATGGTTTATGATTTTGTGGCACACATAAGAATGGTATCATTAAGAGATTGGTGGGACATATATATCCATCCAATGCATTGGGTATAGATTTTATATCTCATGATATAGACATGGCTGGAATGGTAGGTTATACCGGTTCAGTGAAACAGGACTGAAACGAGGGTTACTCGATTCAGAAAGGGACTTTGTCCACTAAGATAGTCTTGGCAATGAGTCTTGACTAACAAGAAATGATTCTCTATGATTATGTGTGAATTCCACAAAGTTTCATGTTTTATGTTATGATTATTGTGATTACATTTCACTACCATGATTTACCCCATGTTATGAAAATAATGCTCTCTTTTCAGATTATGATTTCCAAAATGTTATGTTCTTATGAATACGATGTGATTGATATTTCTTTTGTTTACCCTTACTGAGCTTTTGAGCTCACCCTTTTATGTTTTCTTTTTCCCAGGATATAAAGAAAGGTTTTAGGTAAAAAAAGAAGGAAGTTCTTTATAGGAGATGTTGAAGATCTATCACCACGATTAGAAGAATTTATTCCGAGTTTTCAAAGACACTAAACTATTACGATCCCTGTGTGTGTTTTTGTTATGTACTAAGTATTCCGCAAAAGTAATGTAATGTCAATGTACGTCAGGCTTAGGGTCTCTACATAGCATGTCTGGGTTTTTTTACCAATGGTTCATAGAACTGTTAGTAAAACACTCTTCCCAACGGTTTAGAACCCATTGGGAAAGAGGAGATGTTGGGTTTCTTCCAAAGGTTTGGCCAAAACGTTGGAAAAAACATGGTAATTTTCAGCACTCTATAGCAACAGTTGTTTACCGTTGGGAAAATGATTTCCCAACGATTTGCCAGAACCGTTGGGATAGGGTAATTTTTCTCCACCCTATCCCAATGGTTCACTTTAAACCGTTGGGAAAAGCTTTTCCCAACGGCTTACTTCCCTACGGTTTGCAGAACCATTGGTATAACATATACCAACGGTTCTGCAGTCTTTCCCAATAGTTCTAAACTGTTGGGAAATCCTGCATTTCCAGTAGTGTAATTATATAAGATCACTTTTATTTAGAGACAATAATCGCAACATTTAGTTCCAACGGTCATATTGACCAATATTCATATAAAAGTTGAAACCCAGCGGTCTCCTTTTAATTATACTCATGTTATAAAATGAACCCATTTTGTGGAGTATAAAAATAAAATAACACACAAAATTTGGAATCAAGATTTATTCAAATTTGTTGGTCGTTAAATTCTTCCCCCCTTATGAAATTGCGTCATTGAAATTTTTAAAAAATTGGGGTTGGAAATTTGATTGAATGTCCCACATTGGAAAAGGAGTCAATAAAACTATTACCTTAAAAGAAAGAAAGGGAAGTACAAAGGTCACCTGAGATAACCCATTCGAGGATTCCATGTAGGGAAACATCGATATGGAAGAGAAAAAATAGTGTCATGTTCCGATGGAGAGTGATAGAACACATGATTAGGAGATAGTTAACCATAAGAAAATAACAAACTTGTGATGGATTAAACAGTATCTGATTTCCCAGTAGGAAACGCTAACAGACAATGTTTTTTTATGTTCTTTTTAATAATTTTGAGGAATTAATTTTCTACATAGAATAAGAACATAATGAAATATACTGACCATCAATTATAGTTTCATCATTTAATAATTTTTTACCAAAACTAATCTTTTCTCCAAATGATAATCATTCAAAAACACTTGGTCTCATCAAAAGAACGAGAATCTTCTTCTAGAGAATCTCATAATCCACAAAAGATTAACTACTTATTTCTTTTATCATTACACATTTCTCAAAAAATATAAAGGGTAAGATAAAACAACTCTTCAAAAACTAAGAATCCCATAGGAATGGAAACTACTTTAAATCATCAAAATTCCATGGTACTACCCAAAGTTCATCATAGACAATTCCATAAATAATTGTCCTTAAAATTCCAAAAAACAAACCAAAATATGATTGAACCCAAATATAAGAAGCATTTGATAACATAGTCTTACAAGATAACATTTATCATTGTCTCCAAACAACATCAACCACTCTTAACGTCTTATAACAAAAGTAACTAACTTAATCACATTTTCCCCAAGATAGGTTAATAATTTCTATAAGTAACCTAAATTTCAATAATTTTTCCTTAAATTCATCTATTCATGAAAATATAAGTCATCCTTCACTCCTCAATGAAAATACCATAGTAATCTATTTACCTTGATCGTATAGGGTTCCCAAATTAGTGAACGTCTTCCAAAATAATATTTATATTTTAATCCCCAAATCATCTATTTTTTTCAAGAAGAACAGCTTCATAACATGAACATGTGATCCATAACAGTAGATGTTTTCCTTAATGATATAAAATCATCTTAGGTAGTGAATCGATGATCTTAGAAAACATAAATGATATGATCATAGAGCAAAAACTAAAATACAACATGACATAGACAATTATTGTGAAAAATTTATATGTAATTTAGTCATCACGATCCATCTCAGCATATGACATGTATTGTTCCCTTGTCCTTGAAGATTGTTGATGCTCATCTTGCATATTATCCCTTCCAATAGAGTATTTCCTTGGATAATGTCCAACTTCACGAAATTTACGACATTGAAAAGTATAAGGTACATCAGATTGAACCTTATATCTACTCATCACATTATACATTTTTTAAAGCAATTGGATACTTTATGCCCTATCACCCCACACATAAAACATCTCCCAGTTCCGTTGTGAAATTCTCCTTGGTGCCTCTTTCCACACTTTTTGCACAAATGAAATTGGATCTTTTTTCCCTTATCATCTTTATCAGATGAACCTCCTTGAGAGTTCATCTTTTTATTCCTTAATGTATTTGGGCATTCAACAATGTACCAATTATTAATTTTGATTTTTGATAGCAGGTTTGGCATAATCAAAATATGTTCAACTTGATCTCTCATCATCTCTATCACATTAATTGGTCAATCATCACATTTCCTATCACATTGTTTGTTGGGAGATGTTCATCCATTTCCCACTATTAACTAAGAAAAGAAAGTGTAATTAGGGGACTTAAATACTTAGCCAATAATCATGAAAAATAAACTCTAAGCATAGAAGGATAAACTTTTAGAAGAAAATTATATCCTAACTTGTGATCCCCTAGGTTCAAATATAGGTTATCCATGATCATATATTCTTATGTGAATCTTTATTTTATTTTATCTTTATTCCCCAAATAATGGTTCATACTAAGCTTATGAATTTACCCTAGCATGTCCCCCGGGAGTGTCATAAAAAATAGTGCATCTAGGCCAGTTGCCGTGTACCAGTTCCCGTTTGAGTATAGCTCAAAGCGGAGTTTTCGTGTTTTCCCCCTATAGACATCTGTGCAAGAGCCCCCACTACCTGCTATTATCCAGACAGGGATGTATTTTCTTGACAAACCACTTACAAAATACTCACCAAAATACCAGGAATATTTCCTATATTTAAACTTTTCTATAGGGTTCTTCCTAAAGTTTTCATATCCCAATTTCCACAAATAACTAAACCATCATTTCATACCAACTATGACATCCCGTCTTTTTATCACATAAACTTTCATTACATTATACAAAACCGAGGATCTTTAAGGTTTAGTGTCTTGGAAACCAGGAACTTAATACATGACAACATATAAAATTCTTCTTAACCACGTGAAAGGATTCTTTATTTGTTAGTCCAATGGTCATTACAACATCTCATAACCTGGGAGCATACATCAAAGGAATGGGTGAGAAGAAGGCCTAGGAAGGAAAACAAGGGAAACATTTTACATGTGAACTTGAGATACATCAAAAGTCATGAAAAATAACATTAAGGCATGAGAAAGAGATCATGAATCATATAATAATAAAATTAACGTGTTTAATAACATGAATATATGGCTAAAACATTTAACATAGACAATAATTTTTGTTTCAACAAGGTCTATCCCCAAGGTTTCATTAAAAATTACCAAGGGTATTCACCAAGGCGTTGTTAAAAAATGGTCATCTCTAGAGATTAAGTCTTTACCCAATGCATTGGAGCGCTATCAGGGAGCACCCTAATTTTTTTCTTTATTATCATGTGATCCACATATATCATCATCAAACATTTCATAAATAACCCATATAGGATAAAAGAAATGGGTTTCAATTCATAATCATAACATTTTAAAAACTTCTTTAAAGACTTGATCATTATGTCATTAAAAACCCATGGAAAAAGGAAAGAGAGTCTCATGTATGTAAATCCCTGAATTAGAATAAAACATTTTGATATATATGTGAATACCCCTATAGAATAAAGATATCTGAGTATTCAATTAATATAATAAAAGAAATTTATTAAATGAGAATGACATTTTGAGATGAAAATTATGTAGCATAACGACAATGATACAGGGTTTTAGTAAACATTTAAAAGAGAGGGTACATGGGTCAACCACTCATAAATGATCCACAAAATAGTAGGGGAACATAATATAAAGGATTTAAGAACATGGTTATTAAATTATAAAAATATACCATATGAAACTAAGAACGTGCAAGGAAGACAAAAATAAGATTTCTCTTCAGAAAATTTTGCAGCCTAACGACATCACTTAAAACTTCAAAAATGAATTGAAGAGAAAAAATAGGGTCTCTCATAATATGACAATAAAAGATAATAATGATATATATAGTTTTCATACCCCAACATAAAAAGGAACTCTAAATAATTGACATGAAAATAGAACTTGAAAATGGAAAGAGTGAAAGAATCCCTTACAAAAATTCGACAGTCTAATGGCGCCACTTAAACATTCATAAAATGAAATGATAAGAGAAAGAGGGGGTATATTATAATATTAAAAAAAGGGAAGTAGGCTGAATATAAAATAACATCCCCAACATAATAACATGCAGCTTAATAGATATGACATAAATGAGAGTACTTTAAAAGAAAGAGAGAGGTAGGATCCTTTTCCTTGAAACGTAACTCTTAAAACATGAAGGTTGGGACCTTGATGGAATGGGGAACCATGGGAGGACTACATGGGAGTTAAGGAGACCATAACTTTGTTGATTATTATTTTGAAATGGAAATGATGAGAGAGTGGCTTGGTATTTATAGGGGAACTGAGGGGACAAGGTATTAATGGACAAGGGATACCTCATTGGGGGGTATTGGATAAACAAGTGGTATTTCCCCATGGTATCGGACACTTGGGACACATCATACCTTATATTACTTTATATAAGTCGACCATACCTTAAAATATCTCATGACATCATCATGACGCAGTTATGATGTCATTAAACATACTGAAACCCTAGAACTGTATTTTTACTATTCAGTAAAAATTCATTTTTTCAGAAAAATCCCAAAAAAATTACCTTCACATTATATCGATACTCGGAGTTCAAAAATAAATTCCATTTTATAAAAAAAATTCTAAATATTTTTAATTTAATTTTTAATTAAAAAACACTATTCACCCGAAAAAACTAATACTTGACTAAAAATTTATGAAACTGTTATTTACCTATCTTATTGAATCACATTACTTAATCATGGTGACTAAATTATATTAATACTTTATTTAAGTCAGATTACTAGTCCATTTGGTTACATTACTAATCCAAAGCATAAAATCACTATTCATAAATCACTATTCACCAAAAATTAAGTTGATCTTATTTGACTTTAAATTTCTTACTGTTAACATTTATAGAAGACCATATTTTAAAAATCATTATACATCATGAATTATTTATGGTTTACATAAGTATTTTAAAATATCTATTTTTCCAAAATTCAACAATAATACACATCCTACATTTATTTGGACATTTTTAAAATTTATAAACTTCCCCATAAAAAAAAAATCACAATTTTTATTTATCAAAGTATTACAAAAAGTAGTTACAGTCTCCTTACATATCCCCTTATAACCTCAGCATAGAACCTAAGTGTAAGGTGTGCTAAGGTGAGAAAATATGAAGGCAGCTCAGCCAACATTGCATGTGTAGTAATTTTTATCAGTTTGAACTTCTCGCGAAGGCGATTCCGTTCTAGCTTCACATGATGAAGTTCAGATTTGGTTTGGACCAGAGAAAATCCCAATGGTGCTACCTATTTCCCAAGTTCTGTTATATGGGATTGTATTTTCCCGAGACTACTGGACGAGGACATCAAATTTTATTTCTATATTAATTAAACAAGATCACTGGTTTTTAGAGACAACAATCACAACATTTAGTTTCCAATGGTCATATTGACCAATTTTCATATAACACTCAAAACTCAGCAGTCTCATTTTAATAATACTCATGTTATCAAATGAAAATGTTTTGATGAGTATAAAAATAAACTAACACAAAAAATTAGGAAACAAGATTTATTCAAATTTTTGGGTCGTTACACAGGCCGCGTAGGGTGTTCCTGCCATGGACCGGAAGTCCTACAGCAGGGCGGTGCCTCGGTCGCATGACAGTGCCTCGACTGTGGGGTAGTTCAGAGCCACTAATGGCGACGGGGGCCGTGGGGCGGAGGTGGTGGCCACGGGGCAGTGGTGGTTGTTGTGGGGTGGTGATGTAGCCTTCATCCTGGCCGGCGGTGGAGCCGGCCGCCGTTCTCATGTGCCTTAGAGGTTGGTTTCCATCCTCCTCATTCGTGAATAACACCACAAGATTTTCGGAAGGGTCGACCATATTATTTTGGCCCGTACACTTTGTGTTAGGGTGGTAGCATATTGATCATCAATAAAGAAGAACACCAAGTTACAACTTCCTGCAACGTTTCATTCCAAAACTGTAAAAGAATCCAAAGTAAGAATATGGGAAAAGTATTATCACAAAAATGATCCCCCTACCTCGTTTTCCTGATTATTTTTGTGAAAGAAGGTAGTACAGTCATCGATTTACCAGAGAAAAAGACATCCCACGTGAGAATAAATCCTGAGCGAGAAGGTAGAAGGAGTTCAGCGTTCTTCATTGGCAGAGCTCTCTTCATTGGAGAGCATTCTTTGATGTTTTCCCAATCCTCCTTATCAATACATTGCCTACAAATAAATAGAGAACCAAATAAAATATGTTTATCTATTTAATTTGTTTTCATTTACAGTTGGATTAATTAATTGGAAACAATAAATGGGTTGGGTTGGCATAAAATTCAAATTGGGGGATACAATGGTTTGGTAAAATTAATTAAGGAGGGTTAGCACTACTAATGTGGAGGAAGCTCAAGAGGCTTATCTACATTAATGAGATAGTTGAAATTGATTAGACCTCGAGTGGACCCCACCACCTTAACCTCTTATGGGAGGTTAATTTCTGGTGGTCCCCACTTCTCATCTTCCACATGGAGGGTGGTTACAACAAAATAAAATAAAACGAGTGTTTAATTTATTTTTTTTATTTCCATGAAAAACCCAAAAATTGTCTTTCACCCTCCTCCAACTGCCATCGAGGTGAAATTCTTCTTAGATGAATATCGGTGTTGTAAGTTGAACAGTCCCCTCAGATTTCAATTCCAAGAACTATTTCAAATGTAAGAAAAATCCACTCGCACATTTACAGAACATACAGAAACAAAAGTTTAGAAATACATTCAGGGCACTCCGAGCCTCGGAATCACGCACCATCAATTTTCGCAGACTCATAAAATTTCCATTTATTTTAAAAAACATTACATAGAAATTATGGGTCTTTACATTCTCCCCAACATAGGGATCTACATCCCCATAAGACAGAACTCAAACTAGGTAAAGATGTGGGGTTACTAAGCACGCATCTGAGCCTCCCACTCCCATGTGATCTCCCGGAGGTTCCCATACTGCGAGCCAATGAACACTAGAGGTATTGACCATCCAGAAAGTACCCTCACCTATCGATCCTCAATATCCATTGGAACCTCTATAAAATTCTCCCATCGTCGACATCCAACTTACTATGGTCGATTATGTGAGAAGGGTCGAGCATGTATCTCTGTAGCTGGGATACATAGAAGACGTCATGCACCTGGTGAAACTAAGGAAGAATAGATAAGTGGTATGCCACCTCACCCACTCTGTTAAGTACCGGAAATGGTTCGATGACCCCTAGAGATAACTTGAATCCTTGGAAACGTTTTCGCAAACCTCATCGAGATGAGACCCCTGGAATGACGTGATCGTCATCCTCAAACTCCAGATGTCTCTATATCCAATTGTCATATGACTTCTTCCTATACTGTGCTATCTTCATCTACTCCTCGATTATCTGAACCATCTCTGTGGTAGCCCAAACCATCTCTGGTCCCACAAGTGCTGACTCCCCTGGGTCAGTCCATCATAAAGGTGATCTGAATGGTAACCCGTAAACCGCCTCAAAAGGTGTCATCCCATTGTTGGAGTGATAGATTTTGTTGTATGCAAACTCCACCAAAGGCAAGTGATCCACCCAACTTCGACCGAAGATGAGGACACAAGTACATAACTTTTCCTCGAGGGTTTGAATGTTTCGCTCAGTATGGACATCCGTCTGAGGATGGAAGGCATTTCTCAAATGAAGTTGCATCCCAAAAGCCTCTTGCAACACTTATATATCTGGGAAGTAAAAAATGGAACACAATCGGAGACAATCAGAAAGAGTATTCCATGTAACCGCACAATCTCTTTCACATAGATGTGTCCCAGGAACTCTAATAAACACTTCTCTTTGATATGACATGTCTCATATAGTGAGCCTCTCAGATCCAAAACTGGCACATTGAGAGCTTACCATAAAGATGGTTCTTTCGGAGTGTGTCCTTTGATAGATTAAAATGATAGGCATGCCTCTACTCAGTAGCTGAGTAGATCAGAAATGCCGTTGATGAAGACTACTACAAAGCGATCAAGATATGGCTGAAATATCATGTTCATGAGTCCCAAGAACACTACTAGAGCATCTGTTATTCAGAATGGAATAACAAAGAACTTGTAGTGGTCGTACCGACATCTAATTGTCATCTTATGCACATATTTGTCTCGCACTCTAAGCTAGTGATAGCTTGATTTGAGGTCTATCTTCCGGAACCACTGTGGTCCCTTCAGTTGATCAAAGTGGTTTCCAAACCTCGGGAGGGGGAACTTGTTCTTCATGATCTCCTAGTTCAAGCACCGATAAACAAAGAAAATCCCCAAGATGCCATCCAACCTTTTGGAGAACAAAATCGATGCTGCCCATGGAGAATCATTGGGCCAGATGAATCCATTCCCCTACAAGTCCTCTAGCTGTACCCATAGATCGTGAAGCTCTGCGAGATCCGTCTTATTTGCTGGTGTCAATATCTGTGTCATCCCGGGGTAAATGTCAATGTCAAATTCCCCCTTTATGCGAGGAGGTAGACATGGGACATCATCAAGAAAATAATCCGCGTACTGGTCCACCACTACATGATAACTCGGACTCTCCACATCAACTGCTTCGAGGGTATGGTCAGCCAAAAAATTAGTGATTGACTTCACTCTCATCTGGGTAAGTCCATTAAGCGCTGTAAAGGCTCCCTTCTCACCGGTGATGGTAAACTTGGTCCCATCCATGTGGACACACCGCACCTTGCGCCGAATATGGTTAATCTTAGCATGGCTGTAGATAACTAGTAAATACCAAATATGACGTCGTACATCCTCGACGCTGCTACTAAAAGATCCCAGCTGAATCTCTTGCCTCCTAGAGTAAACTGGCACTGCCGACACTAGTGCATAGTCATCGAATCTGTTCCCATAGGAGTCTCTAGCCATAAGGATCGAGCCAATGGATTCATCAGAATCTCCGAACTCCGAAAAATGTTTGTGGAAATATAAGAATGACTGGAACCTATGACTATATGTACTAAAGATAAGGTGGAGTAGACATAGATCGTACCTCGTATCCTTTCTAGAGTTCCATGGTGGTAGGCCTCAGCTACCGGGAGATGAGATCACTCATGTCCACCATCTCCCTGTGGTCGAGGTGGACCTCCTTGTGGTAGAGGCGAAAACGTATCGAGTCATCGCCCAACACTAGATGCACGGTCAGCTCCTCTGCTACGTCCGCCTTCTCCCAGTATATCTCCTCGGTCGAACCTCTGGCTCTACTTAGGAGGTCCTTCGACCATCTGTTGAACATCCGTACGATGGGTCGGACAGTATCAAGCCTTGGGACCCTATCTACCGCGTGTGTAATGCATGACTGGCTCTATCTCATGTGCCCCGCACAACCGACCCTGAATCCTGCAATAGTCCACTAGTAGTTCTGGTCCTCTTGGATCTCTGTGACATCTTTCTACTGCCAGCTACAGAAGACTCCACTTCACATCGACTGGTGGTAGGTCTCTCTTCTAGAGACTGCATAACAATGAAAATCTCCAATACATGGGATATCTATAACACCCCATCATGTGTTGGGATGCTGTGTGAGGTCACTGAAGCCCTGACCTCCAGCCTGAGCCCATGCTCCAAGGTTTGGGCCTTGATGAAAGGCTCCCGCATCATATCGGTGGAGTAACATGAGAGATAAGTGAACCTCGTTGAGTATTAAAACACAATCATGTTTCCCTACTGTAGATAATGTAGATCCTGAATACACACTTCCTGAAGAGTCGATGGAACAAACTCTGCCAGAAATAGGCTCTCAAAGACTGCCCAGAGAAACGTTACCTCTTTGTTATCCTAGAGCATCATGCTCCATCATCTACTTGCTGCTTCCAGGAGAAGTATGGAGACAAGGATCACCATGAGATCAGGTGGAGTCCATACCAGTTAGAAAACTCTCAACATGTCATCTATCCAATCCTCAGCAGCATGTGGGTCCATCTCTCCCATGAACCTCAGTGGCTCTGGTGATGTAACTCGTGCAATGCACTGAAGCGGCGTGCACAGTCTACTGCAAGGGCTGGTGTCATTAGTGGACCAATGGTTAGTGGTACCACTGATGCCTCTGCTGGTTCCTCTACTAGAAAAGGGAAATTCACCGAGTCCTTGTTGCTCAGCGGGATAAAAATGCATTAAACTCTCGGAACCCTAGTCAGCTGTCTGCATAGAGGCATCCTAAAAAGAAATAGGTGTGAACTGTTAAAAGGTTATACCTGGTGAGATGACATGGTCATAAGTAAAACCTAGTGATATTACTTAAGATATCACAAAGAAAACTCTTGAATACACACATACAATCAGTGTTTTCATGCACTACGTCGAAAATTAGAAGTTAGGGTCGGTGTGTAAGGATACACCGGCCGCTGCACCAACACTAGATTCCCAAAACTGATAACCACACTCACTCCATTTAACACTATAACTGTTAAAATGAAATTTTAGAGTCTTATGTTCTGATATAGAACCAACTCCTCTGAAACTAATTTTTCACAACCCATCCCCCGCGGCCCATGCTGTGACTACCCCAACCCCGTCATCGATAGGCCAGGGGATGGAGACTAGCATCGAAGCCGTATTCCCTAAAAATGGTAAGGAATTTCATTTATAACATGCAAACTCACGTAACCAAGAACAAAACAAGATATGAACATAAGAAAATAGTATAACCAAAAGAGTGCTGACTGTAAAAAGGGTCCAAAATACAAGCCCAACTGGAATGTACAAGTACAACTTAAAAGATACAACTGAAGAAATAGAAAAGATAGCTACTGGAACGTCCTCCGATTTTCCTACCTAAAGGGTATGAACAAATTGCCTCCTCAGCACTCCACATCCACCCATATCCTCTTCACACTAAAACGCTTTATCTTCCACCTCCAGGAACCGTCTTGTCCTTGTACTCTCATTCTCAGTCAGCACTGTACGTCATCTACATCTAACACAACAAGGTGTATGCATTACACGTATAGGGGTGAGTATAATGATACACAGTATGGACCCTAGGACCCTCTAGGTCTCACAAAATCCACAGAGGATAAATCACACTGCATGAAATCAACAGATAATTATACTTATGTATATGTCCATACATTTACCTAAGTTATAATTTAATCCATCTCAATGATGAGGAAAAACAAAGACGTACTGACTCAGCTCGTACACAGATTTATTCTAGGGGTAGTATCATGTATCCTTCCCAGTCGAAATGTCGAACACCTCACCTGCTAGAGAACTCCTCCTCTATCGAGTACAGTGGGCCTGCCGCATCTGAGAGTGGCACATCCCACTAACCTTGGACTACTGAGGTACTCCTCCTATTGTGTACCGTGGGTCTTACGCATCACACAGAGGCGCTCTCCATCGTGGGTCTATCGCGTCACACAGAGGCGCTCCCCATCGTGGGTCTGCCGCATCACATAGAGGCGCTTCCCCTCGTGGCCTGCTGAGGTACTTCTCCTGTCGAGTACCACGGGTCAGCCACGTCTCCAAGTTGCTACCCACCGTGGGTCTTCTGTGTCACTAAGGCACTCCCCCAATAGGCCAATCGAGTCACTCTGAGTCGAAATGGTCAGGAGTCTCCAAGTCTCATCCAACCACTGGTTTCCGGAACTATGCTTTCTCATCTCCGGGAGGATCCATTCCACGAGCTGCTGGTCGATAATCCATCTTCCATGAAATCCCACGAATGAGTATCTCAATGTTTGGACAAGTCATAGGGTTCTCAATGCAACAGACGGCACATCAATCGAACGTCTGTTCTGTGATTTATTAGCCTTTTAGTCTAAGGGGCACAGTTGGATTCATGATCGATCCAACTAGAAAATTCCCCATCTTAATCAAAAACTCTTGGGGGGAATAATCAAAGGGATCATCTCACTCCACGATTTCCAGCACTGCTGACGGTTCATCTAACATACGTCGAACCCGACATAACGTGAGGGCTGCGAGGGTGCCACAGGGGCGGTTCGGCTAAGGATGGATTGAGACTGTGAGGTAGCCGTGCGGCCGCACGAGTTTTCATTCCATCTACATGGAGGCGGTCCGGCCGTGGGTAGTTGGACCGGCCATGGGGCGGTGGACCGGTCACGCAGCGGGCGGCAGTCCGGTCCTGGGGTGTGGTCCGGCTACGGGGGGCGGCGGTCCGGCTGTGGGAAGGTGGTCTTGCTGCGGGCATGCGGTCCGGCCACTGGGCAACAGTCTGGCAGAGCGGGGCGGTCCGGCATTGGGTTGGAGCCTCGGACGTGGGGCGGCGCCATTGCGATGTCGCCTTCACCGCGGCCGGTGGTGGAGTCAGCCGCCGTTCTCGGGCCCCTTCATGGTTGGTCTCCATCCTCCACCTTCTTTAAGAACACAACTAGATTTGAGAAAGGGATGGGACATGTTAGAATGGACCATACCCTCCGTGTTAGGGTGGTATAAAATGGAACATCAAGAAATAAGAACATCAAGTTTCAACTTCCCACAACATTTCATTCTCAACCCCAAAAAAACCAAAGTAAAAATATGAGAAAAGTATTATCATGAAAATAAAACCCCTAACTCATTTCCTTGATTACGTTGGTGCAAGAAGGTATTATGGTCTTCAATTCTCCATAGATGAAGACGTCCCATGTCAGATGAAGTCCCATAAAAGAAGGTTGAAGGAGGTCGACATTCTTCATTGGAGAGCTTTCTACCTATTTCTAACAAACCTTCATTTCCAACACATTGCAAAAAAAATTAATATCCAAACAAATAAAATTTGTTGATCTATTTAATTTGTTGGCCATCAAAGCTGGAATAATTAATATTTATTAATAAATTTTTTTCATTGGAATAAAATTCAAATTGGAGGATTCCAACGGTTGGTACAATTAATTAAGGAGGGTTGGAACAGTTAATGTGGGGGAAGTTCAAGAGGATCCTACACATTGATGAGGGAGTTGAAGAGGTTTAGAGATTATGTGGCCCCCACCACCTTAACATCACTTGGGATTTTATGGTCAGGTGATCCCCACTTCTCAACATCCGCATGGAGGGTGGTTACAATAAAATAAAATAAATCGTTTGTTTATTTTATTTTATTATTTCCACGAAAACCGCAAAATTTTCGTTCACCCTTGAAAAAATTCCATCACAGTTAAAGTCTTCTTTAGTGAATACCGGAGCTGCGAGTTCGACGGTGCCATTAGATTTCAATTCCGAGCACCGCTTCAAATTTTAGAAAAACCTACTCGCACATTTACTGAACATACTCGAACAAAAGTTCAGAAATTCATTTCGGGCACTCCGGGCCTCAGAATCACCCGCTGTCAATTTTTGAGGACTCATAAAAGTCCCATTTATTTAAAACAATTACAGTTAAATTCCAAGTCTTTACAAATTATATTCATTTTTGATAATTGGATTGGTGTTTTACAACTCTCATGTGAAAATTATCTCCACTACTAAGACACTTTCTTTGTAGTATAGAGAATCCATGGGGGAGAAAATCTATAAATTTTTTATTATAGTTTAGTATTAATAATGATGAGGGTTTTTTTCACAAATAAATAATATTTTATAGTACTTGGAATGTACTTATATAAATTTTATCCTATTATAATCAGATTTTAAAATAATTACATTTTGTGTTTGTTTATAAAAAAAATCCACCCACGTAAATTCATGTACAAAATAACTTAATGAATTTTTGAAAAATAGTTTTTCAATAAGAAACCTGAATCACGAGCAGAACGAGTGTTTTCTAAATTTTTAAGTGTTTTGTGAACTTTTCAAAAAAAAATCTCAAACAAAAATTTGGTATAATCACTGTTCAACTCCATTTCCCAACAATATAATTGATTGAAGGTCAATGCTTCATCTCCTCCACAACCACAATCCCCACCTTTTCCTCCTCTGTTACCTTGGTCTGTGACTCTGAATGTTTCTCAACCACTGACCCTACCTCTTATTTTTCCACTACATTTTACTCTACCACTACCACTATAATTTCTTAACAATTTTATTGTTTATAAGAATATGCCTCTAAATATATTAATTAAATCAATTACGCATCTCCTATAGAAATTGATCAAATATATATATAATCATTCTATCTCTAATTATTCAAATATAAAATATATTTCTATGGTCATTTCCCATACTAGGTCACAAACTTAGTAGCTAATCACCTAAATTTGATTTTGGAAAGCATTTAGACATCCTAAATGCTGCTGACTCATCTTAAAAAAAACTCACTTATACATTTGAGTATGAAGGTTGTTGGAAATCAGGGTACAAATGAGAATATATATATATAATGATTAATAAATGTTTTTAATGATAATGTAATTACCTTTGGATATTTTCTATATTTAGATGTTGGTATTTTCAGTTTTCATGATCTCTCTCATAAATTTCCAAACGTAATTCAAAAAATCGATGCCATTATCTTTCTTTGGAAAAAACACAATCATATTCCAAAATAAGAAAATTTTTAGGAAATATATTTTTCTAGTTAAATATTTCAATACATAAATTTATTTATTTTCATTTGTAGTCGTCCATAGGTTTTTTTATTAGGCACTTACTTGATTCTATGATTTATCCTATATTTAGTGACCTCCCTAACATAGGAAAATTCTTTTAAAAATATATATAGAAACATTGAATTTAATTTTTATAGATAAAATAAATATTGTATTTATTTGGAAATTCACAAAACAAATCATGTGTGACCTATTTGATTAATTTCCATTCATTGGATCAAAAAACAATATGTGGGGTATCCTGCTAGACTACGATCAATATCCAGAAATTCCATTGAATAAAATTAGTAATGAAGAAAGTAAAAATATATTTTATGTGATTAGATTGTAGAGTTTTAACTCTGCATTTTAGGTATAAAATAGTGTTTTTCCTCAATTAATTTTATTCTCAAATGTATCGATTAACTCATATATTTTATTCCCAATTTCTTCCTTATTCAAATAATTTTTTTCCATTGAAATGATACGTGGAATAATGAATCCAAATAGTTATTCACATAATTTTCCTTATATATTATAATAATACAAAATACTGTAGAAAATATGATTATTTTTTATCTTTAATAAACATATTAGCTAACTATTTTGACAGATGAATTAAAAAAATGTACATTTTGTTGTATTCACAACTGAGGTACCCATACATTCATGCTTGAGAATATGAATTATACTCTCGAGACCAACATTATCTATCCTAGAAGTTTCATAAATTTTTTCTTCATATGCAATGTAAGAAATATTTTCATCATTAAATGTTATATCTTTAGGATTTTTTTATTATAATAAGTGCTTCTCTAGAAATAGTGGGGAGAAGGTAATCATGGATAGTCATATTGATTTCTTGGACGATTCACTAGATTGTCTTGATCTACCCTTCTATTTACCCATATATTTATCCATATGTAATATTGCAAATCACTTAATACTATTTTTCATCAACTATATCATGTTTCTCATATGATTTTTTTTAATTCATAACTCATTTAACATTATAATATTATACATACATGATATAAAATTTCTAATAGCACCATTGATCATTGTAATATCTGGATCCTCAATTGGAATATGAAACTCAAAATTCATCTTATGAGATAGAAAAAATATATAATCTCGTGTGATATATTGGGTGTTCTTTCTAGTGTATGTTGTCTGCCGTGATATTATACACCACAGTCTCGTAAGAAGGCATTGCAAGAGTGTTGACAAATAAAAATCACATAAAATTTTACCCTGTAGAATTTTAGTAAAATAAATTTATCAAAATTTGTTTGATTCACATTTATGAGAAAGTGTAATGAAAAAATGTATTAACTTGTCTATGGTATGCATTTATGTGGAATTACTAGACTCTAAGCTAGTGGGTTTATTTTGTTCTTCATATGCATACTTTGTTCAACTATAGTTTCACTATGATCATTTTTTATATATTGTTCTTCCAAACTAGACTACACAATAATATCATTAATAACATCCTCTTGATCCTACAATAATTTGACAAAATAATATTTATCTTCATTTACATTGATCTTTATTAGAATACGATCAAGGAGACACTCAAAAAAAACTCTAATGTGATCATATTGTTCTAACCGCTTCAAAGATAATGAAAGTAGTTTTTCATCTAGTACATTTGCTACTAATTCATGAGTCTAAAACAGAAAAAATATAAATATAAATATATAAATATATTTATGAAATTGAATTATAATTCATAATTAATATATATTATATCATAATTATAGAATTTTTCAATACTTCTTCTGTGTTTTCATCAACTTGTTTACCCTCCTTATTTACACGAGCCTCCTCCTATAACACATGACATGGAATATAATTGGATTCATATTTTGATTCATCAATATTAATCTAATCAAATAAACATATATTTTTCCATATCAAATTAAAATTATATTGTTTATTAAAAATAAATATCAATTTATTCTCTAGTTTAGCATACCACATTCTTTCTTTTCGATAGGGGCATATTAGTTTTGATAAAAATTATTTATTTCAAGAACTATTGTGTTATTTAATAAATTAATAATTAACAATCAAATTTGATAAAATAATAAAAGTAAAATAATATTTTATATACTATAACACACATTTAATGATTTTCCATCATTATGACTGAAGATATTATACCATGTTTCAGATTTTATAATGTGCAAACAACTAACTAGTGGGCGGGGATTTAATTTCCCCTTAGAATACCTAAGATATAACTTGGTAAAAAGAGCTAGAAAGCCAATATGTTCATTTATAGTCTCCATTAGGTCAATTTTGTTATTTAAATTTTCTAAAATTAATGAAATATTTAAGGAATGATGAAAATTAAATCAATGAAACATTGTGTAATTTTTTTGTAAAATAGGGAAGCTATATCTTAAAAATAATTTTTTTTCAAAGTCCTTCATTAATTAACAGCCAGATGTGGCTTCAAGAATTGATATAAATTTGATAACTCGTCATCATTGTTCCCATATCATATCAAATTAAAATCAAATTTTTTCAGTCAACCGGATGGCCATGTTGATTCCAACTAGCTAAAAAGTTTATAGCATTATTTATTTCCTTGATTATTTTCTTCAACACAATGATGTCGCAATATTTTTTTCATCAACATGTTCTAGATAGCCTAAAGATTCTATTGAATTATCATTATCAGTATATTCTTCCATGGCTTTGGTAACATCTCCGGGTGAAGAAGGCAGTATTTTCATGAGTATTCAAACATTTAATTTGTCTTTTTAAAAAAATGTAGATACATGGAAAATAATTTTATATGGTTCATGTCTATTTTCTATTAAAAACATGATTAACTCTTTAACTACTTCTTAATGCTATTTTTTTAAACTATTAGTGTGTATCCATTTTGAAATAAATGGGAAATCAAATATAACAAAAGAAGTAATCCACTATGGTAGTTGATATCCTCTAAATTTATATAATTTTGAAAGTTATAGACAACTATAACCCTCATAACCATCACCTCCCGAACAATTATTATAACATTTTGTTGCTTGAGACTCATCCTACATAACTTTTGGAAATAATCATTTGTGTTTTAAACTAATATGAGTTGTATTCGTCCCATACCGGGTGCCAGTGATCATTTGGTATGATTACAGATCATAGTAGTTCAATAAAATTATAATATATGGGGAATGAGTCTCAAGAAACAAAATGTAATAATAACTATTCAGGATATGAAGCTGATGCAGATGATAGTTTTATCCTAATATTTTCTAAATTACCACATTTAATTTAAAATTTAAAATCTTATCTCAAAATTCTAAATGGTCCCGGAAACTGTCATAAGAACATAATATTATCCCCACTTTTATATAGTGAGCTTAATCTATGTTAGTACTATTTTCCCTAACATGAACCTCAAATATAAGACCTCTATGTCCACATAGGTTCTTGGGTTGGATGAGAGTATAGAATGAGACAAATAAAAACTAATAGGGACTCTGAAACATAATTTAATGCATATATTATATTATATGTTCCAATTAGTAACACTTATAATACACATGTAATTCAAGTCATTATTTACCAACCAGGACAACAAGATGATCAAATGTACGGACATAATTTCATACTGTTAAATTATACTAATAGTACCATAATTTTATACCATCGTGTTTCCCAAACATTTAATTAAGTTGAAAATTAATAGGTTCACATTTTATTCAAAGAAGGAGAAAAAATTATTTATCTCCCTATCAAAATAACCACATAATAGGTACCATGAGAATTGACCTCAGACCCCATCATCCAAGAATATCCCTCATGGATAACCATCACATGCACATAATGAATCCAAATCATTAAATACGAGTAACATATTAATTTGTATTAAGAAGTTCATTTTAAATATTTGGAAGCCTTAAAAAAATTGGGTCCCTTATGAGAGAACCACAAAATGGGTTTCACCATACATTAGTAAAACCTATCTTTTAAAAGACTGCAAATAAGAACATATAGGAATATGAATGTCATGTCACCCTCACTATAGCCCTCAATTAATCTCTAAAACTTATATAGTAACTCACATTCTAATATACCATACCAATAACCCAAATAGTCAAATATACAATACTCAAATATCATCCATGTTAGACATTTATCAATTTTATCAATGATAATTCATTAGATAATCTCATAGTCCACATGCCATAAATCATTACTCACACACCAAAAATATCTTCTAATAGTAATCTATATGATAAACTAATCCATTATAACCTTTACATGTTTTCCCACTAGGTTTGAATTGACTATGTATGAGATAATACCACATATCTAATCACAACTAATGTGATCATATAATCTCTCTTACCACATCACTCCCCTAAGAAAAACATATATATTTGATTTCTTACAATGTCATACCCTTATGGTATACTTCCATTCTCCATGATTATCCTCACTTGGCCTCACATAATATAAGCTGTATACTAGTAGAAATTAATTTAAATGGTGATATCCTATATTCTAGGACCATGTCACACATTATTCATGATGAATTGACCATATAGAATATATTTACAACCATCAATACCTAATTCCTCTCTCAAAGGTCACTCTCACAAAATGATATATGAATATCCAATGATTTCCCCATTAATCTTATATTTCAATATCCCTTAGGATTTTCCCAACTAACCACCTCAAGGATCAAAAGGTAAAGAAACCATCAAGTGTGACTACAGTCACCCCACTATGTATGGAGTGGATATTTTATTCCAAATACTTGTTACCCATTATACATCATTATCATAAACCCATATTATGACCCACTATGGTCTTATTTCCCCAATGATATATTCCTACAATTCACATTTCATATTAACATGCATGTAAAACATTTCATGATAATTTTGGTACCAACCACATGTATTATGAAGTTAACCATATGGGTATAACTTTTATAATTCAATGCTAGCCTGCTATATTGATACTCAATAAAATATGCCCATATATAATCAATTAAATAATAAAATATGTAATTATTAAATAATTATAAATATAATCCATAATTAATTTTCCTAGTAAGGACTACGGAAAACCCACCATAGAGGGCCACAATATAAAAACCACAACCAACATCTAGGTAATCAACCATGAAATTATGTAAAAAATATTATTTTAGAAAATATAATAAAAATGGAAAATATCCCTTTAATAACTTATTAGAACATTTACCAATTCCGAAAATGGAATAATTTAATGTAGATGGAGTTGAATTCTTAGTATTGTCAACACATTGAATAGTAGACCTCTCACTATGGGTGGGACTTACTATATCATTGTTATAATTGGATGAAGGAAATGTCCATCATACATCCTTCTAGTGATGGGTATTTCACCAAATTGATATATATTATATAAGTTGATTCCTAACTCACATTGTTCTAAAATTATGTTGTTTATTCCATAACACCGACATCTAAACATATTTACGAGAATCTTAAATGGTCAGTAACTCACTAAGTAGAATAGAATTACTTCCACATAATGGAAAAATAACCACAACCATTCAGTGAAATCAGTAAAACTATGATGAACCAAAACATGCAAGGCTCACTCAAAAAAATAACCAACGCCTGTCAAAAAAATACCATGAAGAACCCAAACAAGCAATCAATGAGTGAGGAGGAGGATAAAATAACATAATTGGAATCAATATTTGATTCATTTGAGAGAAAGTAGATATATCATGCGAAAAATATTGGACTTGTTTGAGACATGGATTCATTTGAGACTTACTTCATTTGAACCATTGATTCGAGCATTGGATGGGTTAGAGAATTTATTTTACCCTTCATTCAAGCTATGATTTGAGGAGAAAGATTGTAAGCTATAGGGGGCATTTGTGGAAGTCTACATATAGTGTGATTGAAACTATCGTTGATAGGGTCCATTGAAGAGATCAATAGGCTTTTATTATAACATCGAAAAATAGGGATAATTATACAACTTATCAGTGCTAAATTAATTTGCATTGATAAAATATATCTTTATGAGTGCTAATGACGTGTTTATAAAATCCATTGTTATCAGCTACAAAACAATAGCACTAGTAAATGATTTATAATTATAATTATAAATTGAAAATTTAGTAATTTTTTTTAGAGTAATATATTTATTTATTATACAATTATAATTATTTAAATATATCATTATTTATTTATAGTTATTTAAATACTTTTTAAAAAAATTAAATTTTTTATTTGTAATTATATATGTATAATTTTATAAATATAGTAAATATTCATTTATAAACACATTTTTAATTAGGTATGTATATTTATTTATATATTTATATCATTCTATATATTTATATATATTTATATAAATTTTAATATATATATATTTATATATATAGTAAATATATTCATTATATAAATATATTTATTATAAATTCATAAATATAAATATATGTATATAAATATATATATATTAGGTAAATAAGGGTAAAAATATAGTAAATCAACCACACATACCTCACCCCTAATGGGAAGGTCGATACCCACAGGGATAACACAACTATTAATGGCCCGATGAACCTTAAAATTTATGCCATGATAGGCCTATAATTACATAATATAAGGTCTGTTACAAGTATTTTCTTCTTCATCACCATGACTCGTCACTGCATGTCAACCTCCATAAAAAACGATCCTCCCCTGTATTCCATCAATTTGAAAATACATCATCTTGCTGGAAATCACAGCATTGCCACTAACAACCTCCAAACCACCACCCCCACTACATAGAAGGGTTCACCAATCCCATTAAAACATGAACTAAAACCCTATGTATAATCATGAGGACACACCATTAACCGTCCTTGTTGAACATTCTCTCCTAGCACACTTCTTTATGGCACATGACATAGACGTCCATCCACCACTCGCCTACTACCCATCGAATGGGAATCCACCTCACACCATGAACTGCCCCATTAGCCTCCAGATAATGTCTGACACCATCCGTCACTTCAAGCAACTTCTTTATAACCCATCGATGCTGCATGTCTCAAACCATGCCACTCTCTCCAACTCTGCCTGGAAATCGAGGTCATCGTGTGTTAGCCTTCATTATGTGTCATTGTATCGAGTCTACCCTACAATGCTCGGCCACCGTCCATACTCCACTATGTCATCTAGTCGTCATGCAATGATGAACCACCGTCCATGCACCATTCAGTTGTCATGTTTCCCTCCATAGTCGGGAACTTCTGTTCATCCACAATCACTACACAACAATAGAAAGTGTCCATATGACCCCCCGCAAACAATGCCCACCCAATTTAATTAGGCGACCTCAAATTGAGTGTGAATCAAAATTTTCTCAATATATTATTTATATATTTATATAATTATATTTATAGTAATAATTATATGTATTTATTTGATAAATATATATAATTATAAATTCAAATATAGTAAATATATTAATTATCTATATGAAAGTACAATAATTTTCTAATTATTTAAATATATATATATATAAAGTTATCTATAAATATATAACAACTTTAAAATAAACATATTTAGATATTTATAATTCTAAATTTCTAAATTTATAAATATATTTATTTTCAAATATTAAATTTCAAATATTTATATACAAATATTTATTTTAAAAAAATTAATTACAAATATTTATTTAAAAATGGTAAAAATTAAATAAATTCATGTTAAAATTGAGTCTAATAAAAATTATTAAAAATGAGTACACTTTAAAATTATTGAAAACTGGATATGGTTTTCCAAGTTGATATAAATAATTTAAAAATTTGGATATATATTGAATTAATCATGAATATATGTTGAAAATATTAAAACATTGTAAATAAATATATGTATATAAATAACAAAAAATTATTACATTCCCAAAATAAATATTAAAAATGAATTAATAACTAAATATTATAATATTTTAAAAAAATAAATATTTGTATTCCAATTAAAAACATAATATAAAAAATGTATAATGTTTTTATGAAATTATAATATTAATATTAATATTTAAATAAATTGAAAAATATTAGGTGTATGTGTTTATATATATAGATATATATATAAGATTTCATTTACTATATAAATATTTGAGTGTGTGCATTATATACTATTTTTTTACATATATGTATCTAAAATGAATATGAGACACATTTGATATATATTTAATTGAAAAATAAAATGACCTTGAGCTATGTTCATAGCTCAATGCAATTAGTATGTATTTTTAATTAATGTAAATTTTATATAATAAACAATTCTTCATTAAATATATGACTAATTTAATATGTAATCATAAAAATTTTGAAATATATTTAATCATATTTTATGATATATTATGCATATATATATATATTTACTAATATAAAAATATATATGAATATATATCTATATTAAATTTATTAATTATGTTTAAAAACCTTAAAAAATGAACAAGGTGTTAATATGTTTTAAATTATTATATTTTATTCAGTTTTTATAAATAAATTTAATATATATTATTTATTACTATATATAATTAATATATATATATTTCATATGTATTTATTTTTATTAATTTTTTTCATTAGTAATTTTTTTTAATAATTTCGTAATTTATTCATTTTTTGTTTTGATTAATCATTCAAATTTATTCACTATTTTAATTACTAATATTTATTCATTTTATATAAATATATAATATTTATTAATATATATTTCTAATATATATATAATTATTATAATTATTCATTTTATCAATAATATTTTAATTAATAAAATCGTTAATATTTTTCTTAATTTACACATTTGGATTTTTTTATAATTATTTTATTTTATTCTTTTTTGATATCTATATATTTAATAAATAATATTAATTAATATGTATAAAATATATATATATATATATAATTTATTCATTTTTATCATTAATTTTTTATTTAATAATGTTTCTATTTATTATAATTTTTTTAATTTTATTTTTTATTTGTTTATTTTTTTATTTTATTATCACTATAATGAATGCTAAAAAAGAAATAATAATGTGTACCTTTATCAGTGCTAAAAAAATCAATGATAATGTGTACTGTTTATTAGTGCTTCATTAAAGCATTAATAAAGGGTACCCATTATTAGTGTTTTTTAAGTGTGTTAATGGTCAATTTTGTAGTAGTTTTATCTACATTTTATTGATTTTTAGAGTCTATGAATCTCTATGTAATCAATTTCAATTGTTTTAACAATCATGCATTTAATATTATATATTCATTAAAAATGTGGCAAAATAATATAAAAAAATATATTAATAAATAAGTATATATAAATAAATATAAATTTATTTATATATTAATATACTTATAAATGTATATTTATTATATTTATAAAATCATTTGATTATAACTATATATATATATATAATGTTTTTGAAAGGATACTTATAATTATCAATTTAAATACATATAGAATTATATTAAATTTATTTACATTAAAAATATATTTATTATATTTCTATTTATATATATTTATATATTATAAAAATAGGTATGAGATCAAGTTTGAAAGACAACCCATAGCCATAAAATATATATAAATATTAAATGGTAAAAAAGGAGGAGAGAGAAAAAATATCGTTCATACCCTCCATCATGGGAAATGTAATGTGGATCAAGGGGGTCAAGGTCATTCAGATAATAATACTCTGAGTCGTCAGTATCATGATAATTTTCACACTTATACTGTGAGTTCTTCATATTGAAGATCACATAGTATCTCCCCATGATCATTTCCTTCTACGGAGTGAGATGAATTTGTGTTTCCTTTGTAGAAGACCTGGTAGTCACTGTTCAACCATTCCCTCCTTTAATATCCTAATCATCTAGTCCACGCCCCCAACCATGACCTTTTAGATGATGACCCAGTGACTAGGATTTATATTGTTGACATGTCCCTTCCAATTAATCCAATGTATGGTAGTCCATATCATGGATACGAATACCCATATAAGAATCATAAAGACTATTCCAATTACCTATTAAACCTTCATACATTTAAATTGGACCAGAACACTCTTATCATGTCATTATATTTTGGGAGTTAGGAACATCAAAATTGTATGAGGTAAGAACATTCATGTCAGGGAAACTATTCATTGAAATAGATATTTATTTCCTATAGGAGAGCCTTTAAATGCCTTCACTAACCATAGTTTTCCTCCCTTCAGATAACTTCATGTTAGCATAATCCACATAACATATCATAGGGGAATAAAAACCCGATATAGTTTTGTTGTTTCTTTTTCTTGAAGAATGCCATTGTTCCTAAAAAGAATGTTCATCATCCACATCTTGAATTACAAATTCATTGACATCTTTACCAATCAATGTGTTCATATAAGTGATCTCGTCAAAAATAATTTGATTGTGATCAATAAAAGGAATAAAATTTCATTGATTGACAACTAATTATATTTATGAAATATCATCCCATGCCCAATTTATGATAAGGTAAAATCATGATCACTAACTGTTGTATCCTTAAAAATATTCCTAATCTCCAGAAAAATGGGGATTTCCTACTGTTGTTATAGTGGTTGTGAAGAGGCACCATGCATGGTCTTTCCCTCTAGGATATCCTCATCATGCTTTGTTCAGGTGCTCAATTCATTGGTAGGTTCCTTCACAGGCAAAAATATTTAATTACAATGACTTGTGTCATGCCCATTGGATGAACTATTTGAACAAGAGTCAATCCTTCTTCAAATCTAATGATCATAGAAAATTAACCTACAATCATAGTATATCATTATCACTTTTTTATAAAAAAACATTAACTTAAATGTCATCAGAATTAGTTGTGAGAAAACCTTTATCCACCATTGTGAAACCAAGATCACCCTCAACCAAAAATCGAGCGTAGTTCCCAAACCGCATGAGCTATGTTTCTATTTCTTGTTAAATAGGTATTCCAATTTCCAGCACTATGTCATACAAATTTTTTTTTACTCTAATAATTCCAAATTAAGACAAATATATCCACACCATATTTAAGACATAAATTTTATACCTCTAGATAGTTAAAGCTTCAATCAAATTCATGAATGTGTAGGACACCAATCTTGAGAGAGATTGAGCCAAGCCCCTATACATGACACTTCAAATTATCTGTTCAAGTTCTCAGGGAAGTCCAAAACTATCATCACTCCCCCTCGACCTTCTCTTTGACGAATAAACCCTCTCATATCCTAATAAATGTTATTTATTTACTCTTATATTATTTTTCAATTTCATTATACATTCCTCGACGATGTTGGATCATCTCCCTCAACATACTTGATGTGGAACCTTCATGAGTAGCCACATCACACAAACTGGATATAGCTAAACCCATATTTTCTCGTTCTTGGACATGATTCAATTCATTTGGGATCATGGAATACTTCTTTATTTTGATGCAACCTATAGCCCTAGAATTATCCTTCTTCTCTATGTTGATATGTAGAATTATGGATTTTGTCCCTTTTCTATGTTTTATTCATCTTCATATACTGTTACCTACATGTAATGGTACATTTTCATAAAAGATATTATCATTTTATAAATGATGAGAGTCTCAATTTTGAAAAAATACATGAGGTACATTTGAAAATCTGTCAGCATAAAAAATGATATATTGTTTTCTTTATAGTTAATAAATATTCATATTATCTTTAGGAGTATATATTAATACAACATAAAGTGAAAACCAGCGAAACATGCTTTATTTTTAGTAACCCTTTATCATTTTCAAATATGTTTATTATTTTGAATCAAAATAAATTGAAAACATAACGTATGCACTATGCAAGGTATTTGCGTAGAAAATAAATACCGATGGACTCCTAATAATGTCAATAATTCAGTGCTAAAATTATACAATTTAATCATATAAAATATATATTTCATTATTAATTACTTATTTAATTTTGTTTTTTAGGTAGCACTAAATGCAGATCAAATTACCTTTTGATACCAAAATTGTTTATTTTTTATATCCCATGCATGGATTTTTATTAAACTATCAACACATGATGAATATTTTAAAATTTTATCCCAATAGAACCAATAAATTATAAAAAATAATTTAATTATATTATTCATTTTGTAAGTGAATTGTAAATTTGTTATGATATTGGGGATTATTAAATATACAAAAAGTCAAGGGAATAGGAGAGTGATGTAACATAAGAATCCAATTGGTTTCATCAAATAGAAACTTATTAATGTATTATTGTATTATTTAAATATCAAAACATATTTCTAAAAAAATTACTATTTTATTCTAATGTATGTGATGTGTATAAAGAAAGATAATGGAAATGATTTTTTATATTACATTTGAAAAATTATACCTGATATCATATACCATCAAAAGACTAGCATCCCCAAATTTGTACTTTCTGATGGAAAGTATATTTTCATTAAAACAGTTTTTCATCATTTGTTTGTATATATTATCTAAATAATAAATACATTTCCAAAAACCAACTTAGTGAAAGGAATAAGTAAATATGTTTAGAACTGAGTTGATAGAGTACATCGTGTCAGAATGTTTTATGATAGATAATTATGTTGATTACCTATTATGCTTGTTATCTAGTTTGAGCAGTGTACTTATAGATACATTTTGGATGTGAATCATTAGTATAAAATTGCTTATATGTTATATTTACTTTTTCAGAAGGATAAATATATTGGAGGGTTAAGCTATATGGATTTTTAATGAGATAGTAACATGTTCGAAGCTACTCATGCTCGTGAGAGATTAGACTTTGAGGCTGGAAATGAGATAATAATGATAGGGGAATTAGGAAAAATGGATTCATACTTCATGAAATGGTGATTTCCATGTACTTATTTAGTTTATTTTTTATCATTTTATCAACCAATTTTATGTAATTTTAATATTATATTAATCTTATAGACATTTTTAACAGATCTTTTGGGATGTCATACTATTCTATCAACTATCTACAAATAGCAAGAAAATAGAGAACATATTCATATCAGATTGAATATGAAAAATCATACTTCTTAAAATAATAAGTGAATCCCGTGGCCTCATCTACAAAATTTATGATCCAAATAAGTATATTCTATTGATTTTTGAAAGGGATCTATATTTTAAATAGATGGTCTTATATACAATGGTACTTTTTTGAAAATTGAATGAAAATTAGGTCTTCACAGAATTATTTTCAAAAACATTTCCCAAAATAGTACAAGAATTAGTCACTCCCTAGTCATCTTCACATTAATCCAATAAACAGTGTTCTTGGTATGACTTGATGTGTATGATTTTTGTTTATAATTTACAGTTTACTTCAAAACACACAACACATAATCAAAACCAATAAAATTAAATCATAATTTTTTATACATTAAAAATAAAAAAAATTATTGTATGACGTGTAGGAGTCAATCACACATTAATATGATAAATTTTGTATTTGGTTTGACTCAATGATCTTATTTTTTGTTTAAAATTGATATTTTAGTTTAAAACAAAAGTATCATAATCCAAACTGATAAAACACTTTAATATTTTTTTCATATGCTATAAAAATGATTCATTGATAATTTTTTAGGTGTAGGAATAAACCACAACTCAATCTGATACATGGGGTGTCTGGTATGACACTATGTGTATGGTTTTAGTTTAAAATTAAAAATTTTGTTTAGAACACATGCCACTTACTCAAAACTAATAAAAAACATTCATATTTTTTATTATTATTTATAATAATGATCCATAACCCATTTTTGACATAGATGAAACAAGCAGGCCTCAAAAAATACATATAGTGTTCTAAATATGATTAAAAGTGTCTATTTTAAGTTTATAATTTACTCTTTCATTGAAAACTAACATCACATTCTATAAACGATGAAAATTCATTCAGATTGTTTTGATACTATATAACAACGGTCTATTTGACATTTGTGACGTAGTAGAATCAATTTCACTTTCATCCGATACACAATGTGTCTGATATTACTCAAAGAGTGTGTTTTTAGATACAAATATTCAATTTATATCCAAACACAAGTGATATAATAAAAACGATTAAATATATTTAGATTGATTTGATACATTATAAAAATGATTCATAAGTCATTATTGATGTGTAAAAAACATCCTCACCTCAATCTAATACATGGTTTGTCTGATATGACATAAAGTGTATGTTTTATGTTTAAAACTAACAAATCAAATCAACACACATGACATAAACTCAAAAACTGATCAAACACATTAATACTATATTGATACATTAGAAAAATTATCTATAATTTTTTTTGATGTGTATGAATTAACCACACCACAATCTAATATATGGTGTTTCGGGTATGAATCTTCGAGCATGTTTTCATTATAAAAATGACATTTGAGTTCAAAACACACATAACACACCAAAATTTGAAAAATGAAATTCATATTGTTTTGATACATTAGGAAGACAATCCAGATTTGTAATGTGTATGAATTTATCACACATCAATCAGATGCATGGTGTTCACAGTATGACATGAAGTGTATATTTTTAGTATAAATATGATAGTTTAGGTCAAAACACATTCCCCATTCTTTAAACCAATAAAACACATTAATATTTCTTGGATACATTTGAAAAAGTAATCCATAACACATTGTTGGCATGTATGAATCAACCTATTCTCAATCTAATACACAGTGGGCCCTATATGGCATGAATTGAATGTTTTCTGTTTAAACTTATCTTTTTAGTTCAAAATACTTGTACAATACTCAAAAATGAGAAAAGGAATTCATATAGTTTTTACATGTTTGAAAAATATATATAAGTCCTTTTTCTTGTGTTGGAATTGATAGAATGTCAATCTAAAACATAATGTAGTAGGTATGACTCAAAGTGTGTGTTTTAAATATAGAAGATTTATTTATGATTAAAAATCACAGCACATAGCCAAAACCAAGAAAACCAGATCAGATTTTCTATCAATATTTAGGATGAAAATCCACAATTCATTTGTGAAATTTGTGAATGGACAACATACCAATCTGACACATGAGGTGGTCATAATTAATCGCAATGTGTGTCTTCAATATAAAATTTCCATTTTAGTTTAAAATGTTTGTCACATAGCCAGGAATGAAAAAATGAGCTCATATTATTTTAAATATTTAGGAAAAATATCAATAATTTGTTTCTAAATTGTAGGAATAGACCGTGAATCAATCAAATAGAAGATATAGAAGTTATGACTCACAATTGTTTTTCAATATTGATGTGATGTTTTAGTTTAAAAAGGAAACCACATTGCTATAAATGATCAAACGAGCATCGATTGCCTACAAAAATTATAAAAATGATATAAAAATCATTTTTATGTGTATTAATTTATCAAATCGTAATCTGATAGTGATTGACATATGGAAAACTCAATGATAATGTTTTTAGTTCAAAATTAACAATTTAGATCAAAAAACACACCACATACTCAAAACCAAGAAAACACATTTAGATTATTTGAATTTTTATAACAATGATAGATAAAATATTTCTAACATGTTTTAATCAACCAAAAATAAATATAAGACAAGATGTTTTTGGTATTATTTGATGTGTGTGTTTTTATATAAAAATTTGTTGTTTAGTTAATAACACTTGTGGAAAGCTCCTAATTTAGAAAACACATTCAGATTGTTTTGATACATTAGGGCAATGATCCATACTTCATTTTTTGTGTGTAGTAATTTAACACAAATCAATCTGAAACATGATGTGGCCAATATGACTCGAATTGTATGATTTCAATATAGATGGGTCATTTAAGGTTAAAAAATTCATCACATAGACAACCATAAGAAAATGTGTTCATATTGATTTCATACATTACTATAGTGATCAAAACTTTATTTGTGACATGTATGAATTGTCCTTTATGACTTGAAACATACAAGGTATCGAGTCGAAACAACACCAAGCCTGCCTCCATTGGCATGGGGTGGAAACAAGTGTCAATGGAAAAAAAATTGGGGTGTCCATTTCCAAAATAAATACACACACACACAATGAAATAATTGTAAAACTGTAAAGGGAAAGAAGTAAACTTTGAAACCTATTTTGAAGTAAACCCAAGCATGCATGGAACACTAAAAAATTATGGATACAGTGATGAAAACATAACAAAAAGGGGAAAAATATATTCCTAACAAGAACAGTGTCCCAACCTTATAGAAATATGATAGTAAATCTATATAGGAATAACTATTATGGGAATCCAAAATGAGACCACCACATGTGATCTAGGATCTTGTATCTCTAATCTCTTCAAAAGACATGTTCAATCAAGTGTGTCGTCCCCATAAGGCCCAATATGTGCAAGAATATACCATGTATAGGGGAGTATAAACATACCAATTATAATGCCTTAAAAAGAAGGGTCAATATAAATATATATAAAAGGAATTTAAAGTACAATATATAGTACAATTTACAGTGAAATAGTACAACTCAACCCAATTATATAGTTAAGCAAGATCATCCAAACACTAGGATATAGAAATGGTGAGAAGGGGAAATTATCATCGAGTATTCTCTACCTATAGTTAAAGAGTAAACAAATATAACCATAAGAATCTAGACATATAAATCATGTGGTATACCCCTACATGTCTATGCCTCTCCTAGAAGGAGAGTAATAATCACCCAAGGAGTGGGTACTATAATAGGGTGTTTATATTTATATGCTCAGTTAATGAAGCTCAAATGAGAGAGTAAGGGTATCTCCATCACACAACTAAATCCAACAGTAGTGTCTCCAATGGTCCTAGAAGTAACCACCATCTATGTGTAGTGTTCCCTAATGTTTTCCTTGTACAACATGATATAGGGGATCAAACACTACACCAAGATACTATACTCTTTTGGAAGGTTTTTCTCGCTCGCATGGTTTTAGGTCACATCACATGGATGCATCTATATGGGGAAAGAACCGTTCATACCTATAAGTCCATTGTTATTTCAAAGAATGTATCATTAATAATCTGAAAATCTGAATGATGTAATCTCAAAGTAGAGGACCCATACCTATGTAGGTCAATGTGATTCCACCACAATAGTCATCGAGGTCTCACTCCATACTGCATCTAGGGGATTCCACTTGGATGTAGCTGGTAGATGACCCGTACCCTATTACGATGGGGTATTCAACTCTAATACTTATTTTATAGGAACCATTCCCTAATGCATCAAGGGGATTCCACTCTTGTTCATTAAGTACCCACACCCAAGTGTGTTAGGGGGATTACACATGGAAGTAGCTAATAGTGGACCCACTCCTATCCTGATTGTGGATTACACTCATCAAACCAGTAAAAAAGATTATCCAAAGATATTCCTTTAATACTTCCACATTTAATGAGGTCATGTATAAGACCTCACACATCCAAATATATCACATCATTCAGATCCTTACAAAAAAACATGCGAGGTAGAATACAAACTCACTCCATACAGTCATCCGATGGAAATTTTTTGTAATAGATAATTTTGCTCAAAAGGTGTCTCATGGGTCCCACACCATAGTCCTGAAATCTATTTTATTGATCTCACCATTTAGAGTCTCTCAGAAAAACACATGGAATCAACTACATGATCATTCAAAATGGATACACAGAGAAATAGTAGCATTTCACGACAAGACCTGTGAACTGGGACTCATGGCTCCCTCACCTTAAAATTATTTTAAACACCCAAAAAGTCATTATTTTTAAGTTCAGACATGTACCCCATTTGTGCTACTGCTAATAGTTCATTAATCGGACACTACATTTAGGTACCACCTTCAAAAAAAGAATCCCAAATAATAATATTTAAATTATTATTATTTAATATTTGAATTTTGTGAAATTGAGCAATGAAACTAAGGAATTAAAGTCATGAATGGTGTAAAATTTTCTTTCATGATTATAGGAATTTGGGCCCACTGAAGTCGTGTTAATAGAAATCCCAATTTCAGGGATAATTGTATTTAAAGCTATACGGACCGATTTCGACAGGTTCGGCCTATTCTGTCTGAACTCATCAGCTTTGGCCATCTCACTCCAATTATCCACATGGAAACATTACCTTCCAATGCCCCCATTCTAGTGGCCCAACCTTCCTACCAATGGATTGGCCTGTGTGCCCACATCTTCACTAGAGGCCCCTCTACCCCAAGACCCCTCGGTGTCCCCAAGTAAACAGGGTGAACCACGTCATGCGGGTCGATGCCACTTCCTGTCGCATGCCAAAACCACGCCTCAGATCCGGCTTAGAATTGATGTAACTCGTCCTTCCCAATGCTGTCAAACTGCCCAAGCTGTACCGGCATCACCCTTAACTTGAAAATCCACCCCTGGTTCTTCACTACCTCAATGCACCATCAGACCTCTTCCTACTATGCTTTCCATCTGAACTAGTGCCACTGTCGATCTCTGCATGCTCTGCTCACCTGCTGACTAGCATCACCAGCCACCTCTCTTCTGCTAACCACCCGCAGCAACTGACCTCCACCCTAGCCAAATCCACACCACAATCTTCCACCTCAAACCACTAGGACCACTCCCGTGGTTGGGAAATTGAAATGAGAACTATTTCAAGGTCTATGGGTGGAAGGCATTACAACACCATCCTCCACTTGACGATTCATTCATGTTGTGATGTATTATATATTTATGGAAAAATGACAAGGAACTTGAAAAAAAGGATTCAAAATTTGTAATATGAGATGGTTATTCTCATTTGTCCATCACGTCGATGATCAAAACAATGATTTTGATGAATAATTCTCGAAGAAATCCAGAATGGAAATTTGGGGTGTGATTAAAAAACAATAATACTACCTCGAATAACTCTATCAACACTGTTAACGTGTCCCTAGTGCTCCATCTTCGATCCTCTATGGATTTGGAAATTATTTTCTTCGATGCGGTGAAGAATGAAGAATAATGGTAGAGATAGAGATTGGTGGAGTAAGAGAGATTAGGGGATACGATTTATCTTAATCCCTTAAATATACATTTATAGAATGAACCCGAAATATGCCAATAGTAGTGAAATCTAACACATTTTTCCCTCCCATTTTACATTGCACCTTGGAAAAACACCCCATTCTAAATACAACAGCGGTCTTAGATATCTTATCTGAGTCCTAGTTCAAATGTTATTTCACCCAGTGTAAGGGGAAAAGTAATTAATCTCAATTAATTTAATTATTATTTCCCCCTAGGTGTATTTTTAAACAGATGTCCCACACTGATGAAATTTATATACATCATATGGAAAACAACACGTTTTAGACACATCCAAGGCCTCTGATTTCTGATTACATCTACAATTTAAGAGTTATCCCATTTCCAAAGCATTTATAGTATAAAATAT
Organism: Viscum album; assembly: GCA_963277665.1. Lineage (NCBI taxonomy): Eukaryota > Viridiplantae > Streptophyta > Magnoliopsida > Santalales > Viscaceae > Viscum > Viscum album. The sequence continues at coordinate 1,856,280,888 of OY728145.1, forward strand.
TCTTAATTTTTTTATAAAATTAATTTTAGGAACACCTGTCCATGGAATTTGATGTCGTCTTAGTTCACAACTATGGTTATATATATCGAAATATTTCAATTTATTACTAGGTGAAATAGGGGTCAATAAATCATTCCCTCATTCAATATTTTCATCCATGGAAAGAAACAAAAATAGGAAAACAACTCGGCTTACTAAGAATGCATATGGATCAACTATTCCAAAGAACTCATATTCACGATTATGTGCTGACATAACACGTAAACCATGGGGATGGCCCTCCCATGAAATGTTCGATCATGAAAATCCTTGATTTCCATCAGGTTCCCTGAAATAGTTGATCCATCTTCAATGTCTAGCTCTACGTAGTCAATGAAATGTGTTGGGTCATGCATGTATCGCCTCAGATGTGACATATAGAATATGTCATTCACATGATCCATCTGTTGCGGTAGGGTAAGGCGGTTAGAGTCATCTCTAACCCTCAACATGATCTAGAACAACCTAACGATTCTTGAGGGTAACTTGATTCACCAGATGAACCTCCAAATTCCTCATCGTGGGGAGAATCTCAAGAAGATGAGTTATCTTTGATAGCACTCCACAACCATGATGTAAAAAATAATTTAGGATTGGAGACAATCATTGAGGGTACCCCGTGAATGTTTATGATCTCTCGTATTTACAACTGCCCCAAACTCTCCATCGAACACTACATATGGTTATAAGGATATGCGTCGAATTGGTGAGTTGGTGAACTATCACCCATATGGAATTGTGCCATTCATTGTGCATGGAATCCATGTGAAGGCTTCCATTTATTTCTCATCCCACTTCAACTCATGGATGTTGAGAGGATGCAACATATCTACCAGATCCTAATTCTCAACCTCCAACTACTTGCGGGTAATTCATAAATGTATGAACTGATCAACTTTTCCTATCACATGGGGCCACAAAAAAACTTCCATTAATCATCCATTTACATTAATCCTACTCCGGTATGTACATATAAGGTATAAGTATGGAAGTCACACACCACCTCCTCCCACATGATGAATGAAATCAATTTTATCCCCGAGAACAAGATTGAATGATTCCCTTCATTAAGAATCCACATCAAGTGAATCAATTGAGGAAATATAGTAACAAAAAACTATAAAGTTGATATCCCCTAGCTGGGAATCACTCACATAATCAAGGGGAAAAGGATTCAGCACTATGGACAGTAGAAAAATTTTACCCTCATACTCCACCACCGTCAGCTATAGGGAAGCTAACTGCTCTAAAGCATCCTACGCTAGTAAAGACTAGGTCTTGTTTCTATGTAAATATGATTCAAAATTTATCTATCCAAGTATATAGGCAATATTGAATTCAATGACATATAAGAACGACAACCAGTATCACTGCCTCAGATTCATATCGCTTTTGGTAAATATTTAGCATTGTGTTTGGTTGTCTGAGTAAACCACAATGAAATCTCCTAGGATGTAGTGTATCCGCATTCATAGGGAAAATAATCCCTTTAGCTGATCAATGTCATGAGCCGCATCTTTCTGCCCATGTTTTTTCAAATTCCTCAACCTGTACATGATGATTTCCAATCAATACATCCAAACACAACCAACCCCATATCCAAAAGTTTCACAATACACTACAAACTCAACGCCCTCCTTTGGTAGTTTGAGAACTAGAGTGCTAATCAATGTCTATCTCAACATCTCTAAGGCCTTATGACCCCACCTAGTCTAGGTAAACTGCTATCCATTCCACAAAAGAGTGGTCAATGGGGCTACAGTCCAAGAGAATTCTACCACAAATCTATGATAGAACCCACAAAAACCAAGAAAGTTCCACACATCTGATGCATTCATAGCTAGCTCCGTAGAAAGAACTGCCTCGATCCTTGTGGGATCCTTAAATAAACCCTATTCATAGCTGACATACCCATGAATGTAAACATAGTGTATCCATAACTTACACTTTGAGATCATTCAATAATGTTGTGGTTGTTGGACTCAATCGAGGACCATCCTCGGGTTCTCGATGTTCTCCTCTTCTGACATTGATTAATTGAGTATGTCTCTTATGAAGACAATAACAAATTTGTCCATGCATGTCTAGAAGACCTAGTTTATCAAGGCTAGTAAAATGGTTTGGGCATTTTTTACACCGAAGGGCATCAGTAATAAATTGTAATGCCTATAGTGACATAGGAATTCAATATTAAGATTATTCGCCTTGAGAAATCATAACTGGTTGTAAATGGATCTTAGATCAATCATTGAGAACCATCTCACACCTCTCTGATGGTCGAAGTGGTAATCAATCCTCAATAAGAAGTACATGTTTTTTTATCGTGGCCTAGTTCAGGCGATGATAATCTGCAAATAGGAATAAACTCCCATCATTCATCTTCACGAATAGATCTAGAGCTGCTCAATAGGTCAGATGGGGTATTAGGAAACCCTTCTCACAAAGGTCCTCTAGCAATAAACATAGGTCCCAGATCCTGGTGGGTGCCATCCGATATTCCGTGAAAGAAATCGGTGTAGTCCCAGGTTTCAAGGTAATTCAAAACTCCAAATATTAGCTTGAAGGTACTCCCATGACATCTTTAGGGAAGAAAACCATGTAATACTACTCAAATTAAAGATCCCATATTCCTAAAGAGTCTTCCAAACTAAGGGTAGTGCTTTCTAACTGGTGGGTAAAAAGCTATATTTCCTTGTTCATATAACATGACATCCTTGATATAAGGCCTCATTAACCTTGAATGGTAATCCTCATCCCATAAGTGTCCAAACATAAGACTAGCCTAAAATGACTGTCAATCTAGCATGCCACCATGGATGCCCAATCCATTCCCAAGATAAAATCATGATGTTCCATTATGACCATTCTCCCTCCAAGGGAAACCTTGCACGACCCTTATATAATTGATATAGGAGAAGATATTATAGTACCATCCTCAAGAAAAATCCAAATTGATAGTGCCTATGCTGGAACCTCCAACTCCCAAACTAGGAGTAACGAGATAAAAGTGCGATTGGATCATGTGGGTACTAACACTAATGAAAGAGTAGAATAAACACATAGTGAACCGATGATCATATCATAAACCTCAGGATCATGAACCTTAGTATCCTATAGAATTCCATGATCCAAACCACTAGCTCCATGAGCCTGACCCTGGACGCATGGTGATGGTGGTGAGAGGATTTCATAAAATTCACCCATAGTCATCCTACTCTTACATCTCCTCTACCAACATCGTCTCCCCAGGGGCCACCCTGATCAAAGTGCTTATTCTTCCATGGAGGTCCACCTATTTCCTTCTTAGGTTCCTTAGCTCACCTGTCTGGGCGATCATGCATCCTGTTACATCTCTCGTCACATGTGTATCATTTTCCCTATCAAAGTTTACTAGGATCCCTATATAGCCCAGGTGGCACATGATCATGTGCCTAAGCCTGATAATGGGGAATCCTCATATGTTGTGGAATTACAACCTAATGTCTACAAAATTCAATGGACGTATCTGCTCTGAAGTGACCATTGAGAGGTCCATACAACAGACACCCCACTTATATGAAACTCTCCTTCACTAGTTCCCGATCCGGGACCTCGACATAAGTAAGGATGCATAGGGGCACTAAACTAGCACACATATCATTGAAAAGACAATGTTTGAACATCCACATATGGATGTAACCATCATAGATCATATCTGGGGAGTAGTGCATAATGTCAATAGAAATGTACTTGTACATAGACACTATCATCTACCCCTTCTTCATCTCTAGAATCTCTTGAATCTTGATAGAGCATAATCATGAGGGGAAGTAATACTCACAAAACACCTACTAAAAAACCTCCCAAGAAAGATCCATATTTTTGTTCAACTAGGTATATAAACTCCACTAGCGCCCAACCATCCTGTGAAAATGGATGGCTTCTATAGCCACCATCTGGTCTGCCGGTGTCCGAACATACCTAATGAGGTAGAAAACTAACTCTATCCAGCCCCCTTTCACCAGAAGTTCTGGCTCACCATGAAACCTTGTTTGTCTATGAAGATAGAACTCAAGAAGTGTACATGGCCAACAATCATCCTCAAACTATGATGCATGTACAAAATGTTTCTCCAATGGTTGAGGTTCCACCACTAGCGCACCTAGAAGAAAGAGATCATATGATGGACCCTATATTGTGGCTTCAACTCTCGCTACGTCTTTTTCATGAATAGGATCATATATCCTAGTTAGATTCCATCGTGGAGGAATACTAAATCTTATCAAGGAGTATCACAGTCAGATAAGAATATATATATACATATACAACAAGAACACCATAAAAAAAGTGGAGCTTACTCAATAAGGAACATCAAAGATCAAATCAGATTTGATGCATGTAAAAATATTCTGTGAAAAAAATATCTCAACATGTCATGTTAACAAGTGGGTAAGCATGGTCTTAGTGAATTTCTACATCAGCTGCCACACCTTCACTAGACTCTTTGTCTTGATACCATATCTTGAGACTTTTTGACACTATTTCCCTAAACCCATTCAAGAAATAGTTAGGGAAACATTCATACAATGTTCCAAAGGACGAACCACCACTAATACCTCTTTTTCATGACTCAACACATTTTGGGGATCAAGTTTCAACTACCCAAATCCCACCTCCATAGGCCATGGATGGAATCTAGCGTCGAAGGAAAAACAAAATAGTAGTGTCCTAATCCTAAATACCTAAAAACACACACTTCCAACATAATTAAAAAATTTATATGGAATGATGTAAAAATATGAAAATTTCTGAAAATTATACCCATGAATTCATGGAAAACTAGAAAATTGAGATTCAATAATCAAAACAGAAAGGAAATGGGAAGAAACACACTCCCAAACTAAACAGTGGCCCAACCTAACAAAAAGATGAATGCAAAGCTACTATAGAAGACCTACTCTTTGAATCTAAAATGTGAATACCGCACATGGTCCAAGATCATGTATCCATTAACTCCTCCAAATTCATAAAAATACATGTGTATCATCTATAGAGGGAATGATATGTGTGAGAAAAGCTCATATAGTGGTGAGTAGAAACATTCCCATTAGGATGCCATAAAATGATGTGGGAGAAGAAAGCGATACAAGAGGAATTGAATGTATATAATGTAAAACAAATTATAGTGAAGGAGTCCATCTAAACATGTCAAGAGAGTGATGTATGCTCATAAAAACACAAGTATCTCGAAATAGTGAGAATGTGAATTTCTCGTTGAGTCTTTTTTTACAATAGTCGGAAAATTGACTCATCCAATGACAATAAGTTATGAATGGAAACCATGTGGCTTACCCCACATGTATTATCCTATCCTAGAAGAAGAGTAACCATCACACAAGTAGTGGGTACAATAAGAGGGTATATATATGTGTGTGTGGTTATTCAAAGGATCCTAAATGAGAGGTAAAGGGTATCTCTATCTCATATCACATCCCAAGAAAAGTGTCTCCAATAAATGTAACCACCATCAATACACAGTATTCCTATGGTCATCCCTGAACATCATGTCAAAGGGGATAAAACATCGCACCTCGATACTATCCACTTTGGGAGGGTCGCTTTAACCTATAAAATTTTAGGTCACGTCACAAGGACATGTTTGTGTGTGGGGATCACCCATATTACAGGTTATTATAAGGTTACATCAAAAAAGGTATTGTTACTTATATGAAAATACAAATTATGACATCTTGAAGAAGAGGAACCATACCTGAGTATGTTAGGGGGATTCCACTCTAATAGTCTTCATGGACACTCTACCTTGTGCATCAGGGGGATTCCTCTCAGAATTAGCTAGTGGAGGACATTTTCCAATGTCGATTGGGGATTATACTATAATATTCATCATAGAGGACCCACTTCTTAATGAATTAAGGTTAATCCACTCTTGTTCATCAGGGACTCCATCCCTAGTGAATCGGGGGGATTCCACTCAGAAGTAGCTGATAAAGGACACACACCCATGTTGTTGGGGGATTCAACTCTTTAAACATGTAAAAATGATCATCCACTGATATTCCATTTGAGTTTCCAGATTTAATGAATTCATGAATAAGACTCTGTACATCCTAATGGATCTCACCATTGTGATCCTTGTAAAAAATGAGTTAGACTATCCACTATCTCCAATCAGACATCAGATGGAAAAATTGTGTAACACCACATTATAATAGAAATATGTGTCATTGGGCCCATTAAAGGGTCCAGTAATTAGTTTTATAGATTAAACCATTGTTATAATCTTGAAAAACACATTGGATTGACTACTAGACCATTAAAAATTAATATCTACTGAAAAAGATTCATTTCCCCACAAGGCATGTGAATAGGGACACATGGGGCCTGAACCATTAATTTAGTTTAAAAACCAGAAATTCTATAATAAATTTCTCCAAATACTAGGTTTATGCCCTCACCGATGGAATGTTAATCTGACACTGCATGTAGGCACCAAATCTGAATCTATTAGCCAAAATAATAATAATTAAACTATTATTATTATATCTAGGAATTTTGTGCAACTGAGCTATAAAACTATGACCTAAAAGTTTTGAACTATTATAAGAAGATATATCTCAATAAGAGGAACATGTGTCCATTTATAAAATGTCAATATGACACCCAGTTTAGGAGAAAATTTCATTTATTGTTATACATCATGATTTGAATAGGTTCAACCCATTCTAATTGGACCCATCCACCAGGGTTGGTCGCTCCAGCCAGCTCAGCCCTCCTTCTCTGGCCCACATCACATTTGCCACTAGGCCATCTCAAATGACTACAACCTTACCCAAGCATCGGTGGCCCATCCGGTGTTCCCAGGACCTGTGCAGCAGCTACTCCACCTCAGGACCCCTTGGTGTCCCATGACAATACGACGACCCACATCGTGCTAGTCAATACTAGCTTGGGTCTCACACTATGACCCCACCAAACCTCTAGGTCATCCACCATGTGGATCCACTATCCTGATGCTGAAGAATGAATCCAGTCGCAACGACCTCAACCCCAGCTCACTGGTCCTCCCATAGTTCCATTCTAGCTCACCACCCTTACATAACATTGCCTCCTCTATTCGCTAACTAACTCAGTGTTGTCACTGAACTATATTTATTCCACTCTCCATCCAACGTGCTCTACCAGCCACCTCTCACCTAGGCACCACCGACCACTGTCCTTGCTAGATTTGTGACACCAACTTCCTCCGCAGACCACCAAGATCACTCTAGAGGTTGGAAAAATGAAACTAGAACTGTTTCGGGATCATAGGGTCAACAACTTCACAACACCATCCTTTTCTGGATGATTGAGAAATGTTTGGAATTACTGAATATTTAAGGCGATGATCTATGAAGAACATGACAAAAAAATGATTCATAATAGGGATATTGTGATGGTTCTGATAGATTTTCCATTGACTCGATACTCAAAACTATGAATTTGATGATGAATTCAAGAATAAAAAATTAATGAGAAAATTGGGTGAGAAAAACAAAAATAATCCTTAATCTAATTAGAAATTCATCATTTTTGACATATACACAGCGCTCCTACTTCGATCATCCGAGGTTTTAGGGAACATTTCACCTCGGTCTAGTGAAGAAAGAGGAAGAATGGTAGATATAGAGACTAGTGGAGAGACATATAGTGAGAGAGATTATGGGATAAACATAATCATTATCGCTTAAATTTGTATTTACAGGAAAACTATGAATCCCACCAACAGATGCCAAATTTGAATCCTCCATTCCCCCTCAGTTTACATTGAACCTACGTAAAACACTCCATTATGAACTAAATTACGTTCTCAGATTTTCAATCTAAGTCCCCATTTGAAATTTATTTTATATTTCATCATGGGGAAATAAATTATGTTTAATTATTTTAATTATTATTTTACCCTTTGGTGAATTTTTCCTCAAAATCCCATGTCGAGGAAAATTATTCCATATATAGGGAAAATTAAATAATTCAAAAAAAAGTGTGGCCTAATATTTTTTATCTGAGACATTTTTAAAGAGTTATTATATTACCTTTTTGTTCATAGTATAAAATAGACATAATATTTTTATAAAATAATTCTGGTCACATTAGGCCTCATAATTACATGACATCTCTACACGCAATTCTCGAAATATATATAGAAATATCTAATAACTTTACAAGGTCAAAAATGGGTCACTACATTATCACACATCAATCTAACCCATGATGTACTCGATATGACACGAGGAGTGTAATTTCAATATTATGGTGTCAGTTTAGTTTAAAATGTGTTGCCTAGATGAAATTGTGAAATTGGGCTCATCTGTTTTAAAAATATATAACAATGGTCCATAATTCATTTTTCATGTGTAGGTACAATCCATTAGTCAATCCAACATATTATGAGGAAGGTATGAATAAAAATTGTGGTTTTTAATATAGATGTTTTATTTAAATTGAAAACATGCATCAAATATCAAAAACCATGTAAATGAGATCAAACTATTCCTGAAGATTAGAATAATTATTTATAATATATTTATAACTTGTTGGAATTGAACATACAGTAATAGGAAAAATGATGTGATAGATATGAATTTATGTGTGTTTTTTCAATTTAGAACCACCATTTTTGTTTAAAACTCCTTTAACGTTACCAAAATTGAGAAAATGTGTTTGGGTTATTTTCAAACATTTAGAAAAATATACATACTTAATTTTTAAAATGTAGGAGTCAAATAAAAATAAATATGACACCTGCTGATATTGGTATGATTCAATGTTTTTGTTTTCAAAATAAATGTGACATTTTAGTTTAAATTGTGTATAACAATGTAAATACTGAGAAATCAAGCTCAGATTATATCCAAACATTAGGGAAACGATCCATAAATCATTTGTGATGTGTATGAATTTATCGTAATTTAATATAACACAAAATTAACACATAATATAATAAATAAATAAATATATATAAACATCAATTAACTATATAATTTATCATATATAGATTATATATCATTAGAATTATAATTGCGTTATTTTATTACTATTACTAAAATAAACATTGGTTTTATTATAGGGGAATTCTTTTGTATGGTGAATGTTATTTGGAGAAAGCCATCAATAAAATTTATGATTTTTTATACTTGTAATAAATTTTTTGGATTGACTTTAAATATCACATCATTGTAAATTTTGAGTTGAAATTCTTGTGGAATATTAAATTTTTTTTAATCTGATTGAATATTTATATTTATTTATATCTATTTTAATTATGGTTGGGTTTCCTATTATAGGGTAGTTCATCCTTGAATTAGTTTCTTGAATTTTTAGAGTGATAGGAAAACTGTTGATAAATGAAGTTCTTATCAACTCTAGTAGAAGAACTGATGAAAGTAACCATTCTCAATGCTAGTAAAAGAGTCGATAATGTTGTTATTTATCAGTTCTAACAAATACATTCTTTACCAGTGGTGATAAAGGGACTCTTTCTTCGTTATTTATATTATTGGTGATAATGAAATGGGTATTTTACATTAGATATGTTGTAAAATTGTTTTATTTTAGCATTGAAAAATATTTTTTTAGCATAGTTAAAAAGAATTTTCTATAGTAGTGTTGATATGATACTTCACAAATATATCATCACCATTAGTACATCATCAGTACATAACACTTATTTGGTTTATAGTGGTAAAATGTATCAAATTCTCCAGTGAATGATAACTATAATGGTTCATAACTATATTAAAAATTAACAATAAACCCTATGTGAAACAAGTAGAAATGAAATATAAGGTTCAATATCATCACCCTAATTTCTCCATATCAATCAAATTTAGTGGAAATGGCTACTTTGATCCACCTACCATGAAAGGACATGGACATTCTAACTATGGTAAAGTTCATTCATACACAATATTGATCCCATTTAAAAAAAATAGTGTACACTAATATTATTACTACACCTGAACATATCTCATTATCATAAGTCACAAATTCATCTATTCCTCATGTGGAAGTGTCATTACTGATATTTGATTCCACTAATCAAGAACTATGAATTTTCCCATCATCAACAATGTTCTTGAGAAATTAAGAAACCATCTACCCTCATTGTCTACAAAAACTGAATCCTACAAGCAAAAATATCTACTAGGGATCATGATCTTCAACTCGAAAATCATCATCTTTACACTTCACTATCCTCACCTGTATTAAACTAGTATCAGTAAAACTCATCTTGAGTTTAGCTCTATCATCATATATTAACATGTTTCCAATTTTATATGGTCTTAACTCATTGAGTCATTTCGTCGAGCATATGGAGTGCATTTCTTTATTTATTAGTAGAAATTTTATTTTGAAGAGTCAATTCCCTATCATCTTCAATGGTTAGAACATGAAAATAGAGATATATCCATAAAATATAACCCCTTGAACTTTTATCATCTTCCATTAACATCTTTTCATTAAAATATTGTTATATTTTTCATGATTGATGAGTATTATTCATTTATTGGTGTCCATTGGTTTCCAAAAAACATCAAACATAGCTAATCAGATTCAATAAGAAACCCTTTAATCTAGGATCAAGATATCCATGGACATACATGATTTAACACCTCTAAATTTGGATGAACATTAAGCCCAACATGGTTCAATGGTCCATGTAGTCTCCTAGGGGTGGTTGAATAGTTATCCTTATATGAGCTCGAGTGAATTTAGTCTTCATTTTGATCTAGAAATCCTGGATCTAGTTTGTGAGTTAATGTTTCAGGTTTATCTTGTTTAAACTGAATGATATTATCTAATTATCACATATAATTTATAAGGGGATGTAAATTGTTACATTTTCATATAGGTTATAGAGTTAAATGGACCAATCATATTTTTATTGTTTTTAAATGAATATTTTTATCACCTATTGTGTCTCATTATTTCATGGACATATTTAAGTGTTGAAAGTTCACATTAGTTTTAAAACCATAATAATATATCACATTTAGAGTGTGATGTTTCTAGATTACATAACAATTATATTTCTATGTAATGTTTCTTCCACTTCAATCCTATAATATTTATCCTAAGAAATTATAGGTGTTGAAAGGATCAAAATGATGTATTTTGTTTAAATTACAAATTTCAATTCATTTCCCTAAAACAACATTGGGCGGTAAAATTGTGTGTGGTGATTAATTATTCAAATTAATAGTTATATATTCCCCATATAGATTATATTAGAGACAAATTGTAATATAATGTGTTATGAACATAAAAATACAAGAACATTCCTAAACTACATAGATATGTGATTAGTTTTGGGGCATTAATCATTGGGACCCAACATCAACCTTTCTACCCATGTATCATTTTCTATGTACTGATGAAATATGTTTTGAGACTTCATTATGTTTTGATTAAATTAAATCTACTGGATATGACTAAAAGGCTAATTCTAAATATTTATGGTTTTAGTTCCGCATCATATCAACATAATCATTTCTATCATTAACACATATTTTGATGGTAGTCCATGATATAACCATGTCTGTATGAAAAGATAAAATAGTTCCTAATACATCTATAAGAAGATGTGATGAATTATATGCTCATAGGATGGTGGTTTTTTTTGTTTATTGGAATTATATTTATCATTCTAACCTTTCTTTTGGATACATATATTTTGAATAACTATGAAGAAAAATTATGATTCAATCCTTTAGGATGTTTAGTTTTGTAATTTTGGGGTTCACACTTTTTATATAACATATATTGATCACATACATTGATAAAAAAAAATTATTCAAATAATTATTTCTATTATAAAAACTATATAAATTATACCTTATTATAAAGGAAAATTTACATCTACCTTTAATATAAACAATTGTTCATTTTATATTAATTTTTAACATCTTACGCTTCACATATTCTCTCTACATTTCATTAACATTATAAAGATTATTTGTTAATTCATGTTGAGGTTTATTTAGTCATGTTCATAGATATATTATTTTATCTACCTAACTATATCAATTTTTGAAAAGAAATTGTTTTCTATATTTATTACATTGATATTTACTCCTGGATTATGATGAATAAGTCATCATATAAGAAATGGAAGAAGTGATCATACCCGAAGATGTTACGATTGATATCTTACCTGAAGCGTATGGCTTACAAATGAAAATTTCAATTAATTCCAATGAAACAAATCATACCATAATTAATGTTAAATATGTTAGAGTTGATGATACTACACTGGATTTAATTTAATTTCATTGATTCACGGAGACAATAACTTATCTTTTGTTATGAGTATGATTTATTATCAACATCTAGTTGTATTATGTCAATTGTGATTGTATGTTTTTATTGTTTTTTCCATGTAATATGAATTTTTAAATGACACACTGGGTTTTACAAATATATTATTATTTTAAAAATGGAAAATAATCCATATTTTCTTGAGTCCTTTCTTAATATTTTTCTTTAACTTTTTAATATTCATTTAATTAAATGAATTCTTGAGAATGGTTAGTTTTTAAATAGTGAATTTTTAGGAAACATTATATTTTATATCATGAATATAGATAACTTGTTCATGATACCTTCTATTATTTCTATTTCTTATTTATCTTTATATTTCTTCGTGGTTTATAAAAACAACAAAAGGGATTTGCGGTGATGCATCCCAATGTATCATGATGATTGTACAATTTCCACCTTCAACCAATCCTCCAAATCTGATAGTAGAAAGGTGAGGAATCAATACCTCCTCCAAAACCTCCATATCATGATGATTTCACGATTTTCAATTAATTTTTCAGCATTGTTTTCAACTATTTTAATTTCAAATTTCACATTTAAGGTGTTATTTTATTTTAGATGGATGTATGTTATTGTCATTTTTTAACACACTTCTTATCATTTTTTTTTGGTGTGATATTAAGGAGGAATTTATATTATATATAAGTGAAATAAGTGAACCATCTTACCTGAGTGGGGATTACTATTCACTTCTATCAACTGATGAGTGCTTCCTACATCTGATATTGATCATTACATTCTCCATGATACCATTATGTGAATACTATTAGTAATCTCAACCATTCAAGTAGAGTTATGATAGAGATGATGAAATTGATGTGTGGATCATGCCTATGGTGTGAATCATGGTGGAGAAACCTAATGATTGAGAGAAACATACTTATTTACATGTAAATAATGTGTACATATAATACATGGCGTGTACTCCTTAAAAACCACCATTCCGTGTCATTTTGGTACATGACTGAACACATGACCCCCACTACACAAAGTATACTCCAAGTACAGATCATGTATTTTGGAAAACCTCGTCTTCCCGGAAAAGGAAGAACACACGATGATTTCCCCTAGAACACACACCGTGTATTATTAGTTTTCCCCCAGGAAATCGCTCAAAACACCTTAAACGACCATTTTTGCTGCAAAAAAAACAGATCCGGCCTCTAGGGGACCCAAGTAAGAAATATAAGGCTTCATAGACATAGAAAAACAAGTTTAAAGGCGATATTTTAAAAAAACATAAATGGACCTACCATTGGGTTGAAACTGTTAATGCTTTGATTGATTTCAGGGATCACTATTGCCAAGCACCGACACAGTGCATCGAGAGCCTCGAAATGGTACCCCTCTTTCCTTTTGTCTCTCCCTTTTTCTTGATCCCAAATTTCTCCCATGGTATATGGAAAAGGAGGATCCCCACATAGAGAATGGCCAAGAAGGTGGAAAGAAGAGACAAACAAGAAATGAAAAGAAATGTAATTGAAGAAAAGGGGGTCCGGGCCAGCCCCATTGCCCAACAGGAGTTTATGACTTCCCTAGGCTAAAATCACTATTCTGGAATCTAAAACATAGAGAGAATCTAAATCCGACAATCCATTTAAATGTTATTTCCAAATGAACTTATGCGAATAATTTAACAAATAATTTAATAATACAAAATATTAAATATTCCGCTAAATTTAAAACATCTCATATTTCCACCAAACCCATATCCTAGGGTAAACACCCTATTTCGGGACCAACGAAGTGGTCAGCAAATTTATCAGAGATCAACATTTATCTAAAATTACCATTTTACCCCTAAAAAAGAATCCAACAGAAAAAATTCAATTTTTTTCACAAAACATCAGTTTGAAAAAACACGGGTTCTTAAAAACTCCCCACCATAAACCTTCTCATCCTTGAGAATCACAAAAAATGGACCAATAACATTGCTTCCATCTATAGAATCTACACAACCCAACTCTCTAGATCACTGAATGTCCAGTCATATAGTGTTAACTACATCTTTCTATAAAAATACATTCAACTACAACCGATCGGGTACACCCCACCATAAGAATACCCTTATCATCCTCTTAAAAGCAATTCCGAGCTCAAAAGCCCCACGGAAAACATCGTAGTTTAACCTAAAAAAGGAAAACCACCCTAAAAAATCCCACGTTGCACTCCCTACCATATGACTCTCCTTACTCCGCTCTGGGAGCACACCAAGAACAGGTTCAATACCCAACATTGATGAATGTTAAGAAAGTAAAAGGAGCTCAATGTGGGGTCAAAACTCTCCCAGTACACTCAAGACGAATCAAGATAGTGCTTGATCGTCTCTAATAGGAGTACACACATATTTCACCAAATGTGTGTCATGCTCCCTTCGATCCATGCTAACATCCTATAAAAACCCTACGTGGATTTAAGCATGGTCATCAATTTGACGGCAACCCTACATTTCATAGAGTCACCTCTACAACATAGCGACATTTCACCCCAAATTATGGGGTCCAAACCTTCCAAAATTCTTAAAACGTCATCCTTGTCTCATACTTGACCACTCACCAATATAGATTCAAATGATACCACATGCAACCAACCAATATCCTAAACACCCGACACATACACTTGAAATTGTAAGAGTCACAAGAATCTACCCACACACTTACTACATTAGCAATAGAGAAAACAATGGTCAACGAAGCTAGGAACCTGAAAAATCCAGCCCGTCAAAAGCAGCCTCGAACAGCAATCACCTGGGGTGCCTCAATCAGAAACGAACATAAAATCACAATGAACAATGATAAAAAAAGATGAAAAAAGAATTATGAGACCCTGATCTTCTCTGAGCATCCCCATAAGGAACATCTCATTGGAGGTCACAACCTAGGTAGAAGAGAAACTAAACAGACACTCATCGAGTATCCGTAGAGCATAATAACCAAAGGTGGTCCCATTCCAAAGAAACTCCTTAGTATCTATCAAAATCGTACTCAACAATCTGAATACATAACCATATTCTTGAGAAAAAACCCAACAATGGGTTAAAAAGAAATGAATCACCTTCCCTACTAACCTACTAGGGTCACTACTCAAACAATGCATGAGAACAGAGTCATCGGCCTCAACAAAAATAGATCAACTATAGAAACCCAAGCCTTTTACATAAATCATTACATGATTTTAGGCATAATTATACATCATAGTAAAAGACAAGTATTGTAATGTCTATGGTATTGGATGATAAGGTACATATAACATAAAACACGGGGCTAAAAAAACTTCTTTATTTACTCTCTATAAATAGCTACTAAATTCCTTTGAGCCCTTCTATCTGTATAGGGTACCCTGGGGAACACATGAAGATAGGGATGAGATAAAATTCCCAGTTAAGGAATAGACATAAGGATACATCTTAAGGACATGAGTTAGAAGGCATGACATAATTATATCCAATGAGTAACGACCCAATGTTTCATTAATGGAAAATCCCACTTGATCTAATTAAATGACTCTTTATGCAAAACGTTTATATAAAATGTAAACTTATTTCGGTTTATGTTATAAATTGTGATCGTTTCTTTTATATCTGTTGAACAATGGTCACATGATTAGTATAAATATAGGGGTTTAACAAATCCAATTTACTCAGACAAAGGAATCGATGGCCTCGTCCAGTAGAATTAATCCATACGAATCCCATTTGTCGGAGCTCGGAAAAGAGGTGGCATCATTGGGCTTCGCTCTTGACCAATCCCAAACTGAGCTTCATCAGGTCATGCTTGAACAGGACCGTCTACGGGAAAAGTGTAAGTTTATAGAAATTACCACTCAAGCGATGTTATCCTAGCCACCCCAAGAGTCTGTCACCATTGCACACCATACCCTTAGGTCTTATGCGGATTTTTTAAGGGGTTATGTAACAAATCTCTAATACTATGTTCATATACATTATTTTTGTATATAATAATGAATATACCTTCTTGTCATTATTGATACATTGTAAATAGTTTTTTAGTACAAATAGTGTTTCAGTTATTATTTAATTAATAATTCTATTTTTTTAAAATTAAAGGACTTTTGAAATTAAATATTATTTTAATAGAATATTATTATTATTATTATTATATTAATATAAATGTTCTTATAATTTTATGAATGCAATTTTAATTTTTATTAAGGTTTGAAAGCCATTTTATGTCAAAAACCATGAATTTTTGATAAATGTTGGTTTTTATTTTAAAAGTGAAAAGTAACATATTTAGAAAATTATTTACATAAAATATATGTCATTTTTTGAATCAAGACGTCAAAATTATCCAATGGTTAATTTTTCATAATTTTCTGAGATAGTCAATGTTTTGGGTAGAAATTAAATACCGTTTAAATATATAATGTGTTTATGACATCATAATGACCCAATAGTGATGTAATAAAATACTATAATCTTTATGTTCAGCCAATATATGTTTTTCCATTAAAATAATTTAATTTTCGGTTTGTTTGAATTATTTTACAAAGCATTAATGGTCCCCTCAAGACTTATTAAACAACTTGTATTTTTAAATTATTTTCCATGGGAGTGTGACTCACCTTCAAATAAGCAACTCTATTATATCATGAAGTTCAGACTTTGGCCTTATAGAATATAGTTTTCCTCATTCCTTTGCCAAAAACCGTGGGTAAAATCTTTGGGATGGTTTGTGGTTTGGAGTAATTAAATATAAGGGGTCCCAAACCTAAATAATAAAGAATTCCTTCACCTTTCCTATATAAACCCACCCAGGCACCCACTTCCTCCTCACTCAAAGCTATTGGAGTTCGTCCAACCTCTACCATAATCTTCCTAGAATCCTCCCAATGTTCCCCAAGCTCCCAGGAATCCTCTCTCAAGCCTCTCTCTAGCCTTTGGAAGCCCACTTCCAAGTAAGGGTTTTTTTTCCTTTCTCATTTTGTCATATTTTCTTAATATTATTATGCCCTTTTAATTTCAATTATAGATGTTGGGGTATGGTTTTTCACCTCCCCCATAGTTCCCTCTTTTTTTTTAATGATGGGAGACCCCTTTATCACTCATTAAATTCCTCTCATGTACACCCGTTACTATGCTGAAATTGTCAAAGGATCTTCTCTCTCCTTTTTTACATTCTAGTAATTCATTTGTAACATGAATCTGAATTCCATTAAAATTGTTTGTAAATGTATCTATATGAACCGCTTACTGTCCATTTCTTGTAAATATGATGAGACACCCATTTCTCTCTCATCAACCATTTTTATGAATTCCAATGTCACGCCGTTACGCTACCGAAATTGCACCGATTTTCAAAGACAATGCCATTGTGTTGTGAATACCATGCCCATTTCACCATTAAGGTTTTTTCACCATTATTCACATTTACTTATTTATTATAAAGGTTCATGTATGAATTACTCATTTCTTTATCATGGAATATATGATTATGTTTAATGAATCAATGTTTTATGATCCATGTGGCAGACTTATGCATGAGATGAAATGTTTAAGAAGGGTGCGCCCTTTTAGCTCTCCAATGCATTGGGTAACGTATAGTATCAAGATAATTCATGTGCAATGAGTGTTGAATCATGCTAATTCAAGTGAAATGAGGGTTTACTCTTTCCTTTTGTGTAATGATTGTTTACTCATGCTCTATGTGCAATGATCATTGGCTCATACTAATTCCATGTTAAGTGTTATTGCCACATTTCCATGTTATGATTATCATGCTTTATCATGCCTTTATGTTCATGTTTCTCTTATGATATATTGATATGCACATTGTCTAACATTTATTTTACTCCTCATGTTATTCCACGTGTACTCCAGGCTTTATAGCTCACCCTTTTTTATGCATGTCCTCAGGTTATCCTATGCAATGCTATGTATGAGGGAATGTAGTGGTCATGTAAAGGAAATTTTCAATAAAGATGTTGTATTTCTTGTTTAAGTTTTTATTTAATGATCCTTATCCCCAAAGACACTAAACCTATCGATCCTCTTTGTTGTATCAAGTTATGTTATATTTAATAAATCATGTTTAAGTTTGTAATAAAAGTAGGGTTGTCATAGTTGGTATCAGAGGATATGTTTAGTTATTTCTGGGATTAAGAATAGATAACCCTAGTAAAGCCTTGGATACAAGACTAATTATAATAAAAAAATCCCTATGTTTTGGTAAGTACTGAGTATTTGGTTTATCAAACAAATACATCCCTGTTTGGATACGAGCAGGTAGAGGCGACTCTGGTACATAGGTATCCTAGGGGTAAAACCTGAAAACACCACTTTGAGCGAGACTCAAACGAGAACTGGTGCATGACAACGGGCCATGCTGCACTTTTGGTTACGACACTCTCGGGGGACATGTTCTGATAAATTCAAAATCTTGAATGAACCCTTATTAAGGGAATAAAAAAATGCCCCAAGAAATATATGTTAGAATGTAGATCATGAAAAGCCCAGATTGAAGCCCATTGACTCATGTGTTAAGGAAATAAAAGATTATTTTTAAGTCATTAAATTTTGTATTTGGATTACCCTTTATGTGTTACCCCCTAAATTTCCTTTTGTTCCATCTAATTGCCGGTAATAGGAGGACTCGGGCTAACAATCGATGTGAAGATCAGTGTGATGATTGTACTAATGAGATGCCCATTCCAATGGGAGCGGGAATCATGAACTTGTTCACACTTCTCTCTCACCTAACTCAAGCTTTGAAAAGAAACACGGGTCAAGTGGAATGTCCAAACCCCCATAAGAAGGAAGAGGTAGCTATCGAGAGCTTCATGAGACAATGGCCTCCTACTTTTAGTGGATCATCAAATCCCACGATCACTGAACAATGGATCAACTCCATTGAAAAGATCCTCTCCATACATCAATGTTCTGAACAAGAGAAGGTTCTACTAGCTATTGATCATATTGAGGGTGAAGCTGATCAATGGTGGACGTTGATCAAAAATACTAATCATGGGGAGGAGATCAAGGTGTTGGAATGGAAGGATTTCCGAAAGATGTTTTTCGTTAAATATTTTCCGCACACCATCCGACTTAAGATGGAAAGGGACTTCCTTTCCTTCAAGAAAAAAGAAGAAGAATCTGTTGGAGCGTACAAGGAAAACTTCACAAGGCTTGCACGAGATGCTTCCGGCTTTGTTGTTTCCCCTGAATACAATGTTGAATTCTTCTTTGGTGGGCTGAAGCCTAGCCTAACGAAAACAATAGCGATCTGTGACTTCGAAAACTATGAGGAAATGGTCCGATGTTCTCTCATGGTCAAAAGGGAGATCATGGAATCACATGGGTATCATGGGGAAAAGTAGCATAAGGCAGACTTCAATGCTGGTTGTCCGATGGATAAATCCAATGGTGCTAAGAAGATCCAGTACCCCACTTGCAAAAAGTGAAGAAAGAAGCACCCTGGAAATTGCCTCAAGGGGACGAGGAAATGCATTAGGTGTGGAAGAGAGGGCACATAGTTGTTAACTGTCGACAAGAATGACCCGCCGCTACGTCAGAGGAGAGGAATTCTCTGTTCGAACCTCAACACGTTGTTCAATGCTATAAATTTAAAGAATCGGGGCGTCTTACAAATCTGTTCCATAATCCAAGGATTTTTGGAGGCAACCACCAACCTCAAAGGAAGCATGGGAGAGATTTTTCCATCACTTCTGCCGAAGTGAACCCCGACATTGAAGTGGTGACAGGTACACTAGTTATTTATTCAAGAATAGAGAATGTAATTTTGATTCATGTTCTACGCATTCTTTTATATATCGAAAGTTTTGTAGATCAACCCCATCACCACCACAAATCATGGAAGTAATGATGTCGGTGAGTATAGAAAATGGGGCAATCATTGCATCCCATGAATATAAGTCCTCACCTGTTATAATCTGTGGATTTAATTTTCCAACGGACCTCGTCGTACTCCCTCTGGTAGAATATGATGCAATTACTGGCATGGATTGGCTTTCCTTTTATAGAGACAACATAAATTGTCGGGAAAGGGAAATAACACACCATTTGGAGAATAGATACCCTATTCATTACAAATATAAGGAGGAAGATGAATATAACATCCCGCCTTTTTATTACATAAACTTTCATTACATTTTACAAAACCGAGGATCTTTATGGTTTAGTGTCTTCGAAATCAGGAACATAAAACATTGTTCTTAAACACTTGAAAGGCTTCTAATTATGTTTTTCCTAGGTTCATTACTGCATCTCATAACCTGGGTACATATATCAAAAGAAAGTGTGAGCAGAAGGCCCAGTAAGGGAAACAAGGGGAACCATTATATGTGAACTTGAGATACATCATCAATGTCATGAAAAAGAACATTAAGGCATTAGAAAGAAATCATTAGATATATCATAATAAAAATAACATTTTTCATAACATTATGATGTGGCTACAAAACATAATATTGAAAATCATTTTGTTTCACCAAGGTCTATCCCCAAGGTTTCATTAAAAATTACCATGGTTATTCACCAAGGTATCAGTCTAAAAGGTCATCTCTAGAGAATAAGTCTTTACCAAATGCATTGGAGCGCTATCTGGACGCACCCTTGACATGACTTTATTATCATGTGAGCCACATATATCATCATAAATCATTTCATAAACAACCCATATATCATAAAAGAAATTGGTTTCATTTCATAATCATAACATTTTAAAAACATCTTTAAAGACATGATCTTTATGTCACTTTAAAACCCACATAAAAGGAAGGTGGGTCTCACGTAAGTGAATCCCAGAATTTAAAATAGAACCTTTTGTTATATAGGTGATTACCCATATATAAGAGTGAGATTTGAGTATCCACTTAATAAAATATAAGAAAATTAGAAAAAGAGAGAGACATTTTGAGACAGAAAGTTTGCAGTATAACAACTATGTTTCGAGGTTTTAGAAAACATTTGAAAGTGAGGGGACATGGGTCAAACATTCATAAATGACCCATAGGAGGGGGACAGAATATAAAGGATTTAAGAACATGGTAATGAAATTTGAAAGATATACCATATTAAATGAAGAACATGAAAGGAAGACAAAAATAAGATTTCTCTTATGAAAATTCGGCAGCCTAACGGCGTCACTTAAACTTCAACAAAAATGAATTGATGAGATCAAATAGGGTCTTTAATCATATGAACAAAAAATATCAGTATGATAGATATATAGATCATAACCCAACATAATAAAAAGTATCTTGAAATACTTACCATGAAAGTAGAACTTTGAAAAATGAGAAAGGTGAAAGGATCCCTTAAAAATTCGGCAGCCTAACGGCGCCAATAAGACTTCAACAAAAATGAATTGACAAGATCAAATAGGGTATCTCATAATATGAACATAAAAAATCAGTATGATATATTTATATATCATGCCCCAACATAATAAAAAGGAACATGAATGCCTTGACATGAAAATAGATCATGAAAAATTAGAAAGGTGAAAGGATCCCGTAAACATTTAGCAGCCTAACGGTGCCACTTAAACTTCATCAAAAATGAATCGATGAGATCAAATAGAGTCTCTCATAATATGAGCATAAAATATCAGTATGATAGATTTAGAGATCATAACCCAACATAATAAAAAGGAACATTAAAGACTTGACATTAAAATAGATATTGAAAACGAGAAGGGCGAAAGAATCCCTTATAAATTCCGCAGCCTAACGGCGCCAATTAAACATTCTTAAAATGAAATGATGAGATTAAGAGGGGTCCCTCATCATATGAACATGAAAAGGGAACTAAGAGGAACATAAAATAACATCCTTCAACATAAGATCATGGAGCATAAAAGAAATGACATAAAAGAGATTACTTGAAAAGAAAGAGAGATGTCGGATCCTTTACCTTAAACGTAACTTTTAAAACTCAAAGGATGAGACCTTGAGGGCATGGGGGCACCTTGGGAGGACTAAATGGGAAGTAATGAGACCATAACTTCGTTGATGATGATTTTGGAGTCTAATAGATGAGTGGATGGCTTGGTATTTATAGGGAAAGTGAGGGGACAAGGCATTACTGGCCATGGGACACCTCATTAGTGGTTTTGGAATAACCATGGGCATGCCCGTGGTATTTTCCCATGGTATTGGCCAATTGGGACCCGCCATACCTTATCATACTATTAATAAGTCGACCAAATTGATTACATAATTAATACATACTTTAATGATGTCATTAAACACCCGTAACTTAAAAACTGTATTTTCTCTATTCATCGAAAATTCAACTTTCTCAGAAAAATCCAAAAATTTCACCTTAACAAAATATTGATGCTCTGATTTCAAAAATTAGCTCCATTTTTTAAAAATAATGTTCTATATATTTTTAATTGAATTTTTAAATAAATAAACTATTCACTGAAAATTCATTTTTTTCAGAAAAAACCTCAAAAATCACCTTAAAATAATATCGATGCTCTTAGTTCAAAAATGATATCTATTTTATAAAAGTAATTTTCTAAATATTTTGACTTAAATTTTTAATTAAAAAATACTATTCACCCGAAAAAACTAATACTTGAATTATAAATTATGAAACCGTTATTTAACCATTTTATTGAATCACATTACTTAATCAAGGTGCCTAGATTATATTAATGCTTTATTTAAGTGAGATTATTATTCCATTTAGTCACATTACTAATCCTAAGCATAAAATCACTATTCATAATTTACTATTCATCAAAAAATCAAGTTTATCATATTATACTCTAAATTTCATACTCAACATATTTGTAGAAAACCATTTTTTGAAAATAATTACAAATTTTTAATTATTTATGGTTTACATAAACATTTTTTAAAATATCATTTCTCTAAAATTCACCAAAAATATGCATACTATATTTATCCGGACATTTAAAAATTACAAATCTTCATCATAATAACAAATCAAAATTTTTTATTTAAAACAAAGGATTACATAAGGTAGTTGCGGTCTCCTTACATATCCCCTTATCACACCATCATAGGTCCTATGTTTAAGGTGTGCTAAGGTGAGAGAATCTGTGGGAGGCTCGGCCAACATCGCACGGGTAGTAATTTCTATCAGTTTGAACTTCTCGCGAAGGTGATTCCGTTCTAGCTTCACACGATGCAGTTCGGCTTGGGTTTGGTCCAGACCAAAGGCCATTGGTGCTACCTCCTTCCCAAGTTCTGTTAGATGGGATTCGATCGGCCCAAGACTATTGGGTGAGGCCATCAAATCTTCTTTCTAAATTAATTAACCGAGATCACTTGTATTTAGAGACAAATATAGAAATGTTTAGTTTCTAGTGGTCATATTGACCAATGGTCATATGATAGTAAAAAACCCAACATTGTCATTTTAATTATACTCATTTTATCCAATGAAACAGTTTTTTTGAGTATAAAAAATTAAAATAAAATAACACACAAAATTTGGAAACAATATTTATTCAAAATTTTGGGTCATTACAATCTTCCCCCCTTAAGAAATTACGTCCTCATAATTTTTAAAACTAGGTTTTGAAATTTCATTGAAAGTCCCACACCGGAAAAGGATTCATCAAAACTATTAATTTATAAGAAAGAAAGGGAAGTAAAAAGGTCACCTGGGTTAACCCATACTAGGATCCCATGTAGGAAAACATGGACATGGAGGAAAAAAAGGGTCACGTTCTAAGGGAGAGTGATAGAAAACATGATTAGGAGAATGTTAACCACGAGTAAATCCCAAACTTATGATGTGTATAAATGGTCTTTGATTACGTAATAGGAAACATAAACCAACAACGTTTTTGTTTTACATTCCTTTTCATAATTTTGAGGAATTAATTTACAACATAGAACAAAACATAAGGAAATATACCATCCTTCAATTATAGTTTCATCCTTTAATAAGTTTCTACCAAAACTAATCTTTTCTCCTAACGATGAGATTTCAAAAATAGATGGTCTCATCAAAACACAAGAATAATCTTCTTGAGAGTCATGTAATCCACAAAAGATTAACTATCAATTACTTCTATCTTTAAACATTTTCTTAAAAACAAAAAGGGTAAGATAAAACAACTCTTCATAAAGGAAGAATCCCATAGGAAGGGAATCAACTTTTAAATCTTTAAAGTTCCACGGTACTACCCAGAGTTCATCATAGACCATTCCATAAATAACTGTCCTTAAAATTCTTCAAAATAACCCAAACTAAGATTGAAACCAAAATACAAGAAGGACATGATAACATAGTCTTACAAGATAAACATAATCTTTCATCTCCAAACAACATCAACCACTCTAATCAAAAGTAAATAACCTAAACATATTTTCCCCAAGATAGGTCAATCATTTTCATAAGTAACCTATAATACCATATGTTCACCTTAAATTCATCGATTCTTTAAAATATAATTCAACCATTACTCCTCAATGAAAATACCATAGTAATCTATTTACCTCGATCAAATAGGGTTCCCAAAATAGTGAACGTCTTCCAAAATAATATTCATCATTTAATCCCCTAATCACCTTTTTTAATGAAGAACAGCTTCACTATATAAACATGTGGTACATATTGATGTCTTCCTTAATGATATAAAATCATCTTAGGTAGTGACTCGATTATCCAAGAAAACATAAATGATATGATCATAGATCATCAACTAAAATACAACATGACATAGTCAATTATTGTGAAGAAGTTACATGTACTTCAGTCATCATGATCCATATCAGCATAGGACTTGCATTATTCCCTTTTCCTCTAAGATTGTTGATTCTAATCATGCTTCTCACCCATTCCAAGAGAGCATTTCCATGGATAATTTCTAACATCTCCACATTTATGACATCGAAAAGTATAAGGTACATTATATAGAACATTATCTACATTCATCACATTATCCATTTATTTAAAGCAATTGAATAATTTATGCCCTATCTTCCCACAGTCAAAACATATCCTGGTTCCATTGTGACATTCTCTTTGGTACCTCTTCCCAAACATTTTGCAGAAAAGAAATTGGGTCTTCTTTCCCTTATCAACTTTATCAGGTGAACAGCCTCGAGACTTTTTCTTCTTCTTCCTTGTTGAATTTGGGTATTCAACTAGGTACCAATTATTAATTGTGATTTCTGATTGCTGGTTTGGCATAATCACAACAATTTCAACTTGGTCTCTCATCATCTCTATCAAATTAATAGGTAGATATTCACATTTCATAACACATTGGATGTTGGGACATGCTCTTCCATTTCCCGCCATTAACTAAGAAAAGAACTTATAATTAAGGGGCTTAAATACATAGCCAATAATCATGAAAAGGAAACATAAGAATAAGAGGATAACCATGTAGAATAACAGTATACCCTAACTTGTGATCCCCTAGGATCCAATCTATGTTATCTATGATCATATATTCTTATGTGAATCTTTATTTTATTTTATCTTTTTTATTTTAATAATGGTTCATACTAAGCTTATGAATCTACCAAAGCATATCCTCTGGGAGTGTCGTAACCAAGAGTGATGCAAGGATCATTGTCCTTTACAAGTTTCTGTTCGATTCTAGCTCAAAGCGGTGTTTTCTAGGTTTACCACTATGTACATCTGTGCTAGAGCTGCCTCTACCTGCTCGTATCTAGACAAGGATGTATTTTCATGGAAACCCCTTACTCAATACTCCACAAAATATCAGGAATATTTCCTATAATTAAACTTTTTATAGGGTTATTCCTAAAGTTTTCATATCCTAATTTCCACAAATAACTAAACCTTCCTTTGATACCAACTATAACATCCTGCCTTTTTATCACATAAACTTTCATTACATTTTACAAAACTGAGGATCTTTAAGGTTCAGTGTCATGGAAACCAGGATCTTAAAACAGGAAAACATAAAACATTCTTCTTAAACACTTTAAAAGCTTCTCCTTATATTCGTACTAGGTTAATTACTACATCTCATAACATGGGGACATACATCAAAAGAATGGGTGAGCATAAGGCCCAGTAAGGGAAACAAGGGGAAACATTTAATGTGAACTTGACATACATGAACAATGTCATGAAAATGAACATTAAGGAATGAGAAAGAAATCATGGGATATATCATAATAAAAATAAAATTTTTCAAAACATGAAGATGTTTCTACAACACTTAATATTGAAAATAATTTCGTTTCACCATGGTCTATCCCCAAGGTGTCATTATAAATTACCAAGGTTATTCACAATGGTATCATACTAAAAGGTCATCTCTAGAGATTAAGTCTTTACCCAATGCATTGGAGCGATCTCTGGATGCACCATTGACATGAATTTATTATCATGTGAGACACATATATCATCATAAATAATTACATAAACAACCCATATAGCATAAAAGAAATGGGTTTCATTTCATAATCATAACTTTTTAAAAACTACTTTAAAGACAGGATCTTTATGTCACTTTAAAACCCACAGAAAAGGAAGGTGGGACACATGAATGTAAATCCAAGAATTTAAAATAGAACTTTTGGTATATATGTGAATACCCATATATAAGATATATCTTCGAGTACCAACATAATAAAATATAAGATCTTTAGAAAAAGAGATAGACATTTTGAGACGGAAATTCTGCACCATAAAAACTATGTTTTGAGGTTTTAGAAAACATTGAAAAGAGATGGTACATGGGTCAAACATTCATAAATGACACATAAAACAGTAGGGGACATAATATAATGGATTTAAGAACATGGTAATGAATTTTTAAAGATATACCATATGAAATGAAGATAGTGAATGGAAGACAAAAATAAGATTTCTCTTATGAAAATTCGGCAGCCTAACGACGTCACTTAAACATCAACAAAAATGAATTGATGAGATCAAATAGGGTCTCTCATAATATGAACATAAAATATCAGTATGATAGATATAGATATCATAACCCAACATAATAAAAAGGAACTTGAAAGACTTGACATGAAATTAGAACTTTGAAAAATGAGAAAGGTGAAAGGATCCCTTAAAAATTCGGCAGCCTAACGGCGCCACTTATACAATAACAAAAATGAATTGATGAGATAAAATAAAATTTATCATCATATAAACATAAATGATAATTATGATATATTTAGAGATCATACCAAAACATAATAAAAAGGAACAAGAATCACTTCACATGAAAATAGATCTGGAAAAATGAGAAAGGTGAAAGGATCCCTTAAAAATTCTGCAGCCTAACCGCGCCACATAAACATCAACAAAAATGAATTGACGAGATCAAATAAGGTCTCTCAACATATGAAGATAAAATATCAGTATGATAGATTTATAGATCATATCGCAAAATAATAAAAAGGAACGTGAAAGACTTGACATTAAAATAGATCTTGGAAATGAGAAGGGCGAAAGAATCCCTTAAAAATTCGACAGCCTAACAGCGCCACATTAACATTCATAAAATGAAATGATGAGAGCTAGAGGGGGTATCTCATCATATGAAAATGAAAAGGGAAGTAATAGTAACATTAAATAACATCCTTAAACATATGATAATGGAGAATAAAAGAAATGACATAAAAGAGATTACTTGAAAAGACAGAGAGAGGTCGGATCCCTTACCTTAAACGTAACACTTAAAACACAAAGGTTGGGACCTTGAGGGCTTGGGGGCACCTTGGATGGAATCTTTGGGAGGTAAGTAGACTAGAACATCGTTGAGTAACATTTTCGAGTCGAATGGATGAGAGGATGTCTTGGTATTTATAGGGAAATTGAGGGGACGAGGCATTAATTGCCAAGGGACACCTCATTAGTGGTTTTGGCAAAACCATGGGCTTGTCCATGGTATTGGTCACATGGGACACCTCATACCTTCTCATACTATTCATAAGTTGAACATATTGATTACATACTTAATACATCATTTAATGATGTCATTAAAAACCCGTAACTTAAATACTATATTTTCACTATTCATCAAAAATTCAACTTTCTCAGAAAAATCCAAAAATTTCAACTTAACCAAATATTGATGCTCTGATTTCAAAAATGAACTCCATTTTTTAAAAATATTTTTTTTAATATTTTTAATTTAATTTTTAATTAAATACACTATTCTCTGAAAATTCATTTTTTTTTCAGAAAAATCACCAAAAATCACCTTAAAATAATATCGATGCTCTGAGTTAAAAAATGAAATCCATTTTATAAAAATAATTTTCTAAATATTTTTAATTAAATTTTTAATTAAAAAACACTATTCACCCAAAAAAACTAATACTTGACTAATAATTTATGAAACCGTTATTTAACCATTTTATTGAATAACATTACTTAATCAAGGTGCCTATATTATATTAATGCTTCATTTAAGTGAGATTATTATCCATTTAGTCACATTACTAATCCTAAGCATAAAATCACTATTCATAATTTACTATTCATCAAAAAATCATGTTGATCTTATTAGAATCAAAATTTCATACTGAACATACTTATAAGAGACCATTTTTTAAAAATCATTACACATTTTTAATTATTTAAGGTTTACATATACATTTTTTAAAATATCCTTTCTCTAAAATTCACCAAAAATATGCATAATATATTAATCCGGACATTTGAAAATTAATAAACATCATCACAAGAAGAAATCAAATTTTTTTATTTAAAACAAAGGATTACACAAGGCAGTTATGGTCTCCTTACATATCCTCTTATCACAGCAGCATAAGATCTAAGTGTAAGGTGTGCTAAGGTGAGATAATCCGAGGGAGGCTCGGCCAACGTCGCATGAGTAGTAATTTCTATCAGTTTGAACTTCTCGCGAAGGCGATTCCGTTATAGCTTCACATGATGAAGTTCGGCTTGAGTTTGGTCCAGAGCAAAGACTAGTGGTACTACCTACTTCCCATGTTCTGTTAGATGGGCTTCGATCGGTCCAAGACTACTGGATGAGGACATCAAATCTTCTTTCTATATTAATTAACCAAGATCACTTGTATTTAGAGACAAATATCGAAATGTTTAGTTTCTAGTGGTCATATTGACCAATGGTAATGTGACAGTCAAAAACCCTACAGTTACATTTTTATTTATACTCATGTTATCCAATGAAACAGTTTTGTTGAGTATAAAAAAATAAAATAAAATAACACACATAATTCATAAACAAGATTTATTCAAAATTTCGGGTCGTTACAATGAATCTCCTTTAGCTCCATCATCTCAATATTGGATATTACTACCCTATGAGAACATGTATCTAGCTCAGATGATTGAGTCCAAGGAAGTAACCATCTTTGATGAAATACCTATTGTGAGGGAATTCACTGAAGTGTTTCCCGAGGAACTGCCCGGTATTCCTCCTAGAAGAGATGTTGAATTCTCAATTGAACTTATATCTGGGGAACTAAAAATATCCAAGACTCTATATAGAATGGCTTTCGTGGAGCGTGAAGAGATAATGAAACAACTAAAAGAGAATCTGGATAAAGGGTTTATACGCCCAAGTTCTTCACCATTGGGTGCACCAGTCTTGTTCGTCAAGAAGAAGGATGGGTCAATGCGGCTTTGCATCGATTATCGTGAACATAAAAATCATGATAAAGAACATGTATCCTCTGCCATGGATTGATGACTTGTTTGATTAGCTACGTGGAGCACAATACTTCACCAAGGTAGACTTTTGGTCATGAAATTTTCAAGTAAGGGTGAAGAAGGGAGATGTCCCCAAGACTGCTTTTCGTACAAGATATGGGCACTATGAATTCATAGTAATTCCTTTCGGACTCACTAATGCTCCAACAATCTTCATGGACTTGATGAATAGAGTCTTTAGTGATTATCTTGAAAACTTTGTGGTAGTCCTTATAGATGATATTGTAATATACTCAAAAACCAAGGAGGATCATGAGGAGCATTTAAGAACTCTACTAGAGACTTTGTGCAAGGAGAAGCTCTATGAAAAGTACAGAAAGTGTGAGTTATGGTTGACGGAGGTCTCATTCATGGGCCATATCATCACAAACAATGGGATATCTATGGACCCCTCCCAAACGTATGCAATTGAGGGGTGGCCAAGGCCAACATCGGTAACTGATATCCATAGCTTCTTAGGGATAACTGGATATTATCGATGATTTGTGACAAATTTCTCACTATTGTCCAACCCTCTTACCAAGATAACTCGAAAGGGAGTAATGTTTTCTTGGAGTGATGAATGAGAAGTTGAAAAGGAGGATTATCACTGTGCCCTTTCTCACGTTACCCACAAGTTGGGATCATTTTTTGGTATTCAGTGATGCTTTGAAGATGGGCTTAGGTTGTGTGTTGATGAAGAATGATAAAGTGATATCCTATGCCTCATGGTAGTTAAAAGTCCATGAATGAAACTATGCAACACATGATCTGGAGTTAGTGGCGGTGATCTTTGACTTGAAAATCTGGCGGCATTATCTCTACGGAGAGAAATGTGAGATATATATTGACAACAAGAGTATTAAAAATATATTCACCCAGAAAGAGCTTAATATTCTCTAGAGAAGAAGGATAGAGCTCATCAAGGGTTATGACTGTTCAATACATTACCACCATGGAAAAGCAAACAAGGTGGCAGATGCCCGAAGTAGAAAGGACCCAGTGATTCTTTCACTGATGAGAATTCAAAAGGATCCAATATTCATAGAATTAGTGATGATAGGCATCTGAATTATAATGAAGGGAACATCATCAATCCTTTCACAAATGATTTCTTAGCCGTATCTTTTGGAACGTATAAAGGATGCTCAAAAGGATGATGTGAGAATTCAAGAAAAAGTGGAAGCTATCAAAAATGGGAAATCCTTGGAGTTTAATGTTAATGAAAAAGGAATTGTGCTGTTTGGGAAAAGACTGTGTCTTCCATCATGTCCGGAGCTGAAGAAGGAACTTTTGGATGATTCACATAGTTCAAATTTCTTTATTCACCCAGGGATCACCAAGATGTATCGAGATCTCTGAGAAAACCTTTGGTAGGATAATATGATGAAGGAGATCACTTAATATAAATCAAAGTGCCTAGTGTGTCAGCCAGTGAAGGTAGAGAGGAAAAAGTCTAAGGGATGATCCTTTAAAGTGAGTGCTCTTATTGGGAAGTATCGAGGAGGGATTCACTTAAGAGAAAGTATATCCCCGAAAGAGAATTAGAGATGGATATTGTAACATGTGTTTGGAGATTATAATCATAATGTATATGTTTTACATAAAAAGAAAAAAATAATGAAATTTTCGTAAAAATAAAGATATTGAAATCAGATGGAATAAAGGAAGTTCAGGTAGAATTCATTAAGGTTTACCAGCATGGTATCCGGTGCAACTAAGAGGTATTGATGAGAGAAAAAGGGTTTCTGAACACTTATAATTCAATGTAGAAGTATGGGGGAGGATTTTAAACATACCCTATCATTAGGCGTTACTCATTAAATGGCTTAGCATAGAAGAAAATATTGATTATATAGAGAAATGGAGAGAGTCCCTTAATATAAACCTGTTGGCGTTCTCCAATTTTTATTAAAGACCGGAAAAAACAAATTAGGCTTATTAAATAATAATTCCATAACCTATTGAATATGTAATAGATTTATTATAACACATTTTTGTTTATTAAAATCATTTTTTATTAGTTATAAAATCACATTTCATTGTTCGAGCTCGTTTGATTACTTGGTTTTAAAAGATTGGTTCACTTATATTCATGTTTGGAAAAACATGAATGATGGAAGTGGTTCTCCAGAAATTAAGTTATATGAAATTATTTAACATCCATGAGATTATATGGTTTTAAATTTAATTTTGTTACATCAATTGAAGTTGAACTATTATATAAAACCATAATGACTACAATTTTTGATAATAGATGGGTTTGATTACAAAGAACATGTTTTTCATTATAAATTAATACCATTAATACAAAAGTATTACAGAACTAAAATTGTGATATATTACATATATAATAATCTGGATCAACTAAAACACAAATGATTTCTTGTCCAGAATTAATGATTATAATTGAAATTAATAAATTTTTGTCCTCGAATGTTCTAAATTAGCACATCTCAAATGGTTCTTTCATTTATTTCAAATGAAAATTGGGGAAAGGAGAGAAGATAATGAAATATCCCATTTACGTTAAAAAATTATAGTACAAGTGTGTTACTGGATTTATCATACCATTATGGTGAAGGGAGTTGAGAAAAAAACATAAAATAAATGAAGGAATTGGAAATCTGAATTTACCTCTTGAGATTCCATACTTTGAGATCCTCTTAAGGGGAGAGGTTTTGGTATTTTTAAGTAGATATGAGCTTTGGTACACGGGGGATGATCTTGGGGAAATATTTTTGCAAAATATTGTAATGGTAAAAGGCATGGGAGTTGTGAAGAGAAGAGGGACTGAGGGCGGGGGGTTATAGTGGTGGAGAGAGGGGATTTCTCAATATTAAATTCATTAACTTATTATTTCATCCCAAGACAACGAATAGTGAGTCTTCCATGACTGATTATGGTAATTTTATCATGTGATCCCGATCATATTTGTCTTACATCAATAGAAAATCTTGAATGAGTCTATAATTATCTTATTTATATTATTTTGTAAAATGAGGTATTTAATTATTCATAAAAAATTCTTGTATTTTAGGAAAATCTCAAAAATTATCCATAAACATTTTTCCACGTGTAGAAACAAAAAATGAAGTTCATTTTTCAAAAATACTTTTCTATATATGATAATTTTAATATTTATTTTAAATCATAATTTATTATCAAAAACAAGTTTGAAAACATTCATTTACTTATTCTAAAATATAGGTATATTGTAATTTCAACAAGAAAAATATTTATATATTATTGTAGGTACGGTGTCAATTCATTAGGGTATATCAGTCTACATAAGGGTATGTTACTATTCACATAAAATTATGTTTTTCTTATCGGACTCCAAATAACATACTAATTGCAACCGTGTATGTAAAATATTTGAAATTCCAAACACAGAAGTGACAAACTTATGACTAAAGGTCACATAGCACATTATAGATAATTATTTTGTGTTTCATGTTTTTTCATGACATATTTATAAAAAGGTAATTTCCATTGAAAAACACTTGGTCAATATATTGTTCCCCCCTTATGAAATATCACCCACTAAATATCGTTTTACATTCTAAGACAAAAACATGTGTAAGTACTTTTCTTTCATTGTTTCCTCTAGTTCCCATGTTGCCTCTTCGTAATTATTTTTTCACCATAGTACCATGACCGTATGATTATTCTTTTTTCATAGAATATTGTCTCTACGATCCAATATTTTCATTGGATGTTCCTCATCAGAATGATCATCCTACAACTGTACCACTTCTAAAGAGATTACATGTGAAGGGTCAAGTTTTTAATTCCAAAAGAAAGATACATGAAATACATCTTTTACTTTCGACATGGTAGGTTGAAGTGACAGTCGATAGTCCACAACTTCAACTAGATCATGGATCTTGAAGGGGGCGATGTAACTCATTCTTAACATCCCTTTTTCCCCAAACCTCATGACATTCTTCCACAGAGACATGCATTGAAATTCCATGTCTCTATCTTTGAAAACGAGTTCTAGTTGATGGTTATCTGCATAACTCTTCAATTAACATTGGGATGCCTTGATATGTTGCTGAATGGTTTTCAACTTCTCCACCATTTCATCGACCATTTTTTGTTTTAACAGCTTACGCTCACCGACTTCATCCCAACACACCGGTGTTATGCACCTATTCCAATAAAGGGCTACATATGGTGCCATTCAAATGCTCTAGTGGAAAGTTTTGTTGTAAGAGAATTCAACACGTGGAAGATATTGGTCCCGTCCTACATTGAATTCCATAGAAGGAAATATCAACATGTAATCTAGTGTCAGAATAGTTCGCTCAGATTGGCCACCGTTTGAGGATGAAAGGCTGTTCGGAAGTTCAGTTTAGTGCTTATAGCATGTTGGATACTTTTCTAGAACATTTTGGTAATTCTCAGATCACGATCAGATACAATAGAGTGTGGTACTCTGTGCATCCTTTAAACTTATTTGATTAAAATCCTTATAAGTTTAACCAATGGGAAGACCTCAAGAAATGTGAGAAGGTGATAAGTCATTGTATGATGATCCAAAGAGACCAATTACATGGTAATGTTCTCCCACTTCCATGCTGGTATTGGTAGTGGTTTTACTATCCCCTTATAATTTTTCCTCTCAACCTTCACTTGCTGACATACCATTCTATTTAATTTAAATTCGGCAATCTTCTTTTTCATATTGTCCCACCAAATGTTTTATCAGAGATCTCGATACATCTCTATGCTCCATCGGTTGATAGAAAAGGTCAATATATGTGCATCATTAATATAACATTCTTTATCTCTTTATCAGATGGTACACATAATCATTCCCCAAATCATACAAATTCTTTCTCATTAATTATGAAATCCTAGGATTTCCCTTTTTTAACATCTTCCACCCTTTTCAGAAGTTCCACATCCTTTCATTGAGTAGCCTTTCTTCTCTACAATAATAATGGTTGAGCAGTCATTTGATAAAGGATTGATGATATTCTTCCATTAATGATTCCCATGTCAATCCATTGCAAATCAAAGTCGATCCGATCCATTACAATTCTCATCATTGATAATGATGCAGGATCCTTTCCATATAGAGCATCTACCACCTTATTTTACTTATGTGAATGGTACTGGATTGAGAAGTCATAATCATTAATGAGATCTATCTACCTTCATCGGTACATATTAAGCTCTTTTAGTTGGAATATATATTTTAGACTCTTATGGTTAGTATATATCTCCCATTTCTTCACATAGAGATAATTCCACATGATTTTCAGGGTAATGATCACAATATAAATCTCTAGATCTTAAATAGGATAGTTTTTATCGTCGATTTTTAGCTTCCGTGAGGAATAGTCTATCACTATATCATCTTGGATTAGCACATAACCTAATAATCTCTTAAAAGAATCATTATACACCACAAAAGTTCTCAAATAGTAGGATGTGTGAGTAATGGTGTAGTGATAATACATGTTTTTAACTCTTTGAAACTGTCTTCACATTCCTGTGTCTAGAAAAACCTTACTCCCTTCCATGTCTAGTTGGTCATTATGATTGACAGTATTGAAAATTTCTTCACGAATTGTCGATAATACCCAAATAGGCCCTAAAAGTCGTGTATCTCCATTACAGAGGTTGTCCTCGGCCACTCTTCCATTTCCTTTGACCTAGAAGGGTCCACTGATATCCCTTTTCTGGTGATAACATGCCCCATGAATGATACTTCCTCTATCCATAATTCCCATTTACTTGATTTTTCATAAAAATTTTCCCTTCACAATGTCTTTAACATCATATTTAAATGCTCCTCATGTTCCTCTTTTCTCCTGGAGTATATCAGAATATCATCGTAAAGACTACCAAAAATTTGAAGAGGTAATCCCTAGAAACTCCATTTATTAAATCTATGATAATTTCCAAAGCATTTGTGAGTCTGAAGGGAATCACTATGTACTCATAGTGTCCATACCATATTTAAAAGGAAGTCATGGGAATATCATCCTTCCTCACATTTAATTAGTGATATCCCTACCGAAGGTCCCTCTAAGAGAAATAACTATCCTCACAATTATAATTTAACAAGTCATCTATTCATGGCAGGGGAAACATGTTTTTTATCATGATTTTATTGAGGTCAAAATGATTAATGTAGAGGCTCATTGATCTATCCATATTTTTGACGGAGATGACAAGTGCACCTCATGGTGATGCACTCTGGCATATAAAACCCTTCTCTATATTCTCCTGCAGCTATTCCTTCAGCTCTTCCTTCTCTACAGCTGCTATTTTGTAAGGTTTATTTTTGATAGGAAGAGAACCAAGGAATGTTAAATTGAGAACACAACCTCTCAGTTTGGAGAAAGACCCTACAAATCTTCAAGGAATACATCAGTGTAATCCATCACTATGGGAATGTATTCAATCATGATTCAATGGGACCTTGCTATTTACTTGGAGGGGGAGGTTTTTCCACATGATTCAAGTTATTATTCATAATATGAGCCAGCTTAGAAAATATAGTCATGATGTTTTCTGCACCCACTCTCTTCATATCAGGCATATGATTTGGGAAATCTTCATATTGACTATCACATCAGTTGTTGGAATGTGTTCTTCTATTTCCCTCCATTAACTATAAAACTGATCGTATAATTAGTGGTATTTGATACTTATCTATTGGGCATAAAATAGAAACATTAAATATAAACGGATATTCTCATAAAGAAGAAGTATATCCTAACTTTTGATTCTATAGGTTTAAATCTATGTTATACTCACTCTATTTATTATCATATATACAAATGGGATTTTTTTCCGTTAATAATTGTTTTTACTTAGATATGGAATCTACCTAATCATATCACTCATGTGTTTCATAACCAAAAGTGCAACATCGCCCATTGTCGTGTTCCAGAATATATCGGGTCATGCCCGAAAGTCCTTATCAGAGTTTTCACTCATAGGTACATCTATTCCAGAGACCCATGACTTTTACATATAACATTACATAATTTTAAGCATAATTATACATCATAGTACAAGAAAAGGATTATTAAGTCTTGTTCCTTGAAATACTAGGTACATATAACATAAAACATG
Organism: Viscum album; assembly: GCA_963277665.1. Lineage (NCBI taxonomy): Eukaryota > Viridiplantae > Streptophyta > Magnoliopsida > Santalales > Viscaceae > Viscum > Viscum album. The sequence continues at coordinate 1,856,318,029 of OY728145.1, forward strand.
GGACTTAAAAACACCTCTTTATTTTATATCCATAAAGAGCTCCTTACTTCTTTTGAGCCCTTACATCTACATAGGGTACCCTGGAGAGCACATGAACAAAGGGATGAGCTATATAGCAATGTAAAGGAATGAACATAAGGATACATATTAAGCACAAGAGTTTGGAGGCATGACATAATGATATCCAATGCATGGAAAATATGAAATCATATAATATATGTATGGGATAATATAAACATGGAATAATATTAATGTGGCAGAATCATAAAAATTATTTTATTATGGGTCAAGGATAACCTCCAATCTTGTTTACCAATTTATTAGGGGTCAAGGATAACTGCCAATCCCATTTCACATCACATCTCATGTGACCTAACATTACCCAATGCATTGGATCATTATCTCTGTGCACCCATCTCAAAATATTCATGAATATTCTTTCTACATATATATTATTTCCACATAAATAATCATACATAATCAACCATACATAAACATTATGTTTCCATTATAAATATTTGGTTACAATAATCCTGACATAAAGCATAACCAATGGGCATATAATGAAAGTGTCCGTGAAAGAAATGGATTAGCACATATATAGACATTCATAAGGTAAAATTTTAATATAACAGGGTAAGGGATGTCAAATAAAATTGAAAACATATAAATATTTTATTTTATAATCATTAGAATTTAAAATAATTATTTTGTGGTTTTAAGGAAAATACTATAGAGATTTTAAAATAGAAAAGAGAAAAATATTTTAAATAAAACCAGAATAGAACCAAGAAGGTTTTGTTAATTAATATAATGATTTTATAAATACAATGGTGTCTTAAAATAGAGGATATAGTGCACATGAAATTGGGTAAAAACTCAAAATATTTCATTAAAGCGAGTGTGCTTATTGGGAAGTATTGAGGAGGGATTCAGTTAAGAGCATGTATATCCCTTAAATAGAATGATATATGGATCTTGTAACATGAGTTTGGATCATATAAATAGAATGTATATGTTTTACATAAAAAGAATATATAACTACATTTTGGTAAAATAAATGATAGTGTAACCCAAAGGAATAATGGTTGTTTGGGTAGAATTCATTACAGTTTATCGGCATGCCATCACGTGTAACTAAGAGGGAATTATGAGTTCAAAAGGGGTTCCGCATCACATATAAATCAAGAGGAAGGTATGGGGAGGTTCTTAAACATACCCCGTCATTTGGGATTACACATAAAATGAAATAACATAGAGGGAAATATTGATTAAAGTGAGAAATCGAGAGGATCCCTTACCTTGAATCTGTTGATGTTCTCCACTTGTTATTAAAGACCTGAATAAATAAAATAGGCTTATTTATTCAGACGTCTCGAACTCCTCTATATTTAATTGATTTATTATAACCCCATTTATTTCATTAATGTACTTTTTTTCATATAAGTTTCAATTTCATGGTTCGGGCTCGTTTGTTTACTTGGTTTTAAAATATCAGTTCACTTATATTAATGTTCAGATAAACATGAAAAATGGAAGTTGTTGTCCAAGAAATTATTTTATATGCTATTGGTTAACTTCTAAGAGATTACGTGGTTTTAAATTTAATTTGGTTACTTAGATGGATATCAAAATATTATATATAACCGTAGTGACTACAATTTTTTTTAATTAGCGGGTTTGATTATGAAGAACATATTTTTCTTTATAACATAATAACATTTGTACAAAAAGATTACAGAACTAAAACTCTGGTATTTGTCTTATATAAAAATCTGGTAAACCATAACACAAATGGTTTCATGTCTAGAATTATTGATTATAATAGAAATTGATAAATCATTGTCCTTAAATATATTAAAGTATCACATCTCAAACATTGCTTTCATTTCATTCAAATAAAAGGTATAAAAAGGTGAGAATATAATGAAATATTCCATTAGCATGAAACAATTCCATTACATGTATGTTACTGGATTTATCATACTATTATAGTTAATGGAGTTGAGTAGAGACAAAAAAAGAAAAGAACTTAAATGAAAGGAAGTAATTGGAATGATAAATTTACCTCTTGAGACTTCATCCTTTTAGAACCTATTAAGGGGAGAGGATTTTGTATATTGAAGAGGATGCAAGCTTTTGAACATGGGGGATGATTTTGGGGAGAGATTTTGGCAGACTATTTACAAGGCACAAGGTTTGATAAGAGTGAAGAGAAGATGGTGTGTGGGGGAAAGTTATAGTGGAGGAGAGATGTGATTTCTTAATATAAACTTCATTAATTTATTATTTCCCGACAAGATAAGGAATATTGAGAATTCCATGACCATGAATAGTAATTTTATCATGTGATCCCAAACTAATTGGTCTTACATATACAGAATATCATGCATGACTCTATAATTATCTTATTCATCTTATTTTGTAAAATATGTTATTTCACTATTCACAAAAAATTCATGTATTTCAGAAAAATATCAAAAATTCACCCGAATCATTTTCCAACATGTAGAAACCAAAAAATGAAGTCATTTCTTCCAAAATAGGTTTCTAAATATGATTATTTTAATATTTCATCAAATAAATAATTTATTATCAAAACCCAGTTTTAAAACTTTCATTTACTTATTCAAAAATATAGGTATATCTTAAAATCCACTTGAATAATATTTATATATGAGAATATGTAAGGTTACTATTAATTAGGGTATATCACTATTCATAAGGGTATGTAACTACTCACCGAAAATATGTTTTTCTTATCGGACACTAAATAACATACTAATTGCAACCCCGTATGTTGGATTTTCAAAATTCCAAACATCGAAGAGACAAACATAAGATTAAATGTATCATAGAAAATTTTAGTTCTTTATATTGTGTTTTCATATGATTTTATGACATATTTATAAGAAGGTAATTTCCATTGAAAAACACTGGGTCGTTATATCAATGTAGATCCACATAACCTGTAACTAGAGTAAAAGAATGTGTAAGCAGACCCAATGGTCTCATTCGTCAGCAAAAACACACACTTGCAGTCCTATATTCTTTGAATCATATGTGCCAAGTATGATGAATGAGACACATCTAGCCTTTTTCAGTGAAGAATCAAAATCCATCTTTGGCCTCTTACCAATGGTCAAGAGCCAAAGGTCAATTGTAAATCAAAACACCCACAAAACTATATCCATCACATGTTATGCCACATTCCTAATACTCTTGTATACCATATCACTAGTAGTAAGGACTAGGAAAAGAAAACTCCTCTGATACCTCTTTGTTACTTCCTGGTCCGGAATCCACTCTACTGGTGCTCTAATTCGGTTCACCAAAAGACCTCAAGCACGCCTCCCCTTACGCTAGAGTCTGCCAACTAGAAGCGAGGGCCTAGGATGTGATAGTTGGGATACTATGCCCTCATACCCTAGTTAGAAAATAGTTTCAATAACTATGTATCATACACAAATAAATGTAAACAGAGTGGGAATCAATAAAAAATAGAATAGAACAAGGTGTAATAGTAAAATGCTGGAAAATCCCAAAGAGTTGTGCAAAAAAATGAAAAAGTAGTCCCTCACTTGACTGAATATACATATACAAGTAAAAATGAAACTGAAAGTAAAAGTACAGGGATCTACTACTAACTCTGAGACAAACCACGTACCTGAGCTCCAGACATTATCTAACACCAACCACCCGATCAGAAGAACCACTCGAGCAGCTCTGCTCGATCATGAATCATTGGGCCTCTTCCCCATCAAGCATGAAACTCGTGCTCAACCTGAAAAGTAGGCATAAGGTCTACATGTACATCGAGGTGCATGTGAAGGGGTGAGAAATACACTTAGTAGGTCACCCCTATAAGAAACCTATAAATGTACGGCATAAAGTGTATGCAATAGCATTGTGCTCAACCTCGTTGGAACAGAACAAAATAAAGTAAACCAAGTGTGAAACCATCATCGATCATAGGGTATGTAAACCCTGTCAACTAGGAATGTGTCTCCATGGATGTCCATATATATATACATACACATGTATAGTCCCATACCTATACACATGTATATAAATATTAATATTACTAATTAGGTGCATCAAATAATAATAAACCACATCAGTAGTCGATCCATGGGACCATACACCAGATCTCTTGGACATCCTGTGAAAGTGAATTTATTTGGACATCATTCCATTCATGTCATTTATCATTAATTCAATCGTTATGTCTGTATTCCGATCAACATGTACCTGCTACACTAATGAAAAAAAATGTATGTCTAAGCAAGCTAAACAAATACAATTAACCCTCTGGGATGTAGTCAAATCCAAACCCCTCTGGTTCAACCAATAAAAAAAAGAAACACTCTAGGATGTACTAACATTCTAACCCCTCTGGTTCATCATTTAGAAAAGACAATATGAAGAAGCACTCACCGTCAATTCCCCATATGGTCTTTTATCGGTAAATTATAGACACTATGGTGAAGCACTAAACATCCAACTCCCCCTATGAACTCACAACGTGTAACTACAAACACTCTGAGGGAGAACTCATGTTCATCCTCCCTATGGAGTCACAACGTAAATGTAAACACTCTGGGTAAGCCCTCAACATCCATTTTCCAAATGGTCGATTACAAAGGGTTCCCACAACCCTGTGTCAGTCAATCATGCATAATGATATATATAGAATCCAAATTAAACCTCAAGAAATACTTGGATAATGGTCTAAAACATATCAGAAAAAGTAAAATATAATCACTCCATCCAAACAACAACATGCATGGGCAACAAACAGCCTAACAAGCAAGGCTTGACCAACTGTTCAAATGAAAACAAAAATGAGAAACACATCCATAGCATGGAAAATAATCCTATTCACAATCAAAACACATCTACTCAGGCACACAAGGAATAATAGTCATCCCAAAAAAAATGAAAGATGCCTTGAGTCATGTTCAAGAGCCACCAACTAGGAAGCACCTCTTGTAACCACTACTACAATAACAAACCAAGTTAGATAGAAACAAACGAGTGAAGGTGTCCTGAATGGCCAACCCAATAATATATCTATAGCCCAATGGGATTATCAGTTTGGAATGGGTACTATGTGACACACAGTCACCATCTCTTCCCAAACCCAACATAGAAACTCAGGTTCGGTTAAACTATGGGCACCCGCTAGGTCCCTCAAGTCAAACACTGAGGTGGCATCATACACGGGATCCTTCAGATAAACACGATCAATGGAATCCTATATAGGATCCTTAGTGAAGAGTAAGGGAGGAATAATACATGATATTTTTGAATGAAGGAAAATACAGTAATTCCATAACATCGGTCCTCTCAAAGGAAAAAAAATAGAGAGATCCTTCAAGGGACTCCCTAGGTCAGCACAAAAGTAAAGGCATCGCTTAGGGGATCATTGTAAGTATCAGTTCTCACAACCATAGAGGCCAGAAGGAAAAATCTCACAAGAAGAGAATTATCAAAATCATAGGTCACATAAAATTTCTCATAGCTAATCTCATATCAAAAGTCTCAACTAGGATGGTCGGAACATCCAACCTATCATCCATGCCAAGTCTCACTCTCAGGTGGAAACTGAACTCAATAACTAGAGGAAGAACCTATCCATTTATATAGAAACCCAAAAAAACACCATTTATATGAACTCTAAAAGTTAAATGGATCCCTCCAATGTAATATATGTGAAAGAAACCCCGAATGGACTACTCACACACTCAATTATGACTTCCAGGGCATAAGATAATTCAAAAATACAATGTTGACTATTATATGGCTAGAACACATGTCCAGAAACATGAGGTATGCCTATATTATATTAAACGGTATGTATGTTACTATACATAGCATGTACAATTCAAAAAAAGTCATCCAGTGGGGGTTTTCACCTAAAAAATTCCCATGTGAAACTACACGGCATGTACGTATATTACACAATGTGTACTCCTTTAAAACAAATATTTTGTGTCCTTTTTGCACATGACTGAACACACGACCACCACTACAGGTTGTGTAATTCTAGTACACGACGTGTAAATATGAAAACATTGTCTTCCCCTAACAGGAAGAACAAACTGAATGTTCCACTCGAACATACACCGTGTATTCTTGGTTTTCTGATGGGAAATCTCTCAAAACACCCTGAGCACCCGTTTTCACCCCCCAAAACAACAGATCCAGCATATAGGGGCCACAAGTAAGAAATATAAGAATTTAGAAACATATATGAACATTTTTAAATAGGATATATGAAACAAACACAAAAAAACTACCTTTTTGTGGAAATCGCCAATGCTTCAGATGACTTCGGGGCTCATGGTTGCCAAGTACCGACTTAGCATGTTGTGAGCTTCGATTCGATACCCTTCATGCCTTATGTCACTCCCATTCACTTGATATGCAATTTCCCCCATGGGACATGGGCAAGGAGGATCCAAACATGGATCATGAGAATGAAGGAGGTGGAAAAAATACAATATAATGAAAAAATAGAAATGGAAAAGAAGAAAAGGGGACACGTGCTGGCCCCGACGCCCAACATGAGTTTATGCCTTCCCTAGGATAAAATATTCATTCTGGACTCAATGTTGTATATGAAATCTAAATATGATACTCTATTTAAGATTTATTTCCAAACGAACTTACACAGATATTTTAATATATAATTTTATAATATAAAATATTAAATATTCTGCTAAAATTCAAACAACTCATACTTCCACCAATCTTTTAACCTGGGTAAACACCCTATTCTAGGACCAATGGAGTGGTCAAAAAATTATCTGATATCAATTCTTATAGATAAATTTCCGTTTTATCCCTAATAAGAATCCAAAATCAATAATTTAAATTTCTACTAAAAACTGTCATGCTGAAAAACATGGGTTTTTTCAAAAGGAAACAAATTGAATCCAAAATCACACTTTCTAAACATCCCATATAATTAATTTCTGCTAAGAGACTTTAGAATAGTGCACAAGTCATTTTTTAGATCATAGTAGTTTTTTGAGTATACCAATATATCATCAATAAATCCCACAATGAATTGATCAAGATATTACTTGAAAACTATAATCATTAGATCCATGAAAACCAAGGGTGCATTAGTCAGTCCAAAATAAATTATTATAAACTCGTAATGACCATACCTAGTTCAAAATGCATTCTTTGTAATTTCATCCATCTTTACAAGAAGCTGATGATATATAGATTAAAGTTTAGCCTTCGAAAAATATTAGGATCTATGAAGTTGACCAAATAAATTATCAATGCGAGATAGAGATACTTGTTCGTTATTATTATAGAAATGATCTCCTGGTAGTCAATGAACAACCACATAGATCCATATTTCATTTAACGTAAAGAGCATGGGATCCCCAAGGAGAGAACCTATGGAGAATAAATCATTCATCATTCAATTCCTGTTATTTTTTCATTAGTTCTACTAATTATAAAGTGTCTATTCATTAAGGAATCTTCAATTTAGGCCTTGAACCAAGAATTAAGTCTTTGTAAAACTCAACTTCCTGCTCTGGAGGATGACTAGTTAAATCCTCTCGACTCACATCAACATATTCTTTCACAATAAGTACATCCATTATTTGAATGTTCTATTCTCACCAAAAGATATCACATTCCAATCCTCCTCAATAATTGAATTCAGTAGAGCTATTGTGGATGGATCTAGATAATAATTAACTGGAAAGGTTCCTCCTCTAATGCTAAGGGATTCAACACCGTTCTCAAAAATCATAACTCCCCCCTTCATGAAATCTATCTTTGGATCATAACATGAAGGGAAACTCATACCAAATATTATTACATATTCAATCATGTGTATGATAATATAGATATTAAATAATGCACATTTAAGTGTCATGAGGGGGACTAATCAACACATCATTGTTGCAATGATACATAGTCAAAATGTTTTGAGTGCACATGATCCTCAAACCAGTTGGAGAGGACTCACTAGGTGCATCTATGAGACCCGAGATCAAATTCAGATAGAGGAATATATTTGGGGTAACTGTAGTAGTACTGTAGTACTCACTGTAGCAGGTAATGATTGTTATTGTAGTAGTGAGAATTATTCATCCATATGGGCCTCTAGGCCATCGGTTTGGTCCCTATGTCCTACAAGGATTTCTGGACAACCAAGGGCTTTTGTCCAGTAGATTTTCAAGTCATTCGGACCACCTTAAGGCCTTTGGGAAACCCAAGGCCATTGGGGAAAATGAAGTGCAGATGTACCAGTCAGACATCAATGGATAAGGCTTCATAGGAGGATTCAGGGAAGTCACATTCATTGTAGCAGAGAAAACCAGAATTTGAAGAATGAGACGGATAACTTTGACATTAGTACCAGGATTGTGCAGCTTTGCATAGGACAGCTAGTTGACCAACCCTGTGAAGGTGGAGTGCTGATATCATGAAATATTCTGGGGAGGAGCAGTTCCATGTTGTTCTGTCTGGCTGATTCCTCTAAGACCTACAGCTCATGTAATTGTATCCAAGCCTTTAGGCCATGTAAGGGTTACACATCACCCCATTAAATGTGGATTATCGAAAATAATAAAAAATAACGGCCATCGGGAAAGTCAGAACTAAAATTTTTGAATGACAACTCCTTTATTAAATAAAATTTTACATGTCTTTTTTTCTTTGAAAAAATGGTAAGATATATAATAATGAGATGATCCAAAATATAATAAATCATTGGCTATGTTCAAGGAAATGAATAAAGTACATTCCACCACATCATTTGGATCTTCAACCTCAGTAGTTGTGATCGAATAAGCATGGCCTTTCTCCCATGGCCTTCATTGAGGAATATTTCCATGACGATTATTATATTATTGTTCATAATGATTCTTTTATTTAAAACAATATAATAGAACATTGGATTTTTATTTACTCCCACTTTAATCATGATATTGGTATCCTTTTTTTCTACACATGTAACAAAACCACATTCCCTTCATGAAAGTGTCGGGGTGTTTTTTTCCACAATTACTACATGGGGGAATGTCAACACTTATCTTCTTCACCATTTCCTTATTCCCTTTCCCAATGTTTTCAGCATCCCTTTTCTTCTCTTTCATACATTAAATTCATAATACTTATAAAATTATTTTTATGTCTTTATAGTACATAAGACTATATATTCTTATTATGAGAAACTATAATATTCTATTGACCTAGAGAGGAATTGCATTGAAACATAATTAATCAATCAATCATGCACCTTGGATTATGTAAGCAGTCATCATCATGCCTTCATAACCTTGTGATGTTAGATTCATACATTGGAGCATTCTCATGCTCTGTTTTCATCAGATTCTGAAACCGCCTTCTGATATCATCCCATTCTTCATGATGGATGTATTTTTCTAGGAAAATTTCCTCAAAATCTTGTTATTCCATATCTTTTATTTAGTATTCCTATTTTTTTTATTAACAACCACCACTAAAAAACATCTCATGATATATGATAAGCGTACATTAAAACCTTTACTCTTTCATTACAACCCAAATTTAGAAATATATTATCTAGATAACTTATCTAATAATTATTTAAAAATGGGATTGCAGTCCAATTGAATGACAACAGATTTTGCCCCTTATAGTAATCTAACATAACTTCTCCATATTGTTGATCCAGATGCTCCATTTAGATAATGTTATTATTCATAATCTAAGTAAGTTGTCCCATTTTAGTTATAAGTTTACCTACACCAATCTTAGGTCCACAGCCAGCATAATTATCTTTCATCGAAGGAAAATCCCTACATGGGACACTAATGATTATGCGGTGTCCATTACTTCTACTAGGCTTCATTTCTTAATAACAACATACACTAGAATAGGTTATGAATCATAATGTATAACCCTGATGTAGAAAAAATATTAGCATTAATAAATAATCTAATAATCATATACATGGTTTCTCTGAGGGAAAATTTACATTTAAATCCTTCATATTGGATTGTAAAGATAATTATCTTGATTCTAATAATATCTCCCAGGAGGGTCAAACAATGGGCACAGTAAGTCCCATTGCCTTTTAGTAGGATACCCCAGGTCAATCCTAAAACTCATTGTCAGTGTTTTCACTCGTAGGTACATCTATGTATGAACATTGTCCACCTATTGTATCTATACATGGATGTGTTTTCTAAAGCGACCCATAAAATATATTCCTTACAAAAATACCATGACGTTATTTAATGTTTATCCTCAAAAAAATATCATAGTGATTTGTTCCCTAATCAGCATTTTCTAAATCTAGAGTCCATGTTTTCTACTGAAATTCCTTTGATACCAAATTTGAGGACCTGAACCTAGTTTCTGGAAGCTAGTGCATTATTTTATTACATCGACATATAAACAAGGAATTTGAATCCCGAAGGACCGAGTAGTTTAGAGTATTTGGAAACAAGATACATACATAAACTCATCATTATAATATGGAATGAAATAAAACACTTATGTTTTATTGGGAAATTCAAACAAAATAAGATTCTCGCTACATTTCAATAATAATAAACATCTTCATTTCCTGAGAAACATAATCATAAAAATGGGGTGAGATCAAACACTAATTAATTGTAATTAATACCATAGAATATATCAAAACAATGAACAAGAGGCATGGTGAATAACTAAAAACACATGCCTTTAAATAAATAATCATGAATATAATATGGCCAAATTAAGATGTGAATAAATAATTCCATAATTAAACTTAATCATCGTTATTATATTAGTTTGGTATCAACATGATTTATCAATAGTAGTTACATAATTAGGCAATGCATAATGCAACACATCACAACCATACCGTCAATGCATCTTTCTAAGACCATAAATATCAATGTTATCAAGGACTCATGCAAAGACCATTGTTTGTATCATGAGACCTCTCTGTACACAGAGGGGATATAGAGGTCCCCACTGGACAATTTCTAAGTCCAATTAATTCCTCATATGAATGGGAATAAAATAAATAACATATATATTCATATTGAAATAATCAAATGAAATGTTGATAACATTCCTCAAACATTAAGAAGAAACACTAACTATTCATAGTAAATTTGTGAATTTTATTAAGATAGAACATCCAACGTCAAAAAATAGTGGTTGATAAATTAAGAAAATTAACCGAATTTGGAAATAAGGATCAGCAAGAGTGTCGAAATGGGTGAAAATACTCAATTAAAATCATGGAGTAATTCTTGTAAAAAAAATTACATAAAAAAAGAGTAATATATTGAAAATATATTTATAAAAATAAAATTGATTTGAGGTAGCTTCCACATAATAAAAAGGGTGAATTTATGAGAATAAAGTTTGTTAAAAACTGATTAAACAGTGCTATTGAAAATAAGTAATAATTGAGAAATTTCCTTGTATCTGTCATCCATTTTAAGAAGAATTTTATCAATGCTCCATTTAAATTATGTAACACCCCCTAAAAAAAGAAGGATTATGGTTGGTAAACATATATATAAAACTCACAGAAAATTTATTAGGTGTACATAAAAAACATACTAATTTAATAGATTTAAGTAGACAATAAATGTAACCTGAATGAAAATTGATGTTTTGGTTGGAAAACACCTACCTTAAGTCCGAAGGAGTTATAACTTGATCATAATGACCTGAAGAATAAAATTTAGGTTCATAAATTAATGATTCCTGAAATTATTTTAAATTTATTTGATTTATTAAATCCTTATATGGTTCATTCCTGGCCTTTTAATGGGTTAAGAGATTTAATTTCAATGTTTAAGAGAGTTTTCCCCCCTGATTTTCTTGATTAGATTACTAATATTCATATACGGATAAACATATAGAATGACAATTGATGTTTATAAAAAGTGTTGTAGGTTATTATTGAACACATATATTATTTAATGGTTATAAACTTGTTTTTTATTGGGAGTGAAGATGAATAATTATAAAAAACATTAATGAAAATTTTTCGGTATAATTGGGGGTTCTTGATCACAATGATATCATTTTTATTTATAAATTAATATCAACATTTAAAATTTATTCCATAACCTTAAATAATTAATAATATATAAATATAGAATAGTCATTTCCAGCCATCCAAATGGTTTCATGACAAGAATTGAATGCGATGATAGAAATTGAAAACCTGTCATCCTTGAATGTGATAAATTAACACATCTCAAATGTTGTTTTCATTTTTAGTATAAATAAATTGGAAAGGAGAGATGATGATGAATTATTCCAATATCCAACCAAAATTTTAGTTCATGTATGTTACTTGAGTAATCACAACATTTTGATGAAAATATGAGAGGAAATAAAAAAAATAAATGAAACTCGAAATAAAAGAAATGTTCAGAAATCCCTTACGAAATTTGTCATCCCAATGACGTTGCATAAGATTTCATAAAATATTTGTTTGTGAAAAAATAGGTATCTAATAATTAGTACATAATATGGAATGTATGGAGGATGTGGAATGTCATATCACAACATTATCCAATTGATGGTCAAAGAATAATAGAAATTGAAAACTTGAAAAAGAGAGGGGTGGTGGTTTCTATTACATTGTAGAGTAACTCCTAAAACTTGATGTTTTGGACCATAGGGGCTTGAGGACACCATTAGAGGACACCTTGGGAGGTAAACTAAATGGGATCTGAGGATGATGAATTTTTAATGAATGAAAATGAAGGAATGAGTGGGTATTTATAGTAAAGGAGAAGAGTTTTTTATTAATATCAAAGGACACCTCATTAGTGGTATTGGGAAAACCATGGGCTTGCCCATGTAATTTTCCCATGGAATTAACCAATTGGGACACATCATATTATATTTTACTATACAGAAGTTTTCCATATTTAGATATTTATTATTATATCATTATAATTTCATTAATCAAAATTAAAACTCAAAACTGTATGTTTACTATTGAAAAAATATTCTAGTATATTCGGAAAATCCCAAAAATTCACCCCTACCAATTCTCAACACAAAAAACTAAAAAACGGAGTCCAATTTTTGAATATAAATTTCAGATTATTTTTAATATAATTTCTATATAAAATCATAAATTTTTCCAATTTTTTTTTGAAACTATAGCTTTTTTTATTAAACCTTAAGAAACAAAGCAAGGTCACAAAAATTTATCTTAAAAGAAAAAAAATTAATTAAAAATTTTATGATTACATTTTATAAAATAAATTTTCATTTTCAAATTTTAAATTAATCTTAAAATTGTTCTTAATATATTTATGAAATAAAAAATAGCAATACTATTTCTATGATCATTTTTTCAACTATACAATGTCTAAATTGTATTTATACACTTATGGGGGATGTTTATATTTTCTTTATTGTTTTAAAATTAACTAATATTCATAAGAGTAAAATTAAAATTCATAAGTGTATTTTACTATTCATTAGGGTATGTTACCATTCACCAAAAATTAAGTTCGCCTTGTCTGGCTAAAAATATCTTATTGAAAGTAATCGTTTATGTCTGTTTCTTGATGTCATGTCACAGAGGTGATAAATGTTTTTTATGAGATAAGATAAAACAAAGTGGAGTTTTGTAGAGACTCAGGGATTCAGGGGTTTCAATATTAAATTTAATTTCAAAATATTGTGGTATTACACACACACAAGTCTAAATGAATGATAATATATTGTACCTTTATAACATATATGATGATTATGATGGTATAAATACCGGTAAATTAATTATGGAATATCAATCTAACAGACTTATTCTATAAAAATTTATTGATTAATCAATAGGATATGAGAAGTCAATTTTTAGTAAATGTCATTATATTCTTTCAAATTATATTTTTTCCTAGAAAAGAATATTTTTATGGTTTGTGGATAAAAAATATAATTAATTTCATATAATTTTAGAAAATAAATTTGAAAAAAAATAAATTCTTTTTTAGAATAAAAATTCTAGAATTATCATATAATGATTTTGGATAATTTTCTGATAAGATTGATTTTTTGATGAATAGTGAAAAATTATGAATATAATTGAAAACTATATATTCATTAAAAGAATATCCACTATTTCATTTATTTTTAAATATATTTTAATGCAACATTAGTTAATTAATACATTAAATAATATAATTAATTTTGTTGGAAAAAATTTTATGGTTTATTCGGATTTAGCCAATTTTATACTAAATATTTTTTTTTCTTAAAATCTAATTTTCGTTACATTTCCAGAGTTTAATTTTAAATTAAATTATTCTACTTTTGAGAATCAAATCATTAAAAACAAATTCAATATTAAAAATAAATTGGGTTCTATTTGATAAATAGATACCTTTTAATTTTTGATCATTATGAATAATTTCCATAGTAAATATTCATCACGCCACTAAGGTTAAAATAGGTTAATGAATGTTAAAAATTTAGGATCATGAATAATAAATTATCTAAAAATCCCTTCTATCCATTTTTATGAGTTCTTTTAAAACCTATAAATCTATTTGTCTAATATTTGTTCATATGGTGCTACTTATCATTGATGATCTAATTTAAATTATTTTAATAAAAGTTTAAATATAAAATTCAATTTTCTTGTCTTTAATCACTCTAAATGTTTTTTCACAGTGATAAAAAAGAGTATAAGTATGGGTCTAAATTTAAATTTGACATAAAAATTAATGATTTTTTTCATGTTAATTTATTTTTAATTTGTAGTGATTAAGTAATTGTGTTAAATTCCTACGCAATGTCGACACAATTTTTATTCAATTAACAGAAAAATAAAATAAATGAATTTAAAAATACTAAAAGTAATAAGAAGTGGACAAATTATTGTGTTCCATGAATTTGTTGATTAATGTTAATAATTTATGATTTTTGAATGGTTTATATTTTAATTACATAAATATATTTATAACAATACTGTTAAAGTAAATGAATAGATCCAAAAATGAAATTAATGATATTTTATAAAAAATTATATTTTATTAAATGGTTTAAAATTCATAAAAATCTAATCCTCAGCAATAACAGTGGAATATATTTTATAATATAATCCATGGTCCATTTATGGATCACATTCACTTTTATGGTTGAATTCTCAACCCATAGAAAATAATTTTTTTATATCGTAGTAATTGTAAAAATGATTAATAAGATTCTTAAAATTAATACATAAGGGTTAAAAAATCAAAAAATTATAAAAAATTTATTGGGTGAGATTATAAAGGCTCATACTCACCATTTATTTATAATACATCAATTTGAATACACTTGAATATGGAGAATAATTTTGATGATTTAATACATTAATATTTCTCAATGTTACCCTTTTTACACTTAAAAAATTGTACCTATTATTCAATATTACTCAAACACGTTGTTTCAAATAAATTCAGAAAAATTAATTTATAAATTTCAAATCCATGACATAGATGTTTTGTTCTTCTTGAAATACTATTTTCAAGTTCGAGAGGAAGGGATCAAAAAGAAGAATACCGAAGAAGTAGTAATTGTCTTTAACGACACATACATGTTTATTTATTATTATATTTACTACAAAATTGTTTTACATATCATAATATAATATATAATTTATAATAAATATATATTTTTTATAATTTTTTTTAAAAAAATTATACCTATTTCCATAATACAGAATGCGAGAACATCGCTCATGCATACATACATCTTACCGTCTCCACATAGTGGTGTAATTCATTTTCCATCACCATTTAACATGAATGGTTATATATATATAACTTATGAGTATATATTAAATTTTATAAATAATAATATTTATGTAAATATAAAATATTATTTACATTCATACCTTCCAATATATATGAAAACAATAATGTCACTCATTCGTATGTGTGGACCACCACCTCTTCAAGGTGATGTGATTTGTTTTTCATTTCTGTTTTACCCTAATGGTAATAAGAATAGATTAAATTAATATATTTTAAATTAATTATATAATAATGATTCTTAAAAGGTTAATTTGTTTTAATGTTATTTCAATTCAACATTGGGAAAATGAAAATAGTGTTCATGTGTATCTACAGCCTACCAACTCCAAGAACTGTGTCATTCATTTTTCAATATCCACCTTTTATCAATGTGTATATATATATAATGAATATATATTTTATTTATATCATGTTAAATATTTTATATATGATGGAAATTTGATCAATGTACTAGGATCCAAATTGCAAAATCGAAACACACAAGAAAAAATGAAGTAATTATCTCCTAGAATAATGATTTTAATAAGCAATTGTTAATAATTGTGTGATAAAATGTTATAAGTAAATCAAATTTTTATAATATAAATTACTATGGTTCTATAATTTATGTATAATAAATCTATTTTTATTATTAATTAGGTTCTAACACATATATAGTATGTCAGACAAGAGGTAAGGATTTCTTGTCTGACATTTATTTTTGTGAGACACATGTCATATTAACAACTTTTATCATTTTTATTGTGTAAATACATTCCATTTTATGTTATATATCAAGAATATATTTTTTATTACTAGTACATAATGTTTATTTTGTGTGATTTATTTCACTGTATTTAGGATTCAAAATTTTCTATTATTTTTTGGGTTTATTTCCGAATTTAATTTTCATTAGGAATTATTTATATTTATATCAAATTAGTTGAATTATATTATATTTCTATCTTAAACATAATTTATTTTCTTCTATGTTGTATATTTAAATAAAAATAAATGTTCCAATTCTTTTTCCTCTTTTATATACATATCAGACATAAATAATTAGCAAAGGAAAGTCGAATATATTTTCAATTCAGTCGGGAATCATTTTCTTCCATGATATTAATTTCATTAAAATTATTTAAAAATGTTTTCTATATTCAAATTTGATTTTTTAATGTCAATTTGTTTCCATTTATAACTTTATATTTTTTTCTTATGTAATAATCATTACTTCTTCCAAATGAGTTACTATATGACTTTTTAAAAAATATACGAAAGAAATCATTGTTTTCACATACTTTCCTAGATGGAATATCCCACCATCAAGATCGTTTATTTATTTTATGATCAATTTAAAAGATTCCATGGTTCTAATAAAATAAAATATTTTACCTATTATTCTGGAAATATCAATAGAATTTATTTTCATAGTGAAATGGAAATTTTCCTTAAATTAAATTAAAATGACCTTTTTATGGAATTTCTATTCATCACCTAAAATTTATATTTTATTATTCTCAATTTGGGGTCTATTTTAATGATGCCAGGTTTTATTATTTGTGGATAGTTTATGATCAGTTAGATTAGGGAATGTATGAACATCTTGTATACAAGTTCAGCATATAAAAACATTTTTTATTAAGGAATGTTCATTTAGTTGTATTGTATATTCATAAGGTGAATGCATCGATTCATCAAAATTTTTATGGGAAAAACTAGTTTGGGTATTTGGTAAAGGCCACACTAATTTTTGTATGATGTCATAGCCCACTACCTTGATGGTACATTTTAAATGTCTGAAATTATGAATTCCATCAAATAAAATCAGTTATTGATGTCTATATGATTATTTTAATATTTATTTAATACACATATAATTATAAGGATCATGTAATTATTTATATGTCACAATTTTACATCATTTATTTCTACAGTATTATTAATCATGATCAATTTATTGATTAAATAGAATTTGTTTTTATTTATTTATCATTCTATATTTATTATACTTTATTTACCCAAGGTAGATTCAACTATACGTAACTCTTACGAACCATTTGGGCATCCCCTTATTTTCTCCATTCCCCGTGATGCAAGGATGTGTACTATGATCGATATAAAACGAAATGATGGAGATAATAAAGATATTTTCATATATAATACAATGTTTTAATTTTAATTTTCAAATGTAATATGATATTTAGGTTTCTATCTAGTTTAATAATGATACTAAAATTTTAAGTCTATTGGGATGAAACTACATGTATCTTGTGCTAATGTATTAAAGTAACCACAAAATCTAGGCTACATGGGTCGAGGTCATTGTAGTTATTATTAGAGGATGATTAGTTGAATTATTGAAAACTATATTTCATAAAAAATATAATAGGGAAAATAACCCTACAAAAAAATAATTGTTTTGTTAAAATATAGGATAATATTATAATGTATTTTGTTAGGTAGATATTATATTGTTTTCTTAGAAATATATCCCTCTCTAGATAATTCAATTGGATATCGTTTTGACACAGATGCATATTGGGGTAAAAACCTCAAATAGAGTTCATCTATTGTTTATCGACCATAATATTGGTGCATCATGAGTGTGAACATGGGTTGACACTCCCAGGAGATATGCTAGGGTTAATTCACTTTTTAGTTATGAACTATTATGATAAATGATATAATAGAACCTATATAATCCAATGATATTACATAGTGATACAAGATACACCTAAAGTATCATAGGTTGATCAGTATAATGTTGAAAAAATATTAATTTCATAGATACATATTTTTTGTTGTTATGTGATGGTTAATTAACATTATTAAGGTTATTTTGGGGTAAATTTATGGGAACGTAAACCTTTTTTTAGTATATGATATAGTGATAATGTTATTTGAATAATAATGAATTTATATTTTGTTAATTTTTTTTAATGTTATTGATAACATTTAGGGTTTATATGGTAATTTTTTGTTAAGGAATTAATAGAAAATTATGATTATTTGATTATGTTGAAATAATAAGATATATTAAAAAACATATAGGTAAAAAAATGATTTTATGATTATTGTTATTTTTGATGGTGTTTATCATATTTTTCTGAATTTTATTGGAATAATAATAATAATAATATATTTTAAGAAAAACGATAATACATAGGTTGGAAAAAACCCTTTATATTATGTAAGGCTATGGGTCTTGAACACACAACCAAAGGGAGATAAGGGCGCATCACCTAGCCTTGGCCTATATGATGCCCTTTTTAGTATGAAATTTTATTCCAAAACATTATGAAAATAACATTAAACATTATGAAAATAACAGTAAACATGACATAAAATAATTTTTTTGGACCCAAATTTAATTTCATGAATTACAAAAAATCATTTCGGTTTATATTTTTAGAGAATAATTTCCTATCTCTTACATAGAAAGGAAAAAAATTCAATGTTTAAACTTCTACTAATTATCCATTTTTTTTATCAAAACATACATTTAAGAATATAATATGTTTTTTTTTCATCAAATATCTTCCCAATTTTCTTCATCACATCATTCTCAATGTTATTAATCCTTAAACACTTTTCAAAACATTTAAAAAATGAAGTATGTGAGAAAAATTAAATAAGGGACCTAATAAGAAAAAATGAAACCATTAGTCCGGGAATAATCATAAAAATTTATATTTTTTAAAATAATCATTGGGCTCAAAATAAAAAATTTCATTCCTAAGAAATTACTTTATATGTCAAATTATTTTCATAAAACATTTCATAATAATTTATAATGATAATGTGATATATTAAAATATTTACTTTCAATAATAATTTTTTTTAAAATCAATTTCATAAAATTATACCGTTCTCCATTACAAAGTATCATATAATTGTCTTTAAAAATTAACTCATTGTCAAGGCTTGGGAAAAAATAAGGTTTCCATTAAATAAAATTGAAATCAATGATAAATCATGTAGAAAACATGGGAAGTAATTTTCCATATTACTCATTACAATTAAATAACCTATAATACCATCTTCCATACCCAATTAATTTGAGGGGTATCATGGACCCTCATGTCTATGGATTATAATGGAATCAAATGTCCTTGGTTTATAACAGAACCATCCATTCTTATTCTATAATCAAATCAGCCAATACTTTGTTTTTTACAAGACCATACATCAATATAAACAATTCCCATGAACAATATCATAATTTTAAATCAAGAAATATTGCATCTTTATCATTAAATAAAAATATTATTATCCCAAAAAAATTTAAATAACCTAATATCCATTTAAAAACCATTTTTGAAAATTCAATAATAATCGTATAGATGTTTATTAATTATAGAAAACATGAAATATTTTAATGTAATCCAAACATCAAATAACAACTATGATAATGAGAATATCTATTGGAACTATATAAGTTAAAATAGGTCATTATTTCTTTCATTATGTTAATACATTCTGTATTAAAAATATTGTATATTTGGTTTGAAAAAATTATTTAGAAAGTAAAAATGTTCATAAAATTTCCTTAATGATCCATTTCTATCAATATAAAAACATAAATGATTTTTAATAATATGACCAAAAGTGACAAATATTTTGAAACAAAATCCTCAAAAAATATAATGTGTAGTTTTTAATGTAATGTGTCCCTTTCATCGAGTTTTAAGCTTCACGTATGTTCTTTAACATCAAATATTTACCAAATTATATTAAATTATTTATTTTATTAAGAACCATTGTCAATATTATTATGATTTTAGTTTATTTAATACCATGTTATATATAATTACATAATAAATAAAGTTCACCTCAGTTGTTTTGATGATTTCAGCTCATATATCAATAAATGGATTCAATGGGTTGACTATGGTCCAAGGAGTCATTAATCCCATATCACTAGGATAATAATCAGGAAATAATTATCATTTTTATATCATTTATAATTACAAAACTAACCATAGAATATGTTTATAAAAAAATGATCTACGTTACAATAGGGGAGGTTGTAGTTCATACGTAAAAATGAATAAAATTTCCATTTTTAAATGATCAATATGAAAATAAGGTATGTTTTGTTTAATCATTAAATAATTATTTTTCTATAATTATTACCATATTATTTGTTTATATATAGTTTCATATATTTTTTGTGTAATGTGGTTGTAAAAAAAGAATCACATCACTTTGTGAAGTTGGTAGTCTCCACATACGCATGAACGACATTATCAATTTTCATTAAATTGAAATGTAGGATTGTAAATGATATATTATAACAATCCTTTAGATATAGTGATGGATACAATTTACATTGGTTCACATGATGGTGGGGCATCGTTCATACAAATAATGGTTTCATTTACTATTTGTAAGAAGAGGAGATGAATATACATTATTCCATTAAAATAGTAACATATCTGTATTTGGAATATACTGGTGCATAATTTTTACACTATTGATGAATATTTTAAAGTGGCATAATAATATATTAAAAAATTCATCATTATGAACTATTAGGTATCATTTAAAAAAATTCTTTTCTTGAAACCACTAACCCTATAAGGTTGGTATTATGCCTATGAAAAGAGCCATTGAATTAGAGGAGGGACCCTAGTAAGGTATTTTGGCTAGTATTCTATTAAAAAAATGGTTCTAATATGTGTGTAGAAAATATAATAGGAGGTTCCCTTTTTGATGTGAGTGGAGGAGAACATTTATAATTTCATAAAGTATTAAATTATTACAAATTACTTCTCATTTTCAAATGGATTACAATTATTTATTTATAAGTTTGGATTATAATTTGATTAAATTATATCATCTATTTTTTATGTTAAGTTTAAGGTTTCACCATTTTATTTTGGTTTTTACCCCATGTTAACACTTGTTTTGATTATATAAAATCAATGATTTTACACATTAGGGGTCAATATAGTTACAATAAAAAGAAACAAGAACTTAAATTGACCAAGGTTGACATAATAAACCCTATCCCATTCATTTGGATAAAGCTATGATATTTTGGAATTTTAAATCATTTAAAAAATCATTATTTACCATAAAATATCAATAAATTCAATTTTGGGACTATTTATTTAATTTGACATTGAAAAAAAATTGATAGTAAAGGAATAAAAATTTAATCTTTAAAATACAGAAAAAAATTATAATTATCTAATAAAATAATGATAAAATATTTTCCACTCAAATAATTCTACTTTTAGAGTATTTACGATAATTTTATCGTCTTTTTTCACCATTCACAAACATTGTTTCAATGTTGCCACAGAATTTAAGGTAATTATTTCATTACTAAAAATTTACAATAAATTAACATGATTAAAAAATAATTCATATTTCAAATCAATATTTAGATGTGTACATATCCTTTATTAGTATTTATGTCCAAATTTTATATATAATAAAATAAAATAAAATGTAATTTTTACCTTTCCTTAGTTAAAATAATATAATGTTCTAAAGAATGTATAAATTAAAAAAGGCCATATATTAAACTTTTGGGTGATTAAAGACAACATATTCTGATATAATTCAAATCTGGAATGTGTTTTGATCCTTTTTTAGTCCTTATAATTTTATTTTTAACCTTAATTATCTAATTTTACCATTAATTTTGTAACAAACTAGTACATTGCCCGTGAAAATTCAAGGGACAATTCAATTTTATTTCAAATATTATGGTTTTGTGTCATTTACAAAAAATTGTAATGTTGTTGTTCTCAATATATTGTTTAGAATAAAATGAATGAAATGATGTGAATGGGGTTTCCATGAAATTAGGAAATAAATTGAAGACTATTTGTGATAAAGATGGAACATGATAGAATGAAAGAGTTAGAGATAAGAGACATAGATAAAACAGAATGTGAACGTGAAGGTGGAGTTGAAGGAAAGAGACAAGATTGTGATAAATTGTGGAAGACATCCTAGAGAGAATTGAAAGGATAATGGAATTTGAAGGGAGCTGATGGGCTTTAGAATATGTTAGGGTGAGGATTAGTATGAAGCATGATTTTGTTTGGTGTGGTTTCTTTGAATGCTAATATAGTTGGGAGTTTATATTTTTAATCTATCATCATCATAAATAAATTTCACTTTATGATTTAAATATTATAACACACCATTGATTTAATTTCATAAGAAATTTTAACATTATTTGAATATATATATATATTTATGTGTGTGTTAGTGTGTGTCTATGTCCAGAAGAATACAAAAATAATCCAATTGGATGTTCATACATATGGACTATTTTTTCTAAAAACATCACTCACACAATGGATTTCATGCTTTTATATTCCCTAAAAATGATTAAAATTATGCACTATTGAACTAATATAGTGAAAAAATAATTATTCCATCTCATAATCGACATATAATGAAACATGTTTATATGATGAATTATGAAAATTAATCATTTTCCAAATTTTAAAATATTATATAATTCAATATGTATAATTATAGGACTTGATTAAATATTCCCAGAACATTAGATTTTCAAGAGATGTTCACTTTTTTAATACACAATGAAATTTATTTTTTTCACCCACATCCATGGCCACACTAATTTAACTATAAATACCCCATCAATTCTACATTAATAAGGTACTGTAGAATATAGACTTGTTTGGATAAGGGGAAATAGTCAAAATGTGCAGAAACTTTACATTAATGCTAGATCATGCTTGTTTAATCAAACGAGAACCAAAAAATTCCCAATAATCTGCATCAACTGTATAACGTCCCTAAAGAAGGAAAATAGTAGAACATGAGAAAGGGTCCATTTGGTCCATATATGTTTTTTACAAATTCAGTGTAGAATTTAATCTGTGTGGGTGACATATGGATATAAGAATCCTGAAGATCAAAGTAAAAAAAGTTCATGAAAATATAGCTCTTGTTTTACCTGGAATTTATTTTGAGAATAATAGTTAATAATCCAGCATATCGCCACCTAAAAAATCATCCAACATGTATATCTACAGAAAATGAAAATGATTAAAATTAATAATATATACTAATAAAGTTATGCAATATTATGATCAGAGTACATATAATATATAATCGAAACAAAAATATTTTGATTATTTTGCATGAAATCATTGACAAATATAAGGACACAAATGAAATCAATATAAAATATATAGCAATGGAACTCGTAATAAAATGTATTAATGGAATATGATTCACTTACCCAACAATAAAGAAGTCTTTGATAGGAAGGAGAAGATATATATTTGTTATTATGTGTTTATAATTGGATGTTTAACTAATTCATGGTTGATAAATTGCATTGTAATCCTCAAATATTTGACCTATATGATTAATTTATGGGAGCCAAGTGGGGTTACATGTTGTTGTGCATGCCAAATTTGAATAAAGATATTACCATTTCCAAGATGTTTATGTACCTTTCAAAAGATTTCATCGTCAGTTTCTCTGCCAAATTGACGCCACCATAATTTTAATACCTGGAGGAATCACAGGTAGAGTATTCCACAACATTCTTATTCATTTCATGGTTTGTAATAAAAAGCGTAATTTGAAATAAACAGGATGGGAAAAAAAAGAAACATAACCTTTAATTTAATTAAAGAAAGACCTTTGTTACTTCGTTTTCTTCCTCGTTCACATATAGAAAGAAATTACCTGCAATAACATGTCTCCAACGACGGATCCTATGCTTGTTTCCGTAATCCCAAGGCCATATCAGCTGCATCATAGCAACACTGCAACATCTACTAAATAGAATAAACATAAGCTATTAGTGTCAGAGTTAGCAGCTTGTGATAGTTCTAGAGCCAATGATAATGTATGTGTTCGTTTGATATATTCTCATGAGGTGTCATGTTAGAATCAAAAATTGAAAATTTATAAAAGAATACAAAACCTAATGGGTGTTTACCTTTGAATAGGTTATCCTCCTTTGTTCTTCTTTGTTCACATGCACAGACACGGTTTCTGAAGAACATCTCCAATCCTCTTCCTCATTTCCTCTATATATTCTTCAAAAATTAATCATGAACAGCCAAAAGAATATTAGAAAAGAGTAGATTTGTGGTTGCATTTGCGCGCTGTCCTTCAAGCATGAAAACTCCATGATTATTCTTTTCAACTGATTAACCTGTGGAAATAAAAAAATTATAGTGTAGTTATCTTCACTTCATAAAACAAAGAGGTTCACGTGTCTTCTTCTTCGTGAGTACCAGGACCAATGGTTCTTCTACCTCACACACATTGTAAGCATCGTTTTCCTTCCTACAGATGGTGTAGATTCTACATTTTTTTCAAGGACTCACCAAGTGTGATTTTCTGTTGTTGAATTCCACCAGTTCTTCTTTATTGTGTTGCAGGGGTGTGTGGAAACACTTCTAAATAGTGCTGTAAGTTTTGTGAAATAACAGCACCCTTTTGAAATGTTGCAAATGGTTATAAAAATAAATACATAACAATCTATCATGAAATCCATTTTTCTAAATTTTAAATATATGGATACATGATTAAAGTGATTGGAATATGCTGTGAGGCTTACCATTTGCAGCTGAGTACTATTATTTCCATAAGAATTCAAACTTCTATCACCTGGTTTTTCCTTGCAACCATAATGTCACGAAATAAAATACATGCTCTAATATTTTTTTTCTATAGTTAAGTTAAAGGTAATTTTGGATTAAGTATCATTTGATGCAGGCCATAAAAATTCGATAAAAATAGAACTACATAGAAAAGAGAACACCCAAAATATTAAAGTCTACTACCGTAAAACAGATAACCAAAAACCAGTAAAAAAACAGATTGAAAACTAACTATAACACAAATCAGAATATAAACAATAACAGGAATGTTTAAAAAAAAATCTATCAAATCTGGAACCATTGTAAGAACCATATGGAAACATACATGTCTAAGTTCTATTCAGACAACCCAAATAACAGATGTTTTCAAACAGTCTAAACAAAATTTGTAAATCAATATGTGCAGAAATTGGCAATCAACCATCACCTCTTACACCACATATAGTGAGGTGTCAAAAAATATGAACAGAAATGTGTTTGTTTGTATCATGCCCATAACTAATTCAGTTGCATAGTCGATCTAGGTAAGGAAATGAATGATGTTAGAAAATTCTATTATAGTAATTAGGATACCCAAAAAACAGTCAAAATATACTAACTGAAAATTCAATCTAATAAAAAAATAATTATAATAGAAAACGTACCATTTTCGTGCCCTTAAGGTCTATTTGTTGACCCATTCCTTGAAGTGGTCATAACTTATGTTTCTCAAAACATAAATGATTCTGGAAAATCAATGTTGGTGATCCAATATAGGATTATTAAATTATATTGGAATCAGGCTTTTCATGATCATGTTCACATCGCATGGGTGCATCTCAATATGTACATTCATAAATAAAATAAAATATGATTTCTCTGAAAACTCATTAAAATGAAAATTAACTATAGATTAATAGAGATGTGAAAATATTGAACAAAAACTGAATACATTATGTACCGAAATGGGTTGGACTTAGGATGAAGTCAGGAAACCCCAATTGAAACTGATTCAAGATAGGAACCCTGAATACTGATGGATTTTGAAATATGATTGTAGAAAATTGTACAGATTCAAAAAATGAATGAACATTCACTAATATTGACATAGTAAAAGATGATAAGATACATACCCGTATTTACTTCTTTTGCTGGTTCCATGTGTAAGAATAAGAAAAATAAAAAGGAAATCGTGCATTCATGAATACACATTCCTCAAAAATTCACGTCAGCATTCCTAAGATTTACTATTTGCACGGTCTATACCTATTTTCACTCTCTATACCATTCTATAACGGTTTTCATTATCAATAAGATACATATCATTTTGCACTTTCTATTATTGTATTACCTAAAATGTAGATTCAATGTTTATACATATCTATAAGTGTTTGCAGGTATGATTTGATGCAGGCTAGATGAATTTGATATAAATAGAACTACATAGAAAAGAGAATACTAGAAATATAAAAGTCTACTATTGTAAAATAGATAACCAAAAACACATAAAAAATAGATTGAAAACTATCTATAATACAAATAAGAATATAACCAATAGCATGCATGTTTTAGAAAATAATCTGTCAAATCTAGAATCCTTGTAAGAACTATATGGAAACATACATGTCTATTTTCTATTCAGACAACCCAAATAATACAAATTTTCAAACAGTCTAAACAGAATTTGTAAATCAATATGTGAAGAAATTGTCAATCAACCGTCACCTCTTACACCTCTTATAGTGTGGTGTCAAACAATATGAACAGAAATCTGTTTATCTGTATCATGCCCATAACTAATTTAGTTGCATACTCGATCTTGGTAAGGTAATGAAAGATGTTAGAAAAGTTTATTATAGTAATTAGGATACCCAATAAATAGTCAAAAAATACTGCCTGAAATGTCAATATAATATGAAAATAATTATAATAGAAAACATATAATTTTCATTCCCTTAAGGTCTGTTTATTGACCCATTCTTGGAAGTGGTCATAACTTATGTTTCTCAAAACATAAATGAATCTGGAAGATCAATGCTGGGGATCCATTATAGGATTATTAAATTATATTGAAATCAAGCTTTGCACGATCATGTTCGCATCGCATGGGTGCATCTCAATATGTACATTCTTAAATAAAACAAGATATGCTTGCTCTGAAAAATCATTAAAATGAAAATTAACTATAGATTAATGGAGAAGTAAAAATATTAAACACAAACTGAATACATTATGTACCCGAATGGGTTGGACTTAGGATGAAGTTAGGAAACCCCAATTGAAACTGATTCAATATAGGAACCCTGAATACATAATTATTTTAAAATATGATTGTAAAAAATTGTACAGATTCAAAAAATGAAAGAACATTCACTAATATTGACAAAGTAAAAGATGATAAGATACATACCTATATTAACTTCTTTTGCTGGTTCCAGGGGTAAGAATAAAGAAAAATAAAAAGGAATTCATGCATTCATGAATACACATTCCTGAAAAATTCATGTTAGCTTTCCTAAGATTTATTGTTTGCACTGTCTATACCTATTTTCACTATCTATACCTTTCTATAACTATTTTCACTATCAATAAGATCCATATCTCTTCTCACTTTCTATTATTGTAGTACCTGAAATGTAGATACAATGTTCATACCTGTCTATACCTGTTTGCAGGTATGATTTGATGCAGGCCATAAAAATTTGATAAAAACAGAACTACATAGAAAAGAGAACACCAAAATTTGAACCCTTTGTATTATAGAAGTGAAATGACATTAGTAATGCACATGCAAGTATTTCAATTCATGAATAGGTAAGAAAAATCATTCATGAAGTGCAGAGATGATGCGGGAGGCAATAACCTACTGGAAAACGAAATTCCAAACCCATGCAATGAAATGGTAGAAAAAATAAGACAATAAAATTTGAATAGGTAATTAATACTATACCTGTAAAATTAGAGAACAAAATTTGTTAATTTTTTCAATCATAAAATCAAAAAGATGAAAAAATTGAACCCTAAGTAATATGGAATTTAAATGACATCAGTAATGCAGAATCAAGCATTATGGTTCATGAATAGGCAAGTAATCACGTACCTTATGTGTGAAGATGATGCGGGAGGGAATATCCTACTTGAAAATGAAATTTCAAACCCAATATTCCCTAGAATAGCCGACTGAAATCGTAGTTGTGAGTAAACAGAAACCCTAGTCCCAAGTACAGAGAAACCATAGTTGTGAGTAAAGAGAAACAGTAATCGCGAGTTATCCACCTAACCTGAGGATTTGTTATATGGAATACAGAGAAACCGTAGTCGCAAGTTCGTTGATGAGTCGGTCGTCGAGGGCTCGGATGTCGGCTAGGGTATGCCTGAGGGTATCAGAGTCATGAGAGAGAGGCATGGTGAAGTGGTCGGGGTTTGTGGGAGATAATGGGAGATAGATGCTGGAGCGAAGATGAGGGAAGGATGTTGCAGATGACTCCAGATCCGAAATCGTAGTCCTCGATGGTATCAGAGTCACGTGAGAGAGGCACAGTTTGTGGGAGATAAAGGGAGAGGTATCACTGGATGCTGGAGGGAATAGGAGAAATGAGGTTTCGTAAAATGGGAGATCTAAAACCCTAGGTATCACAGGCGATGGAGAGATGAAGGTCGATATGGTCGGGGTTGGGAGACCAATAGGAGGAGGTAATCTGGTATTTTGGAGGCGTGGAGATCATATGGAGTGACACATGTGGTTAAAAACCTTACTTTAGTATGTATATAGATTTTACTATGATTACTCTTCAAAATGGGTAAAAATAAGAGGGTCCTATTTAAAAAAATTAGACATCAAAATTGAAAATATAGATTCTATTTGTCAATATTCAATTCTGTGTATTGGAAGAATTTTATTTAATATTAAATTAAATATTGTAATGAAAAGTAACTTTTTAGAAAAAATATATTTTTCTATGTTTAAAAATGTTTTTATACTGAATTCAACCATAAAATATATTAAAATAAATAAAAAAATATTAGGAATATAATAACAACCCTAATTTTATTTTGACATAATATTCATTCAAAATTTATCCTTTTGAATGGTTGATAATAAAAAAAAATTTCATTTAAAATAAATAAATTTCACTATTCATTGAAAAATAAAAAATTTAAGGAAATTCCCAAAATTTGAATATAACATAATTTTGGTATGATGATTTAAATGTTTTTCATTTATTAGAATAAATATTATAAATTTTCTAAAAATTTATTATAATATTTGAAAATACAAATCAATAAAAACATTTTTTGAATAGAACATACAATTAACGCACCAAAAGAACATAATAAAAATTTAGTGATTTTTTCATATGGATTGATGAGTAAATTTACACTGAATAAGTTATCTATATATATTTCATAAATTATTTAATCATATTCATACTTATAGTTTTAGAGAATACAGTATAAATGTCATATATTAATATTTCATGGATTTTTTATGCCCAATGTGACATATTTTTTATTTTATTGAACAAAATATTTCATCTAAATTCAACAAATTTTACATTATACACATATTTTAAATATATTTTCTTTATATTATTTACCTTTTCTTTGTAATGGAGGGTTTATAATTTGAAAATCATTTATGAAAACCCACATCAGAAAAATGTTTATTAAAACGTCTAATTAAAAAGATGGAAATGTAAGTTGGAATATCATAGGAAATAACCAAAAAGTATGTTTGTGAATATAAGGAATTTATTTGGATGTGAAATTATGGACCAGGAAGGAAGAATAACTCCCATGGACTGACATAAAATGATAGAGAACATGGTAATAGGAAATTTATCGACAAAAATATCATAAATCTATGATGGGTAAAGATACCAAAAATTAATAGGAAATGAAGGTAATTAGATATTATTTTGGTTCAATATCATTTTCTATATGGTTGAGGAAATAATTAACCATCTATAATAACCTAATAAGGAAATATAATTAATATACAAGTAAAATTTCATCCATTAATGAATTCTCAACCCAATATCATCTATGTTCTCTAAAGGATGAGTATTCTAGATGAATTGTTTTATGCTCAAATTACTAAAATTTTCATCTAATGGATCACATGATCCAAAATTGATTATAAGATATTCTTCTAATACATATACATTATGAAAATCCAAAATGGTTAGAAAAAATAATATAATTCCGAAAATGAATAGATCATCATAGGGTGAAATTCAAAATTAATCTCTTAAGACTCAATAAAAATAATAATAAAAGTTTATCATTGACCATTTAATAAATAAATAATCTTAATGTTATTCAAAATATTCAATGAAAAAACTGAAACCCAATGATGTAGAATGATATGATCATATATTATTCCAAAATAAATTTATCATTTTTCTTTCAATAACATCAATCACCCTTAAAATATTATTAAAAAATGTAAATTCACCAATTATACAATCTCAATTATTTGGTTTTCATTTCCATAAATAACCATAATCACTATAATGTTATATTAATATCATATATTATGTTAAAAATATAATTCATCCTTTATTACTCAAATAAAATTCCATATTATCAAAAAATATTTCCATTTAACATAATCATAAAATATTTCAAAATTAGTGAACTTATTTCAAAATTACATCAATCACTTATTCACTAAATAACTTATCAATCCTATGGTTATCTATATGTTATAAATTATTTAATGATCAATTATTAACTCACATTTACATAAATATCAAATATCATACAAATGATAATGTTTATCAATATAGTTAAACTTATATCCACAAAATAAAAAGGCATTCTTACTAAAATAAAATTTTCATATGTTAAATATAAGGGTTATATATATCTCAACCATTTCTAAAAAATTCATAACTTATTACCTTCTCACTAAACCGTATGTTTCTATAATTTGGAAATCAAATTACTATAGATTTATCCATAAGCATTTCATGATTCTAATTATATTTATAATATATCAGAATATCATTTATATAATAAGATTACCACATAATTCTAATGAAAATCATATTAGATTTAATCAAGGATCGAGTCGATCGAGTACTCGAACCTACCCCTTGAGTTGCCAACCCAAAATTTAGCTACTAAATTTTATATTTATAGAATATAGATTACATTAAGTACACTATAAGTTACATAGGTCTTACTTAGGTAATTAGTGTTTTCCTTAGTTTTATCTATGAGTAGGTGGCCAACCATCTATCCATTGGAATTCGTTTCATCTATAGATGTTATGTGTAATTTCACAACATGTGTTGTCGATTTTCATCGAATGAATCTCCACATTCTACCACCAAACACATATATTAAGGAAGAAACCATGTGTTGTAATAAATACATGGTTATTGATTTCTTATACAAGACTTGGGAAGGTACTCAGTATAGTTGAGTTTATCATTTTGAAAATGTGCACTAGATATTCTTTTTATTTACAAGTTGTGAATTATTAATTTTTACTCAAAATCACCAGCACTAGGTCATGTCAACTAGAATCTCCTAAAAATCAACTATAAAATTTAATCAGGAATTTAAGCCAATATATATATACATATATGTACATATATATTCAGTGAAAACATGTTTTATAATTAATATAATTCCGGAATTGATATGGTCATATTTGGCACAAAACTCTCAAACCAACCCTTTTTAATGTACATAACATATTGTACATATCCATATTCAAGAAAAAAATATAAGATAACTCACAAGTACTAAATTCTGATATAGAACAACTAGAAAATGATATCACTTATAAGTAAAATATGATGATGATATTGGACCATAGTGATAATATTCTATACAACATTAAAACTGAACAAGTGAATGTACTATAGAGAAACCATAATAATGTGGAGGTGTCGTGGGAATTGAAGAAAGCTATGAAAAAAGTACCCTCACCAGTATTCACAAAATTATGTGAAATTGTTTTTTGAGAAAATGTTTTTTTAGGTGGGAGGAATGCAATGACACAATATCAAACAAATGGAATTTACCCTTTGATTATATAATTGTGTCATACATAGTAATTAAACATTATATAAATAAAATATTGTATATGATAGAACCAAATTTTTTTTATTAAAATAATTTTAACATTAAATTTATGAATAATATATATCAATAAAAATTGAAAATATTAAAATGGGATAAAATGTTTATAATAATATAAAAAATATTAAAATATGATTATTCCCTATTTACTAGAATAACCAAAGACATGAAAAATATTATAGAAATAAAGAAGAATATTAGTAATAAATTTATCATCTAGAAAATGAAAATTTATAAAACCTTGAAAGATAATAGTGTTGAATTATAGATGAATGAAATGTTAGTTATTTATTTGATATATTGAACCTATATTTCAGTTTTAAATTTTACCACTGTAATAGTTATCTTATCATGGATATAGCAATAAGAACCTTAAAAATAGTGACTGGACTATAAAAATATAATCCCCACTTATATAAGAAATAAATAATATTCTTTAATCTAAGGAAATGATAATATAACATATTTATATGTTAACTCTAGTAAAAAAATGTTTTAAATTGGACAACATATGTTTTTATATTTTTCAAAACCACATATGATTTATTATAATTTTCATTATAATCATAATAATTTAAAATAATTTTTATTTTCTAGAAATGGTTCTATAAATTATTTTGATGATGTATTATTAAGAAAGTTTAATTTTATAATAACATAATTATATTTTCATGTGGTCTAAAAAATTTATCATAACATTAACAATGTTATATTTTTTTGAAAAAATATTCTTTTAAGTTCAAAGAAAATTATGAAAATTATGAAAAATATTTTTCTAATATATATTTTATTTTTGGAATCTAGAAATTGAGAAATGGTTAGCTGGAAGTTTTTGGTATTTTATTAAACAAATAACTTTTTTGGACATTACTAAAATTAGAAACAATATGATATATATCATTATAAGTTAAATATCCAATCAAATTAACCTGAGACAAGGTACGAAACCATTAGTTTGATACAAAATTTTACATTTAATTTATATAGTTATAATAATCAACACCCTTGGTAGTCATATTCTAAACTAAAAAACTAATTATTTTAATATTTTAAAAACACCCCACTCCTCCAGATATAAATTCCACCCCTCACCCACCCTTATACTCACAAATTATAAGACTTAGTGGTTTCCAAATTTATTCTATATTCTCTTCCAAATTCTCCAATATATTTTATAGTTCTCATTATCTCATCAAATGACAAATTCTAAGGTCCTTCATTGTTTTTCAAGGAGGTCACTTTCAATAGGTAATATTCCCAAGCTACCTCTTTAAAATTAAATTATTCTTCCACCTTATTCTCAACTTCATCACCAAATAGGGAATAATAACTCATATACAATATATATACTATAAATTATCAGTTCTAATGGAATATCTGTCATCCATCCACTTTGATTCTTTCCTTATTCTATAAAGGAACCAATTTCCTATATTATATTAGTTCACTACCTCTATAGAAAATAATTTTTTTGTTCCCAATTTCATCCATCATGGAATGAATAAATTTTCATAATAATCATTAAAATGACACAAATATGTATATTTTAATTATTTTTTCAAATTATATAATGAAAATATTTCCATAATATTGAACAAAACGAAACCAGTTCATCATGTTCAATAAAACCACCAAAACATGCTAACCTTATAAAAGTGGCATTTTTTAATGAATGATTCGTAAATATTTTATAAAAATGTCAATATTTGGGAATCTTTTGATTTATATAAGTAAATTAATACCATTTTATTATAGATTTGGAGTTGTAGCCCTATTTCACCTGAATCACCATAATTATCATTACATAATCTGACTCTAGATCCATGAAATGAACACCCTCATATTAGTGAACTTAATCCTTATATCTCGTTGAAATGATTATTAATGAACACAATTCATGTATTTGTAAATCAAATATAGATGGAAAATATATTTAATTACGTAAATAAATATTTTAATTTTATTATATCTGATTTTATGTAATTGTGCATAATGATACTGGAACATAAGGTAAGAGATATCTTAGAACCACCCTATTTTTATTGGGATACACTTTATGTCCCCTTACACCACTTTATATAAAAATAATTATTATTTACTTATTACATATTGTATATATATATAAATATCGCATATATAAATAGTTTATGTTACCTTATTTTACGGAGAACCATTTAATTCATTCCCAGTTTTATATAAATTAATATTCACTTTCACATTTTAAATATTCATTACACTTTTCCAAAAACCCCGCATAAGTGGAACATTTACAAAGTTACACATCCACTCTTTTTCCCATTTTCACGAACATGGACGTTATTTTTTATGAAAGTTGATTATTTTTCATTTATAGAATTCTAATAATGTTTAGATCTTTTATTTCATGAAAAAGATTACGAATTTCTATTTGGTTATTTTATAAGATATGATTATGCAACCCATTTAATTCCATGAATAATATATATATATATATATATATATATATATATTTGTTATTATTGTTTCTATATGTGGACCACATAATCATGTACATGTTATGATGGGTGAGATTTTATAATTCTCTAACGCATTTGGTAAAGATTATATATTATGAAATTATATGTTTGGGATTGTGTAGTAAACTCAATCCACAATCTGACTTAGTCCTCTAGGTGATGTTCTCCTAGTAATTATCCATGAATTATTCTTTTATAATGTTTTATTTCGTTTCCTTATTCTTATGTTAAAACGATATTGTGATCCCATTTTATTTTTGTCATTTTAAAATATGACTATTCATGAGGTAATACTTACATGATATCATTTTTTTTATTTTGAAACATATTTTATTTTACATTATAATATTTATTCCCTCACTGGGGATTTTATCTCACTAGGTTTGTTTATGTTTTTCCAATTTTATTATATACAGTTTTAGTAGCTCAAAGGGATTTAGGATCATATTGTGGAGATTAATGTAAATTATTTATATTTTAGTTTCCTTGTGTTGTTTTTGGTTCCATGTCTGAAAATTACAAGAGGCCTCTTGATCAATGGTTTATATGGATTGGTTATTTAGGATACAAATCATGTAATAATATGTTACAATGGATTTGGTAACTCTAGAAATATTTAATGAACTTCATTTATGATAACCTTCAATGTAATGGTAAACAAAAGTTTCCTAAACATCATTTTTGAGTAGTTTATATCAATGTTATTATCTGTCACTCTTTCAGAAATATCATTAAAATACAGTTATTTTTATTCACATTAAATTGATATAAATTATAGGTAGAGACCCATAAATTTGAATCAATGTATTTAGTATTTTATTCATTGAAGGATAATATTATAATTTTATCACCCAAAAAAAATATCATGAGCACAATGATAAATTTCTGAGATTTTATATAACCATTTAAATTTGTTTTTGAATTTTATATTGACGGTTTAAAACATTAATAAATACAACATTGTTTTATTGATTTTATTTAATTATTTATTTTCACGTTATAAAATGATCAAATAATGTCATTGAATAATTTATAATTGTTATATATTTTGATGTTTGATGAAATTAATTTATTAAATTATTTGGTGATATTATTTTCAATTATATATGTGAAATATCTTTTAAAAAAATTAAACAATTAATGTGATGTAATTAAATGGAATGTGAATAGAGGAAACAATATGTCATAATTTCCGGTTTGTTATCTTAAAATTGATTTTAAACATATGGGATGAATCATTCAATGAAGATTAAACTTTTAATACATTATCTTTTATATTAATAAATAAATACATAGAATATACATATCATAGTATATTTATTAGATTTGGTTTAATAATGACAGTAGTTTAATAAATTAAAGGGGGGTTTATATTTATTTTTTCATTTTGTAATTGGTTAATGTTTTTTGAGATTATAATTTTCTTTATATTAATTTAAAATATTTAATTTTAACCATTAATATTTATCAATAGATAACTCTTGATATTTCATGTTAAAGATTATGATTGATAATTAAAAAAATTATGACCAATTTAATATATATAAATTATGTATTCTACCTTAATATTTTAATAATTATAATATTTTATCTATGGTAATATAAGAAAAAATGCCAAAAATGGAAAGGGAATATACTACCTGGTAGTAAAATATATTCTATGGATAATTTCTTTAGTTATTGATAAAAAACAGAAGAATTTTATATCATTATTAATCTTCTTAATAATGATATTTTTCATAGAAGTGTGATTATTTTGTTATGTTAAACATGATGAATTTATCTTAAATTTGTTTTAAAAATCATGTTAGATTATTTGTTTCAATTATATTTGAAACTAATGTTCTATTATTATTTATATGAAGTGAAAATACCAAAAGGTTATTTAATATTCATTAATGTCAAATTAGAATGGGTATCCAAAATTATCTTATGGGTAGTGATAAAACTGGATTCTTTCTCATTAATTTTTATATAACACTATATGATTAAGAAATAAGTTTTAGGAGGGGATGAATGTATGGTGGTGATATAGTTTGATATTATTAATAAAATAAAATTAAATATTTATAATTGAAAATGATTACTACATATTTTTATGGGTAATCCCATACTCAACACAAGGGCCTTCAATGTCTCTCTTTGGATACAATATTTGATGATATCTTCTACATTTAATCATTTTTATATCATATATAGAATGAGTGTTTAATTGTGGTGGTTGATTCATGATAAATTTTTAAACCTTAATAAACATTTCAATAATGATTTTAGTTGGATTTATCGATATATAGTGATTTGTAGGAGAACATAATTTGTTTTAGAGGGGATTTCAGATATATGTTTTCCTATGATTATATTGTGGGCCGTATTTATTCATTGGATATCAAAAATGTTATTAATGGGATATTCAAATCCCTTGAATATTGTTTAAGTAATTTACAAGAGGGGAAACTAGTATTCTAATAAAATAAATAATATACCATATGAAAAATTATTTTTTTACTCAAAAATGATGGATATAAAATGGATGATAAGGTTCTGATGAAAATTATGATATTTCATAATGATGAAAATAATGATGTGGATAATTATGTTTGACATGTGATGTATGGTTTTGAATATTTAGAATGATTATTTGAGTTTAATTAATGTTAAAACCCCAAAAATATAACATAATTAGATATATTTGTAAAGACACTAAAGCAATAGATATCTATGAAGAGATGTAACATGTGTAGGTGAGAGTTCCTAAAACTGGAAAACATGTAATATAGTAATACTAATTATGTGTATGTTATGGGTTACATGATTTATATATACTAATAGTGTCATTGATTATGGATGAGTTACTAATAGTGGATACTTATAGTGAGACTACATATGATTTTACTTACATTCTCATCCCCCTTAAATAGTTATTTTTTTCCATTTTTTAAATTATGTTGATAGAGTATATGGTAGTGGTGAGAGGAAACTTCATTAAACACTAGTGACTTATTGGTGGCTGTGTAATTAATTATACCAAACATGTTGGATTGAGGATATTATATACATTGATTCTCTATGCTTACTTATGACCTTCTTTTGAATTTAATGACTTATATTTGAAATACCAATTTTATGTTTGTTTTTTTTTGAAATTCAATAATATTATTAATAGGGATGTGGTGTTTTAATTTGAGGAATATAATTCCTTTTATATATGAGTGAATATTTACAATGTTTTGTTCATCAAAAAACAATGTCCAATTGAAGAAAGGTATAATGATTCAAATTTAATATTTTTTGAAAAACATATTTGGTGAATGTGAAGAATTACCAATCTGTAATTTTATTTGAGTAACTATTTTTGATGCATTGTATAATTATCTTGTAAATATTTCATGAATTTAATTCCAGATGTATTTCGTGAATTTATTATGTGATGTACATTAGATAATTTCTATATACAGAAAAGACAACATATGATCAAATGTGGTCTCTATGACCTATATATCAATATATAATAAATAATAGGATTAATATTTGAAATCATTATTATGTTAGATTCATTCATCAGATAGACATAGGTAATGATGATTGTTTCCCCTATGTACTAGGTGTTCGTTTATAACCTCCGATGAGGCACCATTAATTCCAAGGTATAATGATATTTAAAAATTTATGTTACTCTTCCTAATAAAAAACATTTTTTTTATATTTATCATATACTATGTCATACTAGTGGGGGATAGTTAACAATATTAGGATTGGGTAATTAATTTTTTTTTCTTATAATGTAAAAAATTGAATAATACGAACATCTATGTAAGATAACTATGAAAAATAATATTATACCATATTTTCAAAAATATGGTTTCAAGGTGACATGACCAGACCATAGGGATACCACATAGTCCAATAATAATGTGTATGAAACCATAATATCACCATCTAGTTCTATGGGTTGTCAACTGTACATCATAAATGGATTATATAGGGAAACTAGGGTGTGGTCACATAGTATAACCCACATATTTTTACATGATATATCCTCAATGTGAAACCATTCTCTTTTTTATTATCAACATCTATATGTTTCATGTATTTTATTATAAAAATTAATTTATAGTGCTGAAATGTGGGGATAAATTAATAAAAATGATTGATAGGTACCAACCACAATGATTAAATGATATATTGAATCATTAATATGGGATACACCTGTCATTAATAAAAACATTTACACTAGAACCTCTATTTCTATAAGGATACCTTCTATATACATTTTATATATGATATTTCTACTTCAATATATTTATTTAATTTAAAAAAATATAATATTTCATACACAATATATCATGGAATTTTATTTTATTAACAATATAGATTATATTTATAGTTTCCCAATACTCTTCAATATGTGAAAAATAATTCTTCCACTCAAAAATCAATAATTTCTCATAATGATCAACTAGATAATCCCTTAACACACAATAAATTATATTTATACTGGAATATAAATTTTTTTGTGATATTCTCCTTATATCATTAATATTCTAAAATTTGATAAAATGTGTGAATTTGATTGAAAAAATATCTTAAACATTGTTATTTGCAAGAATTAAAATCCAAAATCCAAGTTTATTCGCTTCATATTTTATAATCACACTAATTACATATGTGTGAAAACATTCTAAAATAATTAATGAAATTATTATAAAAGAATTGTTCTTTAATTATAAACTATAATTTATAAAAAATTATTTTTTTATGCCCCTCATTTTTTTCATTGTAATTTCTGATATAATACAAGTCCATAACCAAAGGAAATTATTTTTATGTATTTATGGCACTGAATTTAGTATAATTTTTTTACAATTTGAGAATAAAAAACCAAATAAATATTGATGTTTTTTATATGGATGAATTTATAAATTCTTCGATCATGTTGGGTTTGAAAATGATCATAATTTTCATTACATATTTTTATTTCAAATTAAACTCTTCTTTAGGTGTCTCAAATAAAATTTCAGATAATCACTAATAGCATGATTTCATATATGTAGGTTTCAAAGATTTCATTAAAATTATATAGAAATTTGATATAAAACATTTGGAATTTATCGAAGAATATTTCACCTCACACTGATAGGTATATTCAAAAAAATTCATAGATTGGTATGTCTTTTGTTTGTGGTATTCCATTGCACAGATCATGTCATGAAACTTCATTGTCAAAGAAAATAAATTCATGAAAACTAGAATAATATTTGTGTAAAATAATGTGTCATAAAATATTATATATTTACATGTAGTTTCCTAGGTTATACTCAACTTCACATAACCAATACAAGATTATGAGAGGTTATTTTTCATTCAGTAAGAAGGAACCACGGGATGTTCTCATCAGAAAATAAGAGTTTGTGGATGCTCAATTTTTTTAAGAAATGAGATATATCTCTAAAAATATCCAATGTAATCATCCCAAACCCTCTACTTTAAACCAATACTTATTATTTTGTATGACCAACATCATTATACTCATCCACTAACAAAAAAAATTAAAATATTTTTATGATCCAATAATCAATAAATGTAAAGGATAATGATATCATAATATTGAATCATTTCACATAGATTTAGTTTATATCTTCATATATTCATAATGCTAAAAAACAGAATGCCTCCTCTTATGCATTGTAAGATTCCTCATATATAAATTCTAACATAGATGCATGACATTGTTACATAATTCTCGAATTTTTAAATGATTGAAATCATTCCTGTATGCACTCCATACTATATCTTACTATCATCCTCGAACCTCTTCATATTTTTAAAAATATTTCATGCATGCAGGACATATATTGTATAAATGTAGTTAGTATGATCTAATGCATCTCATTCTCTACTCATGATAAAAAATTATGCAAAACTGATGTTGATGAGATCCATCATGATTGATTTACATATACATTATCATCATGTTGTTGAAGATAATATTTGTGGATGATGAAATGATTGAGTTATAGTGGAATTAATGATCGACGATATTTGAGAATG
The DNA here is from genome assembly GCA_963277665.1 of Viscum album. Taxonomy (NCBI): domain Eukaryota; kingdom Viridiplantae; phylum Streptophyta; class Magnoliopsida; order Santalales; family Viscaceae; genus Viscum; species Viscum album. Next base: position 1,856,359,042 of record OY728145.1, read on the forward strand.
TTCTAATAATTAGTAAATAGTACCCATGCTTCATCATCCAAAATTGAACATTAATGTTTTGAGAGAATATTAATTAGAAATATGTTTTTTGATCCCATATCAAGTCAGAAATAGGGTAAAACACAAGAAATTATTGCACCAAAGCCCTTTTGGGATCCCTAAAACAAAAATATGTGGTCTATCAAGCACCTACTCTTCACCCTATTTACATTACATGCGAATCTCAATGGGCTCTACATTATAAACATCACTACATTTTCCATGACATTATAGGTTGACCCTCATCAATATAGTTTATCCATAGGTCCCATATTTATGGTTGGGGGTTTCCTTAATTTTCCATAGGATGACTTTTTTATCTCCTATTAAAATATTCATTGTAAAAATACCATGTAGAGGTTTTAAATATTCAAGACACTTCAATTACTACATAAATAATGAATAATGTTATTAAAATATAAATATAATTGTTTGTTTTCCTTGATTTCAAGTCCCTTCATGATGAAAAAAAATATTTTCTTCTTCTTCATAAAACACTCCTCGTTAAATAATTAAATATTTCAAGGCCTTTATTTAACTTATTCAATATTCATCCAATTAGAGAAACCATTGGATGGATCATTTTTCAAATACTACAATAAATTATATTGTTAATCAATTATTAAATTCAAATATTTGTGTCCCCAAATCATCTTCTATATGAAAAATATTGTTAACAATGTTTACATCATTGGTACATGTATCAGACACGATGTACTGATATAAAAACATCACACCTGCATGTATAATTTCTCAATAATGTAAATAATGACATCAAATTAATATATAAAAACTATCCATGAATCATCATCAATTTTTAATAATGATTCTCAAAATATTTCAATATTTTTTGTTCAATGATTAGTCCATTATCCTAGAGATCATTATCATACATTTTTTTTGATTCCTTATTATATACTCATTGAGTAAAAAAATTCCACAACAAATAAAAAATTTCATTTCATGCTCCCAATTTGGAATTCATTTCAATAATTATTTCTTAAATAAATAAATTTCTCTTCCCACTTATTTCAAATAAATGAATATGATCAATGGATGGTGGGTTTCATATATTATTTATTTATTTCATGGTATTTTAATTGATCCATATTTTTTTAGAGAAGGTTGGAACCACATGGTTCTCCTCACAATAATAGAGTATTTGGTCAAAGATAAGTCTTCATGGACTAAACTGATGTAGAAATATGATACAAACATCCCTGGTTATTTATGAAATCTATTAACTACCATGCATGTGATATCATTTATGAATCATATTTATCTCTAAAACAATGACTATATAAAAATAGATTTATCATGAACTATATAACCATAAATACATCAATAAAAATAATATGAAATTACATGTGAAAGAGTAATATACTCCCCTTATTTATGATTTAACTCATCATACCACACTACACCAATATGGATATATTTTATATAATCGATACAACAAAAATATGTATATTTGGGTTACCCCAATTTTGAAAATCTATTGAGATGACATAAACGTACATATTTCTATAGAAAATAAATTTATAATATATCAATTATGTATTCCACCCGAAAGGGGTTAAATGCTTTAATTTCACTTGGTGGTTAGATTCATCAAATAGTCTTCAATATGTTCATTTTGATGATGCATCGTTATGATATAATCCACATGTTAATAAGATCTTGAATAATCAAAATACCAATCAAATATTTTTCTAAAATATTCATACAATGTTTGATTATGTGTATGAAATTAATGACTATGATTATAATATAATATGAAACCACAAATACTTTCAATATAATCCCTTTTAAATAAATTTAATCTCTTTCATTGATTATAGAACACACAATCTTGGGACTAAATGAACTATAATATATAATACCGTTACAACCAAACTATTAAAATAAAATTTACAAATATGAATAAATTATTATATATATTATATTTTTTGTGTATATTTATATAATAAATAAAATTGTAATATATTTATTATAAAAAAATAAGTGTTATTTGAATGTAAAATAAATTTTTTAAAATGCAATTTTCTAAATGTGGTTACATCACGCTTTGTGTACATTTTTTTAAAATTAAATTTTACATCCCTCATAAAATAAATTTGAAAAAAGAAGCTTCATTTTTGTAATCAAATGTCCAATATTTCAGTTTTGTAAATTCATGAGAAGTTTCTAGAAATACATATTTTTTGATTAGTATTGAAAATACTGATTTTTATTAATTATTTTATTTTATTATAAATTATATATAATGAGAAATTATATTTTTAAATGGGTTTAATGTAAATATTGTTCAATTCAATTACAAATTATCTAATATAGATCGTTAATTTTAATTTTATATTGAATTATAATACAGAATGATTTTAATGTTTAGAATGATTTCCTTTGCCAAAAACATTTTTTCGACGCATCTACAGGTTTATGTTTAAAATGATTAATTCCAAATATAATGATTGATTTTAAATAAAATGATTCAAATTTTTTATTCAAAATAATTGAAATTATATTATATGGTAAACATAAATTTTGACCATAATGAATAGTACAAATCTTAAATATTAAATTCTACTATTAAGGTAAAAACATATTTTCTAGTGGTTCAACTAAAATGATACGGCTAAAATAACGTACAACATGACTAATTGTTAATGTGTGGTCATATTTAGAATTTGAATCATAAAAATATGGATAGTGGTCAATTTTGGAGCTATTAGGATGATAATTACAATAGTGTAACTATTTCTTTTCAATAATTTGATATCTGCCCACTACCCTAATTATAATAGGCCACCAAATATCTTATCCTCATCAGACATTCAAAAAAACGTTGATACAGATAATTAATTTCTAGATTACAAAATAGTTTCCTAATGTCATTATATAATCCTTTTATTGTTCTGAAAGACATCCAAAGAAGGAATTTTGTGTAAACATAAATAAGTTTCCAGAATAAGTGGTAATGGTGTTATTGAAGCATTATAAATTATTTCATCATCCACCACCTAAATACAATATTAAAACATTAAGTTATAATAAAATCATTGTATTCCATATTATTATAGTTTATTATACTTAGTTCAGAAACTAAGACCATCTCTTCTGCTCTCAAATATGAAACAAAGTCATTGATCCAATATATAGAGGATTATCGATTCACGAACAGAAATATTTCGTTTTACATCACCTCATTTGATTGGATGATATAATGAAATATTTCAGGTTTATATTTGATATGTATTATATATTTTTTTCATATTTAATTATAATATCACATATACCTTATTACTTTTCATTCTTTAGGGAATACGATAATGAAGTTCATTTATATGAAGGACTACATCCTCATGATGTGAGGTGGTTAGTTTTTACCATATGTTTTACATGTAATGTAATATAAGTTAATTTTATGTTCATATATTATATTAATGAAATATTTATAATATATGAATATAAAAATATAATATAATTTATTACCTTACTATTCATTGAATAAATGAAAATAGAGTTTGTATATATCTTTTTTAAGGGAATTTCAAGAGTGGCCTTTTTGAACCCTCCACACACCGGAACCCCCCTCCCCATGAATATATCATCCAGAAAATATTCAGCCAGGAAGTAGCCGTTGTCAGCCAAGATGATAGGGCATCCCATGGGGTTACATCTCGATCAGCGATGGTTCATCACAGCAATCCGTCATCCAGGTGAAATGCACCATTCTTCCCACCCAGTGAGACACTGGGTGACCCGACAAGATGAGCGGAACATGGTTGGTGGAAGTTCACCCAAGAGAAACTCCAAGAAATCAATCCCCAGACCTAACTGAACACCATTATTATTGAACTCGACCACACAGCACTACTCCACCTTTTGAAGCAGTTTTATTCATTTTTCATACAGAATCAATTTGATTGTATATGTAATTTTATTTAATGAAATAGTATTATATTAAGGATATAATTATCATCTTTTATATATAAAATAACACTTACCTTATTTTCATCATTTTTAAAAAAATTTAAATTATTACTCATGTGGACATATGACATACTATCTCAATGATTGTGACATTGTCCATTTTTAATAACCAAAATTCATAATATCATCAATATGTATAATTAATCTTATAAATTATGGCCATTTCATTATTACCATTAAGAAGATGATTAAATAAAAATCACATTAACCTTGGTAACCTTAACTATGTGATTTTGGACATATGAACCATTTCTCATTAAATCATCTGATGTGGAATCAATTTGTTATGTATGTTAATATGATATGGTAATAATGAAAATAATGTAGGATTGGTATAGAGTATGAGGTTTCAAACCTCTAATACCAATTGTAGGATCGAAATAATGATGTAGATGCTCAATATACAAGAGGGGGGGGGGGTGAATTTTATGCTTTAAAAATTCCTTTGGAACCTTTAAAGTTAGTTATGAATAATCATGTTTTCCTTATGTAAAGGAAATGGATAAATTTAACATAGTTAGAATTATTTAAATTCACAACACCTCTAATACCAAATAAAACTTGGAATAAGGAGTGAAGTTGTAAGCTTCAAATCCTATGAACTTTCTTAAAACTGAAAAGAGATTCTGAAAGTAGGTTCCGGAAATATGGTTCTGGAATGTAAACCTTTAAAAAAGGATTACAAAATTAGATTCTACCTTAAACCGCATAGAATCTAAATGAAACAGAGTACAAGTAAGGAAGTATAAGAAATTTATACTTTCCTTATAATAAAAATTGTAGTGGAGATAAACAATTAGTAGAACTACAAGTAACAAGATATAATTCTTTAAACCCAAAGAGAAGGGTATCCAAAAAACTTGGATAAAGGTCCCTTGATTTATACTTTCAAGCAAGTCTATCATACCCACACCAGGTTAAGCCCTTGATACGAAGATCGGAGTCTCTGTCTTGCTATCCCCGCAAGCCCTCAACTTGAAGGTAGTTGGCACCTCTGTCTTCCTCAGCAAGGAAGCCCTCGAACTTCAAGGTAGTCGGCACCTCTATCATCCTATCCCCAGAAGTCCTCGATTGTAATCACCAACATTCAGAGTCGCATGAAGCATTGAGAGTAAATAAGAGCATCTCTCTCTAGAAATCACTTCAAGCATGTAATCACATGAGTCGAAGATCAGTCAGACTTTCAGCACTGAGCTCTTTCAAATAAACTCGTATTTATAGGAAAATTTCCAATGGTCAACTACCTCTTCCAACGGTCATATTTTCCATGAAATTCGGAGGGACCTATACACGTGTAACTTAGCCAACGGTTAGTTTATAACAGAATAGACAACATCGTTTTATAACAAAACAAGTGTAACAGAATATACGACACCGTTTAAAATCAAACTCAAAAGTTCGGAGTGAATGTTTGGAGTGTAAACAAAAATAACTTTTCCATGTCTAAATAAATACGGAGTGTATAAAACAAAGATGATCAGATTCTGTTTAATAGATGAATTTAGAATGAGAATTCAGAATCAGAATTTGTTATGAGAATTCATCATCAGAATTCATAATGAGAATTCTTTATCAGAATTTGTAATGAGAATTCCTCATTAGAATTCTTAATGAGAATTCTTCAACAGAATTCATAATGAGAATTCATCATCAGAATTCTTAATGAGAATTCTTAATCAGAATTCAAAACGAGAATTCGTCATCAGAATTTGTAATGCGAATTATTCATCAGAATTTGTAATGTGAATTCGTTGTCGAACTTCATATGGATTCGTATCCTAAATCTGGAGTAAAACTGTATCCGAAATTCAGAATGAAACTTTATCACAGTTCACATTCTGGATTTCAGAGTGAAACTTTATCACAGTTCTTATCCAGAATTCGGATCCTAAAAACAGAATAGTTCATATCAAAGTTTCAAACAATTCTGAGAAAATAGAAATGATTCCGAATCTTATACTTAAGAAAAATATTAATGAAAATATGATAGAATAATTTTTCTTAGAAAAGTGATTTTCCTTATAAATTCAATTTTCTTTATAAAAGAAATTTTCCTTATAAAAGCAATTTTCCTTATAAAAGCATATTTTCTTAATGATAAGGTGTTTATGATTTTCAAAACAATAAGGAATGGAAATTTCATAAGGAAAACCTTATTCACTCAATAAAAAAAGTATTAATAAACATGAAATGTGCTCTTATTAATGTAAATAGTTTATATAATTATATTACTCATGATTAAAAGTAACACACATGGCGATTTGAGGTCATGTTATGTGATTGTGCCTCAATTTCCTTTCAATGAGGCAAATCGTAATGTCATTCACATAAATAATATATATGGTTTTTACTATTCATGATTACTTTTTATGTTATTATTACTTCTTAATTAATTTTATTTTTCTAACAAATTGAATTAATTAATTGTGGTGATGATTAAAATATTTATAATGCGTTAAGAGTATATTTCACGATATAATTATAATCTATAATTTATTTTGAATAAATTTACAATTAATGAAATTAATTTATAATTACATAATAAAACAATTTAAATATATAATCCTCTTGTTTTTCAAGAATTTTTTTAATACTATCATTTTCTTCTATTTTTTATAATTTAAGTAATAGATAAATGTTTTTATGGAAAATGAACATTGTTTCTCTCATCAGTTGAAAATAATTTTTATTCTATGTAAATATGTTCTAAAAATGTTTTTTATTAAATTTTTCACTGTGAAATTTTAAAGTATTTATTACCTACAATTTAATTTTGAAAGAATTGATTTATAATCAATCATGATTTTATTTTCCCAAAATATGTACCTGGTGAATTTTCATTCAAAACATTAGAAATGAATCATTGTTTTTAACATATTCTAGATGAACAAACCATATCATTATCAAAACCATGTAATGATTTAAATGTCAATTTTTACGATTCTATGATTAATTTAACAGAATATTATTTAACAAATGTTTTATAATGTTTGATATTTATATAGGTGTTTTCAAAATTCAAAGGATCTCAATAAAGAAAATATGAAAAATAAGGATTCCATGTTGTAGTTTTTTTGGAAATATTATATCCAATGTATTTAATGAAATTGGGACTCATTATATTTGGTATGTATTTAATAAATGATTTCTTAAAAAACATGTTATAATATGTATAAAAATAATGGATAACTATAGTTGGTATCTATGTAATTTATTAGTTATCTATGGTATATTAGTTTAAGAAAAATATAGGGAGAAAATTTGGGATAATTCAATGGGGAATTTATGGATTTTAATAAGTATATGAAAATATTATAGATTCATGATGATGTATAGAGAGGGTGGTTTACAAGTAATTTCATTACATTTAGGATACTATAAGTGGAGGTGGTTTTGGAACTAATGTATCTTGGTGTAATAACTCCAAAAAATTTGGGTCATTCTTGATGTGAACATTAGATGATACATGACAATGAGCCTTATTATGCACATAGTTTTAAATTCCTAGGGGATATGATTTGGAAATTCAAAAATTCATTATAAACCATTATGAATTATTCTAATAGATATTGAACAATACGGACTTAGGATAATAATAATGCTTAATATATTTGAAAAATGTGTTATTACTTTGATAGGAAATCATTTATTTATTAGGATTATGTGGATTTCCTCTTTGATTATAATTGAAAATTTATTGATTTTTGGTTTTTGATAATGGTCAGAAGTAGTAGAAAACATATTAATATGTAATGAAATGAATCAAAGATGATAATGAGTAAACGAATTAGATGATGACTATAGTGAAATATTTTTTGATTATGCCCAATTTTAGATTTGGATATATGATTAATAATATGAACATTGGTGATATTTATAACAGGTAGAATAAGAGGAATATAGAACATTATGAATCATAATGGAAAAATTAACATATAGGAATCAATATTTAGATTCATACATTTTTATGAAGTTGAGAAGAATAATTAATAAGAATATCTCCAATAGAGGGGAATATGTTATCTATTTAGAAATAGAGGTCAATTATAAATGAATATTTAAGTAATTAAATGTATTATATAAGGGGAACATGGTTATTACATTATTAAATCACCTAATAATTTGTTATCCCATAGAACAATGAAGGTCCTATGTTTTACAGAATTATTGAAGTATATAGGTTGATGAAATTATAAATTGTGATTCATTAATTAGACTGTATGTAACAACCCGAGATTTTATGAAAAATATTCTTTTTAATTTTATTAATGTCTTGTTTTTTACGCTACATCAAAAGGAGCTTGCACAAAACACATCCTTGACTTGCCTTTCATTACACGCAATCGCGACCTTCCTTGATAGCGTGTGTAGTACGCAATAACGAGTTTCATTAAACAACAATATGCTATTAAAATATTATTAAAACTAGCCGTTATGAATAGTAATAACCACTTTTTGAAATTTTGTATATTCTATTTTTCAAAATGGAATTAATTTCTGGATTCGTAATATCGAAATTAGCTTAGGGTGAAATTTTGGTACTTTTCGGATAACTTTCATATTCTCATGAATAGTGAATATTACTAGATTATAATTAAAAACCACTTTTTTAATCGAAATAATTAATTGTGATAAATCATTAAATTTAGTGGTTTTAAAGTATATTTAGAATATTTTTTTACAATTTAATACGATGTTGGTCATTGGATGTACTTTCACATTTAAACCAGACATAATCAAGTGTCAATCTTTTGATAGATATTGTTTCTTAAAAACACGCTATTTGTTTTAACAGCGGGATTTAATTATAAAATTAATTAATGCAACTTCTATGTTTTGAATTTGGTAAAATAGACTTTATTTTTGAATTAGAAATATGAAATATAGCTTAGGATGAAATTTTGGTATTTTTCTGAAAACTTTCAATTTTTGATGAATAGTGAAACCACTAAGTGGTAGGTTAAAAACTGAATTTTGCATAAAAACTAATTTTACCGCTTCTGTGAATGGAATTTCGAAAATCCGACAGACATGTTTAATATCAAGGACTAAAATGTGGTTCAATGAGATGAAAATAATTTTTGGTGAATAGTAACTTTTTACTTTTTTTACCACGGTTAATAGTAAATAGGGTAACTAAGGGTAAATATGATATTACTATTACCCTAACACATGTCCTAATTCTATTGGATAAGTTTAATTTGACCAAAAAGAACCTTATGAATATAATATGACCATTTAGGTCCATTTGGATTATATTATGACATTTAATATTATTTTATTTAATGAATAGTTAAAATAGTTAAAATCAAAGTTTAATAACTAAAACATTTTTAATATGAGGATATACATAAGATAAATTCGACTATAAATATTAATTAGAAAGCTAAAAAGATTTCCTACATAATTATATTTTATTTATAATTTTTAGACTTTATATAAATTAATTTATTTATGACACAACGATGATGCAGTAATTACCCTTTTAACGAAATATTAACATAATTGATGTTATAAATGCTCAAATGAATGTAATTTGAGACTTTTATGAATTCCACTAATTTTATAGGTTACTATGATATATTATTGTATATTTAATCAACTTGGTTCGAACATATAATTCTGTTTTGACTTTCTAAAAAATCATATATCAAATAGTGTAAAAATTGACACAAAATAGTTTTTAAATCAAATATTATATTATTAATTGTTATTTTATTCCTAAAAATATAAGGATCGGCCAAATGACTTAGATAATGATATATATATTAATAATAACCAATTTGGGGATCGTTTGGCATGTTATAGTAAGTTTATTAACCATATAGTGTAAGAAAACAAAAAGACACGGTAAAAGTTAAATTATTTAACTTAGAGTTAAATCTAATTGATAAGGTTAAAATATTACCCTAAACTTGTCTAAATCTTATTGGTTGATAGGATTTCGACCCATCCCCACTTTAGCATCGAAATAAGTCCCTTTGGAACCATTATAAACCGATTTTTACATTAATATAAAATAATATTTTGAGGTATTCCTAAGGTGCCCCTCTCCTCCCTTATAAAAGGACACCTCCTCCCCCTCCTCCTCACACCAATTTGAGCACTCAAGCTCAGCCAAACCCTGCCAAATTCCCTTCTACACTTCCCTAGAATAATCCTAGAGGTCCTGGTCTTCTTCAAATACCAATCTTAGTTCCCTAAGTGGAGGATTCAAAGAGGCGCTTCAAAGAAGAGGTAATTACCGTTACCAATACTTTCATCTTTATTTCTTCTTCCACTTATTCTTCTTAGGTTGTTTCATTATGAAGTAATTACATAAGTATCACTAATATACTGATATGTTATTTTAAGTATGAAACAACCCTATTTCACCATCTATCCATCCTACGGAAAAAGAAATCACCGGGTGTGCGTACGTACGGAATACCGTCTCCACGCCGTGGTGTAATCTATTTTCCACCACCACCATACATGGATGGGTATAATGGTGTAAAGAATAACTATACATAGTTATTACAACATCATATTGATTCTGATATATTGTATAATCCACTCCAATTCAATTCAATAATTATGGAAATGATATCATCGCTCGTGCGTACGTACGGACTACCGTCTCCACGACGTGATGAGATTCATTCTTAATGATTAACCATTCATGAATGATTATAAAGTATATATAATAAGTACTAATGAAATATATGACATAATAATGATACTGGATTTATGTATATATATATATGTATGTCATCTACTTACTTCCATTCAAGACAATAAGGAAAGAAAAACAGTGTTCATGCGTACGTACGGACTACCGTCTCCATGAACGGTGTTTTTCATTTCATTTATCTATCTATTATATATATATACTGAATATATATGATATATAAATCATATTTTATATTCTGGAAGTATGTAAATCATGATATAAGTAATAATAATGTCAAGAACAACAAGTCAAAACACATACGATAAATGAAACGATTTTACCCAAAACGCTTCTTTAACATGGAATTTACAAAAGAACAGGTAATATAATGTCATAAGTGAACCATATATGATATCATAACAATGAATATGATTCTGTAATAAGTAAATGACATTATTTAAATCATTATACAGGAGGTTCGGACACATACGAAGCAAGTCGGACCTAAGGTAAGGGAAATATCACAATCTCATTTTTATCAGAGATTGTTTATACTTTGGTATTTACTGGGGTGTATTTTATCATCCACATCCATGTTTCTTCAATATGTAATATTATTTCCATCCACCTACAATTATTTAAATCCAATTTTACCCTTCAGTGAGTTTTTACTAAAATATATGAAAGGAATCTTTTGTCGTTTTTCATACGAGGTACTTTTTGACTTTTCCGACAAAAGTACGAAGAATGTTTTTTTAACTTATACGGCATGAATGGATTTCTAAAAAATTATTTCCAAGAAGCTTCCTTTACAAGTATTCAAGTTTATTTTTAATCGACTTCTTTTAGTTTAAAATTGTATGACATGTTTAGAATGGAAAAGTGTTTTTGAAGTAGAAAGGATATTTTCCTCAAGAATGAAGTTCATGTATTTTATAAAAATTATTTTCCATCTAAGATAATAAAAGGGTTCTGTTTTTATCCCTATTATTACATGGATTTGATTATGTTGTGATGGAAACATTTTTATGAATTCCTTTATCTTATATGAATTGTTTTATGATGTCATGTTGTTTAAGAATCCCATTTTTTTTTACATGGGTTATGCGATGATGTATGATTTATGATTATGTGTCACACATAAGAAAGGATTCATTATAAGATGGGTGGGACCTATATCTCCCTCCAATGCATTGGGTAAAGATTTTATATCTCATGAGATAGACAGGGCTGGAACGGTAGGTTATACCGGCTCAGTGAAATAGGACTGAAACGAGGGTTACTCGATTCAGAAAGGGACTTTGTCCACTAAGATAGTCTTGGAAATGAGTCTTGACTAACAAGAAATGATTCTCTATGATTATGTGTGAATGCCACAAAGTTTCATGTTTTAAGTTATGATTATTGTGATTACATTTCACTGCCATGATTTATCCCATGTTATGAAATTATGCTCTCTTTTACAGGTTAAGATTTCCAAAATGTTATGTTCTTATGAATACGATGTGATTGATATTTCTTTTGTTTACCCTTACTGAGCATTTGAGCTCACCCTTTTATGTTTTCTTTTCCCCAGGATATAAAGAAAGGTTTTAGGTAAAAAAAAAGGGAAGATATTTATAGGAGATGTTGAAGATCTTTCACCACGATTAGAAGATTACGTTCCGAGTTTCCAAAGACACTAAACCATTACGATCCTTGTGTGTATGTACTAAGTATTCCGCAAATGTAATGTAATGTCAATGTACGTCAAGTTTCGGGTCTCTACAGTTGGTATCAGAGGAAAGGTTTAGTCAACCTTTGGAAACTAGGATGCGAAAACGTTACTGAGATCCCTAGAGATATTTCTAAGGTATGTCTAGGGATGTCCCTAAGGATAAGTATACGTATAGGATATAATCCTAGAACTACGATAACGATATTATAATTTAACCTAAGATGTTAGATATTAAGGGTACTCCCCCTTTACTATGTTGTTTTACCTAGCATTATTTTGCCTCTCACACTATTCTGTTTGGGTTTTAGAAAGTGGCTGGAAACAAGATGATTCACAATAATGGAGGATATGATGGACAATGGAATGATATTCTTCATGAGAAACCAAATGAAATGGGATTTGGATGTCCAAACATCATTATTATGTTGAGTCAGCTATCTCATAATATGATCAATAAAGTAAAATTTGGTAAGTTTCCTGACTCGACTAATAAGAGAAAGATGGAGTTCCATGATGATCATAGAGGAAAGAAAGTTCAATTTCCCCTATGTAAATCATGTGGGAAGAGGCATCAAGGAGAATGTTTAAAGGGAACTGGAAGATGCTTTGGGTGTGGAAAAGAAGGACACAAAGCAAGTAAGTGCAAAGGAAAAGGGTTGGTTAACACCATGGATGAGGATAATGGTATTGCTACGACATAGAAAATGGTTAAGTGTTTTAAATGTGGAATGTATGGGCATTATGCAAACAAATTCCCTAAGGGAAAGACTCATGAAGAGAATCAGTCTGGTCATATTGGTAGTATTTATGTGGATGATGATGAAGAGACTACAATTGATATGTGAGATGAAATAATTTTTGAAGCTCGGTCAATGGTTTAAGAATGTAGTGGAATGATTACATGTTTATAATGTGCAATTTTGTATAAGTAATCTCATGCTACTTACATCTATGGATTGTTACACTGTTGACTTTCCTTGTGTTTTGAAAGTGTATGATTAATGATACCAGTATCCATGAAAGGTTATTCAGATATTTTTGGAATGTAGATGATATGCGCATAATGAAGGGATAAGGAGAAAATTAAATGTTTGATAGTATTCATGAGATCATGATTGATATAAGGACTAAGTGATATCATGGTTTGAGTATATAGAATTTTGAGGATTTTGGTATGTGGAAAGTGTTAACTTTTAACTGCATTCAAGTTTTCACTATGGTTCAATGGGTATTCAAGAGAATACATTATTAAGGACTTTGAATGTTTGGAATGTGACAAACAAAACATATCTTATGATATATGGGGATCGACGATGGTGTTAAATCTCTGGTAATCGTTTTCACTATGTTATGAGAGTGGACTGCAGTATTATGGATAAGCCTAAAGAATGGAAGGGATTATGTTGGACATAAGTTAGTATTGTTTAAGGATAGAAGTTTTTTTTCGATATTATTGATGGGATGTTATAGTATTATAGTTTTAGAAAAAGGACAACCAGCAGGACGGGCGACAGCCCATCGCTTCGGACAAGGCTGTGGGAATCGAACCCACAACCTAAGTGCGACTGGCCTTTATCGCATACCACTGGCCTATAGGAAGTCCCTGTTTAATAGAAACTAGTTTTATTATATTAAGCAGTATGATATATGAAGTATAAGTCCATTTTAGGAACCATATATGATTAATCTCACTATAGATCGACTTATGTAAATAATTTTTGCTAACCATTTGTTTGAGACAGATGGAATGACCCGTCATTCTATCACATGATCTGCTAACACTTCACGAACAACAAATTCAACTTCATTTATTTAAGAGATGAAGTGGAAATTATTAAAGGCACGAACAACAGTGAGATTGTACCAAATTAAAGTAAGTATTTATTCTAATTCAAATTCTTTAACATTAGGGAAACGATCTTGAAAACCAAAAATGTTGTCCTAGTGATCTTATATCTGATGAATCAGATGGTACCTTAGATCGTCACAAATTTATGGCTTTGTGATTGCTGGCTTTTCCATAGCCATGTTCTCTACCACTCTCTATCAGAACATGATGGTTAGATTTCTCTTCCATATCCATATTTTCACCTATGTGGAAACCCAGTGACTAGTTTATTTGGGTAACCGTTATGTTTCATACTTTTGTTTTTAAAGATTGGTTTTGATATTCCTTTTTACGATGTGGGTTTCTATTAATGAAACTTTCGAATAATAAACCATTTATAACACCGACGAATTTCGAGGGCGAAATTCATTTTAATGGGGGTAGAATGTAACAACCCGAGATTTTATGAAAAATATTCTTTTTAATTTTATTAATGTCTTGTGTTTTACGCTACATCAAAAGGAGCTTGTACAACACACATCCTTGACTTGCCTTGCATTACATGCAATCGCGACCTTCCTCGATAGCGTGTGTAGTACGCAATAACGAGTTTCATTAAACAACAATATGCTATTAAAATATTATTAAAACTAGCCGTTATGAATAGTAATAACCACTTTTTGAAATTTTGTATATTTTATTTTTCAAAATGGAATTAATTTCTGGATTCGTAATATCGAAATTAGATTAGGGTGAAATTTTGGTACTTTTCGGATAACTTTCATATTCTCATGAATAGTGAAATTTACTAGATTATAATTAAAAACAACTTTTTTAATCGAAATAATTAATAGTGATAAATCATTAAATTGAGTGGTTTTAAAGTATATTTAGAATATATTTTTACAATTTAATACGATGTTGGTCATTGGATGTAATTTCACATTTAAACCAGACATAATCAAGTGTCAATCTTTTGGTAGATATTGTTTCTTAAAAACACGCTATTTGTTTTAACAGTGGGATTTAATTATAAAATTAATTAATGAAACTTCTATGTTATGAATTTGGTAAAATCGACTTCATTTTTGAATTCAGAATATGAAATATAGCTTAGGATGAAATTTTGGTATTTTTCTGAAAAATTTCAATTTTTGATGAATAGTGAAACCACTAAGTGGTAGGTTAAAAACTGAATTTTGCATAAAGCTTAACTTTACCGCTTCTGTGAATGGAATTTCGAAAATCCGACAGACACGGTTAACATCAAGGACTAAAATGTGGTTCAATGAGATGAAAATAATTTTTGGTGAATAGTAACTTTTTACTTTTTTTTAACCACGGTTAATAGTAAATGGGGTAACTAAGGGTAAATATGATATTACTATTACCCTAACACATGTCCTAATTCTATTGGATAAGTGTAATTCGACCAAAAACAACCTTCTGAATATAATATGACCATTTAGGTCCACTTGGATTAGATTAGGGCATTTAATATTATTTTATTTAATGAATAGTTAAAATAGTTAAAATCAAAGTTTAATAACTAAAACATTTTTAATATGGGGTTATACATAAGATAAATTCGACTATAAATATTCATTAGAAAGCTAAAACGATTTCCTACATGATGATATTTTATTTATATTTTTTAGACTTTAAATAAATTAATTTTTTTATGACACAACGATGATGCAGTAATTACCCTTTTAAAGAAAATATTAACATAAATGATGTTATAAATGCTCAAATGAATGTAATTTGAGACTTTTATGAATTCCACTAATTTTATAGGTTACTATGATATATTATTGTTTATTTAATCAACTTGGTTTGAACATATAATTCTGTTATGACTTTCTAAAAATCATATATCAAATAGTGTCAAAATTGACACAAAATAGTTTTTAAATCAAATATTATATTATTAATTGTTATTTTATTCCTAAAAATCTAAGGTTCGACCAAATGACTTAGATAAGGATATATATATATTAATAATAAACAATTTGGGGATCGTTTGGCATGTTATAGTATGTTTATTAACCATATAGTGTAAGAAAACAAAAAGACACGGTAAAAGTTAAATTATTTAACTTACAGTTAAATCTAATTGATAAGGTTAAAATAATACACTAAACTTGTCTAAATCATATTGGTTGATAGGATTTCGACCCATCCCCACTTTAGCTTCGAAATAAGACCCTTTGGAACCATTATAAACCGATTTTGACATTAATATAAAATAATATTTTGAGGTATTCCTATGGTGCCCCTCTCCTCCCTTATAAAAGGACACCTCCTCCCCCTCCTTCTCACACCAATTTGAGCACTCACGCTCAGCCTACCCCTGCCAAATTCCCTTATACACTTTCCTAGAATAATCCTAGAGGTCCTGGTCTTCTTCAAAGACCAATCTTAGTTCCCTATGTGGAGGATTCAAAGAGGCGCTTTCAAAGAAGAGGTAATTACCATTACCAATTCTTTCATCTTTATTTCTTCTTCCACTTCTTCTTATTAGGTTGTTTCATTGTGAAGTAATAACATAAGTATCACTCATATACTGATATGTTATTTTAAGTATGAAACAACCCTATTTCACCATCTATCCATCCTACAGAAAAAGAAATCACTGCGCGTGCGTACGTACGGAATACCGTCTCCACGTCGTGGTGTAATCTATTTTCCACCACCACCTTACATGGATGGGTATAATGGTGTAAAGAATAACTATACATAGTTATCACAACATAATATTGATTCTGATATATTGTATAATCCACTCCAATTCAATTCAATAATTATGGAAATGATATCATCGCTCGTGCGTACGTACAGACTACCGTCTCCACGACGCGATGAGATTCATTCTTAATGATTAACAATTCATGAATGATTATAAAGTATATATAATAAGTACTAATGAAATATATGACATAATAATGATACTGGATTTATGTGTATATATATATATATATATATGTATGTCATCTACTTACTTCCATTCAAGACAATAAGGAAAGAAAAACAGCGTTCATGCGTACGTACGAACTACCGTCTCCATGAACGGTGTTTTTCATTTCATTTATCTATCTATTATATATATATATATACTGAATATATATGATATATAAATCATATTATATATTTTGGAAGTAATTAAATCATTATATAAGTAATAATAATGTCAAGAACAACAATTCAAAACACCTACGATAAATGAAATGATTTTACCCAAAACGCTTCTTTAACATGGAATTTACAAAAGAACGGGTAATATAATGTCATAAGTGAACCATATATGATATCATAACAATGAATATGATTCTGTAATAAGTCAATGACATTATTTAAATCATTATACAGGAGGTTCGGACACATACGAAGCAAATCGGACCTATGGTAAGGGAAATATCACAATCTCATTTTTATCCGAGATTGTTTATACTTTGGTATTTACTGGGGTGTATTTTATCATCCACATCCATGTTTCCTCAATATGTAATATTATTTCCATCCACCTACAATTGTTTAAATCCAATTTTACCGTTCGGTGAGTTTTTAGTAAAAGATATGAAAGGAATCTTTTGTCGTTTTTCATACGAGGTACTTTTTGACTTTTCCGAAAAAAGTACGTAGAATGTATTTTTAACTTATACGGCATGAATGGATTTCTAAAAAATTATTTCCAAGAAGATTCCTTTACAAGTATTCAAGTTTATTTTTAATCAACTTCTTTTAGTTTAAAATTATATGACATGTTAAGAAAGGAAAAGTGTTTTTGAAGTAGAAAGGATATTTTCCTCAAGAATGAAGTTCAAGTATTTTATAAAAATTATTTTCCATCTAAGATAATAAAAGGGTTCTGTTTTTATCCCTATTAGTACATGGATTTTATTATGTTGTGATGGAAACATTTTTATGAATTCCTTTATCTTATATGAATTGTTTTATGATGTCATGTTGTTTAAGAATCCCATTTTTATTACATGGGTTATGCGATGATATATGATTTATGATTTTGTGGCACACATAAGAAAGGATTCATTATAAGATGGGTGGGACCTATATCTCCCTCCAATGCATTGGGTAAAGATTTTATATCTCATGAGATAGACAGGGCTGGAACGGTAGGTTATACCGGTTCAGTGAAACAGGACTGAAACGAGGGTTACTCGATTCAGAAAGGGACTTTGTCCACTAAGATAGTCTTGGCAATGAGTCTTGACTAACAAGAAATGATTCTCTATGATTATGTGTGAATGCCACAAAGTTTCATGTTTTAAGTTATGATTATTGTGATTACATTTCACTGCCATGATTTATCCCATGTTATGAAATTATGCTCTCTTTTGCAGGTTAAGATTTCCAAAATGTTATGTTCTAATGAATACGATGTGATTGATATTTCTTTTGTTTACCCTTACTGAGCATTTGAGCTCACCCTTTTATGTCTTCTTTTCCCCAGGATATAAAGAAAGGTTTTAGGTAAAAAAAGGGATGATCTTTATAGGAGATGTTGAAGATCTTTCACCACGATTAGAAGATTACGTTCCGAGTTTCCAAAGACACTAAACCATTACAATCCTTGTGTGTATGTACTAAGTATTCCGCAAATGTAATGTAATGTCAATGTACGACAAGTTTCGGGTCTCTACACTGTAAAAGTATTTTTTTTATCAATAGTATTTCAGATATAAGAATAATTAAAATAAAATATTACTAGTTTTGAAATCATATATCTGATCATGTTAGGATAATTTAATATTTATTGATACCATCATGGGTTTATGATTTTATTGTTTATCATGTGTATGAAGTCATTGATTCCAAACTTGTGTTTTTAAGTAATTGTATTTCATGGTGAGTAATGATATTTAGAGGGATGTTTTATTAGGGTGAAATGTATATATAATATTTTAATATAAAAAATTCTTTGTGGAAATTATATTTTTGTTCTGGAGATATAACATTAATGGTAAAGATAAACTATGTAGATAAAACATTATTTTGTGTTAAGGTTATATAGGTCATTTTGGATATAGTGTTAATTATGTATGTAATAATGTATGATAAACCATAAATTTAATTTTTTAGATTAATGTTTTCATATTCATTTTGGGTGTTATATTACATTGTATTAATGATTATTTTTTATTTAAGATTGATTGAATAGTATTTTAAACTTTTATGTATCTTTTGATTTGTTAAAATTTAATGTTTTTACTTTAGAAGTGAATAAATTCATTTTGGTTATTCCTTAAATATTGTAAGAGGTAATGTTAAAATTTGAGAAATCATACCAAAAGGATAAAACTATGTTTATGATTTAAAATTTTATCATATATGAAATTTTTTTCTATTTTTATCTATCTTGGCAGTAAAAGAATCCATCATGTCTAGGAAGAGGATGTTGAAAAAAATATCCAACATCCTTAATATTTGATGGGTAAACTTTATTATAATTCATCTATGATATACGGTTTTGTGGTTTTCAAAATTATCTATATCATTCACTTTCTTGTGACCAAGGATCTCTACCACTCCCCTTGATTATTTATTCATTTCTTCCAAGTTAATATTTATGCTTCCAATCAAGTTTCATAACTTTGGAACTATAGTTATTTTTTAGCCAAGGAAATTTATATTTCCCATTAAATTTTTTTAATTGGTTGTTTTATTAATTTTTTCCAATGAGGGTTATTTAAGAAAGAAATTTTCAAATTTCAAAACCTTGATTACCAAGATTAGGATTAAATTACGGGAACAAAATTGATTTACAGAGGTAGTATGTAACATCATGAGAACATACTAAAATAGGATCATCATGTTTTATAGAATATATAACACAAAATTACAACATTATAAAATAATGTAATACCCATAAATTTTTCGATATATTTCCTTTTTATTTAAATACAATATATTTAATAGCTTATAGAATATGGAATCAAGACTATCAATGAACCGTAATATAAAATAACATTATAAAATATCTGTTAAATTATTATTATTTTATACGACTAAATATATTTACAAAATTATATTTCTTATATTTTTACAAAATAAATTCAATTTTTATATATTGATTATAAAAAATATGAATCATTAAAATAAAAACATAAAGTTTTTTGAACAACCATATTTAACTATAAGGTGGTAGGGTTTTTTATTATGCACATATTTGAAACATTATTTCGTACCACATTAAGAAAATGTACATTATTTAATTGAAAATAATATTTTATATATATATATAAATATTATCATTGGTTAATATTTATAGAGAACCCTAAAAAGATAATTTTATGATATGTATTGAAAAATATTTATTTTTATTAAAAACTAAATTTTCATTTAAATTATAAAATATAATAAATTATATATAAATAATAATATTAAATTGAAATTAGTTCAATTATATTAAAATTAATCTAATTTATGTCATTGGAATCAATTTTATATTCAATTCTGATAAAAATGATTTTCATACTTTTGAATTTTTTTCACTGGGAAATCATTTTTTCAATGAATCTGTGGGTTTAATTTTAAATTGAAAAATTCCAATTATAAGATTTGAAATTGAAAAAATTAATTCCATATTTTTATCCATAATAAATTTTATTATCTAATAATTAAAAACTAATATTTTTCTATATTAAATAGTAAAAATTGAAAAAACTAATTACCATGGTTATGGTAAAAATGTGTTTTCTAAGAGGTTAAACTATACTTTTAAGGTACAAAATTTACCCCCAAAATATATAATTCTTATTTTATATACATATACAAATCTTATTTGTTTTAGGTTTTGAAAATGATGCATTTTTAGAAATGTATCGTGGGAAAAACCTGGGTGTAATTGTTACATTCATAAAATTGAATGTGGGTCCTCTCCCTAACTTTTAGAAGGACACCCTATATCCACATAACATCACACATAAAAAACCAATTGTTTTGTAAAAAACAATAAAATAAATTACATAATTTTCATAAGTCATTATATAAGGCTTTTAAATCATAAATCTATCATAGTAATTTTTCTAGCGAAAACATATAGATGTTTTCCAATGAAATAGTAACACCTTTAACTGAGTGTTTTATTTTATTTCTTATTTCATCACATTAAATAATTAATATAAATAATTATATAATAACCTCATTAATATGAATATTAATATATTTTTTTTGTTATGGTCATGACCTAACACCATCTCTTCCTCCCACAAATGGGAAATCAAAATGTTGATTGTGTTTATAGAAGATATGTAATATCCCATGTAAATAAAGAATATTACATTTTCATATTTATTAATATTTTTAAATTAATTATTAATTTTAATTTATATGGGATGATATGTTTGATGGCGAGATCGATACACAATAACGGGATTCTTTGAAATCATATGCTCCACACTAATAATACGATATTATTATTTTAAATGGTATTTAACACCTAGATGTTGTACTATTGGGTAATGAATAAAACTATGTAAATTAATATTATACATGTTAGTTAAATGATTATACATTTATCCAATAAATGTTAGAGGCTTAAAATGTGAATAAATTCAATTTTAAGCAACAATACACTAATAATATTTAAAAGGTCAATTTACCACCTTTTGATTGGGAAACCTATTTAAATATAATTTTTGTCACTTTTATATGTTCTATTTGAAAAAAATATGGTTGTTTAAAATTGTGACATCAAAAAATAATTTGGATGAAATTTTGGTATTTTTCTGATAAAGTTCATTTTTTATGTATAATGAAAATACTATATTTTAATTCAAAATTTCCTTTTAATCTAATTTATATATATGGATAGATTATATTTTTAATTGGGTTTAATTTTTAATTATAATATATTATTAACAATTAATCAATTTAGGTAATTGGATATAATTTCACATTGAAAATGGACATAAACCAGTGTCAATCTTTTGGTGGTTATTTCTTAAAAACGTGTTTTTTTATTTTGACAACGGGAATTAATTTTCAATTAATTTATTCTACTTTCGGGTTTTGAACTTAGAAAATTTTATTCCATATTTAGAATAAAGCAGTCCAAATTTTGTAAATAAAAAACTCTTATTTTTAGACTGTTTGAAGATTTACTTTAGTAAATAATTTTTATCATGGTTAAAAGATAAATCTGGTAATTATGGGTAAAAAATTATTTTAATAATATTAAATTAACCTAACGTTAATCCTAATCCTATTGATTTTTACACATACAACCATGGGAATCCATGGGTCTATTTTGGGACCCCATGGGGCCATATGGGAGTGATAATGACACATTATTTTTATTAACATAAAGTAAATGAAAATATGAAATAAAAAATATATTTTAGTAAATCAATTTTTAACTGACATTATGTAGGATATATATTCGACTACAAACATAAATTTTATAGCTATAAAAATTTACTAAATCATGATATTTTTTTAGGATTTTTAGACATAAAATATATTAAATTATTTATGACACAATAATGATGCAGTGTTTACCTCATCAATAAATTACTTAAATAAATATGGTTATAATGATTAAAATAATATACAAAACCTGTCCAGTTCTTATTGTATGATTCTATATCAACCAAGAGTCATATAATATTCATCTTTAATAAGTTTTAGACATTTAGAAACTGAAAGTCATTATATAATAACATAATATTTTCCCACTTTCCTAAAGAGACCCTCCACCCCTTATAAAAAGCCCGTATATCTAACCCATTACACACAAATATCATGCCCCATGGATCATCCAAAATCTGAACCATTATTCTCAATAAACTCATTTCTACCTCCAAGACTCCTTCCCTTAGGAATATGGAAATTTAATTAGACCTTTTGGTTCAATCCAAAATGAGATACCCAATTTAAAGGTAATGTCTTTTCCTAAGTTCATTCGTCTTATTTTCCGTCTCCAACCCCCTAAACTATTTTTATTATTTTATTTTATAAAAAAACAAGTATCCTCAATATACTAAATTTTTGTAATGATATGTATTCATACTAAACTTACACACATCTCCATCTAATGGGTAAACAACATATTGTTTTTGTGGACGTCGAACTAACACTTCATGAAACGATGATAGTTCAATTATATTCTACCACCACTTATGGTGTCCATTAATATAGAATTTTATTTATATATGATATATATTATGTTTATGTTTTCTATGCTTCTGTATTTTTCATTTATATTATACCTTTATTTATTCCATTATGGTTAAACATGATACTTTTATTTTCAAAAGTGCGGACTATCTCCCCTTCAAGGTGATATGACTCGTTAATTCCACATGTGAGAAGTATAAATGATTAAGTTAATGATATTATATATGATATTATAATGTAATTATTATATTCCTATTTATCATTATGTTTTTATTAAATTAAATATAAAATATATATGAACGTAGTGTTGATGCGTAAGTACGACTTAACATCTCCATGAACAGTGCATTTCATTTCTTATCTCCAAATATTATGTATTGTTATCAATACACAGATATATATACAATATTTAAATTATATATATGATATCAAAATCATGAATATAATTCTCGATATAATAGACTATTGACCACATGGGAAACTTGTAATTATAAGGTGTTAATTTCTTACTCAAGTTTCAAATATCTACATAACGACCATTATTAACATAAATGATTATATAGTGTCTATAAAATTTTAATAAGTGATGGAAAAGGAATAATAAACATGAAAATGTGTTATTAATAATTTATAAATTATCTTATTTTTATTATTCTAAAGGGACAAGTAACAAACAAGTCATGTTAGACACAAGGTAAGGGGTTTCTTATCTCACATTTAATTTTGTGAGATTTCCATTGTTCAGAATTTATTTATTGCATGTGGTGTATTGTGTAATAACATTTGATAAATATTACCATGATTCTCTTTATATTCATAGTTTTATGTGAATAATTTGGTAGTTTTTAGATTTTGGTCATATGACTCAATTGATTACAATGTGGTAAGGGGTTTCATCTGGCTTTTTATTCCCGTGAGATTCATGCTATATTTACCACTATTTCATTTTGTGTAGTGTGTGTACTTCCCATGATTGTATTATTTGTGTAATATTATTTAATATATGAGTATCTAAGTTTTCATTTTTTGATCCTTCTTTTATGTTATAACACCGAAATATTTCATAGTACGTTTTCTCATTAAAGTAATTTAGTAGCTTGCGCTACATGCAACACCGAGTTCGAGCACATCACCACATACCAAACTAGATATTCAAATAGTTGTTATGAATATAATTAACTAAATATTGAATTTTATATACTCTAATTAATTTTAACATCCATATCATGTGTTTCATAGACATAATATAAAAATAAATTTATTTTTTCCGATAAAAGAAGTATTTAAAAAATCATTTTTACCACCATCTTATATAGATCCATTTTTAAAACCATTATTTGAATATTTTATATATTTAATTTACCTATATTAAATTATTCTTTAGTCATGGGACATAAAAATTTTGTTAGGAAAATTTTTTGGTACTTTTCAGGTAACTTTCATATTTTGACGAATAGTGAAAAATACTATGTTTTAACTGATAACATCTTTTGTAATCAAAATAATTTATAATGTTAAATTATGAATTTGAATGGTTTTAATGTAAAATTAGATTTTATTTTTATCATTTAATAAAATTTATGTCATTATAATATATTTTATATTTAAATTTGACATAATCACATGTCAATCATTTGGTAGTTTTTTACATTCTAAAACCCCTATTTTTTGTTTTGACAATGGAAAGTGTTTTTAAATTTATTATTTCAACTTATAAGTTAGTAATATGGTAAAATAGAATTTATTTTTGAATTTGAAATATCAAAATTTTCTTAAGGTGATTTTTTCGGTATTTTTCCGAAAACGTTCATTTTTTGATGAATAGTTAAAAACACTTCGTTATTATTTAAAAACCACATTTAATTTAAATAAATATTTATTATGTTTAAATTTATTTTAATTAAAAATAGATATTTAATAGCTAAATTATTTCAATTTAATTAATTGAAGTCATTTTATAATAAAATTATATGTATAAAACATTATTGAATATATTGTACTTCTTTTACCCACTATCTTGGCACGTTAATAAATTTGCATAAAACCAAATTTTACCACATATGTGAGTAGAATTTCAAAAATATAAGAAACACAGTTGACATCAGTTAGAATAATCTATTTCAATAAGATGATTTTTTTTGGTGAATTGTAACTTTTGATATTTATTTATCACAGTTAAAAGTACATCGGGTAATTAAAGGTAAAAAAGATATTATAATTACCAAAACACATGTCTTATTTCTATTGGATAAGTGTACATCGAAAAAAAACATAGGAATAAATTATGACCCCATAGTTCATCTTGGATTAGATTAGGACATTTATTATTATTTAATTTAAATAAGAGTAAAGTTGTAATATTCAATATTTAATAACAAAACAATTTTTTAATATTGCATTAAACCCAATATAAATTCGACTATAAATATTAATTTGAATGAAAAAAATATTTCCTACATAATGGTATTTTATTTATTATTTTTTGACATTAAATAATTTAACTTATTTATGACACAATGATGATGCAGTAATTACCTTATTAATAAAATATTAAAAAAAATTGATGTTATAAATATCCAAATAAATGACAATTGTAAATTCTGAGGAATTACACTAATTTTATAGGTTAAAATTAAATTTTAGGTTTTATTAGTTAAATCTTTTTTTTATGTGATAAGGTTATTATGACATTATATGAAAATAACAAAGTGTAAAAATTGACATATATTAATTTTAAAAACAAATACTATATTATTGGATGATATATTATTCTTGAAAAACTATGATTCGGAAAAAAGGGTTATATAATATTATATATTCCATTAATGAACCAATTGAGGTTATCTTTTATGTTGAGAGTATGTATTTTAACAATATAGTGTAACAATACTAGAAGACACGGTAAAAGTTAAACTATTTAATTAAGAGTTAAATCTAAAGGATCAGGCTCAAATGGTAACCTAAACTTGTCTAAACCCTATTGTGTGTGAGGATTCCGACCCATAACCACTTACAGATCTAAATAAATTCATTTGGAGCCTTTATAACTATAATATGATTGTATAATAAATTTAAATTTTAATCGTTCCCTATAGTGACCCTCACCTCTATTATAAAAGTGAACTTCCCCTTCTCTCAAAATCATTACTCAAAAGCCATTTGGCTCTCCCAAACCCTGAGAAAATATCATCCCAACTTCCCTCACATCATCATAGAGTCCTTAATTTGATCATAAATAATTGTTAAGGAGCACTATTGATCAACTCAAAAGGAAACACTCGAAGAAGATATAATAATTTCACCACCCTCTTTCGAGTTCTTTTCTTCTTCCACTTCCACTGTCTTGGTTGTTTCCATAAAAAAATAATAACACTAGTACTTCCTACTTTCTATGATTTTATTATAAATATGGTACAACTATAGTCATTTTTCTATACATCCAATAAATGACAAAATCACCATATGTGCGTACGTACGACTTACCGTCTCCAGGTCATGGTGTAGTTTATTATTCAGACAATTAAGTATTTGAATGTGTATAATAATGACTAAAAATGATGTAAATAATAAAAATAACATTGTAATGATTATATATATATGTGATATACCATAAAATTACATACAATTTCACCATCAATATAATTATATTATCTCTCGTGCATATGTTCGGATTACCGTCTCCATGACGCGATAAGATTCTTTCCCACGTTCACCACAGAATGATGATTATAAAAAATATATATTATTAATAATTTTGTTATATATGACATAATAATGATACTGACTATATATATATACATGTGTGTGTGTGTACTTACATATACTTTATTCACTTACATCTGTTCAAAATGATATGAAAACGGAAACAACGTTTATGCGTACGTACATCCTACCCTCTCCATAAACGGTGACATCCATTTCATATATCTATATATTATAAATATCTATGGTCTAAATATACAAGATATATGATTCATGTTTTATTTTTTGGATTTATTTAAATCATAATCTAATTCATAAGATCATGAATTACATGTTAAAACATTTACGATAAAGAAAGCGATTATTAACCAAAATGATAATTTAACATGAAAATTATTATTAAATGGGATGTATAAAGTCCTAAATGAATCCCGTATGATATAATAAATATGAATACAGTTTAGTTATAATATAGAAGCATACAATTGTCATTATATAGGAGGTTAAACATACCTTCAACCAAAGGAATGTTTAATATAAGGGTTAAATCTAAAATCTCTTAATTATCTGATGTTGTTTTTACATGAGTATCTACAAGGACCTCTTTATCATCCACATCTGTGATTTATAAAAATATTTTCAAATGGAATATTTTATTGTATTATGGACGGAACTTCATAACAATATCATCATTTTAAATGGTTTAAATATTTATTCTTCTTTGTCCTTCTCATTAATGTCCACGTTTTCCAAATGGGTTTTAAGGATTTATTTACATGGACATAAATGTTTTTAAAATGTTAATTCCTTTAAAGAGATTCAAAGTGGTATCTGACACTTTGATTCAAAAATGTCTTTAAACTTCTTCCCTTATAATTTGTATAACTTTTAAATGTTTTCATGAAATAAGGTTATTTCCTTCAAAGAGTTTTACAAATCATTTTCATCTATGTCAACATCCTTTGATGGATTTTAAACTTGATTAATATTGATTTATTATGATACAAATCTTCCATAGTAGATTGACACTTTTTTGATATGTTTGACCGTGGATGAGTTATTTTTATAAGATTCATGGTTTATTGATAAAGTATTGACATTTCATATGTATGTTTTAATTTGAATGTTTATGTTATGTTTCAACCTTTCATATGAAGAATGAATTGGACTTTGTAACATACAGGTGGAGCCCGCTATATCTCCTCGATGCATTGGTAGGTCTCCTGAGTCACACTAGTATCTTGGCATAAGGCTTTGACAAAATCTTATATGTAGTCTTGGAATGAGGCCTTGACTATGTGGTTATGAAGTCTAGAATTATGCATTACATCATTATGAAATTGGATATTGATATTACATGTGATTATTATACTATTAGAATATCAATGTGAATAAATAAATGGAATTATTTGATTTATCATTACCTTATTATGCTTATGTTTATGTTTAATGGGCTTGGTTTTAGTCTTATACATTGCCTTAAATTATTGTGATTATATATGAATGTTTTCACTATACTGTAATCTTTACTGAGCTTCTGAGCTCACCCCTTTCTTATGATTTATTTTCCCACGATTCTATGAAGAGTATTATGATTTATAACAAGGGTTAAGAAAGGTGATTAATGGCATTCTCAAAGTATCATTAATGTTGTGTTTTATTTTCTAATGTGTAATGTAACATTCATGTATATAATCTATTTTCCAACACTGCTAAACTTTTCATTTCTTGGTACATGATTCCTTATAATCATGCCAATGTTTTAAAATAATGCATTGACTCTGGGTAACTAGGGTCGGGGCGTTACAGTTGGTATAAGTGGATGTTTAACAACAACCATTGAAATATATTTCGATACACTCTGATTAAGAACATTACCCTAAAAGTGACTTTGATGATTAGTAAAGAAGAACATCCTAGAATTATGGTAATTTTTGATTTTGTGTAATTTACAAGCAATACATCCATGTCTGGATACATTAATGTAGAGGAAGTGCGGTCACATACTTACCAAGGTATGAAAACTCTGGCAAGGACTTTCTGGCTTTACCAGGGTATCCATGTACATAACAATGGTCTTTGTTGCACTCTGGGTTATGACACTCTTAGGGTATATGTTTAGGATAATTCAAATATTCATTACAATCCATTATAAAGTATTTAAGAGTAAATAATTTTCTCAAAGAAAATATTTTATGAATAAATATTACCTGAATAATATTTTCAATTTTTGTTAGGTATTTTACAAGTATGTAATTATGAATTTCGATTCATAAACTAACCTAGTGTATGAAATTGTTTATAAATGGCCCATTGTAGAACGAATGAGAACTCCAACAATATGAATGATCCAAAGATTAAGAAGGATAACATATTTCAGGTTATTAAGACAACATTTAAAATGGAAATATTCTCCCACATTTTATCATCATATGAATATATATTATCATGTGTTAATAATGTATGTAATGAAATAAATGTGTCCCATGGATTTGAAGAAAATCAAGAGAAGGAAAGGATTAAAGAGAGAAAGGTGGATAAAGGGAAGAGGGAAAAGAATGATTTTTACAATATGTGATAACTGTGGAAAGTATCACCATGGTAAATGCCTGAAGGGAATGAGAGTTTTTTATAAGTGTATAGAAAAAACACCATATATGTGATTTCAAGGGTAAGAAAAAATTTTCTAATTTAAAAATATTCATCTACAAGGAGTAGGTACACTACACAAATAAATGTCTAAATCATCACAGTATACCCCAAATGCTGAAATTGGATAATAATCAAGTTATGATACTACCAAAGATGAAGAGTAATGATTACAGTTTCAATGTTGTTATTAAGGTATTATGTCATTTGAGTATTGTATTAATGATGTACATGTTATAAGAATTATAGAGTATATAAGGATTATATGGCAGTACTATTTCTTTAAGGACTTGAGATTGTGTGGATCCAAGAAAAGTGACTCAGTAGTAGGTTAAATGCTTTGTATAATATATGGAAATAGGAAAGATAACCCTTAATACGGTCCTGATATTGATGTATTGATTTTGGAATTAGATATTATTGATATAGATAAATTATATTTGATATTCTTGACTACCTTGAAATTATTTAATGATTTGTATATTCCATTATTGATAGTGTTTACAACATTTTTTGACAGAATAAGTATATCCAGTATTATATAAGGAATAAGGGAGCATGAATGAAATCAATAAGGTTTTATGGTAATTTAGGGTGTAAGAGTGTTTTTAAAGACTACACGATGAAGGTATTCACATGTTATTTTGTGGAAAAAGGATTTTCCTTGTGTTTACCGTCATTATAAATTTTGGATTGTGAGTTTGGACTGAATTATTTTTGATAAGTATAATGGTAGGAATCGATTAAGGTTGACAATTGGAACTATTGTTAAGGTTATATCATTTCATGAGATTATTTTTGGATTGTCATAAAAATGAAAACCTAGAGGTAGGGAGACAACCTGTCGTGTCCGGAAAGGCCACAAGACTTGAAGCCTCAACCGAAGGGCGACATGGGTGGATCACCTACCATTGGCACAAATGACATCTTGGTTTGAGTATTGTAGTTTTTTTAAATAGTCTGACATATGTATTATAAATTCATTATATTTGGAACCCTATAAGATTAGGATAAATAGAATATTTTTGAATTCTATTTTCTTTTGGAGTGAAAGATGATCGGGTTGTAGAAATCAGTTGAAGGATGAAACTATAATTGTCAAATATATCGTTTCTTAGATATTCTATGAATAAATTAAATATTAATCTATATGGAAGGGATCATAAAACAAAATTTGTTTTATCCTAATATCTTATGTTTTGTTGAATAGATGGTATTTTTAATAATCTTATATTGATAGATTGGAGGCCCCCAATATTATAGTTGTTTGGGAATGATGAACTCAATCACTCCCTATAAATATTTAAGTATTCATCCAATTAGGTGTCTTTAATTTCCACCTATTTCTCCAAATCGCGTTTATGATTTTGTGGTGACTTTTTAATATCCATTTAACTCTTATTAAGATAACATATTATTAACTCAATTTCTGATGTGTGTTTATTCATGACCTGCACTCAGTAAGATCAAAAAAGGGAGATCAGATAGCAAGACCCTTCCTTATTCAAGTTGAAGGAGAGATAATGACCCTCAAAACCCGCCTTCAATAGGTCCTGGAGTGGTGAATGGCACCATGTATATTGAATTACACACAAAA
Source organism: Viscum album (assembly GCA_963277665.1). Taxonomy (NCBI): domain Eukaryota; kingdom Viridiplantae; phylum Streptophyta; class Magnoliopsida; order Santalales; family Viscaceae; genus Viscum; species Viscum album. The sequence continues at coordinate 1,856,390,357 of OY728145.1, forward strand.
TGGAATGAATTTCGCTTTATATTTAGTAGGATCATTAGATAAGATAGTAAATCCTAAAAAACACCAAAGTTGAATGTAAAAGTAAATCCAAAACCAACCATTCCAATATGAATGTTCCAAAAGTAAATGCTACAAAAGTACAAGAAAACACCCAAAGGAATGTACCAATGAAAAGAAGAATACCAACAACTACTGTCCCATGGACCAAACTAGTACGGTCCAACAGAATCCATGAATTTTTACTAGAAACCTAATAATAGTTTATATACATAGGGTGTGTATATAGGCATGCTCAGTAGGGGAAACCAAATGCACTCGTGCACAAGTTGGGAGACATCATAATTCCCCATGAGAAAAAGAGATAACCAGAGCACGTAGAAAATAAACTATCCACCCCAATCTCACCAAGTCACTCTCCCAAAATAATGTAAGTCATGTAAGGTAATAGTAATAACACATCAATTTTGGGGTACATGCACCCCTTTTCCAGTGGTTATTGAAGACATCATACGCATCAGACCTCTCCCTCTATTGGCAATGAAGTCCCACTTCCACTGCCCACCCGCACACACTTGGGCTATCACAACCGCACATCCCACCCACTAAAACCTGGGCCACAACCACACATCCCGCAAGAAAACACCTGCGCCAGAACAACTACTGTCATGACCAAAGACACATGGGCCTTATCCCGAAGACTCATGAGAAACCACCTGCCCACACACACCTGGGAGAACCACCACCATATAACCTTCCCGAATAATCTAGGGAATATAATGGACCTTAGGCCATCACATCCTGACTGATGAATCTTATGCTACTCTGGAAAGGGAGAAAAAAAGGAGAAAATAACCAGCCACTCATTGGAGTGTTGGAAAAACCCCCCTCCCCCATTAAAAGGGGGTGTTTGGCACAATGTTCTAAACATGGGTGGGGAGCAAATATAAAACATAAGAACTAAATTATACATATAGGTAAAGAAGAACTCATTAAAACCTATATGTTCAAAAACCATCCCATACACAATCACCCTCATTACTATTCATTCATAAGATGCAGCACACCTGCAACCATGTCAGAACTCATTCTTGGAAAAAAAATTCCCCATCGACCCTATTATTGTTTTCAATTCAAGTGAATACATATAAAAATAATTCTTCACTACTGGGAAATTAACAGACATAGCCACAAGGAAAGGAAAGGAAAACAACCAAACAACAATTTAATCATTCACACCAGATACTCTTATAATGTAACAACAACAAAAGGGATCCGTGAGATCCCACAAAATTCCGGAACCAAACCAATTCCCACCATATGTCCCCACACGTCCTTAGATCCAAATTCCAAAAACTTCTCCATAATAAATAATCTCATCCCCATCCATGTCACTTCCAAAGCATCAACCGTAAACATCACCAAAACAGAGCAATGAAGTTTTAAAATTTGAATATGCCATTTATTTAGTACCATCATTCCATCTGGTTAGTCGGGGTGATCACACAAGGAATATCATTCATCGAGCATCCATTTAATCAATTGATTTTATGTTATTTACCATTTTACCTATTACAAACATTCAATTATATAATTAAACAGAAAAAAATTATATAATTAACCATAAAAATAGAGGTTTGTTAGTGTGAGAGAAAGGACCACCAACCACCACGAATTTCAGACTGCATTATCCCATTCAATTCACATCATATAGGAAGAGATAAATGTGGAAAACATCATTATCATCACACCACTTCATTCTATAAATCCATTTTCTATCTTTGTTAACGTTTGGTTTCATCCATTCCCATAGAAAAATTTGAATACCAGCCCCGCATGATACACATTAAAGAGAGGGAAAGAAAAACCCTACATGGATGATCAATGATCGAATTTTCTACCCACACTCCAAGAACAGTGATGCACGACTTAAAGGAGAGGAACTCTAATGACTCCATGAATGACTTGGAAAGGCTACAGCACATGCGAACCACTCACATCAGGAAGGGGGCTCTAAACTCCCCAATGGGAAGAACGAACCTAGCCAAAAAGAAGAAGAAAATATTTCTTGTGTGATATAAGATGTGATATCCTGGAGTCACAGGACAATAATTTTAAAGGGTTGTAAAGACGGATCGTGGTTTCACCACGCGGCTGGGTGGTTACACATAATGGAATTAATTGTTATTTAATTTCTCAATGGAGAGGTGGCACTAAACCTTTGAATTATATTATTTTAATTAATGTGAGGATACAGGTAACACAGAGACAAGGTATTGGTCTGTTGAAGGTCAACCAACTCTTATGGGACATTTGATATCGTTTAAGGGCATTAAAAACAACATTGAACCACTTTAGGAGGTTAATATACCTAAATGTCGTGTTAATAGAAAACCTGGGGCAGAATACCCTGAAAATCCCCACTGGCACTAATCGGTTCCATCGATGGATGACACTGTGATAATATCCTACCACCGAGACGCCACCCTTAGGATCCTGACCTGATGGGTCCAGGAAATGCCAAACACCAGATATTTGGCAGAGGGATGGAACAGGAGGGTCCAGACCATTAATTTAGATACCTCTCGATCTATTCTCATCCTTGAGAATCAAATCTAGACCCAAAAAGGTGGGAGGGTTCCGAGCAGCCACCTCAAAAGATACCTCTCCAGATAAAACAACCCCAAACTACCATATAAAACCTAAGTATCCAATGGTCCCAACATGAGGATCAGGTATTTAATTCATATATGTCAATATACTATCTTCTTTCGGAGGCACTGACTCACCCACACAGGTTTAATCTCATATACATTAATGGGTCTCTATTAGAGATCAGGTCCTCCATTCCCACATATCAGGTCTTTTTAGAACATTCACACTGTTAGGGAAAAAACTTATTATAAACCAACATGGTCAGCATTACATCAGAATAGCTATCAAAAACAAGAACTACAAGGAAGTCTCGGAATAGAAACTCAATACTGATTTGCGTACTGGGTGATCATTTTAGCTTCTCACTCCCAATCACTATCCTCGAGGCCATCGTTCCTCCAGAACACTTGAACCAAAGGGATGATTTATCTACGAACACATTCTCCTATTGATCCTAGATCTTCACTGGTCTCTCCATGAATGTAACATCATACCCTATATCCAACTCACCCCATTCAACAACTTGGGAGTGATTACGTAGATATCGAAAAAGATGGGAGATGGGTAAAATTTCATGGATCCTTTCCAACTAAGGTGGAAATTTGATATGATATTATACCTCTCCAAACCACCCCAACACATTGAAATGCCCATTTAACCTAGAAGAGGGATTTCTCCCCTTGTCGAATGTTCACTGGCCACGATTAGAGGAAACTATCAAGAACACATGGTCTCCAACATCGAACTCCAAGGGCCTCCTTCTACGATCGACATACGACTTCTTCAAGTCCGGGGATGCCTTCATCCTCTCATGCACAATATGAACCATCTCTGTTGTGCACTGCACTACCACTAGGCCACGAAAACCTGCCTCCCCTACCTCAGTCCAACACATGGGTGAATGACACGGCCTCCCAAACAATGCTTCAAACGGGGCCATGACAATAATAGAGTCATAACTATTATTTTAGGGAGAATATACTAAGGGAAAATGCCGTTCCCGTTATCCCCCAAACTCCAAAACAAAATCTCATACCATATCCACGAAGGCCTGGATTGTTTTCTCTATCTGTTCATCTGTCTGGGGGTGGAAAGCTTTGATAATGAGTAGTTGGGTTCCAAAAGCATATTTTAATCCCATCCAAACTTTTGAGGTAAATAGCGCATACCTATCTGAGACTATAGACACCATTACTCCATGAAACTGCACCACCTCATCCACGTATCCCTATTCAAAGTCATCCACCGCACTCGACTCCTTGATCTCTAGGAAGTGAGCTGATTTTTTCAATCTGTCTACCACTACCGAGATAGCATCATAGCATTATAGAACCTTGGGTAGTCCAAGGATTAAATAAATCGATACGTCAACCCAAATCTACTCTAGGACATATAAAGGCCGCAACAAAACCTCCTGGGATGTTGTGTTCAACCTTCACCTACTGACACACTAGGAACCTTGCCATGAACTCATCCACTTCCCGTTTCACCTAGGGCCACCATAAATCTTCCCTCAGACCTCGGTAAATCCTGGAAACTCCATGGTGTACCACTAATAGTGTGTTTTGGAACTCATGGAGATCTCCCTTGCGCATCATCTCTCGGACAATCAACTTTTCCTCGAAAAGCATATGATTTTGACCATCCTCTGACCACCCTTCAAGAGCATTGCCTTGGTTAACCCGATTGTGCAACAATTCAGTCTCTAAGTCTCCCCACTGGGACTCCTCCACCTTCTGAACTAGAGTGGTATGAATTTTCATTTGAAATAGAAAACCTCTACCATGATGCAACCCTTCATCCAGGTGGAGGGAAGCCAACTCCTCCATTTCCTTCAATGTATTCACAGATACCAGTAAAACATCCCTCCTGGACCTCCTGCTCAAGGAATCAACCAAAACGTTCCCCATACCTTCAGTGCAATAGATCTCAATGGTTTTGTCATGAAGAAGCTCCACCCACCATAATTATTGCATGTTCAGGTCCCGCTAGGAAAAGATATGCCTCAACATCTTGTGATCCGTGAATAACACAATGTGCTTCCCAATAAGGTAATGTCGTCACAACTTCAACCTGAATACCACCGTTGTAAGCTCTAGCTCTTTGGTTGAGTAGTTACGCTCATGAGGATGTATATTATTAGACCTATAAAATATCATTCCATGCTGCTGCTTCAAAACACACCCCATAACAAGTCCAAAAGAATCACAAAATACCTCATATAGAACCACTTCCTTTGTAAACATGAACACTGGAGCGCTGACCAACCTTTTATTCTGATAGAAGAATGCATCCTGTCACTGCTCACTCTACATGAAATAATGGTCATTTTTGGTTAAAGTAGTCAAGTGAGACGAAACTCAAGGGAAGATCATTAAAAACCTCTGATAATATCCTCCAAGACCTATAAAACTACTAACCTCTGTCAAATTCGTTTGTGTTTCCCCAAAAACAACTACTTCAACCTTTGACGGATCAATCGCTACCCCTTGCTGAGACACCACATGTCCAAGGAAATGAACTTTTTGTGTCATGAACTTAGTCTTGGACAACTTCCCATAGAGTTTTGGTGTCGAAGGTTTTCCAAGGACATCATGAGGTGATTATTATTCTACTCCTCTGATATTGAGTAGATCAAAATTTCATCCATGAAACTAATGAAAAACCATTCCAGAAACTCGTGGAAAAAAGATTTCATGAGCCCCATGAACATAGAAGGTGTGTTACTATCCCCGAATGAAATGATTACATTCTCAAAGTACCCATACCTACACCTGAATGTAGTAATCGGGATATCACCATCCTTCACCCTTAACTAGTGATTCCTAGACCCCAGATCGATCTTAGAAAACAATCTAGCTCCTCTCAACTGGTCAATGAGATAGTCTATCGTCATGAGAGGGTAACAGTTCTTGACTATTACCTGATTCAGTATCTGGTAGTCTATGCACACACTGAGACCACAATCTTATTTCATCGAGAACAAGACAAGAGTACCCCATGGTAACACACTACATCGGAAAAAACCATTCTTTATCAATTCGTCAATCAGAATTTGCAACTCCTGCAACTCAGAAGGTGTCATCTGATAAGGAACCATCGAGATCATATGGGCACCAGGTTGCATGTCTATCCCGAACTCAACATCATGTCGAGGGGGTATAGTCGCCACTTTTTCCAGGAAGACATCCATGAACTCACAAACGATCCCTGGGACATCCACTATCTCTGTATCTACCAACTCCACTGACTACTCAGCTAACAAGGTAACGAGTGGCTCCACTCACCGACTACCATCGTGGAATCCCCACTAACCGGTGAAAGTCGCACTATGGCCATCCTTATAAGAGAACATGAATCTTCTTTAGAGATTGTCGATAATTGTGTGAATAGAATACATCTATTAAATTCCTAGGATGACATCATATGGTTGTATCTGGAGTAGTATAAGATCTATGCGAGATTGATGTGGCCCTATCATTATTCTACACCCTCAACAAACATAAAATAGAGTCTCTCGAACCTTCGATTGGCGTACTCAACCCTAGGGGCACTGGAAGTCCCTCAACATCTAAACTCTAAAAAGTGGCCAGACATGGTGAAAATAAGGAGTGTGAAGATCTTTTATCAAAAAATTCATAGGCAAGAGTAATAAACAAGATGATCATACCTTGAATGACTTCTAGCTCTGTTGGAACTGCTCCCTCTGTAGTGTGAAAATTACCACACACAGATCCTCTACCTCTCAGCTATCATCCGCCTCCCACACCATTCCTTGATTTAGGTCCTTGAGGAGCACCCTGGGGTCATCCTCCTTTTCCACGTCTGCTCTTGGAAGATTGGGATCTCACTTTCCCTGCTGTTAATGATGCTGAAAGGGCCTGACTGGAAGCTACTGTTGCGAAGGTGGGAGCTGAACCTACCCACCACACTGTATTGAACTCCATCCGAGAACTGATTCTGAAGGTTCCCACAGCTCCCACAGATGAAACACCTTGGTCCTGGGCTAACGAGGAATGGGCGAGGACCAGGTGATTGAAACTGAAACTATTGGGGTATTCTCCCCATCGGTCAAAACCTAGAAGGCCCTGACGTTTGAGGAATGATGCTAACTGCCTTCCCCATTGAGGATCCCAAAAGCCTTCCCTCTCGTGGTATACCTACGAGCATGTGCATCCTTTCCACAACATCAGTCTTATTTTGGACCTCCATGTTTGTCAGTAGGGTGAATGGAGTTTCATCATATTGAAGAGAAGGTAATAGTTCCTCCTCTAAAAGTCTCACCGAGACCCTAATATGGAATAACGTTTGAAGAAAAATGAAGGATATATTGGATCATGATCCCCAAATCCCTCACTAACATGCTCCCATGCTCGTGGGAGAGTAGGTCCAGCCTCTTCTTAGCCTTCATAGTGGAAGAGAGGATTTCCTCCTAGAACTCCTTCTTGAAGTTAGGCCACACAACCTCAACCACCATATTCTCCCTAAGGTTTAGAGTCCACCATTGATCTGCCACTCCTCGTATATGGCTTATATCTAGATAAACATAGTACTCTTTTGCAGCCCGAATCAAGCTAAAAACTATCGCCAACTCCTCGAGCCCACTCTTTGTCTCCATGCCTAAGATGCTTCCCTCTTATTTCCTAAGGGTCTGCCACTAAAAGTCCCGAAGCATCCACATGTCACTATTCATCCTCCCCTCGATCATCACTCTGTGGATCATCCAAGACATTCTCCGGGTCCTCTATCACCCGCACTACTCATTATCGTCATCTGGGTGCCATAGCTACTAGGTAAATCAGGAATGCCTAAACCCAATTTGTGTAGAAGATGGATTTTAATTTTTCCTAGACTTCTTATTCATATTAGATCCCAAAAATATCCAATAAAACCAAGAACCAAAGTTATTATGATAAATGTACATTTCCTAGGGTCTCTACTCTGTAATTAGTGTTGCCTCACATGGTCATTCAGTAGTCCTAGAGTACATGCATCGATTCACGGGCCCCCTAATATCCCATGTCCTAGCCGGTCTTCCTAGGTCTATTTCACGAACCAAGATGGCCTAGCACTATTTCTCTACCATCCTATGCAATCCACTCTTTGCCTAACTCCAGACTCCATCCTATCTCTCAACCTCATCTGATACCATTCTGTCATGACCCAAATTCACCATGTTGAGAGAAGGGATAGTAGATTGCCATACCCTTCCTTCTTAAAGATGAAGGACAGATAATGACGCCCCAAAACCTCCTTGAATATGTTTCGGAGTGGATACTATCACCAAGGGTATGGAAGGCATTACACTTTTTATTTAGTAGGATCGGGAGATAAGAGTTTAAATCCGAAACAAAACCAAAACTGGAGGAAAAAGTAAATCAAAAACCAAAAATTCCCATATGCATGTTCCAAACATAAATTCTACAAAAGTACAACAAAACCTCCAAAGGAAAGTACCAAAAAAAACAGCAATAAATACTATCCCAAGTTCTGAACTAGTACGGTCCTGCGCGATCCTCAATGTCCTCCTCGAAACATGAAAATATATTGTATACATATAGTGATTATAGAAGTATACATAGTTTGGAAAACCAAAAGAACTCGTGAACAAGTGCGGAGTTTTTCTAAGGCCCCATGAGAAAAAGAGATAACCAGAGAACCAAGTAAGGAAACTATCCACCCCAACCTCACCAAGGAACACTCCCCAAATAACACAAGTAAAGTAATGTAATAGTAATAACCCCTCGATGTTTGGGTACCACACACCTCTTTCCAACTAGTTATTGAAGATATCCTATGTGTGAGATCATTCTATCCATTCTAAATGTAGTCTCACTACCACACCCCACCCACACACAACTGAGATATCAAAACCACATATCCCACCTGAAAACAACTAGGCCACAATCACACATCCCACCCGCAAACACCGGGACCAGAACAACTACAACCACTCCCAAAGACACCAGGGCCTCATCCCGAAGAGAGTTGGGAAACCACCTTCCCACACACACCTGGGCCAACCAACACCACGTACCATGCCCAATGTATCAAGGGATTATAATGGACCTCAGACCATCATAACATGCGTGAAGAATATTAGGCTACTCGGGAACAGGAGGAGAAAATGAGATAATAACCACCTACTCATATGAGTGTCGGAAAAACGACCTCCCCCATGATATGGGGGTGTTCAGCACAACGGTATCAAATTTGGTGGGGTGAGAATATAAAACATAAGAACTAAATTATACATATCAGAAAATAGGCAATCATCCTAACCTTGGGGTTCCATAACATGCCCAACCACAAATACCCTAGTAAATATTCATTCAATAAGAGAAACACACTCGCAACAATGTCACTACTCATTCCCTAAATGTAATTCCCCATAGAACCCATTCTCATTTTCACATTCATGTGATTCCATTTAAAAATAATTCTTCACTACTGGGCAATAAATAGGCACAAACACAAGCCATGTAAAGGTAAACAACCAAAAAAAAATTTATGCATTATCACCTGGTTCACTTGTAAATCCAGAATAAAAAAAGTGATCCGTGAGATCCCTCAAAGTATTAGAACAAAACCAAACCCCACCATACATCCCAAGAAATCCTCAGATCCAAAATCCAACAACTGCAACACAACACAGGATCACATCCTCTTCCATGTCACATCCCAAGCATCAACTATAATCATCACCAGAACAGAGCAAGGGAGTTTTCAAATTTGATAAATCCATTTATTTAGTTCTGTCATTTCGTTTGGTTAAACAGGGTGATCGTTCAAGGATTCTCAATCATGGTGCATCAATTTAATCAACAGAGTTTACGTGATATTCTTGTTTCCATATTACACCCATTCAATCATATAATTAACTAGGAAAAAATCATATAATTAACTAGAAAAAGAGAGTTTCGTTAGTGCGCAAGAAAAAACCAAAAACGACCACACTTCTCAGTGGTCATAATCCCATTCCACTCAAAACATATAGGAAATGATAAAGGAGTAAAACAACATTATCAATACACCTCTTAATTATTTAAATCCATTTATTATCTTTGTTAAGGATTGTTTTCATCCATTCTTGTTAAAAGATTAGAATACACGCCCCGGATGATGCACAATATAGAAAGAAGAAGGAAAACCCTTACTTGGATGATCAATGATTGAATTTAATCACCACACACCAAGAAATGTGATGTGAAACATGTAGGGGAGGAACTCTGAGTACTCGAAGAATGAGTAGGGAAGGCTACAACATAGGCTCACCACTCCCCTCGTGAAGGGGGATCCAAACCGACAAATAGGAAGAACGAACCCAGCCAAGAAGATGAAGAAAATAAATTCTAGTTTGTTATAAATAAGTGAGATACTGGAGTTACAAGGTATGAATTTTGAATGGTTCTAAAGGCAGATCCTGGTTTCACCATGTGGTTGGGAGGTTAAACATGATTGGATTAATTGTTATTTAATTTCTCATTGGAGAGGTGGCACTAAATCTGTGACTTAAATGATTTTATATATTTTGAGTTAAAAGGATACATGGACACAAGGTATGGGTCCATTGTGGGTAACCCCACTCTTATGGGACTTTAGATATCATTTAAGGGATTTAAATGGTCTTGATCCTCTATAAATGGTTAAAATACCTAAAAGTAGGATTACTTGAAAAACTGGGGAAGAAAAGCCCGACAACCCCCACTAGCACCGATTGGTGACCCACCGATCGGTGTCACCCATGGTTGACACCGCGATGACATCCTTCCACCGAGACCCCGCCCTTAGGATCCAGACCTGATGGGTTTAGGGCGGGTCAAACACAAATAATTTTGAAAAGGGATGGACCAGGAGGTTTTGGGCCATTACAGTTTTCCAAAAAGGTATTTTTCTATTTTTAGGCTTTTATTTTTGGAATTTTTTTCAAATTATGAGGAAATAATTAATCTAAGGAGTGGAGAATGTAACACTCCATGATTTCATAGTACGTTATTTCATTAATGTGATTTACTATCTTGCGCTACACACAACACCGAGTTCGAGTGCAGCACAAATTACAGAACTAGCCACTCAAAAAGAGGTTATGGGTAGTATTAAATATATTTTTAATCATGTATATGCAATATTATTTTATCATTCATATTATATTTTTCTTAGACATAATATAAGAACAAATTTCTTTTTTAGATGAAATAATTATTTTTCGAAAAATGCAATTTTACCACCTTTTTATGGATAACCCTTTTTGAATCTAATATATGACTTTTATATATTAAATTTAATGAAATTAAATTCTTTTTTAGAAGTGTGACATAAAAATTTAGATTGGATAAATGTTTTTCAGGTTTCCGTTAACTTTCATATTGTGACGAATAGTGAAAAATTAAATGTTTGTATTGAAAACAACATTTTAATCGAAATAATATATAGTGTTAAATTATGAATTTGAATCGTTTTGATGTATAATTAGATTTTATTTTTATAATTTAATACAATGAAGGACACTATAATTAATTTCACATTTAAATTTTTCAGAAACACATGTCAATCTTTTGATAGTTTTTTTTAAAACATTATTTCTGTTTTTGACAACAAGATTTCATTTTAAATTAATAAAAGCAACTACAATGTTTTTAATTTTTTAAAATAGACTTTATTTTTGAATTCAGGATATCAAAATTATCTTAGGGTAATTTTTTGTATTTTTTCTGAAAACATTCAATTATTGATGAATATTGAAAAATAATGAGTTATTATTTTAAAACGAATTTTTTTAAATAATTATTTATTTAATTTAAATTTATTTTATGTAATAACATATATTTAATACCTATATATGTTCAATGTAATTAATTCGAGTCATTTTATAATAAAATTTGATGAATAAAATTTTATTGAATTTTTTAATATCTTTTACCCACCATCTAGGCACATTAGAAAATTTTCATAAAACATAATTTTACTACATTAGTGATTTGAATTTCAAAAATATGAGAGACACGGTTGACATCAGTAAGAATTATGGGATTCGATAAGATTAAATAATTTGCAGTGAATAGTAACTTTTGACTTTTATTTACAACGATTAAATGTAAATAGTTTAATTGAAGGTAAAAATGATATTATAATTACCAAAACAATGTCCTAATTTTATTGGATAAATGTAATTTGACCAAAGACAACCTTAGGAATAAAATATTATCCTTTAGTTCCACTTGGATTTTATTAAGACATTTATTATTATTTTATTTAAAAAAGATTTAAAAGTGTTAAATTAAACGTTTAATAACTAAACCATTTTCAATATAGGTTTAGAAACAATATGAATTTGACAATATATAATTATTAGAAATCTAAAAAGCTTTTCTGCGTAATTGTTTTTTATTTTTTATTTTTAGACATCAAATAAATTCATTTATTTATGACACAATGATGATGTAGTAATTACCGTATTAATGAAATATTAAAATAATTGATATTATAAATATCTAAATAAATTTATATTGAGACTTATGATGATTTCCACTTATTTTATAGGTTAATATGGCATTTTAGGGTTTATTAGAGAAATATTTATGGAAGTGATAATGTTATAATCACTATCAAAAAAACAAAATATCAAATAGTGTCAAAATTTACATGAATTAATTTTCAAAACAAATACAATAATATTAGTTGATATAATATTCCTAAAACAATAGGGATCAACCAAAGGGATTAAATAATATTATATATATCATTAATAATCCACTTGAGTATCTCTTGGAGGTTTATATTATGTTTATTAACTATATAGTGTAAGAATTCAAGAATACATAGTATAAGATAGACTATTTAACTAAGAGTTAAATCTTAAAGATAAGGTTACAATGGTAACCTATACATGTCTAAAAACTATTGGTTAAGATTATTTCTACCCATAACCACATAATTCCATAAATTCATTCATTTGGATACATTATAAACCGAATATGATTGTATAATAAATTAATATTATATTCTTTTCCTAAAGTGACTCTCACCACTCTTATAAAAGTAAACATACCATTCTCTAAAAATCACACCAAAAAATCCATTTAGGTCGGCTATCCAAAGACCAAATATCCTCCCAACTCCCCTCAAATAAACCAAGAGTCTTTAACTTGATTGTAAATCCATTCTACGGAATCCTTTTGGTCAACTCAAAAGGAAACACCCGGAAAATGGGTAATGATTTCACTACCCACTTTCATGTTATTTTCTTCATCCACATCAACATTCTTTTTTTTCCATAACAAAATAATAAATCCAGTACCTCCTAGATACTGTTATGTTATTTTAAATATTTTAAAACCTTATTCCTTATTCTATCATTCTTATAAATGAAATGTCGCCATACGTGCGTATGCACGACTTACCATCACCACGTCGTGGTGTAGTTTGTTGTTCAAACAATTCATTATTTAGATGGGTATATAAATGTTTTAAACGGATGTATATAATAAATATAACATGTTAATTTTTTTGTTTATATTATATATCATCCAATTATATACTATTTCACCATCAATTTAGTGATATTGTCCCCTGTGTGTATGTACGGATTACCGTCTCCACGACGCGATGGGATTCATTCCCATGTTCTCCACTCAACAGTGATTATAAAAAATATATTTTCTTAATAAGTATGTAAAATATTACATAATGGTTCTACTATATATATATATATATGTATATATTTATTTTTTATGTAATTATATATATCTTATTCACTTACTTATGTTCAATAAGATATTTAAACAGAAAAGGCATTTATGCGTACGTAAGGCCTACCATCTCCATAAATGGTGCCCTCCATTTCATATATATATATATATTATAAATATTTATATTCTAAATATATATGATATATACATCAAGGTTTATATTATGGAATTATTTAAATCATGATCTAAATGATACTATTAAGAATAACAAGTTAAAACACGTATGATAATGAAAGTGATAATTACCGAAAATGTTAATGTAACATGAAAATCATTTTTAAATTGTAATTAAAATGTAATATAAAAATCATTTTTGACATAATAAATACGAAAATTGTTATGGTATAATTTAATAACATAATTTGGTCATTATACCGGAGGTTAAACATACCCTCGACCAAACAAATGTGCATGGTAAGGGTCAATTCTACTATCTTTTCATTATTCGAGGTTGTTTTTACATGACTATCTACTATGACCAATTTATCATCCACATCCATGATTCATAAAAATATTCTCAAATGGAATATTTTAATTTTTAATATAAGGGTCTCTTTAACTTTATATTCATTTTAAATGTTTTAAATATCTATTCTTCTAAATCATTCTCATTAATGTCCATGTTTTCAAAAAAAAAATTTAGGATTCATTTATATGGACCTGATTGTTTTAAAAATGTTAACTAATTTCAAAAGTTTCAATGTTCTATGTGAAAATTTGATTCAAAATTGTATTTAAATGTCTTCATTTTTAATTGTGTTACTTTTAAATGTTTTCATGAAAAAGGTATATTTTCCCAAAGAGTTTTACAAATAATTTTCATCTATGTAAACATTCTTTGATGGAATTTATATTTTTTGAAGTTGAATTATTAATATTAAAATTTTACATATTTTACTGAGGGTTTTGAGATATGTTTGGCTGTGGATGTGTTATTTTTATTCAATTCATGGATTATGGATAATTTATTAACATTTTGTATGCTAATTTTAATATGAATATTTATGTTATGTTTCAAACATTCATACAAGGAATGCATTGGACCTAGTAAGTGACAAGTGGAGCCCGCTATAGCTTAAATATGAATTGGTAGTTCTAATGAGACCAACTAGTGTCTTGGAACAAGGCCTGGACAAAATCTTATTTTTAGTTTTGGAACAAGGCCTTGACTATGTGGTTATGAAGTCTGGCATTATGAATTTCGTCATTATGAAATTTGATATTGATATTATATTTGAATATTCAACTAGTATAATATCCATGTGAATAAGTAAATGGAATTATTTGATTAATATTTTCCATATTATTCATAAGTTTATGTTAAAATGATTTTGTTTTAGTCTTATACATTACCTTTAATAGTTATGCTTGTTTATGAATGTTTCTGCTTTATTATTATCCTTACTGAGCATCTGATCTCACCCCGTTATCATGTTTTATATTCCCAGGATTCCAAGAAGTGTATTATGATTGATTAGAAGGGTTACGCTTGGGTATTAATGGAATTCTAATAGGATCATTTATGTTGCGTTTTATTTTTCTAATGTGTAATGTACCATTCATGTTTGTAATCTATTTTCCTAGACTACTAACCTGATAAGTATTTTGGGACTTGATTCTTTAAAATAATTCCAATTTATTAAAATAATGAACCGAATCTGGGTTACTCGGGTCGGGGTGTTACACATGTGTTGTATGTTTCATTAGTTACCAAATAGGTAAGATAACCTTTGAACCCAATTTCAATTCTTTGGGTTAACTATCTAATTATTAATTATGTCATGCTATGATATTGTGAGGAATAACATTTTATTTATTTATGTGGTAATTTCTACTCCCCATTATGGGTATATACTTTTGATACACATAATTACTCCATTGAAAAATTCTCTTGTCTTCAATATGAACTTGATAAGAGTAATTTTAACATAATATCCATTTATTGAGTTAAACATCCAAGTCAATGGTTTTTTCTTAAAAAGAACATGTGTGAATTTTTTCGGATTGATTGACACTGAATATCCAATAATATTGAGTTTATTTATATTTTTTACACGTTATTATGTAATTTATTTATCCTTAATATATGGGCACAATTTTTATAAGGGATTTCATTTCTGTTTACATTCCATTGGGACATCAATATTGTAATGAACAAATCCACTATTTTACGGTCTATATATTGTTTTTTGTAATATTATATCATGATTCCCTTTATTCTCATGATATTATAATGTTCTAATTAAACATTATTCCTCAATTATTTTTATTCAATCATCTCTCATTTTGATAAAAACTCTTTAACTAAAATATCATATTAAATGTTTTAATAATTTATTCTACTATGTATTTTTCATTAATGTCCATGTTTTAGAAAAAAAATTAGGATTTATTTATATGATGTTAATGTTTTCAAATAATAATTCATATAAAAGAGTCAATGTGGTATGGGGATCTTTTATTCAGAAATCTCTTTATTAAATGTTTTAAATGGTTTGTAAAATGGTTTGATAAAGAATTGTTTATTTCAATAAATTAATGTGATATATTGTGATTGGAATGTGGAAATTTTATCATTCCATTATTCTTGTGTAATGTATTATGATAATGTTATGGTTATTGGTAATGGTTTAAGTATATGGATGGTTCCGTGATAATCCTTGTGTGGGTGATCCCGAGATAGCTCTCCAATGCATTGGGTAACGTAACGGAGGTAAACATTAATGTTTCTACAAAGGGATTTTGTGAATATACTCTGATGGGTAATCGAATGTAACACCCGATGTCGTTGTGATAGCTACAATGTAAGAATTTTATCTATGCCAAAAGTTACCTTTATGATTTATGAATTCTGTAAGTTATTTATAAATTATATGATTTCAAAAGGTATGTTATGATTGAAAAGTACAGTTTCATTGTTTTGTATTTATTCATGAGATAATGTGTTCATACTTTTTTGTATCACTTATTGAGATATTTATTCTCATCCCATGTTTTTTAAATGTTTTCTACATGACTTAATGATTAATTGGGTGATGGATGTGATCATGTAAAATACAGGTTGTCTAAAACATGGAACAATACATGTTTCTTTTTAAGATTTTTTATTTTGCGAAAAAATAGAAAACATAGTAGAAGTTTCTACTTTGTAATTTTTGAGATGTTATTTAATTTTTATGGACTAATTCTCTAAAACTTTAAACATGAAAATATCCTCAATTTGAATTATTCATTCAAGATTATGTAATGTTTATGGTCGGGTAATTATAAGATACCACATCACAAATTTATTAAATATTTTTCTATAACTATATCTCATGGATGGATATAACGATGTATTTAATATTTTTATAATTTATTTATTGTATAATTATATTTATGAAATAATAATATCACATATAACTTCTTACATTCCAATCGATTGGGAATATGATAACACCGCTCATGTTTATAGAGGAGTATCGCCTCATGAAACAATGTTATTCCTTTTTCACATACTATTTGCATGTAAGGTAATAAGTGTTACTTTTATATTTATATTTTATATCAAAGAAAAATTTATAATTCTATTAATTAAATTTAGAATATAATTTTTTTACCATTCAATAATATTAATAAGATATAATTTCTGTTG